>JAKUDP010000003.1:1378500-2757000 GCA_022570795.1 Sphaerulina vaccinii
TCATTCTTCGGAAGAGCGAGTTCAGATGCCTCGACGCGAAAGCAACCACTACAACCTCTACAAGCGACAATGTCTACACATAAAGATGAACTGTCTGGACCAGACTCGATAAAATCGCAACCGCGTAGGCCTATGACTGCCGGAAGTGAGCATGGGAGGAGGAAGACGTCGGACCAAATAGAGAGCATTCGGCGTTCCATCTTTGGAGGCAGGAAAGGTGCGACGCGACCAACTGCGAAACGATCGCGACACAGCCACCAGATCTCTTCGTTGCAACCGCAGCCCAATGTTGGCTTGATTCCATTCACATCTCCTCTCCAAGAGGAGATAACACAACCTGAAGTCAAAGGCAATGTTGGTGCCAAAGACTTCAGGGACGAAAGCGACTGTGAGTAGCATCCAGCTTTCCATATCAGGGACAATCTAACAACACAAACAGTCTATCACCACCGAAAGAAGACGTCAATTTCGTCGCCATTCAACTTTCATCACGTAGGACATACAGGTCGGCAGAACTTGCCTACGCGATTGGAGACTGTCGACGAAAGAGCACTCAGCAACAAATTACTAGACTTCGACGCACAAGGTCATGCATTACAAGGAGTTCCAGCAGACAAAATCCGACATTCGCGCATGGGCTTGGACGCGATGTTGCCACCAAAAGCACAAGTAATTCCGTCGCGACATCGTGGCAGCCCGAGCGTTGACGAAACCACATTCGACGAGGCATCAGAGACAAAATTCAACGTGGATGAACATTTCAACGAACGACCAGCACTACGATCACCGGAACGCGCACCACGACGCTCTACTTCGTCACCAGCATTGAACTCGCCCTCAGCAAGCAGTGCCTCGCACACAATACCGCACCTGCACACAAAAGCTTCATTCGATTCTTCTCAGCAAAGTCCATCAAGAGCCTCGTCACCGCAATCCGATAGACGACCCAGAGTTCCGGCGCGCGGAAGACCCTTGGGACAAAGTTTCCGAGAAAAGCAACCCCTGCCACCAGTTCCACCACAGCAAGAACCTTCTGCAGCTGTGGTCGGAAAGAAACCTTCAAAAGCCTCACTCGCTTCTAGTCGCCAGAGTATCGGCCAGCTCTTCCCTGGATCGGAAGCAGTGCCTTACCCGGCGAGCATTGCCTCGCAGAAGAGCAAACGATCCAGCAAATCTGCTGCTCCGACTGTGCATAGCACTTCCACAAAGGCTTTCTCGGATATCCCAGTCGGCCTTGATTGGGAAGATGACATTGATTTTGCCTTTGAGCAAGAAGCGGAAGCGACGTGTGACTTTGATTGGGAGAAGTACGCACCTTACATGCCACCCACGAAGGAAGAACTGCCACTGCCGAGTCCTGATGAGTCGGGACCAGAGAGTAATGGAAGTGGCGGCGTGCGTCTTTCAGCTTGGATTAACGAGCCTTCTGCATTGGCAGGGGCTGAGAGCAATCACCGCTCTACGACGAGCACACCAAGCATCTCACCGCTTCTAAACGAAGATGGCCAGCCATTGAACCACAAGCGCGGATCCTCAGTCGGACATCGTGGCTTCTTGGCTGCGAGAAACGCTTCAACAGACAAACTGACCAAGACTCCGCCTTTGTCAGTGGAGATCAAGAATGCTGAAGTGAGCACCCCTCCTACAATCAGTCTAACCGCAGAGTCTCCAGGATTTGTAGCTGACGAAGCAACGAAGTCTCCATATAACACCTCAACATACTTCCCGGCATTCGATAGCAGTATTCCAGAGTATCTGAGCGATCCCGAATCGACCCGTACTGGAGGACACAGGCACCGAAAGAGCTCCTCGTATGGATCGTTCGACTCCTCTGGACGATCCCTCGCCACTACTTCTGCAGCTTCCGCTTCGGAATCATCAACTTCGATGAGATGGTCTTCAGCTTCGACGTCTTCTATCCCAGATTTGCTCCACTGTTCTACGCACAACAGCAGGAAACGCGCCAGCTTCAGGAAGAGCATCACACCCGGAAGCTTCAGGATGCTAGAGAGTGTACCACATAGCCCGGATGGGAGAGACGAGCAAAAGTCCTTTGCTGATGAGGATCGGCCAGGTCTCTCTGATCGCTCGATCAGTGATACGATTTTGATGAGGAGACCTGCGACTTCTGGTGATCGAGCGCTGTTGTTCAACAGTGGGCGAGTTGTGCAGAGAGGAAGGTCTAGCACGCCTACTGCTAGTCGAATGGCGATTCAGAGTTTACCTGGTGATGAGCAGGAAGGTGGATGGATTTAAGTGAGATTATGAAAATGAGAAGGATATGTGTGATGATTTATGCCCGCAACATGGAAGGAAAGATGAAAGAAGATGTACCAGGAAAGTTACTGATCCCCGAGCAGAAGGCAGAGACGAGGTGAAGTGAGGAGAGACGGACGTCCCTTTGGATCGCATTCCCTTGGACTGAACTGTACTTGAGCGACGGCGCAAGAGTTTCCACGCCTATTCTTGACATTGCTTTGTGCTTTGTGCTTGCTTGTGTCGAAAGAGAGATACCCGCAAAGGCTTTGTATGGAGATACTTGTACTAGTATTGCTACAATAGTTGTCATCATCAATCAGCAAGAGTGCTAATACATCTTCATCATTTCCACATGTCTAGAACAGTCTCAAAGTGGATGATGTGGTTGTTCCTGTTATCGTGAAGAGAGAGTGGGTAGGTTCACCGGGATGAGCTGGGCGGGTCACTCAGGCGACTTCGTGTGTTTTGAAGGGTCCAACCACAGACAGCCCCTCGAACTTGCTACTGTTAGACTACTTACAACGACAACAACGTTACAACGACTGTACCAAACTCATATCCATATTCTCGCAGTGTACTCCATACCAGCTTGGATTGAATTGGATCGCGCTCTTGGAAAGGACGTCTTGGAACATGCTCAGTGTAGCCACAAGAGATGGCTGTGCTTGAGCAATCTTGGTGAGACAAGAACATAAGCAGGACACGATAGAAGTAGGAGGACTAGCACTGACAACGCGATGCGCATAGGGTCAAAGTCCAAGAAAAGACATTTGGAAAATGGTCAGTCCTAAGCCTATGAACAGAGTGCAGCCAAAGACAGGCATACTGACAATTGTATCACCATTAGGCTCAACAACAAACTCAAAACCCGCGACTTACACCTCGACAACCTCGTCAGTGATCTTAGCGACGGCGTCATACTCATACACCTCCTCGAAATCCTCTCCCAGGAATCCCTTGGCCGATATGCTGCTCGCCCGAAACTCCGAGTTCAACGTTTCGAGAATGTCAACATTGCGCTGGACTTCATCAAGTCGAGGAAGATCCAATTGACGAATATCGGAGCTGAGGATGTCGTGGATGGCAACCGGAAGATCATCTTGGGACTGATATGGACGTTGATCTTGCGCTTCACGATCAGCGATATCAATGATCAAGGCCTGAGCGCGAGGGAAGGACTGCTGTTGTGGTGTCAGAGAAAGACTGCATGCTATGAAGAGGTGGAAGTGAAAGACTTCTCGAGTAGTTGGAATAATGGATTGGCGTTTTGTGCGCTGTTGGACATACATCGTCCGGATTTGATTGATTACGATCAATTGGATAAGAGTGATCACAAGGGAAACATGAAACTAGCATTCGACATTGCCAGTAAAGAGATTGGGATACCGGAACTGTTGGATGTGGAAGATGTGGCCGATGTCGCAAAGCCGGATGAGAGGTCGCTTATGACTTATATCGCATACTGGTTCCATGCTTTTTCGCAGATGGAGAAGGTGGAGAATGCTGGGAGACGAGTTGAGAAGTTCGTGAGCAATATGCAGGGCGCGTGGGAGATGCAGAACAATTACGAAAGAAGGATGAAGGCGCTTTTGGCATCGATCGTAACGCGGCGAGAGGACTGGGAGGAAGCAAAGTTCGATGGGACATACGCAGATGCGAAAGATCAGTATCGACAGTTCACGCAGTACAAGCAGAAAGGCAAGCGAGAGTGGGTGGCGGAGAAGAGCGAACTGGCAGGCATGCTAGGAAACATCAAGACGAAGCTCAATACATACCGACTACGGCCCTACCAGCCCCCGAGAGAACTCAGCCTGGAAGCACTGGACGATGCGTGGAGTGTGCTGATGGAAGCCGAAAGAACGCGATCGCAGGTCATCAATAACACGATACGCGACATCAAGAACAACCTTCGAAAGTCCTTTGCAGACAAAGCTAACGACTTTGCCCTCGCTCTCAAAACCATCAGCGTCAGCATATCCGGTTTGGAAGGCGACGTTGAAGACCAGCTCGAACACACCTCCCAAATCTCACGAAACTTGCCACCCATGGACCAATACCTCGATATCATCGCAAGTCTAGATCAACAATGCCAGGAAGCGAACATCGAAGAGAATGACTACACGACTTACACATATGACGAACTAGCTTACGAGCTCAGCTTGGTGAGAAGTTCTGTCCAGAAGAAACTCGCTTTTCTGGATAATCAAATGGTGGCGAGAGATATGACGAACCTTACGCCTATTCAGCTCGAGGAATTCGAATCAGTCTTTCGACACTTTGATCGCGATCTCAGCAACAGTCTCCAGGAACTGGAGTTCTCCGCCGCTCTTGCCTCACTAGGTCTTGTATACGACGAAACGGAAATGCACGAACGCTTCCTCGAAGTCGCCGGACGTGGTGGATCTGTGTCGTTCGAGCAATTCATCCGCTTCATGGTGGACGTCACAGAAGATCAGAACACTGCAGAGCAAGTCTTTGAATCTTTCAGAGAAGTCGCAGACGGCAAACCTTATGTGACGGAACTGGATTTGACACATAGTCTCATCCCTGACGAGGTTGTCAAGGAACTATTGGAAAGCATGCCAGAACATAAAGGCCCCGACCTTAAGGAGGATCGCGATTTGCCCAAATATGATTATGTGCAGTTCATGGAGAGGTATCTTGGTGGAAAATATCAGGAGACAACGACGACGACAACGAATGGGAAGTCATCGTATGCGCAGTACTAGGAGACTGTGGGTGCGGTGAAGTCAAATGATGGGGATGTTGCTAGTGATTCTGGATTGGACGGGGCTGCAAAGTGGCGAGATTATGTCACCAGCGCTTACGACAACAGCAGCAGCAGTCCTATGCGACTTGGCATTCCTGTGCTTTTGTGCAGCGATGATGAGAGAACTGGTCGGGCGAGCGCTTTGTCGCATCTTGCTGAAGATGATGGAAGAGAGAGTGCAAGGCTATTGTAGGGCGTTCTGAGCGATTTGGATTGTGGCGTGTGACTTGTGTGTACGGCATTTGAGCGGAGGCATTGAGATACCAAACATGGAGAGAAGTACGCGAGGTGTGCGTGCATGCGACAAGTAGAGGTAGTACTGTTTGTTGAATGAATATATTAGCTGCTTAGCGGCCTCTCCTGGCATGGTATCAAGCGCGGGCTTTGGTGCGGATGTGGCGTTCTTGCTCGCGGCTAGCTGCAGCTTGCTCAGCCTCGTCTCAGCCTGATTCTACACCAAGGATACAACGCTGTACCACATTTCCCATTTCAGATCTTTCGCCGCCTGCAGCTGCTGGAGTACGATGGAGCAGGAGAACCACGCTGGACTGTATCGCTCTCTGGATGCCTGCAATAAGGAGATAAGACTTTTACACATCGAGGACGAGCTGGATACAGAAGGAAGAGTCCAATGTCGACTAGAAGCTGTACCACTGCTCGGATATGCCCTGAGTGGCAGCAGAAAGCGTAAACGACGACGAGCATCGGACTCAGATATCACCGAGCCTCAAATACCTTTCTACGAAGCCATATCTTGGACCTGGGGCGACACCAGCCAAAGAGCTCAAATCACTTTGAATGGCATATCGTTCGAGGTCGCCAAGAATGCAGAAGTGGTGCTCCGAGAACTGTGCTACGCACAAAAACACCAGATCGTCTGGCTCGATGCGGTCTGCGTGAATCAGAAGGACGACGCCGAGAAAACCCAACAAATTCCTCTCATGAGAGACATATACTCCAAAGCTACGCGTGTGTTGATATGGCTGGGACCGGACGAGGATAAGCCGCCACGTTGGAACGAAGAAGACGACGATGGAAGCGAATCCGACCTTGATTATAGTCCCGTAAGCTCAGTCTCAGCAGGGTCTGAGTTCGAGCGTGGGCACCCCGAGTGGGACGAAGGTGACGAGGAAGCTTACGCGGACTGCGATCTCGACTCGAATGATAGTGACGATAGAGTTGAACTGGTTCCCAACATTAGCTCTAGCAGCCTGGCAAAAGCCGCATTCGAGGCGATCGACATTCTTGTGGCACACTGTATGGATGTCGCTGGTAGCTACAATGCCCTCCACTCTATCTTCTGGGATCAGAATAACGACCATCAATTCTCGCATGGTGAATTGCCTGACTGTGATTGGATTGCACTTGCAGAATTCTATAGCAAAGCTTGGTTCCATCGTGTCTGGGTGGTGCAAGAAGTTATGCTAAGCACATCCGCGATCTGTTGTTGTGGCGCATACTCCAGGGACTGGTCCAGCATAAGCCTTGCAGCACAGTGGCTACTGTATCGATCATATGAGCGTGTGGAATATGTCGGAAATACTGTGAGGGGTCTCGAGAACGCTGCTATCATATGGCGTTTCACAGCCAGACCGTATAGTCTGATGAACCTTCTCAATCTGACCACTGATCTGATCACCACCTTGCCTCACGACAAAGTATATGGAATGCTTGGGCTCATGCAGGATAATCCTGACATTGCAAACATGGTCCCTGACTACAGGACGGATCTGGCGACAGTTTATGCGAATGCGACTAAAGCCAGCATAGCTTCCCGCCGTAATCGAGCATCCGCTCTAGAGATGCTCGAATATGCGATTAACCTGGTACCGCACGATAAGCAACAAGAAGATTCCATCGAGTGGCCATCTTGGGTACCCAAGTATCATTGGAGGCAAGCAGACTTGCAGAATGAGCATACGTCGTCGAAACTTCGTGGTGCTGCTTGCGAGTTGCGAGCACATGGTCATGCTGCAAATTTCCTGCCATATCGAGAAAGTCCAAGTGTTGATCCGGACATTGAAGACATTACTACAAGCTTGAAGTGTTCAGGCTGGGTGGTAGATCGAGTGCAGAGACATACAATAAGTTACGACGGGAGCGTGTATTTTGCAGGCGATCAATGCCATCAGTGGGTACTGGCATGCCAGGCCCTGGCTCAATCTCATGGTTACTCAGATCGTGATGTAGCGATTACCTTGACCAGCGGTTCGACGAAGACTATGACGGATGCACGAAAGGACTCAACTCATGCTGGCGATTTCCAATCTTTCATCCAGGCTGGTCCGAGATGGCAGAATCATCCTGAATCTGCTCAACGATTTGTAAGCACTCTATGGACTCGCGGCTGGAATCGAGTGTTCTTCACCACGAAGACAGGTTACATCGGCATGGGTCCCCCTCGCATGCAACTTGACGACTGTGTCTGGATCGTGCCTGGCAGTAAGGTGCCGTACATCTTGCGACAGCAGGACCATCACTGGACTTTCGTTGGAACTGCGTATGTGCATGATATCATGGATGTAAGTGTTTTTTTCACTACCTGCTCCCACCAGCGAAGTCCGCTATATGGAATTAACAGTTCTCCAGGGCGAATACATCCAGAAGCTCGAAGCTGAAGGTCGACTTGAAAAGGAGGAACAAGTGTTCGAGATCCATTGATCAATGGACTGACAGTGTTTATGATAGGTAGCTGCTTGTAGCTACGACATCAAAGGTATTCTATGCCATGTTCCAAACACCTCGCTAAGTGCCCCACGTAAATGCCAAATCATTAATGTCGTACGTCTCCACACGTGCTCGAGTAGAAGCGCAGATCCTTTCGAACAGAGTCTACTTCTACTTCTTCTTACGAAGTGTATTGCCCTGTCCCTCAAAGTTCACTTTCTTGCTCTGCTCCTGCTCCGTCTGCTCTTCCTTGTTCTTCAACGGCTTGATCTCATACCCGAAGAACAGCTTGCCTGGCGGAAGTCGCAGCGGTTGTGGCCCATTACGTCTCTTCGCACTCTTCTGCACCATACCAGGTATCGGCACTCCTCCTCCAGCATTCGAGATCGGCGTGCTCGTGCCTGAGCTCGGTGTGGGTGTTGCTGTGAATGAATGTGTAAGCACACAAGGTCTAGCTCATACTTCGTCCATGTCCATGTCGTCGTCTGTGTCCTCCCTTCCGCTGTCATGCTCTTCTTCCTCACCAAGTGGACACTTACCTGCAGTTCCTTTGCCCTTCTTCGCAACTAATCTCTGTCCAGCTCCGGAGAAATGTGAAGTGGCATTCGCGTGTCCCTTCGCAGCCTGATCTGAGTCGGGCTTGATCGCGTTGTAGTTGATCGCCTGTGCCATGCTGCCTTCAGTGTGCATCATACCGCCCATGCCACCCATCCTCGAGCCGATGCTGTGCGGCGTACTTGTTCCGCTTCTCTGTGGTTCTGTGTATCCGATTGGTGGCGCGAAGTCGACTTCAAGATCTGTCTCTTGTACACTGATTGCGCTCTTCTCGCCCTCTGGCTTCACTTCTAACACCGCAATGTCGTATTCTGTTTCATTGTAGCTGAATTTGAAGACGTCGCCTTTGCTCATGCATGCGAAACCTCTGAACGCCTGTTCCAATACCGCCTTCGGATCGGAAATGTCAAGAAAGTTGGTCGTCTGTGGCTGCAGCTTGATGAATCGTCCTGGAGGCAAACTCGTGCTCTTCGTTTGAATCAAGTCACCCGGTTCCAGGCCCAGCGTCTGCATCATCCATTGTGGTAGGTAGCATCGTCCCTCCTCGGCTGTGAACTCGAGCACACCAGCGTGCGAACTCGTGCCTTTCGTCCCGTTGATAAGCTCAAAGAGCATGGGATACTCGATGTGTAGTTGTGTAAGCTTGTCGAGGGCGGAAGCTGGAAGGAAGATCTTGCCGCCGTAGTTTGCAGACTTGCGCTCTGGTCCTGGCATCATGACGACGGGATAGCAGCGGTAGTACTCGTCAAACTTGCGTGGACGTCCGGCGCCACGACCTCCCACCATACCGGCGCGATACATGGCAAGAGGGTCGGTGTCGTCGTAGTAGTACGACATGGTTGTGGAGTGTGTGTAGGGCCGGGTTGGATGTGTCAAGGTTGTCGATGTAGAAGAAGTGGTGTGGGAGAGGAGAGAGTAGAAGTGGTTTGCTTGATGGTGAACGCGTGCCTGAATTGGAGAGCTTCGCTTCACATGCTTGATGACGATTCGAGCTAGAGGGGCTTGGCGCCTTATCGCCGTCCTTCTCCGTCTTTCTTATTTCTCAAGTGAATAAGTGATTGTGAATGAAGCAAAAGAAGATCAACACGGAGACGGAAGACTGTCATAGAGGCAAAACAATCGCCCTCGATAACAGCATTGCAGAAGCACCAGAGATCATGACGATTGGCCCCGTAGGCTATGTCACTTGCAATCATTCATTTTCAGCATTAGACAAGCTAACGACTTACAACTATACCGCTAGGCCACGGACGACTATTGAGGAGCTGCTAATTCCCCCTGTTTATGAACGTCAAAGGCCAAGGCCACCTTGAAGTGAACGAACCACGACCACTAAGCCAAAGCTCAAGTTGGGAAGCAAAACAATCGCCTCCACTAGGCAGACAGCGAGGCACACTGACCTGTCCTTAAGTCCTCTGACTTGTTGGGCTTCAAGTTCAACTTCCGATCGAGCATTGACTATGCCAATGACTTGCCGACTATACCACCAGACCACTGACGATTGTTGAGTTGAGTTACATTCAGGCTGTGCATGTACTGTAACTGTTACCAAGAACTAGGGAGGTCAGATGGTGGGCTCCACCAATTTCGCCGTGCTTCTTAGGGATTAGAGACCTCTCCTGTCAGAGCAAGAACAGACGCTCGAAAGCCGAAGTACTTGCTCTCACACTTGACCATACCTTGACCAGAAGTCACTCGTCCTGAGAAAAGCCCATCTCGAGCCAGCCAAAAGTTAAAGTTGAAAGTCATATCAAAAGGTATCCTGCCTGCCTTGCTCTAACAACGCCTCTTGTTCATATCCATGCCGCAAACAACAAATCTTCCATAAGCTGTGAACTCGTCTCTGCTTTCTATACAGTCGCCGCATCCATCTCTTATCTTCTCAATATACGAGGGGCCTACATTGATTCTCTTGTAATGATTCGGTTTCCGGAGTAGTGGTGACTGGGAGACCGACACCAACCCTCACAGTATCTGCTGGCTTCCCAGTCGCCATAGCCTCGGCCGCAAGTCTCGCAATGCTCGCACGCTCCTCAGCCGCAAGTCTCAATATCCTCGTACGCTCATCTTCCTCAACAGGCCTGTTCTCCACTGCGTCATTCGCGATCCGCAAACTTCGAAGACTGTCACACCAGTACTACCGCAGTGCTATTTCGCCTTGTCGAGAAGCTCGTTTATGCATGAAGGCTTGACAGCCGCAGAATACTAGGAAGACCTGTGTCATATTCATATCAGTATACCATATTCAAGCTGCCGCTTCACCATTATATGGTCCAGATGCACGTACCGCATAGACCACAACAGCTCCAAACACTGCCGTTGCCACAGCTTTGCCATCTTCCGGATCATCGTTTGCGCCCATCATGCTGTGGTGGTTTGTGGCGAACATGCTACCGATTGTGCTGAGGATTACGATGCCGAAGACGGAGATTACGATGCTATCTCATCATATTAGTATTGTATTCTATGGCCTCCCCGGCGGGTGGTGTATGGAGGCGCATACCATGTCCATGCGTTGAAGGCTGATACCACGGGCTTCATGATTGCGATCGGGCGCCTGGCCGGCTGGTATGAGAAGGTCGGGTGTGGTCTCGATGACTACGGATCGGTTCGTATTGTGTTCGCGCGATACGTGGGCAGCGAATGTGTTCTCGAATGGAAATGCGATACGATGTGAAGGTCGAGTGAAGTGAAGTCCCCGATCGTCACCAACTCGAAGCTTGCGCCCACTTCGGCATTCGATCACAGCTGCCTATTCATACACTTCCGCACAATCACAACGACCATTGAACACTCACAGCAACATAACAAGCGCGAACCATACGAGATCAAGAACAAAAGTCACAATGCCCGCCTACCACTCCGTCTTCCTAGACGAACCAAACCAACAACTAATAGGCAACTTCGCCCTCCTACCCCTCCGAACACGCACACGAGGCCCAGCCCAACAACTCCCTGGTCTACCAGCAGGCACATCCGATCTAGACATCGAAGCCTCACACGAATCCTATGACCCTCTAGACGAAGTCCTAGCACTCTTCCGCGCAAACACCTTTTTCCGCAACTTCGAAATAAAAGGTCCAGCAGACAGAGTCCTCATTTATGGAATCTTATATGTCTCTGAAGCGCTTTCAAAGATCAAGCCAGGACAGAGTCGGAGAGAAGCGGAGAAGAGTGTCATGAATACTGCGCTGGAGACGCAGTTTGCTATTCCTGGTGATGCGGGTTTCCCATTGAATCAGATGTTTGAGCCGCCGAGGGATAGGAATGAGGCAGAGGTGTTGAGGCAGTATGTTATGCAGATGAGGCAGGAACTGGCTGTGAGGTTATTGAACAGGGTGTATCCTGATCCGAATGGAGGGCCTAGTAAGGTGAGTCTATACATGAGAGTTGGAGAGTGGATAGGAAAGAAGAGGGCATGGCTAACAGATTGTACAGTGGTGGCTTAGCTTTCAGAAGAGGAAGTTCATGGGCAAGCAGCTATGAGGATGACATGATCCAAAAAGCACTGGGCAGACTCGCATGCCGCGGCGGACATGATCGCAGCCTCGCCTACACTATGGCCACGCTCTCTGAAGAAGCGCTGGAAGGCATCAGGATCCCTCAGCTACCATGAACGCAGCCGATCCTGGAAGTAGAGCTATGGAGCAGGACCGCGGAAGATCAGGTCGATAGTCTCAGAGATGGTCATGTAGAAGGGTAGGCCCTCGCAGGGCGCTAACGCAACGCGATCATGAATAAACGAAGCGTCAGTCGATAGCATGCACTCTACTATGAAGCCATTGGCAATTGCATGCTATGATCTAGTCTGTAATATGTGCCTTCTTCTTCAGCTGTGTTTCGAGCCGACTTTCGGAAGGATCACGCCAGCCAAGAAACTGGTCCTCCACCTCGATTTGCACCGCCTCGCTCGCTCCCATTACAACATTGCAGAATGTGAACACAAAGAAACGGCCGCTGCCTCTGGCGAGTCTCGCTGGCCTAACCGACCGTTCCAAGACCAAATCGAGGCTCTTCAGCTATTCATACTGCACAATGGCCGACTTGAAAACAGCTCTCCCAAGCGACGATGTCTCTCAGGCACCAACATCGCGACAAACATCATTCTCCAGCATTGGATCTGATGAGAAGCTTCCTCCATCATACAACGAGGTGACCGGTACAGACTCTGCGCCTACGTACGACAACTCCGGCGATATCGTACGGTTTCCTTCACGGTTCAACCTCTACCACAAGAACGTGAACTGGCGCTCCACTACCTGGACTCTGGGCGAACACGCAGCACAACCACTCTTCTCTATTGTGCTGAACTCTGGCTGGAAAGGTACCAAGTTCGTGCTCCATCATGGTCCGGACGGCAAAGCACCTGTCCTGGCAGAGATTGGCAGCAAACGCTACATGAGCATTCATAATACGATTTCGTTGCCATCTCATAAGATTGTTGAGGAGCTGCACACCAAAGTCAGCTTCAAGACTCCGACATACACATTCACAGCTCCTGTTCTGCATGGTGAGAAGGCTGCGCCCGAACGCTTCCAGTGGCGCCAAAGTCATGGCAAAGAGATCACGCAGCTTTCGAGTAACAAGTACGCGTGGGGTTGGAAACTTGTTCGATTAGGCTCAGAAGAGTCTAGGTCGCCATCTACTGTTGCCTCCAGCTCCAAAGTCAAACGTGACGAGCGAGAAGTAGGCGAGAGCTCAGATGGACTGGAAGTTGTAGCAGTGTGGGCTGACAACATGAAGTGGTCCAAGAACAAGCTCGTTCGATTTGAGTTCATTGGTAGTGGAAGCACTGGTGAGCTAGGAGAAGTGTTCGAGATCATGACTGTTGCCACTGGGATGAGAATCTGGCAGATTCTGAGAACAGGAACAAGTGGTGGTGGTATCAGTAGCGCCATTGACGCTGGGGCCGGTACTGCTGTCGCAAACTGACGAGAAAGTACTGACGTGGCAGGTATATATGCTGTGGCGCATATCTCCTTGCCTCTTTTTCTGGACACCAACCTCAGAAGTGCTCACAAGTGCCTCGTTGCTCGGCGACCAGGTTTCGAGCTGCGAGGGCCCGTCACCAGGCACTCTGGGCAAGTACTATTCCACGAGAGCAGCATAAACCAGAGGATCGCCGAGGCGAGGACATACGCTCACGATGTTGCCGTCTGCTGTGACATGCTGCCTCGCATAGGGCGATATGAGCCGCAGCAGGTCTGAACAGAAGAGACCAGTCTGGCGCTACCCAGCCCATGTGGACCCATCATTCCTGTCACTAGCCGCCCTCGTGAGGTACAGGCTGGGTACGCGACAGGGTATGCTGTGCGAAATCGGCTTGTACCTGCATACAAAGTGATAACGACCTGGTTGTCGGCACAATCACAAGCGAAATACTAGAGCCGAAATGCATCTCATGCACAAGCGATAGATCATACGCGTCAGTCTGGACCACAACGCTATGTTGAGACAGTCTCTCAGCCACTCAGCAAGGTGTCTTTGAAGCCCTCGAAGTGCATCTCATGCGCAAGGCAAGTCGTGGAATGACAATTCACGGCAGCCGGCAGTCTACAGCCACCTTCTACAACATCCCTTGTGGCATCTGTCAACCGGCTCTAGACTGACACTACTGCCTTCAGACCTGCAGACATTGAATCTTCTGACGACTATCGGTCTTGCTCGGTGCAAGTGTCGGTGTTCTCAAGCAGAGACCAAAGGAATTCATCCCAGACGACATCAATACTATGTGTCACTTCGATGGTTAGCAAGAGCTGCGATTAACCGCATCTCTACGCACGAAAAGTCGAGATCGCGAGGTGTGGAGAGGAACGTTGCACAAAATCTGGTCGCACGAACTGTGGGCTACCGACCCCATCTATGCAGCTCCCGCCGTCTCGGAATTTGAATACAAAAACGGAGTCACACCTGACGACAACCACAATCCACGGATCATGCAAATGTTTGTCCTTGGGCCAGTACGACGTGGGCTGAATATATAGACATGCGATCCAAAGGCTCAACATGGGTGGAGACCTCCTGCGCCCGATACTGAGCGGGTGAGCAGGCTTTAATGGCTACCGGTCTCAATCAACCATCCACTTTGAGAGCCTTATAAACTCAAGTCGCGCTCTGGTCCAGGACTTCAGGCTCGTCATCCTTCCAACATGACAGTTGTCAGGTTGTTCAGAATGCGACTGTGTACTGCGCTTGTAGCGATCGCTTCGTTTCTCACCAATGCGACGCCTATAGCAGCGGAAGGGGATCTGGAAGCACGCCAAGCAGGACAATATGCTGCCACGACGACAGTCTATATCACAGTAACCGCTAACGCCGAATCACCTTCTGCTTCGACCTTCGTATCGGCATCGACCTCGACTTCGGCGGCCTCTTCCGCGGCCTCTTCGGCTCCAGCATCGACCTCTGCGAAGTCCTATGGCACAACAAATTACAAGACTGTGATGTACTACCCGAATTGGGACATCTACGGGAGAAACTTTCAGCCGGCCGACCTTCCTGCGGACAAACTCACACATGTGCTCTATGCATTCGCCAATGTGCGCCCTGAAACAGGCGAGGTATACCTCAGCGACACATACGCAGATCTTGAGAAACACTACGCTGGCGATAGCTGGAATGATGTTGGTACAAATGCCTACGGCTGTATCAAACAGCTCTACCTTCTCAAGAAGCAGAATCGCTACATGAAGACCTTACTCAGCATTGGTGGTTGGACATACAGTGACAACTTTCCAGTAAGTGTCTGAGCTATAAGTATTGCGGGTCTGATCTGACAAGATACTAGCAAGCAGCATCAACAGCTGCCGGCCGCGCCTTGTTCGCCTCTTCAGCAGTTCAGCTACTGATGGACCTCGGGTTTGACGGCATCGACGTCGATTGGGAGTACCCAGAAGACTCAACTCAATCTCAAAACTTGGTGCTTTTACTCCAGGCCATCCGAGCAGCCCTCGATGCCTACTCTGCGACACTCTCCTCGAACCCTCACTTCTTGCTCACAATAGCCACAGCCGCAGGACCGACCAACTATCAGAAGCTAGACGTAGCTGGCATGGACGCCACTCTCGACTTCTGGAATCTCATGGCTTACGACTATGCCGGATCATTCTCCATTAACGCCGGACATCAAGCAAACCTATACGCAGATACCGTCAATACAAACAGCACACCTTTCTCCACGGATGCTGCTATGAGTTTCTACCTTGACGCTGGTGTTGCTTCCAACAAGATGATCCTTGGCTTGCCGCTCTATGGTCGCGCGTTCGACTCAACTGCAGGCCCGGGTACGCCATATACTGGTGTTGGATCTGGGAGCTGGGAGGATGGAGTCTGGGACTACAAGGCTTTGCCGCAAGCTGGCGCAACAGAATACTACAACCCTGTGATTGGAGCGAGTTGGTCTTATGATGCTGCTTCGAAGATCATGATCTCTTACGATACGCCTGCGATGGCGCAGCAGAAGTTGCAGTATATTGTGGACAAGAAGTTGGGAGGTGCGATGTGGTGGGAGGCAAACGGTGACAACAACAGCACGACAGGGAGAAGTCTGGTGCAATTGACGACCTCGTCTATCAATCTCGATAACGTGCAGAACGTGCTCGACTATCCTCAGAGCAAGTACGACAATATCAAGAACGGTATGGCATGAGAAGGAGTGTAGACATGAATCGAGCAGCAAGAAGTGTCACAGACACGAACGACAAGAGGTGGAATGCATGGGGTCTTACATGACTGCTTGAATGATATATAGGCATAAGGCGTTGGTTACGGTTGCATGGAGAAGCGTATCATCATATATGTAACGAACATTTCATACAGCAACAAATCGGTAGTGGTATCACAGCGGTTCTTCGGCATCAGCATCCGATATGCCCTACTAACATCCACCGACGATCATCTCCCGTTCAGGAAGCTGACATCTTCTGCTCGCAAACGATTCCCAGTCCAGACAGAATCAGCATTGCATACTAGCATGCTGACCAGGGATTTCATATATTGCGACCTCGCGGTCCTTACCTAGAAGAGAGCATGAAAAGTTCATATGCAGTCTTTGACTAGTTTTTGATGATCTTTGTCCAGTGATCTGACCTGCTTCTTTTACCTCGGACGGGGAAGACATCTGGCACTCCTCACTTGGTAGGGAGAGTGCATTAGTGCGCAGAATTCATCGAAGGTGGAGTGGTAGATCAACATGACTGCAGTCAAGAGAGAAGAGATGAAGAGATCACATAGAAGTAATACACTATTCTTATGACCATCTCGTCCATCACAGAAAATGCCATGCTTTGCTGCAAGAAAGACAAGGCGCTTTGAAGGTGAGAGCAAAGTCACATATCTCTCTGCCCAAGACACACCATAGCATTTGACGGTGCCATGCTCCTTCCGTCTAGAGTCTTGAACAAAGACATCCCTCACACTCATACCATTACTCAATACAGCTCAAGCTTCGGATCACTTGAGCTCTTGTACTTCAACCCGTACACATCAGCCGAATGGCGATGACGAACAACACTATTCTCCTTATCCGACTCATCTGACAAGAGAAGATCCTCTTCAGATTCCTGGTACTACCTGTAATCTGCGCCATCATCACTCATACCATCCTGATCATACTGTACACCCAGTCCAGTGAGTCTTCCATTCGCGCCGTTTGTATGTCCATTCGGTACTGGCCATTGACCTTCATGTAGATCCATGCCGTCTTCTTCAATCACTTTCCCCATGGCATTAGCATCGAGTTGTTGTTGCATGACGGCTTGAGCAGAAACAATTTCTGCTAGACGCTTGAGGCGAGGTGTCTGTAGCCAACTAGGCGTGTAGGTCTCAAGGGCGGTGATGACGCGAGGTTCTGCGATTTCGTATGGTCCGGAGTCTTCCATGTCGACAGCTTGGAGGAGGAGTACGTCGGATTTAGGGTCTGTCACTCGAGATGCAACAGCCTTCATGATTTCACCATTAATGGGCTGTTCGTAGTCGGCCACAAGGTATTGGTTGAGAAGCTTCTGGATCTGGTTGGGCGAGAGCCTACAGAACATGTTAGTGACTGCGTGATGAGGGGTCGGAGATCAGTACTTACATCCAGCAGATATCCTGAATGATCTCGATATCATTCAGGGTAGCCTTCTTCAGCTGTAATAGCTTGGTAGCTTGCATCAGATGTTCGAGCTGCAAAGTACCTTCAGGCATGTCGTGGCTCTTACACCACTCTTCGATCCTCGTAATGTTGTAGTTGATCTGCAGACCACGCTTCCAGGACAGGAAGTTTCTCCTCATGAGCAAGTCGTTGAATGCGGTGACACCCACAAGTCGCAGCAGTTCTGTAACAGTCTGCGTGATGATGCTATCTTCCAGGTAGAACGCCTTCATGGCCTTGAATACATTGTTCAAAAGGCTGAGAAGGTTGTCCATGCTGTATGCTGGTGTGTTGGAGGATTGTAATAGCTTGCCGAGGAAGCGGTTGTTCTCGTTGGTGACGAATCCAGGCAGCGACTGCGATTCAATAATAGCAGGAACGATCATCTTGTGTAGCTTCTTTTTCAACACCTTCATCCATGTGTGGTAGATGTTGAACTCCAAGCTCTCGAGATCGTGCTTTACAATTTCGAGTAGACGGTCGTACTCAAAGTTGTCTGTCTTCTGTGCCTCATACCAGTCCTCCGCCAGGAAGACGAAGGACAGCATTTCGTGCACGTTGGAGAGCCAGAAAGCGCCAGGATTGACAGCCTCATCGCCATCATGCTGCATAACCTCTTGCTGGATGGACTGCATGACATTCGCCAAGAAGCGCTCTGACTCCTTGACAAAGCCATTGTTCCACATCTCGCTAGTGACCAGGTTGATGAGGTATGCTGGGAAGAGCACCTCCTTGTCTGTCGGTGGTGGACTGCTGCCAGGTGCGGGAATCTTCAGATTTCTGATGAGACCCATCGTTACCTCATCATTGAGGCCATCCTCATCTGCAAGCAAGTTCTCCAGCTCCATCTCCACGTTCTCCAACCCAGGATTGAACGTGGAGCCAGAAAGGTTTTGTGTATGCCCACCAGCCGTCGCACCAAACGCCATCGATACTGGCCGCGGATTATAAGCGCCACTGAACCTGTCGGTCTGTATCGTCTCAGGACCGGCACTTCTCCTCTTCGGCTTCTTCGATGCGACAAGGTTGATGAGACCACTCGCAGCGCCAGCAGAGACGCCGTTAGTGAGCTCGCCGTTGCTGACTGGTACCGCTCGTTTGGCAAGTTCAAGCTGATCTTGAAGTTCTGCAAGTTGTTGTCGCAATCCGAGCTTCTCGCTTTCGCTCGCTGTCTTGGCAGCTCTAGCTTGCTCCAATTCTTGTGTCGTGATACGCAAGTTCTCGCGGAGGCTCTTCTCCTCTTCTTGCAAGCGGCGCATGTTGGTTGTGCTCTCCTCGTAGCTTGATTGCAATCGAGCCATATCTGACTCCATTTGCTCGAGCTTAGCGGACGTGATACCGGCCTGGTTCGCTTCTCGTTGTAGGTCGTTCGTTCTGTGTTCCAAAGCATTGTACCTCTCCCGAGAGTTCTTGACTTGGCCTTCCAGATTCTCCACTTGACTCTTGAGCACTTTGTTCTCTTTTCGCATCGTGCCCAAGTTCTGTGTGATTTCGACAACCTTGTTCTCCAGCTTGTACGAGATCTGCTTAAGATCCCTGGCCTCCTCTCGGAGACCTTTGTAGGTCTTCCTAGCAGTCTTACCACGCCACAAGCTCTGCACGAGTGTAACCTTGCGACGATAGTCGCGCCAGCCCTTGAGCTGTTTGTGACTTCTCCAGCTTCTCTGAATGATCTTTGCGGCATCGGAGAACTTCTTGTCCAGAATCATCTTTCTGGCTAGCCAGCCCTTTGCCGCCGCTTCGAAGCGGATGATATTGTTTCGCTGCTGTACGTACTGTTTCCGCTCCTTCTGCCCTCTCCAGACCCGCTGGATCGTGGTCGCACTGTGGTCACGACGGATGTCTTCAACTTTCCTCCGCGCCATGTTTGCTCTAGCATGGGCCTGAAAAGTCTTGATGCTGTCGATCGAATCCAGGTAGCGGCGGCGGTAGTACTTGGCACGGAGGTTCTTTTGAATCATGATTGCGGCATCGTTCAATCTGTTTGTGCGCAGATTCTCGAGGAAAGCAAGCATACCGGCGCGGAAGAAGATCTTGGTCAGACCAAGCTGATATTTGTCAGTCTTGTCCTTCTTGCCCTCGCCAAGAGCCTTCCTCAGGATCGCGTTGGCCATGTCTCGGATCTCAGTTGTCCACTGTGCTGATGGAATGAGCATGTAGTAGCGTAGAGCAAACTCCTCGTACGTCCATCGGGTAGGATATCCAGCACAACTGATACGAACGGTTTCCAGAACACCACAAGCACGCAGCTGGCTCAAAACCATAGGTCCTTCGAACTTCCATGCCTCCTTCGCCTCATTGGGCTTAATGCAACGGATGTAGTGGACTTCTGTGTTGTTGATGGTCTCCATGAGCTGAATCAATGAACTCTTGAAGATGCCTCCGAGCGTGGGTTTCCTGGCAGACGCCGCACCCTTGCGAGCAACGCCATTAGCCTTGCCCGGATTGATCGCCGCAGTATCCCGCTCTCTCACAGCCGCACTTGACTCCAGCACTTCCACCAAGAAGTTGTTAGAGCTAGCTCGTAGAACCTCGAGGTGTTCGTCCGGCACTGTATCTCTGTTCTTCTCGATGAAGCCATCACTTTCGTAGGTCACATCAATCGCGTAATGGCAGACAGTGAAGGCACTTTTGCCGAAACGAGGCTTCTTGTAAAACTTGTGCTTGTCTTGCGAGAAGTTGTGGTGCAACTTGTTCACGAAGGATTCGTCGGATCCCATTGGCAGTCTGCTTTCTTCGTCCAGGAGAGCCAGAATACCCAGCTTACCTTCAATGAGATCAATACATGGCTGGTTGTCGCTGAAGTCGATGAACTTCCAGTCAATCTCTTCTCGCAGATATTCTTCTTGCTCGAGCTTAAAGACGTGCTGATTGAATTCCTGTTGTAGTTTTTCGTTGGCGTAGTTGATGCAGAACTGTTCGAAGCTGTTCTTTGCGAAGTGCTCGAATCCATAGATATCCAGAACACCGATAAACGATACCATCTCCTGAACAACCTTCTCAGGCGCCAGAAAGCCGTTCATGGTCTCCACAAGCCAGTCGAACAACGAGGAGTAGATGTACTTGGCCACGGAGTCTCGAACAACAGTCGCCTGCTGTGCTGTCAAGTTGGACATAATCTTCTCGCCACGCGTGACAAGCTGCTTCTTCACTGTCCACTTCGCGAACTCATTGGCGTTGATACCAAGCAGCTCGCAAGCCTTTGCCAAAGATGGTTCCGTAGAAGATAGCTGCGAGTCTTGCCTTGTCGCTGTGATCTTGATATTGCCAATGTGCAGTAGTGCAGCAAGTATCCTCCATAGCGAGCTTTGCACCTCTTTCGAGACACCAAGCCTGTCAAGCGATTGTCTTGTCTCCTTGAAGTCCTTCGCATCGTCTACACCCTCGATCCTTGGGGCACCACCTTGGTTCAGGTAGTCAAAGTGCTCCACCGGTGTCAACCCGAGTTGTTCTCGCTCTTCATCTGTTGCGCCTGCTACGAGTTGGTAGAAGATGTGGTAGTTCCGCTCCTTAAGCGGTTGAAACACCAATCTTGATCGCTCGAGGAGGTATGTTCGTATCCGCGCTCCAATGATGTCTGTCTGCTTGTTGAACATGATCTCGATGTATTTACCGAAACGCGAGGAGTTGTCGTTTCGAGTCGTCTTCGCGTTGCCAAAGGCTTCCATGATGGGATTCGTGGCCAGGATCTGTTCTTCGGTCTCACTCATAGTGTCTGCACGACCACGGCTGCGAGTGCCAGGCTGATCGGGAGGTTCTCGTGTGGCAAAGTATCGCATAATGTACTTTGCGCTGACCGTCTTACCCGCTCCTGACTCTCCAGACACCACAATGGTCTGATTCTTCTCATTGCGCAGCATGTCCGCGAAGGACTCTTCTGCAATGGCGAACAAATGCGGCGCCTGGGAAGCTCGGTGCTTGCCTGCGTAGACTTGCACCATACCCGGAACATATAAAGAATCCACTCGCGCGAAGGGATTCGTAGCGATGAGGACAATGCCCGAATACGTGTAGATCTCCTTTTGCGCATACCGCAGCTTGATAGCCTGCAGCACGGCGGGCTCATTCAAGTGCGATAGATTCGTCAGATCGTCGCTGGCCTCGAGCATTGCCGGGTTCATGAGTGGTGGTAACGTTGAGCTCATAGCATCTTTCGACAGCTCGTCCAGGGTGGTCTCAATGGTTTTGTCCTGCAGCAATCAGTTAACATTGTCCAATGCCGTCCCCTCCTTCTTCCACACATGCATACCTCTGGCGTGGGCACCCCATCGCGCTCATCGTATTCGAAGACCAATGTCACTTTGTCTCCATCGACGCTCCTGTGTTTGACCGTGCTGGCGACCCAGCCGTCTGTAGCATCAGGCTGCCAGCAGCGAGAGCCGACCGCGTACTCGTGTGACATGCTGGCGGCGGCGGCCTCCTCGGCGGGTGTCTTGTTGGTGTATGGATATAAGAGGTCGTTGCTGCTGCCGCCGTCTTCCTCGCTCTCCTCCCCCTTCGCGGACGTTTAACGTCGGTAGTCTCCCTTCAACGCCGCGCTAAACAACACAGCAGTGGTCAAAGGAATGTGCTCCGGCAGGTGTCGAGGAATTGCCGGTCGGTCAAGCAAGACACGGCCAAGCGCATCACTGATGTTGGTAGTAGGGAGGACTGGAGTAGAGGCAGGCCTGTTCTCGTCGACCTTCAATTGTTTAACCCTGAACTAAAGTGCCATGCACGAGATGGTGGTCGTTCTTTGGATCGCGTCAGCCACTGCCGCCTTCCGAAGCAGGGATCGTTCCTTCTTCGTTTCAAACTTGCTCCTGCCGAGACTCTCTGCTTTTCTCTACAGACGCGGATGAACATGTACTACGATACCTCGAGCAGTTCGGTGGCGAGCACGTGTGCAAACAGTCTTCGTGTGACCACACAAACAGCAACAACATGCACCCCGAGGCTGTCACTCGTCAGCTGGTACAGCCCCTGTCAGCGGTGTGGTCGGTGAAGCAGCACTGAAATGGGATGGCGTATCAGCGCAACGGCGCGTTCTGGACGAGCTACTCTATTCTATTCGTGGACAGCTTGCACACCTCCTCATGCACCTACAGCGATGGCTGCGAGCTTATAACAAACAAGAGGCACATTTCTCACGCGTCTTGTACGCGCCTGTCTTTCGCAAACAGAGTGCAAGATCTCTCCGATCAAGGCGTCGGAAGCTTGTTTCAAGGACTCGAAAAGCGGTAGCCTGGCGGATGAAACCACACAAACGGTATACGGTCGCGCAAGACGGAAGTCCGTTCTCTGGCATCTAGCTTGCTGTCGTCGGAGGTTCCATATGATCGGAGATGTCAGTACGTTCGAGAACGCAGGCAGACGAGGCGTCTAGAATCAAGACGTTCCACGACTGTGCGCTCCTCATCCAGGCTGACAGGCAGTGCGGGTACCATCGAGCTGCGACTCCAAGCAATACCTGAAGCTCTTCAGCGATCAAAAGCGGGTATGTTGAAGGATGAACGACAACGTGTGCTGACGTTGTATGTCATTTCGTGTTCTTACGGGTGCTTTACACTATGGAGGCCATCTATCAATGAGGTCCTTCAGTGCTCGGCCAAGGTCTACCTACGACACATACAAACTTCTCAAGCAGAGCTGGCATCCACATAAACCCATTTACACCAGACGAAGAGCAACCACTGCAGCAACAAGAAGATTGTGTGCCAAAGAAGCCATAGCCTGCGTCAAGTATCGGACTTGGTCACTCATCCTCATCAAAATCATCATATGCAACGGGGCATTCAGCAACATGATCAACGTTTTGATCGCGTCTAATCGCGTTCAAAAGCTCTTGGTCCAACATGTTCGTGATTCCATAAAATGAGTCGTCTCCTTCAGCACGGTACAGCGGATTTCGAATGCCTGGACCGACAAGTTCGAAGTGCTGTGCCAGTGTATAGCCTGGTTTGAAGTACACTAAATAGGATCCAGGTTCAGGTTCTTCCGACAGCCAGAGAGGAGCAAGGCCAGGAGTGCTGGCGATTTTGTTCGAGACCTCAGGCTTTTTGGACGGCGTCGCACATTTGCCATCAGTTTCGATATCGTTGCCAGTGGCTTCTTTCGATTGCGACTGATCTACACTCGCTTCAAGTCCTGCCTGAGCTCCGCGTCCTTGGACCTCTTGTGAATTCGACATATTGCAGATTGCAGTATTTCATGGCACAGGACAAGCTATGGACACAGGTCGCTTTATGTGCCATACTCTTTTATATGCAGAATGACAGCATAATTGTTGTGCCGCACGCATCAGGCAACCACAATTGATCAGCTGTGCCACTTGAGACAGCTCTACTTCTACATCCACAAGCCGAGCGTATATCCAGATCTAGAGATTCAAGATCTATGCCAAAGGCTGGCAATATGGCCCACTCTGAAGTTTCCGAGCGGCCAGAACCTCAGCAACAACCGAACGAAGACGACAGTCACTTTCAAGAAGACAAAAGCAACACGCGCATTTCCGTTAAGCCCAACAGTGAAGGTGGTCCGGCGCTACCTGCAAGCATTGAATCGGGGAGATCATTCGCCATTGACGCTGCGCCAGGCCTGGCACCTCTGTGGAAAGAAGAAGAACCAGTACTTCGCGGACACTGGATTCGGTTCAAAGCGGATACACATTGGCACAGCACTTTACCTTTGTCGGCCCTATATCGAGCAATATCACGCGAATGGAGATGACCGAGATTACACCACAACGAACCTATTCGACGAAGAGCTGCTGCTTGCGATCCGACGTGATGTGAATGTCGACCATGTCTCCGAGTCAGCTCCGGACTTGGACCACGACGACAAGGACTACGACGACAAGGACTTTGAGAGTGTACACGAATCTAATTCACCTGAAGCTCTAGCACGCATGGCTACGAACAGAGCTGCTGATGGAGGCGACTATAGTGAGAATGGCATTGGAGCTAGAGTCTAAACCTGCATCAAAGATCCGACTTTGGAGCGACAGATACGACTGATCCTTCATCCTTCTTGTCCCAGTACGGCTTCCGTTTCACGAACTCTGCGACTCCCAATGCTCCTGCATAGACTGGATCGATACCGTCCTCAACGACTTCAGGCATGTCTTTCCCATCAAGCAGAGATGTAATCGCCTCTTCCACAACCCTTCTCAACTGCTGGTCTCCACTATACTCTCCATACAACAGCACCTTGCTTGGCCACCAATGGTCAATCAAAACAGTAGCCACCATCTTACGCACAACTGCCCAGTAGAATGTCTCGTCGGGATTGCGATACCTCGCATCAGCTCCAAGATTGTAAGTCGGGTAGTTGTATGGCGTTACACCATATGCGATCCACGTGGTCGTAGAAGTACCGATGACTTCTAGCGCGTCTGCCTAGTAGCCAATGAAGAGATAAGTGGTCGCAGGCAGATGATCCTCCTCCCTGTACACGCAGCTATGCGTTGATCTATAGGAATAGCAGAGACCTAGATTATGGCCAGCCAGGATCGCATTTTCTGGATACACGAGTGGTTCGCCATAGTAGGACCCGCTGATGATCTCTTGGTATTCCAGTCCGGCTGCGGCAAATGCTTCTCGGACAAGATCGGCGACTGGACTCGGGTAGTGGCTGACAATGTTGCGACATGGCGTACTGGTTCCGGCTGCCGAGATCGAGTGACCTAGACGATGCTCGCTCGCGTGGATGGGAGCACGAAGCACTGTCGTCATGGTTGAGACTGCATTGCGCGGTATTGGAGGATCGCTTCCTGGATACTGGTTGCCTGGCTCCCATGAGATGTCCTGCATAAGCTGCCGCCATGCTCCGTCGCCCTCGATACGTGCAAGTGGTATGTTAGAGCCATTCGAGTAGGATATTGCTGCAGTTCTGCAAGACATTGTCAGCTACAGGTCGCTTGGAGCCTTGCTGGTCGAAGCCTACGCGTAAGATGGAGTGAAGTCAAAGCCTATGCCATACTCGAGAACGTCGTGAGTCTGTAATAGGACACGAGCATCACTGCGGCAAAATAGTATAATAATAGAAGCTGAAAGAACGATGAGATTGGCAAACATCGTTGATAGAGTCTTGTTTCTGAGAGTATCTAGTGGAAGTGCTGTCAGCGGAGATAGCAAGACGAGTAGCTTTGTACTCTACGTACTGTGCCACTTCGTTTTCTGAAGGATGCCAGAGCGCTAGATATTTGAAACATAGAAAGGTCAGCCATCGCAAAGCTTAATGTATACTAGCGTAAGTCAGCGCCAGTCGTTAAGCGCTGTGCTGCAGAAGATGTCTCCTACACTGCGCCGCAGCGTGCGCTTCAGCTCACGACCGATACTGTACTGATACTTCGCCTCTGATCAGCGCAAGTCATCGTGTAGAGCCACAGTTAGTATAGGAGCCAAAGTAACCTGCATATAAGCTCTTCTGCAACAACATATCGTTGATAGATCATACCTAGTCGAAATGATTCCTTCACTCACCTCTCCCAATGCTGTCAGACTCCAACCCACTCCCTCTCACCAATAAACAAAGCACGCTCCCGGGTATCATCAAACAAAGTCGCTCCAATAAAATGCATCTTCAACTTCTCCGCTCCTCGATCATGTCCTTCGCAGGCTTCAAGAACTCTCCAATCGTAGACTTCAACTCTCTCCCTGAACTGCCCATCATTCAGATTACGGACTCGTGCTATCAATTCTTTCGTCTTCCGCCGCCTCTTCCCTTCAACCAATACGATCTTGCGCATGCCTTCGTATGACTGACTCTCTGATACCACTTGCGTGAGTGGGAGTTGGGAGAAGGAGTCGCGATTCCAGTGTGACAACGATGTAATCGCAAGAGAGTTGTGGGATCCGAGCAGGTTTTCGACAATGTATGGTGTGCTTGCGACGCAAGGAGCAAGAAGTGCGACTGCGTTACTGAAAGGACACTTCGGACTGCGTGAGCATCGGCTTCGGGAACGTTGAAGGTCGGCTTGAGACGTCTGCGAGTGCTGTGACTGGACTCGCAACATTGGTTGAATGTGGAGAACGAGGTTGTCGGCACTGACAACGTCTGCTGGAGCTCGAGTTGGCTTGGACTTCGGAGGGGCTGTCGCAAGGCCCACATTCGCTATGTTAGTGATTTCACTCAACGGCGAGGATGTTGACCTAAAGCTTTGCTCTTGTATGTCCTGCTGTTGTACTTCCAGGCACGGTCGTTTCGATGATCTCGGAGCTGAGGTGCCAGCATCCACCGCTCGCTGCCTGCAAATTGCATTCACTGGAGCAGATGTAATCGTTCTTCTACAAACTTTGGCGCTGTCGGGAGACATCGTAGGAGAAGGCGCAGTGGTCGCAGAGCTAGGTATCTTGCCCAGCGGAGAAGATCGTAGCTCCGAGACTTCAGGCGTAGCGAACATTCTCTTCCTTGGTGACACTGTCGATCGAGATGGTATAGACAGCCTGTCAAGCTCGATCTTCCTTTTACAACAACGCTCAAGCTTGTCAATCTGTCGCCGCACCTCTTGTGATTCAGAGTCTACCGGCGCTGCGCGTGATGCCCTGCCCTTCTCCTGCAGCTCTTGGAAAGTGACACAGTTCGTCCAGTCACGATCTTCATGCAACTTCTTGACTCTCGGATGACGAAGCATTAGATAGTCACAGTTAGAGGGCTTCTCGTAGCCAGAGCCTAAAACTTCGAACACGAGTGGCTTGTCAAAGACTACGGACATCTTCACCGAGCGTGGTGCTTCGAGGTCGAAGTTCTTCGGCAGATCAGATTCGTTGTACGGCGAGGCGCGCAAGTTGCCCAGCATGTTGGCCCGTTCAAGAACGGCCTTGGGTATACAGTGCTCTTGGTCGATTGCCCCAACATGTTTGAATCTAGGCCTGGCATCGTACCTGCGTACATCCTCCTTGTTCATTAGACAGCCAAGGTGGAATGTTGTCCACTTGATGAAAGCCTTGCCACCAGCCGTCGATGCTTGTTGTGCATTGTAGCTTGCACCTATCACAGTGAAGTCTTCTTCGTCTCCCATGCCAGCAATATAGTCTTTCTTCAGCTTGATGTAGCTATGCCTGTAGTCTGCTGGGTGGGCTTCAATAGAGAAGTACGGCACATCGCACGGTTTCAGTACCAGCCCTTCGCAGCGCTTCGCATTTGACATGGAAAAGTGATGCATCAGCATTCGTCTCGCGTTAACGGGCTTAGCAAAGTCCACTTTCGTCCAATCGGCGCCAATTGCTCTGCCATGAATCTTCTTATAGGTCTCGCGGAGCCAAATACGTCGTTCGTTGATAGGCTTATTCATGACAACCTCATCATCAAGAAGTAGCAGGTCGAAGAACACAATTGCCAGGTGCTCATGAGCCCACGGCAGGGAGTCTTGTTCTGTACCAATAAACACGCCAGATCTCGAGACGTGCTTCCTGATCTCTTCAAATGACATGATGCAGTCATCTTGGTCGGAGAAGACCACCAGCTCTCCAAGAATGATGGCGTGCTTCTTGAAGTGGCAGTCCGGCCTGCCGAGACGCAGTGTATCGACCAAAGTCTTGTGGATGCCTTTCCGATCCTGGGTAGAGTCTTTGCCGCTCTTGGAGAAGATCTTGATACAGTCTGCTGGATTGCGGGACTTCGTTAGGTCAACGTGAATCTCACAGTACTCGCCATCGTACTTTCTCTCCAATACCCAATTTTTGGAGCCCATCATCTTCATGCAGGAGTCAATGCCGCGCCCCTTGTGGAAGTTCGGTCTACTAATCTTCGTTCCCACAAGAGGTCGCATCGTACCTGCATCTGCGATGGTCTTCCGGTGTAGAGCCTCAGATCGCCAGTCTGGCTTCTCCGGGTACCTTTGCAGATCGTTCTTCAGCAGCGTCACTGCAGCAGTGAAGTCTCGCTGGATTCGAAGCAGATCTGGCAGCAAAAAGTGGAAGCTCTTGAGGATGATAGCTTCGTCACACTGCATAGGCCGCAAGTCTTTGAGCACAAGTCGAACAAGCCATTTGCCCTCTTCTGGAGTAGTACGACGAAAGACATTGCCAAGAAGCTTATCGCGCGTTTCCGACGAACTTGGGGGCAGCCTTGGAATAGATGGATCAGAGAAGTTCGAGTGGCCGGCTAAGGACTGCAGCATACAGTCTACGTCTTCAAGCATGACTGCTGGATCCGCAGGTGGCCCTCCTTCTCGGTGAACTCTCTCGAAGCATTCTGCCAGATCACGATTGCCGGGCTGATTGTAAGCCGAAAGAGAAGTCCTTCGTGCTATCGAAAGCCCTAAAGCGCGCCCCAAGATCTTGCAAAGGCCTTGTGCTTGAAGGCTGTAGACTCGGTCGGTCCTCCAGTGTGGCAAAAGTGTCGATAGTAATGAACACGATCCATGAACATCGAGCTCGTTTATCTGCCTTCGGTGGGAGCTGAACCAGCTGTTCACAAGCTCTTTACACCGATCGGATTTGGCTGATGGAAGGAGATTCTCGTGTGTCTCGACATGTTCGAGGCGGTCCAGTAAATTGCATACTTCTTTGAATGGTAATGGCATATCTCATATGATATTGTGTGGTAATGCTGGTGGATAGATATGCTGTGGTAGTCTCGATACCTGTTCTCGCGTGATCATAATGAGTGTGTAGTGCTCGTGACTGAGCCGAGTGTATGCTTTCCAAGAAGTCTAGTGATGGGAAGGGGCGACTGAAGTGAGGAAAGGCAAGATGAGAGCGCGTACGTAGCAGTCGCGTCAAAGTGAGGGAACAAAGGAAGGAGCGTAGCGAATCACATGCCAGCGGAGTCCAGGTCCGACGTACAGTACCTTACTCACCAACGACCCCTCCAAAATTAATGAGGCTCCATTGGAGACACCGACAGAACAGTCACACGTTCGACTCATAACACCACTTTCAAGCTTACAAGAGGACGAACTCGCACATCTTCACCAGAAAACAGAAAGAAGAGAACAACACCGCCACAATGTTGGACCTTAACGATTTCATCAAGGATCGAGGAGGAAATCCCGAGAAGATCAAGGAGTCACAGCGACGCAGACATGCTCCAGAGGAAGTGGTCGACGAGGTGGTTGCCTTGTTCGAAGACCACCGAAAGACACAGTATGAAGCTGGCACAACCATGGGAGCCAAGATCAATACGGTGCAGAAAGCAATGGGTGCAAACAAGAAGGCTAAGGGCCCTGCAGAGGAGTTTAAGAAGCTCGTTGCTGAGAAAGACGAACTGGCCAAGCAGAAATCAGAGCTCGAGAAGCAGGCCGCAGAGAAGCAGAAGGAACTGCTGAAGAAGGCAAAGAGCATTGGCAACTACGTCCACGACACTGTGCCAGTCTCCAACAACGAGGACAACAACTCCATCATACGCACATGGGCACCAGATGGTGTGGATGTGACGAAGAAGGACTGCATGTCTCACCATGAGGTCCTCACGAGAATAGACGGCTACGACCCTGAGCGTGGAGTCAAGATTGTGGGACATCGTGGCTACTGTCTGACTGGATACGGGCTCTTCCTCAATCTGGCACTCGTCAACTATGGTCTCGAGTTCCTCTTCAACAAGGGCTACAAACCCAATCAGCCACCATTCTTCATGCTCCGTGAAGCCATGGCCAAGACAGCACAGCTCGAACAATTTGACGAAGAGCTGTACAAGGTCACCGAGAAGGAGAACGACCCAGCTACAGACAAGTACCTGATCGCAACTTCAGAACAGCCCATCTCTGCTCTTCATGAGGGCGAGTGGCTCAACCCAACAGATCTTCCAATCAAGTATGCCGGCTACTCGACATGTTTCCGAAAAGAGGCTGGCTCTCACGGCAAGGATGCCTGGGGAATCTTCCGTGTCCACCAGTTCGAGAAGATTGAGCAGTTCATCTTCTGCAATCCTGAAGATTCATGGACACACTTCGACGAAATGATCAACACTTCTGAAGAGTTCTACAAGTCTCTCAATCTCCCATACCAAGTCGTCGCAATCGTCTCCGGAGCTCTCAACAACGCTGCCGCAAAGAAGTACGATCTTGAGGCATGGTTCCCATTCCAAGGCGAATACAAGGAACTCGTCTCTTGCTCCAACTGCACAGACTACCAGACCCGCGAGCTTGAAGTGCGGTTCGGTCAGAAGAAGCAGACGGATGCCAGCCATCAGAAATCGTATGTGCACGCGCTGAATTCTACCCTGTGCGCTACTGAGAGAGCACTCTGCTGTGTGCTGGAGAACTACCAGCGCGAGGATGGCATCGAGGTGCCGGAGGTCCTCCGCAAGTACATCCCAGGACAGCCAGAGTTCTTACCATACGTCAAGGACCTGCCCAAGGACTCCACCTCGCTAAAGGCCAAGGGTGTTGCAGAGCAGAAGAAGGGCGGTGGCAAGCCACAGGTGCCTGGTGAGGGCGAAGTTGTCTCGCGAACAAAGGCGGTTGCCTAGGAGAAGCGCTTTTATAAGGGGCTCAAGGATAGGATGAAGAGGATGCTCAAGTGAGGGCTGCATGATCAGCCATGATATGATGTGGCACAAGACAGGTCATCACTGTCAACGATTGATATGAGGAAGACGCGAGCACTCGGCATGCGGTATGCTGGGACGGCGTGTATGTGATCGCTACAATGACGTGCCGCCAAGCAGCAGTCAGAGCCTTAGAAGATACTCGAGCAAGAAATATATCCAAGCAGATCATCGCTGGCCAGACGTGATCCACTCCCCCGCGCGATCTACTCCCTTCCACGTAGATATTGAACAGAGAACAAGTGCAATTCCGCCACTCCTGATACTGTTCGCTAACCAGCAAGACAGCTCCGAAACCGCACCACAAGGCTCCCAGCTTTGACAGGTGGGATGAGGCTCCTCAGAGACTCCAAGCTAGGTGGAGACGGAAAGGCAGGGATAGCCTCATCTTAGGCTGCCTCGCAAGGTAGCTCACCTCCCTCTCTCTCATTATCGCGTGAGCTGGCATCGAAGCGGGTTGTCATGGTGATGTGAAGGTGGGAAAGTTGAAGCGAGTGAGCTTACAAACTTCGACTTCACTTCTAATACAAAACATCGCCACCGACAACTCAAACAATTCACAAACACCACGACGCCAAGATGGTTCGAAGTATGTATCGCCGCCTCCTCGCCAGCGTCACTCCTAGCTCATTCTCGCAGGCAAAACTCCCACCCTCGGCCCAGAAGGTCAAGCCCTCGGCCCCCAAGGAGCCCGAGTAGGGTCAAACGTCCTCAATCACAACAATTTCAACTACAACTCCACCCATTCAAGTCAAGGAGACTTCTCCCTCCTTCCCCGACCCGATCAATCCCTCGACGAGAAGATTCTCGCAATCTGGATGACAGTCTTCGCGGTCTTTGGTGGAACTTCAGCTCTCGCTTGGTTGGTGCTGTACGCGGTTGCGTATCTCAAGGTCAAAATTCGAAGAGGACTTGCGATGCCGCAGAAGAAGTATTGGATTGATTTGGTCAAGATTGCGGCTGTTGCTGTGAGCGCTGTGGCGCATCATCTTGTGATTGTGGGAGTTTGGTACGCGATTCCTGATGCCAGTTGGGCTAGTGCTGGGTTGGCGCAGGTTGCGATTAGGAGTGCGAGGTTGATTGTGCAGGTGGAGATTGGAGTTAGTTTAGTCGTTGCGGGTGTTCTCATGGGGATGGTCTTGGTTCTGGGATGAACGTGGAATGATGTGGTACCTCCAAGGTGAATGTGCGCCTGGAACAATAGAAGCTGTTCACATGCAGGAGCTGTTCGTTTTTAACAGTGGACAATTGACAATAAGGATCTTGGCTCTTCAGCTCTCATCCATAAATACCATCCTCAAACCTTTCAACGTTCAATAACAATTTGACTGGCTTGGAAGCAGATCATCAAAGACAAATAGAGGTATGCCTACTTACTTTTCGACCACTCTATATGTCCTGTTCCAGCTAACAGTGGTTGTCAGCGCAACATCACCGGCGAGTTCACAAACAAGAAGCCATCGGACCACGCCGACCATCCTCTCCTCACAAGCATCGACAACCAGGCTCTCTCGCATACCGTCGCGGGAAGTCTAAGACCAACACAAGAACTCGAGAGGATCCAAACATGGCGTCCCCATCCGAACGCATGTGCGCACTTACTGCGGCCGATTCAAAGACGTGCTTCGACTCGCCAGTCCTCGAAAACCACAACATTACAGCCACTGGACACGTCGCACTTGTCGCTGCCTCGATGCTCGTCTTCGCCGCCGGCACTTTCATCGCTCTCCTTCTGCAACTGGTGGGCGTCGCTGTGGAAAAGCACTTTCGCCGTATGCTGGGCTTGAAGAAGCGCCAACGACCGGCTCTTCACGCACCGACCATCGTTCTGCTTGCAGTACTGCAGCTCGCACTCTTCCTGGCTATCACAGTGCCGCAAGCGCAGGAGAATGGTTTTTGGGGAGAAAGCTCCCTGAAGACTCGAGCTCTCGTCGGCGCTTCCAGATGTCTCTTGATGCAGGGGGCAGTGGCAAACAGTCTGCTGGGCGCTCTAGGTCTGCTCATAGCGCCGTGGGTTGTGATGAAGGCGCTGGACGACTAGAGTGTCTGTGTCTCCCTAGGCAGATTCGATGACTATTTGTCGGCATGAGAAGCTTCGGTTGCAGACAAAGAAGGACATCTGCGCATCCGCTTCTGGAACAAAGGATGACAGCATTGCGTGCATGCCATTGATTTCTTTGTTCTTCCGTTTCGAGATCGACGGATTAGGCTTGACAATGGAAAAGTCGCTGTGGAACGTATAGCCCTTCAAGTCCTCCGTTTCCCGGCCAATTGCTTCGTTAGCACCACTTTCTTCATCCTAAGCAGTCAATACAATTCAACTCAGGCAGCATTGCCATCGAGCAGACAGAATCTTATATCACCATGGACTCCAACTCTTTATCAGCCCGCTGGTGTGCACTCACCTCAAGCGACCCCAGCAACTGTTTCCCAAAGCTCGTCATCACGCCGCCACCGGAACGGACTCCAGCAGACATAGCTACGCTTGTCTTCACCTGGTTATTGCTTACCTTCGGCAGCATCGTCCTCGCCGTCGTGGTCCAGCTCTTTGCATACTATGTCTTTCCCAGCCTACGATTGGTAGATCGGGAGTACAAGCATACTATCCTAAGCACTCTCAACGTCGTCCTCGCCGCCGCGATACCGACTGTCTACGTCCTGGTCTGGAAGTTCTGGGACGAGCGCGAGGCAGATATTTTACCTATGCAGGATGCATCGATTGGTCTCTTGTTCGGAGGAATATTGTTGGTTGGTATGGTCGTTGTTTTGGGCTTTCGGATCATTTGGTCTATACCTGCGTGGTTCAGCCGTTCCACCTCATCAGCACCCAAAGTGGTCATGAAATGAGGAAGGATGGCGACTTTCGGGATTGGACAAACATGACCGTGCTTTCAGAAATGATTGTGTGATATAGTATGCCGTACAATTCTGTTAATTTTAAGGCATCCTCAGGTGTCAATCAAGAATGCTGTTACGTAAGAGCTTGGCACCTGACACTCAGCCTTACACCTTCCACTTAGATAGCAGACTCTCTCAATTAACAATACTACTATATATGTCTTTGATATGCTTTCCTACTAATTAGTAGCTCGCATTATACTAAAGGTCCGATTCCTTTATAGCTATAGTACCTTTTCTCCCAAGAACACCCGCCCGCAAGCCCTGGACTTGCACCAACCTACCTATTAGAAAAGCGCTAGAAGACGACTACTAGTCGACGAGAGCCGACTACTAGTAAGTAGCTATACTATTAAGACTTCTACTACGCAACTACTTGATTACTACTAGTCCCGGCGTAATCGCTGCCTACCTACCCTTCAAAAGCTCCTTATATAATAGCTATACGAAGCCCTATAATATAAGCGGCTTCCCGCAGAACAACTATAGTTACTCGAAATAGAATTAATAGTATAGTTACGACTATATTATACCGATGCCCCCTGCCCTACTTTCTGCAGTCTATAACAAGTTAACTATTAAACAACTACAACTTATCTACTAGTACTATAGCTTCTCTAAGTGCAACCTACGTATTAGTATAGTTTAAGCTAAAGTACTCGTATATAAGTATATTGCTTTCGACAACTACGCTAGGAATATTATCTACCTAAGCGAGTAGCTTACGAACAATTAATAATAAAAGTCCGCTAAATAACAATTTATTAAGTTGGTACTTAAGCTTAATCTTAAACCCTAGCTAACTATACTAGAGACCTCCCTAGTAGGAGTAGAAGTACTAGATATACTAGCTCTAATATAACGACGACTATTTTAGTAGCTAGCACGTCGACGAAGATCTTACTAGTTCTTAACCGAGTAGAGGATTAATATACTATTAGATAATATAGCTAGACGCGCCTTTACTATAGAGTAGCGAGAGGAGCTCGCGAACCTTATCGCAGATATCGTTATAGATATACCCGATAATTGTTAGAATAACTAGAATAATAATCGTCTATTAGATAATAATAACAACTTCCGAGATTAGGAAATCGGGTACTTTTACCCCGACCTAGCCGTAGACCTAGGTCAAGGCGACGTTGTTACTATAGGTACTAACCTAATCTTCCGAGACGTTTACTTATTTATCGACTATATAAAGGATACCGTAGTATACTATAGTAAAGTATATATTAAGAATTGTATCCCTATATTACTCTATAGTCGCGCTTAGCTATAGTTTACGTCGAGTCTCAGAGAGGCTACGAAGGTCGGTCTACGACATAGCGGCATTAACCTCTAGTACTCTACCCTCTCGGATATATTTAAAGTACTACTAGGTTAGTCTCTCGATAAGCTTACGAAATGCCGGTATACGCTACGAGACGCTATAGATAGCCGCGATATTAATTCCTATATTATAGAAGTATAACGCCTAGTAATATATATAGGTATAACTACTATGCTTTAGTAACTAACCTTCGCCTATACGAAGATCGATGCTTCCTTTAAGTAGGGTATTACTCTTCCTACTATAACTATAACTATATAAGACTATATCTGCGACCTATAAGAGAAGAGCGATAACTAGTATTAGATCGCTTCTCGCTTGCTTCGAGCCTTGCTAAGTACTACGAATACTCGACAATCTTGCTAAGGTAATAATACTTAGTATCGCTAAAACTTTAGTTTCGGTTATCGATATAATAACAACTATTTAACTACTAACTACGATCGTCTATAGACTCGCCTATACGACAAGACGATAGAGACTTACGAGAAACCCTCGTACAAGAAGTCTTACGCCGATTCTAAGGACAATAAGCCAAAGTCCGAAGAAAAGGACAAGTATAAGTTTAAAGAGTTATAGGACAAGGAGTATCGAAGCTACGATCGCAGAGATAGGCGCGATTGTTATAACTATAACGAGCGTCGTAACGAGCGCTATAATCGCGACAAGCGAGATAGTAAGGAGAGACGCGATAGTAGACGTAGAGGATACTACTAGGTATACTACGTAGATATAGACGACGAGTATAATAAGTAGTTAGATAACTCCGCTAGTAACAAACGAGAGGCTAAGACCTATTATATTAGCGACTAAGATAGCGGCGAGGTTCTTTGCTATAGTTATAATTCGTCCTTCGATATATAAGGCGAACTAGACGACTACCTAGACGCTACGAGCTATCGACGGCAGTTGTAAAGGCTGCTAGAACCTCGAAGCAATCGGCGTTATCTAAGTAGCTTATAATATATACTACTATATAGGTCGCCCTAGTAAAGGGTGCACTAGCACGACCGATCTACCTAGACTCGGGCAATCCTTTTACTATCGTAGGTAGGAATTTCTTTTAGAAATATTATATTATAGCCGTAGAATATATAGCAGATCGACTACTTAATGTCCTTAGAGTTAGTAACGGCCGATCGCGACTAACGACACAAGTCTTACTATAGCTCTACCTTATATCTATAGGGTCGACGGAGCTGCTACCTATTATATAGAATATATATATTATTAACTATCTTAAGGTAGGTATGCTACTAGGCACCGACCTAATATACTAGATAGGTATAGTACTTAACTTCGCTATATTAGAGCTGCGATAGGGAGAAGGTTAATATAGTATACTACTTACTATATACGGCTCTAAGCCGACGAAGAAGCAACTACAAGCACTACGACGAATCGCCGTATATACTATAAAGACTTTAATCTTGCGACTATATAGTATCGGATAGTTGCAGATCCGCTTAACTAAGTAAAGACTCTATAAACCTTACTTACTTATCCCTAATTACGACGGCGTATTAATATAGATTATACGCTCTAATTAAAGTTTTATTTAAGTAGTTAATTATAGTCCCGATATTATAATCTTTAATATAGAAGTAGCTATAGGTTGGCTCGAAGATAGCTAGCAAGAACTTAAACCTACTATAGATATAGGTTAGCTCTAGGCCGAGTACGGCGACTAGTCTATAGATATTTATATAGTTAATATATCGACTAACGACTTATATCTACTTTACGAGGCTATTATAGGAGACAACGAGGATAGTATTAATAAAGGATAGGCTGCGCGAGGAGCGATTACGAAGGGAGCTAAAGGACTTTAGTAATAGATAAGCTTTGGCACTACTATCTATAGTAAGCTAGAGGTAGTACGAAGACTCGACGAGGTTATCGCCGCGTATCCTACTCTTTTTATAGACGATAGGAAACAAGCCAAAGTACCTAAAGAAGAATATATACCTATTCTATTAATAGATAGATAGGAAAAGTACAAAGCACGTATAGCTTATAAGGTCTACCTAATAGGCGCGCGAGACCGCGAATTTATTAATAATATATATAATAAACTATACAAACAAGAACGAATAGACTAGTCTAGGGATCCGACACCCTTCGCCTTTCTAGTATTTGTAGTCTATAGGATAGTAGATAGTAAGAAGAAGGGACGAGTAGTTATCGATATACGAGGTTTTAACATAGTATCTATACCTAACTTATACCTAATACCTCTACAAACCGACATTACCTCTACTATATAAGGATGCAAGTATATCTTAACTATCGACACTATAGCTTTCTTTTATTAATAGCATATAAAGAAGGAGCATCGCGATAGGCTTATAGTAGTGTTATATTATAGCTAGGAACGGTATAACGTTACCTTAATAGGATACCGCAACGCGCTACTATATATATAGCATTAGATCGACCGCATATTGCAGGAAGCTAGTTATTTGTCTTTTGCAAAGGCTTATATTAATAATATTATTATCTATAGCCGTATGCTAGACGACTATATCGCGCATCTCGACAAACTATTTATAGCGCTTAACGAAGCTAGTCTAACCCTCTTACCGAAGAAGTCTTTTATCGGCTTCCTATCTATTAAGCTACTTAGGTAGTATATTAATAGTCTAGGTATTACGACATCTGAGGATAAGCTAGTAGCTATATAGAATCTCGACTTCCTACCTACCTTGAAGGACCTAGAGTACTATATAGGCCTAACGAGCTAGCTATAACATTACGTAGCTTACTACGCTTAGCTAGTTAAACTACTATAGTAGCAAAAGATATAAGGCTTAAAGAAAGTACCTCTAAGTAGACAAGTACGAAAGTACTTTATAGTAACTTTATAGATCAAGCGAGAACTACACCTAGTCGACGCGTTTAACGCATTATAGGAGGTATTTGCATAACCCTCGATACTATATTACTACGATAGGTAACGCCCGCTCTTCGTCCTTATAGACGCGTCGAAGCAAAGGGGTTTTGGCATTATAATTGCCTATATTAAAGGCGACGTAGTAACGGCAAAGCTACTATAGACGAAGCTATAGCCGGTACTATTCCTTTCTAAGACCTTGTCTATAGCTAAGCGACGCTACTAGCCGACTAAATTGGAAGTTGCTTGCCTAGTCTAGACGATCCGCAAGACCTATTAGATAGTCGAAGCTTGCGAGAAGCTAGTTATATACTTAACCGACTACTCTATAATAATAGCAATTATTATATAGACTTCTCTTATATTAAGTTCGGTCGACAAGCTTAATAATAGATTAACGAGAGCTTTATAATACCTCTCCTAGTTCGGTAATCTATAGGTAGAATATGTCCTAGAACGCGACTATATTATACTAGATACTTTGTCTTGTCTACTAGATAGGGGAGTTGTTAATAAAGAGGACGACGTGCTTAAAGATTTAGTCTTATCTAATAACGTCTCGACAATATAGATTAATAATATATTTAGGTAGGAGCTACGCCGAGTATATAAGACTAATAAGTACTTTAGCAACATCGCTAATATACTATTAACTACCGAACTAGGCAGCTCCGCTTTCTCTATAATAGATAGACTAATCTATAACGGTTAGCGTCTATATATCCTACGCTCGCTATAAGGCGATTTGTTCGAGCAAGCCTACGACGAGTAGCAATATATAGGCTTCTACCGAGTCTACGAGCGCTTGTCTAGTATGTATTTTATCCGAAAAATAGCAAAGTACTTGCGAATCTACCTTAAGTATTGCCCGGATTGCTAGATATTAATAACAAAGCAATATCGACCCTATAGAGCGCTCAAACCGATATAGTCTCTAAAGATACCTTACTATATAATTACTATAGACTTCGTTATCGGACTACTACGAACCGACGACAACTATAACGCGATCCTTATATTAATATACAAATTCCTTAAGAAAGTACTATTTGTACTAGGCAACGAGAGGTTTATAGTAGAGTCTTAGGCCTATCGACTACTTGACGCCCTATTAATCGCAGACTAGGGACTACCTATAGTAATTGTCTCTAACTGCGACCCGAAGTTTACGTTAATACTATAGAAGACTTTCTTTAATAGGCTAGGCTACAAGCTCCTTATATCGACGTCGTATTACTTATAGACGGACGGCTAATCCGAGCGCACAAACCAAATAATAGAGATCGCGCTACGATACTATATACTTAGATACCTAGATAGTATACTAGAATAGAAGTACATTCTACTATATATATAGTTTACCTTTAACAATTTAGTTAATACGTCTATAGGCTACTTACTAAATAAACTAGTACTAGGCTTCAAGCCTAGAGAAGTATAAGACTTAGACGCTCCTATAATGCCGAGCGTATAGGCTTATATAGTTATAAGATAGGAGGCTAGTAATAGTATCGACTACGCCTAGGCTATAATAAAACGTCGATACGACAAGGGCTACGAGGTATAGAAACTAATAGTTAGAGGAATAGTATATTTATACCTAAAGTACTATAGCCTGCCCGGATCTATTAATAGGAAGCTTATACTACCGAGAGTCGGTCCTTTTAGAATCCTATATATTATAGAATTAGGCCTCGTGTATATACTAGAGCTACCTACGTATTAGTATATATACCTAGTTATATCTATTACTAAACTAGAACTACTTCCTACTACTATAGATCCTTATAATCGACTACGACGGGAGCCTGCATGCTTCCGAGTTAATAACGAGGTTTAAAAACTATCTAAGCTTATCGATAGACGCGCGAGAAAGCTATAGATATCGAAGAAGGAGATCGTCGAATATAAGGTCTGCTTTAAGAACTATAGACTAGAGGTAGATATATAGATACTAGAGCGCGACCTACCTATAAGGCTAGTCTGCTAGTATAAGAAGTAATAACCTATAGTTACGCTATTATAGTATCTATATTACTATATCGTAGCACCTTAGCCTACGCTAGTATTACTATATATATATTAAGTACTACGATAATAGAGCGATACTACGATAATAGAGCTACGGGAAGTATTATCTATAATATATTTACTAAATATTGTCGAAAATAGCTCCTCTAAAGTAATCTAATAAAGGACACCCTAGATTCCCAAATATCGGAGGTAAAGGTAGATATATAAGCAGAGTTGAACTTGGAATCAATCTTTTACTAGCTAATACTTAGGGAGATATAGTACTATATTAGGAACTAAAGAACTATTTAGAGAAGATAAGTTAATTAAGTTAGTTAAGAAAGAGAAAAGAGAGAAACCTCTACCTATATAGAAAGCTATGTTCCTCCCCTAAGTTACCTAATCTGTCCTAATCGGGATGGACCCTACTAAGCGCTAAGAATACTATTTACTAACTCCTAAGATATTACTCTGTCTTGTCTACTAATCTTTAATACTTCTACTTAGCCAAATAGGGTAATCTTAACTAAATAGTTATATTAGTTTGAGATTCCTACTTAGTTATTAATAGGAATACTACTAACCAATTATTTCTATAGATAGAAATTATTCAAATTCCTCTATCTTAAAATCTAAGATATCTAAGATGCTACCTACTATAAGGTCCTCTAAGCCGAGCTCTGTTCTACCAAAGCATATTAGGATATTCTAGCCTAAGGAAAGTAATAATTACTGCGACCGAATTGTAAGTCCCAGAGTTATTATAATATAATCCTTTCTAACTTATAATAGGAACTCTATAAAGAAGCCCTCTTTAACTTTCTCGAAGAGTACTACCGATTCTAGAATATAGTTGAATCTCTAGTCAGAAAAGCATATACTATAGTTAGTATTCTTAGAGATATTTAGGATTAGAAGAAGTATAAGCTTCTCCTAGAGTGGACTTAGGCAGTTAAAGAAGTTTGGAATATAACTATGTTCTTTAAGAGTATTTTAACTAAAGCTTTAGTAGTATAGAAGGAGTATAAGGATATCTCTCCAGACGATAGGAAGAAGGTAAAGGAAGCAATTAAGGAGTTTGTTAAGAAGGCTCTAAGACTAGAGTTAAAGTAGTATTTCTAGTTAATAAATAAATAAGAGTTTCTATTTCTTTTATCTCTCTTTATCTCTTCTTTTTATCTTTTAACTTAGGAAAAAAATCCTACTTAAAATAGAGTTAGGCAAGGAATTCTTTGAACTATAGACTAGTTTTTAGCTTAGTAAGTCTATCTGCGGCTATCTCTTTAGTATTGCAATATTCTATAGAGATAAGCCTATTCTACTAGAGTCTCCTAACTGCATTATACTATATATTAATATGTTTTAACTTATTATATATATAAGTATCTTTTATAAGAGTTAGGCATACCTAGTTGTCTCCTCTAATTAGGACAGGCCTAATTAATGCTACTATATCTTAGTTTCTAAGAATCTTTGGTTAGTAGGAGTATTCTCCTACTAACTTAGGGCATCCAAGCTCTCTTAGAAGAGATCTAAGAAACTAGGACTGCTTAGTATAGGCTCCTATAGCTATGTACTTAGCTTCTATTATAGATATAGCAATAGATTTCTATTTCTTACTTATCTAGGACACTAGGGCTCTATAGAGAAAGAATATATATTCTAAGATAGATACTCTATTAGACTTGTCTATAGCATAGTTAGAGTCTATATACCTAATTAGATTTCTACTACCTCTTCTAAAAACTAATCCAAGTAATAGATTTGATCTTAGATACCTAGTAAGTTTCTTAAGGGCTTTCTTGTAGCTAACTATTAGGTCTCCTATATAGGAGCTTAGTCTTCTAAGAGCAAAGGAAATGTCTGGCCTACTAATTGTAGCTAGCTATATCTATATTCTAATAAGTAATTAGTATTCCTACTTATTATATCTCTTATCCTTATATCTAGCTAGCTTTAAGCTCTTATAGCTATCTATAGGTAAGTAGGTTGGACTTAATATATCCTAACTTATTCCTAGCTTAGCTAGGTTCTCTAAGATATAGTATTCTTAGTCTAGCTTTAGCTATCTAGCTTTCCTATCTCTTCTAATTCTTATTTCTAGGAGCTTATTAGGTTCCTTTAGATCCTTAATTTTAAAGAATCTAGCTAGCTATACCTTGAACTACTCTATATCCTTAATTCTCTTACCTGCAATTAGTATATTATTAATATAGATAATAAGTATTAGACTCTTTCTTTCTTTATAAACTAGAAGATAGGGATCTATCTCTAATTATCTAAATCCAATCTCTTTTATCTTTGAAATATAGAGCTAATTCTAGTCTCTTGCTACCTACTTTAGGCTATAGAGACTCCTTAGCATTTTTAGTACTATTCTAATTAGCAACTTAACTTCTAGAGGTGGGATTATATAGATATTTTTATAAAGAGTACTCTCTATAAATGCATTTAATATATCTACTTAGTAGAGCTCTAGATCTCTCTTATATATAATAGCTATAAATACTCTAAGAGTATCCTACCTAACTATTAGGGCAAAAGTATCTATAAAGTCTACTCCAAACTTCTAAGAGAATCCTCTTATAACTAGTCTTGCCTTGAACTTGTTAATAGCTCTACTAATTCTTCTCTTAATATTAAAGACCTATTTTAATATAATTAGGTTAGCTCCCTTTAGAGGAACTTCCTAAGTCTAGGTATTATTTGCTACTAGTATATTAAGTTTATTTTGGATAGCTTCCCTCTATAGGTGTCCCTACTTTAGGTTATTAATAGCCTCTTTATATAACTTAGGAATTGGTACTTCCTATCTATATTTAGCCTTAGTAATAATAGCTAATAGGGCTTTCTCTATATTCTTTAGGGTAATAAAGAATACAATCTTTTTAATCTCTTCTAGAAATTTAGAATCCTAAAGTTAACTTAGGTTAAATAATATTAATAAGAAGAAGGCTTTCTTATAGGAGTCCTTACTTCTCTTCTTAGAGTCCTTATCTTCTAAGCCTGTCTTAATAGATGTTAGTATATCTGTCCCTTCTAATCTAATAGGTTTTAGTTTTCTATTAAACCTATTAGGTTCCCTAGATACTTTTCTCTTTCTAGAGATAGGCTAATTAGACTACTTCTAGGAACTTGTCTTTTCTAGTCTAATAGGCTTTAGCTTTCCTACAAATCTATCTAGTTCTATAGAGGCCTTTCTTTTCTTAGAATAGGTAGTAGGGCCCCTAGAGGCCTAACTATAGGACTGCTTAGAAGGATACTTTCTCTAAGTTTGACTTCTTATTATCCTTAGTTAATCTATTCTTTCTAGCTCTAAATTTTTGGTTTCCTTCTTAGGAAACTTTGTATATTCCCCTATATCCTTTAGAGGAGGAGGGAGTTATATAAAGAGCTTCTTTAGCTCCTTTGGACTTTCTTTTCTAGGCTTGTTATCCTAAGTATTAGCTTTGCTACTTACCTAGGGAGTAGATATCTGCCTAGTAACTTGTAATACTAGCTCTAGGCTAGAAGAGGGTATAGGTTAACTAGGCTTAGGTAGTCTCCTAACTAGTCTCCTTATAGGAGCTAAGCTTAGGAGATTCTTAGTTATAATCCTAAGATCCAAATTACTACCTAGCTTGTTCTTAAAGAAATCTATATTTAAGTACTATTTAATAGCTCTTATATCTAGTTTCTAGAATATCTAGGCTTTAGCTATTTTATTAATATATCTAATAAAGATAGTATCTTTTCCTCTATTTATTAACTTGTTACTTCTTGCCTATTAAGGCTAGGCTCTTGTATCTATATAGACTGTTGCCTAATAGCCCTATACCCTTAGGTAAGAAACTATAGGCCTAATCCTATTAAAGGCTTTATTAGGTAAAAGCTTCTATCCTTTAGTTTCTAGTCTATTTAGTAGCTTATTCCTTATATAGGTCTAAGTATTAAGTGCCTCTAGCTAGAACTTAATTAGTATCTTGCTCTCTTCTAGTATTGCTCTAATAGAGTTCTCTAATATCTAGATAGATCTCTCTACTACTCTATTCTATAGGGAGTTATAGGCCTTAGTAGTTTCTAGGTCAATTCTAAGATTCTTCTTCTACTATTTAACTAAAGCGATAAGCTCTCTAGTATTGTTAATTCTAATAGCTTTTAACTTAGTACTAGATTGTCTCTTAGCTTTGAGTCTCTAGTTCTAAAGAGCCTATATAGTATCTATTCTTCTCTTAAGAGGGAAGGCCTATTTCTTCCTTAAGAAGTTATTAACAATTTTAAGCTAGTACTTAAAACTAAGTCTTAATTCTAGGAGTAGACTATAGATATCTATAGAGACTAGAGATAGTCTCTTAGGTCTTCTCTTTGTTACTTTGCTAAGATGCTTCTTTATATTAGTAATAGAATAGACTCTATAGGTATGCTTATCTTTTTCTTTTAGAGTTAGAATCTCCTAATTAAAGTTAGTAACCTTATAGAGGTCTTTTAGTAGACCTTTGCCAAAGTGTGCAAATCTCCTATACTATAGCTCCTACTATTTCAGATCCTTTTCTAATAGTGCAGCTATAGCTACATCCTCCTCTACTTTATTAGTATATAATAAGTAATATACTCTTTCTTATAGAAGTAGTAAAATCTTATTAATAAATAGAATACCTCTTTTAATTCTAGTCTTAACTACTATCTAACCTTTAGGAGAAATAAGGGAGAAAGAAGGTTTCTAAACTCTAAACTATTTGCTAAATTAGTTCTAAGAAATAAGGCTAACTCTAAGATTAGGTATAAAGAGCACTTTTACTAGAAGAACTTTTCTTCCTATCTTTCCTCTTATCTATACTAACCCTCTATATATTATATAGAGATATCTACCTCCTACTTTTACCTAGACCTTCTTAATAAGTAGTTCTAGGCTTCTAAAGAGGTAAACTTAGTTAGTTATATATAATAAGGTATAGGAGTCCAAGAGCTATTACTAGGATAATAACTTGCCTTTAGCTTCTATAGTAGAGTGAGCCACTTTATTAGTTTTATTACCTTCAGATAGTAATTCACTCCTAGATTTGGAGCCTAACTTGTTAGACTCTAATTGGCTTTCCTCTTAGGTAGAAAATCCTTTTTTGGACTTCGAGGATAACTTCTCAAGCCTAAGCAGCTAGTAGCTTATCTTCTTTATAAGCTTCTTAAGGTCTTTATATAAAGATGACCTCTAAGGACCTCTCTTTAAGAGTCTCTTATTCTTGGGAGAGGGACTCCTCCTCTTAGTAGAGGATTTCCTATCCTTCCTATTAGAGCTTAGTCTAAAAGATAAGAGTGCTCTACTTCTTAGAGCTGCAGTCTGCTACTTAATAGCCTTCTTAGCTTTTAACAACTCGGGATAGTCTTTAAACTAGTGCTTTCTATTCTTATAGAGTAAGTACTAAGGCGGGCTTCTCCCTATAATAGAGGAATAGCTATATTTAAGGTCTGAGTTATCTCTTGCCTCTTAGAATTTAAGTATAAGGAGTATAGTATCTATATCTAGGCTAGGTTAGGTTATTAGGGCGTTCTTAGTTGATTTATATAAAGGAGGGAGAGATTAGAGGAGATGTTTTATCCTCTTGCTAGGTATCTAATAATAACTCTTCTAGGGATCAATCTCTATAATTCTTTTACCTAGTTTGGCAAGGTATAACCAAGCTGCCCTTATTATATCTTCTAGCCCTATCCTAAAGGTTACAAATTGCTTAACTAGTCCAATCGCTTAGGCTATTAATACTCTACTATATTTGTTCTAGAGTATTACCTATATCTCTATAGCATAATCTATTTAATACTAGGTATTAAGTTCTAGTTTATTATTATTAGAAATATAGCTTCTAATACTATATCTGCATATAGTATTGTCTTTAGTATATATAGGTATATTAAATATTGCAATTCTTGTACTTAGATTAGAGATTATCTCTACTCTGCTCTATTCTAGATAGTACTCTAGAGATAGGAGTCCTAAGATAACCTCCTACTATCCTTTCTCTTTAAGCTTATCTTATTATAGCTTAAACTATCTTCTCTAGTTAGATCTTTTAAGTATAGGAATCTTGTCCCTTCTGCCTTCTCTTTCTATATCTATAGTTGTTGAAATAAAGTAGGAAATAAAGTATATTCGTAATAGAGTCGCTTAGGCTAGCTAAGGTTCTAGAGGTTGGACTAGAAGTATAGGTTGGTATAAAGAAGACTAGCTTCTTATATCGGTCCAGAGAAGAGGGAAAAAGGTAGTATAGTATTAGTATATACTAGGACTTAGGTCTATCTCTCCTAGTAGAACTTCGGCAGTCTGCTCTTAGGCTTTTAACTCTTCTAATATACTTTGCTATTTATAGTAGTAGGGAGTTACAAAGAGTATTAGTTAAGAGTAAAGATATTCTACTTAACCTTATAGGGCCTTTAGTATCTTATCTATAACTTGGGTGCAAACTAAGCTCCTTTATAGTATAGCTAGAGATGCCTCTAACTTCTAGATGTTTTTAGCTATAGGCTAGGGATATAAGTAACCTATACTAATATAGGTTGCTTAAGTTCAGTTACTATACTAGGCTCATAACCTGTCGAAAATAGCTTCTCTAAAGTAATCTAATAAAGGACACTCTAGATTCCCAAATGTCGGAGGTAAAGGTAGATAATAAGTAGAGTTGAACTTAGAATTAATCTTTTACTAGCTAATACTTAGGGAGATGCAGTACTATATTAGGAACTAAAGAACTATTTAGAGAAAATAAGTTAATTAAGTTAGTTAAGAAAGAGAAAAGAGAGAAACCTCTACCTATATAGAAAGCTATATTCCTCCCCTAAGTTACCTAATCTATCCCAATCGGGATAGACTCTGCCAAGCGCTAAGGATACTATTTACTAACTCCTAAGATATTACTCTATCTTGTCTACTAATCTTTAATAAATATTCCTATTATTCAAACCCTATTTACTAGATTTTAGGGTCTAGATACGTCTATTTTAGGTACTAGCGCGTTTTATCTTTCTTAGCTATATATTATAGTTGTTTCTTACTTTGGCAAACCTTATTCCTTTCCCTCTATATAATAGCTATCCTTCCGAAACTCCTACTACTACTACTTTATAATAAGAAGTAGCCCGCCTAGCTACTACCAACCGCCCGCCGGCGTATCTAGACTTAGATATATAAGCTCTATTTTCTTCTTATCTAATAGTAAATCTATTAAGAAGGACCTACTTAAAGTTAGGGAGGCTACAAAGGTCCCGAGGCCTTTATAAGGACTAATTAATACTAAAACCTTTAAGATTATCGAAGCGCGCGTAGTATACGAGTTAGCTACAGAGGTACCCTAACGCCTTGTAATAGCATAGGTAGATCGATTAGTAAAATATATATAAAAGAATACTATAGCTTCCCTATTACCTACTCTATCTATCTAATCTACGCTACTACGACAAGAGTTTAATAATAAGCTTGACCTAGATAATCTAGTCTAGAAACAACTATAGCGCGATAGGAAGCAACGAGAATATATACAAGTAGGTTTCGTCGTAGAGAGGCTTCGACTAGGTCGACTAGAACACTAGAAGCTAGTTCTATAACTATATATAGTAAGGAAGTTACCTGAGATCCCGGAAGCTACTAACGATAACAAGGAGATAAGGCTAGTAGTTTTATAGCCGAAATCAAAGGTACTACAAAAGACCTACAAGCTACGTCTAGCCCTACTACTAGCTAGCAACGACGAGGCGACGTTATCTACTAAAACTCTAGAGCTACTAAAGCCGAAGTTAAAGACAAAGGCTCGCAAGCTATGTCTAGCCCTACTACTAGCTAGCGACGACGAGATAGAAGAAGATGTCCTATTGCTACTAAAGCCGAAGTTAAAGACAAAGGCTCGCAAGCAATAGCTAGTCTTACTACTAGAGCCCGACGTTCTAGCTATAGTAAAGACTCGCAAGTAGAAGTTACTCTACGACGACGATACTAATACGACGCTAGTATAGAAGATAGCTAGGAAGCATCTAGCCTCTTCTAGCAAGAGTAAGAACATGCCTATAAAGACTCTCCTAGCCTTTCCTAGGTACGCTACTATACTAAAGAAAATTAAGATTCTACTAACTAATAATAGTTTCAAGAAGGTCGATATAGTCGATATATTACTAAAGATATATATAGTCTATATCGACTCCTTAGGATATATATATATAAAGAAAGGTATAAAGGATAAGGATAATAGAACTATAGATATTAACTCTAGTATATTACTAGCTAAGGGCGACTTTGCAGAGATCGAAATTAATATAACTATATAGTAGCTTTAGGTAGCAGCCTTAGTAGCACAACGAGCACTAGCGAGATAGTAATATAATATAATTAAGAAGGCTATACTTAACTTTAACTAGTTCTATAATAGCGACTTCGAGCCGAAGTATATTAGCGCTTACGTCGGGCCTATTTATAAGGAGTCTATAGACGCCGCGACCCTGCTCAACTAACAGGTCGCTATACTAAATATAGTTAACTAATATAGAGATAATAAGGAATTCCGAGAGTAGTTAGATAGATATATATTCCTATCTATTAATATAGACGACAAGGACGCTACGATGCTATATGCTACTAAGAAGATTACGAAAATAGTTGAGTCTTATACAAACGCTAGCTTCGGCGAGTATATACTCGCTAAGGTTGCATCCGATATTACCGAGGAATCTAATAACAACTTCGAGTATTAGGCGAAGAAGCATTGAACTACTACCTATCTACTACAACTATACAAGCTTACTATATATCGATAATATACTTACGATATATTATAACAAGCTTATAAGACAAGTTCAAGCACCCCTAGAGGCAAGCTAGGACGGCAGCTCTACAAGGCTGTCTATGAAAACAACTACGGGCCTATCTAGTAGCTACTTACTAGAGACGACGTCCTATCTTAATGCATTACGCATTTGGCGAGGAGAGAACTACTAGGGGTTAGGGACTTACGCAGATTGAGAGAGTACTATATACGAGGAATGGTATAGTCGCGAGGGCGCGACGAGAGCAAAAAAGCCGGCACTGTTACGTAAGAGCTTGGCACCTGACACTCAGCCTTACACCTTCCACTTAGATAGCAGACTCTCTCAATCAACAATACTACTACACACGTCTTTGACACGCTTTCCTACCAAATGCCTTGCTGAGATGCGCACCAATTCATAAGAGCTCATAACTTTTGTGATATCTCATGCTGAATACACAGCACACTACACCAGTGCACTCTCTCGATCAGCACTTCACCCCCTGCCCACTCGCATTCGTACAATCGTTACAAAAGATCTTTGCCTCGAAGAACTCCCCTTTACCATCGTCACTCAGCGTCTGGAATGTATATACCAGATCCTTTCCCGGATCATTGAATCTCTCAGCTTGTAACCTTGGATTGTTGTACTTCAAGACATTGACAAGTACACCTCCATCCGTAATGTCTGGATCAAAGTGTACATCCAATTCCACACCTCGCTCTTCAGGCGTACATTTGACAACCCATGAGTTGGGTTCGTAGGGCTTCAGATCGATTCCATGGCAAAAGGAGTCTTTCAAGGCGTCGACCACGTTGTCGTTATTGGTATCGTCCCAAAGACTTAGATCCAGACGAGGATCTCGGGCGGCGCTTGCTGCATCTTGGTTGACAACGTTGATGGCCTCCTCAGCTGAGTTGGCACTTTTTGGGCCGTTGTGGAGGGTCGCGTTGAAGAAGATGCAACCTAGAGTTGAAGGTAGGTATGCTGTTGCCAGCAAGGCGAGAGCAGAGTAGTGGCGCATCTTTTTGACGTTTGTATTGATTGTCGGATCGAGGCGTAATCGAGAGGCATTCGAAAACCGTCCTTCTACACGAGATGTTATATCTGCTCATCATGCTGGCTGCTGGACCATGCTGTTGTCCGATCACATCCGGCTACCTTGCGGCATAACCAGGCCACACGTGGTCGAGAATAGATCATCTACCTGGTGAGGCTACAATTGACTTCGAGACTGTGATGGGAATCAGGTCGATTCTGGACAGGGAGTGCCTGGTCATGCCAAGGTCGGCATATATCAGCGACGAAGAGCGGAGGAATTTGACAGTACTTCGCTTATAGGGAGAGTAGGTGTTTGGGAGAGAATTGTTAGCAGAGCAGGCTTCGCGTCTGAGTTGCCTCGCCGCATCACGAATATCAGATTACTCAGGTGTGTCCTCGAGTACTCAGCCAAACTGTTCTACAGCCGTGCTCTGGCATTCAGATCCACCTTCTGGATACGAGGCCAGATCTTTGCTCCACGCATTATAGGTGGTCTGATCCATCAGCCGTTTTCCAAGGCTTTTTGCTTGTGAACTTCCTGGCAGTGCTGGGCGAACCAGGTCGCGGGGAATAGCAATGGCCATGATGTCGGCAAAGCTGCAGAGAGGCATCATTAGCGCTTCCAAGACGGATTCTCATCTGGACCTCTATCATCAGGTGCTTGCCATACCAGGAATATCATAGTGAGCAAGATCATCTGGGGTCGAGAGAGAGAGAGAGAGAGAGGAGGAGGAGGAGAGTTTGAGAAATTGAGACTCGCTTTCGCAAAATGCTGACATAAGTGATTTCCAGTTTTCCTATATAGTATACCGTACTTTTGGGACTTCGCGAAACAAACGACGCGTCCATCTTTCTTCTGTCCTCGCGTCTGTCTTCGAAGTCAACATCTGGATCGCAACGCACAGGCAATGCGAAGTGCGAGAGAAGGAGAAGGACGTGGAAGCTCTTCTTGTGACACTTCGGTGGCACATGGCGTCACGGACCGTCCTGGCCCTGCCACCAGCGATACGCGCAGTGGCAGTTTCTTACGCGTTCGATGTGCGTATGTCTGTCAAAGACATTGCTGAACGTCTGAACGTGCAACAAGAGTCAGTTTCGGAGCTGCTAGCATTCGTGGTACTGAACGCAGAATTAACCAATCTTCTCGATCTTCTGCAGGTCCTGCAACGGCTGCCCGAGGAAGCCGAAGATGCTTCAGATGAACATACCCATGGGCATATCAAGCAAGAAGTGATAGATTTGGACGCGGACGAGGCTGACAATGGAGTTGCGGGCCACGAGTCGATGAGGCAAAGTCCTGTGAGTCCAGCTTCGTCCTTGCTACCTGCGGCCGAGGATCAGGAGTCCACTGTCACAGAGAGAAGATCATCTGATCATGACCAAGACGGCTCAGAACTGGAAACGCAAGGGCGATCTGCAGAGCTTCCGAAGAGTCCTTCACCTCAAGCGCAGGACCACGAATCGACCGAGGGAACTACACTGATCGAACACAGAGAACCGGCCAAAAAGTTCACGCTAACCATACATCTTGTGGAGTGGACCGATTCGCACAAAAGCGCGTATCGCAAACAAAAAGAACGCATAAAGGTCACTCCGGTAGGGCGAGCTAAGCTCAGACATCATCACTCGAGCTAATTGCAAAGTGTATAGGATATCCAGATCTCCCGAATTCTTGAACTTGCCAGAAAAGCCTGGCGCATGCCTGACGACGAGAAAGTACGTCTGGAGCTGCACGGTAGCCGTCTCGATCTTGATAAGCCTTTGCAGGCTTATCGAGACATTGTCTCTATCCCCAAGCATCTGAATCTCGTCCTTGGTGACTTCAAGCAATGGCGTTCAAGACAACCTATCCCAGACGTGAGCACGAGCTATGCGTCAGACAGCGATAGCGATAGCGATATCGGGACTGGAAGCTATGTCCCAGGTTGTGGCCTTTCGGCCGCTGCGTTGACCGCAGACTCCTTTGCAGCAGCTGCATCGATAGAAGCCGCCAGGGAACACGCTGCGCTCAACGTCAAGCGCGCCCTGGACAACGATGAACTAGTTGCGTCCGAGTCCTCCAAACGTACCAAAGCATCCCAGGAAAGCATACGTGGCCCTTCCCACCATGAAATGGACTATCGCGGTGCGCATGGGATCTTGGACTTCAGTCTTCGACAGCAAGTGGAGAACATGCTTGATGTATTGAGTAGCAATACATCTGTTATGGGTTGTTTGCGTGCTTTGCAGATGACCAAGGGAAGCACAGAACAGGCTATCACATGGCTCGCAGATCAATCTCAAAGCTTACGCGCTACCTTGGAAGCTGAAGGGGCCGCAAGTGCTGGCCGTGATGCCGAGGAGACAATAACAGCGCCCATCAATATCAATCGCGGCGGCAGACCACCTGGACCCAAAGTCGTGCTGCGACGGCCTGAAGCTGTCGACCGGTATTACTCTAAGGCAAAAGAGTGCCGCGATGATGCCGCTTGGTCGATTGGCACCCCAGATCGCAAGCAAAACTAACTCATATTGGACGCATTGAAGAGACTGATGCCGGCACGGCGCGTAGCCCTGCTTGTGCTCCCTGCATTGAAAGAGGTGCTACTTGTCGTATATACACTGCGGCAGCGGAGATTCTATATGCTGGCAGGATTAGGAAAGATAATCGGCAGGTATGTGCTCGCTGCAGATTTGGCAACAGCCAGAAAGACTGCTACTAAGTGGCATCGCATACTGCATGCTCGCTGCAGCGCTGGGAAACTAGGAGAATGGTACTGTCACCTCAGCGTCCAACTACGCACGGGACAGGATCAACCATCGCCGCGGTCGAAGATGCAGTCGGTCGCTCTATACACAGGGTTGAAGCACAACAAACTGCGGGAATGGACAAGAGGAGCCAATCAGTCTCTTACTCTGCTATAGTACGCCGTACTATGACCTCACGGCTGGGCGCATGGCTCAGGTTGCTCGGTCTTTCTTGTGCATTGACACATCAGTCCATTCTGAATACGCACCGACATGTGGGAAAGCAAGGAAACCGGCGGCAGCGCTCAACGACTCTCATTGTGTGGCTTGTTACGACAATGACTACGCGCACTCCGCCATGAAGACACATGACTCCGCAATAGCAGTGTATGTAGCTCCTGGTTGACCAGCAGTCGACAACGGCACTGGCTCAAGCTTTATCAACCCCCGCCAGATCATGGCAGACCAGCGGATCACGGGTATCAACTTGTCATCTGAGGGCGGCACACTGAAGCCACCAACCTTCGACGGACTGGACCATCAGAGATGCGCAGCTTTGCATAATCATCTGGTGGAAAGAGGCCTTAAAGAAAGTGGAGATAGAGCAGCAAGTACCAAGACCTGGTGGGAGCTATATGGCAGCAGTATCGAGTCCGTCTCGCAGAAGCTTCACCCTGTCGTTCAAGATTTCCTCAAACTTGCTTGGGTCTCTTGGGACGGCTCGTCTCAACCAGGACAGCTATTCTGGAACATTAGCAGTATTCCCAGCCCGGACCAGCTCTTCTCGAATGGCATCAATGAAGCCTATCGTGGTCTGGACACGCTCGACCACGATATATATGACGAGCGGGACCCCATCTATTATGACGCGTGTTCTCATGAAGAGGACGAACGTTCTGATGAAGATGCCAAGAAGGAAGACTCTATTGATGCATCACCTATAGACCTGGAACAATATCGATTTGTGACTGTCTATCAAGCTCAATCTTGTACTGGATCTGGACCTCCTCTCGGAGTCATCTACGATCAAAAGCTTCATCTGGCAGTCTTTGTTACATCGATCGAAGATCTCCCTACACTACTGAATGGCCACAACACTAGCAAGCTGACTGCCTTGGAGTGCATACTCGATACATGGCATATACTGCTGGACCGAGGAAAGGTTGTGAAAAAGAATGGAGAGTGGCAGATGCAGGCCTTTGCTCCAGTTGATCAATCAGAAGCAGTCCGTGCTTGGAACGACCTAGTGGACGATATCGAACGTCGCATCGTGGATTGTGACGAAAATCTTCTGGAAACAGGTCCCGTGCGAACACTTCTCGATCCTTCCGCGGCTGCATCTCTAGTACTATCAGGATTTCGACAAAAGTTCTTGACTACAGCATGGCGTCCTAGGTTTCAGTGGATTGCGCCCGGCATACGTGTGCCTACTTCAGATGAACTCGCGGAGAGAATCCAAGCTATGAACCAGGAACGAAAAGATAAGCCAGGCATCTGGGAGAAGCCTTTGCTTCTCTTTGCCATCCCGTGACCGAACGCTGCAGACGACTCATACATATGGCCATCTCGTTATCGATCTAGGCTGACACAGCAAGTCGATCTGTCAGATGCAAACAGCGAACTCCTCTTCCCATTCGCCAAGGGCATCAAGCCTGATGGTCCATTTGCACCAGGTCTCTATCTTTCCTCGACTGGAGAGAACGAAGAAGTGCCACATGCAGACGCATTTCGACTCCTTCTTCCATTCACTCTGGGCTCGAATGGCTTGACATACAGGCACGACTTTACTTGGGAGCAAGGCGAGAAAGAAGTCATAGGCATCCTGGGACATAAATCATTCAACAGCTCGCCTCGGTATGCCGAACTGTATCAGATTGGCAGTGGAATTACTCGTGGTATTCCACGTCACGATGCACAGCTTGCTCAGCTGTTCCAAGCTTGGAAGCGGCAAGTGAGTTTCGGTGTAGGAGGATGGGGCCTACATTTTGAGAATCCTGCGGGAATCATTGGCCAGATCGAGGGTGTATTCACTGGAGTTAGCATCATTGAAGAGTATGCTTCTTCTTTTCAACGATCTGGGAACTATGAGATCTGAAGCTCGATCTGAAAGGGCTGCCATCCCAAGGTAAAACCGAGTCCGAATCAATCCTTCTGGTACGTTGACACAGAAGCATACGCAGTCGCTGACTGACAATCTCTATCCGCCCTTCGCCCTAAGACCCTAGATGAGCCGCATCCTGCTCAACGGAGCTCATATCAGTGGATGCGTATTGAAGACAACACCCGACATCGATTTTACTCTTGTCTCTCCTTCTCAAAATAGCCTCATACTTCGCCGGAGGCATCCTTACGCTGCTCACAGAGGTTCGAGCACTCTCCACCTGTACCTCCCCGGTTGCTGTTGTGTTTCACAATCGCGATATTCAGAACCTGAATCACGGACAGGCATATCATAATGACCACTGGAGGCCAGAAGTCAGTCGTGTACCTCGTCTCATACGCGATTCCGAAACTCACCAAGCATAAGATTGACCCAAAATGGCAATGCGATCATATCGCATGCCTCCAGTCTGTGCTATGTCAGCTATCCAACACGATGGCAAAGGCAACGGTTCTTACACGTAGATCGGGAGTGTCACTATGCCGTACACCACTGTAGTCTCAACGTCAGATTTGGCCACTTGGGAGAGGGAGAAGTTGCAAGACTCACAGACAAAGATGTTCCACCAGAATGGCCTTGGGAATAAACTTGAGCCATGTCGCTCCATGTTAAGACGAGTTTCGTTGAGTATGGTTATAAATTATGGTGCACGCTTGTTGATTATGATGAAGGATGTGGAGAGCAGAAGTGAGAACTTCGAATATCGGATGGGGCCATGGCTCTGTGTACCAGCCATGGAACTCACGCGGCTCACAATATTGGAAGGTATAGACAGTACACGACTTCCCGTTTCATGATTTGACGACTGCGAACATCACGACAATACCTCGCGGCAGGCACTGGTCTCAAACTCTATACCTCCGTCTCTCTCGCTTCTTTTGCTCCATCATCATTCGGAAGTCTACAACGAGTCCAATAAAGGGTCGCAAGGGTCTGAGAAGGAGGCAGCTGGCTGCGGGAAGGAACTAGTACATCCCCAAACTCGCTTCTGGTGCCAGCATCTATACTTTTGCTTCGAGGACTTTCTTGCGACCACCCCTCTCCAGATTCGGTGTCAATTGGTCCACAAAAACCATAATAGTTTGCAACTTAGACCTCTGACTCCTGTCTACTTGCACTGTCAATTCTCGACCGACACCAGGCTACCACAGGGAATGTAGCTAGTGCATCGACGACTACAAGTCAGGAGTCAGTAATGCATACGCTTTGTGATGCCGGTGTACAAGACTTACGGAGCACAATTGACACCCAGAGCGGATATGAAATCACTTCGAGAATCTGCAGACTGGTTGGTGCTTTGTCAGCTTGATGAGCAGGCCGTTACGGAGGCTGTAATGATACTCACAGGCAGAGCACGAGTACTGTGACACAATTGAGACCAACAACCTCCAGCACCCGGTAAGGGTTCATGTCCTTGCCTAAAGTGCTGACCTTACGATCTAGGCTTTTCCAGCACTCTCCACTTGTGACTTCAGGATTGCTTCTACGTGTTCTGCAATTCAGTAATGCAACCACCACCAGACATACTTCGAACATGCCTGCAGGTGAAGAGTCAGCTATGTATCATCCTCTCTGGCACTCTCCAGATGCGATTTCGACACTTACAGAGCACAATGACACCCAGAGTGGCATAGTGATCACACCGCACAGATGAAGCCTAGACTGCATTAGCTATAGTTATCAAGCTAGTACGACTGGTACGCACACGTTGATCAGGAGTGACGCTAGGCAACACAACACTATAGGACAAGATCAGCTGTGCGCAAATGCCATTAAGAAGGTGATAAGACTCGCCCATCGTCACATCCATCCAGAATGGCAAAGGCAACCATATCGAGCCGTGTCGCGCCATCTTGGTGATATGAGCTTCGTGGAGCATACTTGCGAACTTATGGCAGAGACGGCTTTCTGATGTGGAGAGCCAAGAGTGAGGTGGGCAGTTTTGCGCTCTTGACTTATGCGGCACTTCCGACTTGCTATATGACAGAGTGGAGACCAGTCTGTCTACCATGGCTCTGTATATCAGGCACGAACCTTAACACACTGAAGGCCGACAAGTCGATTGATACCGGCTTCTCACAGCAACGAATGTCGACTATGACAGCAGAGACGGGCTCCAAGTGATGTTGTAGTAGGGTCTGAGAACAGAGAGAAGTAATTCGAAAGTCCTACTACTCTGGCAGAGCTCTCCGAGATCCGAACTGCACTACGCAACCGCAAGCAGAGACAGGTTATGCCGTAGATTTCCATTTTTCTCGAGACTTGTACGAGCAGGGTCATATTTCACCGGCTCGAGAAGTGAATGCCTGGCAGGATGAACATTCACAGCCTTCCTATCCCTCACATGCTCACCTCACTTCATGATTCACGTCTCGAAACCTTATCTTGGACTGGCTGTCTTTCACTCCTCATCCTTCAACATCATAAGCGACTCTTCTAACCTTTCACACTAACCTGAAGACAAACATACTTCCCAATAAGGAACACTCACTCATCTATCCAAGGACAACCATCAGTCATGCCTCCCAAGAAGTTTCTCAGCGAGGAAATGGTAGTCGACAGCGACAGCGACTACGACCAGAAAGTACCGCAACACAAGGGTAAAGCTCGAGCAACTTCCAAGGCGACGAAGAAGCGCACAATGACGTCTGACGGTGCACCACCACCTCCACCCAAACATCAGAAGACTTTCCATCCACAACCAGCCAAGTTTCGAAGCAGGAAGGCGACGCGATTCGAAGACATTGACAAGGACGTACCGAGCACCCAGGAGCAGACCAGTAGCGAGGACGACAAGCCGACATCTTCAAAGAAGATTGTGGAACGAATTACCGGAGCCATGCCCGTGAGTCCGACAAACAGTGGTGGCGATCCTGTATTTATGCAGACGCTTAGGCAGCATCAGAAAATGTTGAGGCAACAACAAGCAAACAATGGTGGCACTTCTGAGGTGAAGGTATTCGGTCATGTCCCAGGAACAGCGAAGACAGTTGACTTGCCACCGATGCTGGACGTCAAGGAGACGAGCAATCGCCGTGACCGGAATCCGCCTGACCTCGAGTGCGTCTTCCTTCTTGGCAGTCTCCAAGACTGGACTGGCCACAAAATTACTCAGCCAGACCTCGTGGGCTTCCCGGCCGAAGGCCCAATCAAGAGTCCTGGTCTGTTGGAGTGGGGAGGAGACGTCAAGAAGTGGCGGAACTACATTCGTACGACCTGGAATCTGAAGGATTATAGCCTCTCTTTGTCATCCGTCTGGACGAGGATTGACGATTTCAAAGGACATGCCGTTTTCAAGCCTCCAAAATCTTGTATCTTTGAGAAGGATAAGGATACGGTGCATTCTTACGACGACTTCATAGCACGCATGAGTCATGATAAAGCCGCGAAGGCCACATTTGTGCTGAACTTCGAGCTTGGACAGGAGGCGCTGGAGGAGATCGATGAGTAGGCTGATTGATCCGTCTCCACACGATCCCTGGGTCACTCGGTAACAGCGATGTGGTAAGCAGAGCCAGTATGAGAAGTTCGCTTCGTCCGCTGACGCTTCCAGATCCTATGATGTGTTTCTTCTTGGCGCTTGAGATATTCAAGGCATTGCGAATTGCGAGGCTGCGGCCACGGAATTCATTGCCAATGCGCTACTCAGGGAATGGGAGTGCGTGGCAAACGCATAGCCCCGGGCAGTGTAGTGGAACCTGCACCGATTCAGATAGACAGTCTACGTGGCGAAGGCTGCTTCTTGAGGCTCTGCAGCTCAACAAAGCTCGACAGATGCGAAGACGTCGCTGCAGTAGAACAGAATGTAAGATCTACTGGCCGACTTGCCATCTCTTCTCTCCAGACTTTCCACAGTTCAGCTCCTAGCGTCAAGATGTCTCGGTCAAGCAGATTCGCGGTGGCGTTGACTTCCTCTGGGTTACCGACTTCGTGCAAACTCGCTCTTCGTCTGGTACGAGAGTCCGGACGCGGTGTCAATGTGAAAGGCCGTATCATCCAGGCCTTGCCAATCAGCTGATAACAGTCAATTGATGGCATGCGTCTGGCCACTAGCCATTGATAGAATTGCTTCTTCGGACCTCCTGGGCCAAGCTGAAGAAGGAAGTCGCCAGATCTTGCATCAGGACGAGCATATCCCAGGCATGCCGAACCAATGCTGATACTGATGAGACCTTCTGAGTTTATCTTGGTCGCCTTGGTCGCCATACCCAGGCCGAAGTGATATTGCGAATGCACAGAGAGGCCACTTCCGAATACTGATGACTGTAGTCTATGTGCAACAGCTTTGAACTTGAAGGATCGACGCTTATATTGTGTCGTATCAAGGAGTTTCACAGGCTCGTCGCTGGGCACAAGCGACTTAGTGACAGATTGTCCAAGATCAAAGGCCTGGATCACGATGTCTACACTCGCACTGTAGGGTGCTGCTTCGCCACTTGGCTCGGCTTCTATATATGGCATGAAGCGCATTGCCAGCTCGTGGGAGCTGATCTCGTAGTCAGGCTCGATTGGCGGCAGGCTCTTCGGCCAGCTGATCATGCCCAGTGTGCCATATATCCGATCGCGAATATCTGTGCATCTAAGCCAATAGCACTTGTTCAGAATCGAGACTGGCTGCATGATCCAAGGCAACTTTCCTGTCAAAGCATGTCGACAGTTCCGAGCTTGGCCATGGGAGTATAATGGAAGTCTGGTAGGTGTGCGGGCTTTCTTCTTGGTGTAGTCCAGACATGGTCCAAGGTACTTCCAAAGACTTTCGAAGCTAAGGCAATGGTCGCCACAGCATACTAGAAGATCTCGAGCGAGCTGAAGTTCTTGTGCAATCCATAGTCTTGACCAGTACTCTCTCTGACCAAATTTGTTGACTGCGCTTAGAAGCGTATCCAGTGGCAATGACGATTCGTTCGCATGCTCCTTCAGAGATGTAATAAGGTTGGCAGGACTTATATGCCATTCTGGCTTGGAGACTCTAGCGACAGAGAATATGAGGTCGCTGTTGTTGCTGTGTATTCCAACGCAAGCATAGACGGGTTCAGCTCGTTTGGAGACATCGCCCATGATGCGAACTTGCTGAGATTTCTCCAATAGATTGACCTGGTCAATGCAGATGCCGTCCATCCAGAACCAGGAGTCATGATTGTGACTTCGAGCTTGCTGTAAAGCGTAGTGGCAACTTCTGCCATTCACAAACGCAAGGCCATTTAGCAAGATGTTCTTGGTTTCTCCTGGAGCGCCCCATAGGTATGATATGGCTCTATAAGGTGGTGCACTGTCGACGTCAAAGACCCTGATGTCAAGAGCCAAGGACTCATCTTCCGAGTGCGAATTGAATCGAAAGAGGCGGACTTGTGCCCGGCTCACGGATAGTGGACTGTATGTGAAGGTCAGCATGACTGTGGCTTGCATGGCGGCAGGAACCAGGAATCCTGATGTGGTGGCGACTCATCTATAGTAGAGAGGCGACAGTACTCGATGACTGTTCGCGGTGCAGCTTGAAGGTGGCTGAAGATGATGCGTAGTCACAAAGGCGTAAGTTCAGGCTCTTGGATTCCGGCGCTATGGGCGTATGCGATCTGGTGGCCCTCAGAATCACATGAAGTCAGCTCAGTCGTTGATGCGGTACTGATACATTCGTCGAAGTACGGTGCGAGGCGCGATTTGTTCTGCTGTGACTCGCACTGATGTTGCACTGCATTCCTCGGATGACGTGGAAGCCGTTTCTCACCAGTCGAACCTGGAGCAGGATCGGCCTCAAGACAATTGTCGAGTGACTTGGAGCACATTCGTCTAGATCGGGATTTGCTTGTAGCAGTGCTCCTGTGCTTGGTGGCGTGCGATTGGAGATGCTCGAGGCAATCATCGTCGCCTTCGCCGGTGCGAGGTAGCTGGTCATTATCAAGCCCCGAGATGCATGATGCCTCGTACATCTGCCTGACCTGGGCTTTGATTGCACTGGTGCTCTCATTGTGATCTAAAGCTCTATATCAGCATATGTGCATGGTAATGCATCTACACCACACCAAACTCGATGAGACTCTTTGCACTCGACAGCAATGCTTCATCTATCGTCCTCGGCTCCCAGCCCAGCTCTTTCTTCGCCTTCGCGAAAGATCCAGCAAGCTCTTTTCCAAGATCAGGCAGACAGACACCCACAACAGGATCAAAATAGCCTGCAGCTCGCATCACAAAGTTCGGCAGTGTACGCGTAGGTATCTTGCCAGTCTTCTCTGCTGGCAGGCCTTTCCGCAGGATGTCTCCTGACTCCAGCATGTTCACGAACTCGCATACGCTGTCCTCTGACTCAACCTCGTTCGACCTGCCTGAGATGGCAAGATATCGTTGTCCATTCGCAGCTGGACTCTCCATGGCTCTTATATGCAGATCGGCCACGTCTCTCGCATCGACCATGCCGGTGCCGTATTGAGGCACACCAGGCATGCCGCCAAGCAGAATAGGAACCAGCTTCAAACTCGATGCGAAGTTCTTGCTCAGTGAAGGTCCATATAGAGCAGTCGGATTGATGGTAGTCATCTCTAACCCTTTGCCCTCGTCACTCTTGATGTACTCCCAGGCTGCCATCTCTTGCAATGTCTTCGCTCGAGGATATACATGTAGCTTCTCTTTCTTGTTCGACAGATCTGTCCAGTCTTCTTCTGTGAAGGGCGCAGATTTGTTGCGTTTGCCATGGCCGTGAGCTATGGCGGCTACTGAGCTCGTGAACACGACTCTCTGTACTCCTGCAGCCTTTGCGGCGCGTAGGACGCGTAGCGTGCCAGTCTGCAATGGTACGACCAGTTCGTCCTCGTGCTTTTCTGTGCCATTTGCTATCATGCCTGCGCTATGAAGGACATATTTGGCGCCATTGCACGCTTTTGTCCAGGCTTCATCGCTGTCGGTGATGAGATCTAACACCACAAACTCGACGCTCCCAATCTGCTCCTCTGTCGCGCCTCCATGGCGGTATCTGGCCTTGGCTTCGTCGATGCGTGCTGTAGTGCGAACTGTCGTGCGGACTGTATATCCTTTCTTCAGAAGTAGTAGGATACAGTAGCCTGCTAGGTGGCCACTACCGCCAGTCACAAGGACGGTGTCTCTGCTGCTTGAATTGGTCATTGCTATCGTGCTGTCACTCACGAAGGTGCCTTGGTGTACGAAGGGGGCTGGAGTTTATATGCTCAACCGCTAGCTTATCTCAGACAACCACGAGGGCCAGGGCCCATGCCATTGATACGGATGGGCGTGTACCCGGGATGCATAATAGTCGGATGTCGAAGAGGCTGGTGGGTAGTAGACAACATGTAGAGATGAGTGTCAGACATGGTCATATGGACATAGCAAGACTGATGCTGGCGACTTGTACGACCTCGCGAAAGCTCGTTCCTGCTTGAAAGTTCATCCAGAGAAAAGACTTCACTTCTAAACGACGAAAACCAACATCGTATCACCCCAACATCAATCCTATGCTGTACACTCAAATCACTATCAATACTCTGGCCCAGTACAATCGACTCAACGATACAACCGATTCCCGCACGATGACAAGATGAGCAAACATATGCTAAGACGCCCATTGCTCTCGTCTCAGTTCCATGTTTCCACCTCCATAGAAGACGCGATTCTACGGACGCAGGTGCAGTGTTTGAGTTTGCGCGAGCAGATGATGCTTGTCTCGGAATGCGTACACACAACTTGAGGTGACAATGGCTTTGGCTAGGCTAGCGACTGCTAGCGCACTTCCAGGCCGTTCAGACACATATGGCACCGTGGCCATGATTTCTCCTGCGCAGCTCTGACACCTCCATGGTACCATCTTATGGCGCGCACAGGACTGTTGGCCTTGGCCCGCAGCTCTCCGCGGTGCTTCAGCCGACTTGGAACAGCAGTGCTGAATGGCAGATCGGAAGCATGCAGATGAAGACGACAGCACATCACTTAGCTCACCTTGCCAAGAAATGCTGAAGCCACGAAGGATCTACTCGCTTCAATCACTTTCGCGCGAGAGATCACCTCAAGGTGCTCCGCTTCCAGCGACAGCCGGGCAAATGCCTCGTTCACCTATATATCACTCAGCTCACACCTAATATATTGTACTGACAAGCTTCACTTGATCTGATGAAGCGGTTCTCAGGATCACATGCACGGAGGTCTGTGCGCCCACACTCGTTCACCTTTAGCCTTTAGCCTCTTGGATCGGCCTATAAAGTCGCACTTAAGATTCTGCTTTGCTCTACTTCTTCCAAACATACAACAACATCAGCTCACACAAGCAACTCTCCTCAAGCTCTCTGATCATGGTCGCCCCACACATAGCAATGGGCATTGCTAAAGCTGGACCGGACCCTGCCATCAAGGGCAGCTGCTCCATACACGAAGCAAAAACACAAGCAAGACACGAGAGTGGGCCGCCAAACAGCATCCGGAGAACTCCATTGACCACCCTCTCGTGAAAGATAGCCGACATGCCTTCCGATCAGCTTTACGCTTCGAGTTCGATGCGAGGGTGCTCCCACATGTCCGTGCTGCTCGAGTGGTACTGACACAATACGACCGAGGCACATTCGAGCGATATGTCAACCCTCTTCAGGTCTCTGGACTGAACTACCAGCCGCAACTTGTGAACGGACTCGAGGTGCACTACCTTGCTATCGGGCCTGCTGGGCTCATGGCAAAGGTACCTGTTAGATTCCAGGTCAGCTTGGACTTTCACCGCGCCACGCGAGTGAAGGACATCATGGTCCTCGACGGCGACTCGACACACAAGCTTGAGGACTGGCTGCAGACTCTGCCTCGCCCTACAAGACCTACGCCCGTTGGAGCAGCAGGATATGACATGCTTCATCAGTGGCACCAGGAGTGCCGTACCCATACCCCCAAGCCCATCAAGAGCTTCAGAAACATGCCTGCAGAGATCAAGGCAGACATTCTCCTGCACATGGTCGGAGCAGTTCGGCCGGTGAATGGTACTAAGTACAATCACAGCACCAAATGCGTAGACCAGAGTATCATCAGAGACGACGGCGAGCTCGGCAACGATAGCTCACGTGGGATAGCCAAGGGCATGCCCTTGCTGCTATCCAGCTTGCGTCCCAGAGTTCCTGCGTTGGACCTCAACATTCTCATTCTGAACAAGGAGATCCACAAACTGGTTGTTCCTATCATTCGTACCAGTACAATCAAGAACTTCGACTGCGCAAACGAGTTCGTCAACTTTGTCCACCAGGCGCCTCAGCCTTTCCAAGTCAACGTAACTCGTCTACAACTGGCTTCCTGCGATAAGGACTACATGGAATTCTTCAACCTCGAGTTGCCAGGCTTCGGCAGCATTGAGTATGAGTCCATAGTCGGGCGGCGGGGGGGGGGGGGGGGGGGGGGGGGGGGGGGGCGATATGCAACCACTTGACTGCGTAGGCTACTGGAGCGACAGCAATGCTACAGCTTTGTCCAGATTGCCAAACCTCAAATACCTGGAGATCTGGTTCAATTCTCCTCTGGATCCGCGACCCTGCAGCCCATGGTACATCAACAGGGCGAACCTTAGCGTTTCGCATCCGGACATCGACACATATCGCTTCCCATGTCGCAAGACTATGGTCGATTACATCTTGACTGGCGCCTTCCCATTCATCCAGCACATCCCGCAGCTGAACATCACTGGCTTCGTCAAGACATCTACTCGCGAACACTGGCTCAGCATCTTTCGCAACAAGCAAGACCGTGAGAACTAGCTCGCCAAAGTCAAGCAACAGTTGATCGAACTCAAGAACTTGAGTTCAGAACAAGTGTAAGTCCCACAATACTTCCAACCTTACTTTTACTAACTCTATACATAGACCACCACGCTGCAATTGTCCATCACCATGCTTCTTTCCCGGCTTGCTAGAGCTGCCTTTCGAATGGAAGTCAAAAGTTACCAGAAGAGGCAGCGAAGCGATACAAGTTCGACTTCGATGACGACTTCACCGATGAGGACAGAGCTGCGATCTACGTGAGCGGGAATCGTGACTTCCATCAGATGCCGCACCATTCATTCCTTGGTGTTTCATACGAGTGTCTCTGTGATAGATGCATATGAACATCACCGAGACCGAGGAATCGTGGAATTGCCAATGAGATTGGAGCCGCACATACGGGACTCGGACGAGCCTGGGAGATTACTCATTCTTTGGTGATGAGTCTACTCTTACAGACCTTCGGCGTACGTTTGAGTAGATGAGGCGAAAGGTGTGGTTCCGAGAGTGCGATGAGCTCCGAAGGTTGGGTTCTTCCTTTCCGACGTTGTTTTGTCGTACTATGCACACGATATAAATGCTGTTCCTGTCGAAGTTTCTTCTTCGTCGCAACGCCAGACGCCATTCGCTAATCCTCAGCAAGTCTTTCTTTCTGTCATCCTTTCACGATTCATTCACAACTCTTCCTTCTTCCAATCGCCCATGCCGACATACTTGAACCAGTTCGGTCGGCAATCTTCCTTTTGCAGGAACGGCTCTCCATCATAGAACTTTCCTGCCTTGCATCCCTTACACTTCGGACTGTTGGGACAGTTGAAGAACGGGATATGCCTATATCCGATATCCTTGAACCAGTGTACTCTCGATTGCTCCTCGAAGAGCCCCAGCGCGATGGAGTGCACTGGCGCATCACCCCACCGTTCATAGAAGAACCCACCAGCCCGGTCCAGATGCTCAAAGTACGCTTCATACGCTTCTGACCTCCAGAAGTTCATGTCTGCGATTTCGAAGTTGGACCAGAAGTGGCATGTCGAGTAGCCATTGGCTATCTGGTTGTGTTCTGGTCTTCGCTCCCTATCTGTCAACCAGCCTAGTGCGTTGTCTTTGGCCAGGTACTTGTTGTTTCCGGCTAAGAACTTGATCGTCTCCGGCCAGAGTTGTTCGATCGATTGTGGGGAATCGTAGATGTTTATCGTGAAGCCGTATGTCTTATTGTGGTCTCGCATGTATCGGAAGACATCGTAGTCGACATCACAGAAAAAGTTGACATGTGGTTCTACTCGCCAGTAGTATTGCATATCCTTCAACGCAGGGTGTTTGTAGAAGTACCCTGAGTTCCAGCGACACATTTGATGATAACTCTTCATACTCGCATACTGGATGTTCTTCTCTTCCAATATCTTTGCACTCTCCTTCATCAGGTCCATGTTGATCCAGCTCGGAATCTCCCAGTGTTCTTTCGGGATCAGCTCATATCGACATTCGGCTTTCGTGTTGGCCTGTGTAGCCGTCTTGAACTCTTCAGTGAAGGGTTCGTCGTTGAAGAAGGTCCAAGGATAGTTGAACTTGTGGTTCCATGTCTTTTCCAGCTCTTGCATGCTGCCGACTATTTGAGCGAGTTCGCTGTTGCGCACGAGGGAGAGGAGAGTGGCATTGATGCGGTCGCTGTTGGCATTATCGGGATCGTAGTTGTTGCCAGAGACGCGGTGGAGAGGTTCGGGTGGTTCTAACGTTGCTATCCACCATGTCAGTCTATTCGTCTAGCTATAGAGAGAAGATTAAGGAAGACACACCGTCCAGATTGGGATCTCTGACCATGTCCTCCAGCTTTGCGTGGCCTTCTGGAAGCTTTGCTACGGTGGGATTTCTCATGATCTGAAACAGCAGAAAGACGAACAGGGCCATTGTGGCTAGGGCCAGCAGCCTGATCGGTTTGGGGATGCCCATCTTGGGTGGTAGATCCAGATCAGTATCACGTTGAAATGTTTAGGAAGTCGTCTCGTCGTATGCAATACGGAACTGTCTCCGCCGGCGGCGCCTACTTCCCTTATCGTCTCTTTCCTCCCTATCGTATACCATACTAACACCTTACTATCTCTCGCGTCACCTTCGCGTCTCGTCCACTCCAAACATGCACACGCCATAATGTCGCCACTGGAATATGGCACATGCAGCGACACTCGACAAGCTCACCGATGGGCTTGTCACTGCACTCACAGGAAAGACAGCTAAAGATCATGGCTACAGAGCGCTCAAAAGCCAAGCAGTGAAAGGACTCAAAGACAAGAGCCATGCTCGGACGAACCAATTCGCAATCAAGGCACGACTGGATGGAGTCACTGAGAAGCTGGCTGTTTTGAATCGCGATGATCTGGCAGATGCTCTGCAAGAACGTCTTGAAGAGCTTCCCTCAAGCTCGAAGTGGACTCCCGAACTGCTCTCACTCTTTCTGGATCTCTCGGACCGACCAGCTTCGAAGACCATCTTGAGCGATGTTCTGGTGTCTGATAGAGACAATGCTGGACCCTCGGTGACCTGGGAAGAGATTGTAGCTGACGATCCACTCAACGAACCTGGAGTCTGGGACGACATTGATCGTGGCTATCATTCAAGCGGTGATGAAGTCTCTGACTCTGGAGAAGACTCTGAGCCGACAGTATCGACAACTGCCACTTCTGTTGACAACGATCTCAGCGCAGTAGCAAGATCACATCTCACTCAACCAGATGACGAGACGCTTCGTTCTGTGTACGAATCACAGCAGCGTTGGGAGGACGTCCCGGGGACGTGCAACCTGTCAGAACTCGCGCTCATTCGTGAAATCCTGTCAATGCTTCATGGACTGCCCACCGATCTATTTTCGACCGGTACATTGACTGGAAGAGTCTTCATCCATAGGAATGTGAAGCTCGCAACAGCAAGCAGTAGGTCGAAGGCAGATGTTATCACCAGCTGCATGAAACTTGCTTCCGCAATCAATTACCTACGCACCTGGGTCAAAGGTTCGCAGAGACTACTGTACATCCGTGCAGTCCAGGCGAAGATACAGGAACTGATTAAAGTATTTGACAAAGAACTTGTCGCCTTACAACAGCGCTTCATTGGACCAAAGGCGAGGACTGTGGTCAGTGTTATCGCCATCGCGACAGATGTGCACAGGTCAGCTGCTGCACTCATGCATCTCTCTTCAGTCATACAAGGTTCCGCACTCTCCTCGGCTGAAGGACAGGAACTGGTCCTGCTTGACACGTTGTACGAAGAAGCTTGTCTCGCGCACATCTCTGGAGCCGATTCGTCTCTCAACGCATTGGTTGCCGTCTTTTGTGCTGGACTGCGAGGATATTTGAGACCTATTGCTGCCTGGACAATGTCTGGAAAGGTTACTGCGAACGGTCACGACATCCCGCTGGTCCTACTTGCGAAGAATGACTGTGCTCTTGGTGACATATGGCAGCAACAGTATGCCAAGAATGGCAAAGCTGACGGCACTGTCTCTGCGCCTAGATGCCTTTCTGCACACACCAACAAGCTCTTCGCTTTAGGTAAAAGCCAAGCGGTTTTCCGTCTCCTACAGCCAGGTCTGGATGTTACCGTGGCTTTTCGCGACAACGATCTTCCTGATTTCGAGTCCATGCATCGACGCTTAGCCAACCATACGCTCTTATCGTTCTCTCAGCTACTGGACGAAGAATTGCAGATATGGATCACACGTATTGGAAGCGACTGCACTCCTCAATTACTCGCCAGCCTATGGCACGATAATGGCCTGTCCAGGACAATGGCAGCATTACCCACGGTCTTCTTCTCTGCTAATGGCATCATGTTTCAAGACTTTGCCAGTGCGGTCGAGAAGCGTATCATTGTCAAAGGCGAATCGAAGGCCTGGAACGATCAATTCATGCTGGCAGAGCTCGCACGTAACACGCTCGGGACCTGCGACCAAGTTGATGCCGACTGTATACAGATCAACACTCCTTCTGGCAATGTAGGATCGACAACTACATCTACGACAAGAGCGCTAGATACTTTCAGCTTGGAGTACAAGTTTGCCTGGCCTGTTCAGAACATCACAAGCTGTATCACCTCAGATACGCACGCAAAAGTCTTCGCATTCCTGTTGCAGGTACATTACGCTTCGAGCTTACTCACGAAGAGCTTCTTCTCTCTGCGCACGCCACGCTCGACACCAGATGTACCACTCAGGCAGAAGCTCTTATGGTTTACAGAGATCATCCACTTCTTCATCACATCTACAGCTGAGTCCATCCACTTCGACACCCTGGCGGCCATGAAGAATGCACCTGATATTGACGTCTTGATCGACATATGGCAGAACTATGATGGGAGACTTCAGGCTGGTCTCCTGCTGTTGCCATCACTTGAGCCCATTCGAGACTCGATTACTGGTATTCTGGAGTTGAGCGAGCTTCTAGCAAGGGCTACACGAGCAGAAAGTGTGAAGACTTTGCAGAGGCAGTTCGACAAGAGCCTCGACCTCCTGCTTGAAGGTGTGAGAGGACTTTGTCGAGCTGGCGGAGAGGTCGCTTCCTTGGAGACACTTGCGGAGAGATTGGAGTGGGGTGTGAAGTGAGCTCTGGTTCAATGCCACGCTATTGTCGACGGACGTGAACGGCCTTCCTCATTTGGTATGTCTATGCGAGTCGTATCATGCCAAGCAAGGCACATCCTTCTGAACTACAAGACTCACTGCACGCCTCGCTTTGCGCGCGTACCGACTGCAATCCATCTGGAACTGTTATAAAGAGCATCACTGACTTGGCAGCATTCAACGAGATCATCAAACTGTATGGTAAAGCTTGCTATTACACTCGCTGCTCGGCAATCTACCCATAGAAAGGCTATCACAACAAGAGGTATCAGGCGTACCTTATCATCACGCAGCACAATGGCTTTCCATCTCCCAGCAGAAACGGATCGACATGAAGGCACAGTCATGGCATGGCCTACACTTCGCTCTGTCTCTGGAGAAGAACACGACTATCCTAGTGGAGATCTGGCTAAGACACGTGAAGAAGTCGCCAATATCGCAAAGGCTATTGCCAGATACGAACCACTGCATCTCTTTGTGCGCGACTCCAAGGTTGGAGAAGGCCATGGTGTGGAGGACACCAACCTGAAGTCCGCACAAGCAGCTTTCGGCGATGCTGAGAATGTAACTATACATCAAACGCCGAACGTGCATTCTCTCTGGGCTCGAGATACTGCCCCTGTATTTGTGCGGAGTACGCTAGGTCCTGTCAATACCGACACGACTGGAGCAAGCCCAGCCACGCAGCAGAGCACAGTTGCCGGCATGGTCCTCAGCTTCAACCAATGGGGCCGAAAGAATGCTCCCACAGCAGACTCATATCTTGCTGCAACAGCGGCCGACACATTGAGCAAACCTTGCACTCTAGCACCTTTCCGGGCCGAAGGCGGTGGCTTAATGTGGGACGGCGAAGGCACAATGCTCGCTACTGAATCTGCGATATTGAATCCAAATCGAAATCCTGGCATCGACAAAAAGACAATGGAGACATACTTTGCTCATTGCTTTGGCATCGAGAAGACGATCTGGGTACCTGGACGACGAGGCTTTGACATCACAGACGACCACATCGATGCGCTGGCTCGTTTCACTGCACCTGGAGTGGTGCTGCTGAGCAAGCCACACAAGGAAGAAGACTACGGTAGCTATAACGCTCTCAAGACTACTCTCAGCACTGCTACAGACGCCAAGGGTCGCAGTTTCACTACGATCGATATACCAGAACCTGATGTGGAGGCAATGCTAGGGAAGGACTATCATGCAGACTCCGGACCTGTGGCTTCTTATGTCAACTTCCACATCGTGAACGGCGCTGTCATCGTCCCAGCATTCGGCGACGAAGAGAAGGATGCTAAGGTGGCTAGGCTCATTGGCGAGCAGTTCCCTGGAAGGAAAGTTGAGCAGGTCTTACTATATCAGCTGCCGATGCAAGGTGGAGGCATACATTGTGCTACACAGCAGGTTCCTGCTGAATAAATGGCTGGCCAGTGAGGTCATATCGAAGAGGTAGAGCACATATGCATACTTTTGGCGCAGAACCCCACTCAACCACAGATCAGCTAGGACGAATCCAACAATCATATACTTGCAAAGTTGTGGTGCTTCCAGGGAAGTCAGCTGAATCAAATCGATTGATCCTTGCACGACTTTGTCGACCGAGGATTAGAGGAGTTACATGAGAACCTTCCCTTTTGCTTGGGTTCGATTCTTGGAACATGCTCGACTTTTCTTTTTGGTCTTGCTCTTGGCGATATGTGCTGACATTACGTGTTCATCTCTGAAGCCGTCGATCCATCGTCTCCCTGGCACTGGTATGCGCGGTGGCTGGAAGCTTTACAGAAGAGTCAAGTCAACGTGAGAACTTGGCTTTCTTATTCGCTGCACTTCTCTGTCATATTGACAAACTCTACGGCATTCTATGCCAAAGCATCTCATGCGTCGTCCATCTCGCCGACGACTATCATGGTAGCTGCCTATCATGAAGCAATTCACGCAAACTTTTATCGCGCTTGACTGCTCAATCCATCCTCGACCTCAATACTTACTCCTCAACGTTTCCCAGCTAATTCAACTCTTACGACAAAACTTCTCTAGCTCGTCCTTGAAAGCCTTACGACTGATCGGATCATGACAAGCGCCATACATGAAGCTAAAAGCACGAATGAGCGTATAGCTACACATCAAAGGAATAAGCACTCACTTTCTCATCGCGGAAAACAGCGCATCATACTGATTGTCAGCGACCCCGCAAGCGCGCGGAGCAAGTGAACCACGCGAAGCGTAGGGGCATTGTTCTCCCAAGCGCCGTAAAGGAGGAATTTGATGACTTCGTTGGTGACTTTGTGAAGACCGTTGAGTTCGACGTCGTGGTAGCGGGCTTCGATGGCTTCGAAGACTTGTTCGTGGTCGGTGAGGTCGGCCATTGTTGCTAGAGTTAGTAGGAATGGAGTAGCAGAGAGACGATATATGCGCATTGCTAGGCCGTAGCAAACAAGTTTGGTCCAAAGGAGCGTCTTTGTGCACAGCAGAAAGCGTTAGACCGTACTTTCATTAACGATCTCCAGCTCAGTATCCTACGATCTTATGTATGCCGACACTCCCTATCATCAAGCAACTCATACGAACTCGTTATCGCCTGTCCTTCCATTTCACCCACCATAAGAACAAGCCCGACTCCAAGTGAACTTCATCTTCGATTCTCTGTTGAAATCAACGGTCCAGAATAGACTTGACAGAAAACACGCAAGAACTGCGTCAATATACCACGAGCTTTCTCGGCCTCTCCATTCGACAGGAGATCGATTAGCAAGGTCATCAGTAAAATATCAAACCTGAAACTACACGTACTCAGCCAAAGCATCCGGGAATTCCCTCATACTTCTTGAGATGCCAAGAGCGCTTTGATACGAATCAGATCAGTTTGCTTCGCGGCGCCATTGAAGATCACTTTGAGGACATCCTTGCTGAGCTTCCGAATGCCTGCTAGCTCTGCGGCGACGAAGTAGTCTGTGATGGCTTCGAGGAGTAAATCGTGGTTTGGCGCAGGACCTTCGCGACGTCCGTCATCGTTGCGTGTTTGATGATGGAGAAGTCATTATAGGAGAGAGTTGTTTAGAATAATAGCGATTTATGCTTCCCAAGCCAGGCCCGCTCGGACAAATGATAGTAGACGATGAAGCAAGCCCATTTCTACGTGATCTGGTGCACAGTATTATAGAAAGCCTGGATTGTACTATTGCGCTTCTTCTCTACACAATCATCAACTAAATTGACAACTCCTACCCCTTCCGATATCAAGACACGCGCACTTGGACAACACCATCTTCCTATCTACGCCGACATAGCTAGCTAGCTATTGACGCCCGTACGACCTAATAATGAGGCTTATTATTACCTCAAGGGTTCCCTTCCAAATCCGGCTTCTCCTCCTTATAATGACACTCCTTACCTAAAGGAGACCAACAAACAACACTCTCATGCATAGTACTTCTCAACGCACATCTATACCAATCGGCACCCTTCTGCGCCGCATCATGAACTGGCACCTTACAGCTCTCGTACGTCTCTTTGAGGGTCCACTTCTGCCTGGTGTTGAACACGTTTTGTATTTGCCCTAGTTCGAAATGTTTGTTACCGCAATCTTTGAGTTCGATAAGCCAAGCCTTATCTATTATAGGTTTCTTCGAGATTAGCTAAAAGTACCATGCATGCAGTAGTAAAGTAGGTTAACCTATAGTCGTGTGTAGCAAGATCCTTTTCGATGACGGCTAAGCAATCCAATAGCGCTGTAGAGTTGGCATTGTGCTCAGGGCTCTCGAAAAGCTTTGGCTTTCGAGCTTCTGCGAGATGTAGTACGCCTATAAAGGTGAGGACGGCTAGGATGGTGGCTTTCTTGATCTACATATTGAGGATAGTGATTGTTGAGTAGTCTTAATCGACTTGTGTAGCTTTATTGTCTTGCTGTTAAGTGAAGCGAACGGAAGATGGAATGAGACATCAGTGTCTGAAGTAGTAGTCAAGGTCCGGAAGGTCCGGTTCGTTTCCTGGCGACGTGGCAGCAAGATCTCAAGCTATCGATCGAGTGAAGAGAGCATATTAGTGATGCAAGTAGAAACACTGGAAGCTCCATCGTTGTATAGCTGTACAGTACCAAGGCTGCGGTTAACCTTGTGCTCGTTGTGGTGCCGATCCGAATTCATCAAATCGCGTTGCTCTTGGCGTTCTTGACATCATGCTGAGAGCACTTGTATCGTGGAGGCAGGCTCTCATAGGGTCCCAAGTATATCGGCATTTGGCTCGCCCTTTTCGGTATGGGCATTCTTTGCCAGGAGGACCATTCCAGTTATATAGAGCACAGCAAACACCAGTCCAACCACGTAAAGAGCCGGTGTGAGGCACCGTCTAAGCCTGGGTGGGCACTTGAGCTGTGCAGGCGAACTTCGCTGTCGAGGCTCTGCAGCCGCACTCTCGTTAATGTCTGCGGGCCTCGTTTGCATTACTGCTGCCCTTGTGCTCGGAAATTCACGCCGATAAGCTGGAGGAAGATACGCCTGCCGATCATCACTGCTCACAGCATAAGCAGGAGGCGGAGGTTGTAGTCGTCCAGCTTCGAGGTCTATCGTATGGTCGCCACTGACAGTGTAGGCGGGCGGCGGAGCAGCAATCTCTGAAGGCACAGGCGCATTTTCATGTCTTGATATAGCGACCTCTGAAGATTCCTGCGCACGCGATTCTGAGTCTCTATACAGAGAAGGAAATGCTCGCTCGGCAGCTCGTCTCGACATCGAACCCTCCACGATTTCTTTAGCTCTTTCGAGAAATGTGTGATCGATCGATTGCCTCACGGATCCGTTCTGCGATACCAAGATGGCTCTGTGGAGAGAAATTCGATCCGTATGTGATGTGCTTGGCGCGGCCATGATAGCTCGTAGACGCTCGTATTCCGCATAATGCCAACCTAGACCGAAGGAGTGGTCTTCATTGTAGTGCTGTAGTAGCCGTTCTACCGAACGTATACCGGTGCCGCAGCAGAGGTAGTACTCGGGGAAAGTGTCCGACATCTTGATTTCTTGTCAGGAGTGATCTGCCGCTGAGTAGTCTTGATTGATCTAAGCAACTAATTCCTCTTGCTCGTGTGTAGATGGACTGAGGGTGGCGAGGAATTCGTTACAAAGTCTGGTCTTGAGGTAAAATTTAATGTCGATGGTCCAGGAACCAGGAGAAGTGAAGGTTCGGTTCCTGGCGACTGGACAGCAAAGCACCACGCTATCATGCAAAAGATCATGACATATTGGTGTTGCGTGCAGAGTGACTGGAGTCCCAGCGTTATAGAGCTGTATGGTACCAAAGCTGTGGTTGATGCTTACCAGTTTCCTGGAATAAGCATACGTTGCCACACTAGTGCGATGCCTTGGACTTTCGCAAGTCCTCACTTCGTCGAAAAAGTGGCCTTACGCCTGCGGTGCCTTTCTCCTACATACACATTAGCTTCTCGAAACGCATACATCGTGAATTCTGCCAAGCATATGCGAGATTTGAGATTCACCAATTGTCAGCTTCCTTTGCACAGTGTCAGCACATTACCACACGTATGAAACGTGACTCACCAGAGGGTCGAGCCCAAGCTGTAACATTGCATCCACCTCGAACAGATTTCCCACGACAACAACAACTCACACGCGAGGAAGCCGAGGAGTACATCAGAAGGCTGAACCCCATCGCAACATACAACACCATCTCAGCCTCCCTCCCTCCAAGAATGGCACACGGAGATCGAGCACTAAGCGAACCACGCTCTACGCAATCCTCGAATCGCACATCGGCGCAGAACACAGGAAGGAACAAAGTCCATCCCGCATTGAGAGACCAGCCCGCCATACCAAGCGGTCCGGGAGCATTCTACAGCACAATCGCAAGCCATAACCCATCAAGTCTTCGCCGTACCATAGATCGCGACAATTCTCGACAGGTCTACATGGCTGCCCAGCGCGTGTCACCGCCAGGAGCGCGCGCATTGCCACCAAGAATAGGCGCTCGAGTCTCGAGTCGTGGATCGACACGTTCTCCGCCACCACAATACCGCGTTCGAGCGCATTCGGAGGAGCGACTGCCCTCGTATGAGTCGCCGCCGGAGTATGAATCTGCAGTACAACTACCTCGGCCAATTCGTGCCAGTACGAGAAGACCAAGGGCTAATTCCTGGGAAGCTGGAAATGTAGTAACGGGTGACGCGAGTTCGTATCGAAGACTTCCGCTTCAGAGTCGTCTTCCTCATCAGAGAGCGAGGAGGCGCAGGCGGGTATGCGGCAGCTTTTGCTGCAATTTCTTCATGATGCTGGGAATTGTAATTTCCGTCATCGTCGTGGTTGTGTGGGCGGTATCAAAAGGTGACACAGATCTAAGCTCCGCTTGCGAGTTGAACGAGGATTTGGCTTTCACATGTCGCAACAGGGGTGCCGCGCCGTTGTGCTTCGGAGATAACCTGATACCATTCGATCCTAGTTGGGAGACGGAGAAGTGGCGGGCCTTCGAGAGTTATGGCGGTGCAGTTCTTGCGTGCAAGGCTTATAGGAACTTTGAGGGCCAGGAGTGGATGACTTCGCCGAAGGACTTTGGAAGAACGCGAGTCAAGCAGTGGATGTGGAAATGTCAGGAGGCGAAGTGTACTGGGCAGGATTGTAGCGAGTTTGAAGGTGTTTGTGTGAGCGGAACGGAGGACAAGTCGACCAGGCAGCGTTTTGAGAACTGGAATGAGAAGGTATGATGGAAGTCGTGCCCAATGTCAGTCACGCCTTAGAGTTGTCGATCGTAGCGAGTTGGATCAAGCCCTGAAGTACTGATTTCGAGAATCTTCGACGAGGCGGGATCTTCGGAAATCCTGAAAAGACTGAAGGAAGACTGAATGTTTTGTGGAGTCCTGTAGCGTTCCGAGCGTCACGTTTGGCATACATAGTCAAATGAATCCTCCGGACTGGAGCCTCAGGCTTTGCAGCTTCTGTTTGTGAACAACAAGTGTCCAAGTGCTTGAGTGATCGGGCGATCACATCTGGAGGTAAGCACATCTCAGTCTGCACGTGGTTTCCTCCGACGTTACTCTCTCTCTTGCACCTACCATTCGTCGACTCTTCGCACGAAGAAGCCAGAATGTCTTTCAAACAGAATACAGACAACGAACATACACGACACCTGTCACGACGTCTTAGCGTGAGAGATCTGACTCCGTCCCAGCTGAAGGCTATGGCAATGGCAAGAGCCGCGGCACCCTCTCAAGAGCCTTGCCATGCGCAGTCGGCATGCAGGGCACGAGGCTGTGGCAGCCTCACAATGTATCAGGGTGTGTTCTGCTTGTCAGTCTCCCGATGTGATATTTGCTGACGTGTCTGGTGTAGTGATCAACTCAACAAGCACTGTCGATGTTGTCCGCTCTTCATGGAACAGAGATATCTCCGCTCTCTCGACGCCAGGCACCAGGATGACAAAGCGCTTTCATATTTCGCGGACGAGCAAGAGTCGGCCGGCCAGGAGTTGGAGAAGTCTGATGATATGCGGATGGAGATCATCCTGACCATCCTGATGTTATTGGCGCCACTTTTCGTTTGGTTCGCGGTCCGGCAGTGATGGGCAGAATATGCAGTTGCAAGGTCGCGCATTAGAAGCGCGGCCCACGATCTATTTCCCAATTCGCCCTTTCTGTCCATATCACATCTTATTCCATCGTCCATACTGTAGCAAATATGCAACGAGATCAGGGCACGCAGACCAAGGGCGCGTCACTCTACCGGAAAAGTACCAGCTTCCCCACGAGACATGGCGATATTGGTGGCGAGATGTCTAAAATGTCGTCCTTCGATTATCATGGAATCGAAGTCAATGGCGATACCACACTACTGGAATTTCTGGAAGCGAAACACCAGCGGAATAGGAGAGAGGAGGAAAGAAGGCAGAGAATATATGCGGCCATGAGAGCGAAAGAAGATCTTGACAAGTGCATCTGGATGATGGAACAGCTCACTCACTCAGATTGAAGCCCTCGAGGACTGCCGGGGATTATGAACGTCTTTCTCTCGCCGGTTTGGAGTTGGTTTTGTCTTGGAGATGAAGTTGTTTTGGGGCCAAAGTCAATTCCAGACCCCTGTCGTCGATCTCCATCTTGAGCTTCATTGACGATCCACTTCATCCTCCTCCTTCTCCAGACAACAACAACAACAACAACACATCAGCACCAATTGCTAGAGCATAACGATATGGAGACTCTCCACAAGATCGCCGGAGTCAGCGAAGCCCAACGCTCCGACGCCGCCTCTCCGCCCCCACCAGCGCAAACAGCAGTGATATCACCGATTCCTCCTCCTGTTCCCGCCAAAGACGACGCTCGCAGCATCAAGAGTTCTAAGAGCACCGGCCGCGCCTCCCTCCCTCTCAATCGCCGCAAATCACAAAAATCCTTCAAATCTGGACGATCAGTCCATTCAGCCAGACGCAGCAAGTCCCTTGTTGCAGGCGATGCGCCTCCCACGCCGAAACTCAATAAGAACGAGCGAAACACATACGGAGACTTAGCGCCACAACATGTCCAAGGTTCGAGACAAGGCAGCACGTTCGAAGGCGAGAATGAAGCAGCAGCAGAAGAAGAAAGTGATTTCGAATGGGGTCCTCAGCATCCATGTTTCCCACACCCCAACCCTCACTGCGTACCGAACAGTCCAGAAGCAGCAGAGACGAGAGTCATACGTGTGAAAAGAGACTATCTGATAGCTGGAGACCTATACCCTCAATATGCGAATCTGTATCCTGAGATTCTGGACCCTATGGTCACCGATGAGGAGTTTCGAGATGTGATACAGCAGATCAACACGATATTACTGAAAGCTTTCTCGCCGGATACCTTTCGAGCATGGGCTGATGCTATTCTGGGTGTTGCGACAGGTTACTTTTGGGATGATCTGGGGTTCACGGGAGCGAGGAGTGGGGAGAAGGAGTTGGAACGGTATATCAACCGATGGAATGCTGAGAGGGAGAAGGAAGGCAGAGAAGTCAAGTTGATACAGCCAAGGACAACGGGGTTCATGACGCTGGACTTTGTGGTGCCGGATCCGGGAATTGACATTGCGGTGGAGGAAAGTGTTGGTGAAGAAGAAGAGGCTGCCAGGACAGAGTATAGTGCCGTGGCACCATCGACGCAAAGGGCATAGCATGTCTATTGGAGAGTGACGAAGTCTGGCAAATGGTATCGGATAAGGAGATGCGTATATGCCCGTAGTCGGGAAGAGGTGGAGAGAGTCGCTAGGGAAAGCTCGGGAGTCGTTGAGACTGCTACGACGAGTCCGACGCGTTCTGTTATTGCTGCGAGTGGCGCGGCAATCGCTATCATTCCCCTCGTCCTCAGCTCACATGCCTGAACGAGGAAACATCGTACATGGCATGCGAACCGGAGAGGCATATATTGCCACGATCATTCAGAGGTGGTGAAAGTACTTTCTTCGGGAGTCGTTGAGACTACTACGAAAGATGGTAAGGGAATTTGTGTTTTGATTGAGAATGAGAACGAGTTCACTTGCTGCGGGAGGCTCCAGAAATGGGTCACAAGGCGTTCTGAAGTTGAGGATATCGCTATGGACTCTTCGGCAGCCATTGGCATCTCCAGGGGATTGCCGTGAAAGGTTGCAAGGCGTTCGGCTGCTTTCGATATTTGCTGCGAGAGATACCAGAGATTAGGAAGGCATTCCATCTCATTGCTTTGTTTGATTTGAGCGAGAGTGAAATTCAGTATACGACAGGAGATGCATGCGCAGAGCAAGTAGTGTAGCATCATAATACTACGCGATGAAAGTCGCCCATCACATAAAGCCGCCCTTCCATCGCGTCCACACATCATCACTCCTCATCGAGTCCAACTCGCCAACTCGAAATACGGCACAGCAACGGCGGAAACTCGGCAAGTCGCGTCCACGACGCGTCCTCTTCGCACCTTGATTTCGAGTAGTCCATAATTATATATCGACATATACATGCTTTCATCAGCAGCATTGGCAGCCGCCGTTCTGCAACATGGCAATTGCTAAGGAAGCCGACAGAGCTGATGCCCGCCAACTAGGCTCGCTTTCGACATTGGAGGACGTGAAGAATATCCTTGGAGGGGAGCTCAGCACGCTTGCTCGACCAGAGTCCTTCGCCAGTCACGGATCCGTGGCCACAGATATTGAGCCTTCGCTCTGCCATCATACTATCGGTCCCATCGATCTTCCATTCACAGAACAGAGCGTGAATCAGCTGTGCCCAACCAGAGCAAGTAGCACATTGGGCTGTGCTCCTACCACAAGCACTATCCCGAGTAATCAGCTCAAGGTCGCCAATCCTGCGTTCAGCAAACTGGTTGACAACCTCGTCGGAAATGCCATCGAAGGCCTCGGAGTAGCCATCAAGTGCCGAAGTGCACCACTTTCCAGGCTGGTCATCTTGGAGAAAGGCAAGTCTCATAGTCTTAACATGACCATGAGATCAGATGCTCTATGCTTCTTGGCTGTGTTCCTTGCAACACCTCATACAGGCGGCAACATGACTCTTTCTTTTGGCAAAGAAAGCTTGAAATTCTCGACGTCGCCTGACAGAATAAGCTGGGCTTATTGGCATCGCGGAGCACAACTAGCGATTGATAAGATAGAGACTGGCCATATCGCCTGCTTGTGGTATCCAATCTCTGAAGTTGGGACACTCTCAATCCCAGGCACGCTACCCAGACTGGAAGCTGGCCTCCGAGCCTGGGTCGACAACAAGTGTATGCCAAGCGAGCTCGTACATGTTCTGAGACACGACTACAGCACGACTGCAAACAGTTTAGATAATCTGTTTGGCGCCGATGCAATCAACACGTCACGAGTGCTAGCAATGTCCCAGGATCTGGGCTACAAAGTGTTCCTAGCAAGAATGACACTCACCGTTAAGAAAGGTGGAGGCAAGTATGGCGATAGCTGGGCCGAGTATGATCGTAACATCAAGCTTAAGCAGGTCTATGATCTGACTGGCTTCACGCTCATTGAGAACGTGGGAATTGCAGATGAAGTAGTGATTCAAGATGGTTTCTACAGGCGCCAACCAGACGAGCAGCAGAAGAAGCCTTGGGAAGACGAGCCTCGTCGTAACGACCTGTACAACGAATCGGTAAGTCCTCGTGCAAAGCAAGCAAAGTGTAGACCTGACTCGTGGAAGGTACTTGTACTCGTGAAAGACTGGACAACGTTCTTGCTCAAAGATCAGCTTTTGAAATGCCCGAGGGAGATGGCAATGAAAATGGCCAGGAAATCAGGTCCACAGCAAACGAAAAAAGCGAATCCCGCTGCATTGATCATCGCGAAATACCTTACCGCGTTTAAGACGAGCCCTACGGATTCACGAATCAGACAAGATCTCGAAGCTTTGTGTGATCACATTGTCGAAGAAAACCACGAAGCTTGTCAGCAAGAAGAGGAGACTGAATACGGAGAGTATCCATTCTCCGATGAGGCTATTGGCGTGGCTGTCGAGGCCCTGGCTGCACTAGGGCAGACCACAAAGCTAACGCAAGCTGTGAACTGCGTGGAGAGACGATTGCCTCCGCCTGGTGTCAAGGCGCTTTTGGATCTTGGCCCAGCTTTACGAATAGAGGCGTAAGTACACACTCTGTGCAACCTACAGAGCATCTGCTGATTATTGTATAGGCTTGATGATGCCGTTGCTCTCTACGACAATATAACCGAGAGATGTCGGCTACTGACCGGCTTGTTAGGAGTCGACATGAGTAAGAAAGGCAAGAGTATACAAAATTGGGCTGTACAGAGTGTCGCGGACCTTTTCTTCTCGGACGAAGATGCAGATGCCAACGACACCGGGTTCACGCCGCTCACTGACGCAGATTGTAAAGAGTTTTGCGATCTGCTAAGCGTGTTGGACTCTTCACTGCTTGAACCTATCTATGATCGAATTGATACACTGGATCAGGATCTGATGAGGCAGTCTTCTTGGTATGACACAATGATGAGCTTTCGGCGCTCGCACTCGACAGATGGCACACCCGATGCAGTCGAATCGAAGCATGTAGGACACAAACGGAAAGCGAGTTCCGAGCTGGAGTCGGCTCACTGAACGGCGCACTATGTTCGCTCCATGTATCGTTGGCGAAGACGCGGATAGCGAATGCGTTTGCACAAAAGAGGGCATAATGAGGCCTCAATAGCCTGCTCCGCATACAATGGGACCTGACCCACATATTCGATGACTCCGGCGGAACATAAACTTGCACAAGACTTCTATACATTCATGCACTCCACAACAGGGGAGCTCTATAACCGATATGCGACAGCGACGCCCCGCACGCGTGTAACAACATATAAACTTGACATGCTGACGACTTCTCTGCAAGCAAAAGTAACTCTTCTCAGCCATGTCACAAACCATCCTAGCGCCAGTCTCCGTCGAGACGACCATGAACTACTATGTCACACCAGATAAAGGTGGCACGAAGGAGATCTACCCAGGCACTGCAGCAAACTACCGACAGAAGTATGATGTTCAGCCCGCGAGTGTCACAGACATGCGCAGAGTGGAAGACCAAGACTTCACGCTCGATGTCCAGGGTTTTCAGCTTGTGAAACATACTTGCTCCGAGAAGGACTGGGTCGACGAGCAGAAGATCAGAGAGGTTGGATACGAAGAGACCAAGAAGCTGCTGAAGGACTTGTACGTATCCTATGTCGATTGTACTCGCGCATATATGCTGACACTAGATATATACAGAACGGGAGCAACTTCCGTCCACATAATAGGCCATCTCGCCCGCCGCCAAAGCTGGGAAACAGCCCAAGCCGCAACCGCAGGTCTCGATGACAAAGACTTCGTCCCATTACCAAGCTACGCAACAAATCGTTACTGCCACGTCGACCAGTCCTACAACGGCGCAAAAGCTCTTCTCCACGAAGAACTCCCCGACACCGCCTCACAACTCCGCAAATCCCGCTGGGCAATCATAAATGTCTGGCGCCCCATCAACCGCACAGTCCATCGCGAACCCCTCGCAGTCTGCGACGCCCGTACAGTCGCGGAGGAAGATCTTCATGAAGTCACGTTGCATATTGCTCAGAGCAAGATTCTGAAGAATGTGAATACGAGTAATCGGTTCTTGACTTGGACTATTTCGGCGAATCCGGAACACCAATGGTATTATGCTTCTGAGATGACGCCTGAAGAGGTGTTGTTGATTAAGATCTATGATTCTGAAGTTGATGAGAGGGCGAGGAGGACGCCACATTGTGCGTTTGTGACGCCGGGAGATTGTGGGCCGGCGAGGGAGAGTGTGGAGATTAGATGTTTGGTGTTTTGGGAGGGAGATGAGTAGGACACAGTGAAGATGTAGTCGGTCCTGGTCAGCTGAGCCAGCTGCCTGTGTGTAGCAAGTCCACATACTAAAGTATTTGAACTTGGAAAACCAGCTCTCGGAAACATAGGAGTCTTTCGGCGGTGTCTCTTTAGAAAATTAGCACCCTAGTGGAAGGTAACACATCGAGAGATTCCAATGCCTTCAAGCTGTTACTTCATACTAGCGTGTGACTCCACCTTTCATGCCAAGACTTATGGTCGCAGCATCAGATGCAAGACTCTCCCATCTCATCCGCCGCTCTTCGCCTTGAAACGCGAGTCTCTCCCTTCTATGCTCCTCCAGGGTAGATCAGAACGCCGTTCAGCGTGTCTTGTAATCGTGCAACGAAGACTGCATCTTGTATGGACGCCGAGCCGCCGGGTAGTCATCCTCCTGCTCTGCTGAGACCCACGCATGCCAATTCATGCTTCGCGGAGCTCGTTCGTCCTCGGAGACAGGTCGCAGGTGATCGGCTGGGTAGAACTCGACAGCACTAGCCGTGGGACGAAGCGTCTGTTGGCGTGGCATCGAGTTCGAAGAGTACTCGAATGTACTGGCATTTGGTCGAAGGCGCTGCTGATGAGATGGCTCGGCAGCGTTGTCGTAATCTGAAGTGCGAGACACGCGGCGGATGTATGGATTGCTGTTCTCATCAAGGTGAGGGTTGTTGTTGGGTGGAGAGTGCTGGATGACAGTCCTGTCGTCTAAGTCGTCGACAAAGTCCTCGGCTGAAATATCCTCCATCTTGGTGCGTGCCCAAAAGGTCGGTATCCTGAACTTTAACAGCTTATCATTGAATTGCACTGCGAAGTAGATCCAAGCCGAGCTCATGCCTGCTACAAGGACGGTGGCGACAAGGAGTGAAAGTGGCGAGGCGAGTGCGTCGAGGTAGGTGATGAGAGCGGGCACTGGAAGGACGACTCGCAAGACATTGCTCAAGATTGTTCCAATGTGGCCGAGCAGGAGGCATGTCGTGGCGATACCTGGCAAACATTAGTGGACGTCTCGAGATCCGGGCTTTTCTTCTGAACACTTACCAACAAGCGCGATGAGAATGAAGGCGAGGCCAAATGGCAAGGCAAGCAGTCCAAGGGCGGCAACGCCAACTCGGTGGTCGTACATCATTGGATGTTGTTTGGAGTGTGTAAGTTGAGGTCGAAAGTGGTGTTCGCGAGGTTCGGTGCTGCGAAGTGGAAGTGAAGTAAGTGATTTTCATATTGCCTCGTCAACCGGACCCACATCTCAAATGTCTCTCCGGAACGGCGCTTTTCAATTTCACGATTTGTCTACCGATCCAATGCTTTAGTGGTCAGCAATGTCCAGAGGAGGGGCACACTTCCTGACGCGACTTTCCAACCATCCTGTTCCAACCATACCTACGCCGCTCAAATCAACAAGCAACTCTGCTGATTGGACTCGCGCCATGCCCTCGATAAATTGATCCTGACGGTTCTCAGAACGCAGGATCCTGACGAAGGTGTACAGCCGTTCGTTCTGCCAATGTGGTTCCTGGGCGTTGCGCAATAGCCACGCTGTTACGATACATGCGCACAATGGGCGCGCGTGACCCTGGAGCTTGCCACTCGAATTCTAGTCCTCCACCTCTCCTGAGCTTAGCCACAAACCCCCTGTAATGCCTAGCAGAGTCGTCAGCAATGTTCCTCTCAATGAATCGCAAGCACTGACTTCTGATCGCTGTGCCATGCTTCCACAAACCCAAGCACGAATCCACAAATTGCAGCCAAGGTTAAGCAGCTCAGTACAAAGCATGCAAGAAACCAGCTTGGGCGTCCCTCCACGAAGATGGTGTAGAAGATGACTGCGAAGAAGAGATCGACTATGGCTGCCTTCAACTTGCGTCTACGCCATGTTGCGGAACGCTGTTGGAAGATATAAGGATACTTGACGCCCGCGAGATGCGCGAAGGCGGCCGCGAAGGTGAAGAGAGTCGCGAAGCTGCGAAGGACAGCTATGCGAGCGGCGCCGAGCCAATTGTGCTCGTAGAACCAGTTGTAAATTCCAGTGTCGAAGATGCCGAGGACAGGAAGAAAGACTATCGCCTTAGCGACTGTCTCGAGAAGGAAGGCGGCGGTGGTGTGCATGTTGTGCTGAGAGTCGTTGGCGCGGTAGGTGTGGGAATTTGGAGAGATCTGAAGCAGCTGAGAGGTTTTATCAGCAACGCTGAGAAGCGCGGAGCACAATCCGGCTACATTTGAGTGAATAATAGCGACTTGCCAGGGGCTAGATTTGTTATCCAAGACAACAGTGAATGGCAGAACACCTCGTAATCGTCTCCATTACATACTCCCCGGCGCGTTCATTTTCCGCTCGCCTTAGACACAGCTTGTTCTTCTCACTCTTCAGGACTTGATCGCGTTGAAAGAGAAAGAGAGTTCACCTTGCAGCCTACCCAGCATCTGATGGCTATAGTGAGAAACCACATGCCAAAAGAGACGAGCATCTTGTCCGCAAAAAGATATGCTCGCACCGCGCCTCGAATCCAACTGAAATCGAAGAACAAAAGATAAGCCAGCTTTCACTGGGTTATCTTAGGGAATATTTCAACCCATTCGATGTCTGACCGCTAGTACCACTACGAGCCCACCGACGAACTTACGATTCACTAACACTGAAACAGTGAAGTGAACCTGCACCAAATGTGCGGTTCGCAGCGTTGCTATTGGTCGACGAATATACTGCTCAAATGGTCGAATATGTAACTTCATATTTGTCTTAGCATCTCTTCTCTGCAAGCAAACATGCACATTCAGGCGAATCTGCAACCATGGCAACGACACGCGATCTTTGCGATGACAGTAGCACGCCAGAACTCATAGCGCAACCATGTCTCTCATCGACCTCAGAAGAGGCTGTCTTTACTCTTGTCCTGGGACCAATGCCACTCAAGCCTTCCGTTGCCAATGCCTTGTGCAGTGTGTATGCGCTTACAGAGTCACAGCCCTGTAGTCTTGCCAGTCCTTTCTCTTTCTCTTCACAAGTATTGCAGCTTTACAGTGTGGTCACTGTGCTGGCCGTGCATCACGAAGGAGTCGTTCGGCATGGCATCGTGAGTCTGGGACAACGGCGGGCGATGGAGAGGCTGGGTATGATCGTGCCTGCTTGATGAAGGAGTGCTCATGGACTGCAGTGACTGGCACGAAGCAAACCATATCGTGGTATGCCATAGAGAAGTGACCCTTGGACGGAAGGAGGTGAAGGTGAAGTAGAATAGCTCGGCGCCAAGAATCACGAGAATGGCTGCAAAGCATTCTGTGTTTACTTACGGAATCTCCTACATCAACATCGTCCAGTCTCAAAAGCAGGCACGCGTCACAGATCGTGGCCATCGGGGCAGGATGTCATCCATCGTGGTACCGAGCAGCCAACGCAACCATGCTAGTTGCAGGAGTCAGGACCGCCCAAAGCGACTGATGTGCGCTCACACCATGGCGGGCCACGATTGAGGCCACACATCATCTGATGATAGATGAGTTCGTGACACGTTAGCGGTGCGGTGGCTCTGGAGTGAGATGTTGTAAGTGCCACAGACGCTGAGATGGCTAACATCGTAGCGTCATAGATGAAACCTGATGAATTGATATGCACAATGGAGAGTGTGAAGCTCGCCTTTTTCAGCATCAACATGAATTTTGAATCTAACCGCCCTGTTAGCCTGCGGTCCCCTTGATGAAATCTTGATTGGTCGAAATCGCTTGCTCACCAGCCAGAAACTCCTATATCAGGCCAACCCAGCTCTTAGGCAGTCGCACAGATACAGACACCGAGTCCTGTATTGCTTGAGCCATCAATGGCAACACTTCATCACCCTGGTCTTGGCTTGATACGAGGCGTTGAGATCGCCTCCGGTCTGGTTCAATATCGATCACTACCATATGCGTACACAAAGCAACGCTTCGCTCGTGCAACAATCTTAGATCACCTATCAAGACAGAACGATCAAGAAGTGTACAATGCAACCAAGGTCGGACCTTCAAGTATACAGCCACGAAACGCAGCCCAGACGGACGCAGAGTTCAATCAGCTGCCAGCAGATATCGTCGAAGTGGACCAGGAACAGAGTGAAGACTGTCTTCGTGTAACCATTACATCTCCAACTGCGCATCGACCTGGGGTCAGTGCTGAAGTGCAAAAGCTTCCAGTACTTGTATTCCTACACGGCGGGGCCTTCTTCCTCAACTCTGGTGAACGTCCATACTACAGCCCGACCAACCTCCTTAAGCAAGCACTCGCGGAAAGACAGTCTCTGGTCTTTGTCTCTATCAACTACCGCTTAGGGGCACTGGGCTTCTTCCACTCCTCGCAAGCACCAGACCTAGTGCCAGCCGACAATGGGCTACATGACCAGGTTACTGCTTTTTGCTGGATCAAGAAGCACATCTCCGGCTTTGGCGGTGACCCTGACAACATCACGGCAATAGGACAATCTGCTGGTGGCGAGTCGATATCGCTTCACAACGTCAGTGGGCAGACACTGCCACTCTACAATCGTAGCATCACTTTCGCTGGCACGCCAGTAACTATGCCAGCTAAGACGCCATCCGAACATGAGAAGAACTTTCGCGAGCAAGCAGAGAAGCTGGGGATTGAAGTTACGGACGGGCGAAGTAGTGAAGAAATTGCTCATGACATGATTCACAACACTCCAGTGGAGAAGTTCCGCGATCTAGGCTTCGTTGGTGCTCCATGTACCTCGAGCGATATCTTACCATATGAGAGACCGACGATGAATCTAAGCGCTTCGGGGCCTGAGACAACAGTGAGCTGGCTGGAAAGTCAAATTTTCAGTGCAGCTGGATATGATGGCAGCATCAGCTGGATCATCACGAACAGGAATCCTGAGAGAAAGGAACACGCAGAGAGCTTTTACAACATCGCCAACGAGGTTCTTGGACTGGCAAAGGACTTGTGCGCTCTGTATGGAATCGACAGGTCTGCTAGCGAAGGGCAGGACTTGACAAAGATATGTCAACTCGAAAGTGATATCGGCTTCATTCATGCAGCTGAAGCAGTCGCCGAAGGCTCTAGCAAGAAGGGCATAAGAACGTATCTCCAGCTCTTCGACTTGCCGAATCCCTTCGAAGGGTATATGGAACCTGGAAAGTTCTCGACGCATAGCTGGGATATTGTGGCTCTGCTTGGTGCCTACGACGACAGGCTGAGTGAAGACTACTTGCGAATTGTCAAAGAGTGGAGGAGCAAGCTGATACAGTACTGCACGAATGGAACACAGCCTTGGCCTCCATATGATGAAGGCAAAGCCCTGTTCGTTAGCAAGGCAGGAGTTCATGTCACCACTGTCGAGACATTCCCCGGATCAGTTCGTAGGCGGAGACTCAACGAGATCGCGCAGGCCGCAAAAGGAGATGCTGGACATGATCTGCTTTGGGAAGGTGTGTGTAGTCGATGGCTTGATCGTGGCCAGTAGGCTCGCTGACGGCCTGTTCTGCCGGTATGTAGTCATCTGTGGAAACGAGCATACGCTCAGATATCGAACCAAATCAGTGACAGAGCACACAAAGTGATTGCATCCCACTCTATTTCTATCTATCGTGTTCATTGAGCGGGCGATGTCCACCCAGCAATAGCCTGATCGAAGTTAAGTATATTCTAAACACAAGTCAGCCACATACACAATCGGCATTACCTGTCAAATTGAACACTTACTCCATCAAGATCTATCCCTCACATCAGCTACACGATCACGGCAAATCAACACAACAGACCAACACCTACCAGTAACCTCAAACTGTTTCAACCCCCAAGGCATAGCCTTAATCTCACTCAGCACCTTCGCGCCACTCTTCTTATACTGCTGAAAAAGCTTCTCCAACTCATCATCATCATCGCCCGAGACTCGAATGTGGACTTTACCGAATGCGACATCGTTGGGAATATTGGGGAAACCACGTCCTAATACAATCCCCATGCATCAGTCCGAAACAACAAACTCCGTATGATTAAGTAAGTGTACCGACTTCTTAGATATACGTTAACAGGCATACTATACTTCTTCTCTTCTCCACCACCTAGACGAAGCCAGGTATGATCATCACGATCTCGACCTGACATTGCAAAGCCGAGGATTTCTGTGTAGTACTTGATGGAGTCTGGGATAGAGGTTACGGGGAGAGAGGGTTGGATCTTCGTAAATGTTGGTGCCATGCTTGTGTGTTGATAGGTGTGGGAGAAGCTGAGACGAGGTGAGGTGAGGTGAAGCTGACATCCAAGCCCCGCTAAGGAAGGAAGGTGAAAGTCTAATCGTTGGTTGGCAGCCACATCGGAGCCACTGTCTACTACGGATCAGCTGAAGCTCGTATTTTAGATTGAATAAAGAGAAATGTAAGATGTGGATCGAGGTGTTGGGGCTCAAGGGTCACAAAAAGCTGTGACCCGAGCGGATGTAAAGGATTGTATTTGGTGAATATCAGTTTCGACAAAAGCCGTTCTCATCTCATCAAAATGGCGCACTATCTTTTCGAATAAGATCATCATCACTTTCTCGTCAAGTAGTAGATTGCAGTCAAATCAGGCGCGCGCATACGTGCAAAAGAACATAAGCAAGAGCATCGAACAGCAGAAGTCCAAAGTTCTCAAGTATGCAATCAAGCAGCAGCGGCAACAGCCTGACGAGTCTCGTGGCTCGCATTGTTGAGAACACGCTCAAGGACACCATGAGCGCCCTCTCCAGACTTCAGCTCACGAGCGACCTCATCCAGACCAAGCTGGGAGTCAGTCCAAAGAGTCTCGACTGGCTTCGCGTCCTTCTCGCCAACACCGATGAAACCACCCTCAGCAGCCCAGTCTGAAGTACGCTTGATCTTGAGCTCATTCCAAACGCTGTCCAAAGCTTGCACAAGATGGTCGCGGAACTCCTTGACGTGTCCTGGAGTCGGGGTGATGCGGAGACGTTCTTGTCCGACTGGTACAGTTGGATAATTGATAGCTTGGACATAGATCTGGTGCTTCTCGAGAAGGAGATCAGAAGCTTTCTTTGCGACTTCGGCATTTCCAACGAGAACAGGAATAATGTGGGATGGGTTTGGCATAACTGGAATATCCTTTGCGTCGAGAGCAGCCTTCACAGCTCGAGTGTGGAGCTGCTGAAGTCTGCGATCTCCCTGGTACTCCATTTGGTAGTTGATAGCGGTCTCAGCGCCTGCCATAGTGGCCGGAGGAAGCGAAGTCGTGAAGATGAAACCTGGAGCCAGAGAACGAACGGTGTCGACCATCTTTGCAGATCCTGCAATATAACCTCCAACACATCCGTAAGCCTTTCCGAGAGTTCCAGTAATGATATCAATGCGGTCCATGACAGTTCCCTTGGTGTTTCCACCGTTTGCGTATACGTCGTAATCGAGATGCTCAGCAACACCAGCGCCGTTTGGCCCGTACATGCCGACTGCATGGACTTCATCCAAAAAGGTGATGGCGCCATACTTCTCAGCCAGATCGCAAATCTCCTCAATTGGTCCAATGCTACCGCACATGCTGTACACACTCTCGAAAGCAATGATCTTTGGCACATCTGCTGGGAGAGATGCAAGCTTGTTCTCCAGATCCTCCACATCATTGTGCTTGAACACAATCTTCTTCGCGCCCGAGTGGCGTATACCCTGAATCATCGAGGCGTGATTCATGCTGTCACTCAAAATCACACAATCCTTCATCTTGCTGCCCAATGTCGCCAGTGTAGCGTCGTTTGCAACATAGCACGAAGAAAATACCAATGCCGCCTCTTTCGCGTGCAATTTCGCACAAGTCGCTTCCAAGCTCATAGCGTGCTGGTTGTGGCCAGAAATGTTCCTAGTGCCACCAGCGCCAGATCCGTACATATCCAATGTCTCGTGCATCTTCTTCAGAACTTGTGGATTGCGTCCCATGCCGAGATAATCGTTTGAGCACCAAACATCGACCCGCTCTTCGCGGACTCCCATATGCGCTCGTGGGAACTCCTGGGCAAGACGGTTGATATTGTTGAAGTAGCGGTAGGACTTGTCCTTGTGCTTCTTGTCCAATTCGTTGGTATAAAAGCCATCGTAGTCAAATGGCTTCACAGTCGGTGGTGGAGGCGGAGTGGCGTATCGATCGGTGACGTGGTTCTGCTGGGTGTGTTGTGCAGCAGTTGGAATTGGCTGGCGAGTGTACAGAGGGCCTTCAGAGCGGACACGTGGAGACTCGACTGCTCGAGCCTTGTTCTCAGCGGTCGTGTGCAAGTTTGCACGTGGGACCTTGGAGTGGTATGCTCGAGAGCCACCGAATGCCCCAGCGAGAACGGTGTTTCCGAGCTGAGCACTGCGAACAGACAATGCTTTGCCCATGATGGGGCAGCGGCGAGCAATCGTCTGCAAGTTGCTCATTGCGCCGCCGCCTGGGGCAGTGGCAGCGGGCTGGACAGCCGTGCTCGTGCTGAGAGTACGCAGCGTGGCGGGCGACGTCTTGTTCAGGAACGGGCACATGGCCCTGGACTTGACCATGAGAGCCTCCATTGTAAGTGGCAAAATTCTGTTTGTTCGTTCGTTCGATCCAAGAGTGCTAGAGTACGCGTGTATCCAACAGTCAATGGCGAGAGGCAGGGGAAGAGGTAGGAGGAGTAAGAAGCATCAAAAAAGTGCGAGTGCGAGCGGAAAGGTAATATGCCGCTTACACATGGTGCGAGTTGTCTAGATGCATGACCTGTGAGGCGGATCCAAGCATTTCAAAGTGTGGGGAAGCATGGTGGTCATTCAAATTCGCCTCCGACCTAATTGGCTGAACTGTTTCTTTGAAAGACATCGTCCAAAGTCGTCGTTGTGCTAGCAAAAGCATCTTGACCTCAATCTAACCGTGTTTACCGCAAGATGTACAAGATGTACCTGCTTTACTCGCAAGACAGGCATAGCTTGACAAATGAGAGGTGTTCATTGGCGTACCGGCATGTGCTTCAATAACCTTTTTCCGACTTCTGGTCTTTTGAGGGGTCGGTGGCGCTGATCACCTCCTCGGTCGTCCACAACTTGTACGTGGCAACTTTTGGGAGAGATGCAGGTGTAGGCCTTCTGACCGGAGATGTTGTGACCGTATGCAGTGCGCTATGCATCTTTGTCGCTCTATCGATGAGAAGGTCTTCGAATGGTATCTGTACAATTGATCTCGGTGTGGATTCCCAACACAACTCACCGGAGCTAAAATGGCACACCCATGGTAGGGCTTCCACGAAGTCGTGCGACTTTTGTACTCCTTCTGTAGCATTGTCAGCGAGCTGAAGAAACATATGACTGCAGCCGTGATATTTCCTCGACCCATGTCGTGGGAGTAGGGCTGAGATGTAACTACCAGGATGTTGACGGACATGAACGCTTCCGAATAACAGTGCGACGGCTGCATACCGGCAGTTCGCAGTGCAACAGACCTGGCTGAGATGCACTTCGACAGGTGAGGTGAGGTGAGGTGAGGTGAGGTGAGAAATCCACATCAGTGATCAGCATTAGCATTATCGGTATCAGTGATTGCTGAGCCATCTATCTATTCCTCTCCATCTTCCTCCTCGGAGGAGTCGCCGACATGTATCTCTGGTATCTCAAAATCGCTATCATCGTCTGAATCGTTCCCTCCACTTGCAGTATGATAAGATGCTACTGTCGGAGCACTCGATGCAGGGACCGGCGCTATTCGAGTCGCTGACATTTCCGCAGCTGGAGGTGAAGCTCGTGGTCGCTTTGCTGCGACTTCTGTTGCGACTTCTTCTGTAGCTTTGCGCTTGGACTCTGTCAATCCAGCCAAAGAATTCGCGGCCGTGGGATTCGTTGCGGAGGGTTCTAATGAAGCATTATGGCCCAGTGCGTCGAGTAGATCGGTCTTAGGGTCATCCTTAGCAATCTGGTCGCCTTTTCCAGTTTCCGTGGTTTGAGCTTCCTCTGGTTTATCCTCGTCATCCATGTCAGCGCCAGCCTCCTCTTCCTCTTCTTCTTCTTCCTCCTCATCCTCGTCAAGTCCATTCGACTGCTCAGAGGACTTCTTGCCGATGACCGGAAGTCGTGGACGCAGAAGAACTTCTACCTCAGCTGTATGGCCGAATTCTCTAGCGAATATAGGCAACAGACTTGCCGGCGCACTTCCTCCTGCTGACCGCCTCGCAGGAGGGTTCATGACGCTGGCCTGCAAGAGCTGATGATTACGGGTCAAAGCAGCTGTGCGGTCGACCAGTGCACGCAACTGCGAAGGAAGTGCATCAATGCGCAGTAGCGCTGTGCGTAGGAGTAGTTGCGCAGCTCGTTGTAGATTCTCATGGCCCGCGAGATGGCTTTGTGTAATTTGACCACCTGCCAGACCTAATTGCTGCTTGATACCTCCAGCTTGACCATTTGTCTTTGTATCGGCGGCAGCAGCTGTGTCCTTGGCGATCGGAAGAAGGTCCAGACAGGATGCTTTGAGAATCGAGGACATCTCTGCGACCTCTGTTCGTCCCATCGATGGTCCAGAGATGTCGAGAATCGCTGAGAGAAGCCCGTATATCGCTGCACGCACATTGGTATTGCTGCTCTTTGCCTGGAACACGTACATCAGTTGGTCGATGGTAATCTGACTCCCAGCAACGGTTGAGCTGCCGAATCGGCTGATTATCGTCTTGCTGACTTCGATTGCCGCTGTGTGAATTTGGGGCAAGACGGCGAAAAGTGCCTCGCGCTCATCCTTAGAGACCTGGTTGTTGATCTTGACAAACTCCTGCTTGCCATGGTATGGCACAACGACACCATATAGTCGTGTCAGCAGATCGCATACCAAACCAAGGCGCACTGTCATAGTAGCGGAGGTAGCAATTGCCAGGTGCGAATTGAGCAAGTGCAGCAATGTCACTACACGTTCAGCGCCAGCATATACGCCTTTCCATGGTCTGAGGCCTACTGCGTCTTCGCTTTCTGCCTCGAGCTCTCCGCTCAATATTCGTTGTGCAGTGACGGATGGCTTAACACCTGCAACTGATTGCCAGTCTTCATGCACTGCGCGGAGTATACGATCACAGGTAGCGTGTGCAGCGTCAACAGCAGCTTTCAACGTCTCTGACCACTTGTCACTTCCGCCTTGTTTAGCAGCACAATGGTGCAGCAGCACAAGTAATCGCTCGGCTACTACTTTGTGATCGTGACTGTAGTAGCGATCTGACACACTGCTCAAGCCAGAGGATAGAATTGCTGTGCAGATACCTCGGATCTTGCTCTCGTTTTGACGGAATATGGTGTGATGCTTCGGCACGAGCGTGGCAAAGGCCTCAAGCACGTTTTGCAATTCACTACCAGAGCATCGCTTGTTCTCGATATTTGATATGCATGACGGGATGAAAGCGGTCAACGCAGGCGTGGTGATCTCGCGTATGAGATTCGAGTAGTCCCATGTAAGCATGAATATCCGTGTCAAAGTGAGCACGACCAGGCTTCGTGTTGTTGGCGGATCTGGACGCTTGAGAATTCCTAGGAGATGCTTCACCCATGGGTTTGACTTGCCGAGGATTTCGAGCCCGCCAGCTTCGATGGTGGCCTTAGTTAGAACTACAGCAGCCCATCTTCCTTCGATGGTCCGATCCTGGAGAAGTGTATTGAGTTGTGTCTGATCAGTTCTTTGATTAGCTCATAGTTCTGCCAACAAAACTTGAAATGCTAGTGTGAAGGGTGTGTTGATCAGAAGGAAGGCAACGGAAATATCCACATGGTTTTGCGCTCTCGGTGTGTGTTTTGTTTTATATCCAAGTGCTTCATCATATAGGTTGATTAGGGGAGTAAAGGATGATGCATACCTTGAAGCGGTGCACAGCTGTTGCAGCTTCGCCTGTAGCTTTCGAGTCTGTTGAGACTGACAGAATGTCTTTGCAGTTCCACAATCCTGCAGCGATCTGCGGTGTGATGGCCGGCAGTTGCTGAGTTGGCGTAGAGGTCAGGCGATATGTCAGAGCGCGCAAAGACGCTGTCGACTGTGCCATGGTCGATGTTCAAGAAGAGTTTGTTGCTTGTCCGCGTCGAGATATTTTTCTTGAAGAAGTCGGAGATATCGATGCTTGCCCGATTGGTGGTCGATCTCGCGCCAATGACCAGGGGCAGTCCGACACGTTCTCTTGACGTCTCTCGTGCAGCTCAAGGATTCTTGTTTCTTTCTTGGATGCTCGAACCACTTTCAAGGACAACATCATGCTGGATCGAGGCGCATAATGTGGTGGCTTGAGTAGCATTTGCCATCACGTCTCCGCCGGCTGTTCAGCAAGATGAGCAGCCTCGTGAAGAAGGTCCCGAATCCTGAGAAGGGATTACGATATCTGGGTCTACTTGATGCGGCGCTGTGCAACGGAAACTGGCTAGAGATACCTGAACTGGCGCGCAAGGTGGAAAAGCATGCGCCAGAACGAAAGTGTAGGCGTCTCCAAGAACAATCACAATCCCAAGCTTGACCGAACATCCTGCTGAAGCCGTCGATTCGCAGGTCTCACTCTCGCTGCTCGAACCGAAGCACAGGCTGCCTCTGCCTCCCACCGACCGACATCTGCCTCCTCAGCCACTGCGACCAGTATACACAGCTTAGGCGAGGTAGTGCCACGACTTCTCGAAGCGTTATCGACAGCTGAAACGAACCACCCAGATGATGCTTTCATTGCACGTACATGTCTAGCACAGATACACTGGATACAGGAGGCCCCACTGAATGCTTTGGAAGTACTACCTGCTGCCACAGCTACACCTTCGAAGAGTCAAAAGGGTGGGAGTACCACTCTAGGATGGTTGGAGGTTTGTGAGGTCAAGGCAGCATACATTCGCGCATCATGTCTGGAAGCAGGCGGACGAGCCAGCGATGCGAGGGAGAGCTATCAGACTGCGGTCTCGCGAACACCGGGCTATAGGACACCAGAACTGCGCCGATGGACAGAGCGACTACTCGGACGAGCGTGCATGCACCATGTCAAGAAGCTGCCATCGCCGTCGATGCAAGACCTGAGTGAAGCATACTACTCGTATAAGGCGTGGGGAGACTTTTGGCAGAGAGCTCCAGCCTCGTCGCCCAGCAGCACTCCTGCGAGTCGTTTGGATGTGCCCAGAAGATCAGTATGGAGGGCTTATTATGATCTTCTATCCACGGTCCTACAGCATGATCTGCTCTACAGTCCTTATTCGGGTCCTGGCGCGGATGCATTTGTCTCTTCGAATACGATCCTACCTGACGATCAGCGAACGGCCATGAAGCAGCGACAGAGAGCTGAGCTGCAACGAGTTGAAAGAGTATACGAAACGCTTTTGCTAGAGGAGACCAAGTTTCCCAAGGCTAGTCAATCGAATGGCGAGGTAGAGGAGTGGACGGCTCAAGTGATGGAAAATTGGCGTCACTTTACAGGCTCGAACTGGACCGATAGCGATGTTGGAGAAGGGGGCAGAAATGCCATCTCTCGAGCAACTCTGGACATCCTGTACCGTGCGTCAGCGAAGACATTCCACTCTACCGCCATACTCCGGCAGCTCTTCACCGTGCACGCTGCGTTGGGTGAGTTCGACTTGGCAATGCATGCGTTTGACAGTTATATGGAGATCATCGACAAGGCGAAGGCGCGTGCGGAGAAGACTGGCAAGCATGAGTTGGGATCTGATAATGACGATTTCGCGATGCTCACGGCAGCTGATGCCGTTCGTTTGCTGTGCCGATACGGCGACCGAGACCAGGCTGAAAAGGCTACAGCGATCGCTGGCGCAATGTCGAAATGGTTAGTACAGCAGCGGCCCCGGACCGGAGAGGTTCCTTTGACCAACGGTGGTGTCGGCGAGCATGCCCGGCCAACTTCGCAGCCTGTAGAACAGCTACTGCTGCCGTCAACACTCGCAGCTGCGTATCGAGCAATTGGGGTCAGCAAGGCACACTGGGCACATCTTACTTACGACTCCGCCGAAAGGGCGGGCATTCTAAGCGGGTCGGCAGACAGCCTGCGACAGGCTCAAAGACTCGAGCCAAGCAGCATCGAAACTACGCACGCACTCGCCCTCGTCCTTGCGGAGAGTCGCGATGTATCTGGTGCCATTGAGGTCATTCGTGGTGCTTTAGCCGGGTCAGTCATGCTCAATGGAGATGTAGCTTCACATCAAGACCACGAGCGCGAGAGACAACTTCTGTCGCTATGGCATCTGCTTGCTCTGTGCCTCTCTGCCCAGGACAAGTACGACACAGCTGCACAGATATGTGAAGCAGCATACAAGCAATTTGGTAACTCGCAATTACTGTTCGGGCAACCTGCCAAGCACGCGCTCCTCGACCCCGAGAAGGCGGCAGTGTCAACTCCTGCAACGTCTGGCGTTCTCGCTCAGACGGAGGGATTCGAGAGGGAGAGCATACTGCAGATCAGAATGAGCCAGGTTTTGTTGGTGGAGCTAATGGAGGGCCCGGATGCAGCTATCGATATGACCGATAGTCTGCTGGGACTTTATTCGAGACTTTTCGGCAACCCGGAGCACGTCGCCATCAATATGTCAAGGCCGCCTCAGACCGCAGCAACCACTGCACCGTCCCGCTTCGGTGGCACGCTTCGCAGCATCACGGGTAGCATACGGCCGAGGTCAGCCAGATCTCGGCGCAGTAGTAATGCTGAGAAGAATACCATCCGTCAGCGTTCGGTCACTTCAGCAGCAGATGGTACAGGAGACCTGCGACCAGCGACGAATGGTCAAGGTGCTCCGATCGCCATCACTGTTACACACGAGGATGGCAGCCCGGCGGAGAAGAAGCACCACTCTCATCACTTGCATCTGCCATTCCACAAACATCAGAGCAATAGCCCGTCAGCAAGAACATCAGCAGTCAGCGTTGCTAGTGCGAACGAGAATGTCCAGCCAAGCACGGCGAATACGACTCCTGTCAAAGCCGCACAGAGTTCGCATGCCACACCAGAGCAGCCTTTAACCGAGACCGCACACAATGCGTCTCACGATACATACCCACCACCAGCCGGCCATCCGGACCAGCCACCTGTACAGGACGTCCGACTACCTGCGCCACATCCAGCCGCTAGCACGACCGTGCCCGAGTCACATCTCTTGCCCATGCACGAGCGGCGGCATAAAGTTGGCGTATTGATCAAGACTTGGCTCTTCGTCGCTGGCCTGTATATGCGAGCGGAGTCGTACGAAGATGCTGAGAATGCTCTAGATCACGCTTCGAAGTTGGTAGAATCCTCGGAGGTCGAGTTTGCAGCTGCTGGCGAAAGTGTCAATGCGCGAAGGCTATATCAGAAGGGCTGGGGTGGGAGCCAAAGCATCGATGCATTGTGGGCAGATGTCTGGTCAATGGTAAATTCACACAAACTATTATTTCATCGCTTTTTGCTAACAAATTACAGAAAGCGCAGCTCGCAGCTTCTCGATATCTACCATTTGAGGCAATTGCAGCCTACGAACAGGCCCTCTCGTACTATCCCGATCATAGCGCAGGTATCATCGGACTTTCGGATCTTCTGCTGGACATCTACGAACAGAAAATCCCAGCGGAAGAGCCCCTGCCTACTACGCAACCACTTCCCACATACTCAGGTTCTCTCATCAGTGAAGCCAAGCCCGCACTCACACGACCAAACACAGCTTCCTCAACAGATCGTTCCCGACGACCATCACTAGTAGGCAACAACGATCATCAACCAGAAGACCATAGACCGAAGAAGAAAAACCCTACACCCGCTGAACTCAATCGCCTGGCTGCTCGCGATCGCGCTTACATGTTGTTGTCGAATCTGACCAAGTTGGGAACTGGTTGGGACGATTCGGAGGCTTGGAGTATGCTTGCCAGAGCGCATGAGTTGAGTCGAGAGATTGACAAGGCAAAACAAGCGCTGTGGTGGGTCGTGGAATTGGAGGACAGTAGGCCTTTGAGAGCGTGGAGGGAGGTTAGTCCTGGCGGTTATACCCTATGAAAGACGAGGAAGCGAGCGTATGCCTAATTTGTAATTCTTCCATGAATTGTATATAGTGTTTGGCATTCGATACCCCTGCATCAAATGCGAGCTAGCTGTTCCTTTGATTGCCCACACCTCATGCTCGCCTCCTGAAGCTGGTCGCAGTGATAGTGGTAGTCTAGTATGTCACCTTGCGAAAGTTTTCGCGTGGTGTTGCTTTCCCCTTTTGTTCATTGGAAAGATCACCGTGGTGTTCAGGCGGCTTGCGAGTTCTGATCACGATGTGTTCTTCTGAAATGGGTTCGATCTTGCTCGTATACTCGATTACGGTCTTCTTGATGTTGTTCTTCGACATGATGCTGAGTATGGCTGTTTCGATGTGTGTGTATTGATGTTTCCAGGTAGCAAAGTGGGCTCGGTTTGTGCTATTGATGAGAAGAGGAAAGGACAACGAGTTGATTTATCTATACTCCACATAAGACCAAGCTATGACCTTTGCGTTCAAACAACAAGACACTCTCCGAAACACTGCGCTGCGCTGAGATGAGATGTGGCGTTGCCCTGGTGGGCTCAGCGAATGAGTCAAAGCTGTGAGATCTGGTGTCTAAGCTACAACTCCTTGAGATATGGTATAGCAGCCATGGCGCCTTCCTTCTCTACTGTCTTTGAGGCCGCTAGCGTCGCGAACTGCAGTGCATGCTTGTAGTCAAAATCACCTTGTCTTGCTCTCTGGACGGCATAGCCTCCTACGAACGTATCTCCCGCAGCTGTCGTGTCAACGACCTTGACTTTGTGTCCTCCAACATGGCCAGACTCTCCCGAAGCAGTTGCGTAGACCAAGCCATCGCCACCTAGCGTGATGATCACAGCCTCACGTACGCCTTTCTCCAAGAATGCTTTACATTGCTGTAACAGGTGATCTTTGTTGGTCTCCTTCAGCTCGGACTCTCCAGCTAAGATCATGGCTTCTGTTTCGTTCATGATGAGCGTGTCCATATCTTGGAATGCATCTTTTGGTAACTCCACAGCAGGAGCTGGGTTGAAGATGACATGCTTTCCACTCTCGCGAGCCTTGTGCATGTTGTAAAGAACCTACCTTTGGATCAACATGCCACAATACTGGCTGCAAGTAAAAGGGAGCGACTCACAGTCTTGAATGGAAGCTCTAGCTGGAATACGACTACATCTCCTTCCTGGCCGCTTACCAGATCTTCATCGTCCTTGAACGACATGTTCGCATTCGCAATAAACATGATGCGGTTCTCGCCGCTCGAGTCCACGACAATATTCGTGATGCCAGTCTTCTCTCCTTTCAGCCTTCTCACGCCAGTGGTGTCGATGCCTTCTTTGCCTAAAGCCTCGAAGTAATCGTTGCCGAAGCCATCATCACCGACGGCTCCAATCATGCGTACTTTGACTCCTTCGCCAGCAAGTCTAGCAGCACCGACAGCTTGGTTGGCTCCTTTGCCTCCGAATCCAGTATCGAACGATATTGCTTGGAGTGTCTCTCCGGGATGTGGTAGGCGCGATGTCCTGGTTACAAAGTCGATGTTCAGCGAGCCTACTACGGCCACTGATCTTGGTGAGGCCATTTCTTGCTCGTGTACTCTGTATGTTGTCGTTGTCGTGGTGTTGACAGAAATTAGGAGGTCAACCTGGAGTGGAAGTGAAGGAGATCGCCGACCACCAAGAGGGAAAGCCGGTGGAAAAGTGCTGGGACGTTGGTGTTCCCAAGGTTCCTCGCGTTTTCGAGCGCGTCGCACGAACAGCATCGACTTCGACATCACTCGCTGGTACCGCTGTCTCTCCTTCTCGAAGCAAACATCGGTGCAGATGAGTTCGTTTTGTACTCAATCCTCCGCTGCCATCGGCTCCCAGCTGCCGCAGCGACTTCTTCTTCTACTCTTCGCCTCCGGACGTCCTCACAACTCGTGAACGGGACCTTCATTCTTTCGCACATTGCCCTCATGTTGATATCCACCATTCCTTTCAAGTCGGCCACGTCCTGCTCGAGACCGGATATGGAACTTTGCAATCGAGGTACAAGTTCTGCGTTTGCCTTAAGATGGTACACGTCGCGGCGCAACAAAGCCATGCCATCACCGGTGTCCTTGATGATCTGTCCAAGGTCGATCGAGACCTCATATGATGGCGGAGCTGTCGTGGTACCCGTCGAGCTGCGGTTATCATCTGTATCTGCACCCGGCATCGTGTTGACTGATGTGAGTGCAGAAAACTGATCTGGACCGGACTTTGTACACGCTCGCAACAGGAATCTTTGATTACCGCAGCATTGACGCTTCCATGGTTTCGATGATGCCTCACCTAGTGTCGCGGCCAGCTGTTGGCAGTAGCAGGGCTGAAACCAAGGAGACGGCTGTCAGGATCGAGTCCTTGACCTAGGACCCTAAACTATAACAGTCGCCGTTTAGCACATCCAGCCTATTCGATGGCACCATGCTAACATAATCGGCGACTTCAGACGTCGCCGTTCCGCTGTGTATCAGGCAACGCATACCATACATCACGAGCTCTTCGAAGTGTCCGTCCGCGAAGAAGATTCAAATTACTATGCCGCTGCCTTCGTCTGCCAATGCTTCAGCATCGTCGACAGGCTTGCGGAGCTATTGAGTGGCAATCGAATACTCTGCCGTGTCTACGAAGTTGATAGCCCGGTGGACCAGGCGAGCAGTCATGATCCGAGTAGAGAGCAGACCTTGGCACCTCCCTCGCGCATACGCAAGTACTTTCGCTAATTGCTCGGCGTCATGCGTGCCTCTAGCTCTTGGTCCTATCCAGGCCTGTCTCTCGGACGGTAATACTGGCCTTTCTCGCCGAAGCAGTCCTTGCATTGGACGGATGAGCTATCCTCCAGCGTCCGACATCAGCACGAGCACAGCGAACGAGAAAGTGGTGTGCTGGAGCGAGGCCAGCCAATGTCGCCAGCTTCTCTCCTTCGCACAACATCAGGACTACCAGCTCATCGCCTTCGCTGGCACCGAAGCCAAATGCGTATGTTCAGTATGCTGATGGCTCACCAAGTGGCATGAGCTGCATTGTCAATCGAGAAAGCCGAGCACGTGCAACATGGTACAGTACAGCGAGGTCGTCCGGGAACTTTCGATACTGCGCTCCAGCGAGGGCAGTAGACTGGAGGAGCCATAGACGTCGCTGGAGACAGTTCTAAGTAATATATCAATTGCTATTGGTGGAACCATATCTCGCTGACTCTGGCACACAACAATATATGGTTCTGTGAGGCTATGCCCACGTGGTTCATACACCACCAAAGTTATATCAAGATGAGAGCTTCTTTGTACTGAGGCCACGCCGAAGCCCTTCCACCACAAGGACAAATGTCGTCGCCGCCGCCTTACAGCGAGACCGATCCAACTCCGGGTCCACAATCCCGCAACGCACAAGACTCAAATGCAGAGTTCGACGCAGCACTTGAGAGACTTAGAGCGCTTGATCGAGGAGATGCACTACGTCAACAACTTCCCTCCGAAATGAACATGTAAGCTACTCAAGAAACAGAACGAGCAGTCAGTCTTCTCGCCACAACTCAACAACGCAACTTCAGAAATCTTGAACGCACGATGAGTGAGCTCACAGTGCAAGTCTCGCGTCTAGCAGCTCAAACGCAGACCACGAATGCCAAGATTGCGGCACTCACAGCACGCACACAAGACATGCAAGCGGTTATTGCGACCGTCGCAGCTCAGACATGGACTATGGAAGCGAGCATTGCGACACTTACAGCTCAATCACAAACTACACGAGAGCGTACTCTGACAGGCACAGAGAAACCGTCTCGATATCGCCAATCGGTTGCCAGGGAGAACTCGACTCGGGATCGCCAACGCGAACAGCCCGGGTATCATCGATCTAGCGATGAGATAGATTCAATCAGGAAGAAGTTCAAGAGTCAAGGAAGACAGTATAAGCCAAGTTAAGCGTGCTCTACTTGGACATGCGCATTCTCACGCCAAGCGAAAGCGAGGCTCAATTTGGCGACCACCGGTGGAGTAGTCAATTGCAATGCGCCACGATATGAGATCGGGATTGTATCGACACTGGTCTGTCCAAGCCCCCTGTCTAGCAGCCTCGCTTAAGATGCAAACCGCCCGCAGTCTCTAGAATCGGCATCTGAATACAGTGTTCATAAGTAACCTCACCCAATCTCGACAACACTCAACTCGCTACATGCTAGCCATGCTTGTGCTCCCCATGGCATAGTCTATACATAAGTACCAGAGACCTCCTAAGTGACTCAGTTACACTTGGCGGCTTCGATCGAGTGAATGCCCAAGTCAGTTTCCTGACTGGCCCCGGTACCTTATATGCATAACTTGGAGAAGCTGATTACTAACAGCCGTTGGGCTTAGTGGTGAAGCTGTAAGACGCTCGTTCAGCGAGTGCTTGTGATAGTGTCCTTGATTGGTATCCCACAGCTGACGATACGTATCCGCGTGGTAGGATGCCTCATGCGAACCATTAGGTTGAGGCGGTTGTTTTGTCTTTTGTCCTTCACCAAGGGCAATTGAAGGGTTATCTAGGTTTAGGAACGAGGGTTATTCAACAGTCGTCCGGAGCCTCCATGGCTCAGTCAGTAAGTCGCTGGCATAGCTGGTGCTTGACATATGCAGGAACGAGCTCGCTACAAGACAATGTCTTGGTTGTAGTTAGGCAATCTCGATAGCCTAGGGCGAGGGCGATTGTTTTGCCTATTACTCTATCTTTTGTTCCTTTTGAGTAGGGCCAGAGCAGCATAGTAGCTTTCATATATGACCTCGTCTAGACTATCTTTCACCAGTCGTCCAAGCCTTCGTGGCTCAGTCGGTAAGTCGCTAGCGCAGCTGGTGCTTGACATGTACAGAATCGAGCTGGCTACAAGACAATGTCTTGTGTTCAAATCCTCGGCGTCCTCATAGTCTAGGCCAAGGGTAATTGTTTTGCCTATCTCCTTGCCTTTTGCACCTTTCTGATAAGAAGCAGGGCAGCATATTGGCTTATATATACGACCTCGTCTAGACTACCCATTAACAGTCGTCTAAAGCCTTCGTGGCTTAGTTAGTAAGTCGCCGGCATTGCTAGTGCTAGACACCAATGACCTTGTCCATAGGCTGTAACTATCACAATAATAGTTTGCCTGATCTGGAACGTTCTCAATGTCAGTTGCAACGGCGATTGTTTTGCCACTTCTATATCCATCGATCCAGTCCTAATGTGATTATTTTTGCTCTGCTCAACAGTCCTCGCAGTCCATTTTGCACAAACCAAAAGCAGAACATTCCATAAAAAGGCAAAAGAATGTAACCTGGACGATGAACGGATCGAACACTCGCCTGCAACATAGCCACTAGGACTTACAGGCAGAGTTGCCTCCGCCATGCCCAGAAGTGGTGTGCCGTGCTACCAGTGCACTAATCGTCCTGTAAAGAAAGTGGCCTTGGGGGTTGCTCGTGTTGTGTGAAAGAGACTGTTAGATAGTTGTATATGAATGTCCAATGTGACCGGTGTGGTCGTTAGCAGATTACTCCTAAGCACCAGGTCTGCTGCTCAGCTGTTGCTCTTCTAGGCCCAAGTAAGGTGCATATGCACTGAAACATCTTGTACTCGCAATAGTCGCCCATGGTCTAGTGGTCTGACTAGTAAGTCGTCGACGTAGCTGATGCCTGTTCAAACGGCTCATATGGATAGCGTCCGAGTGAAATGGCTTGTACTTCTTGCCAGGAAGTCACTGCCTCCCAATGGCGATCGTTTTGCCTCCTCATTTTGCTCGCGGACATGCAGTAAAAGTTGCATTCATATACGTCGACCACCCCACCTTCACAACAGTCGTCCATAGTCTAGTGGTCTGACCAGTAAGTCGTCAGTATAGCTGATGCTAGGCATTTCGAGCTCTGAAGTGTCGATGTACCAACCTCTCTATATCGATCTTTCGCTCTGGAGTGCTGAACCACTTGGCAAGGCGATTCTTTTGCTCTTTCTTTTCTTCTTCTCTTCTCATCTTCGTAGTTTGTCTGGACATCTATAGACGAGTAAGAATCGTTCCTGCTCAATGGTCGTCCATAGTCTAGCGGCACAGCCTGTAAATCGTCAGCGAGTCTGATGTCAGGCCTTGGCATCACATCGACTACAGTTGAAGAGATTAAGCTTCTCTCTGCTCGGTGGTGTCGCTCACGGGCGATTATTTTGCATCGTGCATGTGCACTTTTGCATATTTCCATTCATGCTATCTTATCATCACCTCACTGCAACTCACGTAACTCATATATCTCATCCAGGCTCATCTCTCGTCAAAAACACCTCCAACACTTCAACTCTCCTCTTCTCCTGCACCCCTCTACTCTTTTCAACCCCTGCTGGTAGCCTGATGACAATAGGCGCGAACACTTCTGCCAGAGCTCGTGCATTCTTACCCCCAATACCATTAGCAATGGTCGGTGCCTTGCCCTTCCAAGTGGCGATTCTCTTCAGCCCACCAAAGGCCTTCTTGGTCGGGCTCAAAGGCCCCGCAGCGCTCATGTCGTCGAAGCCAAGACGTTTGTTTCCCGAGACCTCTTGGATCATTCGTTCTAGCATGCTCGTGATCAGGACGAAACTAATGCTGTGGCTCGGACTTGTCGAAAGTAGCTCCTGGATAGCTGTGCGTTGGTCATCGTTCGAGCGTTTGCCTTTCGCTTTCTCGATACTGTTGAGATGCGCATCAATCTGTGTCCAGAGATCTGACGTAACGATGCCATCAGGCATACTTTTTAGAAAGAGTGTAAGCAGATCGCTCAGGACGTATAGTCGCTCGATTCTGGGCATGGTGTCTGGCAGGAAAGCCTCGAGGGGTAAGTCAGAGTCGAGCGCGTCGCATGCTGCACTTAGCGCGGTGTCCCAATACGGAGTGCTACGTTGCGCCCAGCATTGAGGCTCGAACGGCCAGGCTGGGTGAGTATCCCAGGGAGCTGTAGGTGGAGTGACGACACCCATACCCTCGAAGCTGGTCTTGGCAGAAGACGTGCTGGTACGCGGTGTGGTAGGAGTGGATGTGGTTGTTGGAACATCGTTCATCATCTCCCACTCGGCCACGACTCTCGTACTCAGCTCTTCTATCGCTTCCGTCAGCCTGAACAGCTCACGAGGAGCAGAGAAACGTACGGGAAGCTCATTCTCGGTACTCTTTGCACTCGTCGCGCTCTTTGCACTTCTCGCACTCGCATTTGACAGCCGTCGATCGGTACCATCAGCAAACGCATTAGCAGCGTGCAATGTGTTCACGGCGTGTTGCGCATGCTCCTTGGCACTTTTATGGCCTGGGTTCTGTCCTTGCAGTCGGCGGATGCCACCTTCTGGGATGCGGACGAGATTGTGGATGGTCCTTGTCAGACTGCTCTCGAGCCAATGTCCGCGGATCGGTAGGAAGTGGTCGCGTCCATTCTCGATGCGTAGAACAAGGATATCATCAATGTCAGGCTTGCCCTTCTCATTATAATGCTGCACGTCCGCCATATCACTGATTTTGAGCTCGAGCTCGATCATGGCAGACTCACCCGGCTCCAGTGTGAGATTCTGTGAAGCAGAGGGTGCATTCGGTATCTCGATGCCTTCAATCTTGATGGTAAGCCATCGAGGTGCTATGCCGCTTTGTTCTTCGGATTCCACGGGTCTTTCGATGAAGCTGAAGTTAGCAGGAACACGACTCGTGTTGGCAATTGTGAGAGTACGGTGTTTGGCTTCCATGTACTTCACATCTCCGAACCAGACACCTTCATCTGTTCGACCACCCGGCAGACTGTCATCTGAAGCTGCGGCTGAGGTGTGCGACTGCTTGTCTACCACAACAGTCACATTTGGTCGGCCCTCGTTCTCGGCTTTGTCCAGTTCTTTGGCACATTCGGCATGGACTTGAGCCTTGAGCTCCGGCACAACAGCATCATACTTCAGCATAAAGCTCGCGTCCAGCGGCTTGTGGTCAGAGGATAGTACTCGTTGGTGCGCTGTATAGTACTCCAGTTTGATCTCGTCTTCGAATCCTTCGCGTGTTATAACAATGGCGTCGTTGCTCTCATCTGCGGCATCATTGTATTCGTCGTACTCGTCATAGTCTCCAGCGTGTCCTCCATCGGTGTCTGGATCATAATTGTAAAGCACATCTTCCTCTGAAGCAGCTTGATCGACGCCACTTGCTCTCATCTCCTCGTCCTTCTTCCGAGCAGCCTCTTCTTCGCGCATTTTGGCTTCATATGCCAACTTGTCCTTGCGCGTACGAAACAAGATACGGTCGCACCAAGATGGCGCTCGTTTCTTCTCAGAACTGTCAAAGACACCTACGCTTCCCGCATCATACTTGTAGGTCGGCAAGAAAGTGATTGGTCCTTCTTTCCAGCCATCGTGGAAAGCCTTGCGCTTGTCCATCTGCTGTCGCAGCTCATCGTGTGGCAGAAGTGAGTCCAAAGTAGTCTGCAATGAAGTCGGATCATCCTTCGCCTGAACCTCATCAACAAGTGTTTCGTACTCCGAAGGGTCGTCCAACTTGAGGCGGTCAATGACCGATTCGGTTGCCTCTTTTACTTCGTCCTCAATCTTCTTCGCTGCCGGCTGACTGAGGTCATACTGATTTCGCGTGTGCAGCATGAGCAGTCTTCGCACATCATCGCCTGGTATGCCGTCCATCCTGAAGTTGAGATCACCACACCAGAAAGCAAAGTCTTCATCTCCAATCATCTCACCTGCAGTTTGGCGAAGGTCCATGGCATCCTGAATCGGCTCGAACTTGGTTCTTTGTAGGATCTGCTGAGTGTCCCATATCCTACGATCGAGAGCAGCCTTGTCCGCGCCGGCTGCAAGGTGGCTGTTTACGAAGACTAGTCTTGTGGTATCTCCCAGCACGAGACGAGCAGTCACGGCTCCTTTGTTGCCCATGTAGCCAAACACGCCAGTACCAACACTAGTTGTGCTGACAGCTTTGACATCCCTGGCCACGTCTGGCGAAGCGTAGATCAGAAGCAACAGTCCTAATAGCTGCTGTTCTGCGACCAATTGATATCCTTGCGGAAGAGCCTCTTCCATTGACTCCTTCCACTTGTTGGCAGCCGCCGGGTCGGTATAGGGCCGTAGAGCTTCGCCAACAGCAGTAATATCGACAACCTCCTGCAGACCTAGAACATAGAGTCCAACATCCTCATCGTGAGGCAGAACTGACTCGTCTCCTTTAGGTAGAGTCTCTTTCTTCTTCTTGTATCTGGCCTCCTGCTCCGTAGCATCTTCCACTACTGCTGTCCTGTCTTCAGCATTGGTGGCACCGGTAAGAGCATCTGCTACACCCTTTCCGCCGACAAACCAGCCTCCCACATCCTTCTCGGTGCCTTTGAAAGCTGCGACGTTCCACGTTCCGACCTTGATCCGGACATGTTTAGGTCGAACATACTCAGTCCTTCTCGCGTATACTGCTTGAGAGAGACTCTGGAAGGTCACCTCGTTGTCTTCGTCCTCGGCCTGAACTTGTCCGTCGTAGTTGTCGCGTGGAATGGGAGTAGTTGGGAATGCTCCGGGGACATCTTGCATGAGACTTGAATTGCTGGCAGAGGAGAGACCTCTCGTGTGTCGCGTGGTAGTGGTCGACATGGTATAGCTCCAGTATAGCTTCAGTGAACTCAATCGTGAATAGTGCTACGCCAGAGATGGACCTGGCAGTAGCTGGAGTATATCATTGTATACTCTGCTCATATGCTATAGACTGTCACTCCTGTCGCTTGAGAGGCAGTCGAGAGTCGAGGGGTGGGCAGTGCAAGCCATGCCATGATGATGAAAGACGTCTAGACCTCGAGGAGAGGCATAGTTCTAGCAAGGAGAAACATCGATGTTATGTCATAAATAAGCTTTCTCACATGCAGTGCACAACATCGACATCAAGATTAACCACGTACATCAACTCAGCATCCACTATCTTCTTATCGATCATGCCTCCTCGAAGCAAAAAGGCCCGTCAACCCTCCGCGCAACCAGCAGTTAGCGACTACGAATCCGACACGGCCGCCAACTTCACCGACACGGCACCCATCATCCCTCCACCTCCCGCCCGCAGTCCAGACGAGCTCAACTTACTAGTCCTCCGCCGCTGGCAACCCCAAGTCGCTTCAATCCTCGAGATTGCGCCCTTCGCCGTCCTCTACCTCTTTAGTACCGAAACACAAGGCTGGGAGAAGGTGGAAGTACAAGGCTCGCTGTTCGTATGTGTACTGAAGAATGGCGGGTATAAGCTTGTAATCTTGAACAGAAAAGGTTTGGAGAACTGGGAGTTCGATCTGAAGACCGAAGATGCCATACAAGTAACTAGCGAATACGTGATTGTGCAGAAGGAGGATCAGGAAGGAGTGGAGCAGATTTATGGTATTTGGATCTTCGAAGAGAAGGGTGGGAATACGAGGGAGAAATTGGGGAATGTGATTCTGGGATGTGCGAGGGAGGTTGAGGCGTTGAGTGCGGAAGGATATGATCCTGAAGATGGTGGATATGGCAACGAAGGCGAAGAGGAGATTGTGGAAGGGTATGATAGGACGTATGCGGAGGAATATGAAAGTCAGCAGCGCGAGGAGATGAATGGATTGGACGCACAGCAGGAAGTCTGGCCCAGACAAGAGACTCCGAGACAGACATACGAAGTGCGACAACCACCTCAGGCGCAAGCACAGCCTCAAGGGCAGTCAATAGATGTGGCGACACTATTCGCGAGACCGAGCGTATCGGAAGCACAACCACAATTACAGCCGCCGCCGACAGAAGTCAACATCAACGGCATGACTTTCACAAGCGCGCCTTTCGCAGAAGAGCGATTAGCAGCTGCGAGCGAACCACGATTTCCTAGGACAGCTGATACAGACTTCTTCAGAGGAACAGGTCCGCCTGCAAATCCACCTCAGCAGGCACAACAGAAATGCACTTCTGAACCTGTTCAAGAACGTGAAGTAGAATTCTCGGGACAGCTTTCACTTTTGAGGATCACTACACCACCATCACTTTTGGAGCATTAGGATGACTATTACGACTCATTGAGATACCCCCAGGACTTATGTAGCTACAGACCAGAGCTACCGTTGTATACCATCGAGCTGTCTCAACCGCACATCTCGCACCAATCGTGTACGCACCTGCTACACGATACCTCCACCCGTCGCAGTCGAGCAGCTCTGTGGCAAGAAAGAGACAGCATTGCACGCGCTAGCGCCAGCATCAACAGGATTGCCAATGAGGATACCTGTATAGCACAAATGCGCAGCATTGATACCCTGCGCAGTGCCCGCTCCACCAAGACCCAATCCAAGTGTAGAGTCATTACACTCCTAGAGTCCAGAGTCAGCGTCAATCAGTCACAAAGCTGCGTACTCGCTCACATACCGTATCGTCTCCAGCTCCACATCTGTATGTGTTACTCGATCCAAAAGGTTCCAGTTCCCAATGCTCTCTAGAATGGTGCGCATAAGGTCCAAAGGTACTATCACGATGAATAGTCTGCGGGACACCATCATTGGTGTGGGTGATCCTGTAGAGCCTTGGGGAAGGTAAGATTCGATCAACATAGTCTGCGTAAGCCTGATTACCAGTACGGAACTGGCCGAGAGTGCATGTCGTCAGACTTGGGAAGAAGTTGACAAGCGATGCAGAAGCCAATGATGCGAGTGCGCCGCCTAGTGAATGCCCTGTAACGATAGGTCTGTAGCTCGGGTGGCTGGCTAGCTGAGATTGCATAGCAGAAACCACGTCGCTCGATACAGAGTTCCAAGCGGTTTGTGTGCCATTGTGGACTTTACAAGTCGGACAGTTGATACCGATGGCGTTCAGGGATACTTGTGCTTGAGCGAAATCAGAAGTGAAGTCCTGAAGGTCTGAAGTGCCTCGGAAAGCTATGATGATCTCCTTGCGGTTGTCATCTCTGAACAGAGTCGCCTGAGTATCGGTCGCTGCATTGCTGAAGTATCGAACGACGCTTGAGTTATTCGGTGGTTGTGGGCAATTGCTCGCATAGGACGCAGCTGCGTATTTGGTCATTCGTATGAAGGTGTCGTACAGAGCCTGGTTGACTGCAGAGAAGATCAGTCGCTAACGCAGAACATCCATATCATGGGTCCGTACTTGATGCATCTCCAGCTGGAGCCTTCTGAGGAGTTGCAGCAGCGTGGCAGAGCAATGCCGCCGAAAGTGTAAGGACATGCGTAATCATCTTCGCCATATTGAAGCTTTGGAAGCAATGAACGACGCTGGAGCAGGCCCTTCCATCGTGAGAGCAATGCTCGACTTTTGTTCTTGTAGCGATCAATGTGTGATCTGCAAGCCCTCGGCAGGTCTTCAGGCTACTTCATTGTGGTTGGCTCGGCGCCCTAAGGTACACAGTAGCGATGCGAGCTTGACATCAGGAATTGCGAGCCATGAAATGTAGTAGTTAGGAAGTTTGTGATGTCAAGCATCCGGCACTTGAAGTCGGTACAGATGAGTTTTCTTGTCATTCCACCACAAATGCTGTTAGGTCAAGGCGGATCTACCAATGATTGAACATGGAGGATGATCTTTTCTACACTGGTATGGTAGGCTCAAAGCACTTGGGAATTTTCCGAGCTTGATGTGCAGTCCATTGTTCGGCGCTGGCTAAAATCTGGAGACTGCCATACGCCATGACGACAAGAAGAGGAGTGAAATGTGATGAAATGGAAGATGTGGTCGAAGAGAGGGAAGGACGTTGGGGAGGAGGTCTATTTCAGGATACCTCGTCTCGGGGTATATCTCTGAAAGAGGACAGTCTATACAAACACTCTTACATTAAAGTGCCCATCAGCTCTGAGACTGTGGTAGTGGTATAGATACATACTAGTACAATTACAAAGCAGCTCAGCTCGTACGCTGTGATCGCTCTACAAGTCAAGAGTAAGAAACATCCAATACCCATCATAGCTTCCTTCTCGAAGCGATACCGTCCTGAATTTCCTGATACTTTGTATCGTACTGTGGTGGCACATAATATCCCGCTGCGCCTTGCTCGGCATCATTCCAAGATCTCTCAAGTTGTGAAGAGTGCCTGCTCTCTTCGGATCTCTGACTTGAGTGGGTCTCGTGGCTACTGCGATGGCTGCGCTCAGAGCGGTGTGAGCGGTGGCTGTGCTCAGAGTGGTGCGAGCAGTGACTTCGCTCACTGTGCTGAAGAGATCCCGAAGCACGCTCACTGCTGTGTCGTGATCTGCGAATAGCTGCAGACTGCTCGCTGTCCTCTGTGTGCCGATGGCTTTGCTCACTCGCTTGCTTGGGTCGAGAAGCACGCTCGCTGCTGTGTCGTGATGACTGGACTTCTGAAGACTTCCTGCTAGAATGCTTGGACCGCGAACTCAACCTAGAGAGTCGCTCGCCTTCTTCCGATCGTCCACTTCGCTTCTCACTATGCCGAGAACTTCGATGACTATCAGCTGTCGTTGGCTCAGCTTCCTAGGCTGAACTCGAGCGCTGATGTCGCGAAGACTTGACAGAACCCGTGACGAAAGAGACACCACTTCGTTCACTGCTCTGAGCTTCGGATAGTGGCGCTGCAGATTGTGGGGCTTTGCTGTCTCGCCAGGATCGTGAAGATGATGGCTGCGATCCTGTTTTCTCGCTCTTGTGCTCGCGACCTTCCCATGTTGGCTGTCGATAGCGCTCATCTTGATACACCCCATTGTGTGTCCTGCTGCTTTCTGTGATGGAGTGATTGTGACGAAGACGCAAGCCGTCCTCTTGCATCTGCTTCCACTCATCATATGTCATGGTCGCACCTTGGGGAAAGGCCTCGCTCGGCAGGATGATCTTTGATTGTGGTAATGAGCCAACCTCTGTAGGCGAGCGGCTCAGAGGATGCGGTGAGATCCAGCCTTTGCCAGCAAAGAACGTCGTCTGTGTTGTTGGTCGCTTTTGTGGCTCATCAGGCGTGGTAGGATGTGGTGAGTCTGGCAATGGAGGTACTGGCGGTTCATCGAACTTCTTGCTCAGCAGAGAGTGCTGCGAGCTGCGGGAATTGGATAGAGAGTGCTGCGAGTTGCGGTAGCTGCGCTCGGAGTCTGCATGAATCGACTGCGGATATGATGTGGTAGAAGAGTGGTGAGACGCGACGCTTGACTTCCGCGAGCGAATGCTGAGAATGGAGGCCCCTTGGCTCTTCTGACTTCTGTGTGTTGAAGCCAATGATGGTCGCCTCTGAGCCTGTTCTGCAGTGCTTGACTTTGAGCTGCGATCAGGTTCTTGATACTCTGGCCAGCTCTCGACGCTCTGATCATCCGGCTTTCCCCAGCCTTGTGACGCCTGTGCGGAAGGAGCCTCCGACATAACATTAGTGCTAGCCCATTCCTGTTGAGGTGACATCGGTGACTTCACACTAGGAGCACGACTCTGAGCTCGGCTGGTGGGACGACTTTGACCTCGACTCGTAGGCACGGACTTGAAGCTCATCGACTTGATCGGCACTTTCGTGCTTCTTGCACTTGCCGCTGCCCATGCACTGCCCCTTCGCTCGCTTCCTGAGACCACGCCTTGACCAACTTCTTCGAATGTGTGACCTGAAACAGCCACTGACCTTTGGTTGGAGGCTATCGAGCGACTTCTTCTGGAGGGAGAGCGAGATGGACGTCCCCTTGATGTCTTCGGCCTCTCGTGCGCTTCGCCAGTTGGAGAGGCGATGTATCCTCGTGATAGTGATGCCCATTCGTCGTCACGATCGCGGAACCCATGGGAAGTCGATGGTCTTGAAGGTCCTCGACTTGGAGATGGGAAGCCTGGTGATCGTGGAGCACGCATGACTTGTTTTGCAGCGGCCAGCTTCAGACTTCGGCTTTCGTGTGCCTCCTCGACCCAGCCTTCAACTATGCTCTGGATTTCCTCGGACGCTGCTTGTGGGGTTCGCGTAGGTGAGGACTTTGCAGTTCTACTATTGACAGGCTGGAACTCGAAAGCCTGCAATGTGGGTGAAGTATAGTCTCTGAACCAGTTGGAGCCACTCTTGTGCGATGGAGGCTTGTCCCAGGTTCGCTCAGACTGGATAGATGGCGTCTTAGAGTCTTTGCGCTCCAATGGCGGCTTGGTGGCATCCTCCGCCGTCTCTGTCTCTTGTTGGTGCTCATCGACTTCTTCCTCACTGGACTCAGCTTCCATAGCCTCTTCTGCGTCTTCATGTTCGTTGTTGTCTGAGTCGAAACCTTCTGGTATCGGTGGGAAGCTGGCTATCGAAGGAGACTTCGCACCTGCTGCAGACTTGGGTATAGTCACCTTCGAGGCACTCACAGGAGTCAGAGTCTGATAGACTACACTTCGAGCGTATGAAACCTCTTCCCAGTCACCAGGAGCAGGGATCTTGAGTGCCAGCTTGGGCATTGCATGTCGTGGAGACTTCTTCGTAGCTGTTGGCAGAACTGGTATAGTGACAGCCTGACCGATCTGTTCGAAGGTGTGTGAAGACGAGTCGTCCTGAGGTGGAGTGGCTTGAGACCACGCCTGTTCAATGTCCTCCATACTAGGACTGTGTGGTGACTTCTCAGAACTATGCACCTCGAGTGGTGAGATGGACAGAGGCTTGTGCGATGATGAAGGTCGCGATGATGTTTTGTGTGACGAAGTCGGACGCGATGTCGTTTCTGTGATTTTGATTGACTGTCTCTCAAAAGCATGTTCGAATTGTGCTTCCTCTTTGACATTGGAGAGTCCACCAGGAGATGTTCGAGCTGACTCCACCGTGGCCTGCATGCGAGCACGATCGCTCATACGCTTTGACAGCGATGGTCCGATCGAAGCGGCCTCTTCGACGACAATACCGAGACCATTGCCAGAGGCTCGACTTGAAGTTGGGCGTGAATCAGTTGGCCATTGTGGCACTGTTGGCTCGACCGGTGATAGGAGAATCTCCGCAGCTGCAGCCGCATGCTTCTTTCGACGCTGCTCGTAATGTGCAGTCAACCTCTTGTCTTTCGCTGGCGTGTTGTTGTCCTTCGCCTGTGCTTTGTGATCTCTCGCCTGTGACTGCGGCTGTGACTTGCTGAGTTTAGAAGACTTCGGCTTGCCTAGTGTGGGCGAATCGGCTTCTGATGGACCTGTATTTCGCAAGAAGTTTGTAAGGTCGATAATGCCGGACTCTCGCTGCTTGGTTCGTGCATCTCGAGCCGTAGGCTTATTGATGCGTGAGGACTGTATATCCAGTGATCGCTTGCCCGAATCCTTGACCTGTCCTTCTTCTCTAGTGACAGTCAACGGTCCTTTTCCGGACGTGAGAGAGCTCAGGCTTGACAATCTGAGTGGCATGTCGACGAACGTGTCTTCGCCGTTCTTGCTGACTATTCGAACGATACTAGTCTTGTCGAGACTAATCTTCCTTCTGGTTGATGACCTTGATGTTGGACGATCCAGGAACATTCGAGCACGTGTGGACTCTTGGGAGCTTCGAAGCTTAGCATCCTCTGACTCTGTTTCAGATGCCGGTGGCGGCTGATCTGAGCCAATACCTTGGGTCCGCTCGTCCAGACTTTCGCGCATACTGCGGATAACCTCGTGATCGTCCGGTATGTTGGGAGTGTTCGGAGACAATTGGTCTGGAGCTCTCCTGCTGCGAGCTTCGACACCAGCTTTCGCTGTGACTTTGGCATTGACATCTTGAGATGTTTGTCGTCTGGCCTCGTCGACTCGGCGTTTCTCGTCAATGGTTGCTTTGAACAGCTTCCTCAGGAGAGTAGAGTCCAGTCCCTTGGGTTTCGTCGATTTTGTGCCGTCTTCGGTGGGTGATTGTGGAAGTGCCGTAAGACTGTCATCGCGCAACGCATTCAGCTCTCTGGTTGCAAATCTTGCTGCCACATTGTCTGGCACTATTCTGGACTCATCGGTGATGTTCAGCGCGTCAAGAGGGCGCGGCAATTGTCTGCTGTCCGTCCAGTCGAAACATTGTGGTGATTGTGGCGTACTTGGTGAAAGTGGATGCTGCCATTCAGTGGGGCAGCGGTCGTCCACGTAAGATCCCACACAGCTCTCGTTTATCCACTGCTCAGTAGGACTGCGTTCCATCGCATAGCTGTTTATGATGCTATCCACGCGTCCTTCTGAACTTCGCTGGAATGTTGGTGAAGGTGGGTGAAGTCCAAGTGGGTTGGCGAAGTCATCGGCGAAGTTCATCAGTTTTGTGGCAGTCATGTCGCTCAGTTCACATGCTGCGAAGTGGACTCCAAAGTTACAGCTGCCTTGTTGTTGTGAACTCAGTCGCTGGTATGCTTTCTTCCTTGCTCTGCAGCTTGTGCCAATGTCGAGAAGGCGCTATCGTGTTTTCGTTGCCATGTCTGATGAGGTGAAGTCGAATTCTTGTTGTTAGCAGTAGTTCTCAGCGATTCGAACAATTACAGAAGGAACTTCTGCGCGAAGTTCACCTCTGCACTATTTCGAGAGGTACACGACTCTTGTGAGCAGCGCCATTCACTTGGGTGGTTGTGTCAAGGTTCTTGCTGCGGCAGCCAAAACCCGTCCTCCAATCTCCCGTCACTAGCGCATACTCGCGCATGCATAACAGCTATAGCAGCCAACGCGCAACTTACTCGTACGCATTGCTAACTAATCACTTACAGCATTCATCAAGTTCATTCAATTCGTAGCTGATGGCACGAGCAATTAGCTAGACTCATGGTATCATAACCCTCAGTAGTCTCGGCTGTTCTCTGCGGCATGCGACCGTTTACCGCGGTGCATATGACAGTGTCGTCTCTTCTCGTTCATGCGTAAGTCTTACTCGCAATTCCATCGCGTTCCATCTTAGCACCGACAGCACCGGCTGGGCTTGGGCATCATATGAGCCATGTCTTCGATCGCGCTCTCGAAGCTTTCCACGCTTCCATCGGCTGTCTTCACGGGTGCATCATTATGCTCGTGCGCGACACCGCGACAGGTGCTCCCACATCCTTCGCCGCCGGCATGCAGAGCCACCCGTATACCCTCAAAACAACCAGCGAAGCTCTCACGATGTTCAATAGACCCTCATGGCCTTCTTGGTATGATGTCTACAGCTTCGCCTTCTCCTTGAGCTGTTCTTGTTCCCAGGACCTCTTGATCCACCATCCACGCACGTAGTGCCATGCACCAATCGCAACGGCCAATGGCGGACAAAGTAGCAGGAGCCATGCCCACCACTGCGGGCTACCACTTTTCACTGTAGCCATGACAGTGTCAATCTGTTTCTTGAGGTCTGCCTTGTCACCATCATTCCAAACGACGACGCCGGCCTTCTCTCCTCTTCTTAGGCACCGCTTGGCCTTGTCCCGTACATCCCACTGAGCAGCTACTCGGTCCTTCGCATCCTCTTCAGTCAGGTGCTCGTCTCTTGCGCGAAGCCGTTGCATCTGTATTGCTGGATCGCTCACGCCCACAACCAGAATAGTCCCGCAAAGAGGCTCCCATCCAGATTCGAAGAGTAATGGCACATCCAGCACACAAGCCCAGCTACCACTCAGGTATGCATATAGCATCTGCTTATACATCTCCCTCCTCACAGCAGGATGCACAATTGCGTTCAACTTCTTCTTGTCCTCATCCTTGCCCTCTCCAAACACTCTGCGCCCAAGCGCGGGCCTGTTGAGAGGTCTGCCTTTCCCATTATGACCACGTTCGCCTCCATTTTCTGGCGTAGGCTCCACTAGGAGATCTGGAGTCGAAGGTCCGAACGTCGAGACAATGGCATTGTAGCCGGATGTGCCTGGTTCAACCACTTGACGGGCGACCTTGTCAGCGTCCACGATAGGTAGGTTGTAAGGTGGGGATGAGAGAATTGAGGAGACTGTGGATTTGCCAGTGGCTATCGAGCCTGTGAGACCTAGGAGAAGCATCTTCAAGGAGGATTTGCGATTGTGTATGTCTAGTCTAGGAGATGTCTATCACTTCGAAGGAGATTGATCTTCAAGGAAGCTCCTTGGCTGACACCCGAGGCTCATGAGCTGTTCCTTTGACTTCACCTTCACTCTCTGTTCTCAACAAGAACCTGTATCAACACATCTCGAGCAATTCCTTCTCACAATGTTCTCTCACAACGACTTCCTACTCGATTCAGCTGTGGAGACTCTGCTTGACAGCTCGTGCTATAGTTCACACATTGACTCAGCAAACCCGACAGTCTGGACCAACCGTGTCTGCGACTCGTGGGCAATAGGAGGCTTCAGGTACACAGCGGGAGGCGTAGATGGCGACGCACACCGCTCCCTTCATATATGATCTAGGCTGACGAAGACCTTACTGAAAAGGCACGTCAAACATGGCTTTGTGATCTGATCACGAACACCGGCATGATGTACAGCAGCAGCCGAAGCACGATGATCGCCTTCTATGTGCAAGGCATACCAGATCGACCCGGAGGATTAATGCAGACCCAAGGAGCCGTTGCTCTTTGTAACGGTTGTCGGCACTCTATATTCGCACGCCATCTTGGCCATCTACACAAGGCGAACTTACGAATACGAGCGACTCTGCACTTCCTAGTAGAAGTATTGGTAGCTGCGCTCAATATCGTCAACCTCGTGCCAAACTAGGCCTACCAGAAACTATTGCTTCTCTGATGATCACGATGATGCTTCAAAAGCATCGTGGGTGGTCCTTCGCACATGCTCTCGTCCAAGGTCTCATTCATCAAGCAACAGGATACCTCTCAGTGTTCTGTAACAGCCGTTCACATTCTATATTGCTTCAGCGCTATCTACACAAGACAATGCAAGCCCACATGATTATACCAGCACCGGTCCTACACCTGCGTCGAAGATCACTACTCATCAATGACAGCCGCGAACTTCTCATTCATCCTCTGCAACAACTCCTCATACTTCTTCGTGATCTTCTCCTCACCCTCGGTCGGTACCTCGAATTTCATATTCCTCAGCTCGCTCTGCACATCCGAAGTGCTTTCGCGGACTTTCGACCAGTTGTGACCTTGGCTGATAGCCTTCTGTGCTTCGTCGTGGAAAGTCATCATAGCCTTCATCATCCAAGCAGTCTTCCACAGAGGACAGAATTGATCGTAGTCGGAGTAACCATTCTGTTGCAGGAAATCTTCCTTGATAAGGGTAGCGACATCAAGAGTGATCTTATCGCTGTCTCCAAGGGCAGATTTACCGACAAGTTGGACAACCTGGTCCAATTCTTCTGATTGAGATAGAAGTTCTCGGATGCGTTCGCGATAACGTGGGAATTCGGGTGCGTTCTCGGAGTAGTACTTCTCCAGAGTCTTGGTGTACTTGGAGTACGAAAGTGCCGTGTTGACCGAAGGGAAATGTTTACGTTGCGCGAGCTTCTTGTCGAGACCCCAGAAGACTTGCACAATACCGAGAGTGGAAGTTGTGACTGGGTCGGAGAAATCTCCTCCTGGCGGTGAGACAGCCCCTACGATGGAGATGGAGCCTTGACGATCTGGAGAGCCGAGCGAGACAACCTTTCCGGCACGTTCGTAGAAAGAGGCGAGCTTTGCTCCGAGGTAGGCAGGGAAACCTTGGTCAGCAGGCATTTCTCCGAGACGACCAGAGATCTCACGAAGAGCCTCAGCCCAGCGAGAAGAAGAGTCTGCCATCATGGCAACGTTCTTACCCTGATCTCTGAAGTACTCGGAGATGGTAATACCGGTGTAGATGGAGGCTTCACGAGCAGCCACAGGCATGTTTGATGTGTTGGCGATGAGGCAAGTACGCTTCATGATGGGCTCCTGGCGGCCTTGGAACTCGATGGTGAGCTAGATAGGTGTCAGTATAGCGTTTGATGGTGGAGGAGGCAGGTCATACCTCTGGGAAATCCATCAACACTTCAGCCATCTCATTACCACGTTCACCACATCTGATGTATATTAGCTTTGTGCGCAATGATTGAGCAAGCATCGATCTTACCCAACGTAAACAATCAAGTCAGAGTTCGAAAACTTAGACAGAGACTGCGAAATGACAGTCTTGCCACAGCCGAAAGCGCCAGGAATGCAGACAGTGCCACCCTGCACGCTAGGGAAGAGAGCATCAAGCACACGCTGTCCGACAATGAGCGGATCTCCAGAGCTCAACTTGTCTGTAGAAGGACGCGGCACACGGACAGGCCATGGGTGCATCATGCTGTACTCCTGCTTCTTGCCCTCGAACTCAACCTCCAGAATCTTCTCATCGACAGTGTATTCGCCCTTCTTGGGGTACTTTGTGATCTTTCCGCGTGCGCGAGGTGGCAGCATAATCTTGTGGTCTGACAGCAAAGTGTTCTCCTTGACAGTACCGAAGACATCGCCACCAGTGATGTGATCTCCTTCCTTGAACTTGTCGGATGGTGTGAATTCCCACTTTCTCGTACGATCCAGCGCAGGTACATCAATACCTCTTGGGATGTAGATGCTGTTTGACTTGTCGCTAATGGCCTTGAGAGGTCGCTGAATTCCGTCATAGATGGTCTCCATCAGACCAGGTCCTAGCTCGACAGACAGAGGCTTGCCAGTACGGATGACAGGATCGCCGACCGTGACACCAGCAGTCTCTTCGTAGACTTGGATTGTGGCCTTGTCTGCATCGATACGAATGACTTCTCCTACGAGCTGATCGAAACCGACCTTGACAAGCTCGTACATGGCCACTCCGATCATGTTCTGGGCCACAATGACGGGTCCAGATACAGAGAAGATGGAGCCCTGCTGGTCCTCGCCATCATCCTGCTGCTGCTTCTTCTCTCCCTTTTTGCTCATGTTGGCGGTGTTCTGGGGTGTATCTGAAGCTTCCTGGTGCTCTTCTCTCTGCTCTTCTGTTTCTGGTTCAACAATGCGCGGGATCGTAGAAGCCTGCGCCTGTTCTTCTGCGACAGGAAAGGGCGACTGCGGAGTCTTCGAAGGAGATTCGGGAAGTGGGATTTCGACCTCTGGCGGTGTGATGGGTCGAGGTGATATTGGTGGTGAGGTGTATGAGGTAGGCGGGCGCTCTGAGAAGTCAATGGAGATAGGTCTTGGAGCTCGGACACTTTCTCGCGAACCAGGCCGTGATGCAGTGCGGTTCACCAAATCCAGCAATGATGGTCTCGAGAGCAAGCGTGGTCGTGGAGAATATAGGCCAAGCTGCATTCGTAGCTTTGGCTCGAGAAGTAGACTTTGGGAGATTGGTGTACGAGAGCTTCCATCTGAAGCTGCATCATGCTGCCTGTCCGCCAAACTTGCGCCAAGCAGGGCATCAACCTCGAATGCCATCAGAGCAGCAGCATGAATGGACTACGTATTTGTGTGATGACACTGTCTATCTATCTGGATCTACTGTAGATGTACTGCTCGCTATGCTGATGCCTTGATCACTGCCAGCAGACATGGTCACAATGTCCACAGTGAGCCTTCTTGGACACTAGGTATCCCTTCCATGTCAATCATGACCATCAATGTCTTTACAATGCAACCACTCAAATAACAGCCATCTTTATGAACAGATGGAGCTCTACTTCATGGCCTCGTCGCCTGTACTGTGATGCTCGATGTGCTCCATCTCACTGCTTCAGCTCGAGACCGGCTTTCCTTCAATCTCAAGCGACAACATCGCCATCAACAGCCTCCGTGCCTCGCCATTATCTGCTTCTTGTATCGGCTTCTCCGCCCGCCAGCCTTCGCAGGCCAACGCAGTGATGAAAGAGTGTCTGTGAAGACAGGTAGCCAGCAAAAATTCCCCCGACCTGGCCCCCGAAGGAGACAGGATTCAGTTGTGGTCCGCGCTGTGCAATGCAGCCACGTCTGAATGGTTCTAGCATTCGTGAGCGCCAGAAACCCCAAGAAGGTACTGTGAGATGTTAGCGATAGACGTATGTGATGGATTTTGGGGAGACGTGCAGTATGGGAAGAGAAGATCGTTTGGTTAGGAAGAGTGGAAAGATATTGGGCTGCGAGCTCAGATTCGGCGCTAGTGGATCATCCCGTGTCACATGATCAATACCATCCACACTTCGACTCCAGCCAAACAGCACCTCCAACTCCCACCACTACGCACTCACAATGCTGCAACGAAGCGCACAGAGGCTGGCCCCAGCCGTCAGCAGGCGCGCGGTCGCCACGAGATCCTACAGCTCCTTCACCACCGACAACACAATCCCCGCCAACAGCCCGCAACAACCTCCTCGGCGATCACCAGTCTCGAGCACGAATGCGCTCCCAGTCAATGCGCAGGGCAACAAGGATGGAGCTCTTGTAGAGCAGGTCGAGGAGGCGGAGCAGAAGCGTGTCATGCAGGCACCGAACAGGGCCACAGTCTGGAGCAGGAGCCAGAAGCCCCGAGCGGAGGCAATGGTTGGGCCACGTTTTGAGCAGACCATTATGGAAGATCAGGTACGCATTGATCCTGCATAGGCTGGCAAATGGCTTGGAGAGGGTGGTAGAGGACAACGGCTAACAGACAGTCTTCAGCCACGCCCACTTGCAGCCATTGAGCTCATCCACAAGCAACCAGTGCGCTGGACGAAAGAGCGCATTGTATCCTGTGATGGAGGAGGAGGACCATTGGGACATCCAAGAATCTTCATCAACGTGGATAAGCCACAGATCTGCATGTGCACATACTGCGGAATGCCATTTGTACGTCCTTACCAAAGCCATGGGTAATGCCTATACTGACTATATCCAGGCCAACGAGCACCACCGCAAGCATCTCCAAAGCTTGCCTTCTACCACATACCCCCTTGAGCCTACAGGTGCCGCTGGAGAGATCCAACAAGCAGATTTGAACAGGAGCACTGGTGCCACTGAAGCTCAATCAACTATTACTGGCGAGGCTTTTGCACAGAGATAGAGAGAAAGCTAAGTAATGATTGAAGGCATTGTACACTCGGAACAAACACATAAAGTCATGAGGTTTCTCCCACGTATCAGTTGAATTTAGGCGGTGAGTGCTCATCTTAGTCGCGGCTACGAGCTTACAGTTCTGAGAGACTTCGTCTTGTTCGAGTCGAATTATGCAGCGCGACCTACTGCCATAATTTAGACTGCCTGAGGTTCTGTGCAGTGATCATTCACAGATTCAACCATTTCCTCCACTGCAGACACGGCTACCCACGCTAGCTTTCCCGCTCCTGCCGCCCTGCAAACATTCACTGGCTTCACTTTCTCGAACTTTCGCTAGCATCCGACATCACCAACAACAACCTCGGTCAATACAAAAACCGTCCTCTCCACCACAGACATGGCCCCCTCCATTCCGAATAATGGGCAAAACGCCGCCGACAAGACCTCATCGAATGTCATCCTCGGAAAGCTCGCGGCAGAGATACACATCAAAATCGCCGAAGTCCTGGGAAACGAGGAGCTTCTAGCACTGCGCCAGGTATGCCGTGCGCTCGCTAAAGACACTACGGATGTGTTTGCAAAGCGATTTTTCTCGACGATTGTGGTCGATTTACGCCACAAGGAGCTCGAGAGGTTCCTTGAAAAGACGAAGATTCCTGAGTTTGCAAGACGCATGAATACCATTGAGCTATCAGACTGCCCATACGACGGAGGATCTCCCAGCGACGAGATCTTCGGCAGCGCGCAGGACCTGCGCTCGCTCGAGGAGGTTTCTCCGCTACTCGTCGAAAGCTTCAGCAACTTGTCGGCGGTTGGAGCCGGTAGGACTGTTGTGGCGGACAACCGTGGCGGCAACTACTTGCGCAATCTTCATCTGGTCTCAACCGCATTGGCGAGATCTGGTCTTCGCATGGACAAGTTCAGATTCGCCCTCTTCACGGCGCATGCGGAGAATGCTGCGCCGTTTGAATTGCTCGATGAGGACTGCGTTCGGAGTCTCTGCCAGATGTTGAAGAGTCTGGAAACACTGCAGTTGAATTTGATCCTGACTCCTGACATCGTTCGCGACTCGCCTGCCCACGAGCATCTACGCCGCATACTGTCGAGCGCCTCCCAGATCACGTCCCTTGAGCTGAACGGGGGTGCCTGGAGTTACTCAAGCTCACTCGCCGGCCTATCAAGCTACCTTCGCGTCGACCACCTACATCGATTGGAACTCTGTCATCTTCAGCTAGACGGAGACAGTTTTCTGGGCTTAGCGCTGACAGCCAATGCGTCACTGAGAGAACTTTCCCTGGCAGTGTGCGTGCTTAGCGAGTCTGATACTTGGTCTCAAATTTTCCATCGCGTGGCCAACGAACTTCACTTGACCACCTTCTCTGCCGATGACTTGCTCGGCATTGACCCTGACGAGCAGTGGCAGGGGACTTTCCTCGACGAGCTCGGCAACGGCGAATTCAGCTACGAGGGGGGCGAAGAGGAGGTGTGTGTCAAGCTGAGAGAGCTGGCGCAGAACGGCTACCTGGAAGAGCCCGATTCGGACGATGAAGAGGACTATGACACCGGATACGAAGAAGACATGAACATCGAGCTAGGTGGCTATTACAATGGGTTCGACGACGATGAGGAGTTTGAGGATGGGAATGATGATGACGATGAGTGGTAGGGACGAAAGGTCGAACGGACATTGCCTCCGACGTGGTGGATAGATTGCGTCCTCAAGGCTCCAGTCGGTGCTCACTCCAAGCAATCCGCGTGGGCCAGGGACGCTCGATTGGGAATGGGTGTCACAGGGCACGCGCTGCTCTACATGTCCACTTTGAGAGGCAACAGGATGTGCTTATCAGAAGCAGAAACCGAATAGGCACAGGCGATACTTTGCGCCTGGGCACTAAAGGGCATGTAGCGGTCTATGCCTCAATTCGGATGGGCTTTGACCAATGCAAAATAGCTTCATGTATTTGAGTAGTCTCAAATAAATCATGCTCAACTACTTCATGTTCGCCGACCAAGACGTTTCTCGGTCGCGAACCCTCCATATACATGGCACAGCCTTCGTACATAGATGATGCTCGTCGAGCCTCATATGCCTTGCGTGACACGATGATGCGTGGCTGATCTGACTTTCGCGCTTGTAAGACTCCTGCGCGCCGGCAGCACTCCTGATTCCCAGCTGTTCGTGTAGTTGCGAGCAATGCATTAGGCTCAAGTGAAGTTGATGGGATCGGCTCTTCTCGCACTCTCGACTTGCGCTGTTAGTTTCAGCGTCTCCATAGTACACCACTTCGCGCTTGCCGTATCTCCCAGTTTCCACAAACGGCTTCCTCTATCCTTCTTGAATTCCTTGCGCTTCACTTCCGCTCGAACCACAACTATGTGCTGGCCATTTGCAGAAGTCTGGCTAGAAGACCCTCCTCCGCGGCGTCGCAAAACACGATACCGAAAAACGACTGTTGAGCGAAAAGTGTGGGTGCCTCGAACTGCTCAAACAGTAAGTTCTGCTCTTTCCTTTCCTCTTCTCACCGCTTCTTCAACCTCACTTCACTCGAACATCCTTCGAATGCATCACTCCACAAACATCGCCATTCGAAAACAACTTCGACAACAACTTCCACTTCCACCTCAACCAACACACAAACATCGCCGCCACAACAGCGCATCCGCCATCATGTCTGCAAACGGCAACGAGTACGAGCACTGGCCATCCGACAACCACCGCTACACTCAGCCAGCGCCACCAGCGCCAGGCTTCGACGGCAACAATGGCGTTCACTCCCACTCTTACCTCATCCCTCCAAAGCAGAAGTCGGCGTCTCCAGCCCCTGGTGGAAGATCCGACTCGAAGTCCCCTCAGCCGCCACCAGTCGTTTCCTACCCACAGCCCATCTACTATGGCTATCCACCACAGGGCCTGACTCACCCAAATCAACAGCAGTACTACTCCCACCCAGTACCAATGGCCATGCAGCCACCTCCTGCCGCCTATCCTAGTTTCTGGACAGCTCCACCAATGGCACCGGCACCAGCTCCTGCTCCAGTCGCACTCACTGGTAATGAGCACTACTACATTCCCATCCAGCAAGCACCAATGCCGTCTGAGCCAGCCCCTACCGGCAATGCCTGGATCGGTCGCACCAAAGCTCAAGTCGAGGAGGACAACATGAAGCTTGCCAAGTCTGAGAACGTCTACGCTCCACGCAAGCTCGTTCCGCAGATGGATGATGATCAGATGGTTTGGGTCATTGAGCTTGACAAGACTCGCACTCTTCGGTAAGTCGTCGCTGTCGACTGATAAGTCAGCAAGCTAACAATTTGCAGCATGTTCCGCGATGTCAAGGAGCTCACTGGAGAGTGGAAGGAGGACGCCCGCTTCACCGGGTCGCAGTACTTCACCCGACGCGAAGAGAAGGAGGACTAGAGATCCGCTTCTTCTCTACCATTGCGACGGACTCATGGATGCACTGTGCGTTTGGGTAGCGGCTTGATCAAGCCACGTACGGCGAGACGATTGGGGCTACCAAGCAAGAGAATAAACGTGCGACTTTGAGCCTTCTTTGAGCTCAAGGAGAAGATGATAGTCTCCAAGCAAGCGGCACATGGGAGGCTGCTACGATGAGAGGATGTATCATAACTTCGACCTGTTGAATAAGATCAGTTCCAACTCGACGCGTCTCTGATTTTGCTTACCCACGGCGCCCCACATCTTAACTTGAGCAGTAACTGGCCTTGGCTCGACGTCACCTTCCCTAAGACTTCACATCAATGCCGTTCGACACAAGCCTTCGGAACACTTGCATTTTCCTCTGCATTTTCATCGTTGCCTTCTTCCCAAGTCTCTTCCAATACCTGCTCTTACCTTTGACATACCCACTCTCCATCCTGATCCCAGACTTTTCTCCATCAACACCAAAGCTCCCTACTTGCGCCTGCTGTCCCCCAGCATCTTGCTCAGCACAATCAGCTACGACAATGTCCTGGACTCAAAAGACTTTCACGCTTCCCTCCCAGTCGCGGGGCTCTTACCTCATAACCGACACGATCCTCAAAGAACTCCCCGAACTCAAATCGTACAAAGTTGGACTTCTCCATCTCTTCATCCAACATACTTCCTGCGCACTCTCGCTCAATGAGAACTGGGACGAGGATGTACGCGCAGATATGTCAGATGCGCTAGACAGGATCGCGCCGCAGGATAGGAAAGGAGAGCTGTACAGACATAGCTGCGAGGGACCAGATGATATGCCTGCACACATCAAGAGTGCGCTCGTAGGAGCGAGTGTGTCCGTGCCGATTAGTGAGGGAAAGCTGGCGACTGGTACGTGGCAGGGGATATGGCATCTGGAGTTTAGGGAGAGTAAGATGAAGAGGAAAGTTGTTGCTACTGTGCAGGGGGAGAAGTATGATGGGAAGTGACTAAGTGGTGGTAGAGGAGACGACGTGCAAGGGAGGTTGTGATGACAGGAGAGGATGGGGAAGAGTCGTATGAGATGGTCTAGAGAGTCTCATCGAGGAGAGCCACGATATGAATGAGAAAATGGAAGATGAAATGTCTGCATTGGTTTGAGCCTGATCCACGACGAGGGTATGTCGTATCCTCTGGAGTGGCCACCTTCGCACTGTTCTCTGATTTAGTCTTGCAGAGCCATCGCTCTACTGGTGGGTAGTGTGTCGCCGTGGTCGGTGCGAAATCATGGAAGCCTCACACTGGGGTCGAGTCTTTCCGGCTCTATTGCTCAACCATGTCACTGCTTGCGGATGCCGCCTCCAATCTCGCCTGTCCTGCCGCCTCTGAGAGCTTTGCGTCGACCTCTTCCTTGCTTCCCTCCACGAGGAGCTCTGTGCAGTCACGCTCGAATAAGAGCATCTCCAAACGAGGTAACCACTCTTTATCGTCCAGGAGCATGACTTGCAGGCCCCTCGCATACAGTTTCGAGAGCGTGAGATGCTCGGGCATCCAACGAAGCACCTCCGCCCAGGCATCGTCGTCCACGCCCGATGTCAGTCTCACATCCTCCAGGTGCAGCTCTTGAAGTGTGGTTGGGAGCAATTGGCATAAGGCATCCTGCTCAGTGTCGGTGTCTTTGAGTGATAAGCGTCGAAGATGTGTGGCTGCAAGGCAAGTGTGCACTCTCCAGAACACACTTGACGCGCACTCGCGTAAGCTGAGCTCCTGCAGCTGTGTGGCACCAGCTAACAGACACGAGAGTATGCGATACATCCGCATATCGGCCTCCCAGTCATGGTGTCTGAAACCGAGGTCTAGAGTCTGGAGCGTGGACCATGGTGCTTGTAGTGCGGTCATATGAGCCGGTGACAAGTCCTCGGCCGGCGAGAAGCTCTGACTGATCATTCCGTGGCACCATGTCAAGTTCATGTTGGCAGCTTCTGCAATCAATGATTCGACTCGATGTCCAGATTCTGCTAGGGCTTCATACACAATGTTGTTGCCATAGTGGTCGAGGACTCCGGGAGACACAAGTTGGATCCGCCGACCCGCCTTCAGGCGAGCCAAATTCTTGAAGCTCTCGCTGAGCAGGAGTTGTACATCCTCGAAGCGCCTCAGAAGCTTCACGTCTGTCACGCCCTCGTCGTGCGTTATCTGGATCTCAACCCAAGGTTCAGGACAGACTATCTTGATGACCTGAATAGCACGAGCAAAGCGCGGAACGCGACTCAAGCCGCGAAAGTGAGCCAGCGAGGAGGTTGAAAGTGACAGGCGTCGGCTTGCAAAGGAACGCATAAATGCGTCGTTAGTATCTCGTGCCAGTGTGCGGCATGTTGTGCGGAGCGAGAGGATGTCTGCCTTGTCCAGATTCTCAGCTGAAGTGAATCAGTATGTCTCTGGTCTGGTTTCGCCTTACAGCGATGACCGCACCTCCGATGCCAACGCCTCAGTGTGCGCGCAACAGGTGAGGCGAGCGGAGTGAGGAGAGCCATCTGGCGCGTATTTCCACTCACCGATGTGCATATGAAGTTCCGCAGGGAGCTTTCCGAGTTCTGGTTTCGAGGCAACGATGTCTGGAGTAGCAGCGGTGGGCTTCGAGTCGTCGAGGATGACGGGGCATTGAATGTCTGCCATGTCGAGGCCTTCTGGCGCTGGCGGTATGGTGGTGCTGTTGTCTTCCTCCATGTTGGAATTCGCGTGTCTGTGTGGCGAAGAGCAGAGTGCGAAAGGAAAAGATTAGGAACAAATTGGAGCCACACGCCAAGCGTTTCACTAGACAACGAGCTCATATCTGAGGGTTCCCCACCTTCACGCCTCAGTTGGGGACGCTTCTGCAGGGCCGTTGCTGGTCTCAACATGGTCTGCACAGCCTTAGCCTGATGCCCACATCTCCGCTACCATCGGAGATATGCGCACTTCAGAGGCACGCTCCTTAAGCATGGTGGAATATATTGGCTAGTCTTCTTGTTGGTTATAGGATGGTGTGCAAGTCGCCGGTACCCTTGCAGCGAGACTAGTGTTGCAGGGAGAGCTATTTGCATTGAGGGCTGAAGAGTGGGACGTCTCCATCGCTCACAGCTAAGGATCGAAGTGTCATAGAAGCGCGTGCGCTGTTTGTCCTTGTACAAAGAGCATGATCACCGAGTTATTCATATCAAGCAAACGGGGGAAGAGGCATAAGAGCTGGGCTATGCGCTTCACATCACATCACCGCGCTTTTTGAGGCGTTTTCCTAGACCTTGGTGGTCCATTTGATTATATGCAACATCATCGAGGATCTATAGCACGAAAGTGTAGCGCACAGCATGGTGGCCAGTGTGTCAAGAACACGCATTGGCTATCGGTATTGGAAAAGATGCGTATCGGGCGGCGTGGTACATTGCAGTCAGTGGAGCGCATGATCAGAGTTGATGCCGATTCTCGCGAAGACATCGCATACAATGCTATTGTAGTCGCGGATATGGTCCATTCAGATCTTAGCTCCTCTCCAGAGACAGGCGGCCTAGGGAGGCGTCTCTAGATTGGTTTCTGTTGGCAATACTGGCACAGCTGCTCTTTCAATGGCATGTTAGGTCGACTGATGGCAGGGCTGAGGACCGCAATACGGTCGCCCTCTCACGGGTGCGATCTCCGCTAGGCCACTGAGGTCGTAGGCGTGGTCCGGCAGAGTACAGCTTTCGCTGACGAAGAGCTGACCCAGGTAGATATCTCAGGCACGGATCCCGGCGGTCAGTCTGGTCCAGCTGCACTTCTAGTGGTATGGCAGGTCGAAGTCCGTCGGCAACGAGGTCTACGATCGATTGGATATGCTTCCTCGATGCCTTGCCGACTAGGCCCCTGAGATTGTAGAGCTGGTGCGCCCAGAAAGTGTGCTCTTCCCAGGGAAGAGGTGAACGGGCAAGTGAAGCCAGGTGCTGTTATGAGGAGTCGGAGTATAGTGCGAAGAAGGGTTGCTGCCTGAGAAGACCAGAAGTGAAGCTGCAGAATAGCGCCCGGAGCGTCTCGACAGCCCTTGTATTCGAGCTCTTCTGTTTCTGCTCTCGACTTCGAACACAAACACATCCACATATCAGCAAGATGGACACCACCTTCGACAGTCAAGACATCGACCTCGATCTATTTCTCCTCGATCTCTGGAGCCGCGCTGTCCATCCAGACGCTACACTCGGACGCATACCAGCAGAGCTCCGCATCAAGATCGCCGAGAACTTGACCGACAGCGCTCTCATCATCTTTCGCCAGGTGTGCAGCAAGGACTCGAGAGATGTCTTCGCTATACGCTTCTTCACCCGCGTTCAGAGAACCATGAACATCAAGAGCCTCGAAAAACTCCGCGACCTCACCCAAGTTTCGGACCTCGCAAAGCGCATCCACCGGCTCAACCTAGTCACATACGAAGGCGCTCTCTCTGTACACACGAACCAAGCTACCGACGCAACTGACACGCTGCCGCGAGCAATCCTCCTGCTGACAGAGATATTTGAGAATCTTTCGGAGCTTGAGGCCGGCCAAAGCATTCATCAGTCCGGTGACGTCTACGAAAGCACCGAGGGCTCTGGCGCCGAGGCTGTCTGTACAGCGCTCTCAAGATCCAACCACACCCCGGAGACACTTCACCTCGAACCAGAGTGTGAGACGGAGGGCGGTGCGTTGTCACGTATCAATAGCGGAGACATGACGGTTCTGTGCGAGATCTGGGCTGGACTATCCTCTTTGAGTCTCCGTGCCGACTTCCATGGACAGCAGTTGACTGCCACCGCTCAGCCAGTGATTGGCCACCTACTCAGCTGTTCAGCCAACCTCAAGACTCTTGTTCTGGACTGTCGTGAAGGCACTCAAGCTGCTGGCATCTGCGGAGTGATGAGTCGAACACAACTTACGTCGATGACACTTCACAACATGCATCTTCCTGGAGCTGCGCTGAGTGGCATGGTGTTGAACTTCAAGGCATCTCTGCAGCATCTGAGCATCCAAGCCATCACGCTCGCAGAGAACGACTGTTTTGTAACGATCGAGCAGATCAGAGACAGCTTGGCCGTAACAAGCCTGGAGATGAAGGAATTTGGGTATCAGGAAGATGGTCAGCTTACGGTGTTGTGTAACAAGGATGGGAAGGATGATTTTGCTATCAATGGAGATGCGGCAGAGGTAAAAGCAGGATTGACCGAGCTAGTGAGCACCGGGCACTTTGAGGATTTCGAGGAGATGATGGATAACCGAGCAAGCGAGGTGGAAGACGACGGTGATTTTGGATTTGACTAGCCTGCAGAGATGAATGTTTTGGGTGAGCGAGGCGACTTCACCAAGTCCAGATCAGTAGCTGAAATATGACCAAGTCCATGCCACTCAAACAACCTCTCTCCGACGATCGATCCCTCACCACGCCAGTTAGGATCCAGACAGTCCAGTGTGCATAAAATGACTGCGTTTCAGAGATAATTTCGTGCGAAGGACATAGCCATTTCACGGCTTCTGGTAAGCAAGATTTCACTATGTCCCTCGCCCCTAGTTAACCTCTCTCCGACGGTCGATCCCTCGCTACGCTAGTAAGGACCCGGACAGTTCAGTGTGCACAAACTGACTCCGTTTCAGAGATACTTGCCAGCGAAGGACATAGCCATTTCAAGATTGGCATCTGGTGAGTGAAATTTCACCAAGTCCTTGCCGCTTAATCAACCTCTCTCCGACGATCAATCGCTTACCATGCCAGTCAGGACTCAGACGTTCCAGTGTGCACAGACTGATAGCGTTCCAGAGATACTTGCTAGCAAAGGACATAGCCATTTCGAGATTGGCACCTAGTGAGTGAAGTCCACTATGTCCCTCGCTCCTTCGTTCCATCTCTGACAATCGTTTGCAGACTAAGATACTGAGGATCTAGACAGTTTAGTGCGCACAAACTAACTCCGTTTCAGAGATACTTTCCATCGAAGGACATAGTGAAATTTTACTCGCCAGATGCCACAGATGCCATTCTTGAAACGGCTATGTCACTCGCGCTTTCCTAACATCTCTAACAATCGTTCGCAGACCAAGGTACTAAGTATCCAGACAATCTAGTGTCACGGAATTGCCACGTGACAGAGATGCGTGCTTAGTGAAAGGACATAGCCATCTCAAGTTAGTCTCTAGTAAGTGAATCTTCACTATGTCGCTCGCTCCTTCCTATTATCTCTGACAATCGTTCGCAGACCAAGCTGCTAGGGAGCCAGACATCCCAGTGTCAAAAGACTGCCACGTCTCAGAGATGCGTTCTTAGCAAAGGACATAGCTATCTCGAAGTTGGTGTTTGGAGAATGAAGTCCTCACTACATCCTTCCTCCTTCCCGACATCTCTAACAATCATTCGCAGACCAAGATACTGGAGATCTAGACATTGCAGTATTACCAAACTGCTACGTCTCGGAGATGCGTGCTTAGCGAAGAACATAGTCATTTCGAAGTTGTTGTTTGGAGAGTGAAGTTCTCACTATGTCCCTCGCTTATCCCACCATCTCTGTCCGTCGCAGCGGTACTGCGCTGCTAGGGTCAAATACAACGCCGTATGCGAAAATTATCGGGGATCAGAGCGACTTGACGTGACCACTGTCCACTCTCCTGTAATCTCATCGTGTAGGCGGAAACTGCGGTACCAGAGTCGGACTCCCATGAGCATTTGACATCAATTCAGAGGACAGAGACAATCGGCACGCCCAGCTCGTATCTCTGGCCGCATCATGCTGTCCACGCCACCCAGTACCATGCCGTATCAGTGTCAGAATAAGCCCAGAAGAACAGAGACAGTCAAAACATGAACTCCACTTCTCCACGCCACGGGATGCGAAATCGTGTCAGTACCAGAGATATCACGAGAACGGAGACAATCTCGCCTCCCGGATTGTGTTTCTGCCCACAGGCATGATGTCCGCGTCACGAGAGACCACGGCAGATCAGTGTCAGGAACGAATTAAGAGATCAGAGACTGTTGAGGCGCAATACCACTTCTCCGAGCAGATTGTACACTCCACGCCACGCAATGCCAAACTGTATCAATTTCAGCATAAATTGAGAGAACAGAGACAAGATCTGACGACATGTGTCTCTGACCATATCGTACTGGCTAAGCCAAGGAATGCTATGACAATGTCAGTATCGACATTGATTCGCAGGAGCAGAGATCGCCAGAGTATACGATACCATATCTCAGGCACATTCATGTTGTCCATGCCACACGATCACCCGGCGTATCGAGATCACAAAGCCTTTCAAGTAACAGAGATCGTGCGATGGTCTAAGAGCTCGTGAGTTCTCTTCACTTGTAATGCCACTTCGTGGAGGTGTCATACTACGGTATCTTGGATGCTCACAAAACCTTCCCATCGCCACGCTAACGACTGCAGCACAACAGACTCACAACACATCAAAGCTTCGAACGAGAGGCAGTGAAAGCGGACACGAAGACGATCTCCTATCCCTGCGCTTTCTCAAACAGCTTCTTCTGCGCCTCCCACAGCTTCGTGAGCTTCTTCGTCTGGGACTTCGGAACCTCCTTTCCGTCAGCCTCGTGCGTAGGAATGCCCCTCTCATCGTACGACTTGTACTTGCCGGCGTACTCGCCCTGCTGGAACATCTTCGCCGGATCGATCTTCGCTTTCTGCGCCTTCTCAGCATCGGCCTTGGCCTTGTCAGCTTGTGCCTTGGCCTTCGCGGCAGCCTTCTCGCCAGCCATCTGCTCCCTGTTCTGTCGCTCTTCTCGCAGCGATGCAGACAACGGCCTCACGAGTGCGTGCTTCTTTTCTCGATCTTCCAAGTAGATGCCCAGGTCCCATAGCGTCGTATTTCGCAGCTCGTCGCAAGCCTCGAGGTATGCTTTCGACTCTGCGTTCTTCGTGTACAGCTCGTGTAGCTTGCGCTGGAAGTTGGCGTATGCGCGGGCATACTTCTGGTCGTCGTTATAGTAGTTGTCCTTCTCGTCAAGTCGGCCAAGTGAGAGGATGTCGACTTCGCCAGCGATGGCCTGATTCCGAACCTGGTCACGTAGCTCGGACAAAGGGTAGATGAACGCTTTGGCCTGTTCAGGTATGTCCACGCCTGACCAGCCAATCTCTCCTCGCTTGTAGTTCGCGTCGAGCCCGAACATCACCAGCATGTCTGTCACCCACCTGCCCATGGCGATCGCTGTTGGTTCCGGAATGTATGTGGCTAGGTGATATGATCCAATGAGGTCTGAGATGACGCGCATAGCAGTAGGCGTGTCGAATGAGTCGAGCAGGGCTTCGCGGAATTTCCGCTTGGCGTCTTCGAGCTGCTCGTCAAGTTCGGAGCTAGGTGTGGAAGTGCCGTTTGTGCCATTGCTGTGAGTAGTAGTGGGGTGCGACTGTATGTCGCGCACCTTGATGAAGAAGTTGTCGATTCTCTCCTCCCACGCTCTGCCAGCGTTGCGCATGTCGTCGTCAATCTCGAGTTGATCCTTCCAGGCACCACGCAAGAAGATGATCCGCATTTGCCGCGGTGTGTAGTCACCTCGATCAAGTGCTGTCTTGATCGTTGTGAAGTTCTTCAGACTCTTGCTCATCTTGCTACCAGAGATATGCAGATGTCCCATGTGCAAGAAGTAATTCACCCACTGCTCGCTTTCTGCTCCGCACTTGTGGTGAAATGCTTCTGACTGTGCCAGTTCATTGTCGTGATGAGGAAATGCAAGGTCAATGCCGCCAGAGTGTATGTCCATCTGCTTTCCGAGGATGTCCGAAGCCATAGCTGAGCACTCAATGTGCCAGCCTGGTCTACCATCACCCCATGGCGACTCCCAGACTGGCTCACCTGGCTTCGAGCCTTTCCAGAGCGCGAAGTCCGAACTCGCCTTCTTGAAGCTTGTGGCATTCGTGGTCAGGGAGCCTTCACCATCTGCCTGCAGCTCTTGGTCGTTTCTGTTCCATGGCTGTAATCTGGCATAGACACCACCTGACTTTTCCCAGGCGGTCGTGTCATAATATACTGAGCCTTGGTGATCATAAGCATACCCATTGTCCTGAATCTGCTTAACAAAGTCCACGATCTTCTGCCCGTATTCTGTCACGCGCACAAGCTTGTCTGGTGAGCGCACGTTCAGTCTCTCCATGTCCTCGAAGAACCGCTTCTCGTACAGCTTCGTGAGCTTGGTGAATATATCGTGCTGTTTTCGGCCGTCTATCGTGTGTGCATACTTGCCGTCCAGGAATGGCTTCAGCACTCCTGAAGCCTTTGCTGCCCACGCATCTAAAGCTGGAGTCTGTTCCGAGGAAAGAGCAAGCACTTCCGCAGTTGATCGTACCGTGTCCAGATGCATCTTGACTTTCGCTTCTTTATCACCTGGCGGCCCATCACCCTCCAAAGCCTTCCCACTGAGCACATGTCCATATGACTTTTTCTCATCCTGCAGAAATGTGCTGGGCTTGCTCTCTGCTAACAACGGCAGTTGCTTGTTCACGTAGCCTTCGTAGGCCTCTTCCGTCGTCTTACGTACGTCCTCGTCCACAGTCTCGTGCTTCTCTAGGAACTGTTCCAACAGATATCGCTTTCTCCCTTCCAGGATGATCTTGTCGTCCACATCTGTAATGTTCATAACGAAGTTCACGTCGAACTTGAAATAGTCAGACATGACCCTTCTAATTATGTCGTTCGAGACGTAATTCCTCGCATGCCCCAAATGCGCATCGTCGTAGACTGTAGGCCCGCAAGCATACCAGCCCACTTTCTTGCCAGATATAGGTACGAAAGCATCCTTCTTGCGCGTGAGAGAATTATAGACCACGAGAGGAGGGAGATTGCCCTGCTCTGCCGTCTTTTGCGGCGCGCGCCATTCTGGCTGTGTCGCCATTGTGCGATGCCAGCTGAGAGTGTAGTCGTGGACTCGAGGTGATCGATGTTTGGAGGAAAGTTGGCGGGGCTGGCTTCGTCTTATGTAGAAGGTCGTCGCATTGGCAAGTGTCTTGGTCAGAGTGGAGGGAGTCGCGATCAGCGCAATTCTATGCATCAAAAGGAAGGATTGAATCTGGAGAAGAAGGAACGACAGACAGACAAAGAACATATGACTCCAAAGAGTTCAATGATCTCCTCCAACATTCTTAGCGTGCACGAGGAGAGCTTGTCTGCGGGCCTGGCCGCTGTCGAGCTGGAAATAGATTGGGGCATATCATGGCGTTCTGTGCATGCAGACGCTGAACACAGCAGATGGACATCATGTCCATGGAAAAGATGTATTCTGCATGCGATATTGCTTTTCCTACATTGTACATGCCTCCCGTATATACCAATACACTATGCAGAAGCGCCGATATGCACATCATACATCATCTCATAATGCCTTCATCTTCGTCCACATCCATCTAGACACTTTGACGCCAGGAATATCGAACATTCTCGTTCCGCACTCTGCCACATATAGCATGACTGGGAGAGATAGTAACACACATAGAATGAAATTAGGCTCAAGAGCATAAGGTCCTCCTTCTGGGAGGAACCACCAGCTGGCATCTTTCCATTTGTTGGTAAGGTGTCCGAATCGAGCAATATCATCTTCGTTGGTAGGGATCTTGACACCAGTCAGGTAGAAGAGGCGATCGGACCACAGACCGATGATGGGGCCATGGACGAGGTAGAGCGCAAAGGAGTGGCGACCAAGATCTGGGATATGTTAGCATAAGTAGTTCAGACTCATGGACGGTAGCTAAGACTTACATTGTGCTGGTCCAGTCTCAAAGAGCCACTTCACCCAGCCAATCTGGCCAACAGTGACAAGTATGATCCACGCAGCCCAGAAGAGCCAGAACCATCTGTAAGTCGTGCTGTTGCCATCATCGTAAGGCCCGGGTATCATCTTGTTCAAATGATTCCAGATACCACAGTCCATCGTCTCAGCTCTCGAATGCATGTCTGAGCTCGGCTGACTCGCGAGCCACAGTCCGACGAAAAGCATGACATGCATAAAGACCTGCTTCACTGTAGGTCGCTTCCTGAAGAAGTTGACAATGAAGTCCCAAGGTAAGCTGACATCTACTCCATTGGTGTAGATCAGGTCCAGCTCGCTCGTGAGCATACCGGCAAAGAAGGCCGCATACCATGCTCCAGAAGCGTAGATGAAGTGGCTCAATATGCCGATTGTCAAGATGATCCGCCACTTTGTGCTCACTTGATGCACCGCAAAGAGCCACACGAAGATGTTCATGCTTCCGCGAAATTCAACAGGTATTGTCCAAGTATGAGCATTGTAGTACGTGAAGAGGAAGCCGGTGCGATAGTAATACCAGAACTTAAGCTGGTCCAGCCACCATGCCCAACATTCCGTGAGGATATTGCTCTGTCGTTGTGGGAAAGCTGTAACAATTCCAGTAATATGCCAGAAGAAAGCCAGGAACAGCGTAGAAAACGCTACTGGCAAGAAAAGTCTTCCGGGTCTTCGCACAATCGCACCATTGATCGCTTCCACGAACTCTGCTTGTTTTCCTTCGTGTAACAGGCCTATTAGTCGTCGAGGCACCACATATCCAGATATGGTGAAGAATAGAATGACAGCAAAATGGCCTCCAGTAAATGGCAATCGGAATATCGGATAGGCTGCTATACTCGTGTTATATTTCTGCCACCAGATGCCAGCCCCATAGCATAACTCCAGGTTCGTATGCGTGAAGACGCACAGATGCATAGTGCAGACTGAGAGTGCTGCCACTCCACGTAGTCCATCGAGCCATGCTGTCGTGCCTACACGCTTTTGTGTGGCAGATAGTGCTCGACGCTCGAAGAATTCTGGCTTCAGCGCATGTCCTACTGAGCCGAGAATGGCCCTCCAGGAGATATTTCGAAGAAGAGAGAATCTACCAGTGGCGGGCTTCTCCTGGAATCCGCCCGTCAGAAGGCCTTGGCCATGTTCACCGGACATGTCGGGCTTCCAGATGCCAGAGCGTGTAGAAAATGTATCGATGCTACCGTCTTTCGGTGGATATGTTCATGCTGTTGATGGGGATGATGAGGATTTCTTGATCGCGTCTGCGCGTGTGCAAGGTGGTTGAATGCAAATTAGTTGGCGCGGGCCTCGGAGGGCAGATTAGAGTTGACTTTTAGCGTGGAGTGCAAGGGGATCACTAGCCACACCAAATCCAGCCAACAAGATCAAGAGGGTGAAAGCCGGAAAGACGCGTAGTTTGTCTTAGTGCAACGTGAGAATGCATGGCATTGATTGCGAAGCGACTGCGAGAGACGTGACAACATCCGAATTTCCCTCCGTGTTGACCACAAACATCAGCAATCAGAAGACCGTCGTCGAGCAAGGAAGCCGAACTCCATCTTGGCATCGAAGTAGACATGTGGCGTTGCCAACTATCCGTTTAGTTCCTCCACCTCCTGGAACTGACCGCAGCTAGAGGTAGCTGTATACTACTGCAGAAAGGGATGTCTACAGCAGGCTCCCATCTCAAGATGATGAACAACCTCTTTACAGCCTGTCGAGCTCCAAGCTCTGGAAAAGACGTCTGCTGCAACGGCTCCGACGACATCCGGTGCAGGAGACATGGACCAAGATCAAGGAAGTGAGACAGTGCAAGCTGGAATATGACTAACATGGCTCTCCAGTTATAGCATCTAAGAACAATCATAAGCATCAAGTATTACGACTACGCCGTCGCCGAAAGGGTATCTTCGCGCAAATAAAAACACAAGACCATCCTCATTATTCGTCCAGCCACCTTACGGTCACTCTTCGACGACCAGAGTTGTGGGGTTGTCTCCTGGCGGCTGTGTATCGTACCATCAGACAGTGGTCTCAGCTGGTGCATTGATCGCTGGTGCACTCTCGACGACCGCATCATTGGTGTGGCCGTTTCCGAGACCACTCTTCTCATTGTGGGTGCTGTAGGAACCAAAGTAGTTCGGCTCACTATCATAATCGCGGAGAACAAGTCCCATCCTCGAAGGATCGATCTTCCAGTGTCCAAAGATGAGGGCAATGGAGAAAACTGGCTTGGCGATCAAGTCCAGGACACCATAGAAGACAGCCTCGGAATCTGGAGCGATGATGTTACCACCTTCGCTGAGACCTAAAAGTAGTAGGTAGAATGGTTAGCAAAGATCTCTAGAAAAGTAGGCTGTCTCGGTCAATGTCTGTCAACAAGCTCAGCGCCCGGGTGGGTGCGAGCTTGATAAGACACTGAAGCGAGTGCATGCCTTTAATCTACTGCTTTTACTCACCCCACGCGATTGGGTAGAGCATCCAGATGAACAAGGTGAGGACGCCGCAGATTGTGTATACGCGAACGACGTCTGATCCGAGGTGCGATGCGGATTTGCGACCATGAATGGCGAGGTTGTAGAAGATTCCGAACATGGCAGCACACCCAGCTGCATAGTATCCCCACTTGTACTTTGTGCTGACGAGGGCGCCAACCAGGCCAGTGATGATCATGACTTCATCGAGGAACACGGTCCAGAGAATAGTTGGCCAGGGAATGCCAGCTGTGAGAAGCAGGTCCATGATCAGCAGAGGAGTGGTAACGAACCTAGTCCAGAGTGAGCGTCATCTGGCAAGACTGTTGACATGCTTTTCTTACCAGTCGATGTATCGAGCATAGTAGATCTCGCGATTCATGCCTGCGACTTTGGAGTCCGATCTCATAAACTCGACGTCAATGGGTGTCCTGCGATTCGTTAGAACACAAGCCATGGACATATCGTCATGTCTCATCGTATGTCTTGGGATGGGTCGTGCCCAAGAGAACTCACCAGCCAAGGTGGCTACCCATGCTAAAGTACGCGACAGCGGCCTGGAAAGCATTAGCGACGCGTCTCGTGTCGCACTCGACAAGTACAACTACATACCGTGATGTTGATGGCTGCGGTGATGTAGAAGAAGAGCCGATGAGTGCGTGGCTTCAGCAAAGATGCTCCGAGAACACCTAAGCCCACTGCACCCATCACTGCGCAGATCGCGAAGTAGACATCTGAGCCATCTTCCGTGATGGCGATATCAACTGTCTTGCCATTGACAGTGTATCCATTGTCGTACACTGCACTGTTGCGCTTCAAGATGTCAGCCATTTCGTCGATTGCAGCAAGAGGAGGAGTAGGAGAAAGAGGATTTGAGGAAAGCCCAACTACTTGTTGCGAACAACGGAGGTGGTCCCAAGCTCTCTAATGGTCTTGGGACCTGATGTGTCCCAGCCATACCATACAGGGTGCCCCACCTCAATAAACCTACTCTTGTTGACAGTCATCTCATATCACGCTGAACGGGCTCGTGCGCTTGGCTCTTGAAGCCTCGCTCATCGCGCAGCATGACGGCGCACTGCATAACACCAACATCTCAGGCTGAATGGGAGAGGTGCAGCTGACCATGATATAGCCACGAATCGTACCTGATAGAGTGCACAGTGAGATCTTCAGCATCAGTGACGTCTAAGACTTCTTCGCAGCTGTCACATGAAGTCAAAGTATCGGTGCGGAAGCTAGAAGTCCTATTGGGCATACCGCAGGTCCTCCGCATTTGCAAGCATGCAAATCCTTGTACAGAGAGTCTATCGCGAAAGTCAACCACGATCCTTCTGGGGACTTGTCCAGTTCTTCTGCAAGCTTGACATGCGTGTGAACCCGTTCAGCTTCCAATAGGTGGTATACCCCTGCAACATGGTGTAATCGTCTGAAGAGGGGAAGAATTAGACCAGGACCAGGTAATCTCAATCATCACAATGATCACAATGATGAGCGTGCGCGAAGCTTTTGTGCTCGTCCAAGACCTCATCGTGGGGGCAGCATGGATGTGATGGTTCTTTACAATGGCCGCCGGCCGAAATTTGTCGCAACCTGAGGTTCTGTCAACGTGGTTCTGGAAAGATTGCACGAAAGACATGCTTATATGATCGTGACCTTGTCTAGCAATCGTGACTGGGTTTACGCCATGTCAGTTGTGATTTCCACCAGCTTCTTCGCCTCTGATCACGCCAGATATGAAGTCGCGCATTGTTCCTACTCCGGATTGCTTGATCTCTTCGAACTGCAGAGAGCTTTGCTTTTACGACTTCCAACAAATAATGCTTCTAGCCCAAAGAAGCTACATGATGTTAGCCAAGGCTTAGCTCTAGAGTTACAGCGATCGTGTGGAGGTATGAGCAGCCTCCGCTGGTCATGCAGGTCACGCGAGCGATACCGGTCTGCTACAAGCTTGCGATCTAATGCTTGCTGAGAGACTCAGATGGCCAATGAATTTGACATACCATATCTTCTCCACTCGTTCGTCAAGTGAGCCGGCGCACAAGCAACCATAGCTCATGCTACAGGTTTCGGCCAAGGCTGCTTGTCCAAGAAGCTGGGAATCCGAGCTGGCTAGGAATATCGTTGGCATAACCGGCGCGATGAGCACAAAGGTCGCCGCCACTTCCCATCTCAGCCTGTAGATGCGTTGTGCTTCCCCGATGGTGGGAGCTATGCTGTCACATTGCGTTCTTCGATCGACGCTCTCCGTTCTGCTTGCTTCGGTGACTCGCTCCTGCCTTCTTCTTTGGACGTGCTTAGCAGGTAGAGACTCGCATCAGACAGGATGATCGATGTCGGGCAGTCTATTCTGCGTTAGACGCTGAGTCTTGCTTGGAATACATAACTAGCTCAAAGCTCTTCATGAAGAGCTACCGCAGGTACCACGCCATTCGTCTTGATCTTCTGGGCCGCGCCCGTATATCTCCAATTGCTGAAGTAAGCTTCACCACCTGCATCTGAGCAGGTGTTGTCTTCGTCTTCGTCTGATCCACTTCCGCCGTTGCATGTTGCAAAGACACCCAGGAGAACACCAGTGAAAGGTCCTGTCCCTCCACTGACTACCTTGGCAGGAGCATATCCAAGGACGAGTTTGTCGTTTGAGTTGCCCGCTGGCGAAGCTGAGAAGACATAATGCGTATCGTTTGCAGTGTACACCTGCAGTGTGATCGAGCACCCAGAAGTCCAAGACTTCGGTACTGGAAGCGCGTTCAGACTCGAAGTCAAGTTCGCCCCCTCGGCGTATATCCGTAAGACTAGCTCGCGGTCATGATAAGTGGAGTTGCTGCTTGCACGTCTCACACTAAGGTCAATGTGCTGTTCCTGCGTCAGAAACGCCGAGATCCCTGCTTCCTGTTCTGATGCAATGGGGTCGAAGGCCAAGTCGACACTGTAAGTGAAAAGTGTATGCTCTTGTTTCCGTGCCACAAAGGCTATGCCATGCAATCCGGATAGCTCAGCGGACTCGGAAGAGCCAGTAAGATTCGTGCGAGAAGGCACAACTTGCAATGCATAAGGGTGATCTGGAGCAGAGACCTGGAACGTAGTATTGGCAGGAGCATACCGCCAGGTGTAGAAATTCGTTGGAATCGAGCTGCTAGGCGCGAATGTGATGTTATCCGGTTCGTACGTGTAAGGACCTGACGCCGGCAACTGCTTCGAGCCTATTGGGAGCGGCCAGCCAGACATCACACCCCGTACAGGATCAAGGATCGGCCAATCGCCATCCCATGAGGCTGGGTACAGGACGGTCTGGTATCATCATTAGACACATTCTCACTCCTGCTTACAGACTGTGCTTACCTCACGACCCATTGGATAGATCTCCCACTCTGGCCCAGAACGAGTTGACAATGCAACACCCCACCATTTTTCATTTCCGTCTTGAAACAGATCAGCGTGACCCACGGTCTGGAAGTATTGTGTCGTATTGGCGTTGGAGAGAATTGGATTGTTCTCGTAAGCTTCGTATGGGCCGGTAATGTTTCGTGAACGAGCTATCGTCTCCATATGATTGAGTTCCGTACCACCTTCAGCAATCATGAGATAGTACCAGTCATTCTTCCTGTAGATATGCGGGCCTTCTGGGCTTGAGCCACCTGTACCATTCCAGATACGTATTGGTTCGGTCGTTGCACCAGTCTCGGTATTGATCTCTCGTAAATTGACGCCAGCATTCGCCATATATGTTGTGCCATCATCGTCCCAGAAGAGATCAGGATCTATGCCCGAGATGTTGAAGATGACTGGATCAGACCATGCTTGATTATTGAAGGGATCGGCCGTTTTGAATAAGGTCCCAACAGTGACAAGCTCACTCGCTGGCGCAAGGTAGGCACATATAATATAGAATTCGCCATCGTGATGTCGTAATGTTGGCGCAAACATCCCGCCTTGCTGGATCGTGGTGACTTCTCCGATGCCAGGCAGCTGGCTTTCGCGGTTCCAGGCATGGCTGATCAGCTTCCAATTTATAAGATCATTACTCGCATATATGGGTAAGCCCGGAAATGCGTTGAAGGTGCTTTGTGCGCAGAAGAATGTGCCATTTACTTGTGTACAGCTTGGATCGGAGTTCCATCCGGGTAGAATTGGATTGTAGTATGTCGAATTGCCTGCTTGTGTAGTCAATGTCCACAAGCTGCCGAGCAGCAACGTGGTCGTGTGCGAGACGTGCATTCTGATAGCTTCTCTCCTATGCTCCGCGCACAATGATTCTTGACTGTGCTAATATATGCGCCCACTTACTCCTGCCGGCTTCGCGGCGCGAGTCACCGGTGGTCGTCTTTCTTCAAGGCGGGCAAGGTGTGGACAGCAAAATGGAAACTGGCTTCCTGACAGAATCGCGTACAACACCACCACAAACACGACTTTCTCGTTCAAAAATTCGATAGTGTGAATCTTCCGGCTTCGCTCTACCTAGGGATATAAGTTTCGTAGCATAAGAAGATCGAGCGAGGCGTAGAGAGTAGAAAGAGTGATCTGGACGTTTACACTTTTGTCTTCCGGCGGTAGGGCGGGGAGGTCCCACTAGTCCTCTCGGGTAGCATTGTTCGTTCGCATTTTCTCGCATTGGTCTATACGATACCACACTTTAGCCTGAACTGAAGCCCGTAATGTGTCTCCTGCGAGCGTTGACATAAGCACAAACGCCATCTCATGGCGGCTGCTCTTGAGGACCGCATCGTGCGAGAAGTCGGAGTCTGGGCGCACTATGCAGCACATTCGCGGCTGAAAGACTTCACCATCACACCTGCGGCTCGCGATCTTGATGGTCCTTGTGTTCGACGCTTTCTGGCGCGCGTTTAGGACCGAGGGATTGAATAACGAGACGTGGTGTTGTGGATTTGATGTTGGAAAGACAGAGTGTGCAGGCTCAAGCAGGGTGAAAGGCGAAACGGGCCGACTGGACTTGGCAACTCTCAATATGCTACGCTACGCTTGCTTGTCCCAAGAACCGCTACCGTACGATGTTGGCGTATTCAGTTACCTGATCACTTGAGAGGCCGGAAAGAGCTGTACTTCTACGTACATACCCTAGCTACCTAGCTAAGATCTCCCGGGTTGATCACTGTTTCGGTACTTCCGTAGGCTCGACTCCAATGCTGTGATCGTCAGCAATGACCGAGTGGCAGGCGATGACCTATCCTGTCGGCCCTTGACCATAAGCAGCGAGGATCGGGTTCTGCGTGACTCCCTCTCGGTAGCGGATCTTTCGTAAATCATGAGAGTCATTGCTTTGGGGATGATGTTTGTTCATCGGCCACGAGGTCCTGTGCGAGCTGCTGCCCATTCTCTTACAACAGACTTAGCTAGCCTAGCAGTCTCGATCGTTCAGTAACAGCTTCCTGCTCGCTCTGTCTCGACAAATCAGGTTTCGAGTTCATCCAGGCCCGTAGCTTGCTTCCCAGACCGGGCCTCCTCCATTCATGCTCCTCGCGAGTGCCATCTTCTTTGACTTCAAGCTCGGTGCCAGACACTACTCCAGAACCGAAGAAGGGGTTGAGATTCTTGAGTAGCCAGCTTAGTGCTATGAGCACAATGAGTGCCCCAATGGTAGCAAAGACTGTGACGATGACGCTAAGAAGTGTTGTTGTAGAGCAGCCACAGCCAAGAGCTTTGGTTCGAAGCTCCCATCTTCCAGAGACCATGGGACAAATGTTCTTGTTTGACACAGGGTCTGTAAGGGCTGATGCCGGGACACAAGTAGACGAGAATGGGCACCAGCCGCAGCCGTGTTTGTCGTGAGTACACGAGTGGCAGTCCTGTCTTCGCCAGCATTGCGCGGCACGGTCTGTGATTGTTATATTCGAACCTATGTCTGCCATTGTCGTGAACTTTGCTTGTGACTCCATTATGTCCGATCCTCTACCCGAGTCTCTGTTGGTGTCCTCGGTGTCGTAGATGGGAGGAAAGTTGGAAGCAGAATGTCGTCCTTCATCGTCACCACAAGCTCTGGTTCTAGCCAAGCACGGCAAGTGGACCCGACGCACTTCGCTCGTTCGCGACTTCGACAAACTCACGCGACAAGGCTAGAGACGAGTGAAGAAGAACAACAACGACGCGCCACATTTCTTCTCTGCTGGGCCGCCGGAGCTGGAAGTACGATATGGTGACACGCGATTGACGACCTGTCCGATTGTGCGCATAATGGCCGCGCTTATACCCATACCGTCTCTCGATCCCGAGTCGATACCTCCACCGGACAAAGCCATACGTGCTGTGGTATCGCTATACTGGCCTTACAGCTCTTCGACCAAGCAATGTGCATTGCTGCTTGCAGACAGAGACTTCCGGCTCAGGAGTCGGAGAGGACAAGTGCGCGTAAGATTCACATCAGCGAGCGCAACAGCAGTGGCACAAGGCAAAGTCGGCATAGGTGATGAGGTTCTCCTTGACTTGCGTGGCGCACAGTGGGCTAGTAATAGCTCAAGAGTGGCAACTCCTGGCAAGAGCGTTGAAGGTGAGCTCCTGTATAGGGGCGAGCTGAGCTTACGAATTGTCAAGAAAGCTGGCAGCAGCGCGATCGTGGATCAGCACTTAAGTGTGAATGAATCTACGCCGCCACCTGAGGAGGAGCAGGAAGTTCCTAGGAATCAGACACCTGCCAGAAACACGCGAATATCAAGCTTGAGAAATAGCTTAGGTGGAGTGGATCTTGTGCCAATCTACTCAAGCCCGGCTTTCGTTCGACGACAAAGACTCTCTGGTAACAGTCTCGTGAAGGACGATATATTCGATCCTTTCGCGGACATCGACAGGGAACTAGAGAATGAGCAGCCGAGGAAGCGGCAACGAATTAGTGATGTGAGCTCTTGGAGGTTGGCTGGCAGGTCGCCCAGCCCTGAAAAACATATGCATGTGGACAGAGCGAGCGATCATATGAACGTCGACGATTCAACAGCGTCTATTAGGGAAGTTGAGATCGAACATGTTGTTGAGCAGACCAGGAACGACGCCCGGCAGTCCACGGAGTCGTTAGAAGCGAGACAAGACCTTCAGCAATCGTCGCCCACAGCTGACATTGAAGACGGCCTCCAAGACTCTGGTCCTCTTCCAGCTAAGCTGTCACCACTTCCACCAGTTGTCAGCGACTTCACTGCGAAGAATCAGGCTGGTACGACTATGTTGCCGCCGCCTTTGCCGCAGTTGCAGATGCCAGAAGACCCATTCATCGCCTCGTCACAAGATCCGGGACACACCTCAGATCTTCCTTCTGAAGGTCCCGCAACCCCAAAGCTGAAAGCTGTACCAGGCTATACGTTACCACTTCCTTCGCCTTTTCCACAAGAGACTCCACAACCGCCGTTTGAGTCTCAAATTGCTGCGGCGCAAGGCGCGTCCAGACCTAATGCTATCAACAATCAGCAGAGTACTCGGTCAGAGAGCACATCTGATGATGGTGTACGACTGCAGATCAATCCTACCATTACTGCCCTGGCCCGACAACGACGGAAAGCCTCGAGGTCACCCAATTCTGCAAAAAAGGCAAAGACAGATTTCCAGAACTCACCGGACAGGCGTCCGCTCGGTCGACACGAATTGCAATCTCCTGAAGACTCGAGCTACGTGTACCCCGATGTTGAATCGGCCTATGATACTGAAGAAGACGAGGAAATGCAGAACCTATATTCACAGCAAGTCCAAAGCCATGCTAAGGAACTTCTTGAACGTGAAGGGGTGAAGACTCGAGATTGGGTTCGACAAGCAGATGCAGCTGAGGTCATTGAAGACATGGGTGAGGAGCCAGAGACCAGTTCAGATGATGAATTTGAAGAGGACGAAGAGGAAGCAAGCGATGACGATGATATGCTTAGTTTACAAGGTGAGGAAGATGAGGATATTCAGAGTGCTGCGGAACAGCCGAAGACATCAGCTGCACCCGAGATATCGAGGACTCTTACTCCCCAGCACGAGACTGCACTGGATAAGGATCAGACTTTGATTGACGTGACGAGTCGATCGCCAGAGCCGAGCGCAGCCACATTTCCAACGGAACCCGCGCCTGCCAGTGCAAGCGTAAAATCTGGCCTCGATACCATGTCTGTGGATAAACCTGCAGATGTGGAAGAACGTCAACCGACAGAGCCAACCAAGAAGCAAGCTGAAGTGTCCAGGCCTCAATCAGTACCAACAGCTACCACTGCGAAGGAAGCTGTCCGTGCGCTTCCTCCAAAGACTCCCGCTAAGACTATGCAGAGTCTGTTCGGCTTCAGCTACGGTATGGACGGCACCAACGACACACCTCCGCAAGCCGCCAAGCCGACGCCTCAATCCGAGAAGGATAGGATCATGAAGAAGACCTATAGTAGCTTGTTCGGATTCAAGGCCTCGCCATCTCCTGAAAAGGAGAGGGCACCAGCCCGCGTACCAAAGCTGACCGAGCCAGAGACGACATTTGGCAGGGTGGACGCTGCTAAGACGTCCCCAACCCCGAAGCCCCTCGATGTCTCGCAAGGCACACCAGCTGAGACTCCTTTGCCTGTCAATGCACCTGCTGCAAGCCTGACTAGTGCTGCTCCCCGCACTCACGATGAGCTTAATTCACTAGAGCCTGCAGCCGCAGCGCATAGCACCCGCGACGCAAGTGCGCCATACAACGTGCATTCATCGGCTGTGCCGGAGACTGTACCAACGCAGCCTGCGGACACCACTGATTCATCCGACGGCAACTTCGGCTCCCTTGATGTTCAGCTTTCGGAGATGTCGCAGACAAGTCGAAGCCCGGACGTAGTGAATGAGACGCCAATATACGCTCTACCAGATATCACTCAAACGCAGCGCGATGCTCACAAGACCGCGGCGGGCAACGAGCAGTTTGGTTCACTCGAAGTGCAGCTATCAGATGTGTCTGACGATGGACAAGACATAGGCGAGTCAATTGTGTCTCAGGACGATCCGCTCAACTCTAAGAGTGTTGGCGCGCGAGCAGTCCAAAAGTCACAACCCAACCAAGCCACTACTTCCAGCACCGATTCGGTCAAGCATGCTTCTCCGGTCGATCCTCTGAGCACACAAAACATGCGTGAACCCACGCCGGTGGTGTCTGCTGACGTGCAGCCAGCTTCGCAGACTGTCCAACCGGATGGGCCTTTCGACGATGAGGCTTCAGTAGCATCGACTCCTCGTCCTGTAAGAACAACAGGTCACGATATCACTAATGCTTCTCCCGAGACCTCTCCTGCTAGGACTGTCATCCAGGAAATCAAGACTGAGCCTGGGGCATCTTCTATATCAAGTGATACGCCACTAATGCCACTACCACCACCGAGTACTGCTCCGGTCCGATCTTTAGGGTCGCAAAAGATTCATGCTCCGCCTCCAAGCACTGCGCCACGCCCCTTACAAGTTGAAGTCATCGACCTTGGGTCAAGTGATGACTCGAGCGACGCGCAGAGCGATGATGATCACAATGATGAGGACGTCGCGAGCGGACTCCAAGAGAGTGTGCCTGTCGCACGTGATGCTGAGGCAGATACGAAGCCTTTCGCGTCTAAGCCTGTTGGATCTCAGCCGCCGCGAGCTAGTCAAGTCACTTCGCAAGATCTTATGGTTGACGAGCCCGAGGCTGGCGCAGAAGCATACAGTCCTACCGAAGTTGCCTCTTCGCCTCGTGCAGTCGATGCTATGGACATTGAGATGCAGCACGCCATGCCAGTCCATGATGGTGAAGAAGAAGACGTATCTCAGCACCAGTCTTCTCCTGCACTACCGCAGACAGTCGAAGACGACTCTCTTATGCCAGATGCACAGCACGAAAACTTCTTCGAAGACGGCATGGAAGCTAGTGGCTTCGAAGCAGCAGAAGTTACACCTGCCCGCTTGCAGCATCAGAGTCAAATGAGCGAAGCACCTTCAACTCAGTCCAGGAACATTGCTGATCAATACCACTACTTCTCCTTCCAGGCTGACGGATCTGACCTTGCATCGTCTGATGAACAGGACAATGACTCTAATGACTTGCCTGCACACGCCTTGCAGACTACCAATGTGAAAGGTGTTACGAGCAAGGAAGAGGTCAGCCAACCCAAGAGCACAGCGCGCAGTGAAGTGATCGAAATCTCGTCGTCGTCGCCACCGGCGGCCTCTCAGCCAGTCACTACTCGTTCTGAAGTCAAGGTCGAACGCTTGCAGAGTGAAACATCTCAGACGGAGACCTCAGAGCACAAGTCGCAAGTCTTGGCTAGCTCAGCTGCTGGACAAGCTTCGCGGCGGCGTCTAGAGTCGACTAGAACGGAAGTGAAGCGGACACCTGAAGTCCAAATTGCAGCTTCTTCTTTCGTCGAAGATAGCATGGACCTAGCACGACAGCCTGAGACACTGTTACCACGTCTACCAAGCCCCGAAGCTTCTCAACTATCACAATTTACCACGGCATTTGAATCGCAGCATCGTCTCGAATCGCAGCCATTCGAGACGCAATTGCCTGCGCCAGTTTCGCGTCAGCCAATCCTGCCGCCGACTCCTGAGATCACTAACGAGGGCCTGCAAGTGGTAGTAGACACTCCAGCAGAAGATCCGTCGCCTACCTCATCTACCACGCGTAGACATAAGCGCAATGCATCCTCCAGGGACATAAGTACATCAGTACGAAGGTCGCCACGCAAGGCGGACACGCAGAGTCAACCTGAACCTGCGGCGCAAGTGACCACTTTGCGCCAGACAAGAAGTCAGCGCACTGCCTCGCCAGATGTCTCTCAAGTGACCACCACTCGACAGACAAGGAGTCAGCGCACTGCCTCGCCTGAGCCTTCTCAAGTGACGACCACTCGACAGACAAGAAGTCAACGCACCGCGACTCCAGAAACTGATCGGCCTGTTACCAATTCATTCGACAGCACGTTGCTAATTCCAGAGCCCCCGAAACCGTTGCGAAGGTCACCTAGGAAGTCACAAGCGCATACGGAGTCGTTCGAAAGCATCGAAGAGGTGAATGAAAGCCCTGAACCAGCCAGGTCTCCTCGTGCCACAACGCGAAAGTCGCCACGGGAATCACAGGAAATGAAACGCAAAAGTACCGAAGAAGAAGACACCAGTCCACCACCAAAGCGTACTACTGCTGCGGAAAAGTTGCTTGGTGAACCCGGTGCGAAGCAGGAGCCCGCAATACAGCCCGCGGCACTCTCGTCCAAGAAGACGCCCAGCAAGAAGTCTTTTACCTCGCGCTTCGGGAACGTCCCGGAAGTGATCTCGGCCTGGTTCTCCCCGCGACGATCGACACGACCAAGTCTGGACGCAGATGAGACGAAAGTTGACAGTTCCATCAATGAGAAGCCCGAGCTTCTGCAAAGGACTTCGTCGAATGGTATCATAACCTCGTCTGCGTACTACACACCTCTTTCGAATCTTGACCAAAGGCTCAATCCATCAAGCCAGCCAGGAGTGGACAACACCATCGATATTCTCGCTGTCGTAGCCGACGAGACGAAAGCCCCAGAGCGTGCGAAGGGCGGCCCACGAGACTACTTTACCATCTTCAAGATTGTTGATCCGTCCTCGGGTGAGGCCAAAGCTTTCACCAGCGTTGATGTCTTCCGTCCATGGCACGCTACTCTACCAGTAGCCAAAGTCGGCGATGTCGTGCTTTTGCGTGGCTTCGCTGTCAAGTCGCGCAAGCGGCAGCCATATCTCTTGTCTACAGATGCAAGTGCTTGGCTAGTATGGCGTTTCGATGAGAGTGACGGGATGAAGCGGCCTGGCACTGCTACCGGTCCACGGAGAACACGCAGAAGCAGCGTGGTGGGTCTAGGTGCTCGAGAGGATACCAAGGGTCCGCCCGTTGAACTTGGTGAAGAGGAAAGGCAGCGTGCCAAAGAACTTAGGGCGTGGTGGTTGACATTGTCGCCTGAAGAGAAGGGCTAGAGCTCGAAGTCTGCATGATTAGTCTCGACAGGTAGTATTGGCTCTTGTGTGCTCAGCCCCAGACGACTTTTCAAAACACGATACGGTAAGTGAACCATTTCTTGCTGCTGCTCACTGGCTCGTCGCTTCGTCATGATGGTCCGAACTGTCAGTCAGCGAATCTGGTCATAGTCGGTTCGGCCGACTCCATAGAATTGTTCTCTCTCTTCCACGTGCTTTTCAGCTTGCTCGCCCGTTTAACCCTCCGATACCCGCCGCCAAAGCAGATTCAATTACCCCATTTGTTCGAAATTTTTCGCACGAGCGGCTTCCATGTCCGACTTCGAATGGTCGTTTCAGTGCAACCTTGCAAGTTTCTGTAGGGCGTTGAGAGTGCCTACATATTGTCCTCATCTGGTTTATAGGCCGTTCATCGGTTCATCGGATCATGAGCTGTGTGCCGTCCATGTCACCACGGGCGAGGTGGGCATCATGATGGCATATATGTCACGCTCGGAGCGATCACCGATGTTCCTCACTCGTGTCGTGTTTCCAGCATACTAAGTTGTAGATGTGCATAACACGACTCGTGTGAGTGCAGATACTTTTGCGCGATTGTACTGCCGTCTGCACGTAGACGAGGGGATCGAGAGGTCGAACCTTCGCCATCCTTTGAGATACGAGGCTTGGTGGCTACTAAGTTGGCGTGTTTGACCGCTAGCTACCCTTTCGAAGATACGCCCTACTGCGATAATTTGTTAGCGAAACAACACGATTCTTGTATGTGCATGTTCTGTAGAGGGCACTATATTATACCTGCTATATTTGCAAGAGGCAACTAACCCGTAGCGTAGAGGAAAGCGTGCGGAGACCGATTTATCGCTCTGAAGCCAAACGCGCCAATTTAGTGGCACACAACCCTTGATAGTCGATGCCGCTTCAGACTCAGTTCAGAGTCCTCAGAACTGCTCCTAGCCGACTCTGATCGTCAGCATCTGCAAGACTACGTCGAGAGGATGTCACCGATGTATAGCCAAGCAACGAGGCTATACCGGATCCGCAGACAGTCGGAAGTTCAAAGTTTAATTCGACAGCAGGCAATTGCGATGTCTTAATGAAGAAGAATTGTTCTTGGAGATGCCGGAGAAACTTGAGAAGGATTGAGAGCTGGTGGGACCCGGAGGATGGTATCCTTACCATAGGTACGACCTTTTGCGACACAAACGACAGAGCTTGCAGCATTTAAGGCCGAGTCGGGTACATCGTTGAGCTCATTCTCCAGCCCGAGTGGGCGATTATTGGTGGAAGCCGGATTTGCAGTATGTAAGACTCGGCAGGTACCTGCATCTCGAAAAGCCTTGTCGTATAGGTGTCCATTCGACGACGATGCGGGTGGTGGCGAATACCTTGATGGTACATCTATTGCGTTCTCCTGTGAAGATCCACCGTGCTCACAATTGGAATGCGCGTAGCTACCTTCCTCTTTTGTAGCAGAAATGGTCATGAGGTCAAATTCGAGGGATGTCGTCAAAAGACGAACCACCCTTGCTTCCATATCGATAAACATGCCAGCTTGCCCGCGGCCAACTCTGTTCCAGCCTCTTCAGCAGGCTCTGCGCTTCCACCGCCGACGGCGGCCCATCGATCACGTGTATAAGATTGCCCAATGAACGCGTGCGGCTAGTGCCATCCCCGCAACGCCGTGTGCGTTGATGAACAACGACGCATCAGACGGCGATGATGCAAAGGAACAGGATCGACAACGCGAACGCCAGCGTCGCACGTTTCTTGTTGGCTCGCCAGCCGTGAGACCGCCAGCTCTTGAAGTGCGGCGGCACAGCAACAGTGAGCCTTGCTAGCATGCGCTCGTACACCCACTCAGTTCCTGTCATTAGCACTACCCTTCGGCAGGAGAACTCTGACGTGCGAACGAGCATTATAACGTAACAAGTTTCTTCAGGAGACCAACGGTGCCTCACCGACATCCACAAATTGCTGAAACAATACCCTCATCGGCATAACCTACTGTTGCTCTTGCGCCATAGGCTGGCCATTAGGAATTTATTGTAAATTTGGACCCTTCCTGTCGCTATCATCCGCCCAGTACCATGAACATGGGTTCGGGTCGAGCTAACGTATCTTCTCTGCCTCTGAGTGAGAAATTGTGAAAGGACTACACTGCTCTTTTCTCGAACATCCGATTTTTCCAGTACGTTTCCATAAGCTTCCGACAGGCTAGTTACATTCTTGCCCCAGACAAACGGCAACAGCGCCTCTAACTGGTTCCTGCAGCAAGGACCGCATATCCTGCCCAAGCATTCGCCTCTCCTCTGCTATCTTCTTCCACAACCACCACCACTTAAGATTCAAGCGTACCGGACTACTACCGCAAAGAGGCTCGGGCCTTCTGACCATCGATCATCCGCACTGCATCTTCAACTAGTCATTTGCACTACCCCACACACTGCCACTGAAAAAACATCTGCCCGTGGAAGGAGATCTTGAACGACATTTGACTCACTATACCGACCTAATTCAGCATTCCGCGCATAGGTTTCCAAGGCTGCCACGCAGTGTCCATGTGGCTATTGTAATGACATCGAAAACCGTTGCCACGATCAATTCGACCGGCAGGCAGGCCGCCTCTTTCATTCGCGCAGCTGCAGCTGTTGGCTGGCATGTACGGGCCCAGATCCGCAGCTGCGATGGTCTCGTAGCCGAGGAGCTCGCAGAACTACCCAATGTCGAAATTATCGAAGGCGACTTGACTGGGCCAGCACGAACGACTATACTGAATCGACTATTCACTGGTGCTAAGATCGCATTCATCAACACGACTCACTGGGGCGATGAAGTTGCCATTGGGAAAGCATGTGCCGATGCAGCAAAGAAAGCCGGTATCGCCCACTACATCTACTCCAGCATGCCTGATCATAGCATGTACGGCGGAGACTGGAGGGAACTGCCTATGTGGGCGACCAAATTTGCAATAGAAAACTATGTGCGGCAAATTGGTATCCCGGCTACCTTCGTCTATACCGGCATATACAACAACAACTTCACATCACTGCCAGTAAGTGCTCCGTCCATCTCATCTCAGGCTAGGATTAGTACCTAACAGGCCTTAGTACCCACTTTTTCAGATGGAGTTGCAAGACGATGGCAGCTTCGTATGGCAGGCACCATTCCATCCCGACGATCCTCTTCCTTGGCTCGATGCCGAACACGATGTCGGACCAGCGCTGTTACAGATCTTCAAGATGGGCCCAAAGCACTGGAAGGGTCAAAGGCAGGCAAACTACTCATCATTCAGCAAATCGGCACATCTAACGAGAAGCAGAATAACATTGGCTTTCGAGAAGCTGACGCCACTTCAAGCCTGTGCTAGGTTCTCTCGAGGAGTAGGCAGACCAGTCAACTATGTTCACGGCGAAATCAAGATTGCCGTTGGTATACCTAGTGGCTATCGGGAACAGCTTGAAATCCTGCAGGAGACACTTGGTCGCAAACGTGCGCCCTACTTCGGACCGGACCTAGAGTACCCCAAGGAAGGTCGCAGCATATGGGAAGGCCACAGGGGCATCGAAGAGTATGCAAGGGAGGTCTTCCCAATTGAGGAGTACGCCAATGGTCTACGATGGATGGACGAAGACAGCATGAGCGCAACGGGCGTGAGCACCCCGAACAATGAGAGCAATGGCGATCCGATGGAAAGCGCGCGATCAAGGCCTATGACTCCCGCGAATGCTGCGACTCCATTGCATGTCTCTGGAGCATACACGCCAAAGTCGCATCCAGAAGGAGGAATCAAGGGCTTCTACGTTGGCAGTTGCTAGTATCTCTGTCATCGATGTGCTCACGACGGCGCGAAGCCCGCATATTCCACGCCAGTGTGGTCGGGAGGAGTTAGGACCTCCACAATATTGCATTTACAAGCGACTCGATTCCGGCACATTCTCGGCGATGGTACACGTGGTACTTTGATAGCGTTTTCTGGCTCTCACAAAAAGACAATCTTCCAGTGGAAGAAACAACGAGGAACGGCCGGACGACTACCTAATCACCAAAAGTTTAATGAAACAGCGAGGTTTATGCATTGTGTTAAGAGATCAGAAGATGGAAGGCGTGCTTGCAAGGCGTACGCGTACGAAAAGCAGGGCAGGCATTGTCGTGAGCAGCAGTAGTATGGTAGGGTAGGCGGTGAGACTAACACACCACTTACTCTTTAGTCACCACAACTGAAGAGTCCAAAGATAACGGGTATCAGGTCAAATGGCTCAGCTGACCATAATGGGTCTCTACTCGTCTCACATTGGTTCTTTTTCGTTATCAGCCGCAACCAGTGCTTTGGGAATGCGGAACCATTGGAACAACGACGTCTGGATGACCCCAGATCTACGACTCCAGTTTTTTATCAGATCGGGAGGTACACGGCCCGGTGACCACGATGCATGTCAGAAAGCTGGAGTAGCGTGTTGTGGAGGTGGCCGATATGCAACATGGGTATGTGTGCAGATAAGTAGATTGTGGCGGGACTGGGCTTGGCTTTGATGGCTGATAGGCGAAGTAGTAGTGGAGCAGTGGTGTGATGAGGAGGCACAGGTCTCACAGCATGAGTGTCTTGGTCAGCAAGCCATTGAACAACGCATCAGACGCTTCGAGGGGAAGTTTCGATGGAGTTGGTGGAGGAGGTCTGCCAACTTTTGATAACATGCCACGAGGCAGTGAAGCTACAGGCCATGCGCAATGCCTCTATTCTTCTACTTCGTCTACCCGACCATGGCCTCAATCAATCGCTTGCACGCCAGCATGCACATCTACTTCTTCTGCTTCTTGCTTGGAGCACCAACATCACTCTGGCGCTTGTTCTTCTTACCCACAAGCGCCCGGATGTCGATTGGCTCGTCTTCCTCGTCGTCTTCATCCAGATCCTCGAAATCCATCTCTGACATGTCCTCATCTCCAATCTCTTGCGCTTGAGTGAAGTACTTGATCGCATTCGGCCAGATCTCCTCTGCGATCACGGCTGCAAGATCATCACCGTTGTCGAAGACTTCCACGGCCTGGTCTCCATAGTCCTCATCGTCTTCGTCCTCCTCATCGTCCTCGTGGGGAATGTCCACGTCTTCGCCGTTCTTGCGCTTGGCCATTAGAATGTAGAACTCCTCAAATGCGGCTTTTGACTCTTCGGCGCTGACCCATCGTCTACTGCTGACGAATCCGAACCAGCTGAAGAACGAAGTGTTCTGCCCATTCGATGTCTGTGTCTTCTTCTTCAATGCCGTGTACTCTGGTAGGTCCTTCTTGTTCATATCTCCTGCCTTTTTCCTCGCCTCGAACAGCGCAAAAGCACCATCTGTCAACCCATCTGTCAGATCTTGGCCCTTCTTCCAGTGGATCTTGGTTGGCTCGGAGACGAGATTCACCCAACCGTCCTTGGCGCGTCGGTAGTAGAATGTCTTCTCGAGAGTTGTGTCTGAGAAGAAATCATTCTCCTTGAACTCGAATTTGACGTGGATTGTTCGTGGATGGCCGGTCGATATCTCTGGGCGTGTAAAGTCGATTGATGTGAGCGATTCGGCGAAGATCTTGGAGTCTTGAGGGTGGACGAAGCTGTCGAGTTCTGGAGGTGAGGCTTCGATTACGAGAGGCCAGAAATTGGGAATCTTGGCTATGGCGGAGGTGCGACGAGCGAAGGCGGCTTTGCTGAGTTCGTATTGCTTGACCACTGCGATGGTGTTAGCCATTGGAAGATAATAGTAGGAGTACTAGTTGGCGCATACTGATTTGGTTGTCGATTTCCTCGAATTCCATCTCGATGGAGGCCAGCTCCTCGTACGTCACTCGCGTAATCACGTTTTCCGTCTCTGCCATGTTGACTGCAGTTTATGATCAGTAGCCTGGTAGAGTAATTGTGTTTGGGGATGTCTAGAGAAGAGCAATGCGACAGACTCTTCCTTAACTTTTGTTGCAACCCTGAGAGCTTGGGCCCAACTTTTTTTGAGACCCTGGCAATGACATCGCCGCGTCGGCTTCAACCTCATTCGCCTCTCCTGGTTCCTCCTTCACCGCTTTCACAACGTATGGTAATCTAGCCTAGAGCGTCCTGTCAGTCTCGGCAATACGTTCAGAGCTCAGCATCGAATGGTATCAGCACGACGCGTAGGACAATTCGCGCAAGCGATAGCTCGAGCTCGACAAAGAAAATATGGCGCTGAGCTGTCTCTAGCGCGTCGTGTCAACGCCATTGCCGAATTGCTCCAGAACTACCGGCCGCCATCATCACGTGGATGAAAATCTGGTACAGTTCCTTGCGCTATCTTCTCACGCGTTCTCTGTTTCCCTCGTTCAAGATCAAGACAAATCGGAAAACAGCACCGACAGCATGGGCCAGCCATCTCATCCAGCGAGCAACGCGCTCATATATTGCACTTATGCAGCTTTCCTGTACGATGCGCTTGGACCCACCCCGATGCATCGCCACTAACAACATCTCTCCAGCGTCTTTGGTCTCTACATTGCCTGGAGACTGCGAGGCCAGTCTACCGGACAATGGCTGTCTGCGAACAGGACTCAGAAGGGTACAACAGCGAAACTTCATCAGACGAATCCAGACTTGATTGCGATATATGGACTGACACATTCCCAGCAATCCCACTTGCCCTGAACTTCATTGCTTCTGGTGAGTGTGGTCATCGAGCTAGCAGGCCGATATGAAGCGGCAGACCACGATCGGATGAAACATACACCTCGACAAGACACCACACATAAGGTTCGTAAGCATACATTTGACCGCACCATGCTCTGGGTGATGAACTACTTCCAAAGCAGAAACCGTCCAGAGCATGGTGAGCAGCACTGTGGGCGCCGAATGCTAGTCTACCGTCCGACCACCAGGTGTCCACCTCTTGCCATAGCAGGAGAGACACCCAGGAATCGCATGAGAGCACAAAGCATGAAGCTGAGATGTACCGCTATGAGTCGATCAAGTTAATGCTTGCGGGACCAAGGGCTGCCACTTCTACCCCATTCCTTCACTACGAGCTGACAATACTGACTTCATACCCACAGCACTTGGATCTGCTATCTTGTTCACATATCCGAACATTGCAGCTATCGCTGGAGTACAGGGATTGCTGGTGTATGCGCTCTCTTCTGGATTGCCACTGCTCATTTTTGCGGCTCTTGGTCCTATCATCAGGAGGAAGTGCCCTGATGGCTTCGTGCTTACTCAGTGGACACTCGAGCGATATGGACTTATCACATCTCTCTACTTGAGCTTCTTCAGGTACGTATTCACTATCGTTGGCCTCCCTGGACAATATGCTGACAGCGCTCCAGCTGCGCAACCATCTGGCTATACATGGTCGCCGAGCTGTCGGCTCTCCAACAGGTCGTCAACCTCCTGACCGGCCTGAATGGTCTGCCAGCTTTAATCGTGCAAGCCGCAATCACTACAACGTACACTGCTCTAGGGGGCTTTCGCGTCTCGTTCGTGACGGACAACATCCAAGGAGCAATGGTCCTCCTTTTCCTCGTTATCGGCACAATCACGATCGGAGTGACAGTCAATATCGACAGATCTCTGATTCCTGTCTCCAATTATCTCGAACCAAGCCTTCTAGGCTGGCAACTCCTCTACATCCTTCCTGTGGCCATTCTGACCAACGACTTCTTCCTCTCCGGTTTCTGGCTTCGAGCATTTGCGGCAAAGACAGATAAAGACCTCTACATTGGCGTAAGCATCGCTGCCGTTGCCGTCACGATCATCACAACTCTGGTCGGTGTATCTGGACTTATCGCTGGCTGGTCTGGAGTCCTTGGCAACCCACCCATGGCATCAGGCATCGAGCTCTTCACACTCCTCGAAACACTCCCAGCATGGGTCGTCGGCATCATTCTCGTCATGGTCGTCACACTCTCCATCTCAGCCTTTGACTCTCTACAATCAGCTCTGATATCTACCGGCTCCAACGACTTCTTCCGCAACAAGCTCAACATCTGGTGGGTGAGATTCTTTGTGGTTCTTCTGATCATACCTACCGTGGTGGTAGCGCTCAAGAGTCCTAGCGTGCTTCAGATCTACCTCATCTCGGACATCATTTCGGCTGCCATGATTCCCTGCTTGGTCATTGGTTTGAGCTCGAAGGCCCACTTCTGGCGTGGATTCGAGGTCGTCGTAGGTGGTCTTGGTGGGATATTGTCGGTCTTCCTCTTCGGACTGGTTTACTACGACGGTGATGTCTCTCGAGCTGGTAGCCTCCTCATTCTCTCTGGAGGTCTTTACGCCAGCGACTGGTCTGTCTTTGGCGTCTTTGTTGCTGCTCCTGTTGGTGGACTGCTCTGGGCTCTTGCTGCATTCATACTGCGCATCAGTGTCCAGTGGACTATGGCTAAGGTGAAGGGACATCGCTTTACAGCATTTGATCGACCTGCTGCTCCTGATGCTGCATTCGAGCCTGAGGATCGCTCGAGTACGGAGTATGGCACTACTGGATTCACTACTGGTCCTGCCAAGGGCCCGATTGATGTGAAGCATAAGTTCTTCTAGGTGAAGACTGACTGGAGCGTAGCATGATGAGGAAGATCACCTGGATGGTCGGAGCATACATATGGAATGGTTATGGCTGCATAGCGAGGATTCAGAATTCTTCTAGTACAAAGCTTTAGCTCGACGAATACAGGAGTTCAACGAAGCGATGCATCGACCTGCCTTGCGGACAGAGAAGTGGTGACACTTTGTCACTTGAAGAACGCAGGATCATCTCCGTTTACGAGCGTGTACCAAGCCATCGTATCTCCAGGCGCATTCGCGAAGCTCCGGAGGTTGAGTATCAGAGATGCCCGTGGCGTATCCAGCACAGCCACGAGTAAGGCCAAAGCTCCCCGATAGCAAGCGCCACCCACCCACCCAGACGCGAGCAGGCGCGTCTCTCAGCACGTCTGCTCTTCCACTTACCATTGTGCTTCGATCTTTATCTCTACACACTCTGCATCTTCTGAAACATCACTCTGTACCTGAAGAATATCAACAACACATCAGTTCATATCAGTCCAGTCGCCCAGCATACCACGCGGTGACAATGACAGCACGAGCCATGTCCTCATCCTGATCGTCCTCACATGCATCTGTCCGCCCGCCGGTGTTTACTGCGTTACAGGGTGCGGTGAAGAAGGTGACGTCTAATGATCAAGATCCCCCTCCACATGGCAAAGCAGCTAACATCTCCTCTTCTCAGTCCTTATTTGCACTGCCCTGTGGATATGCGGAGGCTTCCCAGGCGGAGTCTATGCGTAAGAGATAACTCCTCATCGCCCTTCGCGCCTGCAAGTTACAAGCACTGACATGCGCGTGTCCAGCTTATACAAACTCTTCCGATACTACAACGGCGATAAACGAGCAGGATCGTACACTCCAGTGCAGACGCGAGGTTATAGCGCAATAGCACCAGCCGGAGGAATGGGACTTCAACCAGCAGAAGTAGCTCTGCCACCAGACCCTCGGACAACTTTCGCAACATCCACGCCAGCGCCGCAACCACCTCCACCTGCATCTACCCCAACGGCGGCATTGGGAGGAGCACCTGTGAGTGCTGTGCCACGACAGACAACGTATGACCCAGTACCAACTCCATCGACGCCTTCATCAGCGGCTCCCACATTAGCACCTCAGCCACCATCGACACCTACACCAGTGGCAGAAGTAGGTAAAGCACCTGCTCCGGCAAGGATGGGAGCAGTACCGGTATTACCAACCTCGGCGGCAGAGACCGGGACAGTGCCAGCAGATGGAGTCGGTCCCAGCGAAGCAGCAGCTCCGGCAAGAATGGGGGCAATACCAGTGATATGAGTTGGTCTCTGCGGTGCAGCATGCACGACTGAGGGCACGGGAGCGAAGACCTGATGTATTCAAAAGGAGCGCGAAGAACGGAGATAGATCCCTGAGACCTGAGAGTTTGGGAATATGAGTTACCCAACCTAGTATGCAGCACGAGTCCATGACCTGAATGAAACTATATGACCTGAATGAAAATGAGCCTTTCCTTCTTCGACTTATTGCGCGACATCTCTGATTATCACTGGTGACTACGCTGCTCACTCGGTTGAGAGTGATCTCGGTCATCTTGTGTCTTTGCTGGAGAGCGAAGAATGGGCGCCATCTGTGGTGGATGTATGGTCACAGTTCAGAATATGAGCAGTTTCAAGAAAAGCCGTAATTCGACGAATGTGACATACTGTTCGCAGTACCTCTGCGATCGAGCTATAACCCGACAGACACAAACAATATAGTATGAAGCCATCGTAGTGTGAGTACGAACTGCCAGAGAGCAAGATTGATGATGTTACTGTCGTTGTCCCAGGAGTTTCGGTTCGGGCTAACCCTAAGGATATGGGAAGAAGTCTGGTGAGGTATAGGACATGTACTTGCGAGACGTCAGGTAAATTGATGATTGATGATTGCTGCTTCGCTTCGTATTCGAGGTCAGAGTAGTAGGTCAAGAAGAAGAACCACCACCACTGCTATCACTCAGCCATGCCGTGTGATCCGCCTTATTACATGCCTTCGAGCCCCCAATCCATTGTGTACACCGTTCTGTGGATCAACCCTCTCATCCATCTGAACCCACCCATCCGTCTCCTTTGAAAAGCAAGCAACAATCTGACCAGCAGAAGCATAGTCGATGTTTGAAGTAGAATAAGAAAACTCCCCTTTCTGCCACGCCCAGCCAGAATCCCATATGCTTCTGTTGAAACCATGCTTTGCCTTGTTGATGATCCTTTGCCGATACTTCAGTAGTCAGTCAGTCCCTTTGATGGCCACGGACGCCTCGCTAATACCGATCACCATCAACCTCTCCAGCGCCGATGCTAACAAGCCGAACCCCATATGTTGTCGATCTGAATTTTTGTTACAATCTGAAACTTCCTCCTTCTGCTCGTTCTCCCGTTGTGCATGCCAATGAGGTGCTCCAAGAAGATCTTATGCTCGTGTGTCCTTACTGTGGAGACTTGGCACTACCAGCACCATTGCGGCGGTTGTCGCCGCCCTCGTTGATGCCGAGCTGACCCATGCCGGTTGATAGGAATGAGAATGGATCTGCTGATCCATCGTTGCCATAGCCGCTAGGTGGTCCATATGCACCGTTGGCGTAGGCACCGGCTGCTGCCTGACCACTGGCGTTGCCCTGATTGAACGCCTGTTCTGTTCGGCTGTCGAAACCTGCCTGAGACTGAACACCACCATTGCTTGCCATCTGACCATAACCGCCAGCCATGTATGGGCTGGGTTGAGGCATGCCAGAGGGCATGTTGTATGAAGAAGGTGGTCCAAATGATTGGCTTCCGAAGCCTGCTGGTGGACCTTGCATGGCACCGTATCCAGTCGAGTCAAACGATTGCTGGCTGCCTCCACCATAGTTTGCAGCCGGTGGTTGTTGCATCGGCACTTGCGGTGGGCCTCCGTAGGATTGTCCCGGGAAGCTAGTCATGCCGCTCTCGGCAATGACAGCAGCATTGTTTCGTGAGGCGCCGCATCGCAAGCATGAAACATTCTTGGCAAAGTTGTGATAACCACATCCTTCATTTCCGCACTTCCAGTCACCGGCACGGAAGGGCACAATACCGCCGCGTCCACTTGAGCCACCCATGCCGCCCATGCCACCACCATAGCCGCCACCGTGCATGTGACCTCCGCCCATCATGCCTGGGTGCCCGAATTGTGCGCCACCATAAGGTGCGGCTTGCATGCCATAAGGTTGGCTATAAGGATCCGGACCGCTGGCGCCCATAGCTGGGAATGAACAGCGGAAGCATGCTGTGCGGCGCTGAAAGTTCGAGAAGCCACAGCTTGGGCACGTCCAGTCACCAGGTCTTGGTCGGTTCTTGGAAGGTGGGAATGGTGTGAGAAGGGGTGGACCTCCAGGAGGCTGCGAGTGGGCTGCACGATCAAGCACTCTGCTCGACGAAGGTGCAACCTCAATGGCGCGATCGTTGAGCGCACGTCCGTTCATGCTGAGACTTTCAGCCGCCTGTAAGTGACCATAATTAGTAGCTGATTTGAGAGTATGTTGTGTGTTGCACACGCAAGGTACGTGACATTGTGGTGCAGATCCGGTGAGACATGGTAGTGAGATGGCGGCGCTGTCAAGTTGGCAGTAGTTGAAGGCCATGTTCGCACAAGGTGAAAATGCGACGAGATGATTTTTGATGCTGAGAAGCGATGGCGATGCTGCCGATAGAGATGCGCCGTGATTATTGCTCGAGTGTGATATTGTTGAAATGATGTCGATGTTGGTGTAGGTTGGTGAAACAGGAAGCGATGTGAAGCCAGCATGGCAATTTTCGTCTGGCGCACGGCCCAGAATGCCAAAACGGCCACAAGACCTCAGGTAACGGCCGGCAAAACCTCACCTCACATGGGTCGGGGACACAAAAGGAAGGAACGGGAAGATTGTACATACCTCTTCGTGGCTGCCGAACACGACGAATCCACTGCCACTTGGCTTTCCGCCTTCAGGAGTCCTCAGCGTCCAGAACGCTATGGGTCGTCCGCCGTATTGAGTGAACCAACTTTCCAGCTCGCTTTGTGTCGTATCGTGGGGCAGTCCACTGAGGTGCAGCACTTTGCTTCTTTCTCCTAGGAAGGCACGAACGTCACTTCTTGCGTCGAGTGGTCTTTGCAGGATCTCTGGGCTGCCCTGTGGGTTAGTGGCGGATGGGCGAGACTTCTTGAGCAGCGAATTGAGGCAGCGTGTTAGCGTCAGAGCTTCTTCGAGCGCACGGCGTGGTGAGGATGGCGCCAGAGCTTGCAGATGGAATGGAAGGCCTCCAGTGACTTTGCCCGAGGATCGTACTTCCTCAACTTCGAGACCAGCACAGATGCTCGACAGACTCGATGAACTGAATGCCAGCGTCTCTGGGTGGTGTGATTGGAAAGTCTGATATTCTCCTCGGAGTCCGAACAATACAGGATGTTGTAGGTATGCTGGAAGTACCACGCTCTTGTCGCGAGCCTCACGAGGTAGCTGAACACGCAAGTCCCATGGGGTAAGGGTAACGAAGGCGAATGTTGGTGCAGCACTTGGGCCAGCGTCCTTGGGAACAAGGTGCTCCTGGGCGAATTGATCGAAGTTGTTGATGGCGTCGCGGAAGGTACCAGCGCTCTTTACATGTTCCCAGGTAAGTGTGGTGAGAGAGGTACATAGAGGAGTGATGGGAGTGTTGACAGGACGGACGAGCACAGACTGGCGGTGCAACTGCGATAGGAGATTTTATTAGCAACTGGTCCAAGCTGTTTATATTGGCCGTGTCTCGTTCCACAGACGCCTTCCGCATCGCCATGCTCATGCTCATGCTCCCTCCACTCCCTCCTAGTCAAGTCAAGCAGTTCACGTACCTCTCGTTCGGGATTCTGAGCATCGACAACAACCCAGCCAATCTCAATGACCTCGGCGCTGTCCTTGGTGACATAGACGCCATGCTCGTCACACGTGGTAGCAATGTGGATGATGCAGTACTTCTCGAACGGCGTTTGCGCGGCTTGCTGCTGTTGATATGGAACAGGCGCAGACTGAGAAGGTCTACTTTCGGGCTGGTATGGGGCCTGTTGCTGCGCGGGAGCTCCACTTCCGCCGCCGCTGTTTGACGCGGGTGTTGGGTACGGGTTGCCACCGTATGGCTGCTGCTGTGTCGGAGTAGCCATGATGTTCTTCTTGATGCTAGGCTGATCTTGTCTTCTCTTTTCTCCCTGCCGTGATATCTGTTCCTTCTCCTACGCAATGATGCTTATGTCCCGGAACGCCAAACGCCGTGTGGATCGAGGCGACAAGAGGAATGGAAGGAGGGTGGATGAATGGCGGTCTTCGATGTCGATATGAGTAGGCGTAGTCAGCTACTAGAGCTTCTTTGACAGGTTCGTGAGCTGGACGGGATGCAGGAGGCTCTAACTCGGAGCTTGTTTGACAATAGCTCGCCGCCAGCCAAATTGATGGAAGATTGATGGGCGAACGACAAAACACGACTGAGCTTTGGTTTGCAGGCAGAACAAGTGATTCTGCTGCCAGTGCTCACTTCGCTCCACGGCAAAAGAATGGCAGTGGGTGGATCGGGGAAGAGGAGCTTGAAACTCGCCTCGCGAAAGAGAAGGAGGTGACAACTACACTAGTCAAGGGTCATGATCATGGAACATTTTACTTCTCCAGAAACAACAACATCTTCCACATCCTCCATCCACACCAACATCACCAACATCATGCGGGACGCACCACTCGTCCTGCTGTGACACATCCGCGTCTCCGTTGTTGACAACAGGCACCGCGAACGCCAGAGCTTGCTTCATGAAGAAGCGCCGCCTTTGCCTCCCCTGCAAACCTCGCCAAGGCATGAAACATGTTATGTGGGACTGGTTAGATTGAAGCTCGCGCGGCAGTCGACTTCAGCGTTACGGCACGGTTGGCCCGCCGGTAGATTGTCTCAACTACTCCCCAAATGGACGTGGTTGGTGACGACTCTCCAATCTTGTTCCGTTACTCAAGAACTATTGATATATCAAGCAGCACCGGCACCACGAATATCAAGAACATTTTGTTGGAATTATGCAGCTGTCCGATCGGCTGTTTTCCCTCGAACGTCCACAACGTCTCACAAGAATGACCCCCGCCGCCATGCAACATCCATGCATGCAGCTTGCTCCTCACCACGAGCGCTTCGGAGTCAGCGGTTCCACGTGTAAAGCCGAATGTTACACGCGATGCAGCTCGCCATTTCGACGCCTGGGTGGTCGGCGTCGAGTGGCCACTTTCTGCCGCAGCCTTCACAAGCTCGACCGAAAGAGCACGAGGCTCATTTCGACAACGGCCTTAGATGCGAAATGCCGTTCGAACGACCTTCTCTCTGTGCAGCAGAGTATGTCTCTGTCCAGTGACAGCTAGGGAGACTACACTATAGCCATATGTCCTCGCCTTCGCCATCCTTTTCAGTTGGACTTCTGCTACCTACGGCTAGAAACGTTGCAGCCTCGAAGCTGATGAGGCGAATCATGACTTCCCGACTGTCTGGTCTTGTGCCGCAGGATGGACCTCTGCTGGCCGCCTTCTGCTGCAGGCTTCCATCAGCTGAGTTGGACGTGCACAACAGCACGATCGCGACACGAGTATCAATGTACCTGCGCTGGAATCAGGTAGCGGACGCGTCTGCATCGATGCAAAGATCAGGTAGTGCTCGCGTCCGCGATCTATTGGAACACCACCTCCAAGGCACAGCACTCAATCTCCTTCATACTGCACTTTACAGCACCCGATTATCACCTTTTCCAGGTCAGAAACACCAAGTACGGCAGCACGACGGCATCAATTGAGCGACACTGCGTTTCCAATACCATGGAATTGTCCTCCGACTCTCAATATTTCATCTTCTCATGAAGCACAACTTCCGATCCGATCAAGCCAGTGTGGGAAGGACTGACTGACAAGAGTGGGGACCTTACAGCCCAAGTCTCACATCCATTTGCGATCGAGTGCCTCTGCACATCATACAAATTACAGAATCGTCTCAAGAATGTCTAGCTAGCGCATCAGCGCTTCATCGCCGAAATGTCTACTATACATGCCAAGTGCCTTGATCGGGAAGATGAACTTGTAGTTGGGGTACGAGATCATGCTAGTGAAGAGGTTGTAGCGTCAGCATGGCTCCTATCAGAAGTACAAACAACAGGACACCTGAAGGACTTACCAACTCTTGTTGAACACTCCTTCGATTCCTTCCTGCAACCACTCGCCATTCGATTGCTGCCTGCTCATGATGAGCTTGACTGCTTTTTCGATAGGCGCTTTGTCTGGGTAGCCAGCTTCCAGGAGGGCGATGATGACCTGGCCCTTCAAGTCAGCATTCGACACGTCCCTCAGAGCAGATGAGAACAGAGAAACTTACCCAAGCAGTCTGCACAACCTGTGAGCCATCGGGATGTCGACACCAAGTCACCGTCTCGCAACTCTTATACGATTCACCCCAACCACCATCTTCTTCTTGACGATCAAGGAAGAACTTGCAAGCTCTTCGAACGCGTTCGCTATTCTCAAAGGTCTCACCTTGAGTCTTGAGACTTTCCAACGCGAACCAGCCAGCATAAGTATAGCATATACCCCAACTACCATACCAAGATCCATCGGCCGCTTGATTGCCTCTTATCCAATCGACAGCACGAGAGACGAACCTTTTTATCTCCGCTGTACGGTAGGTAGGATAGAGTTTTTTGAAGCGTTCCAAGGCAGTGATGCACGCGGTTGTGCATTCTGGGTATTGATATTCGACCATGATACGTCCGAACACTTCTGCGGCGTTCAAGTATTCCAGCTTGGTGCTGCCTCGCATGGGTTCGTATGAACTACAAGAGCCGTCGAAGTTCTGCATCGTGAGAAGGATGTCGATTGCCCATTTGATTCTTTGCTCAGACAAAAGTGCTGGAAAGAGTGTTCGACTGGAGTCCTTTGGGTCTGGTATCACTTGCAACATCATAATAGCTTTGATTGCTTCGGCTGTACAGTCAGACACCGTATAGCCTTGCGATCTATTGCTGAAACCCCAGGCCCCTCTTCGAGGGTGGCGGTAGCAGGCTTCTGGGGCAGTGGCTTGTGTTGGAGGGTCAGAATAGGCGGAGGAAGTTTCGTAGCCAGCAACGTGAGTCGTGAACTGTTGGTCTTCGAGGAACTCCAGGCTCTTAAGGAGCATATTATGGTATTCAGGCTTTGTTTCGAGACCGCAGTCTACTACTGCTTGGATGGCAAATGCTGTGTCCCAATTTTGGACACCATTGGTGCCATTGGCCATCATGCCGTCTTTTGCGAGAAAGAGGTAGTCATGGAGACGATCTCTGTGCCTGATGACTGATTTCGCGTCGGGACCTTCCTTGATGAAGCAACATAGTGTATTCATAGGCGCGTTGACAGGTGCTAGATCGCCGTAGTCTGAGTTCTCGTCCTCACGAGTGATCAGGAACCAGGCCCAATCTTCTGCCCTCTTGATTAGAGCATCGTATCGTATGAACGGTATCCATATCCAGACCAAAAAGAAGTTGATCAAGTTCAGCACCCACGTCTTCGGATGGTAGTTGTCTGCTGGACTAATCGAGTTTCGATGGCTAGCAAAGTTGATTTCCTGATGAGGTGATGTAAACAGCTCCCGCCGTAGTTCTCTGATCAGAGGATCCGAGTCTGCTCGCGGATAAGTCCACTTCTTCGACCACACGAAGCTCATCGGAAGAAAGACCATGCGCATATGGATCCACCAGCGCCATGGAGCTATAGGTACCCAGTCTGGCAGAAGCCACAGTTCCGGTGGCACAGGATTGACAATATCCCATTCCATAACACCAAGAACAGAAAGCCAGAACTTCGCCCAGTGAGGTCCATACACAGCACCACCTAGACTGTGCAGACAGTTTCGTGCCTTGATCATTCGTGGTTCACTGGCAGGCACTCCTAGTAACCGCAGCACAGTGTAATTCATGGCAGTCCCAAACACTGACGAGTCGCCTTCGATGTGTAGACCCCAACCTCCATCGCCACCATTCTTGGAGCCCACATTCTGCATGTTGAACACATATCGCACAATCTCAGTCTGCTCGGCTTGCGTCAGGGGCATATCAATCACGTATAGCGTAATGACCAGACCAGGAAGTAAGAACATAGGCCCTCCATATTCGCAAGCCCAATTTCCTGGTTCCAGTTGTAGATTTGAGAAGAACCTGATTCCATTCTCAGCTGCTTGGAGAGGTGTCTTTGCCTTGGGAAGATCCGGCAGGCCCTAGGAGTAAGAAGCTTGTCAGAATCAGCAATACATGGTATCTGAAGGTTATGCCCCTACAGTTTCCAGACCAAGGTGGTATTTGTCTGCCATAGTCTGTGGCCAAGCTTTGATTTCTTTGTCTGAAGTCAAGTAGTGCCATGTCTGTCGACCTCTGTCGTCTTTCAAGCGCCATCTTCGATAATCTGTTTTGGAGGCAACAGATTTAGCGTTGCTATTGGCCTGGCCGTTCATCTTGATCTGTGTCGAAGAGCGTGTCATGTCGTCTCTACTGCCGCAGTGTCATGGACGAGAAGGAAGTTGTAGGTCGAATGAGGGAGATGCCAATGGTCAATTGTCACTTTACAGGCCTCGTACGATATGATATTATTGAAGGAGGAGGAGCAGGGGTTGGACTAGCGCCCGTTATGCAGGTCCGTAACCTTATTTGTCTTTCACGTGCTGGAATTAAGACTTGGCATGGAGAAAAGTTGCTGTCAATGACAACATTCTTTCGATTCGACGCGAACATACATATCTCACGGTTCAAGATGCACTCCACCGCGCCCCCAGCACTGACCTTCGACGAGATCGACGACTTGCTCTATTTCACGCGCGCGAATGAAGTCCAGGATCTGCAGCAGACAATCACTGAGCTGGCGCAAAAGTACTCGTGCTCGCAGAAGGATGTCCTCGAGGCTGCAATTGACCCAGAGACTGGCAACACCGTGTTACATTTCTGCTCGGCAAATGGCTTGAGCGAGCTTCTTCCTAGTCTGTTGACTGCCCTGGAAGCTGCAGAGGGATCTCCTTCACAGTTCGTGAACCACGGCAACAAGGAGGGAAACACACCATTGCACTGGGCGGCATACAATGGACACTTGGCAATTGTGGAGGCATTGATCAAAGCTGGCGCAGACATGTGGCAGAAAAACGCAGCTGGTCATCTGGCCATGTTTGAGGCAGAGCGAGCAGACAGGAATGATGTGGTACAGTATCTGCTCGAAGCTGGCGGGAAAGAGGTGGAGAGAGCTGGAGATGAGGGTATGCCATCGGAAGAGGATCTGGTGTTCCGAGCACGAGATGTAGAGGGAGAGGCGAGCAGCAGTGCTCAGGCTGGTGCTCAGGATGTGGACATGGAGAGTGCGCCTTGAAAGGACATACAAGAAGACGATGAAATGGGAAGGCCACAATGAACAGGCTTGTTGTGGACTTGCTCGAATATGTCTGGCAAGCGAAACTTGTGTGCTCAGCGGGCAGTGGTCAGTGGTCAGTAATGACGACGGCGGAGAAGCAGCCAAAGACTGGCAAAGCACAATTGACCCATGGATGCTGAAGAAGAGTTGGAGGTTCGAGATGTCAGCCATCGGCACCAGATTTCACGAGACCCAAGGCCGAAACACAAGCCTCGTCGGGCAAATTCAAACGCTCGAGGTCATGCAATCGCACTATAGATGCGTGTCCATCAGCAAGGCTCCAGTCAACCCCACAAGACAAGCGCTCGATCGACACGAGTCACGCCGAATGGTAAGCTGATGCCACACAGCTGGTCGAGCGCTACGAAGATACAGAGTGGACGTGTAAATCTTGGTACGAGACCATGGACGCATGTTCGCGGATCCGCCCGGATCGAGATATGTAGCGTATGAGCAGCGATGAAGCAGAAAAAGAGTGTAGATTCGTATTTTCGCTAAGGCTGAGCTATCTCAGGAAGACATCGACATGCCTTCGAACCACGAAAGTATTTCGTGAACTTAAGAATTCGTGATTTCAAGGACTACTGTATCGTTGAGCTTAACATCTTCGGAGTTGCTAGCTGACGTTGGTGTATTGCAGTAAGCGACTATGTAGAAGCCCGACATCACAAAATCTTTGACAGGCAGGCTTCCGCGGCCTTGTCAAGACGGGTGGCGCCGCATCAACGAAGATGGCTGGCTGAGCTTCTGAATCTGGCTACTTTGCGCGGGACATCGAATGGAACACTGTCAGCCCCCGATTGATCACCATTACTCGACCATGGGAGGACATATGCAAACAGACTATTCGTGGTGGGTTCTTGCCAGAGAGACTCTCCGACTTGCTCATGCTCACTGTCTCGTTCCTACACCCAGCTGTTCCGTTGATGAGATACGAATTGTTTGCCATTCTATCACAACGACTTCACGGCACGGAGAATGCCTGGATCTCTGTTTCTGGCTGGTACGGCATCTGCACGCTTGCGGCTAGTCCAACCCGATTACGAAAACGAGACGGGTCTACGACTGTAAATCTACCTTCCCCTTCTGAGCGCCTACAGCACGTGGCTTAGCCTTACAGCCAGCCACATCCTCGAACCAATTTGGCCTACGCCAGAAGAAGTTGGTCGGATGCGACTCCAAGTGCATATATAAAGAGACTAAAGGTCATGGAAACTGCAACGAGGCACGTCTAGCCGGCCACGCGACCAAGGCTAACGCAAAGCGTGGAGTGCATCAAAGAGTCTTGTGGACGAGGCACCCAAGATGATAAAAGTCGTCAAGCCCCTCATCAATTTGCTGCAGAATATGGGGGCATCAAGCATTAGCCTGGTGCTGGCCCAGAACCGCCACTGAGATGGTTGCCGCGCAGGTGCATGTGTGTCTGATTCAGCTCTCGTTCGCAAGCCACATGCTGGATACATCTGTCTGCGCTCAAGGCTGTGCCGCCTTTCCCATTGCAAACACATAAAGTCGCGCCGAATCTGCGCCCTCTGTTCATCCCAGCATACTATTTACAATCTACGAAGACCTGAAGATGTTGACGTCCGCGCTATGGCTACTCGCACTAGGAACATCGCTAGCGACTGCAACGGCCCAGACAGCCTACTGCACCAAATCACCATACAAGGAGTTCCAGGTTCTTTCGAAGTATCCGCTGGCTCAATCGTACTGTTCGAAGAAGTTCCCCCAACAGTGTGTCACGATCACCGTGACCGCGCCTGCAAAGACGATCACTCAAAATGTAGCCACTACTACAATTGACGCAACTGTCACTATAATCACAAACACCGAGACGAACACTGATGTTCAGTCGGCGACCACCTATACCGATACCGTAAGACGGCTCTCGATTCAATGCTTGTTCGGTCTCTGACATGCGGTAGACTACTACGTCAACAGCAACAGCGACTGTCACATCAAGTGTTGACTTCGTCCAGGGAGCTAAAGTGAAGCGATATGGCGTAAACACTGCGGCTGTTTATACTTCCCTTGCACGCTGCCAGGCAAGTACAATGATCACCGGCTACTCCAGACATCTGCCGCTGACACTTCACTTGCCAGGCTTCTGTCGCAAAATCCGTATGCTCTTGTCTACAAAGGCCTGCCACTAAGACCGTTACTGTCACTCCCACTGCCACTGCCAGTATGTATGCATCCTGCCTCGGTCCCACGCTATCGCACTGACACATGTATCCTCCAGGTGTGACTGCAACTGCCTTCCGTAGCATTACTGGATCTGTAACATTGACCATCACTACAATTGTACGCAACAGAGCTCATGGATTGCGACATTCCGCAGTATGCTAATATGGACCAGACCACAAAGACATTCACGGAGACGATCACGTCTCCCGCCACCACAACAACGACGAGTAAGTTAAGTTGCCATACACCACCTAAGCAGATCGGTCGAGTCTGATCGCGAACAGCCACCGCCACAGTCCAATGTCCTTCCGCATCGCCTATAAGCTGCAGCAATGGTTGCAAAAACACCCGAAATGATGACAATTCCAACTGCGGCTCGTGTGGAAATGTTTGCGCATCGGGATCCTACTGTCAGAGCGGCAGCTGTGTACTAGCCCCAAACCTCTGTTCACAAGCTTTCACGATCTGCGGCGATCAAAGTGGCTCATGTGCATGCTATAGTGGCGCGAATGGCCAAAACTACTGTCTGCGCAATGGTGGTCAATGCGGGCAGCAGTGTACCCGGGACTCGGACTGCCCAAGTGGTCAATGCAGTACTGATTGTCCCGGAGGCAGTTGTGCCACTCAAGATGATATCAACACGTGCTCTAATCCGCATAGCAAGCGATCGATCTTTGCTGTGAGACGAGGTCAAGTTACAGGGGCACACTTGCCTTTTATCCAGCCTAATGGCGAAGTTGGCGGCGAGGCTCAGAGTTGAGAGATATCAAAGTGCAAGCACGATATCGAGCGACGATTCATTGGCTTGTCACCAGAGTGCGCCTAATCTCAGACAGACATCAACGTACCTTCCAAACCAGCTCACACAGCATTATCATACTCCCCATCACCACCCATACCACCATGCACAACATTCAGGTGATCGTAGCACTCCGCCGGTTGACTAAAAGCAGCCAAGCATACCCAGCATACATGTGTACCACAATCGCAAGTGATATGATTGCATCCATCGATCTTTGCAATCACACTAGCGCATTTGGGACAGTCCTTCACACGATGGCGGTTCTGCTGCTTGTACAGCTCGAATTGTTGGTTGTCTTGGTGCTCGGCGCAAGTCTTTGGCCAGTGAATCGATCCGCATGCTGTGAATATTGGCTGGACGCAGCGTGCCTGGGGAGAGACGTCAGCAAGTGTCGTGAACGGTTTTCATTGCGATGTGTCTGCGAGCTCATTGCCACACTTGACTCGAAGTCGGTGAGATGTTCGGGAAAAGCCAGTTCCACTTACGCAGGTCACGATGGCATCCGTTGCATGCAACGTTGATTCGACAGGCAAGCGGTAGAAATACCCACAATCTGGGGTAGGACACGATCGGTATTCGTTTGGTCGCCTGCGGATGTAGGTGTTGAAGGAGGATTCGAGCGCTTCTGCAAAGGCTGTTGGAGAGACATGGTCCTGGATGAAGCTGAGCGAGAGTGGTATCTAGGGACGTCTAAGATTAGCGATTGATTCTGAGAAGCCCGGCCTTTGCATGACTCGCTCTGTCTTCAAGCTCGTTGCCTCAGGAGGCTCAAGCTTAGCGCGATATCGATGTCTTCGAAGTCTTGTTACTTACCTGGCACCAGTCGGAGTTCCCTTTGCAGGTTATGCTGAAGTCGACGCTTGTAGTATTGACAGACGAGCAGAGGTTCGCAAAGCACTCTTGGCAGTAGATGTGGCCACAATCTGTAGATATGGAGTCGACGGCTTCCGTGAGACAGATCGTACAATCTGCGCTAGCTGAGTGTTTCGTGAGGGGCAAATCATCAGAGTGCAATGCCAGCAGCGCTAGCACATCGCGATGCGCTCTAGCTGAGCCGTGAACCAGGATGCTTTTAGCTAGCACATCCAGTGAAATATTGTCTGGCGCAGCAGCGTGGCTGAGCACAGCCATGCCACCTCGACAAGCCCAGACGAAGCCTCCAGGAGTGAGCTCAATACTCTTGCGAGGCGGATCGTCTTTGCGCAAGGCTGCAAGAACAACCTGTTGTACTTCCTGTTTCGTGATGTCAGGTGGTCCATACCATCGGAGCTCTCGCCTGGCCACATCTCGCTGGCATAGGATGCCAAGCCCTTTCTCGATGTCGTGTAGCTTCTGGTCGGCAGCGCTGGAACCTGCTAGATCGCGGATCCAGAACGGCTGACATCCGTTGGTGATGAGACTACCTTCTGTTATGGATATAACCATCGCTGCAGCTAAGTCGGGCCCTCCACTTTGTCCCCTTACTTTAATGATTGTGAAGCGGCCCGCAGAGGCAACATCCTCGTAGGCATTATACCACGCCATGTGATCGTGCATCAGGACCCCTTTGACTATTTCGAGTGCCCCCCTGTTGCGCTCATACAATTGGGTGGGAATCCTGAGCGTCGCTGAGTCTTGAATGCGAACAGTCAGGCGGCTTCCATCGAGGAAACCATGTGTTGACTGGTTCAGCCTCTGTACTGCACGTCTAGCATCACATTCTTTGGCATATCGAACATGGATTCGAGCCCAGCCGCCATTGCCAGTATCTCGAGTGCCTGTGAAGTAGCAAGATCCGATTTGAGTGAGGAGAGATCGTATGTAGGCAGGAATCATCTTGTGATCAGCAGCGAGCTCTTCGTCTTCAATCTCGGCGAGGTCAACGAGAGGCGGGACATCATATTCTGCGCTAATGGCAGCAAGAATATCAGCCACGGTCGTTCCAGGCAGCACGTTGCGCAGTCGGACTGCCCAAAGCTGGTTACGTGGCTCTGGCGTCTCGTCAACACGGATTGTAGTGCCCTGTCATGTGTTAGCATGGGCACCGTCGAACAGTTGCCAGCTCGCGACTTTGGGTTCAGTCCTGTAGTTCTTCTCTTACAGCTGTCTGGACTGAGTCGCGACGTTGTTTCGGCGTGCAGTAGTTACTGCTAATGGACAGAGATGCTCTTCCGCTCGCCGGTATTCCAAAAGGTCCAAATCGAAGCACAATATCGAGCACACGTACCTTGATCTTGTGTATCGCGCCCCTGAACTTGCCATTCACTCTCAGCGCAGGTTGTAATGAAGTGTACCAAAGCCTCACGATTCGTGAAGGATTCTGCCAGGAGACTTCGACTTGGATCTGATTGGCCTGGCGTGCAGCTAGGCCAGCAACGTCGAACGCAGACGGCCGACAGAATACTGAGAACACCCGATGTTGCTTTCTGAATCCGATCACACAGCTTCGCAGCTGCCTCCGGATGCTCGAGTTCGACGTACGCGCTCGCAGTGTCTAGTCGGTGTTTGACCAGGATATCGTGCTCACTGTGCTGTTCAAGGTGTCTTTTCAAGAATATGGCAATCGAAGCTGGCGTCGAAGCGAGTGGCAAGTTGTCAATCCTGACAGAGGTGTGTTCAGAGGTTATGGTCACGCTGGCGACAGCTGCTCCAGTCCTGAAGCGTACCTGCGCGCCTTTGATGACCCGGGTACACTTGTCTTCTGTACGCTTCCGTGGCTCTGGCCGTGCACTGTGAATGTACAAGCAAGCTTCTCCTTTTAGACACTGGCCTCTCAAGAAGTGTTTGCAAGGTCTGTCGTGAGAGGCTTGGGCACTGGGTAGCGCTTCCGATGGAGAATCCTCAAGCCCATGGGAGTAGGGACACTTGTCGCCGTTGCGACATCTGCCCTTCTGATGGAAGATGCAGATCTTCTTTGCCATTGGGCTGGCGTCGTCTCGGAGAGCATGCAGTCGAAGATCAGCTGTGATCAGAGCAACTCAATGGCTTTGCGTCCTGTCTGGACATGCGATAGCTTAGTGCTCGCTTGTGAATGGAGATGTTGCCGGACTTATAACACTCTTCCAGGGCTGCCTTCGGGTATTGCTTAGGCTAAGGCTGCATTATGGTTATCGGCCGAAGTCTAAGATCATGTTTGGTAAAGAGTGAAGGTACGGCCTTTGGTCTGTTGAACTTCTAGATCCTATGAGTGCCATGCACGCGCCCGAATACGTTTCGCATCGTTTGTGATGCATCACCGAGCGTTTGTCGTTTCAGTTTTCGGCAGGCATAGGAGCTAGGTCCGAATGTTAGTGCTACCTGTTTTTCCCGAAAAGGTTACAAAGCACAAAGTTCAAAGTCCCTCAGCTCAGGTGCACATTCAAGATGTGAAGTCCATATCTTCATTTGAGACGAGCTACTTGAGACCAGCTCTAGCAACCATTGAGAATGCTTGTAACTTTTGACTTTTCCGCGCTGTCCATGCTGAGACCATAGTAGTACTTGACTTGCACCCAAGCACCTGCAGAATGTACCATTAGCGATATGTCTCTCACAGTCAGTATGTTAGAGTGCTTACGGATATAAGTGCAGTGGTAAGCAGTACGGGCTGGCATCCACTCGGCAGGATCTTGGTCGCCTTTACTCTGGTTCACGTCGTCGGTGACAGCCAGAAGCTGAGGTCGAGTGAGACTGACACAGATTAGCGGAGGCTTGACTGGTCTTGCCGCATTGCACTTACTCATTGGCGAACTGCTGTCGCTTGGCATTGTCCCAATTGCGTGCACCAGAAACCCAGGCCTCCTTCAACGGGACCACATGATCGATGTCGACATCAGATGCTGCAGACCAGGTCGCACCATCATAGTCAGAGTACCAGGAGCCAGAAGTTGAAGCACATGCACTGTCAGTCACAACGTTGGAGCCATCGCGCTTCAGGACCGTCTCGCGAGTGTTGCAGCTCCCGGAAATGGTGATCCAGTGGACAAACAGATCGCGGTTGTAAGCTGGGCTGTTGCTCTCGGCTTCTGTTGGTATCGAGCTGAGGTAAGACCTGGCTGTTGCAGCCGACACCGGTGTAGGCAAGTTGCCTCTCTTGACCACTTCATCATGTGTAGGTGCTGCGAGCGCGCCAGCAGCCAGTGCGATCAGGATGGCGGACTTCATCTTGCTAGAAGGTGGATGATGATGTCGAAGGGGTGTTGAGATGATTAGTGCCGTGTTGGCTGCAGTACACCTGGTGGCTATGCTGTAGGACTTATGTATGCAGTGCCAGGCTGCAGGCGATGTCCGAGATATACTTGGCATGAGCCGAACCTACAATAGGCAGGTTAGGCACATAGCATCTGATACACGTGCTGAAGATAAGGACGTTCGTGGTCCTGCCTTTCGTAGCCAAGCAGCTAAAGTGACTGTATGGTGGTATTCGGCAGGCACGTAGCGACGCCAAGACGCAAGGATGCCGATCAGGAAGGCGAATGCAACTTCTGAGGCCCTTGATTCGCCACGTTCGATCCGACCTGCAGCACAGCATTCGAAGATCTACATGCTTATGCATCCCAAGAGAATAAGCGTAGCAGCAAGTAAATGGTGTTCCGGCATGCAAGCTGAAACAGGTACTTCTCCGACCTTGATGCAGTCCTGTATCAGTGGAGAGCAAGGTCGACTGCGGAATGCAAGCCTATCATAGCCAATGGTGATTAGCCAATGCTCGTGTTGCAGTGCTCGGTAATGATGCACATTGCGGTAGTTGGGGTTCGCCAGCTCTCAAGGCACTCGCGAGGGCTGAAATTGGTTCGTATATGCGTTATTGATTGGCGGCATAGGTCGTTGGCTGGAGACCACAAGTTCTGGATTGAGAAACATGTCCCACTCGAATGGCAAATCCATAGCCCAGTCAATGTTCGGTGCATCCGAGAGTATACTACTCTGTTCCGTCGAGGGATAATCGATCGGAAATGGTGGATTCTCCGGTATGGCATTAAGAGCATCGAGCTCCTTTTGCTTGCGCTTTTTTGCCATTGTGATGAGAGCGGTAGCCTGTGTGTATGCCTCGCGCACCATGTGAGTATCATATACCTGAGCTATGTTGTGCATCAGGTTCATGATCTCCTGAATGTGACTAAGACTCCTTGGAGTTCCAACAGAGATAACCACGCATACAAGCTGGAAAGGAGTGCATATGACATTCCACCATGGCGTTCTGCTTGCTAGCAACTTCGATGCTGCTGGAAGTGCTGCTTTGCCAATACTGATGACAGTATCTGCGCGATCCTTTGCATCTGTCAAGCTCATCAACCATAACCTGCGGTAGATGGCGAATGACAAGTCAGCTTTCAGGAGAGAGATGAAGCTGGACTCGGTCTGCATAGCCTCGATCTTGTCGAGAGCTTTGCCTAATGCTGCTGGAGGATCTGGTTCACGATCACGGTCAACGAAGTCGTTGGGCAGCAGATCAGCAAGCTCTACAAACTGGTGAGCTTGACTTCCGTTTTCTGGCGCGAACTTTTTCGTGGTCACCACATCAAAGTTGACTCGCGTGCGCCCATATTCGAATGAAAGGACGGTGTTCAATGCTCGAGCAATCCAGAAAAGCCTTCTTCGACTTTTTGCCAATTTATGATCGTTGACCGGAATCTGAGGGTAGACGACAGCAATGGTCTGGATCTCCTTGTGAAGCCCGCCAGCCTCCACTTGATGCATGGTGATGCACGATGAGATCCACGCACCGTGAGGTCGCGAAGTAAGTCGAAGGTAGATCGTCCGCAAGATCCAACCAGCAATGTGGTTGGGCGTAGGTGAATTGCTCACACTTCGCTGCACAAGCACCCTTCTCGCGTCGAACATGAATGAGACCTCTTTCGGATGCGGCGTAGCAGAAAAGAACGAGCCTAGCGCAGCGACCCCCAGCGCAACACAATCGATATCTTTGACTCCTGCGGGATCTGCGAATCTGGGAGCCACTTGCTCCATGAAGTCTGCCTCTTCAAGCAATCCGAATTGTGGCTTGACGAACTTGAAATACACCGCAGCCAGATTCTGGAACTCGGCCCAAGTCATATGCTCTGTAACGTTCGTATCTGGCTCGTCTGGCTCTGCGCGGATACCAAGATGCCACGCAAATGAGTGTAGTCTAGGTATGCTTTCAGATTCGAGGTCCATCCCCAGAATACGAGGGAACGCGATAGCCGAGTTCGCTCTCACAAAACGAGTCTTTACTGGATCCAGGATACCACGATGATGGAAGCGAGCCCCAGGAGCAGTCAGAGGGTGCTTCTGTAACTGAATAATGCTGGGTGCTGTGTTGCCGACCTCCTGCACCGGAGGCGGAATTGCTGCAACATCTGCATCCTTAGGCATGGACGGTCTTTTCGCCTTCTGATCATATTCGCATTGATACTCATATCTCACGCATGTGGCGCATGGGAGTCTGCCATCGCAACGTCTTTTGCGTAAACGGCACGGCGTGCACGCGACGCGACTTCTCTGTCTGCCGACCTGTGGCGTTGAGTTGCTGTCATCTTCATCTGGGCTCAGGGATCGTTTCGTTCCGGTAGCTGTACCATTAGTAGACATGGTTTTCGTGTAGATGAGTGTGATGAGAAGAGATTGAAGATCGGATGATGCGGAAACGGCGGGCAAAGTGGGTAGAAGAAAATGGCTGGGATTTTGTAGATGACGGGAGAAGATTGCTTACACAGCACGCACGATGTGATGTAAGGACACTCATCGAGCTCGCTCTGCCACTTGATGCATCACGTACGGGACACAAGATGATAAGGAGAAGAAGGGATTAAGGTCTGCGTCCCAAAGGAAAATGGAGACGCGTCGAACAGACTTGGCCGATCTCGCACCTTCCCGACCTACTGACTGCTCACTCCGTTTCGACCACCCTTTCTTCATCAGCGCTCATCAGCACAAGACGCTGCGGGACCATAAGCAGATTAGGACAGCAGGTAGTGCAGCCAACTTGATATTAATGGCAGGTCATCAAAATGGCAAAGCAGAAGAGAGGTCCAGCCATGCTCAACGTCATATTGACTCCGCATGGACGGCTACCTGTTTCGCAAGACTTCCAACTGTCTCTGCAGTCCAACTTCACGACTACCGAAATCTGCGTATACAAGAAGCTGAGAATCTACCTGCAGAAGAGCAGCACCGAAGATGCCACCCTCGACCGGTGCTCTGCCACCAAAAGAAGCTGCTGTAGCAGTCCTACAAACAGGCCTCGAACATCTTTCCGAAGATCAATTGACCACATTCATCAAGAACGTCTATGGCGCCCTTCTTCTATCCTCTGGCGGCCTCTTCTCCGTATTGCTAGGAGGTGGCGTCAAGGGTCTAGCTCCAGACAACGTTGGTGTCGAACGCCTGCTGCACGGGATCGCCTTTCCTTTCGGCCTCGTTCTGGTGTACCTAGTCGGGGCTGAGTTGTTCACAGGTTATCCTATGTGGTATACCATGATAGCTCTGGAGCGGAAAGGCAAGCGGTTCGATTATATCAAAGGAGCCATAGCCTCTTGGCTTGGGAATCTGGCAGGCTCACTGATCTTCGCGAGCCTGTTCACGACTGTTACCCAAGCACTGTCCGAGGAACCATGGCACCATTCTATCGTCGAGCAGATCGAGAACGACATCATCAACCCGGCCTGGCATGTGGTGTTCGTTCGAGCTATCGCATGTGGCTGGCTTGTCACCATGGCCATGTTCTTAGGAACGCAGAACCAGGACGGAGCCAGCAAGCTACTGTTCTTGCACTTCCCATTTATGATCTCGGCTACTGCGAGGTTCCCGCATACTGTTGAGTACATGTACTTGTCAAGTGTAGGGATGATGTATGGCGCGCCATTGAGCATTGGAGGCTTCTTCTGGAAGTGCTTACTACCACTGACGCTGGGCAATATCGTTGGCGGTGGAGTCTTTACTGGTGCATACTTGTGGTTCATGTATGTGAGGAAGGCGAGCTTGAAGGAGAAGTATGGCGATGATGCATTTGGCGATGGAGAGGAAACTCCTCTGCTGAATGGTCATTGAGCAGAACAGACGACCCAAGCATGTGAGGAGCACTATAGCAGTGCTTGGAGATCTGGCCGGATCATGAAATATGGCATTGAAGCAGTGTATACTGATCAAACTCGTGTGCAGGACTGATCGGACCTTTTTCAATCAGGATTTGGTGAGGATTTGATGAGGACCCCGCAAAGTTTGGGCTTGGCTGGCTCTCAGAAAGTCCGATGAGTGCTGCACACGGGTTTGCTGATCTTCGTTCTTGTAGTGTACCGGAAATAGCTCCGATGGCGAGCTTCACGAGGAGGTAGCTTCAAAGTCAGGTAGCGTTAAAGCAGCAGCCCCATCAGTCTGGACCTTCATACGCGTATGACTGGATATCGACTTATGAAGAGCAGAGGCTGGGTGATCTGACATATGATCTCAATGGCATGTCGGAACGGCGCCGGACGGTCCGTCCGCGGTGAGTGATATGTGGTACGACCTAAACACATCACGCTGCATCTACAGAGCTGTTTGCAGCTGTTTCTTATGCAATGGCAAGGCTGACTGTGATCTTGCTTGAGTACTGCCATATCGTCAGTAGTCACGCGAGTCTTGCCAATGCTGCAATTCTTTGTCCAAGGCATTGAAAATACACACGTGCCTCTCGATGATCTTAGTGACATTTTAGCTTCATACCCCATACCCCGCGTTCACTACTGCAGGGCAACGCAACGCAACCTGGACCTTACTGAGAGTCACGGGTTATCACATCACGAGAGCAGTCGCGGAACCAATTGTGTGAGAAGCAGACCCCCGCCATCAACCTTGGACGTGGGATAAACAGCTTCTTCAGCCAGCTCTCACTCTTCCTCCTGAAGCTCTCAATCCTTCTCCATCAAACAACAGCCTCAATCCATCAAACAAACACACAATACCGTCACAATGAGTGCAATCGTTGAAGAACCTGCCGACTACGAGCCGGTCAAGGTTCTCATCACCCTCGTAAGTGCTCATGAAGTCGTGTGCCATTGAGCTTTGTACTGATAGCTATGTCAGCATGAGGGAATGGACACGCTCGATGCTATGGGTGAGCAAGAAGATGACTCCATTACCGATTGCACAGCAGCATACTGACAGCCATCCTCAGGTCCGCTTGAGGTCTTCAGCCAGGCTGTGCATGACAAAGAGAACCCAGGTATGTTGACCTCAAATGGTTATGAGGTACGTGTGGCACTGACATTGAGCTTCAACAGACACCAAGGCCTTCCTTACCGTGTTCGCTGGTCCAGACATCACCACTGCTCAGGGTGCCCGCATCAAGGCCCACTTCAGCTATGAAGAGGCCATGAAGCGTCTCAGCGAGATCGACGTCCTCGTTGTTCCAGGCGGCAATCACGAGTCTGTCCTCAAAGGCAAGGCCCAGCCATTGCAGCTGATCAAGGCATACACCGAGCTTCAGAAGAAGACTCCAAACCGCGAGCGCTCGCTCATGTCCGTATGCACTGGCTCGCTCATCCTTGCCGAAGCTGGTGTTCTCGCTGGACTCACAGCCACTACCCACCCAGATTACATCACCAAGTTCGAGATCCTCTGCTCCAATGTTGTCCAGCGCGACATGTCTGACCGTGTCGACGTGGTCGAGGAGCGCTATGTGGTCAACAACCTTCGCTACGAGCTCGGAGAGAATGAAGATGAGAATCCATACATCCTGAACAGAAAGGAGCTTAAGGAGCAGAAGCGTCGCAAGAGCTCGGCTGGTATGTCTCCCATCGAGGAGCGTGCCAATGGTAGCAACGGCACCAATGGTCGCCGCCCATCCAATGCCCGCAAGGGTAGCATCAGCCTCAAGATGAGCAACACCCGCCGCGAGTCGGTCCTGAAGCGCGCCAACTTGCGTCTGGGTGGCATGCGTGTTCTCACCACCTCTGGCGTCACTTCCGGCATCGATGGTGCTCTGTACATGGTCGGCGCTTTGGTGTCTGATGATGCCGCCGACGAGGTGGCTCGCAAGATGTGCTACACTTGGAAGAAGGGCATTGTCGTTGACGGTGTCGATGTTTGATGCGTTTTAGCGATGGCGCTCGAGGCGTCGGATGAGAATGAATTGTCCATTGGAGGGACACTTGTAAGCATAGGCAATGGAAGGAAACCAAGATACCGAGATGCTACCTCGAACCAAAGCGCGAAGAGCACAATGCTCAAGAAGAGACGAACCACACGCAGCTAGCTACGATGAAATGAAAGTACCAACAACAAGACCGCCGTCGCTCTTTCTATTCTCTTCCCATTTGCAGCTAGTCGGGCAAAGTCGGGTTCCAACACTTGGCACTTGAACGGGACTTCTACGCGTCGTGTTCTGTACAACATCACGTCTCACCACGACCTTTCTCCAGGCGCATGCTATATATGAACGCTCGTCGCCACTGCTGTCAATGCCCTGGTCATCACGGCAGTGCCGAAGACAACGTCTCTGATGGGAGCTGCCCAGTGTGCGGGGTCTCCCAACCTCTTATCGTGCCTATAGCCCGCCGATCACGACTGAAGACGCTCTGAACGCCTCTATCATATAGGATGCCCGCGCAGTCATGGTACCGGACCGAAGTCTTTGAGAGGCGAGGGTTATGGCTGCAGAATTCCCTAGTCAAAAGTAGGTCTTCCATTCTGCACTTGTGACTGACATTTTAGGTCGAAGTAAACCGTCTACGCGAAACGGATATTGAGCAGGAAAGTCGTCAAGATGGCAGGAGTAGAAGTCACTCACGATGTGATTGTTGTAGGAGCCGGTAAGCTGTACAGGGAGAGAATACGAAATCATCGACTAATGTTGCATCCAGGAATTGGAGGTCTATGTGCTGCGAAGACATACCTGGAACTCTCGCCACAAGCAGACGTGCTCATTATAGAATCGGTACGTGAACGAAGACATTGACGGGTCATCGGAAGTCATATATCATTAACGTGTGTTAGAGGGACACAGTAGGTGGAGTCTGGGCAGAGCAGAATCTTTACTGGGGCCTCAAGACGAACAACTTATACGGCACTTACGAGTACAGTGACTTTCCCATGGATGCCGAAAGATATGGCATGAAGGAAGGGGCTCACATACCCGGACGTGTCCTGTTCAACTACCTTACAGACTATGCCAAACACTTCGATCTACTCTCAAGACTACGAACACGAACCGAGGTGCTTGAGGTAGAGAAGCTGGATGATGGCTGGCGACTCAGCACTGTCACCACGAGTGCAGACGGCAACAAAGTGCACGACAGCCACAGAACCAAGAAGCTGATAATGTGCAATGGCCTTGCATCGACACCGAATCCGATCAGCATACCTGGACACGAGACATTCGACAAGCCTATCTTCAACCATAGTGCCCTCAAAGACAAGGCTGAGGCATTGGCACGAGATCCTGATGTCAAGAAAGTTACTGTCGTTGGAGCGTCAAAAATCGGGTACGACGCAGTCTATCTGTTCGCAGACCATGGCAAGAAGGTTGACTGGGTCATACGAAGATCAGGCGGAGGAGCGGTCTGGATGTCTCAGCCATGGGTCAAGTTAGGGCCATGGACAGTGGTGCTAGAGCACGTTGCGTGCATGAGGTTCTTCACCTGGTTTTCGCCATGTATCTGGGGACACTACGATGGCTTCGGCTGGATCAGAGGCCTCTTGAACAGAACACGAATAGGGAGGTGGTTAATGGACGGCTTATGGGAGGGTATCCGTCAAGACACAATCAACCTTGCAGGCTATCGAAAAGAAAAGAGCCTCCAGCATCTCGAACCTACAGAATGTCTGTTCTGGACTGCGAGAGTTGGCATTCACAACTATCCGTCAGATCATCATCAGCTCATTCGAGAAGGCAAAGTCGAAATCCATCGCAAAGACATCGCGAATCTGTCCGAAGGCGGCACGATCAACTTCGACGACGGCAGTACTACACAGACAGACGCTACCGTGGCTATCACAGGCTGGCAGCTGACCCCAACAATCAAATTTAAGCCAGATGGCATCGACGCGGCTTTGGGAGTGCCCAGCCAGTCGTATAGCGAGAAAGAGATCGCCCTTTGGTCCGACCTTGACCAGAAAGCTGATAAGGAGATTCTGCGACAATTCCCTCGTCTCGCAGATCCACCGAAACGACAACTGCCTTTCACACAGCCCATCACGCCTTTCCGCATGTATCGAGGCATCGCTCCACCAGGTCTCACGACTCGCGGCGATCGCTCTCTGGCATTCCTGAAGATGGTCCATTGTACATCGAACATGGTACTTGCTGAGACGCAGGCTCTCTGGACATATGCTTATCTGAGCGATAAGCTTGAGATTGATGAGGGAGATGTGTATTGGCAGACTGCGTTAAGCAGTAGATTCGGAAAGCTGAGATATCCTTGGGGCTTCAGCCAATGGTATCCTGAGTTTGTGTATGATGCAGTCCCCTATGCTGATATGCTATTGACGGGCCTTGGTCTGCGAAGGCACAGGAAGCCTACCTGGTTCAAAGAGCGATTTGAAGGCTATACGATACACGACTACAAGGGGATCAACCAGGAGTGGATAGCAAAACAGACGAGGCCGTAAGAAGACATCGGTTTTGCTAATGTAACTATGATGAACACAAAGCTTTCATCTGGACGATGCCATCATCATTTTTCCTACTTCGACAGTGGCCTGCAAGTCGTACTCAGTAATGAAGTCTTGCCAGTTCTCCAGCGCTGCTCTCAATTTCTCTATATTCAAGCCAACCTCGGAGCACCCGCACAACAAGTCACCGGCATTCTCACTCTCTTTCGCAATCATGGATCTTCTAGGTCTTCTCAACTCATCATACACCTTGAAAGCTTTCGGGATCTGGTCTGCATCCTGTACCTCATTCAAAAGAGTCGACAGCAATAGCGCATCTTCTATCGCCTGTCCAGCACCGGCACCATGAAACGGCGCAAACGCTCCTGCAGCGTCGCCAATGATGCATACGTTGCTATTGCTGTACCTTGGCGTCTCTGGATGGACTCTTCCACCAAGTGCATGCAGTTTGGGCTGGGCAGAGAAGAGCTTCGCCATAGCCTTGCCTACGTTACCCCAGGCACTCAAGTGCTCTTCAAGCTGCTCCTTAGGCCACTCATGCCAGGCTTCTCCTTCCCAAGGCCACGGAATCTCATCAGACTTCTTGTCTTTGCGCTGGCCTGCTATGACTTGCATTGACTGGCCATCATCAAGCTTGTCAGTCAAGACAAATCCGCCAACACCAACCCAGCCGCACTGTGTTGTCTCTTCACAGTACTCTTCACCGAAAGCTTCGATCGCTTGATCAATTGGCACGACAATTCTGATACTGTAGCCACCAGTGAATACGGGCTTGATTGCAGGATGACCAGATCCAAGAACGGCTTCTCTTACGATACTGTTGATACCATCGCCGCCAATGACAGCATCAAATGTTCGAACAGTCCCATCCACAAAGATCACCCGAGCTTGCGGGAATGCTTCAGATCCAACTTCCACTTTCGCAACTCGCTGTTGTGTATGAATCGCAACATGCGGTATAGTCCTATTGATCTCTCTCTGAAACCCACCTCGACTAACCACAATCTGCGGCATAGACTTAGTATCAACATAACTTATCAATTCTCCTTGATATGGTCCAGTGCCCTAATCATTGTACCATCTATCATCAGCCATTATCAAAACTTCTTCTTCGGGAACATGTGATAATAGTACCATCATCATCTTCGCCGTCCTCGTCATTCTAGTCCCACCAGCATCATCTAAAGCTTGCCTTAGATCTGGTGCAATCATCTGCAGAGCTTTCTGAGCGTTCGCGCCTAGTCCGAAGGCTTGTCCGCCATACCAGGTTCCATCAGAGGCTTCGAAGATTTGGACAGAGAAGAGAAGGTTTTTGGAAAGACCTTTGGCTAGACAGACGCTTGCTAGGCCGTTGCCTATGATTGCGAGGTGGAGTTTCTTGCATTCAGAGGACATGATGGGTTATGCTCATTCCTGGAGCATAGCTGGTGATGAGGTTGATTGATATATGCTTGATGCCCTAAGTCTTGACTAGGGTCGATCGGCTATAGCAGGCTAGTGGCGTATAGAATATGCCAGTAGACAGTAGGGCTATGTAGTCTCCTTAGGAAGCGTTGTCCTCGGGCCTTCGGACCATGTGGTATGTTCCGGCGGGCTCGCGGAAACATGCTTCCGGAGTATGGATCGACAAGGCAGTCGTATCGTGATAGGGTTCTTCATTGGGAGCTTGTTGCTCTGTGCTGTCGATATCATCGCACAAGGATGGCATAGCTTTCTGCCAAGCAGCAGTAGCTCAATGCTAGCTCATCTTCGCTCTCCAAATCCGGTATCCACGACTATCTCTCGTACACGACCGAATAGCATCTCTGAAGACACGAATGCATGTTCAACAGCTCTGTCTGTGAGCTTGTCGCCACAGTAGCAGTGAGAATAGAGAGAGACAGCGAGTGATCATGACAGTATCGTAACATTGATGGAAAGTATGTACCTCAAACCACCAATCACCAGCTATCGTAGCAAGTGCAGTCGTGTACAAAAGTAGCCAGCCTCAATCAAAAGATGTTGAGCAAGAGGCCAGCTGATGAGTAAGGTAAGAAAGAGTCGTACGAGAAGAAGATGTGCATGCATCAGCAACGGTAGCCGATCACTCGACAGCCGCAGCATCAGCATCAGCGCCCTCCATCTTGACATCCTCGCCAGGTGCTGCTGGTGGCATCGAAGTCTCCTTACTCTCGACAGCAGTAGTCTCCTCCTCAGCCTCTTCGGCAACGGTATCCTCCTCTTTGACGGCTGGAGTAGCAGCTTTCTTGACTCGTGGCTTGGCTGGAGTCTTCTTCTTCTTTGGCGAGCCAGCTGCGGCTGCGTTGGCCTCATCGGTCGGAGCACCATCCTCAGATGCCTGCTTGGTCTTCTTTGCAGGAGTCTTCTTGGGAGTCTTGGCCTTCTTCATTGCGCTGCCTTCGATCTCGCCGCTCTCAGCGCCTGGCTGTTCGTCATCGCTCTCTTTCTTGGTTCGCTTCTTGGCTGGGGTCTTCTTTGGGGTGGTTGGGGAAGGAGCTAGAGATGCGTGGTTAGTTCTCGCAAGCGGAGAAATGGCCGATGTGAGTGACACACCTTTGTAGCCCTCCTCGCCTTCAGCTGGACGAGGCAGAACAAGCTTCTTCTTGAGAGTACCCCACGTGTTCTGAGCCGTCTTCTTGGTAGCGAAGCCTCCGAACTTGATGAAGAGGTCAATGTCGATCTCTGGTGGGCCTGTATGGAGTTAGTCGTGCTGGAAGCTGACATCGGCAGCGCAGTGCTCGTGGGAAAGGAGAGACATACCGCTCTTGAGTGAGGACATGGCAGCGATGAGAAGTGCTTGCTCTCGCTCGGAGAACTGAGTGGCCGGAGCCTCGACAACCTGAGTCTCAGACATGATGGCTTCGTGGATGAGTTCTTGTGTTTCGAGCGTGGCTGTGTCAAGTCAGCAAGTGTATCTGAAATGGCCAAGTCAGATATCAATTGTTTGTCGCTCGACAAGTCAGCGTGGAGAGTGGTGTGGTACCAAGGGAGCGTTGGGAAGGCCTGATCTGCTTCTTCTTAGAGGGCATACTGACTGTGTGTTTGTTTGTGAAAGAGGAAGTTGGAGGGCTGTAGAAGTACAGTTGTGATTTGAGTGGTTTTGGATGTTGGGAAGGAAGTCCAGGTTGGAAGGGAAGGAGCGAAGGGCTTTTGTAGTCGGTAGGGGCACCCAAAGCTCACCTGTGCGTTGCCGTGCCATTGTGTGAATGGTTTGCTATTCACTCACGACCTGAATTCATTGTCCCCAGAAGCTTCCCAGCTATTGTGTGAGGATGTCATACGATTGTCGGGCTTGGAGTCCGCCTTAATACGGAGTGAATGCGCTTTCTTATTGTGCCCTGCTGCTGCCTATAGTTGGGTGTGTCATAGCTCTCAGAAAGGTGATGTTTTGATGAGTGAAGTTGACAATGGTGTTCATTCCTGCTATTGTTGTGACACTCCCACCACTTGATTGCCCGAATTGAGCACTCCACTCATCGCAGACCGCGGAACTATGACAGCGGGAAGGAGCTCGTTGTCATTCACTGCGAAGTGTTCCAGGTACTATCCTGCGTGGGACGAGACTTGCGAGCCTAAGGCATTCGCAGGCCTGAAGGAAACCTGTTGTTGTAGGCGAGACAGTCCATATTCCCGTCTCTGAATGGCTACCTCCCACGAAGCGTGAGGGCATGAGAGACGCCTCCTGTCCAGACTCCGAACCTCCTCCTGCCTTCGATCAGAGTCCATCGCCCAAGCCACAGCTCACAGTCGAGTTGGCATTATTGTTGTCAGCATCTTCCCTCTCGTTGCTGCGGAGCACTGTAGAAAAGGCGAGAACTGTACAACGCTATCAAAATCCACATAGCCAATGAGGCGGAAGAGGACCAGTGATGCACCATAGCTCACTAATTGCCGCTGTAGTCGACCAACTCAATATCAACAGCGGTCCATTCATTGACGCCCATCACAACAGGCATGAAGGGAGCGTTGATCTCTGCACCGGCGAGCGGATACTGCGCACCATCTGTGGAACCACTTCCCCAGGAGCATCAGGCACTGCATGTGAGCGGTAATCCCTCTCATGGGAGTGACATAGAGGCTGTGAAGTGTGCCGTAGTGCTGGTTCTCGGTCAAGTCGTTCCAGTGAGTCTGTCTCCAGAGTCATATCCATCTCCAAGCTCAAAGCCCTCCGCAGTCTCCATCTTGCTGAAGTCGACAAGGTTGTTCATGGTGAAGTCGTGGTCAAACCCCTTTGGCGATACTGCTCGACGCCAGTCTGCTGCTCTCTGCTAGTCTGCGGCGACATAGGGAGCATGTCTGTGCCAGTCCATGTACTGACTAGACCGCTGCTGGAGTCGTAGTCTGGTGGGATGCTGCTCGTAGAAATCATGTATACCTGATCAACATCCTGTGTGGTGGAGACGGCTGCCACCCCATCGCTTGCAAATAGCTCTCTGGCGGGAATGATGCCGATAAGTAGTGCGCAGATCGCGAGTATCTCGGACGCGGATGTACTGGGTAAGCTTCCTCGTTGCCAGTAGTGATGGCTTGAGTGGCGGACCTGCCTTCAGAAGGCAGGCTCGATGTCTGGTTGACATCGACTTTACCGCAGCCCAAAGACGCCACCGGAGCTTTGCACCTGCTCGTACATCTCCTCACTACTACTGAACACGCTGTTATCGAACAGCTCTGGACCGAACGCGCTGTCGAGTGCGCATGCTGAAGGGTCGTCCAAATCCATGGTCTGCAATGGAGAAGCAGCAGCGAGCATAAGGTCGTCTATGCTGCTGTCGGCCGTCTACACCGAGATTGGTGGTTGCTGCAAGTGGCCAGTCTCGCTCGAGGCTTGCGGGAGTTGGCTCGAAGAAGCGTGTGAGCTGTGACAGATCGCTGTTGAAGTCGTAGTTGCTGTCACTGACGGCAGCAAGAACCCATGGCATCGTGTTGGAGTTGTCCAGCTCATCAGCAGACGGCACGTAGTACTGCGCGCTCGGATTGAGAATGGCACTGCGGACCTGCCTCGAAAGGCAGGCTCAATGTCGCATGGACATTGACTTTACCGCAGCCAGCATGCCTGTGCCGGTCCATGTACCAGCGAGATCGCTGCTGAAGTCGTAGTTGTTGTCAAAGACAGAGAGCATTTCGCAAGGCGGCGTGTTGGTGTCAAGTGCAACGTCGAAGTTGAGCTGTAGTTGATATGATGGGCTGGTGTCTTGTTGAGCTGGAAGTCTGTTATCTTCCGTGGAAGGCGGAATGTCAAAAGCCCCATGTGAAGTGGCAGGAGCAAATGATCCCTGAGGCAGTCGCGATCCGCGTGAAGTGAAAGAATCCATCTGAAGTGAAGCATGACCTTCTCAGTCACGCCAATTGATAAGCACTTCATCAGTCCTGAAGCGCTGAGTGCACATAGTCTCTTCAAGCTTCGTCCGGTATCCCATCTCGTACGCCAGGAGTCCAGCATGTGCGATCATGATACCATTGTCGATGCAGAATCTTTCATCCGTAGCAAAGACACTGCCTCCACGCTCACTGGCCATTATCCCCATCATCTCCTGCAGTCTGAGATTGCATCCCACACCGCCAACAATAAGCACCTGCGAACTTCCCACATGTGCCATTGCCCTTTCTGTAATCTCGACCAACATAGCGTAGGCCGTTTCCTGTAATGTGAAGCATAGATCCTCCCTCGTGACCACTTCCCCACTCTCTTCATCCTTCCAGTCGTTCCCCAGCCTATGCGCCATCTCCTCCACCTTTGCGAGAATACCACTGAAGCTCACATCCATACCCTTCACCGCGTATGGTAGATCCAGTAACACCTTGCCTCGCTTGGCCAGTTGCTCAATATTGTACCCTGGCGCAGGATCATTTGAGATCTCTAAGACTCGTGCGAACCGATCCAAGCAGTTTCCCACAGCGATGTCCAATGCTTCACCAAAAATCCTATACCGTTGCGCCGAGTACGCTATAACCTGCGTGTTCCCTCCACTGACATAGAGAACTACAGGATTCTGTGCTCCTGTGATCGCCCTCCCCATCTCAATATGTCCGACGCAGTGATTGACACCTACGAGAGGCTTCTCCCAAAGCTGGCTAAGCATTCGCGCTGCTATGGCTACACTTGAGAGAGGCGCTCCCATGCCTGGTCCTTGTGTGAAGCATATGCAGTCAATGTCTTCGATTGTGATGCCGGCTTGTTTTATGGCTTGTTTGACTAGTCGGACCACCCATCTTCGGTGGTGGGCTGCTGTGTCTTTGGGGAGGAAACCTGTTCCAGGAGGGGAGACGAAGGTGTGTCGTAAATTGGAGAGAATCTGGACTGGTGGTTGTTTGAAGTGGCCATCGTCGGAGTGGGCGCTGTCGTGGGGCGAGGGCGGTGATGATGGGGAGGGGTGGAGGATGACACCGACGCCCAGTTTGTTGGCGCTGCCTTCGAGGCCGAGAGCGATGGGCATGGTGAATACTTCTGTTAGGTGGTGTGAATGGTATAGAATTGTCTTCATGTGAAGAAGAGTGAGTGGGGTTCTTGTGGCTTTCGAGAATGACATGGGCTGAGCCACTGCCTACTCGTTTGCTTCGTAGACACACTGTCTTATGCGACAACATCTTCACTGACACTCTTACACACTCACCTCTTCCTCATTCTGGTCGCTGAGTCGGCCACTGCACATATCACCACTGCATTGCCCTGTCATATTGTGTGAGAGAGAAGAGAGGAAAAGACGTCAAAATGTCATGGAACGGGCTCAAGAAGAGCGTCGGGCGGACGACGACCAACCTGATGATGAAGACCGGCCACGTCGAACGCACCACCGACCGCGAATATGAAGTCGAAGAGCGCCGCTACCGAACCCTCGAGGCTGCCTCCCTCCGCCTACAGAAAGAAGCCAAGGGCTATCTCGACAGTCTGCGCGCTATGACCGCCAGCCAGATGCGAATCGCCGAAACCATTGACGCTTTTTACGGAGACAGCGGAGCCACCGACGGCGTGAGTAGAAGCTACAAGCAGGCTGTCGAAGACCTCGACGCAGAGACCGTCAAGGCGCTTGATGGGCCCTACAGGTGTGTTTCCCAAGATCCGCGTTTGTTGGATATGGTGTTTGATGAGGACGCCGGCATGTACGACTATGATGTTGTCAATGAGATTGAGAAGGAGCTCAATTTCAAGGCGGGCAACAGAAGGAATTACACCAGAGATGTGTATTCGAGGAAATGCAGGAAGGAAGATAAGCTCATTGAGTTTTGTTACAGAACTACCGTGCTGGAGCCCATCAATCGCTTTTGCGCTTATTTCCCCGATATCAACGAGTGTAAGCAATCTCGCCTCTTTGTAGTGCTGTTCAAGCTAATATGATCTAGGCATCAAGAAGCGGAACCACAAGATGCTCGACTACGATGCTATGCGAAGCAAAGTCAAGAAGCTGGTGGAGAAGCCCGACAAAGATCCCTCCAAGCTACCACGCACGGAGAAGGAGACTGAAATGGTAATGTCTGCTTCCGAATTCATTCGCACCAGTCATTTGTTCGAAGATGTTTCTCCTTCTGCACTGCATCATGATTTGTTGTACTTTCCATCTCCATCCAAGGCGGTGGTGAACGCGCATGATGGGCTCAAGCACAGGAAGAAGTATGCCGGGATCCAGGAGTCCGAGGAGGAAAACGCTCAGAGAAGTGTTGGCGTTTGGCGCAGCGCCAGCATGATGAACCGTATGGCGAGGGCGAGCAGTCTGCTCAAGAACACCCTCCTGACTGTTGCGGACGTTGCTCTGGGTTCACCGATCGAGCCAGAGTCCAGATCACCACCAGGTTGGGAGGAGCACCATCCACGGTTGAGAAGCCCTGTTCTCACAAAGACACCACCTTCTGCGAATGCGAATGCGAATCGGCACTCTGGCCACTTCGATGGGCTGCCAGTCGTTCGCGAGGCATCGAAGGAGTCCATCGAATTGGTTCCAAACACGCCATCATGGCACAGTCACCTCACTCCGAACATGCAGCGTGTTCTGAGAAGTCCAAGTCCTAGTCGCCACATCAGCATGCCCGTGCAACCACCGTCTCGCGATTCCATGGCCGTTGCTCCACTCCAGCTTTTCTTCCCTGCCAATCGCACTTCTCTTTCACCCGATGATCGCGCCAGCTATGAGACTCGGCGAAGTATCTCGAGCCACTCACGCAACCCCAGCTCCTCCTTCAAGGTCAGCTCGGAGAGCACCAGGCCACTTCTTCCGCGCAACACGAGCTCATCGCGCAAGTCACTCCCAGCAGAAAGAAACACTCGCGCCAACGTGCCCACCCCTTTCTTCGAGCCTTCTGAGTTGGAAGACATCATGGCGCCCTTCAGACAAAGGTTTGCAGAAGAGCAAGCTGACTTGATGGAACAGGCGAAAGCGGCGTACGAACAGCTAAACCAACAGCTGACGGACGAGCTACCTCAATTGATCGATCTTCGGTATGTTGATTCACGATCTGCGTGACAGAGCTAATGTACTGACTTCTGTTATAGCGTACCCTACCTCGACCCATCCTTCGAAGCCCTTGTGAAAATCCAATTGCGATTCTGTGCCGAAGCATACAGCCGAATGGCACAAGTGCAACAGTATCTCGATGCTACTACGCGCGACCAGTATGCAAGTGGTGATCTTGACGCCCGAGTGGAAGACGTGCTGGGCCAGATTAGAGAGCTGAGCATCGCGGGCACTGTTTAGGATCAGAGTGTTGATGGGCCGATGCCGAAGGATGAGTGCAAGTGGACCGAGCAATGCGAGCAAGCATGGCAAGCTCGAAGGTTGTAAAGTTTTGCATGAGTATGGCGCGATGAGTCTGCATTGTTTGTTGCTACGGCACTTACTTATGGTGGGAGCGAAAAGATGAGAGGTAGTAGACCTGTAATAACCTAAGTCCTATGAGCTGACCTCGTCTTCACTTCAACAAGGATACGTGCTCTATTGACCTAGGTGCTTTGGTGCAATGGAAATTTCGACTTTCGAAGTCGAGGCGTGAGTTTCACTCACATTGTGGAAAATTGGACGGAAAGACTCGCCAAAGCCGAATCGCTCTCTGAAAGATAGCAATTGATGGCTCTGCACTCTGTCTGGGCTAGTAAGAGCTTGGTGCTTCAAGAATGGACAGAGAACCTCTTGCCAAAGTCCAAATGCTCTCTGAATAGTGTCAATCGATGGCTCTGCGCTCTGTATGGGCCTTCGATGGCTTGGTGATCGCGGGTGAACAGAGATGATCGTGGAATCCTTCATGGTCATTGTCAGTATCTCTGACTTCCTATACAGTCTATGCCGCTCAACATACACATGAACTAGTGAGCTTTTCAGAGGTCGGAATCAGGAGATGAGCACGAGCAACCTTGGTATCTCCTCAGACTCACGCCGTCCATGCCATTCTGCTCGAACTCGTATCAGTGAAGCCAGTCACATGTCCAAACGGAGAAATGGAGATGAAAACATCTATGTAAACCCTCTTCTCAGCTCGTACCCGGCTTCACCTCGCCATTACCATTAATCCCTTTCTGCCTCTCAGCATTCCCTTCCAACCCAACAAGCTGCTTCGGATCACCAGGTATAATCATCTCGAACAGACTTTCCGCCGTAACGACAGTATACTGATGATATCCACATCTAGCAATGGGCATCGCCTTCCCTAGATCCACCATTCCATCTGTCAGAACTCTCTCATCAATATGCACGCCTATAACCCTGCCGATCACAACATCTACAGAACCCATAGGAGGATTTCCAGGTAACCGTAACGTCGAATGATATTGGCATTCGAACTTGATAGGTGAGGCGGCAACCATAGGACAATCGATCAGATCAGCTTGTTGTTTCTCGAGGTTGCATTTCTGGAACTCGTCCACGTTGGGAGACAGCCATTGTGCTGAAGCGTTCACTGCAGAGCGGAGGTCGTATGTTGCCATGTTCCAGCAAAAGTAGCCAGTTTGTTCGGCGTTGTTGACTGTGTCTTTTCTCTGAGAGTCGAGGTCTTGATTTGATGAGAACATTACGTATGGTGGATCAAAAGTGAGATTGTTGAATTGAGAATAGGGAGCGAGGTTGTCGATGCCATCTTTTGAACGGGTGGAAATCCAACCTATGGGTCGAGGTGTTACGCAGGACTGTTGTTATGTTTAGTGTTTGCGTGAGAAGGGTAGTGTTTGAGGTCGGCACCTTGAATGGGTCTCTTGGGAGGCCATGAGGTGTCTTGCCTGGTTCGTAGAACAACACCATGATGTGAATTCCACGCTTTGTATGTGTTGTTTCTGACTGCAAGTCAGTTCGTGTTGTGGAACGTTACAAGAGGTGGAGACACATGAGGTGTCATGCCGGCACCGAAACCGGCTTGCTGCTCGGCAAGTGTTTGCCGATACAGGACTGCGTTGCTTTCGAAGATCGGAAGAGCTGTATACTTGATATGGAGTTGTCATGAGTAACATTGTCTCACTGACAATCTTCAAAAGTACATGTGCTCAGTGACATCAGCAGCAGCATTGTGAAGTTGTGCCTACTCAGGGATGGCCATGACTATGGCCAGACCAGGCCTCACTGCCTACCTTTACGGCATGTGGCTCCCACTCACGGGCTAAGCTCGATCGGATCGTTGACAGTCGACCCTCCAGGAGAAGGCAGTTCCTTGAGGCGCATCTTGAGCCAGGCCGCCCACGCTGCCCACATCTCGCCACCAGCTTTAGAGCTCCACTTCTCGCAGAACCTGAGCAGTTTCTCATACCTGTCCACGATATTACCTCCCGTAGCCGTGAGTGTCTTCTCCAGATCGATCGGGCAGAGATAAGGTGGTTGTGCGCCGTCTTCAGTCAGGCCCGCCGTGCCTTGCATGACACACGCGTAGTATACGCAATGATCCATGCCAACGATGTGCCCTACTTCGTGGGAGGCTGTCTTGCAGATTCGTGCGAACCACAAAGCGTTCTTCGCTGCCGATGAACGCTCGCCTGCTGGTACGCTCGCCATGTAAGCGCTCACAGCCGCGTCCATAGCAGTATCGGCGCGAGTTTGCAGTCCGTTTTGCTTTCCTTTTGGCTTCTTGGTAGGCGGCTCGATCGCTTCGCCACTGCAGGACGCATCAACGAAAGCTTGACAGTGACTTAACGGCCACACATGCTCCGTCTCGATCTCCTGCAGCTTATCGAGCCATGGATTGTATCGTGAGCTACAGACTACAGCTACACGATTGCCACCGTACGCTCTTCCGCAGCAAAAGTCATCGGGTTCGTCCTCGTATAGATCATGGTCGACTAGCATCAAGAGCGCATAAGCATCTTCTGAAAGAATTGTAATCGCGGCATCCAGCAGATCGTTCAGGTTTAGTTGTCCAGAGTACAGCCCGTCCTTCGAAGGACGATGCCTGATGCCGATGGCTTCAGAGCCGATGTTCAAACCAATACGCTCACGTCCACCAGCATGCCCTTTCTTCTTACGAGCTTCGGTCCATGGCATGAATTTGAGTTGTGGCCCATCATAAATTTTGACAATCAATGGATGATAGAAAGCTTCCAGATACTCTCTTAAAGGCTCTGCTGCAGGCGGTATATGGCCTCGATCTGCAGCTGGCATTTTCGCATTGCCAGTATTTGCATTCGGGATCGCCCAGCCACGGACATGATTTGACTCAGCGGCGTATTCTGGTGGACGAACAACATATATCGTGCGTCTGCCAGACTCTGCGGCGATCCTATCACGTATGCGTAGCCAAGACCGGACACTCTGAGGTCCATACTTCGGATCAAACGATAGCTCATCGCCAGGCAGTACTAAAGGTGCCGGGAACGTCGAGGCATGGATAACTTCAGGTAGTGCTTTGCTTGCCGGTCGTGGAATGTGTTTCTTGTAGCCAACCTCTTGTGCATGTGGCGATGGTTCGAAGCAGAGAGTAGGGTGCTTGCAACCAGACATGACTCCAGGTTGATGCGTAGGAAGACGGGAACGTAAGAGAATTCGCTTGCTCGACGCGTCTACCTATATATCAGCTTGTGTCAGCTCATTGCCTTGGCCAACATTAGTATGGCCCAGTGCATCCTTCGCTTGGCTATTTCACGATTGTGCGGACTGCCGTGCCGCGTTGATGAGTCACGAAAAAGGAAAGCGTAAGAGATGTGATGTTATTATTGTGCTCGAGGACGCGTTGTAGTTGCTGCCTGCAGGGATCACAGCTAATCGGATAGTTCCGGCGCTAGCTAAATGTCAGTCAAACGCTCAATTAATTTAGTTCAAGCCTGGCGGGGGGAAACCAACCTTTTGATGTACAACATGAACATAAAGTGGCATTCATCATGATTGTGATTATGGGACTCTGATACTTCACTTCTTGCTCAACTGCATTTATAGATTAAGTTCTCTCCATATATCGTAACACCTCGAAGAGCTGACTGGTACATCCTTCCGCGCACATGCTATTGACCAACCGCCAATCTATGCTTCAGTCTATCGCCAACGCCGTGGTCAAGACAATGCAACACTTCTGCCCTATCTCCTGTTGAAGTTCAGATACCTGCTACCAATGAACAACAAGATCAGGTTACTGCCGATGAATGCAATTAGGATACCAAGATCTCGCCATCTATTGTCGAACGAGATGCCCAATGGCTCGTAGAACTGATCACCAACACTGTATGCGCAGTATCCACAGTCGGAAGTCGAGTTGTCTACGATGTAGCCAGGACCGCCGGAGGCAAAGAAGTTAGCCATGTAATCCCCGCACGTCTGTCCTTGAGGAGCCGTGAAGCGATTGAGCTCACTGTCGGTACAGATCACAGGCTTGCCATGCAGCTCAGTCGAGACGAGACCTGCAATGAGACGCGTGAAAGGATCCAGCTCGTAAAGCCACGCTCGCCAGAAGCCAGGAATCTGTGGCTTGGGTACGGTGACACCGCAGAACAGTGCGAAGATGATGATCAAGAATGGATTGAGCAGCACAGCGATGAAAGTGCTGGGTGTCAAAGCAGAGACCATTTGTCCAAGAGTGACAGAGAACAGCTCAGTGACCAAGATCATCAAGAAGTTATATCCTGCACGATCGGACGCCGAGCTGAAGCCCGGGATGTAGTACAAAGGCAAGAAGAAACCAATAGCACAGATGATGCTGTAGGGAATCTCGGCGATGACCATGGACAGCGCGAATGGCAGTTGCTTGTAGGTCTTGCTGGCGGCTTCGCGGTAGTAGATCAGACGACTGAGATCGTACTTTGGCTCGACTTGAGCCAAAATCAGTGCTGGCAGAACGGTGACCTGGAAGATGATGAAGACTCTGTACTGCAAGGATGTTCGTGACTCGTCGAGCTGCAAGAACATGAGACCAGTGAGCAAAGCGATGATGACATGGTTGAAGAGACGAGTGAAGCCGTAATTTGGTGATCTCCAGAAGGACTTGTGAGTGCGTACCTGCACGGTCTTGATCTGGTGCCAAAGCGGTGTGGCGAATTCCTTCTGGTCAACCGGCGGCTGAGAGCCAACAGCTTCGATGCGTTCTCTCTTGATGCGCAAGATCTCTTCCTTGGTCTCTGCGAGCTCTTCGGAGTCTTTCCAGATCAGGCCCCAGTCCTTGTCGCCAATCATTGGAGCTTGGCCAGCTCCAATGGCGTCCAGCATCCACTCAGCCGGGTTCGCATTAGGCGGACACTCGGCGCCGTACTTGTGGAAGTACCCACGCAGTGTTGCAGCATCTTTGCCTATATCGCCGAAGTACACTGTCTGTCCTCCTCTTTGTAAAAGCAGGAGGCGATCGAAATTCTCGAAGAGTGAAGCATTAGGTTGATGAATTGTGCAGAGAATGGCTTGTCCTGCGGCAGCAAGCTTTCGCAAGAAACGCACGATATTGAATGCGGATTGCGAGTCAAGTCCGGATGTCGGCTCATCGAGGAAGAGCAGGAGTTCTGGCTTTGCTGCCAACTCGACTCCAATAGTCACACGCTTTCGTTGCTCGACTGCAAGTCCAGCTTCTGGGCTGCCGATGATAGCATCAGCGATGTCCTCCATCTCGAGCAAGGCGATGATCTCTTCGACGTAGGCGTATTTCTCCTCTTGCGGTGTCTCGTAGGGTTGTCTGAGGACTGCTGAGAAGCGGAGAGCCTCACGAACAGTCTGCGTGCCTTCGTGAACATCAAGCTGCTCTGCATAGCTAGTACCTCTTTGAAACGCTGTTCCTGGAGGCTTGCCATCAATGAGCTTGTCACCAGTGATCACTCCGATGTTCTTTCTTGAGGCGAGCACGTCAAGGAGGGTAGTCTTGCCCGCACCAGAGGCGCCCATAAGTGCAGTGAGCTGTCCTGGCTTGACATAGCCGAAGATGTTGTTGAGCAATTTGAGTTGGCCAGACGGTACTGGCACTTCGTAGCACAGGTTCTCCCATGTCAAGACTGCCTTCGACTCAATCTTCAGTTCAGAGCCTTCGGCTTCTCCTTCCTTGCGACTACGCTTCTGTCGCTTCTCAGCTAGGGCATCGTTGAGCTGCTTGCGCGCCTTGTCCTCTTTAGCATAGAAGGTGATTGTCTTGCCACCTGCACCCCACTTGACGAATTCACCCAAGAAGGCATTGGCCATCAAGAATGCAGTGACAAGGACAACGATGATGCCCCAGTTGCGCCATAGATCGCGAGGAAAGTACTGGAAAGCGGTCTCGATGTAGCTTGTTCCAGACACAGTAGCGGAACCTCCAGTACTGCCTGCGAGTGTGCATGTTTGATGCGCGATGTCACCATAGCCAGCTCCGTATGGAATGAGGTAAGATCCTTCACATTGCAGCTCAAGCCTCTCGAATTCGTTCATCATCATGGCTGAAAAGCCGAGACCGAGCGCGTTGATGTAGAAAATCCAGGACAGCCAAACTTGTTGACTAGGATACTGGATGAGATAGCCGGAAGTCAACACGAACAAGGTAATAATCGTGGCGGCGAACTTGATGGCACTGTCGAAATCAGGGCACAGACAGCCCACTGTGCGGAAGAACAGAGTGATCGCGAGATAGCCAGTGATGATGATCAAGTAGAACGTGAAGAAGGCACCAGCATCGTAGACCAGTCCACACATGAAGTATACCATAATCGAGAACACCAGGATCTGTGTTGCGGCAAACGCTAAGTCGACAAGAATTTGCGCAATCCAGAGAGCAGAGGGTCGATGGAAGGTATACGCTCTGTGCTTGTTCACGATGCCTCTGCCCATCATGACAGTGCCAAGCTCACCGAAAGCCTGGAAGCAGTTAAACAGCAATGCGATGAAGAGAACACCGCCTCGAGTGAAGGCGCCCGCACTAGTCTTCGGCTGCTGTAGCCAGACAGTACCAATAACAATAGCGATGACAATCGAGGTGATCCAGGAGACGACGAGGGAGAAGCGATCCTGCCATTTGAGGATGAATTGCCGCTTCATGAGAGCCCACGTCTGTAGGTAGAATGGAATTGAGTAGACGGATTTCTGTGGTGCGTGGCGCTTGCCTTGAAGTACAGCAGTCTTGAAGTCCTCGTAGACGTGCTGCTCTTCCTCGACTCGCTTGCGCCATCTGTTCATCTCTTCGTCTCGCATTGCGGCGTAGTTGGACTTCTCAAAAGCCTCGACAAGATCATCTGGTGTTGATGGGACGTCCACGGAACTGCGGCCTGATGCATATTCGCGCTCGAACTCGTCTGTGCAGCCAGTCAGGTAGTCAGGTGTCGTCTGTCGCGGCTTTTCGAGGAAGCCCAATCCTTCGAAGTATGATCTTGCTTCTTGCGTTGGCCCGAAGAAAACTTGCCGTCCTTCTGCAATAACCATGACCTTGTCGAATTGTGAGTAGATGTTCTCCGATGCCTGGTACAGTGAGACAAATGTCGTGGTGTGATATATGTCGGTCATGATGCGCAATGACTTGGCATAATCCAGCGCCGTGGAGGCATCCAGACCTCTTGTCGAATTGTCGTGACTGCAAACAGAGCCACCTGTGATCATCATCTCGGCAATGGAGACACGCTTTCGCTCACCTCCAGAGATGCCGCGAACGAAAGGATTGCCCACGATGGTGTTCTTGGTGTGCTCGATATTGAACATTCGTAGCAACATATCGACGACTTTATCCTTGAACTGCGCCGGGCTGATTCCACCAGGTCTCTTGCCAGGCACTTTCGTTTCTAACGCGAACCCAAGTGTTTGGCCAACAGTCAATGTAGGGTGGTGAACATCGTCTTCCTCGCAGTAGACAGCCTCTCCACGATAGCGTTTCTCGAACTCCTTGGCTGAGAAAGGCCCATACTGGACCTCTCCTTCGATGTTGGTGTAGCCATATCTTTGGTTCGCGATTACCTTCAGAAATGATGTGCATCCAGAGCCAGGCTTTCCAAGGACAAGCACCATCTCACCCGGCTTGACCAGACCTTTGAAGTTGTGCAGGATGTTCACTTCCTTGCCCTTCGCACCTGCTCCAACTAGACCCATCAAGAATCTGACAGGAAAGAGGAAGAAACCAGTGAACGCATCAGGGAAGGTCTGGACGAAGATCTTGCTCCCTCCCATGCCCTTCACTGTGAGCGAGTCGAAGAGCACACCGATAGCTTTGCCCTTGATACCACTCTCCTCCTCCAGGCGCTTGTTGCCTCTCAGTGTGTCTTCCAGATCGAATTGCTCCTCGTCGTCATCACTCGTCGCCGGTGACACGGCCTTCTCCAGATCTGTAGTAACGCCATGCTTCTTGCTCTCACTCTTCCTCCTCGAGATGCGACTGGTGCCTGTCAACTCCCGTTGCAACTCAGCAAAGTCGCTGTGAGCACGATGTACGTTCACGCCATGTATTGATCGCTGATCAACGGACGACACTCTTCCCGATTCGTTGGCGAAGTCGTTCTGGCTACCCACTGAAGTTTCCTTGCTGGCGGTCAGGGTATCCCGGTCGTTTTCGATCTTGTGCTGCTGCACCTCGACAGCTTCGGTCGCAAATCCAGCTCGCTCGTCCTTCTCGCTGGCATACGCAGCAGATGGATTCCCTGCATTTCCACTCTGGTCGAAGCCATGCCCGCCATGAACATGTCCTGGATGATCAAGATGCAGTTCCTGCTCGATCTTCTCTTTGGCAGACTCCATCTTACGTCTTGTGCGGCCCACGGCCCGTGAGCCAATCTCACTCTTGTCCAACAACAACGATGATGCGCTCCAATGACAATTCAAGTAAGCACCTAAGTCAGCCAATGTGTGGCGAGACTTCTTCTCCAAAAACCTCTCTGTCTATGGCGTGGAGGCCATCGTACGACTAGTATACATTCAACAAACGGTGGAGTGGAGCAGGAAGAATGGAGATGAGCCATTGTTTGCGCCTGATGAGTGATGCTGGAAAAGAATTATGGAGCTCAGCATCCCTTTGCCGAATAGCTTCCACAAAATGTACAATGCATGTAGGCAGATCTGGCATTTCGTGCCATTCTACGCGCGCTTCTCGCCTCCAGTCGCGTACAGCTGCGGCCAAGCAACCGGATGTCAGGATAGCCATGATGCCGATGGGAATACGTCTTACCTAAACCAGAGAGGTGGTCCACTTCGAGAAACATCTTCGAAACCTCACAGGTCGGTCGGCATGCACCCCTCCACTTGTCGGTACGGGTCAATTCACCGTAGCCCTAATCCAGTGCCTCCTCCATCGGTGTCTAAGATGAGTCGGAAAGCTGTTTGCGATGCGTTGTGAACTTCTTGTTTGTGATCGAAGAGCTAGCTACAAGGCTTGAGATTAGGCTAGAGAACCGCAAAGAAACCAGGTCATTCCTGGCCACAAGCATGACTTTGTGCATATCAATACAGTTCATCTACAAATTTCCCCACCTGGTTCTTCTCATCACTTCGTGGCTAGAATCATCAATCCCTCGCCAAACGCCACGCTATAAGTCATGCGCCCGTTACACAAGATAGGCAGAACAATCCTTTTGACTGCATCGCCAAGCCGGTCCCTCGTGCCTTGAGAATCCTGTCTTTTGTTTGCACAGCAACCTGGCTGTCTCCGAATCCGACTTTTCTCGCGCGCTTCCCACGGAGTTCATCTGCATATCGCCGCTTTGGCCAATCGACGGTCTGTCGCCCTTGTCTCAGACTTGCATTTGTAAGCCAGAATCGCTTGTACAGTACACACAGCGGTGAGCCGCACTTTTATGCAAAGGAGCCGGGTCCTGGATCGATCACTAATTCCGTGTAGGACAAGGCAAGGTCCACCTTGTTCCTCGTGTCGTGTATGAGTTTCATATATCTTCAGTACCACGTGGAGATTCTAAACCTCCTGCGTGGTAGCTCATGACTTTTCCATATCAGATCGTTGAGACGGAGGTGGAGCATCGCCCATCACTTCGTCCTGCTGGTCACCTTTGCTGTCGCTTCGGCCAACACGCGCGAGCCATTGCTCCGCAGAGTCCAACGTAGCCTTCAAGACACCGCTGACTTGGCTCATCACTTCAAGTCCTTCACCGGCAAAGCTAATCATGCGTCGTGCGTTTCGACTGGTCTCGGAAGCGACAGCTTGCTGTCTTGACACGATCTGCCAGCGTTCTGGCAATGACATGAGCTGTCTTCGGACGAATTCCTTGGCGTTCTCCGGTAGCACTCCTCCAGTGTAGGCTGAGACTGACTGCACAACTATATGCAGCCTCTTCATGATATCGTCGCAAGTCCTTTGGATGTCCTCAGCCAGTCTACGAGCTTGTTCATTTCGCTCGGGTGTGGACTGGCGTTGTCCTTTCTCCAGGATTGCCCCATCATTTCCAGCTTGCTGGTCACGGGCTTGCTCGTACTTCTCTAAGCAGATTTGTAGCGCAAGGCTCAGATGTTCTACACCTGATGCTGCCTCTTTCAGCAGATTAAGACATATTCGGAGGCTGTTCCGAGAAGTATAGCTGAGGGCGACAGACAGACCTCCAGTGGTCACCCAGAACTGCGAGCTCCAGCTGCGGGCATGTGGTGGCCGCATTGGACTGGCCTCCTCGCGATATGAGGGTGGTCGACTGCCACTGTACGGTGGCAACTGTGCTTCATGTCGATGTCTGGACGCATCGCCGTTCGTCATGGTAATATCATGCTTGTCAATAGGGCCAGCTTCGATGTCTCCAGGTCGACGAGACTGTAGATAGCGGCGAACACCAGCGTCCAGGCCAGTTATCCCACCCACAGAGCTTGCGACATTGATAGTGTTACGCTCCATCATGTTCGCAGCGCCCTGCACAATACGCGGCGTGAAGCCTTTGGTGGTAGAGTAGGCTGCTAGAGATGTCTTCACAGCACCGCCAACCCATGGATGAGCTTGCGCTATAAGTTCCAAGATCGGCTCCGGGTCCTCCCTGAAGTCGGCATGTGAAAGTCCATTCGAGCTAGCATGTGACATTTGCCTGCTCTCGGTTCGGTGACCACGGCTATACTCTGTGACTCTTATTAGCAGATACACAGGCAGAGCCTTCAGCAAATCTTGGGAATATAAACTCACCTGGATTGCCCAAGCCAGACAGCGCTTCTGCTGCCAGTCGCACATCAGGGTCCTCCATGGAAACCACGCTTGTCGCTCGTCCATTACGTTCTTCTACACTTATGACACTTGCAGTCTCGATAGGACTTGCCATGTTCACGTCTGCCCCTCTTTCACTGAGCGACGAGTGCCCAGGGTCTATTCTGGGTAGACTTCGCACAGATTGTGGTGATGATGGATGTCTCGGCGTCGACATGTGGTCAAATTCCGCTGAGAGTACTGTCTTGAGGTCTGGTAAAGTAACATCGTGCTGCTGCGGTCTGATCTCATGTCGAGGAACGGCAGGCCAGTCAACAGTTTCTGGTGATCGGGTCACCGCGCTCGGTGGTCTGTTCTGCTGCGCTTCCATGTTGGCGCATTGGCACTCTCAGCTGTTGTCGACGTGGAAGCGGCGGGGGTCGTGTTTTGCGGGCGACTTAGACATAAAGCAATAGGTATCTGAATACGAAGGAGTCTGCAGGCGTGAGAGTCGAGGTCGAGCAAATGCGCACAGAACCAGTGACGGCGCACGTCACATGCAAACGGCCTGTGCGGCGATCAAAAAGGATAGCGTCTTCGCGGAAACTCGGCCTAGGTTTTCGCTTTTCGTTGCCAGCGAATCAGGTCGCTTTCACATGCCAGGAAACACCGCGTGATGAAACTGCTCGTAAGCTTCTTTTGTCGTTTGCAACGCATGAGTCTCCTCTGATAAGAGTCACGTATCCATTGAGACATTGAATCCTCAACATTCCGAGTTGTGCGATTGAGCTCGGTTCTTTTCGTTCTGTCACATGTGGCGAGCTGGTGGTATGCAGACTCCATGACACTCTTGCAGGGCTTGTGGTACCCGCGCCGCCAACTTTATCGATTCAGCTCAGCTCCTCCTACAAGGTCAGTCAGTCTGGGTACGAACGCCAGCAGAGGTCGCGGGGTCAATGGCCGACAATCGCTCTCACATGTGAAGAACAAAGTGGGCTTGACGAGCGCCACCATCCCACCACTGGGAAATGCGGCTGAAGACGACGATAGCAATTGTTGTGCATGTCTCGGCAGGTAATTTTCGTCTAGGACCGTTGGTGAGGTCTAATTAAGCTACTGGCAGGTACCTATTGCCCCTGTCTCACGGGTTTGAGAACAGTGAACATTGCTATATCTGCTATTCCACAATTGTACAGTCACATATGGTCGACGAGAAGTAGTCGGCGCATCTTCAAGGTAGATTCAAGCCACCCTTTGCTAGCTGACCACGTACCGACAGGATCGGCGGCCACGTGGAAATAAACAAGGCGCCTTTCGACTTCTAACAACAACGACGGATGCAATGATGTTGCATCATCTTCAGATTTCTACTGAGGTGGAGTGCCCGTGAAGAGAGAGTAGAGCAGAGTGTATGGACAATATCGAAATATGGCTGCGGGAAATCTGCTACGTAAGCATTGTCGATCGCGTACGCTGTGGCTGCAGTGTGCGAACGCTCACTTCGAAGCAGCCTTGGCGGTTCACGAGTTGCATGTGAAAAACACCGAGACTGTCGTTCAGGCGTGAAGCCTCGCTTTACACATCTGGAACCACTGTGATCAGCCAGTCAGCCCATACAGTCCCTACAATGGCACAGGAAGCTTGGAAGAGTAAAATTCGGAATAAGAAACCGCACATTATCAAGGACTTCATGAAATGTACAACGCGATGGCAAATCGATTGAAATTTGATTGCAGGTATGTAGTATCCTGCTTGATCTAATGTAGAGCATACGCAATGCTCAGTATGAAGCATGTTCCACGAGCCACCGTTCGTTGGACCTCAATGCAACATCACTCGTGTGACTGTGTGGTCACAGCCACAATCTATCCCACCCAGCGTCTGGCACTCTTGAAGACTCTGCTCCAAGGTCCAAACTCACCCCACTCCTTCTTCTCTTCGCGAGGCAGGTAGCTGGAAACCTCCTTCAAGATAGTACGCTCTGGGTGAGGCATGAGAGCCAAAACTCTGCCATCTGGTGTACGCACACCCGTGATGCCCAGAGGAGATCCATTAGGATTGTACGGGTATGCTTCGGTCGTCTTGAGGTAGTTGTCAACGTATCGCATCGAAACAAGACCTTGATCGATGAGGTTCTGAGCAGAGGACTCGCCGGACTGCGGGAATGAAGCACGACCTTCTCCGTGAGCAGTGACGACTGGCAGATAAGAGCCGTTCATACCGTGTAAGAACACAGATGGCTCTTTGTAGTTGTCTGCTTTCTCAGTGACTTGCACCATGCAGACACGAGCTTCGTACTGCTCACTAACATTACGTTCGAACGTTGGCCAGTTCTCCGCGCCAGGAATGAGTTCTGTCAGACGGGACAGGAACTGACATCCATTGCAGACTCCGAGCGTGAACGTATCTTTACGCTCGAAGAAGTCCTTGAACTCATTGCGAGCTCCCTCGTGTAGTAGGACTGACTTGGCCCAGCCTTGACCTGCACCGAGGACATCACCATAGCTGAAGCCGCCACAGGCTGCGAGACCCACACATGACTTGAGGGAGAAGCGACCTGTGAGTATGTCGGTCATATGCACGTCGATAGGGCTGAACCCTGCGATCGAGAATGCGAAAGCCATCTCAGACTGGCCGTTGACACCTTGCTCGCGCAGAATGGCGACACGCGGCTTCTGTTTGAGCGTCGCTGAGATGGATGTGGTCCATGGCAGGATGTTTTCCTCTGGCTTGAAGCTGAGATTGAAGCGCAGACCAGGATTGGCATTATCGTCGATGTTGGCCTTCTCAGCATCAGCACAGTCTGGGTTATCTCGTAATCTCTGCATGGCCCACGATGTGTGGTGCCACTTCTGCTGCAACTCCTGTCTTGAAGCACGGTAGATGCAGTCTGCACCGTAGTGGATCGCAAGCTCTTGTCTCGAAGACTTCGGCACAGATGCGATGACAATAGGCTTCTGAGGTGCGAATACACCACGGAACTGGCTCTCGTCCTTCTTACGAATCTGGAAGACGGCACCGAGTTCTTCGTTGAAGAGTGTTTCGATGACATCCTGAGGTCGACCAGACTCGACGATGCGATCAAGCATCAGATCAAGACCGCAGCGACCTGCGAACATCATTTCTGTCAGAGTCGTGAACAGACCTCCATCTGATCGGTCGTGGTAAGCGAGCACAATGTCTGTCTCGTGAAGCTGCTCGATGGCATTGTAAAAGTCTTTGAGTTCGTCCACATCGTGTACGTCTGGCGCAGTGTCACCAACCTGGCCGAAGACCTGTGCGAGAGCGGAACCTCCGAGTGCCTTTCTGCCACTGGCAAGGTCGACAAACATCAGCAGCGTCTCGCCAGCATCCTCGTAGCGTGCAAGCGTTGGCGTCCAGGTGCTGCTGAGGTCGTTGACCGGTGCGAAAGCAGTGATGACGAGAGATAGAGGAGCAGTGACCTCCTTGTCGGCCCACTTGGTCTTCATTGACATTGAGTCTTTTCCCACTGGAATACTGATACCCAGCTCGGGACACAGTTCCATGCCAATGGCGTGCACAGCCTCGTATAGAGCAGCGCCTTCTCCTGGGTGGCTACTTGCTGCCATCCAGTTGGCCGAAAGACGAACACGCTTCAGCTTACCGTCAGTGCTAGCTGCCGCGATGTTCATCAATGACTCTGCTACTGCCATGCGTGCCGAAGCTCCAGCTGAGATCAGAGCCAATGTAGGCTTCTCGCCCATTGCCATAGCCTCTCCAGTGGTGATTCCCGGCGTCAGTGACGTCGCTGTCACTGATACATCGGCGACAGGAGTCTGCCAAGGACCAACCATCTGATCACGAACAGTCAATCCGCCTACTGTACGATCGCCAATAGTGATGAGGAACGACTTCGAGCCGACGGACGGCAGTGCTAATACTCGGTCAATTGCAACCTGTAAGACAGTTTCCACTCTTGTCGTTGCAGTCGGAATGTATGTTGCCAAGCTACTGTCGAAAGCTGGGAGCTTAGCCTTGCGGGAGTTGACAGTTCTTGTCATTTTGGGTGGCTTGCCGAACAGCGTCGACATAGGCAAGTCTATCGGCTTTGGCTCTTCGGGAGAGTCTCTGTCCATGACAACTAATTGCTGCTCCTTCGTAGCCGTGCCCACAACAGAATACCCGCATCTCTCGCGCTTGCAGATCTTCTTGAATTCATCAAGCTGATTCGGTGCGATGGCCATGACATATCGTTCCTGGGCTTCGCAGCACCAGATCTGCAGAGGACTAAGACTTGGATCCGCGTTGTCAATCTCTCTGAGCTCAAACTTTGCGCCATAGCCGGTGTCGTGCGCCAATTCTGGTAGCGCGTTTGACAGGCCACCTGCACCAACATCGTGGATGAATTGAATAGGGCTCGCCTCTCCAAGCGATGCGCATGTGTTGATAACTTCCTGTGCTCGCCTCTCGACTTCAGCATTGCCGCGCTGTACACTTGCAAAGTCTAAGTCGACACTTCCTTCGCCGGACTGAATGCTTGATGCTGCACCACCGCCAAGCCCAATAAGCATGGCTGGGCCACCAAGAACGACCATATGTGCTCCAGCATCGACCTTGTCCTTCTTCTTGATCTCGTTCCCAGGTCGTACTGTACCGACACCGCCAGCAATCATGATGGGCTTGTGGTATCCCCTGACTTCTGTTGTAGTCTCATCAACTGGCACATTCATTGACAATGTCCGAAAGTATCCAGTTGTGTTGGGTCTCCCAAATTCGTTGTTGAAAGCTGCACTACCAATAGGTGCCTCAAGCATGATGTCCAAGCTGCTGGCCAGATGTGCTGGTTTGCCGATATCGATCTCCCATTTCTGTATGTGACCAGGAATCCGAAGATCAGAAGTGTTGAAGCCGGTCAACCCAGCTTTGGGCTTGGAGCCTCGCCCAACAGCACCTTCATCTCTGATCTCACCGCCGGCTCCAGTAGCAGCACCAGGATAAGGCGAGACAGCCGTGGGATGGTTGTGTGTCTCAACTTTGCCAAGGGTGTGCACTTCCTCTTTCATTTGTTTCCACTCACCATTCTGATCGGGCGCCCAATGACTGCCCGGATATCCTTGGAAGACGGCTGCATTATCGCTGTATGCAGACAAGACGTAGTCGGGGTTTCGCTTGTGAGTATTGCGGATCATCTGAAATAGACTGTGATCCATAACTTTGCCGTCGATGGTCCATTCAGCGTTGAACTGCTTGTGCCTGCAGTGCTCCGAGTTGACCTGAGCGAACATAAAAAGCTCAACATCGGTTGGGTTACGTTTGAGATCTTTGGTGTAAGCATCGATGAGGTACTTCATTTCGGACTCGTCCAAAGCAAGACCTAATGTCTTGTTCGCCTCCCGTAACGTAGCTTCAGGTCCAGCCTGGCTATGTAGCAAGTCGACTCTCTGCAATGGGGCAGGAGCCGCTTGAGCAAACATTGCGTCGAGGTCCGGTGGAGTCGTGGCAAGGTTGTCGGTCATGCGATCGTGCAACGAGTCCGGACTTGGGATTGCATCATCTTGGAAAGCCTGGTTGAACTTGGCAGCATAGAGAACACCACGTTCGACCCTCTTGACAGCGGACTCCAGACCGCAGACGTGTGCGATGCTGGTCGCTTTCGAGCTCCATGGCGAGATCGTGCCAGCTCTTGGACTCACGTAGAAAAGTCTGATGTTCTTGTCCGCAGGAGCTTGGCCATGGTTCACAGCCTTCTGCAGCGCATCATAGAGCTCACCGTGTTCGGGATAGCTATCATATTCGAGCAGCTGTGCAAGGCTCCTGTGTTCTTCCTTTGTGAGGTCTCGGTATGTGACCACGTAGTGCACCCAGACTGCCTGCAGATCCTTGGCACCAAGTTGCGAGATGAGTGCATCGCGGCGGAACCTTGACAGCGCGGAGGCACCTGGCAAGGCAAGATATGCGCCCTGAGGCTGTGTCGTAGTCATGTTGGTATGGAGAGAACTGCCAATGGCAGTTATTGTTGAGGATGTCTACATTGTCTCTATCTTGGAGTCACAGAATGTGAGGTGAAGTTTTTATGAGCTTTCGGGCTGGCCCGTGCATTAAGCTTTTTACACAACCTCTTCCATCGTTCTTGCCTCACCCAGTGAGAGGCTTCAGTTTGACCAAAAGGTGGGACGAGCTTTGTGAGCAAGAGGGCAAAATGCAAAAAGTTACCCTGTCGAGTCACAAGTACACCTTGCATCGCTACACGTAGTGTTACAAAACCATAGCTTTTTGAACAAGCCAGCTGTGATGAGAATGTACCCAAGCTCAACAGACATCCTAGTTGAGCCTGAGATCACGAACTGAAGTGAGAGGTGAAAGTGAGTGGTTGAAGTGATGATAGATTGACAATGATAGGATACATCGCGCAAAGTCCTATCCGTTTAGGTTTTTCAAACGCCATGCTTAGGCTTATTCTTTGCAGACCCAGTAAAACGCCGCGTGAAGGTAGAACGCTTCTGTCTCCCAAGAAAGATCTTTCATAATTCCACCGTCCCTGTTTTTTTCGTCCCATGCCGTGCCGAATGCTATCATGTCGCAGCACTGCTCTTTGTACTGTTACTTCTCGATCTACCGCCGCTTGTAGTACTGGCCGTCGAAGGCCCCGAAGAGGTTGCCGAGCGATGACTTTTGCTGCCGTGAAAACCTCGCTTCTAAAGACACATATCGGATCCAATCAGAACAACAGCCATGACTTCATGACGATGAACAATGAGTGGTGAAACGCCATGCGCTATGCAGAATGTGGAGGGGGTATGAAGGGGCTGTCGCAATTGCAGAAACGAAAGCGCGACGAGTTGGGAAGCATACATGCTGGGGATGAGGCAATGGCGGGCATACACGCTCGAGCTTCTCATCCACGTACCGAATTGGTATGTCTCTCAGCTCTCCTGTCGTCCTGTAAGCGCAAGCGCTCCATCGATATCGGATCCCCGTCTGCGGTGCTCATAGGGCTCTTCGACTGGTTGCCATAGGCTTGGGGAGGTCGTACCGCTGGGGCATGTCCATTCTGTTTCATGGTCTCCGCAAGTTGCGTCAATCGATCCCATTTCGCTTGTCGACTCGCCTTTACTGCCTCGGCGTTGTTTTGTTGTTCCGTATATTCGTGCGAGCATTCGTCGAATAATTGAGGATTCACTTCCATGAATAGCTTCATAGCATTGTATACCATGCCGTGAATTGTGCTGCAATTGATGTTAGCGCGTGCATTGAGGTTGGGTTCGCAAGTACATACCGATTCCAGTGTCCTTTGGAGTTCTCGTATAAGGGCGCAAACATAATCGGTAGAATAACGTCCACGTTGTCGCTGACAAGGTTGCAGAAGTATTCGTTGTTCCAGAAGTAGAGTGCGCGTTCGGCAACCTGTCCACGTTAGTTTTGGCAGTCTTGAACACATTTCCGATCTTACCTGGAAATGTGGGCTTGCGACACTCTTCGCGAGCTGGTTGAACAAAGGTTCTTGCACCTTGGCAAATTCGGCAGGGTCCATCACTTCGAAGATGTCTTCCACTTCGTTCAAGAACATGACTTCCTTCGTGCTGTTCACCTTCGGCCAGTAGCGCAATAGTCCCAGTACAACTTCTTCAGTGAGTGCGGCATCCTTCTCCAGAAACTGCACGATACAGTAGGCCAGTTGTGGGTGGTACATGCTCAAGCTCTTCACCTTGTGAAGAGGTATCAGAACCCTAGTCAGGAACAGCTTGTGCTCCTCCTTTAGTGGTAATGCGAAGCCGTTAATGATCGAGCCAAGGATCTCCAGGAGCTCGGCAATGCCGTTGAAACGCTCGGTCTCGTAGATGAATTGGAAGAAGACGTTGTTGATGCTGCGTCTGATGAATGATCGCAAGTTGAGGAACTTTCCGTATATCCTGTGTAGGGTAGTCTTCAAGAAGTCTCGTTCGCGAGGGTCCTCGGAATCGAAAAGCTCGAGGAGTTGCAGCACAAAGCTATGGTCGATATACTGCTTCGCATAGTTCGTGTTGAAGTCCTGACTTTCTATGAAGCGAAGAAAGAACTCGTAAACGACCTGTATGTGTGGCCAGGCGACCTCGAGAACCGGCTCGTCTTCCTCGGGATCAAATGCTTCTCCTTGCGGATTCATCGGCGGCGGGATTGGTCTGAACAAGTTCTTCGCGAACATCTCCACAACTCGCGGATACATAGGCTCCGATATGACCTGTCGGTTCTGCGCGACGTAGTCCAGGAGCTCGTGTAGTGCCAGCCGTTTGATCTCCTTGCTCTTCATGTCGCCTGATGCATCATTGAAGTCGAATATGATGTTACATTGATCCAATTTCTGCATGAACAGCTCTTGTCTGCGATTCGGAGGTACTTCATGGAAACCTGGAAGCTTTTCCAGCTCGCGTTGCCTTTGATCTGAGATATCGAATCGTGACGAATGTTGGCGTTTGGGCGTCCTAATGCCTTCTGGAACTGTGTCTTTTGGTGTAGCCTGTAATCTATCGAACAGCAAGCTCTTCTGGCCAGCCTTGGGAGGTGCAAGATCGTGAGGCATCGTTTCAGCTGCGCCGGGTGGTGGAATGTGCTATGTATGTTAGTCTGAAGCTGTAACTGGCAGCATATGCATTGGTGGCACATACAGGAGCACTTGGAGAAATCACCACGCTAGGAGCAAGTGGTCCAAGACGACCAGGAGTAGATGGACCACCCTGTTGATGCGGTCCACTATTAGAGGGGTTCCCACTGGCGTTGCCGTGCGGTGGGAACTGTCCCTGAGATGCGCCCATGTTCAATGGAGGCTGACCAGGCATGGGCGCACCGGGGTGGGATTGCGTGGGCGCATCGGATTGAGGCTTGTTTCGACCATCGACGAGGTTGCTGGTTGACGAGGTAGGCGTCGCTTGAGCGGAGCCAGCGGGAGACTGACTGTTCGAGGGACCACCAGCGGGGGATGCAGTGCCAGATGTACCGTCTTTGGAGCCTTTCTTCGCGAGCTTATTACTCTCTCGGTCCTTCGCCCGCGAGAGCTGTTCTTGCTGTCAGATCACCACATTACCATCTGCCAGCGTGTGCAGTGTATATAGATATGGGACATTGAGGCTTACCACGCGCTGCCGAAAGCCCTTCATCATCTGTTGCGCCCAATGGGACGGCGTTCACCAGCTCGCCAGTGTTGCTCGAGGCAAGGGAACGGGCCCGACCCTGCGCTCTATGCGCTGCTGCGCGTGTGTGCTAGGGCTGCTTCAATGTGCCTCCTCTTGGTCGCCAGGCAGGTGGGAGACGCGCAAGTCGCGTGACTCGGACGGTCGTTGGCGCAGGCGGTAGGTCTAGGGAGTGACGGCGGTGTGGGCGGGATGGGAGGTGTTGTCGTTGTTGCTCGTGCCGTTGACGATGTACTTCCAAGCTTGGCCAGAGTGACCGCCAAGGAGAGACGAGTAGGGGATCGCTCGGGGAAGTCGGAAGGGAGGTATATGACAACGACGACGACGTGCAATGGGGGCGGACTGCCAGGAGAGGGTGGAGAGAGATGCGGTGCGGTCTGCCGCTGATTCGTCTAGCGTGCGGGCTGTGATGCAGTGCAATGCGTTGGAACACGCAAGAGAGCTGATCGAGGCAGGAAGGACCTTGGACCCCTCTCTCTGTCTCTACACTTTCGCACTAGGTTTCAAGTACAAAACACGCATCATCCACAACATCAACATCAACAACAATTTTCAATACCAGAAATCGGGACACCTGCCAGGAGATGGGGAAATGTTCTTGATATTATCTTCCAAGCGACGCGAAAATGGCACAAGATGAACCGCCAAGCCGCTCGATCGCTCCATCATATCCTGTGCCTCGAGGACGGATTGTGGCTGTAGAGCACCCGTGCATAGTAAGGAACTTCGACAAAGGCTTCAAGTCGCTCGGCGGCGAGGCTCATCTCAAGCACGTGAGTGACAGCAAGGAGTACCCAGCAAGGTAGGTTCCTCATATGTCGAACAGATTCTCGAACATCATATTGGCGACTCGAAACTCAGCAACAAGCAAAATGAACTTCCAGAACCCACAGCTGGTGTCTCGCTCAGGCCAGACGACCCATTCGCAAAGAGACTCACATCTGCCGGCGTGCCAACCAGGAATGTGCTTGTCAAAGTGACTGTGCCCAAGCGGACTGGACGCAAGCGTAAGCGTGGCTCTGATGAACCTTTCTCTTATCCTGAGCAGCCCGAAACACAACAACTCACGAGTGTTACTGGTCCTCAACTACTGGACCGACTGCGTGATAACGAAGGAAAGTACCAAATCGAGCCCGTGGGTATACTCCGCGAGACACATCGCTTCCGGGCACTGCCAGATTTTCAGATGCGCAGTGGGGGACTTCCCGTCATGCAGAAACTGCGAGATCACGTCTTGACGCCCAAGTATGACAAGCTGTCGAAATTCTCTATCGATCTATCAAGTAGCACATACGAGGGCGAACTAGGGTATCCAGCTCCGCCCAGGTTCACCAGTTTTGACATGCCACACAAGTATGAATACCAGCAGGCTCCAGGCGTTGTCTTTGTACAGAACGAAGATGGCCAGATCCAGTCCAAGAATATCGCCGCACCAGTCAAACGATTGACGTGGGGATTAGCCCCGGACATCGAGGAGGTACCTCAAGGTCCGCCACATGAGCTACCGCGCAAAAATCCAGGAGGCGAAATGCTGCCGAAGGCGGTGCAAGAATTGGCCATGATACTGGAAGACCGCCCTTTAATCACGAAGCGTGTTGCTCTCAATTCCATGAATGTTATTAGTGAGAGCATCTTCAAAGAGGCAACACAATACGTTGGTTACAGCTTCAAGGCTGGGCCATGGAAAGATGCTCTCATCAAGTATGGAGTTGATCCTCGGAAGGACCCCAAGTACCGCCACTATCAAACGCTCATGTTTCAAATGGATGCGCACGCTTTCAACTCTCACGGCCAAGATAAATCAGCTTGGAAGCAGAACGAGACCAACACCACATGGGCAAGACCACTTCGGCACCAGAAGGATGCGCCATCGACACATATCTTTGACGGCAAAAGTATCACAGCGAACGGAAAGACATGGCAGATTTGCGATGTGCATGATCCTGTCGTCCGCAATCTTCTACAGACTGAAGAGCTTCCAACAGAATGCGATGTCTACCAATGGGGCTGGTATTACAACGGCACCATGGCAAAGGTGCGAACCATTATGAAAGACAAGATGAAGTATCTTTTCGCCAAGGAAGAACCGCCACATGCAGACTATGAGGTGCTTGCAAAGCTGCCTGACCATCTCTCAAGAGCCAACATCAAACAAGCTATTCTCAGCTCAAAGGAGTACAATGTCCATCTCATGCTACTGGCAACGGAGGTGCGGAATATTATCAAATCTGGCGACAATTCGAACGTGAGAAGCTCGAAGAACTTGTGGGAGCGAAGATCAAAAGGTATCAGCGTCGACAAGGATGATAGCGATGACGACAATGATCTGAACGATGACCTTCAGGACATTGATGATGGGAACAACGTCGAAGGTGACTTTGCGCAGGACCTTACAGCCTTTGATCTCGATCCCGCGTTGCAGGGAGAAGCTAACGGTGGTACTGTCGACGAGCATGAGGATGCGAAAGGAGATGATCAACCGCACGCTGAAGACGAGGGAGATGTTATTATGGCTGACGAGTCGCGAGCAGAAGTGGACGACAGAGACGAGGAGAGCAGCAGTATGCCGCTTGCTTCCGATCAGGTCGAGACCGAGACCGTGGTCAACAACGAGGACAGTCAAGAATAACTTGTCCTCGATCTAATGTAGTTCTGCCACGTAGTGTGACCACGTTACACTTTGAAAGCTCATAAGTGCGACACCTAAGTCATTTCCAGTCCGCGGCTTAGTCTATCGATAATCAGTGGTTGAGAGAAAGCATGCACTCCATGATCTCGTAATGCCAGGCTTCTTGACTAAGTGACCAGGGGGGCCTTCTAGTCGGCGAGTCGTTGCCAACCGGCCATGCACTAGCGCGGACCTCTATTCATTGGTTGTCTTAGTGCAAGGATATGCTTGACGCGTCCACTGACTTCAACTTGACTTTTCGCGTTCCAGCTTCGACTTCACCTCGCACTTGCAAAAATGAGCAATTCTCCAGCCCTGCCTCTCGACTGAGCTCGTGAGGCCTCCACCGGGACCATGAGATCCCACCACCACCATTTCGGAGACGATCCTCCGAGCTTGGCCATCACGACCATTGGATGTACCTGATTTCGAGGCGATGGTTATGGAGAACCACGTGGAAAAACGTGCAAAGTATGCACAGTGGACTGCCCCCGATGGAGATTCTTAAGGTCGCTGCACTCCGGACTTTACTAACAGCTACGCCTCTCACGTGTCTGCGGATATGATCAAGATGCTATGAACGCGAACTCAAGCTCAATCATTCTCTCACGCGAGCATTCGAATCGCCGAGAGGCCTATACCCTCCTGAGCGACTTCTCTCGTACCCAACAGAGAGTCGTGAGTGTCAAAGGCGCAGGTTGGATAGCATAGCATCTCTGTGGAGACTCTTTACTTTACGCTTTGCTATACCATGGACCCAAGCCAAGTAGCAAGCTGAAGGTTTGACATGTGTCCATAGGTATGCTAGGGGCGGGTCTTGGGACTAATCTTTTGTGCTGTCGAAAATTCTCTGTCTTTGCAACATCCACTGAATACAGTACAGCACAGCTCCGAAAAGACTTCTCCACTAACGCCAACTAATCGCACAACTAGAGCGCAACAAAGTCAAGGCCGGAAAGCAGAGCTACTGCAAGCAGGTATTAGTTCTCTCATCAGCTTGAGCTTTAATCAGTCTTACAGGACCAATTAAGATGGGTCCTCGCTCTCGCTTCGGCAAAGGCATAGCCCTTCGGGATGTCCTAGATCTCCTCTTCGCACCGCAAGATACCACCACCGCCACTGCCACTACCAACATGCCTTCTGGCAGGATCGACAGACCGGCTCGGACAAAGAACTTGTTGTCTCGACTACGCAGGTCGAATTCGGACAGGATCAGGGGCTTGCCTATGCGAAGGTTCGATCATTTGCCACGTTCTTGGAGGAGCTCAATACCCAGTCTGGGTGCTCTAGATTTAGCCACTGAGAACGGTCCTCACTTTGCGTCTACCCTTACACGACTATTGCTCGATTGCGGCACCGATTGTGTCTCCGCCACCGAACGTGTCTTTGACATTACTGAGCTCGCAGAAATGTGCTTCGTTGCCATCGAAGGTGAAGGATATCATGGCGCAACCATAAAGAACGACCCTAGATTTCCAGCTATTCAGCTCTTTCCCCTACGCGGAGTGAACCAGTCGTGGAGAGCGGTAATCGATGGAAGTGTGAAACTTCGAAGACACATGGGCCTTGTGCAAGGAGAGGAGCTTCGTCTAGATGACATGCGACAGTGTCACGATCATTTCCTGTCATACACGGATCCAGACTGTGATGGTAAGTTGAATCAGGCCAAAAGTCTTCCCTCTTTTCGAGTTTCCACTGAGCTTGAGCCTGCTGTGGTGACAAGCTCAGAAACAGGGTTGCTGCGACACTTTCGCGCCGTTCAGAGAACATTGCTAACTGTCCACCTTCTACCTTTATAGGATGCCCCAGATGTCATCCAGATTTATTTTGCGGATATAACCCACCAAGTATGCGCGAACTTGGCCAAATCCGACCGCTACTGTGGTTGTTGGAATATAGCGGCATAGCGAGTCGAGAATTGCCCGACATGGTCCTGCGATATGGCATGTATACCTTCGAACCGACATTGTATCCTGACGCGCCGATGAGGCCCGGTTTAGACGCACCAGAGGCGTCATGGCGTCAAATTGAGATATTCGGTCAAGTCAGTTCTGAAGAGCAAGATCTCCGAATTGTTCTGGACTACAGGTCCGATGCCTGGATCTTTTATGCTGGACCACAGTCAACGCTTGGAGACTTCTACGAGTTTTACGAGGTCTACCGCTTCTATCTTACTGCGGTATTCACCTGGGTCCGTAGCGATGCACTGAAGTGTATAAGTGGCTGGGACGACTTTCGCTCGATACATTTTGAACCTGAATGTCCATCCAGCGGTTGGTGAACAAGTTGAGAGTAGCCGCGCTGCTGGGCCACTCATGTTCTCTCGATCGCAATATCGACCATGCTATCAAGGTCGGCGAGCATGATAGCGATGGAAACAGCAGCGGCTTCTGGAGACATATCAAGATCGAGTTCCTTTCAATCCTCTGCCTGTAGCTGATGAACCACGTGGATATTGTTGGCCGGCACCGCTTCAACTTTTAAGCGAAAGGATGGCTTGGTACAACGTGAGCGGCTGGAGCCACAATTGTGTCGTCATGCCACTGGGCGCAACGACAAACTTGATTTCTGGTGTCAAGTCTGGATTCAAGGTCCATTGTACGAGAAGAGTTGGACGAGTATACATGTACCGATATCTCTCCATGAAGCGCTAAAACCACTACACACCACCACACACACCTACGACAAGGATTATCCCACAACTGTGGTTCACTTCAAAGCCAAGTCTACTTAAGCCTAGGAACTCCAAGCTTTACACTCCATTGCAACATGCCGGCCGACGACTTCTATGAGCTTGGCGGTGAAGGGGTTACTGCACTTATGGAGACCGAGCATGGAGACCGGGTCTTACATCATGTTGCAAATACTCATCCTTGGCATTCGCACGACAAGAGCAAATCACGGTCACGATCGCAGAGGAACAGTGGAGATTATCAGCGTTCTGTACCACCAAAAGGTTCGATGTATGCGGGTTGGTCCATCAAGTCATTGTTTAGAGGTAGTGAAGACCAGAAGAAGCAACGAAAATCAGCATCGGAACCCAAACGATCATCGAAGGAGTCAAGGGCTGAGCCCAGAGAAGCGAGTATCGACTACGAAAGAGAGGCTCGCGAGGCCCTGAGATTGCAGGAAGAACGACGCGAGAAGTTTCGAAATGCAAAGAGCAGTTATGTTCCTGTCCAGACAGTGCGCAGTCCTGACGACTTGCAATTCGACCCATGTCGTATGCAAGCCGACGTTGGCAAGGCTGTCAAAGAAGCTGCGAGTCGATCAAGTGCTCAGATGACAAGACGATAATGAGGAATAGCAACAGCATAGAGTCCGTACTCCCACACGCCTATCGCCGCGAGAGATATTCTGGTCCGCTTAGTAAGCCACTAGCAGGAATGGCTCCTCTTGGACACCGAACATTTGGAGATTTGCCAAATACATACATATACTCAAGGACTCCTTCTCGAGCTGCACAAGCATAGATTTCTGAAGATTGCAAGATTGAAGCCAAACATCAGCAACCATGGCAACATTCATTCTTCAGCCACTACAAGAAGACGACATTCCTCGCTGTGTAACGATATATTTCGCAGCATTTCAGAACGCGCATTCCCTCGGCTGCTGGCCTCGCACTCCAAGCGTCCGAGCATGGTGGGAGACAATGATTCATGACGAACTCCACGAGCCTGGCGCACATTGGCTCAAAGCAGTGTCTACTGGAAGTGGAGATATTGCAGGCTTTGTGAAGTGGCAAGAACCGAAGCCTGGTGTCGAGCCGGATACCGATCTTCCGGAATGGCCTCAGGGAGTTGATGCAAAGTTGTGCGATGAGACTTTTGGCGCATGGGCGAAAGCGCATAGAAATTTGATGGGCAGTCGAGGTCATTGGTGTAAGTGTTGCTGAAGAATTGACAAGAGTGATGCTCACTTCTGTTGTGATTGTAGATCTTGAGATGATGGCTACAGACCCTGCGTTCCAAGGCAAAGGTGCAGGCTCTTTGATGATGAAGTGGGGACTAGATCAGGCAGATGCTCAGAACACGGAAGCTTTCTTAGAAGCATCTCCAGATGCGGTACCGCTCTACGAGAGAGCTGGATTTCGAGAAGCAGGTCGTGTCGATACTTTCATCGATAATGAGAGGGTGAAGGAGACATGGTACCGAAATCTGTTCATGATCAGGCCTGCGAAACAGTAATTGATTGTAACGAACTATTTTTCTCGCAAACTATACTTCAGATACATCGGTTGATGCGGCTTGTGCGCAGTGTGCTCGTTTCGATCGACAGGCGAAGGCGTTGTGCGGTTACCATTCTTGTCGGTCAGCTGAAAGTCGAAATAGGCTGCGAAGAAAGCAACAATCATGTTGTTTTCCAGTTTCGCAAAGCGCATGCCCAAGCATGGATGGCGCGCCAAGCCCCAGCCCATCCAGGCATATGGCTGCTTCTTGTCTTCTGCTCTGTCAGGAAGATATCGGCTAGGATCCCATTCGTCAGGATTTGTATATATCTCTGGATTGTAGCTAAAGTGATCGACATTAGCACGTAGTCTTGTAGATTTTCACTGGCAGAGAGTTACTTACTGGATGTCTCCAGTTGCCATTGCCGCGTAGTGTCCAGGTGGAATGACTTCCCCAGTCTGCTTGTTGATCACAACGTCGGTGTTCGACATGTTCTTTCGGAAAGCAGTGCCAGACATTTGCAGACGAATCGTGTCTTTGAGACAGTAATCGATCATAGGAAACTCCCCTTCCCAAGCCTCAATAGGTACTTCCATCAAACGATCCTTGAGTGGTAGGTCCTTATTCGCACAGTACTTGTCTGCCACTTGCTCCACTTCCTTGCGCACACGATTCATCCATTCTGGTTTATGTGCGAGATAACACAGGATCCAGGCTGCGTTGATGCCGCTGTTAAGTTGACCAGCGAACAGAGCTCCGAGAACGAAAGTCAACATGTCAGTGACATTGTCGCCTTGATCTATCAGGTACTGCAATGCATCGTCTTCTCTTCTGCCGGTCTTGCTGCGATCATCCACAACCTTCTTGAAAATCATGTAAAGCTGTCCACCTGCGATAGTTCGCTTCAGTTTCGCGGGCACAGGCATCCATGGGTACATGATGGCGGTATGTGATGCAGCGCCTTCGATCGTTTCAAAGAGGTTGAGCACCTTAGCAAGCAGTGGCTGATCATCTGCAATCTCGTTGCAGCCTACAGTCCGCATCGTGAACTGGAAGACCATGCGATATATAGAGTCGAAAGGATCTGTGATATGCTCAGGCTTGGAGGCAAGATCATCGAGCATCATCCGGGCATCCTTGAGCAACTGTGGCAATCCATCTCTAAGCATGTTTCCCTTGAGTATCGCAATAATGCGCTTCGAGAAGTACATGGTAAAAGCTGAATCATTATTGTTCTCCGTCAGAAGCGCAGCAGCCATATTGCTGTTGTCCTTCTTGACCTCTGGTGCACCAGCAAGAAGGGTGGAATATCCTTCGGAGAAAGCCAGGCGCTTATCCTCAAGGAAGACTTTGCGCTCTTCCTCGCCTGATACGCCGACGACTGGATGCTGTCCAGCATAGAAGCTAAAGTTTCCAGTCTTCGAAGCGCTCCTCGCCCTCTCCCACCAGGTCCATCTCTCAGTGAAGAAGTTCACATGTCCGATGAGAGGTATCCAGCCAGTAGAGGTCAGCTGGGGAGCATTCTTTGGGAATGCCGGCTTATGGAACAGGTAGAGAACGAGACTGAGCAGAACCACGGAAGACCCTAGAGCCAGAGTGTAGGGATGCAGACTTGCAGTCTCCAGTGATAATACAGCCATACTTGGCAGCCGTGATTGTGATCCAGATGTGATCAGTGCTGTCGCGAGTCTTCAGCGACCGAACGATGAGCGATGTCGTTGGTGAGCAATGGCCGGGTCCTCCGTAGATTCTACCTCGCGATGGATATACCAACCTCACTCTCAAGAGCTGGCTCTCTGAATGTGTACTTGAGCTTGTATGGTGGCCAGACGAATGGATGCTTGCGTATACTGTAGTCAGTGGCTATAACGAAGGATGAGACCCGACGAAGACGGAGGAAGAGGACGAGGAGGAGACGTTTCTTCCCTTGTCAACGATATACCTCCTCGGTGTGGTGCGAGCTGGACAGGGTACAACGATTGCCGGTTAAGGTTTGCCTCGCCAGCGATTGTCTTGCAGGCTTGATCATCATTGCCCAATAGGCGAGCCAACATCATCCTGCCTGCACGGGTCAGATCAGCGCAGCGGCGGGATGTATGGATGCCGAAGTCTGCCACGTGAGTGCGAGATGATGTTGATAGAATGTCGTACAGGATATGGCAGGAACAGACGAATAATTGGTGTTTCCTCGAGGATGACCAGACACGTGAAACTGGCAAAAGGTGTGGGCGCAATGCTTGTCTAATTTTAGTCTCAGTCTAAACGATCGGGAAGAAGGGCACCCGTGGGGATGACTAAGGTCTGAACCGTGCGGCCGCTGAGAACTTGTCGACTTCCACCTCGGACTGGTACGAATTGTAAAATACCATGAACATACGAGAATTTCGTACTTCCACTCCTTGATCTCCACTTCTCCACTATCCGGTCTCGTCTGGTTCTTGCTTCCTGCATCTTGAGCTGGACTACATCTGTGAGAGACAGTTGATTGGCACATCAAAAAGGCTTTCTGGAGGAGTGATTGATTCCACGCCTAGTAGCAGACACCGTAGAGGTTCTGATGACCTTCCTTATACACGCCGTTCATATACTTGCAGCGACTAGGTGGTCAGGGTCAGCATATGCTACGTCTTTTACGGCTACTTTGGAAGATCCATACTTTCCGTCCTTTTTGCATGGGTGCCCCTGTGTTGCGAATCAGCAAAGCCAAGATGGAAGCACGCAACATCATCGATACTCACAGCGTGACAGCCAAGAGTCGCTGGGTTGGGAGGATTGTGTGGTGGAGCATTGTATATCTGGCAGTATCCATTTCCATTTGGCTTCTTGGGGTCTTTATGGCATTACTATAAGCCGCATCAGTACATCTCCTGCACAGCCAAGGACACTGCTCTCGAGGCAATCCCTTGTTACTTACATATGTGGGAAGCTGGCGCTCCGTCAGTTCAGGTTCGGGCTCTGCAAAAGCTTCGGGTTCTGCAAGGGGACTGGCGAAAGCTATAGCAGTGTAGGCGATGATGGCGGCAATGATTGAGGCCTTCATGGTTCTGGGTAAATGATAATAGTAGTAATTCCGGCCAGGAAACGAGGTAGCTTGAGCTTGCAATGCATCTCTCAGCGAGACTGAGGCTTCCTCTTATTTTATGGCAAACGGAGCGGACCTACTGATGATGGCACTCATAGTATCGCGGCCACGACCTCAACGACTGTAGGCAGTATCCTACATGTCTTCGATAAGCCAAGCCATATATCCTTCCAGATTACCAGGAATCCAACATGGAAAGTTGGCCTACGCCGAAGTCCCGAGTAAGAACTGCATTGATACGAACACAATCTCAAGTTTTGATTGAGACTGTAGTAAGTCAGACGCTCGAACGAGGGAACACTGCCACTAACAGATACTGCAGGGCTGACGTTGAAGACGATCTTCACATGCGGGCCGCTGTAAGCCTCGTACTGGGAAGTACTCCACTACTCATCCTCGTCTTGGCCTTGCTCCCTAGCTCTCGCCTCCTTCTCCTTCTCCATAAGCAAGTCTTCCGCCCACTTCTCCGCGCACTCCACTGCATATCTTGGCTCCTTCTTGTACTTCATCAAATGATTCTGGATCTCTGCTGGCGTGAAGGTATTGTCAGGTACGTGACCCGCGAACTCGATTGCCAGCTCTTCCAAAACGCCTTCCGACAACGCTGAAAGCTGGTTCTCTGAACGGGTGAGAGCGTGGCCGTTACCATTCGCGTGACCATTGGCGTCTGACTTCTGATGACTGTCATGTCTCGTATGGCCATTTCGAAGTCGGCCAGTAAGCTTGAGCTCGATATCTGGGACCTGGTCGCTGGCAGCATACATTCGCACGAAGAGCTCGGATATCTGGTCTCTCGCGGCAAGCTGGAACTCAACCTTGCGATCGACTCTGCCTGGACGAACAAGTGCGGCGTCGAGCTTCTCTGGGTGATTTGTGGTCATGATCAGGACACGACCTTCAGCGCTTGCTACGCCATCGATGGCATTGAGAAGTCCAGAGAGCGAGATGCCGGTACCTGGGGCACGATTTGGACCTGCGCCGTTGTTCTGTTGCACATTGGCTTGTCGGCCGCCACCTTGGACTGGCGCGCTGATGGCTTTGAGTTCGCGTGCAAGGTCCTTCAAGGTGTAGTCGTCTTCCTTTTTCGCCTTCTCCTTGCTTTCTTCTCCTTCTTTGCCATCCTTCTTGCCCTTTGACTTGTCCTTCTCGTCGCTTGCACTATCTCTGAGCAGTCCGGCAGCATCCACATCTTCAAGAAGTACGATGCAGCGGCGCGGCAGCCCATTAAACAACTGAAGCAAGTCGCCCTCGGTCAGAGTCGGCTCCTGTAAGCTGATTGCGAAAATCTCGAGTCCGAAGATGCCTGCAAGCGCGAATGACAGACTTGTCTTTCCAGTGCCTGGAGGTCCATGAAACAGATAGCCGCGACGATACGGGATACCTCGAGTCGCGTACCAGCGAGGCGAAGCTGGGTGCAGATACTCATTCATGTCGCGAATGATCATCGACTTCTGCGCAGCATCCAGAATCACAGTCTCCATTGGCCGAGATGGCCGAGAAGAGGTCTTCGTCCAGCTGCCACCGAAACGAGCTCTGTCTTTGGGTGTAGGATGACGAATCGTAGTTGTGTTACGCAGCCTGTTCAGAGACCAAATCTTGATCTCCCTCAGCAGGTCTTTGATTGGATCTGTGCTGCGACCTATGCAATCAAGCTGGAGGACGTCGTCATCTGAGCTCCCGTTGAACGTCACCTGCACACGCTGGCTGCTTTGTCTTTGTGATCTCTTGAAGAAGAAGACAGTACCTTTGTGGAAGATGTAGTTCTGGCCGTAGTACGGTTCGAATCTTGGTGGCAAACGGGCACTCCACTTCGTATAGTCGAAGATGCCGTTCTCGTCTAGAGCGTCTCCAGCGATATCGTCAGTCCCATCTTCAGCTTTGGAACCAGACTGGGTCTTTGCTCGCAACGATCGTCTGCTGCCAAACTTCTGATTTTCTGCAAGCCATGCCATTACCTGTCCGAAGATATCATCATGCTCGTCAACATGGACGGATGACATGAAGGCTTTGCGAAAGGCACTCTCGAGCACAGCCCAAAGATATGATCCTCCCTTCATCACAGCCAGTGCTACGAGTCCTACCGAGACAATGATCGATGGATCGAAGCCGAATGTTGCGAACACATATCGTGAGATCAGACCGTATCCTGGTATGAGTGCTTCGAGTATGTTGGGAGGTAGTTCGGTGAGTGATAGCGGATCTGTGCCATTCTGTGCTGTTTGAGGTGGTGGCATCACTTTTGCCAGTTTTCGGAAGTCCATCGTTGCTGTTTTCTCTGTTCACTGTTGTCGTATGCCGATGTCTTGGTTTTACAGTATGTGATGCGCAAGCAAAGCGTAATTCTTGATATAATTTGTTTCAAGAGTCTGGTAGACTTTGAACTGTATCCAGCTCCCACGTGCCACGAAGCAAGCAATGCTGCAAATATCGAATGCTGTACTGTTCGTTCTGTGTGTCTGCTCTGCTGATATGACTCTGTTGGTGGGGTTTCCTGTTGCCTATAAGTGAGAGGTGTAAATGAGAGACAGCACAGACAACAGTCAGGAAATGTGAGATCGATGTTTGGTGTCCCAGGCAAGACAGCGGAAGTGAATGCAAGTCTTATAGAACGCCACGACACGCGCCACAAAGGTGGATTAGCAACGCGCATGCGTCTGAAAAGTGCTGCCTTGAAAAGAAGGAGTCACATTTGAGTCGGCCAGTTGCATCGAAGTGGCGAAATATAGCGTCGGAGTTGAGGTCGGCCTCGCACGAGCTCCAATCAAGAAGCTCGAGCGTGTCGTTATGCGTCCGCCAGTTCAGCAAGATGCAGAGACATTGCAGGAAGTATATGCGTCTTCCTGGAGGCGTGCCGCTGACTCGTTTGTAGGTTGGATGACCGGTCAGAAAAGGATTCGTAGTGGGGTCCAATATGGCCGGACCACTGTGCCGATGCTGTGTGCTATCGAAGCATTGAGCACCCTGCACGTCTCCATGCATATGTACGATTGATAGGTGTCTCGTTGAGGGCGATATGCTGCCTGAGCAGGCAGACGAACTCAATAACATCCGATAGTAGCATGTGAAGTTGAAAATGCATCCGCACTGCATGTAGAAGTTGTGTTCACTCGATGCGGACTCCTAGTTGTCGCCGCCTGCCTGTCACCTGCGCTGTGACCGAGGCCTCAAGATATAGATCGTTCATTCATCTAATCATATCCAGGCCTGTATACCATATCTAGTTCCATGCAAAGATCAGTCTAGCAGCCTGTGGCTGTCATGCCCATCTGTACCAATCCCTCTTTGCCCATGATGCTTGCCTCGTCCGCATCCTCGTCAAGCAGATCCTCGATCTTCTGTGCATCCTTGATTCTCCAGAAGGCATTAACACCATCTGCCAAACGCTGCGTGACATCGCCTAATTCATCTTCATTGATGGCTGCAAAACACAGTCGAAAGTGCTTCCATCCCTTCTTCGCAGCAATCTCAGGCGTAGGCGAGAACATGATTCCAGGCGCGACCAATACCTTGTAAGGGTTCGTCGTCCAGTAGATCCAAAGAGCCCTCGACAGTCGTGCCGATTCGTCTCGCTTGTTGTACTCCTTGGACAGCGGATGTGATTCGAAGTGAATCTTCAACCACAAGAACATGCCACCGACAGGCCAGTCGAAAGAGTACAGTTGTGTCTTCTCGATTACGCTCCACTCATCTTCATCTTCGTCGTCCTCATGCTGGGCAAGACTCTGTCTTCGGCCAGCTTTGACTTGATATTTTGAAGAGTCCAGAATCCTGCACATCAGGTTCATTCGGCGTTCGTAGTTGCCTCGTAAACCTTCCAGCCAACGGACCCAGCCATCAGCTTTCCAGCCTTGACCATCACGAAGACCACCTTTGCCATCCTTGCTGTTCTGCTTGATGCCGTCGTGATCCGGACCAAGAAGAAGCTCGCCAACGATAGATTGCACGAAGCCAGAAGGCTGTTGTGTACTCGTCTCGGTGATGCGCAGTAGACGTTCGATGAGCGCAGGTTGTGCTGAGAGCCAGCCGAGTCGACAGCCAGGTGCCACAGTCTTGCTGAAGGTGTCTAGGCGAATGACGCGGCCATCTGTGTCGATGTTGAGGAACGAGGGAACGAGAGAGTCGAGGAATGGAAAGCCACTCGACTTCCAGCCCTCAGGATGAGGCTCTGCGTTCACGAACATGGGTTGCTCGGGATTGAACGAGGTATTCGATGGGTGGGACGTGGTTGTCGTGTTCATTGCTGTTGCAGAAGGGAACTGCAGGTACCAATATGGGTCATCCTCGCAAATGAGAATGTCGTACTCGCTGGCAATGGCATAGAGTTCGCGGCGGCGAGCCAGCGAGAGCACGCCAGATGTAGGATTCTGGCCCATTCTGCTACTGTTAGCTGGAATCATCTGTCCTCTGTTGTGATCAAGACTCACGTCACGGTGTACAGCAAATGCGGTCTCTTGCCCTTTTTGTAGTCCCAGTTCTCCAACACATCGCGCATGCCACCAGGGCCTTCTGCAATCAAACCTTCATCATCAATGGCTACTGGAGTAACAGTCAGTCCTCTTGGAAAAGCTGATTGCACAGCATTCATGTATGCAAAGTCCTCGACCAACAATCCCTCGCGGTCTCTGATCCAGTCCTTCTCTTCACTCCACTCATTGGAGAATGCCGTCAACACCTTGGACCACCCATCCGTGTTGCCACATGTAAGTATCACCTCTGGGCCGCCTTTGTAAGGTGTGTTTGGATGCAGATTCTTTTGCGTGAACTCTCGAAGAAAGTAGTATAGTGGTGGATATCCTTGGGCTGTTCCGTACTGCAGCGCAGTCGACAGATCGATCTTCTTGACTGGATTCAGCTGCTTCGAAGTGTGTGGCACAACAATGGCATCTTGAGGCTGGTTCAGAGGGCTGTTCTTTGCGCGTTGCTTGCTTCGCTCGTTCAGAGATAGGTCTGCTAGCGCTTCCTCTTCGCTCGGAGGATCGATTGGTCTATTGGGCGTTGGAGCGAACCGATCTGGTCGGGCAACTTTGGCTTCGAGCGTGTCGAATGGAAAGTAGTAGTTGTTCGGCAGTCCTCCTGCGAGCTGTCCCACGCCAGGTATCTGGAAGTATTTGTAGAAGGCTTTCATAGAACTGGCCACACGAGCCTTCGTTGCTCTACTGAGGTGATGTGAAAGATCCTTGGGCTCTGGTCGATTGTCCATGATGCTGTCCTCAGACCCGCTGAAATTTGCCATTGTTGCCATCGTAAGGCAGAATTCGAAAGAGGATGATAATGACCAGGTCGTGCGAGCCCGCAGGGCGTGGAGCTGTGCTGTTCTACAAGTCGCAACTCCTCTCGGTCTTATCAGTACATGCTCATGTAATCAGGGCCCGATGTAGCCACGCGAGGCATCGTGTACCTCCGTTGCCGTGGCCGCGGGCAGAATGGACGAATCAGAGCGCCAGCGCCGCAGCGGTGGGTCGGAATCGATGGCGGAGAGCATCATAGATGGCCTCTTTGTTGGGTGCAGCCTTTGGCCGCCCAAATTGATGCCATTGTCGATTGTCGCGTCAAAATCGCGATTATGGTGTCGGCAAACCCATGTTCTCAAGAGGTCTTTCCTTGCTAGTCGTACAGCATACCAGTTAGGCCTTGGAGTGGAGAGGTGGAGGCGTAGATGCGCCTTATCATGCCATCCTTCAGGCCTCCCAGGGACTCCTTAAAGCGGGCAGCTGGCATGCTTGTGCAGGCCAACTGGTGTCCTCTGGCCAACAAATACCAGTGACGGAGAGTACAGCCTTTAGCGATCGCGGTGGTTGCTGCATAAGAAACGAGCTCCGCTGCATCGTTCCGATTATGCCGCCCAGCGACAGAGGGTCACACATCACCAGAACCTGCTCATCTTGAAGACTCGGAGTGCGTATTGGGCGCCTTCGTACCAGCTATTCTCGGACGATGATGTTCTGAAGTGTCGATGGACTTGCGAGATCAAAGACAGGCACTTTGTCGCTGACAAGAAGGAGCTCCGTCAGCTCCGTCGAGGTTTGCCAAGACCGCATATGAGGAAGAACTTCTCGTTCGTGGCCATTGGAGTTGCAGTATACATTATGAAGAGACATTGTACCGAGAACTCAAGAAGACCGGCTGAGCAAGGCCTTATACACATATTGGCCTCGAGACTCTCGCCCCAATCAGATCTCGAAAAACCCTGGAAGCATTATACCTTGTCGATCAACAGTCAGCAGCAGATGGCATCGAATCAGCGTCAAGTCTCACGAACTCGCAAGGTATAGTCTTCGGAATCGCAGTATTCCCGACGGCGAATGGGTTTTCAGAAGTGGCCGCACGAGGGCATTGCAAACTTAAAGCTTGTCGTGACTTCTTCTGGATAATGCTGCTACTGCTATGGTATGAGCTCAATCGCATGACGACGATGGACGTCTTCGGGACATCAAAGCTAGATTGAGGTGTGGATGTAGTAGTTCCTTAAGAAGACGAGTTGTATCCTCACGATGAGCCTCAACGTTGGTCAATGAATGTCGAGCAATTCGACCCAGAGTAGCATTTGGCCTGGACTTCGGAATTCCGTAGTGAGACCCGCAAGCACGATTCTAGACTCTTTCACCATCATCATCCGAATGCTATCGTGATATCCACCGTCTTCTATGGTCTGTACGTGATGTCCACGTTGAATGGCTTTCTTCTGGTCTTTCCTCGTGAAGCTCTCAAATCGCGCTAGTGACGCGCAAAATCACGCTAAGGCAGGCGCGGCACGTCTGCCTCCATCAACTTTCTCCAATGTCAAATGTGATACATCACATTTCATCACATGCACCGCCACCAACAACCATGGCTTCTCTTGCGGAGAGCAGCATGGGTAGTCTCCCAAGCGAGGAGCTTGCGCTTATCCGCAACGCACAACAGCGCTTGAACAATGTGAGTGGTGGCAACAATTCGTCCTCAAGTCAAGGCGACGGCAGTTGACGCCATTGATCCTAGCACATACAACCTAATATCGACACGCAAGACACGAACGAGGCGAACTCGAACCATCAACATAACACCAACGCGGCTGCTGCTCCTGCAAGTGGCGACGAGAGCGTCAGCAAAGGCTCGACTGTGCCCGAGTCCATTGAGCTGAGCGTCCACGTACCGATCACCTCGTCTGCACGTGCGCAGGTACCGACTCTGCAACCATCGATGAGCGCGCCAGCAGCAAAGATGCAGGCTTTGATCGGAGAAGAGAGGGTGGCCATGACCAAAGCGCAGTCGTTCTCGGAATACACAGGTGGTGATACGCAGCCATGGGACTCGCAGGACTTGGTGGACAGCAGCAAGTCTGTGATCGGGCTCGTGCAGACTACACCACAGAGATCGCAGTCGATGGCAGGCATGACGCCGAACACACTTGGCTCGACTGTGGGACCAGAGACGGACGAGTCTGGACGGATTGACCTGGGCATTGACAACTTCTCGCCGGCAACCTCGCAAGCTGGGCGCGACTTCGTACATACCCAGACTCAGAAGCATCGCAGTACAGCTTTGGGAAGTACACCTCCTCCTACATCACAAGCGGAGCGTGACTTCTTGCGAGACGAGACACAACCTGAGACGCAGCTCCATGCTCCGTCCAAGAGCTTTCCCGAGACACCAGCAATGGCTGGCCATAAGCATGCTCGTAATGGAGACCTTCTGACTTCTGCGACTACAATGAGCAGATCACCGCACTACACGCAATTCTTTCCCGGCGACAAAGCACCAGTCATGACGAATACACAGCTCTTCGGTCTGTCAGACAGTTCTCCTGCAATGGCAGCACCGCCTACTATTTCACGATCAGACCCCGTTCTGACGCGCCCCTCGCCGAACCTGAACAGTTCCCTGGCACGATCTTCTCCACCTAACTTCTCGTCACCTATGCTCCATATGCAGCATGGTCGAACCACATCGACTGCTTCGAACGAGCCTATGGCTCGTTACATAAGTATGCAGGAGTCTCAGGAGGAGAGGCAGAAGAGAGAACGGCTTGTCAAGCTAGTCGAGAAAGGGGACAACTTCGATCCTCTTGAGGAGGAATTTATGAACAACACTCCGACTCTCAAGAAGCGTCACAGCCTACAACGGAATTGGAGTAATTCTGATCTGTCGAGGGTCAAGGCGCCTGTCCGTTCTGGCTCGCGCCCCAGGTCCGCGCAGAGGGCCCCTATCACAATCCATAGCGACTCGCCTGCTACCGCAAGAAAGCGATATGATAGGTTCATCGACTTCACAGCAGCAGGCGAGGGGGAGCAGCCTGATGAGGACGATGAGCTGGACAATGACGAGGCTGCGCACAATGACGAGCATGACCTGGAAGGAACACAAGAGTTGCCAGAAGAGGAGCTGAACGTCATGTATAGTGAGCGAGACGAGCCGCCCGAAACAGGTGACGATGACGGCGCTGAGCAAGATTGCATTCATGTCGACGATGATGATGACAACGACGAGTACGACGAGTTTGGCCAAACTTTGCGCAGTCAGAGCCAGTTCGAGCTGCAATACGAGGACAATGCGTCCGCCAATGGCAATCTGGAGCAGGCCAATGATGTTGATATGGAGGATGGACCTCATGAGCATGACAACGTGCATGCTTCGGGAGGCGCTGTGACTTTGGCTCACCCAAGTGAAAGCACGCAATTATCGACCATTGCTGACTCGCAGCCTAATGTGCAGCGGCACGATCATCAATCTGCATCACAGCAAGCGGTACAGTATACTTCGTACATTCCGGGCTCACAACATCAGGGCAAGACTAGCCAGGACATGGCATTGCTGAATGTGCCGGAAGCTAGTAACCAAAGCCGCATACTGGCATCACAACTGCAGACGGAAGAGAGCGCTGAAACGGATACTGGTGGGCATAAGATCCCGAGCAGTCCACCCGTGGCAGCTCACGATAGCATCGTTCCCGACAAATCTGAGGAAGCATCAATCGAGCGACGGAGCCTGCTGAAGCAATTCCAGATGCAACACGAAGGTTCTGTAGATGATGCGGAGCAGCAAGAGATCCCGGAAAGCGACAACATCAACGATGGTCTCTCACGGCCACAGACGGCAACACTACAAGAGGATAGCCTGCCTCTTTACTCAACAGCACGAACGCATGTCTCCAGCTCGGCTCAGTCCCCAGCTAAGCCTTCCGTTTTCGAGTCGCCTCTCAAGCAGATTGCAAGTCAGCGAAGTAGAATCACTGATCAGTCGCCTGCTATTCGTCGCTTTGCTGACATAGCTGCTATGCCGTCGATGTCCACGAACCCAAGCTTCGATGTCGACTATAGTCAAGGCGACATTTCGGCTGTTCTGAACAACGTCTTCACAGAAGAGGACAAGCAAGTCCAGAAACTCATGTCTGATGATCACATTGAGATGCCTAGGCCGAAGCGTATGAAGCGCAACCACACTGCATCATCGTCCCGGAGCACTTCATCTCGGCCAAGTGAGCAGGTGCAACCAATCGCTGCGGACGCTGGCCAGGCTGCGACTGCACAACATAGTTCTACCAGCGAAACTGCAGGAACCGTCCCGGAATTCGCGCCAGACATCACTCTTGCGGATCCTCAGCAGTCCAACGATGAGCAACGCTCGGCAGAACCTGTGGCAGAACCTTCGTTCTCTGTATCAGCAAAGGACACTTCGAATACACGGCAATCTGGCTCCCCACCTCCAGCTCTGAGAGACAGCCCGAGCAAGGCAAATCAGATGCCCGCTTCACTGACGGACGACGAAGACGAGAAGTCACGGGATATGAGTTCCGAGAGCGTGAGGGTGCGTGAGCAGGCCGGACGTGCTGCTGTATCACAGCTTGTGGCATCGCGTGCTAATGGCACGAAGACCAAGCAGACAACATACGGTCGCACAGGGAGACGGAAGTCTAGCAGAGGTGAAGCACGAACTGCTACCAAGACTGGCAAGGCTCAGAAGCTCACCAATGGCGATAATGGCAACGATGTGGCAATGGCAGAGCAGCTACCAGTGGTGGACGATACCTTGATGGACGACGCCGAAGTGCCTGCTGATTCTGCTGCGACGCCTGCCGATTCTGCTGATATACCTGCTGACTCTGGCGAGCTTCCTGACACGACTATGCAAGACGCGCACGGAATCGACAGCGTCACACATCCGACACGTTCGCCGAGCAAGTTTGACGTGCACGATCGCATTTGGGCTTTCTTCAGGGGCACACCGCACTACTTCTATCCTGCGACCTGGCTTGGAGCGTCTTCCGATGGCATGACGTACAAGATCAGATTCGACGATAAGACGGTGACCAACATTGAAACATCTCATGTTCGCCGCCTCGAAGTACGTGTCGGTGACACTGTCAAGATCGACGAGAATGACAAGCGGAAGAAGAACTGGGTCATCGTTGGCTTTGGTCCGAAAGCAACGACTGACGAAGAACGCGCACTGGGCACCGATGTCTTCGGTCACACCCATGTGAAAGTGCAGCTCAAGGGCGGTCGCGAGAGTCTCTCCAAATCAAAGTCTCCGACCCCAGCTGATGCCGGCGAGGTTCACACGGTACTGGTTAACTACCTCTACCTGACGACCACGATGTGGCCTCAATACAACTTTCGCACATTCGATGCCCCGATCAAGACTGCTGCGTCGCAAGCCGAGACGCCCACGAGCGCACGTACAGGCACACCATCGGCTACGGAGACACCATCGCGGTCACGAAGAGCACCTATTCCGTCTGCTAAAGCTAAGAGCAGTCGCACATCACACCTCCGCGAGACTTCTTTTGCTGCGTCCTCGAGTGCCACCCCAGGCGCTATATTCTCTGGCATGGCTTTTGCGATTTCGTACGAGAAGCCAGATGAAGGGAAGCAGGAGATCACTCGTCTCATCCAGCAGAATGGCGGCACAATACTCGAAGATGGCTTTGAGGAGCTGTTCGACTTGCCCGACATCAGTAACTCGTCTGATGTCACATCTCCGCCAAAGAGATCTCCTCACAAGAAGGACACGGTTTCCGAGCTCCAGCTTAAGTCGAAGTATACAAGCCTTAAGTTCGCAGCACTGATCGGAGACCGTCATGGTAGGCGTGCCAAATATATGCAGGCACTGGCACTGGGGCTCCCCACGATCTCTGGGCGCTGGATCATGCACTCCTTGGATGATGCGAAGGATCCTAGCAGTGATAATGCCGGGCCATTGCCATGGGATGCATATCTCCTTCCAGCTGGCGAAAGCAGCTTTCTCGGCGCCACGCGCTCGCGCACTATACAGATATACTCAGCGGCCACCGCAAGCCTGGAGCAGACTGTTGAGACTCGTGCTCGTCTCCTGAACGGCGAGGGACTTCTTCTCGTAGCGCCAAAGGCTGGGACTGTGAATTGGGAGAAGAGGAAGACATTCGCGTTCCTGACTATGGCTTGTGGAGCTGGCAAGATCAAACGTGTGAACGACGTTCAAGAGGCAAAGAAACTTACACTTGACGACCCCGAGACTTGGAAGTGGGTGTATGTGGATTCTTCTGTGACTGATGCTGAGCAGATACTGTTCGGCAACGGTGCGGCCGCCGCCACAGGGAAGAAGAGGAAGCGAGGCGGGGAGGCAGCAGCTCCTGCTGTCGAGGATAAGATGTCGGCCACAAATGGAGTGGTCAAGGTTGTGAACAACGAGTTTGTTGTTCAGAGTCTTATCCTGCAGGCATTGGTGGAGTGAAAATCATGAAGAAGCACAGGTGGCATAGCTTGACATCGCTATTACGAATGGCTGGCGCATAAAGGATGGACGGATAAGCTCGCCGGTTTGGCTGGAGCTGTATGATTTGCTCATGATACCCTGGAGCATGTAGTATATTACTGCACAGTATGCTTATGATACAAGGCTTTGCTGAGGCGCCGTCGTACGATTCTAGTTCACTTTCCCTTAAGACCGTCTTCTCACCAAAATCTTTTTGTCGTCTAGTCGTTCTCTCTGCCTTCTCCGTCGTCCTCTTGAGATCTGCGTTCGCTCTAGGCAGCGTGGCTCCGACGTGCTTGGCTGAGTGTTCTTTGAGCCACTAGGGTTACCCTAAAATACTGGGACGACGAGAACGTTAGTTTCAGTCGATTCTGAGTAGACAATATTAATTCGTTGGGCGGTCTGAGAATGTCTGGAAACCTTGAACTCGATTGAGCAGTAGTGGCGAGCGCAGTACACGAAAATCCGAATTGGTCATGTTCCTGAAATGTCGACTCTTGGGATCCTGGAACCTCGATGCTATGGTTTCTCTCTCATATTCGGAAGTGGACACGCTCACATGGGCCGAGTGACCGGAGGCTCGATGTGACCAAAGTAAGTGTCCAACACTTGCGCTGAACATCTCCGTGACATGAACGCGTGTATAGAATGTAGCTTGTCGCATTCCGCAGCTTAGACAATGAGCATCGAGGAAAGCTTCATAAGCGCTATGCAGATGTCTACCATCCACTTCTCATCTATCCATTAAGACAATCGAGCTTCTCAATGCTGCATGACGGTGCTGTCGCCATATGTCGCGACTACTGCAACCTATGCAGGCGTGCAACCTCAAGATAGCTCCACAGCACCCTCAGGCACGCCCTTTACACTCCTCAACCTTCTCGAGAAGAATTGCATAATCGGCAACATCTCGTCCCGATTCCCAGGCATGCTGTCTCCAGGCTTTCTATACCTCTTGACCTCATAATGCTGGAACACACGTCTCAGCTTGTCCTCCGAAGTTCTCGTCACAATTGAGCTCCCGTCCGAACCAGCACAAACGAGAACCGGCGTTCGACATTTCGGGTCCAATTCAGCTGGCGTCTCACTTGCTAGACCAGCGCCGATACTGATGACACCACCGAGCTCCACTAATGTGGGATCTTTTGCCACATGTGCTTGATCAATGGCGACTGCTGTACTCAGTGCAGCCATGCCACCTTGCCCGAAGCCTAGGAGTAAGATCTCTCGTAGGCGGAAGTTGCATTTCGCAACGAGGACTTCCTGGATCAGGATCTTGAGAAGTTCGGAAATCTGTTTAAAGCCGCTGTCGATGTCTATGCCTGAACTGTTGTTGTCGAAGATTATGTCGTCGCCGAAATGATAGCCGCCTAAATCGAGGAGTGCTTGAGGTCCTTGGATACTTATGCAGCATGTTTCGGGTAGGTTCATTTGTTTTCCGAGGTTTGTGAAGGATTCATTCGTATCGCCGAGGCCGTGGAGGAGGATGAGGATGTTTGTTGGAGCATCGTTTCCTGGAGCTGTAGGAAGAGTGGTCAGTAGTTCTCGTCAGGATCTGAAAAGTAGATATTGCGCATGAGAGGGCATGCTGTCAAGGTCGCCATGCTTCCAGGCGTGTGTCTGGGGAATGGCTGCCATTCTAGCAAGATCTTGGTGGCATTGAAGACTTGATGCAAGAAATGGTGCGCTGAGCTGGTCGAGCTGAGGAGATAGCATGATCTCGGCGACTCCGAGAGTAGTAGTGAAACGCTTGTGCTGCAGTCTATCACTTACGAGGAACGATGTCGACCTTGACCTTGGACGGGAAGTCCTCAGTGGTGGGAAGACGACCCATCTCCGGACCGCGCGGCTAGGTGAAGACTTGTGCAGGTACAGTGTGGCTCAAGCTGTTTGAGCTTTCAGCTTGCTTGTGAATGCCGTGTCCTTGAAAGGCAGTCTGATGCCACAAAATGTCAAGCTAAACCTGATGCTCGATGCTTTGGTCGTTCGTGTCTGTGGCTCAGCAGATGATGTGTGTTTTCGACAGCACAGCCACGACAACTACATGGGTCTAGACCAAGCAAAACCAAGCCTTCACATGTGTCTTGGCAGATGCTTGACTCGCTTGACTCGCTTGACTCCGATCCATCGGCTTCCGCGAAAAAAGCTCGATCTAGACGTCACGCCTCTCGCGAGTTTAGAGACAGCTCCTCCAGCAATCGGGTCAAATCAGGAGGTCGTATTCTGGTACAACGCTGCATCATTGCTGTAACCGCAATGGCCAGCTTCACGTCAGAGCCCACAGGCGGCAACTGGCGCACCAATCGCTCCTTCCAGGTGGAACTTTGAGGCTGTTTCAGGGTGCATACGCGTGCATCAGCAGAGCATCAGGGTCATCATCAGCAGCACGAGCCAGCAGGTACGTTGGCGGGGAGCTGAGCAATCGTATTGAGGGGTATATATGGTCAAAAGTGCTTCCACGAACTTTTTGAACTCCTCATCAAACAACACTCTCACAATCTTCCACACCAAGCATCAACACATTCAACCTTCAACTCACTCCACTTACCAACCAACCACCGCAAACATGTTCGGATTCGGTATGCTGTTTAAAAACACCAGGCAGCCATTCACATCATCTAATGTCCTCTCCAGGCGAGGCCCGCGACCAGTACCAGCAGGTTGAGAACAGCGACAACCAGGCTGAGCTCTCCCACGAGCTTCTGGCTGGTGGTGCCAGCTTCATGGCCATGAAGATGTTCGAGGACAGACAGCGCAAGGAGGGTGAGCAGCTTTCGATCCTACTTTACTTCTACTCATTACTAACATGAATCTTAGGCAAGCCAATCTCCCACCAGTTCGCCAAGGAGCTCCTCGCTGGCTTCGCTGGCGGTGAGGTCGACCGTCTCGCTGAAACCAAAGGTGCCGACTACATCGACCGCGAGAAGGCCAAGCACCAGGCCAAGCGCCAGGCCGAGGAACTCTACGACTCGCACTACGGCGGCCAGGACCAGTACGACCCAAACCAGCAGGCTCCACCACGAGACCTCCAGGAGCACTTCGGTGACAACAACTGGTAGATGCTCTTTGCATGGAAGGAATGAATGACACACAGGCAATCTGACTTAAGGTCAGACCTGCGGGATAGTTCGTCATGAGATACCAGCAATTGTGTCCTAGCTTCAGCATAGTCATGAGCTAGATGATGAATCAAAAAGAACTTGATGACATACCATATGATATGAGACTCTATCATTGTGTTTGAACATTTGCGATTTGCTGCATGTGATAGCTTCCAAACAGACAAATCCTCAGTCTGAAGGAGACCCAATGCTCTCTGAACTTGTGGTCTCGAACTAAACAGACAATGAAGTATGGACTTGGATTGACCACTTGCTACTCCGAAACTAGAACCTGTGAACGTGAAACGCTCCATCGACCATATATTCGACGAGAATCGCACAGGGAGAATTTGTTTCAGAGCTGAATGTCAGAATGTACACGCTATGCATTTTAGATCTAAGTACTGTAAACCTTCATGTCATCATCAATCATAGCCTCGCCTCAACAGTCTCGCTCGACTTCGAGCTGTTCCCAACCTCCACTTGCTTAGTCTTCGGCCTCAAAGCCTCCTCAATAATCTGCATGAACCTCGCAACATCGCCGAAAGTGTTGTAAAGTGGTACAGGTGCAACACGAATGCATCCAGGTTTCCGCTTGTCGCAGATGACTCCATTGCCTTCTAGTGCTGCACTGACCTCCTCCATGAGCTCCTCCTTGAACAACACACTCAACTGCGTGCCACGTGCTCTGGGATCTGAAGGTGTGATGACCTGGAATGGAAAGTCATCATCGATTATGTTTCGTTGTGCGATCTGTGCAAGCAAATGCTCTGCATATGCTGTCAGGAGAAGTGACTTCGATCGAAGTTCGGCCATCGAGGTCTTCTCGAACACGCTGAGCGAAGCAGATAAGCAAGTAAGATCCACAACTGAAGGGTTCGAGAGCTGAAATCCTTGTGCACCAGGCGTAGGCACGAATTTGTTGTCCATGAGGAAGCGACTTGACTTGTTGTGGCCATACCAGCCCTTCAATGCCCTGTTCTTCTTGCTGTCGCCGTGCTTTTCGTGGACGAAAGCACCTGCAATCGCACCTGCACCAGAGTTCATGTACTTGTACGTACACCAGCAAGCGAAGTCAACATCCCATTCGTGGAGCTTGAGTTCGACGTTGCCAGCTGCGTGGGCGAGATCCCAGCCGATGGTGATGCCATGCTTGTGTGCGTGTGCAGTTATTGTCGGGATGTCTAGTAGTTGTCCAGAGTAATACTGGATACCAGGAAGGAGGACCAGAGCTAGCTCATGGGCATGCTCGTCAATAAGTCTCAAGACCTTCTCAGTGGAGATGACATAGCCTTGATCTGGCTCAACAAGTACCATCTGCTCCTTTGGATCCAGTCCATGCCATTCAATTTGAGACTCTATGGCATACCAGTCACTAGGGAATGGCCTCCATTCGTTCATGATCTTGGTCTTCTTGCCCTCAGGCTTGTAGAATGCAGCCATCATGAGGTGAAGATTTACAGTGAGTGTGTTCATGGCTACGACTTCTTCAGGTGATGCACCAACAATTGGGGCCATTTTCCGTGAGCAGTCCGCAGCCATGTCTTGGTAGGGTACCAGAGGTGATTCGTCGAGTTGTGTGAAGTGGCCACCTACAGCAATGGAGCCCCATGTCTTCAGGTATGCGTTCAGGTATTCTGAAATGGCTTTTGGTTGCAGGCCAAGAGAGTTGCCGCAGAAGTAGATGGCTTCATCATCGGCCGATGCTGCTTTGGCTGATGTCTTCTCATCGTCCGCGAGCGTCTTGCGCTTAAGCTGTGCTCTGGTAGGAACGACAAACTCTTTTCGGAATGTCTTGAGAATGTCGTTATGGCTGTCCAGTGATTGTGCAAAGTCAAGAGAGTCTGCATTTGCTGGCCATTCTGGCTTCTCTCCACGGCGAAGGAGATTCACAGCGTTGGTGGCGTCCATGATCTTGGCGTTCGGAAGTTGTTATTTCTGGGATGGAATGCTGCGATCTTGTCTTGGTTGCTGAGTCGAGTGTGATGGTGTGAGATCTTCTGAACGGACTTCCACTTTTCACTTATGCAAAAGCCTTCCGACGATGATGATCGCATTCGACGCAAGACTCTCAAGTGTACCAACAAGGAAGGAGATAAGACTTGGCCTCTTCCGACAGTCTGGGCGGATCCTTTGTCGGATGCAGAAGCGTCGGAGCATCACTTCCGTCGCACGGCCTCCCATTGTTCGCACTTTGCACGCCGGCGTCTTTCGTCGCGCAAAGATGCTGAACGAGCTGTTTAGGCCTCACGTCGAAGTGGATACTGCCACACTTCCACATTATAACCGGTCGCAATGCCGTCACGTATCAGAATGCATCTTCACTCGCTGAAACATACTTTTCGCTAACACTCCTTGACATCGACTCGAACAACAAAGAAGACACCCTCATCATCCATCCACAATCATGAGCCCTTCCAAGATACACTCGCTGCCATCACGCGCGGCCCTACCATCCTATAACATCTCATCGAATGGGTTCCTGCCGGAAAACACACCACTGAGTCGTCTTCCGAACGACTATTACCAACCTTGGGAGAACCTCATTTCAGAAGTCTCGAGCCTCATCGAGCTCCAGCAAATACGAGCCGCCATCGATGCATTACCAGTCTTAGACACAGCGCATCTCGAGTCGGAAGCAGAATGGCAGAGAGCATATTCGTTACTTGCGGTGTTAGCACAAGGCTACATCTGGGCAGGTCCTGAGCCATCAGAGGTAACATTGTACCTCGCTTGTCCTGGTTGTTCAGTCGACTGACGTCTTATCTCCAGCGTCTACCACCACAGATCTCGATTCCGTTTCTGGCTTCTTCCGAGCACCTCGAGGTACATCCGATTGCGACATATGCAGCTCTTAATCTCTGGAACTGGCGGCCACTGAATGAGTGTAGCGGGAGAGCGATCGATCTGACAGAGCCAAGCAATTTGGTTGCACTTCATACTGCGACTGGCACGGACCATGAGTCGTGGTTCCTGATTATCTCCAATGCGATGGAGGCACGTGCTGGTCCATTGATTCACTCAATGCTCGGAGCAATGGAGGCAGTAGAGCGCAAAGACAATGCAACGATCGTGGAGAGTCTGGCATACTTCAAGCAGAGCATGATCGATATTGGCAAACTTTTGGAACGCATGGACGATAGATGCCATCCACAAGTCTTCTATCACCACATCCGACCTTTTCTTGCTGGTAGCATGAATATGGAAACAGCTGGTTTACCAAACGGAGTCTTTTATGACGAAGGCGATGGCAAAGGTTCCTGGAGAAAGTATCGAGGTGGAAGCAATGGCCAGAGCTCTCTTCTTCAGTTCTTCGATGCAGTACTCCAGATCGATCATCAGAGATGTAATGGCTTTCACGATGAGATGCGAAGATACATGCCCGGACCACATGCCCGCTTCCTGGACGACATCGAGAGCATCGCCAACATCCGCGACTATGTCAATGGTCTTGACGAGTCGCGAGGCAACAGTGATCTGGTTCGAGCGTACAATGATGCAGTTGCGAGTCTTAGTGAGTTCCGCAACATCCACATTGCGCTGGTGACCAGGTATATCATCATCCCAAGTCGTCAGCCAAAGCCAGAAAGCTCCATCATTCGCAGAGACATTGCGTCGACCTCAACCAAGCTGGCGTCTGCGGAACCCATGACTAAAGAACTGGTTGGGACTGGTGGCACGAAGCTCATTCCATTCTTGAGAACTGCGAGAGATGAGACCAGGGAGGCGACAGTGACCAGATGAGGGCGGCTAGGAACACCCAGCATATTCCTTCAGCTCGCGCGTCTGGTAGTAGCATGGTGTTTACGCACAAGGAGATGCTTTTAGCACAGACAGGTGTTTCCACATGATCCCTCTTCGAGTGATTTCGCTAGGACGATATCCCGCCAGAGTGGCCATTCTGCTTGTCGGAGAGGCAATCCGGGCAACGAGAGCTCAACATGGTCATATAAACCCTCCACCAGTCTGATCATACATCGGAAACAGTGGTATATCGGCCAAGCTTCCTCCATCCAAAGTATGGCGTCCTGGCTGCAGAAAGTCTTGGAGTCCTTGGTCGCTCTCATCGATCCACGGCATATGGAAGAAGTCCGCATCATAGATAGTCCAGTCAGGTATTGCGGATTCAGTCGAAGCATCCTGGTCGTTAGATTGTCTACAGAACGTCAGTGAACGGCACTGAATAGAAGACAGAGAACAGAGGACTTACTCAGGCGCAATAGAGGATAGACGCTGCTCAGCAGTACTTGATAGATCTTGTTCCAGCTGTGGTTGATGTGCCACTTGAGACTCGTTGTTATCCAAAGGTAGTAGGCCGAATAGCTGTGAGGATGCCTGCTTCCTTTGTGTGCGAAGACGTAATTCTCGACTCTTGACGTGCGTGGTTGTAGTCTTCAGTAACGCTTGTACGACGAGAGAATACTGTCTCGCATGTGGATCGACTTTCGCGAAGTAGTCCAGGCATGCTATTGAGTTTCGGCAGTGATCCTCAAACACCATACCTGAACGTCCGAGTATGCCAACGGCGAGCACAAGGGAAGTGGTGAACAACCACGACCTGTAACGATATGTCAGTATCAGACCATCCACTTGTGTCGTGCATACTTACACTACCAGCGGCATCCTCTGTGGCATACTATTTGTCTTAAGCACAGCCTGCAATGTTTCCACGAACGAAGTCGCCGCATCAAGAGCAGCATCGGCATACTTCCGCTTCTCCAAGTGCTCGGTATGTGTCCCTGGAGCTTTCAATGATGCGCCCATGTATTCATATAGCTCGTAGATCAAGAATGGTCTTGTCAGTAGCATTATACCATAATAGTACGAACACAATGTCGAGCAAGCCCCGACGACTGCATCTCGAGACCTGTTATCTCGATCTCTGGGCGTTGATGGAGCCATCGTTGTGTCTGACAAAGGGCGCAGCCACGTCGATGCCCAGCCCTTGAGCTGATGCGAGACGTAACTTGCAATGCGAAGAGATATCCGCTTTCGCGAGTATACTTCGACTACTACACGCTCGATGATCATGAAGATCTGCACGCTTGCATCGATGACATGAAGCGAGTGTCCAAACGGAACTTCAGCCACGCCGTGCTTGCCATACTTGACAGTGCAGTCCACGTCCGAGGTTGATGGCGGTCTCCCTAGCAGGTTGCTAATGAGCATGTCCACCACGCGTAAACTCTTCCAGATGCGATCTCTTGTGGCTCGGACTGCCTCGCCAAAAGAAGAGTTCACCTCTGTTCGGTGCAGACCAATAGCATATGCAGTTCTCGCTGCGAGCGAGAAGTACAAGTATGCACCATTAGGCTGGAAAGCGCGAAGCATGTAGACTGCAACGAGAGCGAACCCTTGCACAGTGGAGACATTCATACTGGCAGTGAGTTGTTTCAACAGCACATCTTTGGCATGTTCGAACCAAGCTTCTGCCTGAGCTTCATTACTCTCCTGTGATCCAATGGCTAGGATGAGATAGTATACGGCAGAAGTTCCTGCTCGAATGTTAGCTTTGGTGAGACGAGTGCGGGTACGAGGATATTGTAAGTACCGTTCTGTTGTGACGCAAAGCCACTGGCCCACGTCTTGACGTCTCGAAGAAGTTGCGTGTGCTCAAACAGGTCGGCGAGACCACTGACAGCAACAACGTATTCACGAACCAGCTCATCGACCTCGCGCACATCTACAGCAAGACCCACTGGACGATCTGCACCTTTCGCTTTGGCCACTTCAATGATTGAGTCGCGAGAGGCGGCCACAGCAAGGCCTTCAGCGTCTACCTCAGATGCGATCAGATGCCTTACAGTCTGCAAGAACGAGAGCGGTGCACAATCGCCAATGAAGATAACCTTGCCTTGGGCACCCCGAAGGATACGTCCCTCTAGAGGCACAGCTGTGTCATCATGGTGATCCTCCCGGCTTACTGTAGGAGATAGCGAAGCACCAAAGTCGCCGATGCCATCGTGAGTACGAGGTCTGCGTTCAGCTCCGTCGCTGTAACTTCTCCTCGCTCGAACGATATTGCTCAGACTCTCCGAATCATAATCATGGCCATCAGGTTCATTGCTCCGCGCCTGCGCAGATGTCGGCTTGAGCGTTGGATTCCGGGGGGACGTCAATGGGGCCTGAGTGTGTCCGGGCACGTTTGGTGTGTTACCTGCAGACTTTGGGTGTGACCTCTGCTTGGGAGCGGTGAAGACGCAAGTATCGGCGCGGTTCTTGCGCTTGCAATACGAACACGGATGCTCGCCATCACATTTGACCTTCCGCGTCTTGCAAAGATCACATGCTGCGAAGACACGCTCGATGCGACGTCGTTTCTCTGGTCGCGGAGCCTGCGAAGTGGTCTCATCGGAGTTCGTTGTTGTCTCCGTCATGCTTGATCAGTGCTGAAGCAATCCGGGTGTGCTTCCGAGGGTGAGGCTTTGGAGTCCGCGCTGTTTCGCAATTGTCAGCGACGTAACGAAGATTCGTGATGGCCCTAAGTACTAGGTAGATCGGGACGTGAAGATGGCCGCCAGTGCGTATGTCACGTTTTAGTTTGTCGCTTGACTCCTGTATCCGGGCGTGTGCTGCGGTTGAGGCTGTGCGAGGGAGAGAAGTCGAGGTCCGACGGAGTGTCGGATGAGAAGAGGCAGAGAGGCTGGTTCCGCACTTCTTCCGGAATGTGATGACGTTTTTCATGACCACGTCTAGTCTGCCTCGCCAAAGCAGTCGGTTCCCGCCAGTCCGAATGCTGTCTCGAAATCGCTATCAGAGTGTGATCATTAGCAGCAATCGCGAAAGAAATGCCTTTGATGGGGCCGATAGTAATGAGCTTTGCATTGGATGTATTATTCAAAGCAGAGCAGTCTACTGTGATCGACCGACTGCCATATGACACTATGCGCCAGTTCAACGCACCCTCTTGGGTCTTTTTGATCTGTGAGCTCTGTACTGAATAGTGAAAGCAGCTCCTCTCTCCTTCTCCATCAGACTTTGTCTTGTGGTCCGATTTGGATCTTCTCCTGACTGTTTCTAATCACCATCGTTATCGAAATCTCGTTGCGCCTTGGCCCTTCGTTGCGCAGCGGCGGCATTCTTCTTGAAGAATGTGTTTCGTGGCTTCGCAAGAGCTTTGTTGGGGTTCTTGCCCCTTTCGTGCTCCATGTACGCCATATTATCAGCGCCAGCCAACGACGACAGCGTGCCAGCCTGTCTCCTGACACCACTGCCCTTCTTTTTTAGTCGGGAAACGTTTCGATCACTGAACAGATCATCCTTAATGTCCTCCATATCACCAGCAGTCTCAGACTGCAGTAGCACATCGGTGAGCAAAGTCATGCGTTCCTGCTGCGTATTGAATGCCAGATTAGGCATCTTCTCAATGCCGTTGAGATGTGTGATGACCTTGAAAGCGTAGCCTTGATCGACCAGGAAAGCTTGTCGCTTGGATGAGTAGTACATCTCGTTCGTGTCTTTGCTCACGAGTGAGTAGAAGAATGCGTTGAAGCCCTCATCGTTACGTCGTTTGGCCCTGAGAATACGACCAAGTCGCTGAGCCTCCTGACGACGAGAGCCGTAGTGCGATGAGATCTGAATCAAGCAGGTTGCTTCAGGCAGATCCAGAGATGTGTCACCAATCTTGGAGAGGAAGACAGTAGATACAGCGTCGTTCTGTTGGAAGTTCTGAAGAACTATCTCTCGCTCTCGATGTGATGTGTCACCATAGATGTATGGCTTCGTCATTCCAGTAGCATACTTCTGAAGGGCATAGACATTGTCCGAGAAGACGATGACTTTGTCACCTCGCTTTTCGTGGAAGTCAATCAAGAATTGGCAAGCCTGGTACTTGCGCGGGTTCATCGTCGAGAGCAAACTACGCTTGTTCGTCGTCCCTGCGTCAAGGTACTCCTTGTAAAATTCGGTAGTCATAGGACACCACACTTCAGCACACTGCACACGTGCAATGTGACCCTCTTCGCTGAGCTGCAGCCAGTTGGCCTCGTAAAGCTTAGGTCCGATCAAAAAGTTGAGATCTTTGATCTTGTCATCTTCTCGCAGTAGCGTTGCAGTGAGACCAAGCTTGGAATGCGTTTTGATGCGTTCTGTCACTCGTCGGAACATCTCAGCTGGGACGACATGCACTTCGTCCAGAACCATGAGACCCCACTCTCGAGACGTGATGAAGTCCATCACCTTTTTGCTATCGTGTGCACGTCGCGTATTCTGTGTCACCATACTGTATGTGCATATGATGACACCAGCCTTCTTCGACAGATTGAGAATATCCTTCTCGCCACTGGTGAAGATGGCGATATCGTCAGGATTGATGTTAGACCATTTCTTGAACTCTTCCTTCCACTGTACGGCACTCATCGCACTCGTGCAAAGAACAATTGCGCTCTTCTTGACTGTGCACGCTGCTGTGATGCCAACCAGCGTCTTGCCAGCGCCACAAGGGAGCACGATGATACCACTTCGAGCTCGCCCGTTACCGAACATCTTGCTTAAAGCGTGTTCCTGGTAGTATCTTATCTGCACATTTGGGCGTAGATCGATATCAAGTGTCGCGTTGATGTCGTCTGCCCGGAAATCGTACTCTTCTGTGAGCGGCAAGTTGAGCTTGACGTTACAGTGCTCTTGCACGAGTTGGATCTTTTCTCCGTCGATCTCGAAGGAGTGTACCAGATCTGTGTCTTCGTCATCTTCTTCCTCGCGCAAGAATTCGGTCATGGTCTTCTCAGCATCGCGACCTCCAAACTCATCGTCCGATTCGTCATCATCGTCGCGCTTCTGTGCTGCAGCAGCTTGTGCTAACGCTTCTCTGTCCGCTCTTGCTTCCGCTGTGCCCGAAATGATGAGGCCCTGCTTTGCCGCAGCTTTCTCCGTCACGAGCTCTTCTGTCTCTTCAACGCGGGTTCCAGCAATGACTGGGTCGCGCAGTAGCATTTGAAGCACTGATGCGTCATTGCTTTCGATGAAGTACTTGTTGTGCTTTAATACCAGCCGTACCTTACCAAACGATTGCGTAACCTCGTGTACGAAATCTATAATGTTCGCAGGCACTTTCGTCTTTGAAAAGAGCTCAAGATCACGGATGATATCTTGCTCGGTCAAGCCTACACTCACAGCTGCGAAAAGACTGTGTGGACTGATGGTATACTCGTGCATATTCGTCGTACGACTTTGCGGCTCGGCGATGTTGATCAAGAAGTTCTGCGCCTGCTTGAAGCTGGGTGCAAAGGTTTCGAGAACCACCTTCCCGTTGGTCGGGTCGATCCATAATGGTCGCAAATGGTGATCGGGCTTCAAGGTCTCGTTGAAGAAGTCGCGAGTCGGTTTGAATAGATGGCTTGCGGCATCGTGGTGAGACGAGGCAGCAGCGGCAGGTTTCTGGTATGTGGCGGGTTGGTATCTCTTTACTATCTCTACAAATCACAATATCAGCAGCCGATCATAAGCAGACAGTGCGAGGCGGAGAACCACTCACTGTCGTACTTTGGCGGCGCCTGTCGCTCGATCTCCTCGTCGAAGTCCTCGCTCTCGTCGTAGTCATCGTCGCTGACCATGGACATAGGCGTGCCCGCGCCGGAGGCGACTCTCTTATTCGCCCGTCCGTTCGCGGCGGCTGGCGCCTTTCGTTTCGCGGGCATCTCGAGAGTATCGTCGAGCCGGCGCTGTATGTTAGCAATACTCGCGGCGCCGTGGAGGTGGTGAAGAAGGAGAGAGAAGCGTCGATGATGAACTTCAAGACTCCGCCCCAGAGCATAGATCACATGCTTCCCGTCCTTCCGTAAAGCTTATATCGGACACTAAGGGCATCGCCGTTCACTTCGCGATCATCGGCGAGAAGGCCGTTGACTATCATATTGCCTCACCACTTCTTCCACAACCCTCTCTTCCATTGACAAACTGTCTTGCGTGCGAGAAGTTCTTCAGTCGCCACTCTGATACAGTTCTGTTGGCAATCATGAATACCGTACGATCGATCACTTCTCCACTTCACTTGGATCACCACTAAGTCCAACTAGATTCGTTCCACATTCTATGGCTGGGGAGTCCTGATCGTCGCGGGCGGCGGTTCATACTACTTTGCGAAACGACAAATCAACAAGGACCGCGATGAACGAGCAGCTTCGATCGAAAAGTCTCGACAACACGCCGAACGACTACGAGCGCAGGAACAAGTCGTGCGGGATAAGTCATTGAAGCCCACAAAGTCAGGGAACAAGAAAGCGTCAAGTGATCGACCCAGTCCGAGTGCTGAGAGCGCAGACGATCCGGCGCCGACAGACCATGTGGAGAAGGAGAGTAGATTTGAGGCGAAAGAGCCGTTTAGAAGTCGGAAAGGTGATCGGTTCAGTTGATGAGTATGACATGAGTATGCGATAATCGGCTGTCTTGGGCGAGACGAAGGAATGATCAATGCATAGCGAGGGAGCATGGGATAGAAAGAGCATGGCAATTGCATTGCATAGGCTGAGAAAAGCCCAACAACTGTATTATACAACACTGATGAAAGACAAATGGTCCTTACATCAGTGCAGAGAAGCATGCTGGAATGATGATTCTAATGCGAAGATAGACTCCGCTCAAGCAAATGCTCACGAACGCTGCCACGAACGCCGTCCTCATGCCAAATCCATGCCCTCTAGAGTGTATATGCCAACCACAAACGCCTACGCTTGATACCGTATCCAGCGCCTCTTCTACCTCCTCAATCGCATATAAGCTCCAGCATAGTCATCGAGACTAGACGAAGGTAGGCAGTCGCGAAAACTCAGTCGACTGTGAAGAACAGAACAAGTCAGCTACTGCGCCTACATGTCGGTGGACATGCTACTCACAAGTTCGACTTCTGATCTGTCCTCGCATTCTGGCTCACGTAGAATGCAGTCCCTAAAGATGCTCCCACAACTGTACACCAGTATAACGTCGCAGCAGCAGCTCCTATACGATCTTGTTGCGTCTGGTTCACGTTCACATTGCTGCGTGGTAGTGTAGTGTATGAGCGGCGGATCGTCGAATTGAGAGCTGTTCGAATTGGCGACATATTGATTGAGCTGGGCGCTAATGTATTGATTCGCTGGTAGCGTCGAATGCTAATCTTTGAAAGTGAAATGCTGTTTTTCTCAGATTGTCTCGATTCAACGTGAGTGTTCTGCAGCAGTGGAAGTAATGTAAGTTGAAGATACCGTACAGAAGGATTGTAGGAGTTGGTCAGCAGGCACAGGCACGCAATAATATACATGAATGGTCACTTGCTTACAATCATCTCGAATGTGATTGGTGAGATGGCGAGATGTTTCACGTGGGATTGGTGTTGCAAGGAATGTTCTGCCGAGCGTGGCTATTCTGAGGCTATGCATACTTCGCTTTCGCATGCCTCGCATATAATAAGACTACTGCCTTGGTATGGTTGAACTACACCTCATCAACAAAACAAAACTGACCTCGCATGTTAGTCGCTCGCAGCCCATAAAATCATCATCATCGCACACTCCGTCGCTGCTTCTAGCACAGCCCTCGCAGTTTCGTATCCTTATCGCATATCACCGCACCATCTCGTCACACTCTCCGTTTGCCTGAGTGCTCTCATTCGACATCATGGGGAAAAGCCTTGTGCCTTGGTATGTGCTCACTCCGCGAGCGCCTTCCAAGCTCCATTGGCATCGATACACTATCTCACTTCACGCCATACCCATTGTAGCCAGCATTGATCCTGTTGTAATCCTTCAATTCCTGCTTTGTTGGACGCTTCATGCACTCACTCAATGCAGGCTGATCCGGCTCTCTGACCAACTTGAAGCGCTCATACAACCCTCCTCTGCCATTCCGTGGCGTGGTCACATCGACCACCCGATATAGTCCATCGTACCTCAAGCCCTCGATCGGAGCATATGTTATATTGGCAGCAGACGTACGCAATAGTCGCACGACATTCCTAGTTCGTCGTGAAATATGTAGAGCACGCGTTCCGCTGGTAGGATCTGCTGGAGCATTCGAATCTTCATTGTCATGACTGCCGGAACCTGAGTATAAGACGGTATTTCCAGAATCTGTGTCCAGATCTTCGTACGTTCCACTCACGACTACTGACCATGCTCCATCGACTTCGTTTCCAGAGATACCAGCTTGCGAATGTCCGTGTGCACCTGCGAAAAGTGCAGCCAAGCGATTGGGGAACCACTGTCCAGGTTTGAGACCATTATGTCCACGGATTCTGAAGTCTTTCTTCTGGCCAGACAATGTTGGGTTGAGCTTCTTGGTAAGCGAGCCATTGGACTGTAGGCATAGGGCGATGCCATGCATGATGCCGTTCTTTCCCCAAATAGGATGGTCAGGTGGTGGTTGCAGGATAGTGCCAGCAGCTTTGGAAGAGGGTTTGGTAGGCGATTTCGGGCGTGTGTGAGACTTTCTCGCCACAGGAACATCATTCAATGCAGCATCATCGTCTGACTCGTCTTTGATCTCGGCAAGACCTCCCCAATTCTCGACATGGAATCGGTTGTAGATGTCGGTAGCTCTTTCGACATATGATTGAGGGAAGTGGTATCTAGTGTCCAGGCATACGACTTCGAGTATCTTTTGAATTTGGCTCTCCTGCTTGATCTCTGGTGTCATATGGGAGTTCTTCTCCAGGTGAGTAAGTAACACGTCCAGAGCCTCGAGATTTGGCTTGTGCTTCGGGTCATTTGGGTCGAAGTCGGGTTTCGAAGACAGATGTGCTAGCATCAAAATCTGCCGCTTCTTCTCCTTTGCGAGAGTAACGAGGCTATTGCCGGTAGTCGGGGAAGTAGTTGCCATAGTGAGTGGGTTGTTGTTAGAGATCTAGATGTTGTTCGTTAGGAAGTGCGCTGTATATACTAGGGAGGGGAGTAAATATACTAGGAGTCGACCCTTCCCCGTTGTGAAATGTTCGCACCTGCTGTTTCACTCCGTAGGACTGCGATAGCTGTGGCTTCGAGGACCTCTACCGAGAAATTCGACTACTACAAATAGTCCTCGAGAACAACTTTGTACGAACTCGAGCTTTCCCTTTGTGGATTATTCGCACCTCGTAGATTTGGTCGTCTCACTCCATGGATTGGGGCGACCTGTGGCTCCAAAGCTCCAGACCAAGAGGGTCGATCACAATGCAGTTTCCCCGGAGAGTCGATTCGTGAGTTGCGCCTGCCTCGCGCAAGTTCGAGCTGCTCACTTTGTGGTCGGTTCGCACTTGGCAGGTCTGACAGGCTTGGATGTTTCGCTTCGTGAGCTGGGCCGATGTCTGTGGCTTCAAAGCTCCCGCTCGAGAAGCTGTCGAGAGTGCTGAGCCCGCCGGACAGTTCTTGAGAGAGGTTCGTGAACAGCAGAGAGTTTGCGCCAGGTATGAATCATATGATGTTGAGCAGATGTGTGATCAAGGTAGCACCTGATCGGATCTGTATTGTGAAGCAAGAGCTATTGCTGTGCCTGCCATTTCTGTTAGCAGTGGTGCTCGCATGCATGGACCTCATGATAGGTCGGTCATACTGACGAGGTATGGTAGGTGCAGTCTACCTAGAGTAGTTGTTGGTGTATCTAGAGTAGTTGTTGCCGTATCTAGAGTAGTTGATGGTGGTGTTTCTAGAGTAGTTGTATCTAGAGTAGTTGTTGATTCAATGCCTTTACTGCGCAAGCGTAGAGAGGAAGCTGCGATCGGGAAGACTGAGAAAGAAACCGCAGCGTACTTACGTTTTATATATGCTTGAGATTGTAGATATACTATAGTAGTATATGGGAGACAAAATATATTTTGCGTGCTGTTGTTGTGTACACGCGCCGAATCACGGCGAAGCACAAGTCGATACCCCACTCTTCTACACGTCGCTAGTACCAATTGAGTAAAGGTTATCATAATAATAAATCATCTGGATGTTCTTGGCGCGCGTCGAATTATCTTTTCTCGTTGAACTGCGAGATAACGAGATGAGACTTGATGCATCGTGATCGCGTCACACGTTAGCCTCGATATCACTGCTTGTTGATGTCCACAGCACCAAAACCTCACCCAATATTTTGTTTTAACAAATTCATAAAATGATAAAATGAATGCCACAATTCTGGTACGTCATGTCCGAGCTACTGCACGATATGCTGACATGGGGTCGAGAGCTCCCGAAGCTTAAAGATGCGCGAGTCTTCGTTAAAGGTCTATCAGACTGTCCACATCCACAGCCTGGCCAGTCTCGATCGACCTTGTCGCTGCAATGCCAGTCAGTATCGACAACGCTCCATCAACATGCGATGCACGCCTCTTGTACACATCTTCGCCAGGAGTGCCAAAGATGTCGTTCAGCAGCTCCGGATCACCACCTCCATGTCCACCTGCTGCCTCTGGTATCTCGATGACTTCAGGCTTTCCAAATTGAGGCCGAAGTATCAGAGATCTCGACTCCAATGCTCCCTCCAGACTCTGTTCGCCACCAGAGTTGATGTAGCTTCGCTCAATGACTTCCAGATCCAGGCGACCTTTACTGCCTGTGAAGCTTACGCGGAAACCTTCGAGCGGTGAGTAGGCTGTGAGACTGTACGTCAATTGTGTGCCACTTCGGTAGCGAACCATGACGCTCATTGTGTCGTGTATGTTGATGCCCTCGCCAAATACGCTCTGATCACGATAGTAGCCGTCTTCATGTTCAGCATCCAGATACAGAGCCTTCAATGCCGGATTTGCTGCAAGGTCTAATGCGAATGGATCGTCCTTTGCATTGTCCTCACCATGAGCACGAGTATAGAAGCGCGTGACGCCACGGTTCTCGGCATTCTGTTTGCCATAGAACTTGAGGTCTCCCATTGCAAAGACAGTCTTAGGTCGGGACTGTAGCCAGTAATTGACCAGATCAAAGTGATGTGTCGACTTGTGCACAAGTAGAGTGCCACTGTTCTTGCGATCACGATGCCATCGGCGGAAGTAGTCGGCTCCGTGTGATGTGTTGAGCATCCACTCAAAGTGAATAGCGTTGACATCTCCAATGGCACCAGATTGCAATGTCTGAAAGACAGCTGTATTATGAGGAGCATATCTGTAGTTGAAGGTGACACGAAGTCGGCGATTCGTCTTCTCTATCGAGGAAAAGATGCTCTCAATGGATGGGATGTCGATAGTCATAGGCTTCTCTGTGATCACATCAAGACCATGTGAATGTGCCAGTTGTATGTAATAGGCATGAGTGCTGTCAATGGTCGTGACAATCAGTTCGTCTGGTTTGGTCTCTGCTACCATGCGGCTGAATTCGCCCGGCAGATAGGTGGGCAGAGGTTCATGAGAGACCTGGGCCAGCCGTTCGTTGGCATATTTCATGCGGGTCCTGTTTGTGTCCAAGAACGCGACAAGCTTGGCGGTCGAGCTGTAGGTGGTAGCAATGCTGAGATAGTAGAAAGAAGCACGGCCTCCAGTGCCGATGAGCGCATATCGTCGTTTCTGCTCTGCTGAACCCATGGTGTTAGTTCGCGACTGGCCCGTGATTCTAATATCAAGAAACCAAGTCCTGCAGATAGATTTGTTGCTGCTATATCGTGTCGTAGGCACTGTTCAATCGTACTTGGTCTTGGCCAGGAACAGACAAGCCTGATTTTCGCCGCGTGATGTAGTTGACAGGCTTGTCCTTAGCTGTTGGTGACCCCCAAGTGCTCGGGCTGGATTCCAGCGAGATGAATTGAGCTGCAGAGACAAGCTCAAGAAGCCTTGCAACATTGGTCCGGCAAACAATCGGCACTAAGACTAGCGTCTGGGGTTGGTGGTTCTCCGCACTCTTTTGAGCCAGATGTGCAGGGTACCGGGGACGACGGTCTCGTGGTCAGACATAAGGCAGTTGCTCAAAGCTCTGCCACGATGTCAATTCCTCTTTAAAGTCTCAAGAAACGATTACACTTCTCGGTGCAGCAGGCAGTATGGCCACTGATATCAAGGCACCCGACACGTCCAAACGAGATACCATCTTCCAAGAGGTTGCCGTCAGCAATGCAACCCCGAGCGACGCCAGGAAGGACAAAGCTGTTGAGTTCCTCATCGCAGCAGACAGTGGGAGTGTGGAGTTCGATGAAGCCGAAGAGGCACACGTTCTTCGGAGGATTGATCGAAGAGTACTGCCACTTATCCTCGGCGCATACTTCTTCCAACAACTCGACAAGAGTTCGTTGTCATACGTCTCCATCTTCGGACTTGTGAAGGAAGCAAATCTGGTTGGCAAGCAGTACTCATGGCTCGGAAGCATCCTATACTTCGCTCAGTTGATCATGCAACCACTGGTGGCATTCCTGCTTGTCAAGCTACCCACTGGAAAACTCCTTGGCTTTGCGGTCATCTGTTGGGGCATTGCCGAGACGTTGATGGCTGCGTGCACGGGTTTCAAGTCGCTGGCGGCATTGCGATTCTTGCTCGGGTCCTTCGAAGCCTTCATTGCACCAATTTGCGTAGTTGTCACGCAGATGTGGTGGCGTCGCCGGGAACAGACACTGCGTAACTCATACTGGAACGCCATGAATGGAGTCACCTCAGTCTTTGGCAGTCTCTTGACTTTCGGTCTCGGCCACATTCACAGCAAGTCGGTACACCGCTACCAGATCATATTCATGTTCTGCGGACTCATGACAGTAGTGTTCGGCTGCCTTGTGCTGTGGTTGATGCCGGATTCTCCGATGGACGCGAAGTACCTAACGCAACGGGAGAAGGTGGTTGCAACTCGTCGCCTACGAGCAAATCAACAAGGCATCGCGAGTCGAGACTGGAAGATGAGCCATGTCATCGAAACAGCCACTGATTTGAAGACGTACCTCTGGTTCTTGCTCATCTTCTCCATCTCGGTCCCTTCCGGTGGCATTGGCACGTTCGGCTCGTTGATTGTAAAGGACTTTGGGTACTCATCCTTTGCTGCAATCCTCTTCAACATTCCCTTCGGAGTGATCCAGGTTTTGTTGATCATCGGAGCTGCAGCGCTGTCCAACAAGTTGAAGCGCAAGGGGCTAGTTATTACCATGATATCGGTTCTTCCAGTCATCGGCTGCATCATCTTGCTAACAGTACCTCGACGCCAGAAAGGTGTGCTTCTGTTCGGCTACTACCTGGTATCATGTTTGGCGGCCATAACGCCCATGGTATACGCATGGTAAGAGTTCACTCCTGGGCCAGTTTGAGCTATTCACTGACTCGTAGCCATAGGCATGTACAAAACACTGCAGGCGATACTAAGCGCAAGTGCACGTCAGCAGTCATGTTCGCAGGCATGTGCACAGGCAATATCGTCGGTCCTCAGCTGTATAGCGTGGACCAAGCACCAAAGTATCGTCCAGGTTTGCTGTCTAATCTTGTACTCTTCGCCTTCACAGGGCTACTGGGCATCCTGATCACGCTGTATCTGGCGATGCTTAATAAGCGACATGCCCGCCAGCGAGAAGCTCTTGGTAAAGAGGCCAATAAGGTGGATGAGTCGATGCTCAGTAAAGGCGAGCGCAAGGAGCGTAAAGACATCGGAGCTGAGAGTGAGGCCGTGATTGTGGAAGATAATGGTTTCGGAGACGTGACTGACCTGCGAAATGAGGACTTCATCTATGTATACTGAGCTGATCCGCCGGGACCGCATGGTGATGTGAAGCTTGCCATGTCGCGTTTCTTTTGCCATCGTCCTCGATCACGCTGGCGAAGGGGGAGCTTCAGCTTAGGAACACCTTCGAATGTAAATGAAGTAGTTCCAGCTCGTATAGGCAGCCCAGTCAGGCTGTGTTGTCTATAAATGTTGATGATCATGCAAGACGATGGACAGCTGAAGTAAAATCGCGAGATGAAGACGAAATGCCAAGAACGCAATCTCGCTTGAGGGCTCACCCGTCAACCACATCACGTTCTCCCCTTCTTCTCCTTGCTATCATCAACATCAACATGTCATCACCAGTATGAAGATCACGGAGCAAGTCGCCACATCAATACGCACCTGGTCATCTGCCGAAGAGATGATAGTGAGCTCATAGCGGCATCTTGCTGTTGCTGCCATATTTAGCCTCGAGACACTCGGCACGTTCTCCAGCGAGAAGAAGCGCAAGGTTAGTGAGTGGAGAGAGGCACGAGGGTGTCATAGCCGCGTCGAAATATGGTTGTTACATCCATGCACTAGCTATGCAGGTCCTTCGAGCTGTTGGCTTCACTCATCTCGCCCTCAGCTTCGGTGACAGACGAGGTCATAGACATGTTCTTGTTTGCGATATTTCTGCTCCCTGGTGCTAACGCAGCTAGAATTCCCAGCAGAGACATTGACATAGATCGCCATGCCATAGTCTCGGCGCACGATCCCGTGCGCAAGAACACTTCAAGTCATGCATACGAGACGCCAATGTTCCTTGGGAATGGTCGCTTAGGATTCGGCGCCGACATCACAGGACTGCAATCTATGCTCCCGTTCAACACACTCTCCTCCTGGGGCTGGCATAATGACTCACTTCCGACCACGCAGAACCAGAGCTCTCCCGCTGACTTCCACGGGATCGAGTGGGACGTACACGGAAGGCAGGTCGAGTTCAGTCAACCGAATCCCGATCTGCCAGATATCAGTCAATGGATGATTGCAAATCCGCATCGTATCAATCTGGGACGATTGGGCCTAGGGCTAAATAGTACCTGGATTACTGACGATCTGCTTGGACCTGACGCGCATCAGCATCTCGACCTATGGACTGGAACGTTGACATCCTCCTTTGAGCTATGCGGCGAGCCTGTTACAGTGACTACTGCTGTACATCCTCATAGTGATACAATTGGCGTGTGTGTACGATCTGCGTTACTCCTCAATGGTACATTGTCAGTACTCATGGACTATCCTTATGCAAGCGGAAAGAATAAGTTTGATGCGCCTTACGTGGGAGTGTGGAACGCGACAGAAAAGCATCACACAATGGCAAAGGCCGGGCCGCAGAATGTCCTCATACAGCACGATCTGGACGCGACCACCTACTATGACCTGGTGAAATGGCAGGAGACCGATGCAACTTTCGGAGGTCCTGATGTCGATACGCACAGATATCACTTGATGCCTGGGGGCTCTGATACATTGTGTTTGACTAGCACATTGTCTCAATCCGAGTCTGTGGATCAACCCACCACAGTAGGGACTATCTTTGCTGAGACTACAACATGGTGGCAAAAGTACTGGAAGTCTGGCGGGTTCGTGGCGTTATCTGGACAGCAGGAACTGGAACGTCGAACCATCCTATCGCAATACCTCATGGCCGCGAATACAGTGGACTGCGAGTTCTTGGAGCAGGAGTCTGGACTGATCAACAATGGCTGGTATGGCAAGTTTCATATGGAGATGACTGTGTGGCATGAGATGCACTACGTAAGTCACTATCTGAAGTAGATGAGTTTATCACGATACACTGGACACTTCGCTGATATACAGCTTTCATATCAGCTACTCTGGGGAAAGCCGCAATATCTGTCTGCTATGATGCCAGGCCTTTACAACAAGTTTTTGCCAACATCTCTAGAGCGAGCAAAGGACATGGGCTACACTGGAGCTCGATGGGGCAAGATGTCTGACGAATCTGGACGCAGTGCTCCTGGAGTGTTCAACAGCTTGTTGATCTGGCAACAACCACACCCCATGTTCTTTGCCGACCAGGAGTATCAACAAGCAGCTTTTGAAACCAAGCCGCATGTCTTGGAGAAGTGGGCAGAGATCCTAGATGCCACTGCAGAATTCATGTCGTCGTGCGCCTGGTGGAATGAGACCACGTCCCGATATGATCTAGGTCCGCCTCTATATCCTAGCAGCGAGAACACGGATTCGAAGATATCTATAAACCCGACATTCGAGGTCGCATACTGGCAGTTCGGCCTCCAAGTGGCTATAGATTGGAAGTCCCGCTTGAATCAAACGATCCCAGCAAAATGGATTGACGTATATGAACACCTTGCGCCATTGCCTACTGGCCAATACAACCAGACGGAGACATACGTGATCTACGAAGGTATCGAGAACATGTGGACGACCAGTAATTACAGTAAGTCCAACTCATCTCTCGTCAGCCCACAACTCACTGACTGTGCGACAATGCATTAGCTGAAGACCATCCCTCAATGATGGCACTCCTCGGGTTCATGCCATGGCTCGCCAACACAACCAATTTCGACCACGCAACATTCGAAAACACCTACGATGCGATCTTGAGCACATGGAACTTCACGACTAGCTTCGGCTGGGATTTCCCTATGCTCGCTACTGCGGCTCACAAGCTGGGAAGATATGAAGACGTGCTGAAGTTCTTGTTGTATCCTGATTTCGGGTTCGACGATGTGGGTATGCCTGCTGGAGGTTCGAGAGTGCCGACGCCATACCTACCAAGTAGTGGATCTATACTCATGGCTATTGGTCTTATGGTGCGGGATTGGAGCGAGCAACAAGGTGCTCCTCCTGAGGACTGGGGCTTACAGTATGAGGGCTTTCCTAAGGATGGAGGTGGCTGAACTCACTTCAATTAGCTCGGCTATACCCGCCGCTAGTCCATGTTTGTATATCCTCCAAACTCGTAGCACGACCATTACCCTTCCCTTAAGCCTAAGACTTCTTGTTTGACTCGATTTATATGTGTTTTATCGAGTCGACCGCGCAGAATGTTTTTAGGGACCTTCCAGTGCCTCACAGACGTCGTTATGGCATATTTACCACATAAATAGCTCGTCCAAATGCGATTTGGTGAGCAGTGTCAAATCTGCTGGAATTGAAACTCCTGCACTTTCTTCTTCGAAAAGAACGGATTCATCGCCGCTCTCCTCTCCGCATGCTGAACATGTCCCATAGTCGAAAAAGCACTCTCATCGATTTCCTGACCAGTCCCAGCGAACCAATACCACAATTTGGACTTGTCGCGATGTTCTTATGCGAGCCCATCACCTCATCGTAGTAAGCTGGATCATTGATATGGATTTCATCTGGTCCGACGCGGGTTATTGGGCCGTATTTGGCGCGGACAGCGTCGCATTGCCAGAGCCAGCATATTTGGTAGGGGTAGACGTCGTAGTAAGTTTGATAAATATAGGTTACAGCTGCGAGTTTTGGGCCGGGGATGTGGGAGGTTCGGTGGAAGTAGAGTCTGTAGATTGCGGTGAGAATGAGGTAGGCGAGAAGTGTAGTGCTGGCTAGGTAGGAGAGCTTGAAGATGTTGTCGCACATCGTATTCTAGAGTGATGGTGATGTGCAGACGAGACGCTATGCGCGATCACATCTCATGTATGGACTTGCTTGGCTGAATTCTCTCGTCAACGGCGTGTAAGCGTACCAGGACGGACTTCGCTTGCGCTTATTGCTAAGGTCGTTCATGATGTGCAGGCCCAATGAGATGCAGCTGATGTTGAGCTTACTGCACTGGGTGACTGCTGCCCTATGCAGACTTTGGCCTAGGAGGATGATGGGGCTGGCTGCGAAAGGCTTTCCGGAAGCGCTTCTTCGCCAAGAGGATCGTGTCTACTACTCCTGCCGTCGCAGTCACTCATAGAGCCATCTTGAAATACTCATGTCCTAGCACATCTTGCGCAGATAGGCGAGAGTCTGGATCATACTTGAGAAGTCCGCTCAGCAGATCTGCAAGAATCGTGATTTCTGGTTCCGAGAGTCCGGGAATCAGCTTTCCTCTATCGTAGGTCTTGGAAGCTGCCAGCTCCTCTCGTAGCGAGTGAACCTCACTTGCAATGTTCACATCTGCATTGCGAGCTTTCCAGTCTGTCCACCACGGCTCAGATAACTTTCCAAGTAACAAAACCATCGCATGAAGATAATCATCCACTTCATCGTCAAACAATGCGAAAAGCTTCCTCCCAGTTCGTATCTCAAACAGCGTGCATCCTAGAGCCCAGAGGTCGCTTGCCTTTGAGGCAGCATGTTCGAGGAGAAGTTCTGGAGAACAATAGGCTCTTGGCGTACCTAGCTCACTAGGAGGGTGCGAGGTTTGTAAGGACTCGCCGAGGTCGATCACACAGGCTTCGTATGTGATGAATTGCGAGGCGGACTTGGTGGACCAGGAGATTGGGTAGACGAGGTAGGCAGGTGCTGAGCGTGGAGGTGGTTTGCCGTTGAGGGTTGTCACTTCGTTGCGCATGGGCTCGCCGAGAGCTTTTATAACATCCTCCTCAGGCAGTCCATTGAGTCCTGTGATGCGAAGCAGGATGTTGGAGGGTGTGAAGTCGCCGTGACAGATACCAAGTGAATGAAGAGCGGCCATGGCTTGGACAGTCTGAAGCATGAGATATCGCCTCACTTTTGGGCTGTCGTCCGGCGATTTCGAGACGCGAGGTCCAAGAACGGGATAGACAAAGCAGAGATGATTTCCATTTGGGCCCTCGACGCGGAAGGTATCGAGAGGCAGACAGATGTGACTGCTTTCCGCGGAACTAAGTGATTCGAGTTCACACAGTCGCAACTCCGGGCAGTCGTCTTCACTCGAACACTCCGCCATCAGGATCTTGAGAGCCACATATATCGGTCCGTCTTCGCTGCGCACATCACGACACATCCAGACGTTCGCAGAGCCGCCGCTACCGAGTTTGTGGATCACCTTATATGCGTAGTCGTTGGCTGTCGGCGATTGTCGGGACAGGTAGTTTATGCAGCTCGCATTAGCAAATTCTGTGTTGTTTGATATATCGTTGTACTGAAGGCTCGCCAAGAAGGCAGCTTCGAGATGAAATGCTCCATGCAATACACGCTTCTACTTAATCACACAACAGGAAAAGCTGATCTGTACACCGCACTTCTTTCCTCGGCCGTAAAAGTTAGGCCAGTGCAGTAGCCATGTCTCTACTTTGGTATATGCTCACTCTCCGTTCTCTTACTGTTTCCTACAACAGATCCCTCTGAATAAACTGATCTCTCAGCGTCTTGCCCAAGCTTGCCGGGCTCTTTTCCACAGTGACACCAGCGCCTTCAAGTGCAGAAATCTTACTGTCCGCACCACCCTTTCCTCCCGAAACAATAGCACCAGCGTGTCCCATGCGTCTCCCTGGAGGCGCGGAGATACCAGCGATGAACGACACTACGGGCTTGCCGCGTCCGTCCTTGCCTCCAGTGTTGTACTCCTTCAAGAATTCTGCTGCGTCTTCTTCCGCGCTACCTCCAATTTCTCCAATCATGATGATCCCATCAGTGTCAGGGTCTGCAAGGAAGACTCGAAGGCAGTCGATGAAGTTTGTGCCTGAGAATGGGTCTCCACCGATTCCGATAACGAGAGATTGACCAAGTCCGGCTTGCGTGGTTTGGTTTACGGCTTCGTAGGTTAGGGTGCCTGAGCGCGAGACGATTCCGATGCGGCCGCGTTTGTGGATGAAGCCGGGCATGATACCCATTTTGCATTGTCCCTATCAAAACCGAGTCAGCTTTTGTGCAGAAGATAGTGTATGAATATGCGGTTGCGATATGAGGAGTGCGTATCAGATCTATACATTGTAATCAATCCCGCCATAGGCAGGTCAGACTCTTCCTATCATATGACTTTTGTAAAATGTCTCATCATGCGAGTGAACAGTGAAGGTAGGTGATTAGAGAATTGGTGGAAAGTCGGGCAAACTCACAGGAGCAATGATACCAGGGCAGTTGGGTCCCACCAATCTCGTCTTGTCCTGCGTCTTTAACATATCCGTAATTCTGACCATGTCGTGCTGTGGGATACCCTCAGTAATGCAGACAGCAAGAGGAATCTCAGCCTTCAAAGCCTCCTCGATACCAGCAGCAGCAAGCGGCGGTGGCACGAAGATGACGGAGGCATCAGCGCCAGTCTCTTTTCGCGCATCTTCAACAGTAGCGAAGACGGGGCGGTCGAGATGTGTGCTGCCAGCTTTCTTGGGGTTTGTGCCTCCGACAACATTGGTGCCGTACTCGATGGCCTGTTGAGCGTGGAAAGTTCCCTGCTTGCCGGTGAAGCCCTGGAAGAGGACCTTGGTATCTTTGGTGATGCGCAGGTTCAGGCCAGTCTTTGCGTAGCCCGATGGGTTTCCTGGCGCCTCTTTTGCTGAGATGGTTGCATAGCTGGCCGGAGTGATGGACTTGGTCAGACCAGCTGGTGCAAGAATTGACCTCACGAGAGGTTGGCGGAGAGACTGCATCTTTTGTACCTCTGCGCGCCGCTGGAGTAGAGGGGGAGAGGTGAGAGGGTGGGTGGTGCGAAGGGGGTAGAAGGAGTGCTGTTGTCGTGGTCTTGCAGCAAAGTTCACTTCACTTCGTTGCTAGAGCTCCGTTCTCACTCCCGTCTTTTCCCGCTTGCTTGAGCCAAGACTCTCATATGAATGACTTCTACCTTGCAACAACTCATCTTCACAGCAGAAATGGCCACAATGACTGTGACAGAGACGCGGCACAAGCGTCTCCCCAAAGCAGTACGAGAGAAGCTGCCACCGGAGAATGAACGATACGTGCGATGTTGTGCAGACATTGCCAACTACCTGGTCGAGGACTTTGAAGCGTCTCAGCAGCCCGATGCGAAGAAGAAGAAGAAGGACTTGAACCTCAATTCGTTAAGAGGCTCCTTCTCCAAGAAGCATTACTTGTCCAGACAGCCGCCTCTCACAGACATCATCGCCGCTGTGCCCGAGCAGTACAAGAAGTACATCCTCCCGAAGTTGATCGCAAAGCCCATCCGAAGCGCAAGTGGGATCGCAGTCGTGGCTGTCATGTGCAAACCGCATCGATGCCCTCACATCGCCTACACAGGCAATATCTGTGTCTACTGCCCTGGTGGCCCAGACTCCGACTTCGAATACAGCACACAATCCTACACTGGCTACGAACCGACGAGTATGAGAGCCATAAGAGCACGATACGACCCGTTTGAGCAAGCAAGAGGAAGAGTAGATCAGATACGGAATCTAGGACACAGTGTCGACAAGGTTGAGTACATCATCATGGGAGGCACTTTCATGTCACTCTCGCCCAAGTACCGCGAGACATTCATCTCACAACTCCACAACGCTCTGTCAGGCTACTCTACCTCGCAAGTCGACGAAGCCGTCCTAGCAGGTGAGCAAAGCACAACCAAGTGTGTTGGTATCACAATCGAGACAAGACCGGACTATTGCCTCCCACCACATCTCTCAGACATGCTACGATATGGCTGTACGAGACTAGAAGTCGGAGTACAGAGCTTATACGAAGACGTCGCGAGAGACACCAATCGCGGCCACACAGTCAAAGCCGTCTGCGAGACCTTCTGCCAAAGCAAAGACGCTGGCTTCAAAGTCGTCTCACACATGATGCCCGACTTGCCAAATGTAGGTCTCGAACGCGATCTCTTCCAATTTCAAGAATATTTCTCCAACCCTGCTTTCCGCACCGATGGTCTCAAAATCTATCCTACTCTCGTCATTCGAGGAACAGGACTTTACGAATTGTGGAGGACAGGACGATATAAGAACTACACACCAAATGTTCTGATCGATATCGTGGCGAGGATATTGGCGCTCATACCTCCTTGGACGAGGATTTATCGTGTACAAAGAGATATCCCCATGCCGCTTGTGACTTCTGGTGTTGAGAACGGAAATCTGAGAGAGTTGGCACTTGCGAGAATGAAGGACTTCGGAACAACGTGTCGAGATGTCAGGACGAGAGAAGTTGGAATCAATGAAGTGAAACACAAAATTCGGCCGAATCAAGTCGAATTGGTACGACGAGATTATGTTGCGAACGGAGGTTGGGAGACCTTTTTGGCATACGAGGATCCAAAGCAGGATATCTTGATTGCACTGCTCAGACTACGCAAATGTTCGGAGAAGTACACTTACCGTGAGGAACTCACTGGACAACAATCAAGTCTGGTTAGGGAATTGCATGTCTACGGCAGTGCTGTCCCGATTCACGAAAGAGTCAAGGGCAAGTCGCAGCATCAAGGCTATGGTACGCTTTTGATGCAGGAGGCTGAGAGGATCGCGCGAGACGAACACGGCAGTAAGAAGATTGCCATCATCTCTGGTGTTGGTGTGAGAGGATACTACAGAAGGCTAGGGTACTGGCTTGATGGACCTTATATGAGCAAGTGGCTTGAGGGGGATGTGGATAGTGACGATGAATGAGCGAGCGACGGGAGGAGATGACATGAAGTTATGATACCCAATACGAATGCTGTGCATGGAATGAGGAAGGTAGGCCGGCCGACGATAACCAGGTTTGAACCCTGGAAAGTGAGATCTGAAGATAGATAGATCTCACCAGGAGAAGCTTGATCACACTCGAGGTGACGAGTTGAACATCTTTCCACAGCGCACGAACCGTCCACGACATTGACATTAGATACGAACCAAGCTTCGAAGCATGGGCACATATTCGAAGCGATTCGGATCCTCCGCGGTCATGGCTGTGTGGATATTGAACCTGGAAACAAACGCGATCTGGAGGGAATACTCTAAAGAGATCTTAGGTGACGAGCTGATTTATGCGGATAGGTTGCAGCAGATTCGGGAGGATAGCTTCAGAGCTCGTATAGTACTTGCTAACCTTCGGTATGTGGTCTGTGTAAGTTGCCAATCTAGGCTGACGCAGCTGAAGGCGCCTGGGGGAGGGGAAGAGGAGAGGGAAGGAAGAAAGAAGAAGTTGCAGGTAGCATAGGCGATCGGTGAAAAGGTGTAGAGAAAGCAAAATGGAACATTAGCAGTCGGTCCAGATGTACTGTAACGCTCTTGGAAAGTGTAACAGTGACCGGAAGCCGCCCTTTGAGACAGATCAGATAGATCACAGACATTTAATAAATCGATATGTACTCACTGCCTTCGCTTTCGATGTTTTTGTTGTCAGCGGAATGGACTCCGGCCTTGGCAGGGCAAGAGATATACCTTGCTCAAACCTGCGCATCTACATCGTTTCATTAACATCAACCTCTCTCATTTCTGTGCATAGGAACGCCGCGAGAGGGTGACAGCTTTGCAGCAAGGTGTTGCTACATAGTCAGCTTTCGTTAAGCTGACCATGTTATAGCCTTCGAGATGGCGAGGAGATATCTGATCCTCTCCTTGACTGCTCGCGACCGCCATGACCAAACGAAGGAAAGGCTTAAAGCCTGCCGAGGACACAGAAGCTGGAGCCGAAGAAGTGGTACTTGAAAGTCCGACCGAAGAAGGCATGACAAGATCTCTTTCTGACCTGTACGCGGCCACTCCTATCAGCATCACGCAAGGCGAGAGCCAGCAAAGATTCGAGATACGGCTATTTGTCCTTGAACCGGCCGCCAATCTGGAGCAAGAGCTCGAAGGCAGCTTCATTGAGACACCACTACACTCTGCACCACGCTATGAGGCCCTTTCATACACTTGGGAACCACCTTTTCCCGAGGAAGCCCTGGAGGCCGACCGGCTACGCCTTCATCGCGACATTGTTTTGCACATTACGGGGAACCTGGGAAAAGCACTCAGATGTCTCCGATACAAAGACGCATCTCGTCTGCTATGGATTGATGCCATTTGCATCGACCAGACAAACTCTTACGAGAGAGCGGAACAAGTGGTGCATATGGCGAAGATCTATAGTTCGGCAAGGCAGGTGATTGCCTGGCTTGGAACGGAACCTCTCCTGGACGGAACAATGGTGTTTAAAGCCTGCAAGAATATACCGGCCTCATATCCGAATGAGTCGTCGACTTCCTACATGAACAGAATTCGGACAGCGTGGGTAGACCTCCAGATTCACTGGGAAGTCTTTGCGAAACGCAGATACTTTGGTCGTCGTTGGATTCTGCAGGAGCTGGTCACAGCCCGGTCGATTACCGTGATGTGCGGACACGCACAGATACCATTTCGGCAACTTTGTGACGGCCTGCGACACAGATCTGCCAGTATCAACCACTCATCTTCACACGAAGCCGAGCACTTTCTCTTGGCAGTTGAACGAGCACGAAAGACGAACAAAAGAGGAAGCATTCTGGAGGTGCTTTGCGAGTTCCAGGCGCTCGAATGTGAAAAGGACAGTGATCGCATCTACGCTATTCTGAGCCTCACGAATGGCCATCTTCTTGACTTCAGAGTTGACTATGATACGTCCAGTGAACAGGTCTATTGCGATTTTGGCAGATCGATCATCTCTTACAATACTGGTCTACTGAGAGCCGATCACGAGTACGCCACTGCCAGATTGCGACACAGTCAAAGATCCTTCTCTCCCGACAGCGAGCTTTTTGACATCGACGAACAATTCCTGACGCGTGTGAACTCTCAGCAATCCGATCTTGGCCTTGATCTTCTGCAGACGGCAGCGATGCAGCTCGGGTCTGTTTCGGCCAAATCCTTCGACGAACTGCCATCCTGGGTGCCGGACTGGAGATTGCCCGTTTCTGTAACATTCAAGACTGTCCGATGGTGCCTTGACCAATTGACACCTTGCGCTCGCTGTTCTAGACGTATGCTCGCATGGACCCGCAGTCCCATGCAGGACAATTCACGCCTCCAGGCTCGTCTTCCTTACTTTGGCAGGCTTGGCATTGAACTCGAGTCAAAGGCTCTCCAGACACAATTACACATCAATGATCTTGACAGGCTCATAACAGCGGATCACGGCGACTATATCGCCGGTCCTATGCTGTATACCACTGCCTCATCGAGCCTTTGCTTTGTTCTGCGGCCTATAAAGGACAATAACGCTGAATCTGAAGCAGAAGTCCGCCTCGTTGGGCTTTGTGGTGTGAACGATGAGGTTATATATTGTGATTGGGATCACAAAGCACGATCCTTCATCATCGTATGATCAGCCTAACTTGTTGTATTGATCGCAGAGCACGAGAGCAGAACGGAACGTGAGACGTTCGTTCCACTTACAAGCGCACGGACTTCCGATCCGTCGTGGCTTCCCTGTCAGATCGATCTACGACAAGCATTTGACGTCGATCAACTTCTCGTCCAGCTTTCTCTTACTCGTCCTCATCTCTTCTTCATCTACCACTATTACCAATAAGTCGCACAACCATCATCCAAAGTCCCGAATGTCCGGAGAAGTATCAACGATGGGTGCCAAGCTGACCAATACAACGGTCAGCTCCTACACGGCTCTGCCGGATGGCGCAGTCAAAATCTGGGTGAGCTGATCCGACAGACTAGCCCAGATCGTCGCGTGTCTAACCGAACGCTCGCGACCTTCAATGTCTCTTCCTCTTCAAGTGGCGGTGTTTTTCATCTTTTCCCCATCACAGAAATGAAGTGGAGGATGAGAGTATGCCGCTGAGGAGTACGGGTTGCCTGAAGTGTCGCCAAAGGAAGATCAGATGCGACGAGGAACGACCAGGCTGCAAGAAATGCCGGATCCATGGTGTGGTCTGTCCTGGTTTCAAGACTGCGAAGAAAGGCGATGTCGAATTCCAGGATCAGACGGACCAGACTGTGCAACGATTGAAGACTGACATTACCACTGATGTCATCGAGATCAAGAGGGATCGGAAGAAAAGCTCTTCTGAAGCGTCCACTCCAGAGAAGCTTACATTCACGTGGGCCGGCTTTGATGCAGGAACACAGCAGCCACCACCACCGAAAGTACGGCGCACAACACCCGTCAGCCCTGTGATCGTGTCACCGACCGCGCCGATATGGCCTATACATTCCCCTGCAGCCATGCGGCAACAGTTGTACGACATGTTCCTTCGACTGTATGTTCCACAGGATGTTCCCACACAAGGACCAGGACTATGGTCATCGAACAAGAGGTTTCTGCATCGTCTGATGGAGCTTCAGACCTCCAGCAAATCTTCGCTGTCGCATGCATTGGACGCCCTCTGTCTGGTACAGGTTGGATCGACATATCGTAACACAGAGCTGCTCAACAAAGCTATCGAAGCCTACGGAAAGTCCTTGGGAGGCCTTGCAATGGCTCTGTCGAAACCGGAGAAGCTGAAAGACGACAGTACTCTGGCCACGACATGCGTGCTCTCGTCTTGCGAGTTCTACACTCACTTCAGAGTTCAAGGACATTCGTGGGTCAGTCACCAGCATGGCATGCAGCGACTGATGGAACAGCGTGGCCCTCAATCAGTCCTGAGTAGCCCGTTCGCCCTACATCTTTTCTATCAGATGACTACTGGCTCTCTGGCAATGTCGCTCATGCTGCGCAGACGCGATCCATATGCAGCTGATAGGTGGAGCGCGGTAGAAGCCAAAGCAGATGATGCACATGACGACTTCAGTGAGTCACATCGACTGGGACTTCGCCTTCCTGCATTACTTGAACGCCACGATCGTCTCGATCTGAACCATGCGGGAAGCTTGGCCGATCTAGACCACCTGCTGTTCGACTGCGAACAGATGGAGATGGACATGAAACGCAACCTCATGGCTATGCATGCCGAAGATGCCCGAGAAGAAAAATCCTGGATAGCTCTAGTGGAGATCGAGCACTTTCACCCATTCGCTGAGCTGGTAGAAGACCAGACCATGACCAGAGCACTTAGGTTCCCGAGTTTCCAGACAGGATATATCCATTCCTCTCACTGGCTGCGCATGTTTATGCTTCGTCAGACGATCAGGTCGCTATTCAACATGCGGCAACAACTAGTGCCTAGCTGGCAGCCACCCAAGAAGCGAGTCGTGCTCGAGAAAGAGCTTCTTTTCTATATTCTGAGCCTGTGTCGATTGGTCCCTTTCTTCATTGAAACAGCCAATGGAGCAACGGGCGATATGTGCTGCTTCTTCATGCTTTACGTGGCTGAGCAGTACTTCCGCACCAACGGACACTGGCGCTGGGTTCGATGGGTAGAGCATGTCTCCGCACGAGTCTTCACGAAAGGCATGAGCATGCCTTTCAGCATTCAGCCTGCTCCTCCACCTGGCTTTCATGAGGAGCAGAACCATGACGAGCATACTGAGCTTGCTCTCAACAGGATCGAGTTCCCAAACGCACCTCTTCTGTCCGATGTTGGGCGCAAAGTGACACCACAGGGGACTGTCTGGATGCCTTCACGTCCAGCGACTCGAAACAGCTCTTCTACGCCATCTCCGCCGTTTAGTGGTACTTATGTCAATGGCAATGGCAATACACAAGGTTGAAAGCAAGAAGTCGTCGTCTACTATCACAACTACATACAGCAGAATAGCCTGATATGGCCTGCAACAGGAACTGCCGCATAGCTCGGATTGTGGGTCTATCACCACCAAAGCCGCCAATGAGGCAATTGAAGCCTCCACCTTCCACAGCAGACCCACCATAGCAGCATCACGCGAGCTTCACGATCCACTTCAACGACACATCCCGCCATATAGGCTTGAGTTGAGGTCTTGCTTGATGAAATGCTGCTGGTCTTCTTCACACGCTCTGACCTTCCACGATTACAGCCAGTACGATAGCACTCATTCGCGAAGATGGCATCAACGAAGACAGTGAAGCTCGCATCTGGCAAGTCTATGCCGTTGGTTGGCTTCGGACTATGGAAGGTTCCTGCTGAGTCGGCTGCGGACACGGTGTACAACGCGATCAAGACTGGGTATGATATCAATCCGTGTGGGTGACATGCAGGATCCGTGGGCTGATTCGATCACTATCCTGTAGGTATCGTCTGTTTGATGGAGCTTATGACTATGCAAAGTGAGTATCGTCTACCCGCTATGAGCAAGACGTAGATACTGATGCTTTTGCAGTGAGAAGGAAGCTGGACAGGGCATACAACGCGCCATCGCAGACGGCCTGGTGAAGCGCGAGGACATCTTCGTGACCACGAAACTCTGGAATAACTATCATCGACGCGAACATGCACTCGAACAAACCAAGCTACAGAACGAGGCTTGGGGTCTGGGCTACATTGACCTCTACCTCATCCACTTCCCGGTAGCTCTCAAGTACATCTCTCCGGAAGAGATCCGCTATCCAGGCTGGTGGCTAGATACCGACCATAAGACCATCGAGCTTGACAAAGTCCCAATCCAAGAAACCTGGCAAGCACTTGAAGAAGTCGTTGATGCTGGAATCGCAAAGTCGATCGGAATCTCCAACGCACAAGCCCAACTTCTCTACGACATCAGCAACTACGCCAAACATCCAATCAGCTCTCTCCAAATCGAACATCATCCATACCTAGTCCAACCAGATTTGATCGAGCTAGCCAAGGAGCTCAATATCGTAGTCACAGCATACTCCTCCTTCGGCCCTCAGTCCTTCCTTGAGCTTCCTGCTGCCTTTCGCGAACGTACGAATGACCTTGCTCTCCTTTGGGACCTTGAGCCAGTTAAAAAGGCTGCTGCCCGCACTGGAAAGTCTACGGCGCAGGTTCTGCTTAGGTGGTCGACGCAAAGAGATATCGCTGTCATTCCAAAGTCAAACAATGTAGATAGGTTGAAGCAGAATCTTGAAGTGGTGGATTTTGATTTGACGGAGGAGGAGATCAAGGGTATTAGTGCGTTGGATAAGGGATTGAGGTTTAATGATCCGGGTTTCTATTTGCATAAGCCGTTGAGGATCTTTGCTTAGGTATGTGGTTGGTAAGGAGGAGGAAAGTGAGCGAGCTGAAGATACAGTGGGTTCTTTGAGATGCCTGAATGTGCAATGCATGTGATCCAAGCACTTTCCAGATCGATCGCCACCTGTGCAACTTTTATCGTCTTGCTTCTGAAAATCTTGAATGCAGGTGAGTCGGTATTGATCAAATCATCCGCGACGGCCGGTAAGCAAGTGAGAACGGGACTTGGAGATGGAGTGAGCATTTACAAGGGGCTTTTAGCTTCTGTCATGACCAAGCTGCCGGGTTGATGAGAGCATAGCACCCATGTCACACTCATGTGCTTTTGCCAAGCACGTCAGACATCAGCTGAAACCTTCAGCTTCACGATGTACGACAGCACTTGTCTCGGTGAGTAGCAAAAATGCGCTATATTGGGTATCTCGTCTATTCCTGTGCGTGAGCTTGCTGTTCAGCATCAGACTCGTTTGATGTATCCTTCTTCTTCTTCTCGGCTGGGTTCTGTCTGGCTGACGCCTTCTCATCACGTAAAGTCTTAAGCAAGAACGAAATTGCCAACAGGATCCCTAGTCCTGCCAACCCGATGGCCATGTACAGTGCGCACCTATAACCATGCAGCACATCCGCGTCTGTGAGACCTCCATTGTTCACATGTACTTCGACAGTTCCAGCGAAACCGAGTCCAAGTGAGATACTGTAGTTGACCTGCGAGAAAAAGAATAGTCAGCATCATGGAGCATATCGCAGCGGCTATGCGCTCAAATGAGACGATTGAAGGCTTGACAGAAGCGAGGAGGAAGTCGATCAGGCATAGCATCTTCGGAATGCCCAAGACTCTCCCACCAGCTGCAACGCCCGAAGAGATGCACTTCTTGCAGATGCAAATAGAGCAGTTCGAGCGCGTGCATGGCGGAAAAGTCCTGTCAGAGAAGAGCCACTCCCGTTCCACGACCTCGCATGGACGACCACGAACATCATCAGAGGAAGACTGGAAGACAACTCACAATCGTATTCACAAGACTAGCGGCAACCCCTTGCTTCGACTTTTCCACCGAGTCGCTCACTACAAGCGTCGCCGCAGGGAAACTCATATCCATGCCGAATGGCGTGATGAGCGTCGTGACGAATATCTGCGCCCAGTAGATTTGGTGTACTGGTAGTGTTGCGATGAGGATTGAGCCGGTCATGAAGGCGCAGAGAGCTATGATCATGACTACTGCTGGACGGGTCTTGTGAAGGAGAGCTCCTGTTACGACTGCTGCTACGGCGCCGGAGATCGTGAGGGGAGAGAGGTAGGCGGATCCGAGGAGTGGAGAGGTGCCGCGGAGGACTTCAAGGATTTGCCAGAGGTAGAAGACCCCTACACGAACGTTAGTATGCTGGAGTATAGAAGGAAACATGTGAGTTGAACGTACAGATTCCGAAGTTCGCCCAGCCCAAACCTACACAGCCTAGGACGAAGGCGTTGCTGGTCGTGAAGACTTCCATCGGCAGGAGTGGGTTACGTGCGATCTTCTTTTCGATCCAGAAGAAGACGGGCATGAGGAAGAGACCAGCGAGCAGGCACACAATGCACTGTGCATTACCCCAGCCGACGATCGGAGCTTGATTCCAGGCGAAGTTGAAAAGGACCAAAGCAAGGATTCCGGTGACAGCTCCAAGTAGGTCAAGCTCCCAGACCGCACCCCATGAGAACAGTTTATGTCCTCCAAGACCAGGCTTATGACCTTGCGGATCTGGTATCGCCCAGGCCGCCACACCAGCAATTACAAACAGCGTGATGGCGAAAGACCAGAACGTCCATGGCCACCAGGTCAACTGAGCGAAGACTCCCGCAAATGCAGACCCAACAATCGATCCTCCTGGCGCACAAGCCCCAAAGACCGCGAACGCCATGTTCTTTCGCTTTCCAGGACCATAAAGTCCACCGAGCAATGCAAGACCGTTTGGCAGACAGATCGCAGGCCCAATTCCCTGGAAGACTCTGGCGAAGACGAACAGGACGTGATTCGAATAGGCAGATAGCCCTGCAATCAGCGACCAGACTGCGAACCAGCAATACCCAATCACGAGCATCTTCTTCCAGCCGAACAAGTCTCCAAGACGGCCAGTGAAGAGGATGAAGGTTCCGACTGTCAAAGAGTAGCCTGCAATCAGCCAGCTCAAGGTCCCCGGACCCGTAACACCGAAGTCATCGCCAATAATATGTAGAATGGAAAGCGTTTGGCCAAGACCAACTTGTGTTGTGAACTGTGCGAGGGCGATGATGCCAACGACGAGGATCTCTCGTGGAAGCGAGACTTGTTGCTCGAGGGACTTGGTTGTTGTGAGAGATGCATGTTGAGCTTCGCGGTCGTGTTCATCGAGTTCGGGATCTGGAGACAGTGGTCGTTCTGGTGTTTCGGCTTCTTCTTTGGGTCTGTTTTCTTCCATTGAGGATTCTGATGTCGCTAATCTTGGGAGATTGTGTTGGGGCTTTTCAGTATCCATAGTGGAATGCTTGTGCTGTAAAGATCTGCGCAGATGGGCGATGGCCTGGAGTACTTGTTCCTCAATGGGCTGGCAGGGATGTTGTCGTCGAAAATTTCCAGATCGGGGGCGATGAACTCATACGATGATGGGCACCATATCACTGCTACCAAGACTGTCGCCGTATTCGTATGGCAAGAAAGGTCATGTCTGCGATTGCAAACACCACGAGGAAAGAGAGACGCGTACTTCGTAGAATCAACAAGCAAGTCGAAAGCCGGATCCGCTTCCCGACTTTCGAGATGCTCATTTTGACAAAGCAAAAGACATCGATGATGTCAGCAGAGATGTACAAGGAGCGTACTTACGCCCACCGGATGGCCTCGAATCGCGAAGTATGGTAGTCGAAACGCCTTTAGCAAGATCGTATGATACGCTGCAGCTCCCCGTGGCACCTTTCTTGGTAAAGAGTTGATGGATTTCTTAACAATGTTTACTCAGAGAGCGGACATCATTCCGCAAGTTTTCTTGTGTAGCAATAGCACATCCGCAATGACCGCACTCGGCCGAGGTGGAGGCTGTTGAATCTCGTCGCGTCTTTCTTTCCAGCTGCAACACATCACTTCCATCACTCATAGACGCGACATTTCACCATCAATCCAAGCATCTCAGAGACATAGCACCAAGCTGTCGCTACCGCCGCACGATGCAGCGTAGGCCTGGCCTCGCGACGACATTGAAGTACAAGACATCGCCGAATCCGGACGACTATTGTCTTGTTATCGTACGATGAACGCGGTCGAGCCAGACGCTACAGCCCAGTACTCAAAGGTGTCCAAGAACAAAAGGCTCTGCCGCTTTCACGATAGAGCTGTCCCAATCCAGGTGGTCAGGAATGTGCATGAGTGACATGGTCATTCAGTAGCATCGTGGTGGACTGCAGGATCATGGTAATGACTGTATGTTATTTATTATAAGGATGCTACCAAGATCAATGTGCAGACTCAAACACCGATAATTTCCAACCAGAACAGATGAGCAAGCAAATCAAGGCAGTCCTAAGGCAGCCCTGCCTGTCCCGCGTTCCGAGGAGCTCTACGCAGATTCATTCGATCAACAGCACTCCGTCTGATCAAGTGAGCTTCTAGCTTTGCTGGAGGCAATATGGGGGCCCCGCCAACACCTCCAACGAACACCGAGTTGACCCCCATGGCAGCATTATTATAGGGCAACATCTGGTTAACTGTTCCTTGACAAGCAAGACACTGGAGCACCTCTGGAACATGCATCTGTCTTCCTTGAGCATCAAAGTGATCGATCTCCTTTCCGCACTGCGAACATTAGCAAGGCACATGACAGAGCATCCAGGATTTGACTTACTCGGCACGCTCTCCACGTTCCCGGGCATTTGACGCGTCCCTGCTTCGTCGCTTGAGTAGCCAACTTCAAAGTGGTGCTGGTGGGGATCCTGGGTTTGGCGAGCTCGATATTTCGGAGCCATGCGTCGTTGCGGTCTCGCTGGCGGACCAAGCGTTGATACTCCAGCCGTCTAGCATCAAGGCACTGTCGGGGTTGTGTTTCGCCGTAATTGAGGCCATTGGCGACAGCCAATGACCCTCCGAGAGGTTGGCCGTTAGCTGGATCGCCAGTGTTGTGGTCAGCATCGACAGTATATTTGCATGTACAGGTCGAGAACGGATAATCGTCCCATTTGGTAATATCCGCGATCTGTTGTGCATCGACATCATATTCTGCATGATAGCGAGGCCCAGGAGGAACCGTGGCAGGTACCATGGCCTCATGCCGGTAGCGTGCTTCACATTGCTCGAATTGTTCACAGCTGGTGCAGAGTCTGGTCAGGAAGTTTTCGAAGCGAGTATCAGGGGTACCATCTGAGAACACTCTTCCCGAGGTGAATTCGGCTTGTGTCTGCCAGTGTCGAATAGGCACAACGGCGGGATTCCCATTCATGATAGGGCCCACTGCATTCATCTTCCGGTAGTTGGCCGTGTTGACATTGGCCGCTGCAGGGGCAGGTTGTCGAAGAGCCAGAACGCGCGTACCTTGGTCTCTACAAGTGTCGCAGATAGTGTACGGGTACAATCTTGGATCGGCTGGCGTTGGCGGTGCCCCTGGCGCTCCCGGCTGTGGCTTGGGTTTCCTGTGCTTATGGCTGGCATAGGTGCAGACAACTCGATTTGCATGGCAAGTACCTGGATGAACAGGGACACCAGCAAGAACGTTTGGTCCACGGACCTCAGGGTTGCTGAGGAACTCGGAACAAGCTTGGGGATTCGCCATAATTGATATGACAAGGATCGATCAGAGCTGTACGAAACAGAGGGCAGAGGCTTCTCTGCTATAAGAGAAGCCCATTCTCCTTCACAACGCTCGCCGGATCCGGACAACCTCATCCTTTGTACATTGTGGTTGAGACGCTCTTGGCCATGATCAAAGATAACAAAGAACAGCTAGGACAGGACTGGGACCGAAGGTGAAAGAATGGCAACGTGATGGTAATACGCTCAAGCTTGGAAGTGATCGAGAAGCACTTCTGTATAATGTTTCTGCTTCTATACTCACTGTACATTCGATCTGGCTTGGACACTTTCCAGTCTCGAGAAGAGCAGTTTATAGCATGTCCAGATATTTCACGTCTCTGAGCTTCATGATGCTGTAATCGATGGTCGACATGGTCGAGCTTGAGCTATCTGGACCACCTCACTCTGATCCTGCCAGAACTTGATCTTGTCTAACTGTGCTCGTGTCGAATGGGTCGCTTGGGATCTCAGAAGAGACCGATCTATATGGCCGGCGTTCTCTGTCTTGGGCAACAACTTTGTTCACTCCTGCAAGCCCGTCTCTGTTGCTGCATTCAGTGCCTAGAGCTGTGAATAACGGGTGAGAAGTGACATCACTGTCGTTCACAATGTTCATTTCCTGTACTATGTAAAATGCAGCCTAGAAGCGTTTGGACACACTGTGCCTGACGCGAACAGGAAAGACTGACTATGTAAGATAAAATGAGAATGTGCAAGAAAGCATTTCCTTTCCAGTCGACTGGAGGATATCTCCTTGACATGCGGTAAGCTAAGAGGGATCTATCTGCCCAAGATTGAGCCTGAGACGATCGCAGTTGTCTTGTGTAGCCGAGTACCCAAGATCCACGTTGGATTGCTTCCAGTATTTTATATCCTTAGTGGGCGCTGGCAGAGGTGCGGTGATGAGGGCCATACCACTCACCACCCCAGGAATTATCACATTGCCGATATCATTCTGTGTGCCTTCACAAGCAAGACACATGAAGATTTGAGGTCTATGCGTTTCGTTTCCCTGAGCATCGTAGTGGTCGATCTCCGAACCGCATCGACAAGCACGCCAGTAGCCGCCAACCTGAGTGCGGCGCAATCTTTCTGCACTGGTAGCTTTGCGCAGGTTGCGGCTACCGCGTAGATTGCTGCGAAGATGGATGTTCTGTAGCCATAAGTCGTTCGCGTTCCGTTTGGCGAGAAGTGCGTCCCAGATTTTCAGTCTGTGTTCGAGACAGATTGCACTAGGTGGTGCCCATGCAAGATTTCTAGGCGGAGCGGCATGGACGGGATGCACGTTAAGTGGTTGTGGTCGTGGGACACCGAGATGCATGCTACAAGTGCATGAAGACCACGGGTACTCCTGCCACTTAGTGGCTTCCCTCATGTTCGGAGCCCGCGCGCTGTCGGGTCCAGGAAGATAGGATAGATCAATTGGGCCAACAAGAGCTGGCCAACCTATTGGTACCATTGTCGAGTTCCTGAAAGCCTGATATCGGTGTACGGCCAGTGTTATTTCGATCAGTTCACACTTCTGGCAAAGTCTGGTCAGGAAACTGTCGTGTTGTAAAGAGGTCCCAGACACAGGTCCATTCATCTGCGCATCCGTTTGCCACGTTTGAGCAAAGTTTGGCGCAACTGCTAGCGGGAAAACAGGAGGTGGTCTTTGGGGAGCCAAGGAAGACCATTGGAGGAAGTTATGGCCCATTGGTGCACCTCCCGCAGGGAAAGCGGCATTCAGGCCAAGAGCGAATGTTCCGTCCGCCCAACAAGCGATGCATATCGAGAAAGCCGAGCCTTGACCGGCATTGGCATAACCAGGATGTTGTTTAATACAGTTTGGTCGTGCCGCAACGCAGCCAGGGTGGGCGACAGTATGACCAGGAGGGATCGCGTTGAGATTGTTTCGATCGTCGCAAACCACCAAAGCCATGTTCTGATATGATAAAGAGGATCGATGATGTCTTCCAGCTTCCGTTGCAGGCTCGTCTACTTTACAGCGATACTGCCGTATCCAACATCGCCGGATCAAGTTAGCCATTGCCTTGCTATTGTGCGATGGATGCGGTCAGTGTAGAGCTTCTGGTCCATGGCCCAGAAGAACAAAGCCTGGACACGACAGATCCGGAAGAGGGTGGCATAGATCGCAAAGTCAAAAAAGGACAAGGGTCAAAGGGAATGGCTGTCATTTGTCTTTGTGTCGCGATGCTGGATTGACGAGGACATTGATGTATTGATGCAGGGCTATCTGCACTTGGCTGCTGAAGTGTGGTCAGAACGCCGTGTAATTATGACAATTTCATTCAGTTTCATGTACCATCGATAGCCCGTCTCAATCGCACACAAGATCATGCTCCCGTGACATCAATCGTATCATACTCGCGTCCCTCCAGCTGTAGGTCTGCCAAAGCCACAGGAAGGGCAATACGTTGTCTGCTATAGAAGTAGCATCATTCCTAGTGCTCGCCGGATATGGCCAGCTTCGTTCTTTGTTCATTGTGCACTGAAGGCAGCGGAGACTACTTTTCGTCCGAATCATGCAATCGGTTGCTCTTGTGTGTGTGGCCTTATACACTATGTCTGCGGCCTCGATCAAGTGATATGGTATCGTCGAGCGAGAGGAACTACCATGGATCGTTATACGGACAGACCGCACGCCTGTTTAGACTCGAAGCCCCTCAAGCACAGCCCTTTGACATTCCAGTCGAGAACAAAGCACTTCATATGCTTGAGCAGCCGGCCAGCCGTACACCCAACCTGAGACTCAACAGGGTAGTCATGAGGTTTATGCTAAGCGGTGGCATCTCACACGTGGCAACAAGGTCGTGCATCATGCTCTTGTTTGCCGCGCAAAGTAGAAGGTCGTACATCACCGCGCCACCTAGAGGAGAACAGTCCGACACTCCAGCAAGACGTGCAGCAGTATTCCATTGTGTATGTCCTGCGTAGAGCAATGCTACGGCTTGGAAAAGCGTAGTGCTGATAGCATGTCTGCTACGGGTGCATTCGAAACACTCCGGTCTTGATATAGGCAGGTTGCCTCAGACAGTCCTCAGTATCGTCAAACAGATGTCCTGTGAGTACGATCGGTATGTCGGTCTTGGTGCATGAGCTCCATTGTATCCTTCCAAAAGAATAGTCAGATGCGTTGCGTGAAGCGTGAGGTCGGACTGCTCTCGTCCGTGCGCAATCAAGCTTTTGGCTTTTGCAGGGTTGTCCAAGAAGTTGTGCTTCGCCGCGATGATCACGAAACAGCTCTCGACATCATTCTCAGACCAGGCAGCGCTGGAAGCTGCTTTCCTTTGGCCAGCTTCCTTTGGCCATGGAGCGATAGCGAGGGACTGTAGCCACCTTAGGCTCCTCATATGAAAACATGTACATACCAACAGAACACTGGAACGCGGATCTGGCCATTGCTAGGAGCTACAAGGGCAGCTCAGATAACCTCAAGAATGGAGGATGGTCCAGTTTGATTGGAGTCGTAACGGCAATATGTGGGAACGTGCTCATATCATTTGCACTGAACACGCAGAGATATGCCCACATGCGCTTGAGCAGAGATCGCGAAGCGAGACTGCATGAGAAACGCAAGAGCGCGAAGCGGAAAGGGAAGAGCGACGACTATGGCACACAGCAGAGGGAAGTGGCGGAAAGGCGAGCGGAAGAGGACAGAAAAGCAGAGACAAACGGCAGTTACACGCTGGAGCAGGGAGAGGAGACCGAGACAGCGCCACTGATACCTAAGCTGGACTCCAGGCAGGTCTCGTTGTCTTCTTCTTCTGAAGAGCTCAACAAGGACGATACGGACGACGACGATGTTGAGGAAAAGTCGTATCTCAGATCGCCAATATGGTGGCTCGGCATTGGCATGATGATCGTGGGCGAAACAGGAAATTTCCTCGCGTATGGCTTTGCACCAGCCTCGATTGTGTCACCACTGGGCGTAGTGGCGCTCATCTCGAACTGTCTGATCGCGCCACTACTGCTGAAGGAGAAGTTTCGGATACGCGATGGCGTAGGAGTGCTCATCGCCGTTGCTGGAGCTGTTGTTGTCGTGCTCAGTGCTAGCGACAGCAATCCCAAGCTCACACCAGATGCCATCTGGCGGCTCGTGACAACATGGGAGTTCGAAACATACCTAGGAATCACCGTGGCTCTCATTATCGCCCTCACTGTGCTCAGCAACAAGTATGGGCACAAAACGATCCTGATTGACATTGGCCTTGTCGGACTATACGGAGGCTATACTGCTTTGTCTACGAAAGGCATCGCCTCGCTCCTCACGTACAGCCTTTACAAGGTCGTCACCTTTCCAATCTCCTACCTCCTACTGGCTGTTCTGGTCTTCACAGCTGTGATGCAGATCAAGTACGTGAACCGAGCCCTGCAGAGGTTCAACTCGACCATGGTCATTCCTACTCAGTTTGTCATGTTCACCATCTCGGTCATTGTCGGCAGTGCCATCCTATACCGCGACTTTGAGCGTGAGAGTCCGGAAGACGCTGGCAAGTTCGTGGGCGGATGTGCGTTGACATTTTTCGGTGTATGGTGCATCACGTCAGGAAGGAAGTCCGAGCAGAACGATGACTATGAGGATGATGAAGACGATGATGGGATCAGCTTGGTCGATGAAGAAGGAGTGATGCCAGAAGTGCGCGAGCACGATGGCTCGAGCAGAAACATGTCACTTGTGGCGAGCTCTATTAACGCACCTTCGTTGAGGCGAGCACAGACAGCAGAGGTTGGCTCGCTTCCGAAAGTCCATGTTCGAGCGCCAACTTTTGGAACAACACCGCCTGGCGCCTTGGACTGGAACAAGTATCTGCCTGAAATGCAGCCAGGCACTGCCAGTGCTGTGCACCAAGACCCAGGAGCACTCAATGGCAATGGCAAGGACAACGCCGACCCGAAGAAACCTGTCATGCACGCTACAACATCGGCGCCAGTGGTCCCGCAGACACCGAACACCTCACTCCGCCCTAAGACGCCTCTATCACGCACACCTTCAGGCCCACCGGAGCGACCAAGTCCTCAGCGCACACCACTGAACCGCGGTCAGACAGTCAACGACCCAGTTGTTCCGCAACGATTGCTCGAACGCACATCCTCGCTCCGTCTTGGACCTCTGACGAGTCCTCTCAGCGGCTCGTTAGCAGCCATCGTCGCAGACGAAATGCGTAGATCTCAACTTGGGAGCATGAAAAGACGTATATCGAATCGTCCTCGAAGACCCACAGATCGAGATGAAGACAATAGGCCTTTGATGTCGAGTAGTCTGAAGAGACATTCTATCGCTAGTACTGATATGGAGTTCGAAAGTCAGGAGGCTGTGGATCTCAGAACTGCGGCTGGGAGTCCGGGGAATGGAAAGTTGAGAAGCCCGAGTGCTACGATCAGCGATATGTTCGGAGCCAGTAGCGGGACTTCGTTGAAAAGGCAAAGGACAATAGAGAGAGACAAGAAGCGGGCAAGTGGATCTGCTGTGTCGGAAGAAGGAGAATGACCGCAGAATACTTGACGGCGTCACGAGTTTGATTTAGATGAGTTGTAATGTTACAAAGAGATGAGGCATCTTCAGAGGAAAATATCATAAAGCTGTATTGATTGTACAGCCACCGAGAAGCTTGTTGGGAACATGGAGCATAAAGTGCGTGTACAGCATGATCGAAAGCTGATTGGAAAGCGTACCTTGGCTCTTCTTTTGGCACTCTCGTGGAGTGCGATCACACATCGGAAATGCTCTCCGAGAAGCCGAGTGCAGTGGCATTGCGCCCTGTCCGGAAGAGCAATGGCCTGGTAGCAACGATGCGCAGCAGCCGATCTCAGTCCCGTGAAACCTTACACCTCCATTCCAACTCGCGCTGCAAGACCTGCGCTTGCTCGCGTCGCCTCTTTCGCAACTCCCGGATATTGCGTGTATGCTCCGAAGTGAGACCTGTCACTTTGCGTTGGTTTTCAATTTCAAGTCCGCCAGCCGCATTGGGATACTTCGCCACTTTATAACAATGCTCATGGTGAAGGTCCTTAGCTACATCATAATATTCTCTCGTCAGAGCAGCCTCTCTAGACAGCGACTTGTCGTTCTCTGTTTGGGCAAGCTCTCTGATCTCGTCGAGTGATCGAAATAGCTGGCAGAAGAAGTCAAAGGCTTGTCCTTGAGTGTCTGTTGCGGAGAACCGTCGAACGATCCTCAGACTGCCAATGTCAGGTTGATGCTTCTTCCAGTCTGCGTCTGCGATGATTGAGAGGGTAATTGGTTGTGGCTGCTTTGCGTTGCACAATTTGATCTGTCTCCAGCTCGCTTTGGGGTCCCACCAAGCTTTGCTGAACTTGCCTGTCATGCGCCGGTATAGATTGAAGTCCTTGCAAGCCAGAGACGATCTCAGGCTTATGACTATGGTCTTGGAGACAGTATGGGGGTTGGTCATGATGGTCAAGTCTCGTCTCATGACTCTGGTGTCTTTGTATCGGTTGAGGTTGAGGAGAATGCTGAATAAGGGGCCGTGATATGGCAGTGGACCATTCTCACTTGTTAAAGCCTCACGGTGGAGATCAGTATTCTCGCGAGGTGCCAAGTACATCAACTGCTTGAGTGAAGTCGAGCTTTGGATTGCAGCTGCGAAAGCGTGGTTCACGCGTAGAAGACGGAATAGACAAGTCCCGCCGAGCGATATGTTGCCAGCGCCAGCCATGGGCGGAAAGTTGAGAAGTCCATAATCCTTCGGTATCTGATGAGCCACTGCGAAGTGTAGAATCTTCTCGAGGAGTTCTGGAACTTTGAAGACACGCATGGCGTTTCCAGGTTTTGCGATCGGCTCAGCAGAGACTGTGGCAGGTGTGCTGCTCTTACTTTGCTGAGCCTCTAATTGCTCGTTCATGCGGCTTGTCGATACATCCGGTGCTGGAGTGGCGTGGTGGTCTGCCGCCGTCGGAGACGTCCTCGTTGGAGGGACAGAGGTGACTTCTGTCATCACGGGGCCTAGTCGATCGTGCATAGGTACAGCAAGCTGTCTTGCGCGAGTGGGAGTGGTCAATATATGAGTGTGTTGAAAATGTTTGTATCGTGTCATACGAGGTCGAATCGGGACATTGAGACCTTTGTTTGTAGCAGCTAAATCTTTCTTCACTTCACTTGTCTTGTGCCACCCTACCAATTCGGCGTTTCTTACTATGGCAAAGGCGGATGACTTTCTTCCTTGTCAAGCGTAAATCCTGCTGACTAGCAAAAGCTGAAGTGCTTTGCAGTCATAGTCAATGCAAAGCTCGTCCTTGGGTGATCACTCTGCTCCATGTCCGTCGTGCGACCACTTCCTATTGTAACAACCTCGAGTCACATCGAAGACATCTTTGCACGCTCATGTCTGTCTTTCAGCGCTTCCATCTCTTGCTGGTGCCTTGCTTGCAAGTCGTCCATCTCACGCGCCGCGATAGCCCGCTCAACTTCATCAGTTCGACGGATCTCGCACTGCTTGTAAACAGCCTGCCAGTATCCCGAGCTCCGCATATCATTCAGTTGGTCCTGAGTCTCGTTAAGCCTTGCTTCGAGCTCCGCATACTCCTCCAACGTAGCCTGCTTAGTCGCTCTGCTGTCGTCTATCAGTTTGAAAAAGCTAAGCAGTGAGCTTAGCACAGTTTCCAGAGTGTCCTCTTTCGCAAACTCCCAGACGACCTCAGGAACACCCACCGAAGGTTCAGCTCTCTCCCAGCCTCTATCTCCGATGATTCTGAGCCGCAAGGATCGCTGATCGTTGGCATTACAAATCTTGATCTTCCTCCAGCTGGCTTCGGATCTGGTCCACGATTCACGAAATCCCTCCACCATAAGCGTTTGCAGCTTGCCATCGCCAGTCAACTCTGTCAGCGTCTCGAGACCAGTCTCGAGACCTTCGCGCAAATCGGAGCACCACCAGGAGGACAGCAGGATAGTGCATGTTTGACAACCGACACTGGGGCCGACTGGAATGTGCTGAAGGTTCTCGACTTTCATTGGATGTGCACGCCAATCGAACAGATCTCGACCGTACTCGCCTTTCATATTGATCCGGTGCAGCAAGTCGTACAAAGGTCTGTGGAGAGGCAGTCTTTGGTGAAACTGATTCAGTAGGAGGTTGTTATCATATGGTGCTAGAAGCATCATTTGCCCCAACTTGAGCGAGCCTCGAACAGTAGCCGCAAAGAGCTTACAGACACGCTGGATGCGGTATAGACATATCCGGTCCTGCCAAATACGACCATTCAGTGGACAGATGCCAAGACTCGTGTCCGGCCCAATTGCTTTGGCGTCCTCTACACCAAGTAGCAATATGTTCTCGAGGAGCTCGGGAACATTGAACACACGCAGTGAAGCTTCAACACTTGGTGCTGGCACAGAAGTGGCCATGCTGGCAGCTCTTCTCTGATCTGCTCTCGACTTGAAATTCTGGCGCGTGTTGTTCTCTGAAGGGCTCGTGTGTGAGGACGCCAGAAAGTTGTGATTGTTGGCGCCTTCGTATCAGTATCGAGAGCAGACGATGTCCCGTGTGTTTCGCTCACCAGCGAGATATAAGGAGATGTTGTGTGGTGTGTTGTTTGTTGTTTGTTTGCCTGTTTGCTCGACTTTGGGAGCGAAAAGTTAAGCTTTGCAGGATAAGCTTTTGTTTCGGCTTCACTTCTCTGCGCCTTCGACCTTCACTTGCACTCAGCCCGAACGCCTTCACGCTGACTACAAGACATGCAAGACCCTGATGCGAGTCTCGAGTCACCGCAACGTGATCTTGCCCGCGTAACTGCCAGAAGTTTTCATTCTACAATTTTGGTGAGACCATTTCGTGGCAAACTCGAGTAGCGCAATAGCCCTCTCGTAATTCTTCTCTCCTGGACTTTTAATCCAGACTCAGAACCATGTCGTAGCCTGTGCTCATACAGTGGCACAGCAATCCCAGAAAAGGCTGGCTCTCGACTATGGTTCCACCATGAGAACGCCAGACTACATGGAGAGCCAACGCGTATAAGTAGCAGAGCACCACCGCCAGAGGAGCATTGACTGGCGGTGAAGCTCAGTCCTCATACGATGCAAATCAGCCCGGCGGACCATTACATTCGGCAATCTGGGGGCAGTTCTCCCTTAGCGTCGTGTAGATCGTACTAGTATCGGCAGCGTCGACTAGCGTATTTCGTGAAGACGCTCAAATAAGCGCATGATGCGCAGCGTTGAAGCGTGGAAGCACTGAACACAGGGCCTTTCAGTCACAACATCGTAATCATGCTCCTCAACTTCCTCCTCTTCACAACCTTCCTCATCACCTTTGCGACCGCCGAAGGTGGTATGTGGTGTAATCGCGGCACTCCAGGAGACGGCAGCTGCGAAAGTGCTGGATACTGGACGTTTTGCGTAACTCTCCTCGTCTTCGGGAGTCCTACTTATGCCGATCGGGGTCTGTGATTGCAGTGCAAGCGGTCGAAAGAAAGGCCTGAACACAAGTATAACAAAAATGTCAAGCAAAGTTCGAAGAATGCGGATGGAGGATGGGGTTGCGGCAATGGCGCCGAGGTCTGGTGCGCTCATTAGATTCCCTCTATCCTTAGGTCGTAGTCGGTTCGAATATGGCGGTTTCGAGTAGAAATGAGTGTCTCAGCGAGATTTCTGTTCCAGTAGAGGTTTCCGTTGTTGCCTGAAAGCTTCGTATGAAGCACCTTACTCCCGTCTACTGTCTACCACTCTTCCAGAAAGCAGCATTCATAGCAGTTCCACAGCATGGCACGGTATCGACTCATCTCACGGAGGTATGGCGCAGTGGTTAGCGCATCCGCCTTACAAGTCAAAAGCATGGCACACCAGCTGGCCTGTTGTGGACGTGTGTGAGTAGACTAGTGCGCGGAGGGTCGTCAGTTCAATCCTGACTATGTCCAGTTGTTCTTTTGCCACTCTTTTGGCTTTTCTGACTCGAACAGCGTTTTGCTCGTATCATGTTGGCTTCCACTATGCGCAGTTGACTCTCGTCTGCCTGTGAGCTCTTATAGCCTCCTGGACTGGGAGGGCTCCCATCAATCGCAGTATTGCAAATGATCGCTATCACGGAGACATGGCGCAGTGGTAGCGTTTCTGCCTTGCAAGCAGGAGGTCGTTAGTTCGATTCTGACTGTCTCCGGCTCCACCACTTTCCATTGTTTTGGCCTTTCTCATCCAATCCAGGTCACATAGTTTTGCTGTTGCCATAACCTCACGTGCTTTACATAGCCCAGTCTTGAGCCCTCGGCCAGTAAGCCTCCATAGCCTTGAAGAAACAGAAGACTTTCATCGCTCCCTCTCCTGGAGATATGGCGCAATGGTAGCGCTCCTGCTGCATAGCACCCGCTGCGACGGCAGGACTGGTTGTCTTGCTTGCTTGCCGCCCCTCAAAAGGCGTCATGCATGCATTAGCAGGTGGTTGTCGGTTCAAGTCCGACTATCTCCACAATCTTGCTTCTCTTTTGGCATTATCTTCGAGCGTCGGTTTAACCCTGACTACGTCCAGTCCTTTTCTTTTGGCCTTTCATTCGAATTTTCCTGACTGAGCCACTTCCCGCTGGGTGTGCAGCGCCCGACCTAACTAGTAGCGTTTCTGCCTACCAAGCAGGCGGCCACTCGCTCGATCATGACTATCTCCCACGTCCAACTTCTCTTTGGCCAGTACTTGAGCTTCGATGCGGAACGATATGTTTGTAGGCGTCAGCTGTATGGTGCATACGATATATACATACCATGCCTTGCAGCTCTCTAACACGCCAGCCTGCTTCTTTCTCATATCTCATGCCTCATAATCAAGCTCACTCCCATAGCCAAACGCCTCGCTTGAGCTCAAAATGCATTCATAGCTCTTATCACGAATTCCTTACAATCCCAAGCTCGCTCTCACATCTCTTCTCACCCTCTTCTCGAACTCTGGCCTCCGCTCCCTCCACATCTTCGCAGCATCGATGTTCGCGGGACTCTCGTCATTCGGCTCAGCAATCATACTCATGACCGAGATGAGGATCTTCTCGACACTTTGAATGGGACTCCAGCGTTCTGAGGCGTGCTCGTAGTGGTTTGGGTCGTCTCCGGGAGGGTGGAGGATGGATATGCAGACTACGCCATTGGGGTATACTATACACCATGAACATCAGCATACACATATCTAAGCCGATGGAGAGTGGCACTGCATACCATTTGGATGCCACAGATCGCAGGTGAACTTCATGGTCGGCGGCATGAGCGGGTAGTCTTTTGGGAACTTCAGTTCTGCTGGGAAGACGCCGCCTTCAAAGGGAGTTCCTTCAGGCCCCATGATGATTGCTTCCCACACGAAGAGGTCATCTTCATTGACTGGTCCGGCGGTTATGCCTTCAGGTGGGTCGACTGTGAGAGCTTTGTACTCTTGGAAGAGTCGTTTCGAGGCGACTGAATTCATGGTGGGAGGCTACTAGTAGGCTGTGAGGAGTTTGAATGTAGTTTGCATGTGTATGTCTATGTAGTTGCGATTGCTCGTGATGAGTCGTCGTTACGGAGATCGGGCCGCAATTGCCTTCGCCATCTCACCTCCTGCTTTCTTCCATCTCTATTCCACAACACCTCGTCCAACGCGACCGCACAAGTCATCAGGGTAGGCACTGCGAGTACTGTACGATACGCCAGCATGTATCCTGGAGTCGCTATACTCTGGTCTATTCTGGAAGCGCCGCCGTGAACATCCCTGCTTAACGCTGAGCCTTACTCGGTGCAGTAGTGCTGTCTCAGTCGAGTACCAGAGAGCGCTTATGTTCTCTCGACTCCACTGAGCATGAACCTCCCGTTCCTGTCAAGTTGAACATCTTACGAACTCAACTCTGTAGGACATCTGCGAAGCTCAGTCGCGAACATGGCATCCGAATCACCACCTGCCAAACTCGTCGAGTTCTACAATACGATCTCCAGCAGCGAGTTGTCAGAACTCCTGTCCAGGCCAGACGTCCTCGACCCGCGACTCCATGCCAGGTCAGGACCTCCCGCAGGATGTATGCTGCAATCTTCCTTTCCAGATATTGGCCATCTCCAGGATAACTACCCCAAACTACAAGAAGCGCTTTATGACTTCAGAGGTGGCTACTGTGTGATGTGCCATCTGCCACCTGAAAGACGTCACTTGGACAAGAAGCATGCGCACAGCTGTCAAGGCTCCGGTGTGAGAAGCGCAAAGGAGATTCCTGGACTACTTGTGTTTCCTGCTTTGTTGAGGGAACCATTGGTGCGCAGAAAGCTTACCGATGATGTGCTGCTCAATCCGGAGTATGACTTTCTTCGAGTGAAGCAGGATCTGTTGGGATTGAAAGGTCAGAATCACGCCTTACCGGACAGGGTGGCCTCTCTGCTCGGAAGCGTGCTCGATCTTGGCTCCAAAACTGCTTGTCTGCAGTTGGCTTCCAGTAAAGAATGCCCGTCCTTGCGCAAAGACGAAGGTCAAGGCGACAAGCTACTTCATGTCCCTCTGGGTTGTGATTACATACTTGTCCTTGGCCTGGACGAGCAAGACATGGCACAAGGAGATTCAAGCAATAGAACTGAGCAGACCGACTCGCCATCATCTGCCAAGCGCAGCTGGCGCGAGCTGATCGTGGACTCGGACGATGAACGTTACGATGGCCCTAGAGCCAAGCCTCAAAATCGTCAAGACTCCGATGAGGCAACTGAAGCTAGCGGGAAGCATCTGTGTACAGCGGAGAGACCTGCATCAGTGAGACCGGATCCAGGCCAGATCGCTATTGTGCTGCGTGCCGGCGATGTTGTAACAGTGACTGGTCCTGCGCGTCGGGCATGGAGCAGTATTGCCAAAGTCATTCCTGGGACATGGCCAGCCTGGGAGCAAGATTGGCCATGCTGGGAAGAGGCGACTGCTGCGAACTACGAGCTGCAGAAATTCAAAGGCTGTATGAACGGCATGGCAGTCGATTTGATGATCCACTAGCGGTGGTCTACATCGAGCTTCTTGTTCACAGCGTTACGTCGCCACAAATGTCATGGATGTCATCAAAGCTTAGGCTGACGCCACAGAGAAAGTCTGGAGTCACACTTCAGACACACAACTTGAAGAGCCCGACCATCATCTTCGACGTCCAGTATGCAAGTGTAAGTGTAAGTGCAAGTGCAAGTGCAAGAGCAAGAGCAAGACTGCCGCAGCGCTTCGCGGGCAAACATCGGCAGCGATGTGGATATGGTCTAGCTATCGGCGTAGACCCGAACCGATAGCTTGGGAGGCACAGTAACTTCGACACAATGACTTCGTTTTCATTGAGACCAGTGGAAGCGCGCTTGGCAAGTACTGAGCGGCTTTAGCTGCCACTAAAGAACTTGTAAGCAGCTTACCATGCTCCATAGCCCCTGCAAGGCGACTACAGAATGTGCCTGAGACCACGATGCGGCACAATACTTACGCAGATCAGAGTAGGGTCCTGGACCTAAGCCTCTACACAAATGTGAGGCCATCGAGCCCAGAAGCGCCCTCTACGGCACTGAGACAACAACATGAGTGCATTTGGAGGCGCCCAGTGTGCTGCCGATAGGAGATCCTGATGCCCGTCAACCATGTAGCCTGGTCCTGCAAGTGCGCACACAAGGCGAAGCAGAAGTGACTTGAGCGCTTCGCGATGATATGTACTTATATGCGGCATGACACAGCTCGTTGAATGTCACTACTCATGTCCTACGACCATACCAGCGCTTCACTGCCCCAACATTGCGACAACTCCACGTCCACACGGGAAGAAAGACCACGACACTACCTCTCCGCGCTTACTGGTGACACTGCTTGTGTTGAGCCAGCATTCCGAATAGAATGCCCACTCGGATTGTCTCGAATGGCTGGGCGAAGCTTCGACATGCCACCATCCTGTCGTCTCTGATCCTGATTACCGCAGCACAGTCGGGATCCACAGGACTAGGGAGCACACTTGCGTTGCAGCACGGCCCTTACAGCAATGTCACAGCGACTTCGTCTTTCCGGCAAACACAAAGTACTACCACCTCAGCACTGTTCTCCACGGAAACCTCTTCGACTTTGAGCGAAGGTAACGTGCAACCAACACAATTCACTTGGAACTCCGGCTCTGCGCTGCCACCGACCACGAGTAGTTTGTCGCGCACAACGAGCACAACGAGCACAACAATCATCGCGGCCACTGGAATCGAAGCAATTTCGAGCAAAGCCGCGATCGCGACGGAGCTCGGTATCGTGTTTCCTGTCATACAAGATTGGCTGGACGATCAAAGTGAAGACACGGGCCCAGTGATTATTGCCTTGAACAAAATCGAAGCAACTTCGCAGAGCTTACTGGCCAGACTGAAAACCGAGGATGATACAGATGCCGGATGCACGCATTCTCTCTTTTCTTTGCTGACATGTACTATCAGTACAGTCTCGAGTATTACATCTGGCATCACTGGCGGCATGGTCGATTCTGTCAAGACGCAGCTCGTTGGTCTCAAGACTTTGACCACGGCACTCAAGGAAGAAGCCAAGCCAGAGAGTCAGTCAAAGCCCACGAATTCAGCATCACCATCGACCTCGACACCGACATCAACATCGACATCGTCCTGCACGTCAGGCACATCTGTTACCGAGCAGTACCATGTCACTTGCTTCACAACTATTATCAGTTCCACCACGACGGAGTCATGCCAAACAGCCACTTCCATCGTTAGCGGGTGTAGTGTCTCTGCTTCGACCACGACTACTACTGTGTCTACATTGCTAGCAGCACTCTGTGCGCAGACCGGCTGTTCGAGCTGCACTGCTACCTATCCGGCTCCAGTGGTGACTGCACATTGCATCGACTGCACTACCTCAGAAGGTCGGGAATATGTGCCCCAAGCTACCACAGTACCGGAGGGTGCCGCCAAGGCGGATGTCCTGGACAGCCTTCCACTGGATGGGACCGACTCGAATCAGAAGCGAACGCTTTCCACGCCATATCACTTTTCTTCGGGTCCACAGACATCGGAGGACTACGATGATCTGCAGCCTTACTACGCTTTCTTCATCGCCCAGCTTGCAGATCCTAATTTGCTCAATGTCCCTCATCGTTGACTCGGTACTGGCGGATCTTCTTCCGCTCTACTTCGAGAGTACAACGACGAACCACTCACGATGACTGTACAAGGTCTGTTTGGATGCACATCGATCGGTTTGATATCTCGCCGAGGTGTCTACATGAACCACAGTAGGTTTTCCCAATCTGCATCATCAATGTCTGCCCATATATCTAGCTCTTGCTAATATGAGTTAGTATTTGAGGATCCAGGCTTCGAAATGTATATTGATGAGAACGGCTTGCGCGTGAACAGCTTTGATGCGGATATGGCTCGTGCTGTCCCACAAGGCGACCAAGGGTCAGTGCCAATGAACCAAGTCTTCGCTCAGTCTGGAGAGGACGAACCTTGGTTGCCTGACCTGGAGGCCTTTTCGATGGCAGGAGAGGCATTTGAACCAGGCCAAGCTGGAGGCGTTCGTGCTATCATTGTTTAACCCTGCGGCAGTCGACAATGACGACGCTTACAAGTACCCACGCGAAGTACAACGGCTCCGGGACATGCTGGCCAAGTATGAAAGTGCAGACACGCCAATCCAGTCTTTCATCTACACCAAGACGAATGCGTTCGAGTCCAATGTGACCAGTATACCTTGACGGGCAAGGTACTGTTCCAGTACGATCCGGCTGAAGCTATCGTTGCGAAAGATGTCCCACAGGATGATGGCTCCACTCAGCGACGTTGCATCCAGTATGCAGCTGTGAAACTGTGGATTGATCATCCCACGAGTCTCGGCGCGTCTGCTTGGGATCCGTTCTACGAAGACAATTGGGCTGGATCTGTGCCATATGTTCAGCCTGCGGGAGATACACACATCATATCACGAGACGACTTACCAGCTGCATGTGTTGTTGTCGCGGACGCAACATTGACCAGTCTGAGTGCTACGGCCTCTGTATCATCGACTCCACCCACGACGTTCAGCACAGTCCTGGTCACAAGCACTAGTGCTGCCGAGGCAAATTATACTGTCTACACTGGAATAGTTGACGGAATCACTACTTTGCTCACATATGGGACCGCAATTTCGACCAGCTCTGAACTACCTCCATCAACTACCAGCTCGGTCAATGCAGCAACAACGTCTGCCGAGACACTTGTCGAAGTTCTCGAAGGCACTTCGGTAGTGGCTACACTGACGACCAATGTCGCAAGTTCTACTACCTCGCCTCCTTCGACAACGTTCTCGTACCTGCCGGACGCTCAGTATCAAGGAAAGTGCTACACCGAGGTGTCGAGGGATGCTTATGGCCAATGCCAATGGGAGGGCAAGAATGGCATCGTTGCGACTGGCGCATGTCCATCTGATGCAGCTTGTTCGAGCAACGGAGCTTCATGTTCGAGTGGTAGTGATAGCGGGTCTATCGGCTGTACATAGTAGAGATGAACGTTTCATACGAAAGTGATCTCTCGCTGCTACTGCAAGTTTCAGTGGCCCCATGAATGCATCTTCGCGGTGGATACAGTGGAGCTCCATCCACTGTTGCCAAGCGACATGCCAAGAGCGCTAAGTGCGTTTCAAGCTTCGTGCTGTGCCTCTTTGTGCTTGCTACGTCCAGTAGAACGCTGTATTGGGGCGCTATGCCGCCGTGGGCTTATTTCGGCTGTGTGATGAATCGCGGAGAAGGATCACTTACCTGCCACAGGAACGTCACCGCACATGTGGCATAGCATGCTAGAAACATGGGAGTCTGTTAGGAAGCCTCGCCTGTGCGAAACACACTCCTGGCTCTGCCTTACTGCTGCGACTGATTGTTTCGTCCATCCTCCTTCTCTGAAACCTTACATGTCAGCCAGAACAACAGCATTGTCGCTCAATCGCCATCGCCATGCAGTCCTCCAGCATCCTGAGCATTTTGCTTCTACCATACCTGGCATTCGCTTTCGTGTAAGGAACCTGCGATTTTGTGAGCGCAAGACACTGACATTTCTGCAGAGGCAATCTGACGATCGCTTTCTCCACCGCCGACGCAGACTCAACATGTCAGGCCGGGAGTGCGGCAGAGGGCCCATCTCTCACCACTTACAGCGTGCCTTTCGCATTCACTTGTTTCAACCTCAGTGACATATTCTCACAAAGGAACAGCACGGGAACCCAGCTGGGCAACGGCGTGTAACGTTTTGATAGCCGCACCGTCTCCAGCCGCGAGATCGGTGTCAACTACACTCTTGCCAACCTTGACAGATACGATACAGGGGCCAACTACTCGCAAGTCTGGTTTCAGCAAGTCAATCTGACGAGTGACGAGGGTGGCGAGGGGGAATAAGCTGGGCGACTCTTCACGACGTATTGGCTCCCGGATTGTGCCATGCTGAGCACGGCGAATGGAGGAGATGACCCAGTTGAGTGGAATCCCTGGTATGTGCAGAGTTGCCAGAGCGCATCGGATGGAGACTGTCATACTGTGCCACGCAACATCCAGAGCTTCTCGATTGTGGAATACCAGTCGGATGGCTCTGGACAGAAATGCCTGGATTGGTCGTTCCCTGCCAGTGCCTCGCAGTACTCGCGACGAAGTGCTCTATTCGTGGGTGGAGTGGCGGCATTGTTCGCTATGTGGAGTGTGTTGTAGATGGTGGAACGAAGGAGAAGGACGGTGTTGGAGATGCCTGCCTATGCCCTATCGGGGCCTGAAAAGTGGAGCTTGACCTAAGTCGTCTGAGCTGGCGAGATAACAGCTTCTGTAGCACTTCAGCATGAGCGTAGCCAAATGAGGCAAGCAGAGATGCAACCCATCTTTCGTGTCGTGGTAGTAGAGATGCTCGTTGTTGGCATGTTAAGAGGAGATGACAGAGCGAGAGAGTGCTTCATGGAGAGATCTCAATCAGCGGCGTCGGCGTTCGGAATTGCCAAAGAATCAGTCCAGCCCAGGCTGCCACTTCCACTTATCATCCTTCCTCTTCCTCTTCTCACTTTGACTACATTTCTCAACTGCATCTACCACTCCGCCTCTACTCACTGCTCGATCAATGTACAGCATGTTGAGGATAGATACTGTTGCTGCTGTCACGTCTGGCCTACGGCGAACAGGCTCGAACTTGAACATGGGCCTACACCCCACACGAGCTCGATACTGTCGACAGCAACAACGCTGAAGACATCTTCCATACCGACTTGACATCAATTACGCCAGATCGAATACAAGGCACATGGGCAACTGTTCATCCTGTCTTCAGTCAGTGCTCCTGCCTCCATTAAAGATGCATCATGCATCTGCTGGAAGATTGCTCTCTTGAAGCCACTGTATGCTCCAAGCACGAGGCCGGACCAATTGTTACTATTCCTGTCATGAACATGGATAAGGTAACATCGCTATGCATGACCCTGCGCGAAGTTAGCTATCTGAGATCGGTCTTGAAGTCCGTCCTGGCTACAAGAGATAGGGAGACGCGATGCAACAATACAGCCCTCAAGAAACTGCCGACTTCACGAAGCAGTTGTTTGCTGATAAGGCTATTCCAAGACCTACAAGTACACTCTGGATATGTTGCCCCGCTGGCCGCTCCCTCCTACCAATCTTTTGCTTGCGCATATGCCACGACCCTCGAGACATCCTGACGTCCTCTCAAGGATCTAGCACGAGTCACCGACAATGTCGAAGAAGGGCGAAGAGACTGTAGAGGCTGTTGAGCCTGTGACACCCACCAGGGAGGTCGTGTCTGAGAAGGTGCCAGTCGTGGCTTTCGCTGAGAGCGTGGAAGAGCATGCGCTACCACCGCCACCACCAGACTAGTGAATATTCTGTCCAGAGAGTGCCGAAAGTGACTTTAAATATCTGACAATTGCTCGTAGCAATCGAATTTTCGAGACCACACACAATGAAGCGATCAAACTGGAAGACAAATTGCACGACTTGTCGCTTGAAAGAACAGTCAAAATCATCAAGGAACTCGTATACATGCATGAGGCCGATCCTAACTTCTCTGGAGACATGATGAATCAGATGAAGGACTTTCTCGCTGACCTGCCGACGTCCGACATGCCAGAGAAGAATGACACACTGCGATGTATGAAGCTGGAAGCTCTTCTGGCCACGGAGAACTCTCCCTACGTTGAGGTCCGCGCAAATGTCGACCCGACTGATGATCCAAGTCTACCTTGTTCCACCATTCGAGCTTGGTTCATTGGTGTCTCATTCTGTTGCATCGGCACCTTTATCGACACCTTGTTCGCATTTCGATATCCTAGTATTTCGATTGCCTCTGCGGTGGCTCAACTGGTTGCCTGTGAGTAACAGCACATCGAGGCACTGTATACGACTGACTCATATATCTTGCAGATCCTACAGGTTGCTTCCTCGCTCGCGTAACACCAAGATGGAGCTTTACTGTTTTTGGCTGCAAGTTTCACTTGAATCCTGGACCTTTCAATCAGAAGGAACATGTGCTGATTTCCATCATGGCAAACGTCACATTCACTGCACCGTACACTTTCTACATTGTCCCTGTACAAGCAATGAAGCAGTATTTCGACATGCCATTTGCGTACGACCGAGGATATCAGATCTGCATCTCGCTTGCCGTCAACCTTTTCGGGCTGGGAATGGCTGGTCTGCTGAGGCGATTCCTGGTTTGGCCTTCTGTCGCCATCTGGCCAGAAAGCCTTCCGACCATTGCACTGATCAGAGCGTTCCATACTCAAATCGACGAGCCTGTGCCTGGCCCATTCAAGCGCATCTACACCTGGTCTAGGGAAAAGATCTTCCTGATCGCAACTCTGTGCATGACAGTCTACTTCATACTGCCGGGGTATGTAACGGTCGTCACAAAGCTCAATCTGAAGCTGACCAACCAATGCAGATATGTCTTTGGCGCCATGTCCATCTTCTCATGGATGACTTGGATCTCCCCGTAAGTGTCTCTGCACTTGTATCGTGGCAAGGCTGACTATCACAGAAACAACATCGCTCTTGATGCAGTGGCAGGAATACAGGGTGGTGTCGGTCTCAATCCGTGGCCCACCTTCGACTGGAACTTGGGTCAGGGCAGAGGGCTGTATCTGCCAACGTTCGCCGTGGTTAACCAGTGTGCTGGTATTGTCATCGCCGCCGTGATGATACTCGCCATCTGGTATACCAACGGCTGGCAGACTGGCTATCTTCCGATCAACTCACAGGGGACTTTCGACAACACTGGAGGCAACTTCAAGGTTACCAAAGTGCTGAACAGCCTGGGACGACTTGACGAAAACCTCTACCACAAATACTCGCAGCCTTGGTTCTCAGCTGGATACATCGTGTATAACATCTGGTGTTTCGCTTCCTATTCGGCATCCCTCTCCTACGTATATCTCTTTCACCGGCAGACCATCGTGCGTGGGTTCAAGGGCATCTTTCGACAAGCTTTCCATAAGGTCGATGATCCAGATGTCGGAGATGATGTCCACACACGGCTCATGAGGTCCTACAAGAATGTGCCTGACTGGCATTACATTGTTCTCCTCATTGTCCCAATCTTCTTCGGAGTCGCTGCAATTGTAGGCTGGCCAACTGGAGCGCCCGTCAGTGCCCTCTTCTACGGCCTCATCATGCCCGCAATCTTCATCCTTCCCGTCGGAGTCATTCAAGCCGTTACTGGTCAAGCCGTTGCGATCAATGTCCTAGCAGCTCTGGTGGGCGGCTTCATCAATGCTGGCAACGCGAATGGTCTCATGTACTTCAAATGTTGGGCCTACCTATCGTCGTACCAAGCACTCTACTTTTGCATGGATCTGAAGACAGCCCATTACATGAAAGTCCCTCCACGAGTGGTTTTCTGGGCTCAAATAATTGCCACCATCATTCTCGCAATGGTCTCCGCGTTGCAGTACAACTTCATCATGGGCATTCGAGACGTTTGTACTCCTGATGCACCCTTCAGAATGACCTGTCCATATCAGAAAGGCTTCTACACAACCACCATATTCTGGGGTGTCATCTCTCCAAAGAAGCTCTTTGGTGCAGGCCAAAGGTACAACATGATGCTGCTTGGGTTTCCCCTTGGATTTATTTTGGTGTTCATCTACTGGCTTCTCAAGAAATTGTATCCTCGCTCGAGCTACCTAAGACAGGTCCATCCAGTTATGCTTTGTATGGGGCCTGTATCCTACGGTTCGCCCTACAATCTGGCGTTCAATTTGAGCAATCTGTATATTAACCTCATCTCGTTTGTGTATATCCGGAAGCGATACCTTGCGTTCTGGTCAAAGGTAAGGTCTTCCGCACAAAGCTCAAGATGTCTTGCTAACAATTTCATGTCCACAGTGGAACTACGTTATCAGCGCGGCCTTTTCTTGCGGCATTGCCATCTCTGCTATGATCATCTTTTTCGCTTTGAACTTGCCAAAGGGAGGTACTCTTTCGCTCGATTGGTGGGGCAACTCGGTCGTCAACTTGGGCTGCGAAGGCGAGGGTGGCTGTCCACGGCTAGAGATTGGAGAAAGTGGTATCTTTGGGCCTTCTTCGTGGACTTCTTGATTGTGTTCATTCATGAGTTCTACTATCTCCTATAGAGACAGGGCATGCATGTTATACGACGGTCAATGCGAGCGACTTAATTTGTACACAACACTGTTGACGCTGCAGGCATTGTACTCCGCAGTCGCCTGATCTCAAAACACTTTGCTTGGAAGCAGAGATGCTCGTGCCTTCGAGGAGGCCGAGGAGCTTGCAAGACGCGCCGACACCGACATTATAGCCTGACTATCTCAGTAGGAGAGCTGAAGACTCAGCTCAAAGACGACCGAGACAAGCACGCGCGCGAGCAAGACGGATTCCGAAAAGAGATGCAAGATATGCGAGCGCTACTGGAGCAAAATCTGGCGAAGACGGTGGAGGAGCAAGTTCGCCCCGTTACCCAGAAGATTTGCGCCGAGGTGACTGATGATGCGCTCAACGACAAGATCAAGGGACTACATGTGAAGTTCAAGAACGACATAAATCACATTGTGCAAAGCGCAAACTCGCTTGCTGAGAAGAAGGAGAGGGAACTTCGCACTGAGCTGCTTGGCCGCATCGCGAACGAGACGAACAAGGCCTTCTCCGAGAATGGTATGTTCTGCTTGTCGCGCCTGTCGTTATCATTACTGATCTGGTACAGTTTCCGAGCCTTTGAAAGCCTTGACTACTAACATACAGACTACTCTTGATGAGATGAAGGCCGACGAAAAGACTGTGAAGGGTAGTGTCGAGAAATTCGACACCCAACGCGACAACACTGCAAGCGAACTGGAGAAGCTTCGCGCCGGCACTGCAGACTTTGTACTCAACAAGTCGCCTAACTTCAAGACGCTTCAATTGATAGTGGACGAGCTTTCGCGCGAGGCTGTGTTTGTAGAGAATTTCGAGCAGCTTCTGGCGGAGAGCGAAGCTTTGCGAGTTGTTTTGGCCGCCGACGTCCACCACGATGACAGACTCAACACTCTCACTACCGACATGAAGCTTTTCAATCAGGCCCTGCATAGCAATGTCGTGCCTAGACTGAAGACCATATCGACACGCAGCAAAGACAACAGAGAAGCTCTCAAGACTATTTTAATAAACGTACTTGGACTTATTCACATCTGCGACAAGGTCGACGGCACCGCTGTGCAGGGACTTATGGCTGAGTGCAGCATGGAAGCCTGCACTGCCTCCATGACCTTGTACAACGAATGGACAACAGCAAAGAGGGCTGCAGAACTGCAGAAGCCTCGCTGATCTGATCTAATCACATCATCGTCCTCCTTTCAACACCTGCCTTGCTAGACTCTGTTCAGCATGGCACGTTACACTCCCAAGGCTTGACCTGCTCTGCTGAATCATGTTCATCATTGCACGCCATGCCTTTAGCACTACCACTGCTTGCCAGCTTGCCAGCTTGACTGATTATCCTGCTCCTGCACGTCTTCACTCATGCTGTCATGCATTGGCATGACACTCTGTTCAGCATGGCACCTTACACTCCCAAGGCTTGACCTGCTCTGCTGAATCATGTTCATCATTGCACGCCATGCCTTTACTACTACCACTGCTTGCCAGCTTGCTAGCTTGACTAATTGTCCTGCTTCTGCACGTCTTCACTCATACTGTCATGCATTGGCATAACCACTTTAGATAGATACCACAATGCAATGTTCTAATTGACGTCCTTCCTTATCTTATAGTTAGTGCTGCCCTACTATATCGTGGACGTAATAGAGTATAGATCTTCTAAGTATATAGGCCTAAAAGCAAGATCCCTAAGTATCCAGAGACCTAATATATATAATAGTCTCGTAGCTACTATAAGGCGTATATAAGCTCAAGATGCCAGGCCTAATAGATTCTATAGAGTAACGACCTTATACGAATATCGGCTTAAGGCGCAAGTAAAGATTAGAGGGCAGAGCGGAGCGATAATATCGCAGAAGGCTAGGGTATAAGGAGCCTAAAGTAAAATAGTAGCGTATTATAAGTAGTAAAGCTAGAGGGTCAAAAGGAAGAAAATTAATAGATAAGTAGGCTTCTCTAAAGCGTAGCTATTCGCTCTATATATATATACTTAGTAGATTAGTCTTTTTAATACTTAACCGTACGTTTACTACTTTTAGCCTTTGTCTATATACTATAGCCTCGTTCGTACTAAGAACTTAGAGTAATTAGGGTTGTATAGACTTACTTTCAAAGCCGGCCTTATATATATATATAGCATGCTATACTATTAGAATACGATCTAGACTATAGAAACAAAGTCTAATTAATCGTAAAAACCTATTAGGGAAAAAGGTATATAGCGCTATCTAAAGCTATTTATAGCTTTTATAAAATGTTTATATATACAATCTAGTATAATCTAGCATCCCCGCACGTCTAAGAGCTATAGGCTATAGTAGATAATCGCGTAGAGTAGAAAACAATCGCGAATCTAGAGCTTTTGTTAGGATATCTACTACTTGTTCTTTAGTAGGTACCCAAACTAGCTCTATTAAGCCCTGCTCGTATATATCGCGTACAAAGTAATATTGTATATCGATATGCTTGGATTTGGCGTAGTGTTCGGGGTTCTTAGCTAGTTCTATAGCCGAGTTACTATCGGTATAGATTTTGATTGTTTCGGCGTTTATATCTATTTCCTTATAGATGTCTCTAAGGAAGATCGCCTCTTTTATAGCCTCTTTTAGGGCCATATACTCGGCCTCGCAACTAGATAGTGCGACGGCCTTTTGTAGTATAGAACGCCAACTTATAGGCGCTTGTTGCCCTAATAGGAAAATATAACCCGTAGTCGATTTGCGAGTAGTATAATCTCCCCCCCAATCTGCGTCGCTATATCCGATAGGTAGGGGCTCGGATTGCGCCTTATATACGAGCGCTTTATCTATAGACTTAGGGTCGTTTAGATATTTCCAAATTCTATTAAGGGCTTTGAAGTGCGATTGGTCTGGATTAGATATAAATCGCGCGACAGAACCTACGGCATAGGCTATATCCGGCCGTGTTTTAGTCGCTAAATAGATAAGAGCGCCAACCTCTTTTTGAAACGCTTTAATATCGTCGTAGCTAGCTAGATTCTTAGCTTTTTCTAGACGTATACCTTGTTCTATAGGCGTAGAAATAGGATTTAGTCCTTTCTTATTATATCGCTCTAGAATCTTTAATAGATAACCCTTCTGCGACAAGGTTATAGTTCTATTAGAGCGATCTCTAGAAACCTCGATTCCTAAATAGGTTTTTGCAGCGCCTAAGTCTTCTATCTCTAGATATTTCTTAATATTAGACTTAAATTCGGACGCTAGTTCTAGAGTCGGACTAAATATAAGCATGTCGTCGACGTGACACGTTATATAGACTCCTGTTTGTACGTTTCTAAAGGCGGCGCTATCTTTTACTAAAGGAATAAAGCCAAACTTAGCTAGTATAGATTTTAGGTGCAAGTACCACTGCCTACTAGCTTGTTTTAAGCCGTATTAAGGCGACAGACTTTATATTCTTGCCCTTTAACTTCAAATCCTTTAGGTTGTTCGACGTATATCTCCTTATCTATAGGACTATTAGGAAAAGCGAGTTTTATGTCTATTTGCTCGATTTCGTAGTCCTTAGAGGCTGCGTAATAGAATAAGGAACGCCAAGTTTCGGGGCGGCAGGTATTACTAAAAGTATCGTCGTAATCGAGACCTAGTACCTACTTAAATCCCTTAGCAACCCACCTACTTTTCTGCTTAATAGGCTCGCTATAGGGTGTTCTTTTAGTCTTATAGACCTACCTCCCTTTTACGGCTTTTCTACCTTTAGGTAGATCGACTAGAGTCCAAGTATTAAGCTTATTAAGGTCGCTAATCTCGCTAGACATTGATTTAGTCTAGCCCTCTTTATCTATTCTTAGCGCCTCTTCGTAGGTTATAGGATCGTCTATACTATTACTAGTAAGGCAATAAGTATATAGCGCTAGTTCATCGTCTAAACTGTCGTCTTCTAGAGTTCTAGAACCTCTAGAAGTAGCTTCTCCTAAGTCGAGTTTTTGCGACTTTCTAGAAACTTCGTAATTGTCTAATAACTCGTCGGGTTCTTCGTTATATAGGTTTTCTATACTAGTTCTAGCTTGATCTATAGGCGTACTATTACGTCCTAAAGTCCTAGAACTTTGTAACGAGTTTCTAGAGTCTTCTAGAATAGGCGAATTTTCTCTATTATTCGAAGTTTCTATAGGCTTATTAGGAGTTACTAGCTTTTCTATGCTTTCTAGGGGTACTATATTACTCGGAGTAATAAGTTCTGCCTTCGGAAAGCTATAGAACTGTCCTTCTAGAATAGTAACGTCCCTAGCCCAAACTACTTACTTTCTTTCTAAGTTGTAAAGCTTATAGTTTTTCGCATCGCTATAGCCTATAAGGATTGCTTTATATACTCTAGAATCTAGTTTCTTAGGCTTAGATCTAGAGTAATAGGCTAGAGATCCAAAAACTCGAATATTATCTAAGTTAGGAGGCTTGTTATAGCGAATCTCGTAGGGCGACTTATTATTAAGCGACGAATGCGGTGTTCTATTATATAGATAGACCGCAGCTTCTAGCGCCTCTCCCCAAAAGTATTTAGGGAGGCCAGCCCCTATTAATAGAGCGCGCACCTTGTTTAGTAGTGTCCTATTAGGTCGTTCTATAAGACCGTTTTGTTCGGGATTATAAGGACTACTAAGTTCGTGTTTTATGCCGCTTTCTCTTAATAGATTCTCTAACTTATTACTAGTTAGCTCGGTAGCATTATCGCTTTTAAATACTTTAAGGCGCAGTCGTTTAAGGGCATTAGACGAAGAATTTTCAGCTCGTAACTTAAAGTCTTTAATCTTAGAGTAAGCTTCTAATTTTCGTTTTATTAGATCGGCTTCTAGAAACCGAGAATAACTATCTATTAGACTAATAAAGTATCGATAGCCTTGCTTAGTAGGAGGCTCGATAGGGCCGCAAATATCGCAGCTTACTTTGTCTAGATAGCTATTAGCTTTCTCTGTTATTAAGCGACTAGGCTTTCGGGTATGTTTACTATTAATACATACCTCGCATTTAGGACTTATAGGTTTCTCGACTTTGAAACCTATAGATTTCAGCGTAGAATCGCCGATATGTCCTAGCCTATTATGCCAAATCTCGGCGTCGCTTTTAGACTCTATAGTTAGAGCGATTTCTTCGTTTCTAGAATCTCTAGAGTTCTTATTATTAGACGGGATAGCTATATTTAGCTTATAGAGCGACTTGTCCTTATAGGACTTAGTTAATAAGTCGTTCTTAGAGCTCGATTATACTGTCTTTTAGTAGGGCCTTAGTCTTATAGTTGTCTAGTTGCGACAAACTAATCGAGAACTCGGGACTATATAGGCAATTCGTTAGGATTGCGACTTTATTAGTATCGCTAAATTTAATCTTAACATCGCCTATACCTCTACTTATTATAGAGCCCGCATTACCCCACTTTATCGTAGTATTCTTATTAGTAAAAGTCGTAAAGTAGGACTTATTACTAATAATATGTCGGCTAGCACCCGAGTCTAAGATCCAGGGTTCTCTAGAGTTATTTTCGGCTCTAGAATTGTTTCTAGAATCTGAGAAAGCTATAGTCTCGCTTTTCTCGTTAGTTCTAGAACTTTCTAGAATCGCAGTTTGGCTATTTTGCAAATCTTCGGTTCTAGAACCTTCTAGAGTAGGCTCTATTTCTTCGATTATAGACGAGTATAGTACTTCGACTTCCTCGTCAGACTCGTTAATACTAGTAGTAACTAGCGCATCTTCTTTAGAGCTAGTACTAGTAGTATTCTTCGAAGAATTAGACTTTTTATTAGAGCCTTTAGGATCTTTCTACTAACTAGGTCGTAACTCCGGGTGTTTCTCGTAGCACTTTTCTACTAGATGCCCCTCTTTCTTGCAGTGCGAGCAGTACTTAGTAGAGTCTCTAGGGCCCTTTTTATTTAGTCGTTTAGGACCTCTAGAGTTTTTGTTTCTCGATTTTCTAGAGTCTAAATATAATGCTGTTTCTTTTACGTTATATCTTCTAGATTCGTCGAGTATATTCGAGAATAGAGTCTCTATAGAGAAGGCGTCTTCGTTACTTCTTAGGTTTTGAGTTATAGAAGTAACAAAAGAGTCGTACTCTTCGGTTAGATTGTTTAGAGTCCAAGCTATAATAACTTGCTTAGGTAGCTCTACTCCCTTTGCCTTTAATTAATCGTATAGGCGCCGAATAGTATTAGTGTAGGACTCTATAGAGCCTGCACTTTCGAGCATAGTCTTAAATAGTTCTTTACAAAGTAAGAACTTAGAGTTAAATCCTTTAGGCGAATATAACTCTTCTAGTGCAGTCCACGCCTCTTTAGCCGTTGCTTTATTAGATATTTGAAGCAACGGCCTGTCCTCTACTCCTAACCTAATAGCTGCGAGAGCTTTAGATATAATAGTAGCGTTGTTTATATTGTTTTCGAGCGCACTAATATATCCCTTTTTAGTTAGGTAGGATCGCATTCTAAGGGCCCAAATCTCGTAGTTTTCTTAGCCCTTTAGGCGTGCAAAAGTAAAGGTTTTATCGCTTAGAGACATTCTAGAACTCTAGAGCTATATCTTGTAGTTTCAAAATTATAGATTATAGCTCTTTCTAGAGAGAGAAACTCGGATAGAATCCTACTTTCTAGCTATTTGCTTTGAGTTCGGACTTTACCGATAATACTAATAAGTATATCGCTTTCCTAGCAGGTGCGTCTAGGCTTTTATACTGCTAATAAACCGTATTTTTCGACCTCTCGATCGTACAGCGCGAAAGGGACTTTTGACGGCTACAGGCTCTCTAGAAAAACATTCCGTAATCGTAGATTGATAGAGCGCGTTCGGGCGATTCTAAATCCGGTCCGATCGTCCTATAGGGATAAATAGTCGTCGAGATATCGATTAAATCCGAAGAGGTATTAAGATTGGATTAAGGTTTAACTAGTCCAAATCGGGTAATTTGGCTTGCCGGGCTTATAACCTGTTGAAAATGGAGTTGCGGAAGCTTTCTCAGAGGTATTTCGGGTAGATATAGGTCGTATCTCGGCGTAGAATGTCGTAGAAAGCTATAGAAGCTCGTAGATAGATAGTAGTAGTAGTAGTAGAGAGTCGAAGAATTCTTAGTATTAGTTAGCTATCTAGAGGAGACTCTATAGGTCTTTATATACCCTCCTATAGCTTTACTAGGAGGTTCTATAGTACGCGTATATATATACTAAGCTATAATAGCTTATGCGGCCTCTAGGACTAATTGGGAATAGAATAGAAGTCCCTAGAAGGTCTTAGAACCTCCTAGATAGATTGCTTACTAATAGGCGTTCTATAGTATTCTATAGCTTTCTAGGACTCTAGAATTGTAGAATATACTAGAAACTACTATATTAAGCTTATATAAGCCTATAGCCGTAAGCCTAGTAGCCTAGGTATCGATTACTAGAATGCTCTAGAAGATGCTAGAAGCTTCTAGGCAGGTCTAGTTATATAATTATATAATTATATAATTCTAGTTATATAACTATATAGGTCGATATAGACCTATAATTATATAATACGAATTATATAACCTAATTATATAATCGACTACCTAATACTAGATCTAATCTAATACTCTAAAGTTAAGCTTATATTTTTAATACTATCTATAGAGTAGATATCTATTATTTTAGGCTTAATAAAGAGAAGACTCTAAGCTAGATTAGTAAGAAAGTTTTATAATATACTATCTATAATCTATATACTATATATATACTAGCTCTAAATATTAACTATTAGTTTTCTAAATAGATAATTAAAAAGAATTTCTATAGAAGTATTTCTAATAATATAAGTATAGAATAACTTTACTTATATTAATAGTTAGTATATTAGCTAATTTAATAATAGTATTAAGAATTATATTAGTAAAGCTCTAATTCTAAATCTTATTTCTAAAAATATAAGTATTAACTAGTAGGCTAATCTTAGTATAAACTATTTTAGGCTCTTCTATAGATATTTATAGCTAAAAATCTAATCTTAGTATATCTACTATATATAAAGATTTATTATATTAGGTAGGTTATCTAGTAGTAGTATACTATTATTATATCTCTTCTACTTTTTTAAATAGCTACTTTAAAAAATACTAATTATCTATATAGAAAGTTTTTATAAATAAAGTACTTTCTTTTTTTAATTCTAATAATAATAGGTACTATTTTACTACTAAACCTTTATATAGTTAGCCTAAATTAACTATTATAGTTATAATTTATATAAGAATATACTTATTATACCTATTCTTATAAGTATATAAATTATATAAAAAAGGAAGCTTAGGTATAATTTTATTATAGCTCGAGGTACTATATATAGAATAGAATTATAGTACTATATAGTATTTTATTTCTTTAAATTAGAATATTATAGCTCTAGAGCTATTCGAGCTAGAATAGCTATAGATAGATATATATTCTATAAGCCTATATAATATAATAAAGCTAAAAGTAACTAAAGCTAAAGTTCTAATAGTAGTTTCTATAAGAATATAAATTTATTATCTATAATTTAAATAATTTCTTCTTATAGCTAGATCTAGGCCTAATTACTTTACTATAGAGAAGTAGTATATTAATATAGAATAGCCTAAGTATATAGTATATATAATTCTTAACTACTATAATAGTCTATTTTAAGAACTATATTACTTTTATAGTAAAGTTATAGCCTAGTAGTAGTCTTTTACTCTAGAGAAATAGCGCTAGAATACTTATTTTATTATTTATTTTAGATAAGAAAGTAATATCTAATCTATACTTAGAGAAAGTCTAAACTATAGTTAAAAATTTTTTTTTAGATATAATAAACTTTTATAATTTCTAGCTATAAGTCTACTAAATAGATAGATAAAAACTTTTATTTTTATATTAATATATTTTCTAGAATTTCTAATTATTTATAACTATAACTAATTATTTTTAAGTCTTAACTTTATATATATACCTAGATACGAGATAATACTTAAGTAACTATAAGTACTATATATATAATCTATCTATTACTTTATAACTTATAGATTAAAAGTTTTTATAAGTAGGTATAAAAATAGTAATAGTAAAAGTAAGCTTTATAGCTCTTTAGTAGCCCGGCAGGTTATAGTAGTCTAGTAATTTTATTTTAATTAACTAATTAAAGTAGTTAAACTAAATTAAGTATTAACTACTAATTTATTTATAGATATAATTAGTTGCAACTTTTTTAATCTATATAAGAATTAATTAATATTAGTACTAGTTAGATTTTAGTACCTCTAAGAATCGATATATTAATAAGAATAATATTATAAATTAATATAGCAAGCTATAAAATAGGCCTTTATTATTTTAGGTACTAAGATAGAGTAATATATCAAGTAGTAATAGGCCTTGAACGCCTAAGGCGATATAGATTTTACCTATTTTATATAGTATAAGGCTAACTTAGTATTAAATAATTTAATTAATAAATTAAAGAAAACTACTCCGGGTTGCAATTGTCCCTTCTAACTAATTAATAATTATACTATAGAGGTTGGATTGAATTAATTGCAATTACTATAGTAGTCTGGGAATTATCGAAAACTTTCATCCCTCCGAATAGCAAGGAATGTCAACGACCACAACTGTCGGATGTTACTTTCCGTATACTGTTGACCTGACAGTTGTGCAAGAGCTCCTAAAGGCTCAAACACGAATTCGCCACCTTGATGGACAGTCCAGCTCCAGACTTCCAATTCCAAATGCTGAGAATTGGCTTCAATGTTATCCCACAGATCATTGTATGCACCTAGCACATTTGTGTGCACGACTTTGTCACGACAAAAGTCTGGTGGCGGTACATCACTTCTGCAACGCTCGAGTTGTCGTTGCAGACCCGCGGCCATCATACCGAGTTGCCAAGACCAGATGACTGTTCCGTGGTATGCATTGTTGGTGAAGTTCGCGGCGTAGACAGGTTCCCCTCCATATGCTGGGTTGGATACTACCAACGATACTGGAGTAAGAAGACCCACGGGAAAGGGTGTCCGAATGTTAGTTGCAGTCTGGTTCAGAAAAGCTGTCAATTCAGCTTGATTTGTGGTGTTGAGTAGGAATAGACGGAAGCAGTCATCCGTGTTCATGACTTTGACGATAGCTTGGTGATTGCCACCGTCTAACGCCAGGCCGTGAAATACGATATCGGACTGGATCAGTTCGGTTCTCGAAGGGAAACCAAATCCGGAGCTGTCTGTGTAGCTTTCGACCAGAGCTCTGGCCTCTCTATGGGGAACTACTACTTTGAAGAATTGTAGCGTGTTGTCCTCCCATACTTGAGCATACTGTGCTGCCAGGTCAGACCATTTTGGGTACTCCGTGAACCAGCCAGCAGCAGAGAGGGCGGAGATGGATCGCAGAGCAGCCGGTACGAGAGCGGTGTTGACGTCGTAGGGAACACGCCCATCACCAAGGCCAATGTTTGTATCCCTCCATTGGCCAAAGCGGAAGTTGTCCTCGAGACGTATTAGATTGTCCTTGATTTGTCCTCCATCTCTGGCAAAAGAAGCTGTCTTGGTCATGATCGCTTTAGCATTGATGAGGGCTAGCTCTCCATACGTCAAGCCAGAATTTCCAAAGTCGAGATTTGAGACAGTGTTCAGGAAAGCTGCTGTGCGTTGTTGACCCACAGCGGATCCAAGGAAGTACTTCTCCAAGAGAGGCATCAGATAGTAGGCAGTGTCGACCATAACGTAGGTACACCCAGGAGTGGTATTGGCGATGCCTGTTCGCTGAATGTTGAGGAATGTAGCATAATCGCCAATTGTCTCCTCGTGGCAGACTACACCGGAAGTCTGATTTAGTCTTTCCAGAACAGAGCCGATGACAGCCTCTATTGCACCACCTTCGCCTTCAGACAAGACTGGCAAAAGCAATAGGGTAGCAATCATTGAGTCGCGGCCGAAGAACGTTAGGAACCTCCAGGCTCCTGCTAAAAGCTTATTGGAGTAAGACAAGAATGTGAGAGATCTGACACGCTCGGCATCCTGTTCGATGAGTTCTTGGGCTTGCTCGTTTAGGACCTGACTTCCGTGTAGTTGCTCAAGCTGAGGATAGTCGAACTTGGCAACGAACTTGTAGGTTCCAGCTTCCAGCCTCACCGTCTTCTCTTCGATCGCAATCCCGCTGTTACCAGATATTGCAGTGAAAGATATTGATGTCGTCGTGACATTGTCGAGCCAGACCCTTGACAGCATGACACCTCCGCTGTCTCCCACCCTCGTGTATTGGATGGCGTCTTGTATGACCGGAGATAGGATGGAAGGACCTTCGGTAAAATCTCGAACATTGCGAATACTCCCGAGTATAGCGACTGAGAGCACAGCAGACGTGTTCAAAGTCATCACAGTCTGGATGCCAACGAACGGTAGACCGGATAACGAATCACTTGCTGGCTCTTCGTAAATCGCCTGTAGATACTGATCAGGCCCGGTTGAACTTTCTTCCGTCCTAGCAAGACCGATTGCAAGAGACCCATTCGCACCTTCCACGGGCTTGAAGTATGCTACAGCTCCCGAGTTACCGGCGGGCCATGCAACGAGCAGTCTTGGCCCAATGATAGTCAGGTCTGACGTTACAAGAGGACTCGTGACAATGACCTGTGTGGCTGAATGGCAATCCGAATAGAAGTAGTTCTCATATGGAGGGTCGCTAAGGTGCTGTGTGGTCGGCTCTGCCATGCACGTAACTTCGAGACTCTCGGTACCCGTCCGCGATGACTTCTCAAATTCTCCTCGAGGCGTGGCGGCCGCGCATTTGGTCCTTGCTACTAGCAAGAGTGCAGTCGAAGCGATGATCCGTCTGGACACCATGTTCGAGCGACGCCAGTCGAGGAGCATGCAGTGCAATGTTGAGTAAGAACTTGGTTAGCCCAGGACTCAGGTGTACGATAACCTTGAGAAACAGCATCAGCAGCATGATATGTAGGTACATTCTCGGTCAGTCCCTTGAGCCTGAATGAATGTTACTAGCTCATAGCGCCGCAGTAAGTAAACATCCTTTGTCTTCTGTCCCTGGTCCTCGAGCATTGGCGAGATGGAATGTGGATATCCCTGGACAGTCGGTGATATATGCCTAATTGATCAATCAATCCGGCAGTGAGGGACTTTGTCAAAGTATTTACTCAAATAGCTAGACGTGAGTCTGTGTCTTTCATACTGGGTATCCGTGCCATTAGATAGCGAAGTGAAGAATTGAAGCTATCGACGCGGTAAGCGCCCTGTGTAAGCGGCAGGAAGGCGCGGAACACAAAATCTGTCGCAGAAAGACAACTTGCTCTGTGCCCTCGTACGAAGCACAGCCGCGCACGACCAGTAATGTCCGGGACAAGGTTGTACAGGACCTATTCCCAACGCTGTGCCTGGCTACGTTAAATGCGGATCAAAAAAGCTGCGAAAACGAGCACCGGAGGACGGAGCAGTTGTCGGCATGTGAGGTACCCTGCGGTAACATATACGATTTAAGCAGAGCGAAACCGATCGCGTAACCTGTTTAGGGGCCTGCTACAGCTACGGAGAGATTGGTAGCAAGTTGGCAGAGGCGGAGGAATTATACCAGTCCTTCGAGGTAACTACAGCACTTAGACGTGTCTAGGTTCCTGCAAAGAGTAGCACAAGTACAGCGGGAATGCCCTGGAGTATCTATATTGTTCTCGAATTACCTCTGTTCCGAGCTCTTCGTCTGCGAGGTTCGTGGGAAGTCAGGCCAGCGGTGTGTCTACGGGCGCATCTCGAGGTGGAGCGTGCGCCACAGCAACGTGGCCAGAGAGCTTGTGACTGTTGAGTGTTTGCGCAGAGCTATGCGACAGCTGCCAGAGTGCCTGCAAGCATCCCAGAGTACCTGAACTCTCCTCGGCGCTGTTGTCTTCCAAGCTCTTCACCCAGGATTACCAGGGCATCGCGCATCTCGAGACGCGTGGCGTGTGAGGTCCAGGGGGTCGTGCAGCTTTGAAGCTCTCCCGCGAATGGCGAGAAGGCAGCAGTGATGGTGAAGGTGTCGTGGTGATTGTATAGACTTGTCCCAGCTTGAGCAGTGAGAATTGTGAACGGAAGTGCAGCAGCCAGCAAGTGTGGAGCCAACTCCGAGAAGGTATCGCACGTCGCATGAAGATGTAAGAACATGAGAGCGAAAACGCTGATGACCATGACTATGTTCATTGAACGACAAGATGATATCGTCTGCGGGGCGACCAGCAGCTCAGCAGTTTCGAGGTAAGAGAACGGGAATGGAAGTACAGAACAGCTCGAACTTTGCGATTGCGGCATCTAATACACGAATGCGACACACAGATGCGACGACACGAGAACGATGTGCGTGGGATCAGCAGGCCAGCAGGGAGGTCAGGATGCACTCTCGGTTGTGAGAGGTGAAAGAGCTGGAAGCATCGCATGCGACGGGAGCAAGAGCTGAAAGTGATGGATGCAGCCTTCGTGTGGCCAGAACACCAACTTGTCTGGGGCGGCACGACACAGGATCGTGGACTTATCGTGGACTGGCAACTTGGGAACGTGGAAAGCGGTCACCTGGATTGTGCCAGGATAGACTTCGAGTCATTGAGACATATGCAGCTTTGAAGCTCGGCAGGTCGAACTTGCGGGACCTGGAAGCCTCAATCTGTTATGTATTGAGCTTGGTGATGTCTCTCGTGCTCAGGCTACAGATGGCGTGGCTAGCTCACATCGTGAAGATGTGTGGAGCTCGAGTGCGTCTTAACACTCGGCAGGACTTTCACAGGGGCGAAGATCTTCAGAAAGCGAAACATCATCAACATGAGTATGGTGATTCGAATCCCATTCGAGCACAGCGAGAAGACCGTGGCGTTCGCTCTCTATCATCTCGAACATGACAGACAGATATCTTAGGGTTCATGCACGGCGAGACAACCAGGAGAACTTGTCGCTATTCGAAAGATCCTCCAGCTAGAATGCTGAGGCTTGAGATAACTGGTTCTGGGCTCCGGATGCTGAGTATGATGGAGGCTCTTCCAGCCCATTCCGAGGATATGTCAAACACGTGGATAAGTCCTTGAAGGTTACCTGGACTATACACTTCCATACGACGAAGAACCTCCAAACGTTGTTCACCTCCGCCGTCCTGACTCCTGTACAAGAAGGACCGTGAAGACCCTCTACAGTTAGATTGTGCTGACACGTACCTTTAAAAGTCGTCAAAGCAAGTAAGGACTTTCACAAGCTCAAGATTGGTCTGCGAATTGGAGGTGTATCTGGTACTCATCTCGCGATACTCAATACCTCTCCCAAAAAACCCACGTGTGGAGCCTCAGCTTGACGTCTACATTGTTGGACTATCTGACACGAGTCCACAACTTTCTGCCTTCAGGGTCTCTGCTTCGGGGTCGAGGTATCTATGTCAGCGTATGGCTACTTTCCAACAGATCCACAACAGGCCTTCTGATCTACCATCCACCCTATGCTTCAGTTCTGTTGGTGATGACCTTCTTCGGGAACGGCCGTGGCTCTTTCGGTGATGATTGGAAGGGGTTCATGTCTTGAGTCTAAGAGCGCTTGCGCAGAGCAGATGGCGTTTGCTGAGGTTGTCTACGGAAGGTGCGAATGCTGACCATAATGTGTTGGACGTGCGTGCGACTGGGAGACTGATCTAGCTCAATGAGTGAGGTAAAACAGAGCTTCAGAAAGAGCTAACTTTGGCAAGGCTCACTTCCCAACATGAGCCTGGCAGCACTCTTCTCAGGACATCCCTCAACTTTACCTATGCCGGGAACTCGTACTCCAGGCAACACGACAATAAGAACGATAGCACGAAACGGTGCGTTAGCTTCAAGATACGAAGCAGGACACATCCTCTTCCTCTCGTCGCCTTGGGCCATACACACTCTCTCTGTCACTCTTCCTCCTCTTCATTGCTCGCCTACTGCTAACACTACCCTACCCATGACAATAGCAGTTGTCCTGCGACGCGCACATAACTTCACGTTCGGCGTGATACTGCAAGAAGTGTTCTGATCTTCTGCAATAACGACTTCACTCGAGGGCTCTTACTCCTTCTTATAAGATGTGCTCTCGCCGTCGGGCAACTGCAGAAGTCTCAGTCTTGCGAAAGTTCAGTAACTGGAGCCAATATTACTGCAAGTTTGAGTTGCTGTGACGAACTACCAGCGAAAGGCATTCATTCAGCACAGCTTGCAGAGAGAATGTCGCACTCTCCGAAATACGACCGGGCGGGCGACTTCGGTTCAATGATTAACATCAATCACAATCACCGCAACTAGTTGGTTAATTGCAGGCGCAATTACAACGCAATCTAGGCCTCCAATTAGTTGCAATTAAGCCTATGAAAGTGCTTTTGGTTGCAACCGCCTGTTTTCGAGTCTGTGCGCACGCGTTTGCACGCGTTCTTTGCTAAGAGTATGCGTTCTAACCGGATCTGCGCGATTCGCTATAGAAATAAGGCTGCTAGATTACCCGAATAGGCAATACTAGGCTCTAACGAGGAGATTGCAATCGACGTAATTAGCGCGTACTTTTACCTTCCGATTACTAATCGGCCTTCAATTAACGCAATATACCTCTTAGATTAGTTGCAATTAGTTAATATTAATTATTACTTCGGTTGTGCGGCGGCAGCGTCCTATAGCGATAATAATAGTAATATACAATACCTAGTAGTAGCAATAAGAACGCTACCTTTGGAGTATTATAAGGAGTATCTAGCTATATCTTAAAGAGAAGTAAAGTAGCGCTAGACAAAGTTGCTAGGACCTAGTCTTACTTAATATATCTATACTAACTCGTCGCTATTAAATAGCGATTAGACAACTCTATTCCCTAAGACTAACCTAAATCTAAGTAGTACCTAAATTACTAAAAGTATAAAAAGGGAAGATAAATATATAATTACTAAAAGGTATCTATATAGCTTATTATAATCTAGTAATTATATTCTAAGAGTCTAGTATTCTCCTAGTTACCTATTAATTACTATTATTCTCTCTTAACCTATAATAAGTATATAGGCTACCTACTTCTAGATATATAGTATACTTATAGTTCGGTATAGTAGTATATTTATCTATATATTAATAGAATATAAGACCTAGCTTATAGAAGAATATATTTAAAAGTAGATTAGGATATCTTCCTTATATACTAGGATACTATAAGTTTATATAGACTCTATTCGAGGAAGTATATAGGTTTCTAAGGATAGAAGCGATATTACTATATATTCTAATAGGCTTAGCCTTATAGAGCTTAGTATTATAGTTTAAGTTCTTATAGATAGGATCGCAAATTAGGTATACTATATAGGCTTTTATAGTCTTATCTAGCTAGTAAGTTACTATATTACAAATAGGATATATAATATAAGTCTTACTAATAAGGTATATTATAGAGCTATATAAAGGTATTATATAGGTTATATTAATAAGTTATATATTATCTATATCTAGTAATATATAGTCTATATCCGAAGTAACTTCTAGGTAGGTTAGAACTAGTTAGAGATTGCCTATTAATAACTTAGAAGTAAAGCTAAAGTCGTAGTTCTTAAAAGATACCTATAAGGTATATAGTAGAAGAGAGGAGCCGATAGTTATTAAGCCGAGCTTAGCTTCAAGTAAATAAGTAGTAGTCTAAGTACTTCCGGCTTAGACTAATACTAATATATATAGGCAATATAGCCGACTTAATATTAAGCCTATAATAGCTTAAGTAACCGAGGCTAGTAGTACTAATTTACTAAGCCTAGCTTTAAATACTCGACTTCTAGAGGAGAATATATAGGTTAAGAATCTATTAACTATCGTCTAGTATAGAGTAGCTACTTCGAAGTCGCTACCTAGTACGAGATTATTTATAATATAGTTATAAGTATTAGATATCTTATCGAAGACTTTATTTTAAGTATAGGTTAGGTATATTATATATTTATTCTTTATCTTATCTAGGTACTAGGAGTCTATATTATAAGTAGTATATATAATATATATATTCTTCGTCCTATCTAGGAATTCTAAATCTATATTATATATAGTATAGGTAATATACTTTATAGATATCTTGTCTAGGAACTTAGTCTCTACTTTATATATTAGATATATAATATATATATTCTTCGTCTTATCTAGGAACTTAGAATCTATATTATATATAGTATAGGTAATATACTTCGTAGCTATTTTGTCTAGAAATTTAGTATCTACTTTATATATTAGATAGATAATATACTTGTTCTTTGTCTTATCTAGATATTAAGTATTACTATTATAGATAGTATATATAATATATTTCCTAGCCTTCTTATCTAGAAACTCGGAGTCTACTTTATAGATAGGATAGGTAATATACTTATTCTTTACCTAGTTTAGATATTAAGTATTCTTATTATAGATAGCGTATAAAATATACTTCCTAGCCTTCTTATCTAGAAATTCGGAATCTGCTTTATAAATAGAATAGTTTATATAAACCTTCTTAGTTATATCTAGAAATTAGGTTATTATATTATAAGTCGGTAGCTTGATATAAGACTTTTTAGCTAAGTTCTAGTACTATTACAAGTTACGACAGATACCCGATATACCCGGTCGAATAGGGTTATCGTAGCTTATATTAGGAATAGTACTAGTAGTAGCATTAGAAAATATATAAGAGAAGTCTATATTAAACTAGCTTTTTCTATTATCGCGCTACTATCCTTTCTCTATAGCGAAGCTTATCGACTATAACTTATTATATATAGCGTAGAACTGCCCTTATATATTTGTTCTATTATAGAGGATATATATTACAAATATCTAGTATATCCTTAGACGACTATTATACCTAGAGAAGGTAAGAAGTTAGCGACAATTCCTCTAAAACTCTAAGTACTAGTATATCTAATATTCCTACTATTTATATTATTATAAAGTAACTCGATACTCGTATCTTACTTAATATAGTTTCTAGTATAATAAGATTAGTATCCTACTTAGTAGTCTACTTACTAGATATATAGATAAGTATAGTTCTAGTTACTTGTAGCTATATAAGTAGTAGTATACTTTTCGGTAGAGAATAGGCTATCTAAAAATATCTTAACTCTAATATATATAGAGTCTCTAGTATAGTTCTTAGTAGGGATATTTATTATAACTTTTCTAAGAGATATACTAGAAGAGTAGCCTTTAGGTATTATAATATTACTATTTATATAGCTATTACTCCTAGTAATAAGAATTTCGAAGTTGTAGCGCTATTAACTAGTATTTGTTACTATTTTAGCGCTAATAGGACCTCTATAGTAGATATATTTAAGTACTATTTATAAAGTAGAGTTCGAGCAAGCTTCTATTAGGTCGAGTAATAGTACTCTTTCGAAGTAGGTATTAAATAATTAGTAGCTCTAGAATATATTAGTATCTAGAAAACCCGGGCGTAGTATAGATTATATATTAATATTATTATACCTTTTTATATATTCCTATATATATCTATTATTACGTTCTAGAACAGAGTAGCCTATACTTTAATATTATATTAGTTAAATACTAAGGAAAGAATTATAGATTGTACTTACTACCTATATACTTCTTAACTTAACCTTTTTAAGTTAGTAAATATATAGTAGTACCCTATAGGTATAGATATAGTAGATATATTAGGAATAGTAGCTTACTATTACTTAGGAGTCTATAGATTAGAAGAATAACTCTAGTATTACTCTAGGGTTTTGTCTTAAAGGTTCGCTAGTATAGCAGCCTCGACTACTACTATAGCTTCTATAGGTTTGTAGGCAATAGTTATTTATACTACTTCGGTATTAACTATCGGTATTAAGGGAGTAGGGAGGTCTAGAAGTATATTAATAGCATCCTAGTCGATACTTTATAGTCGTAGGCTAGTAGTAATAGATCTAGCTAGGATTGTAGCTAGTATCTAGAACTATATTATATTTAATATATAGAGTATAGTAAGGTGTCTACTAATAAGGGAATATAAAGAGTAAATAAGTTAGGTACTTAAAAAGCTATAAAGCTCGAAGTTATCTTAATATAATTAAAAAAATTCGGACTTATATATCTATATAGATACTATACTACTTAGAATCTACTAAAAGCGGCTCCCGAAGTCGATAGACTTACTAGAAGTAGTATATAGATATAGTCGTATAGCTAATTTTATATATTATAGTATTATAGCGCTTTATATTAGAGGCTCTATAGATACTTATAGCTTGGCTCTTAGTAGTAATACTATATTAGAGGTCTATATATAGTTATACTATAGACTATACTTATCGAAGAGCCTAGGCCGGCTAGGTATCTATATACGAATATTATTTTATATACTCCTAGTACGAAGTTAATATTCTTATAAAGAGCTTAAAAGCTATTATATAAGATACTCTCTAGACTAGTAAAGCAATAGTAGAACTCTAGGCCAAATATTAGTACTACTGCGAATATATTATCTCGTTATTCTACTTTTATCTCGTAGTTAGCTTATTCTATAAGTAGAGGCTACTTATAGCTATCTACTAGTATACCTATTAAAACTATTAATAGGGTAGTAGCTCGGATCTTACTCTATATAAGTGCTTAGCAATTTATATACTTTTTGCTCCGATAGAAAGGTAGCTAAGCTAGTAGTATATACGCTACTACTATTACTACCTCGGCTAGTCTCTCTTCTTAGCTATAGGTACGAGAAAGTTAGGTCTAGTTCCTAGTAAACCTCAAAGTCTTGATAAGGAAGAAGGCAGGATTCGATATGATGAAGAAAGGGAGGATGTGAGTAGTGTTAATAGAGTCAGTAGAGAAGTGGATAGTTTTACTGTTTCAGAAAATGACGGAACATGTCCGCTTCTTGGCATGAGCTGACATTGACGTCGAAACTTGAACTGCTTTCACCTCACGACATCCAGCATCAACTTCGCAAATTCACGATCGTCCACGACCCCGGAGCAGTATATCGGAATGAGCAAGTCATGTTGAGGTGGATCGACGATGATCTGGACAGCTGCTGAGTAGACAGCTCGAAAGGGTCGCCGAAAGAAATACACGCAGATTCATCACTTCAACAGCAGGAGTCCGCCATCTGGCCGTCAGAGGGTCATTCGACATGGTATCGTGACTGTCGGGCTGTGTCTTTGGCTAGCTGGCCGACGACTTGATCAGGCCGAGTCCGGCGCATTGTAGACCAGCTAAGCTACCACATCGCAAAGGCTACAGCTGATGCTGCGCACGCGGCGGAACCTCATGCACAACCAGGCACTCCGGATCTCATGCCGAACGACTGCGACATGAAGAGACAGTCATATTCCGATCCGTGATGAGGGTCAATCTCTCAGCTACCACGCCAAGAGTACTTTCACAACTGGCGGCTGTGTGCGAACTGAGAAAAGCGACTACAATCTAGCCATATTGCTGCATCCTTCGCCTGCTTTCTCTCCGAGATTTCATTCCCGGTTGTCACGGTCAGATTGAGCAATGCTCGTACATTATCAACATTCGTCAAAGGATTGCCATGCATTGTACGTAGCACGTACACTGGGTGCTCTTTTCGCAGCAGAGAATGTGGTACGCGCCGCAATGGAAACCCGTGGACAGAAAAGTCCGGAGGAGGAAGCCATATCGTGACAATGCCGATCAGGTATGCTGTATCGGCAATACAGATGTGGTGAAGGGGACTTACGATATCGCAAGAATATGGTGGCTGAATGGGCTGACTTTTTCGCTTTCCCCGTTCCTTGGTACAGAGTAAGTGATGGAGAGCCAATGGAATCAGTGCAGATATACTTATAGCATCCTCTCATGGGGTCCCAGCTGCGGATCATTACGGGCGACACAATGACATTGAACGACATGAAAAGCTGTCCTTGGATGTGATAAAGAGCACAATGCCTCGACTCGTACAAGATCTCAAGACCATGCCACGCGAGATGGGAGCACCGCAGCTTCCGAGCAAGCTTAGGTACAACTCGGAAACTTTATTGGATCTCGAAGGCCTGCCACCTCGACCCGATGGAGGTACGGCGTGGCTCCAAGTACTCGCTGGACATCTGGTTCTCTTCAATACTTGGGGCTATATCAGCTCGTACTCGCTGTTCGAGAGCTACTATAGTGAGACGCTTGGGTTGAACCTCTCAGATGTCTCATGGTGTGGTAGTGTGCAGATCTTCCTCTTGCTGTTCATTGGCACTTTTTCTGGGCGAGCCATGGATGCTGGATACCTATGACTTACACTGCTCGCGGGAATCGTGCTGCAGCTGATCGGAGTGTTCGCTACTTCTTTAGCAGCTAATTCCTGGCAACTATTCCTGGCACAAGGCATCTGCGGTGGCATTGGTGATGGGCTTGTCTTCTGCCCAACCATAGCGTCAGTGGCCGTCTATTTCTCCCACAATAAGTCACTTGCTATGTCTCTGGTGGCTTCTGGATCAGCTACGGGTGGAATCGTCTTCCCTGTCATCGCCCAGCAGCTTCTCCCTCGGTTGGGCTTTGACTGGACGGTACGTGTTATGGGATTCGTGGTACTTTTCAACGGCATTGTAGTACTTCTCCTCGTTCGAGCCCGACTACCTCCCAGGACAGCCGGAGCTCTCGTCGAATGGAATGCGTTCAGAGAAAGGACGTACACGTTCTTTGTACTTGGCATGTGTCTGTGTATGTGGTCACTCTACGTGGCATATAGCTTTGCGAGTACGTGTGGCCAAATCAGCCACTCCATAGCTAATGTCGGCAACCTAGATCACAACCTATGCGGCACAGGTTCTCGGACTATCTTACGATACCCCCCTTACGGTTCTCTACGTCCTCAATTCCATGGGCATACCAGGGCGAATCATCCCTGGTCTGCTTGCCGATGTTTACTTTGGCCCATTGAATACCTTAATTCCCGCGATATTCGCTACAGGAGCCCTCTTCTTTGGTTGGATTGCCATACAAACTACTGGCGGGCTCTTCGCATTCGCGGTCATATTCGGACTATGCAACGCCAGCGTTCAAGGGTTGCTGCTTAGTGGGCTGCCATCCTTGACTGAGGATATCACGAAAACCGGCACTCGGACCGGCATGATTCTGACTTGTGTCTCCTTTGCCACCTTGACAGGTGGGCCACTTTTCGGCGCGCTAGTTCAACACAATCACGGCCGTTTTTTACACGCGCAACTCTGGGCTGGACTTTCTGTGACAATTGGTGGTACGCTCGTTGTTGCGGCCCGTGTCTCGAAAGTCGGCTGGTCTCTGCGAAAGCGTATGTAGGCCAAGGGACATCGTCTGGCTACCATAAGAAAGGGCCAATCTGCTGTAGGATGTATGGTATGCCATTGACGATCACTTAATTTATCTCTTATGCCAGGAGAGACGACGGAATTGACTTCACACCACAGTTCTGCTGTGCGGGGAGTATGTTGCTCAAGATCGTCTGTCATCTCTTCTTGCATCCCATGTGAGAGGTGTGATCAGTGCGGTGCAAAGAGATTGGAGGACAGTCGGTTTGCTCGAACTGGCCCTCCATAGCATTGTCGCTCCTCGCGCTCTATTTCCTGTTTTCCCCGGAGCTCACTTGATGTCGCGCCGACTACATCGGTCTCGCAAAGCTTAGGTCGCTCTGTCCGGAACGCCGTGGCCGGGTTCTCGTACGGATATCGAGGACACACAAGGCTTGGGCTGGACTTGTCGAACTTAGTTCTGGGAATGCCAGCTTGATTATAACTTATGCGACGAAAGAATGAACTTGTTTGGCATAGCTTCTGTCGTCACAGTTCGGGCTGTACTTGGCGCAACATCACTGACAAGATCTGCAACAACTTCAGCGTCTACGTGCATGCAAGAGCGGAAAAGGCAGGTGACAGTTGATGAAAAGCAAAGTATGAACGAATAAGGCGATCTCAATCGCGCAGGAAGACCAAGACATACCATTTCCGATGGTTGTATACAGCATCGCTCAGAGGCTGTTGATAAAAGAGTTGCTTGGTCTCAGCTTGGCAGGTCCTTCAGCTTCTTCATTCTGCTGATACCAAGGCCGCGTCTTGGCTGAAGATCGACACAGAAACTGTGCCGCTCAGCAACTACAAGAACCTCTGGTGTACGCACTAGACGTCGTGCTTTGACTAGTAGCGTTCTTCCTGGATTGAAGTGGACTGTCTCTCTAAGACTACCACGCTCCTCGGAAACAAGTTGTGCAACTTTCCATTTCAAAGCAGACCAGCAGTTGCCAGCAACAACACGTCTTACTGTTCCTGACGCCTCACAATTACACCGCTATGCCTGCTCGTACCATCACTGCCTCCTTCGCAGCTTTGCTAGCAGCAACAACTAGCTGCTCAGCCCAATTCCTCAGCGGAACCCACATCGCCAATGTGATCCTGGCGGAACAATCCGCCATCAACTCAAGCGTGGAATGCGGACGCTGCTACGACGATGCACTACCAGCGACCATCGCATTACGCATCTTTGGCAACTACACTTCAGAAGAAAGTTGCATCAACATCGGAAACGCCTTCTCCTCGGACTCCTACGACAACAACACCCTCGTGTACGCCGGGACTGATGGCTCAGTCAGTTCTTGCGATCCCTTCAATACAACTTGTGGTCGTCAAATACAATTTGTGGGCCTCAACCACTATTTCCCCACAGCAAACTATTCCCAAGTAGAGGTTGACATCTTTTTCGACATAATCGGCAACCAGCTGAGCCAGTTCGGAGTCAAAGTCTTTGCCGGAGAGGCCTGTGAGGAGAACACCGCACAACCTTGGTATTCCTGGGGAGGGTGTACCGAGGCTCAACGAAAAGAAGATCGACAAGAGACCTGTCAAGAAGTACCATATAGTGTAAAGAGTCTTCGACTCGAGCGAGCGACACCAGACCAAGTGAGCAGTGGACGATGCATGATTGGAGCTGAGAGGAGCGCTGGTGTACGGCTTAGCAAGGTCGGTCCTGGGGCATTTTTCGGAGGTGTGATTGTTGCCGGACTCATGGCCGTTGTTTGAGGAAGAGCAAAGGTAGCGTGGCTCTCGTGAGGCAATCAAAGGTGGAGAGGTTGTGATCTCCGTCAACGCGCGAGCACCGGCTCCTGGACAAAGCGCATTGCCCCTTGTGACCCAGCATTCAGAGAGCATTTCCGACGTTTGGTCGCATGCCACGAGCGTGAACACTCATGGGTCGACGGTGTGCGGAGTATATTATGTTGGAATGGGGGTCTCACTCTTGATGGTCTAGCATGAGTAGATGTTCTCGAATCAATGCAGTGCATTCCTGTTCGGTCTTGCCGTTGTTTACTCTCGTCGTCCTGTCCAAGCATTCGCTACGAGGCTTGGACATCACAATGGTGTCCACAACTCTGTCTCGTGCTTGAATCCATATGTTGTTGGTCCTTGTCCGCGAATTCACTTTCAGCGTCTTTAAGCGCTTTCAAGTACTCGTCGTAGAACTGTCCCAGTGTGTCTTGTGGACAAAGTGTGTACTTCCAGACGACTCTCCTTGCTTTGCATTGGCCGCAAAAGAGGCTGAATCTCAGAGTAAACGTGAAGAGTTCGGAGTCTTGCCACCCGGCTAATTTGATGTCTCTCCACGATGAATCGGTAGTGCATTGAAGAGAAGGGTAGGCGCTTCTCAAAGCTCTGGTTCTGTCGCGTGGAAAGAAGTGGCGGAAGCACTCAATGGTCATAGTGATAGTACGTCATCTTGATCCCAGCCAATACGAGAAACCATCTGAACGGTGCGAAGGTAAGGCTTTCCCAGGTATAGTCTCGATTACAGGGTGACCCTGGTGTTGTTGAGTCCAGATCGAGGTTCATGGCTTGTCTTAGCTTAGAAGATCCATTTATCGTAAGAAGAGCACCTCTGCAGATGCGGCGTAATGGGAAGAGCTGGATGGCTGGCTGCTTGACTTGGAGTGGTGACCCATAGCAATTTCGCACCGGCTTTACTAACTTTGTGATTTCCACGAACTCAAGGAGTATCATCTCAAGCAGCTCAGTAGTGCCGAAGGCGCGGGTGGCTGCGTTGACAGACATGATTTTCATCTGCTGTTGTAGAGGTTGTAGCTTTTGTGTCGTTGCAGGTGAGAGGTCAGATGCAGAAGTACATGCAAAGAAAACAGAGCCTTGATGTGAGTAGTGGATATCTGAAGAATGCTACCATGTTTCGCGTGGGACTCGAGCCAAAGACCGATCCCGATCCGATGTCTGCCTTAGTCGCGACAGATGTATCGCTAATTTCCAGCCCCTAGCTTACGCTGCCATCACCTTGTCGAGCAACTTCCACTTTGCTTTCTGGTGACTTTGCCTGAACTCACGTTTGGTGTCCTTAAGAGCCTGAAGATGCTCGTCGTAGAAATGCCCAAGTGTATCTTCCGGGCGGAGGACAAAGTCCCAACTAACTGTCGACGGATCACTTGGGCTTTGACCCCGACGACAGAATCTCATACGGAACGTGAGAGTCTCAGTGTCTGCATACTTAGCCAGTTTAATGTGTCGCCATGAAGCATTGGGAGTGCTTTCAAGCGACGGGATCAGGCGTTGCCAGACTTCTTCCATGTCGTATAGCGAGGGCGTTCGGCTGAATCCTAGAAGGCGAGTGTAAGGATTGAAATCGGTGACCGGAATTCCGGCAGAGTTCATCAACCACAGAAAAGGTGCATAATGACATAACGGCCTCGAGAATTTGTCCTGAAAGCAGTATGGGCCCATCGGTGTTGTTGACTCCAGATCGATGTTCATGGCGCGTAACAGCTTCCCGGATCCATGAATCGTGAGTTGTGCTCTCATACAGATGCGACGTAAGCGAAAGAGCTGGGTGACTGGTCGCTTCTGGCAGGTATTTTCCACATCTCTTGCCACGTACACCAACTGAAGAAATATCGTCTCAAGCAACTCGGTGACGCCGAAGACGCGTGTGGCGGCGTTGGTAACCATGGTGCTGCTGTCGATAGACGAGTCGCCAGACATACGCCGAGACATTTTCTTGAAGTCCTTTTGTAGAATTGGAATGTTGTGTAGGACAGGTCCAGAAGCAGGTGCAAGAGAAAGAGAAGAGCTGTAACCTGAGTGGTGGGTCGGCGAAAAGAATGGCTACCATGGCTACCCGCTGAACTCGAACCAAGACCGATCACGATTTGATGTCTGCCTCAGTCATGGTAGACACATAGAACTCTGTACTATGACTCAAGCTTGCAGTACAGCAGAGTCGCATCTGGCTGGGTGAAGTACTGTCGTCTATTCGTTGTGATAGTACTGTCGTCCATTCACTGGGGTCTCTCTTCAGAATTCCATCTCCTCAACCTCCATACCGCACTCGATACAAGCCTTCTTCGTCATGCCTGTCTCCGCGTCCTCAACACTTCTGCCCCATTCGTGTTCATGTTGGCCTCTCCCTATCGTGTCTCCGAAGTCACCTCCTCCACCACTCCTCGCCTTTTTGTATGCCTCAACTCTCGTCCTCTTCTTCAATTCATTCAACTTGTTCCGAAACTTCTTCTCTTTCCTGTCTTTCGTTTCCTTCGTTCTACGCTGATACTCCTCATCCAAACCCTCCGCACTTCCCCACTTCTGCTCTGAAAAGGCGTACTCTTCAACCTGATATCGTAAAAACAGCATCATGTCATTCCAGGTACTTTTGTGAGGATTGGGCTTCTTGATATGCGGTAACAAAGTCGCATCCTTCAATTCCGGGTCTGTCAACAGATAGTCCTCCTTCGCTTCAGTCTTGGTCAACAGACTGTACTTCTCCGGCAGCTTCTCTTTACACGTATGACAGACTTGCGTATTGAGCATCTCGTCCCAATTCCAGTCAATTTCCAGACTCCCGCATTCTCTACACTTCTTCGCATCCCGCGCATCAAGTGCAGACAACCCAGGTTCGTAAGGTCCAGCCTTCGTCCTCTGAAGCTTAAGCTGCAGTTGCTTGTGTTCCCAATCTCGCAATGTCATGTTCGCAGGCTTGCCATCCGGATCAGGTGCATGAAGGGCTTTGTTATAAGGATCATCGTCGGCAGTCATGAAGCCTCCCTTCGTGTCGGTCATCTTGCTGAAGTCGTATTCGACGTACTTTTGGAACTTCCTCGCTGCTCGGATGCCATCGTCGGGAGCTGATGCGAGGCCATTGTTGCTGTTCGGTAGCGCCGCGGGAAGAAGACGTGCGTCGCGGGAGGAAGAAGGAGTGTCTTTGGTGATGGCAGCGTGAGAGCGTTTCTGGCCTGCGAGAGAAGCTGGAGAAGGACGAGATGGTGCTAAGCGCACTTCTTGCTGCTGGTTTCGAAGCGCTTTGGCTCGGAGTCGGGATTCTTCCATGCGACGCACTTGTTCGGGAGTGATGGGCGATTTGGCTGAAGCGGCAGGAGCTCGCCGGGGAGGCGTTCGAGGTCGTTCGGTATCCGCCATGCTGATATGCTGTACTGTGTTGGATGCTGTTCTGTTCGTGGTGAGAGAGACATGTGAAAGTGGAAGTGGCGATGACATCGCCGGACACGCTAGTAGTTCTAAGTGAATTTGCAGGGATCGGAAACGGCTCCGTGTCGCGTCTGCCTGCCGATTTCGCGTCCAAGTCTTCGATCAACTTCACCTCTCCTCCTGCAACTTGAACTTGAACATCGATACGCCGATTTTCTCACTGTCACAACACCGTGCATCATTGAAGGAATTATTGGCCGACTTACAGCGTCGAACAACAATGCTGTTTTTTGCACATCCACAGCATCCGACAACAACGCCATCAAGCTTTCCCAGTTCGAGGAAAGAGCTGACCAGAAACTACACTATGTAAACGCAACGATCCGATGAAGCGAACAGCCTCGCATTGATATCAGAAAGAAGTTCAGTCCCAAAAGAGCCAACGCCAGCAAATTCCGATCGATCTATAACCTAACGCCACCCTTATGGATGCATTGAGGAACCAAAGCTTCCTCTGAAGTTTAAGCCCACGTCTCGATCGCAGAGTACGATTTGTGCGGCACAGCAATGGCACGCCTAGCAATGCTTGTCCTCTTCTCGATCTCCTTCTTCTCCTGGTCAACTTCGATACAGTCCTCAGTGACTACCCCATGCCCACAGACCGGTAACAGAGTCTTCTTATCCATGTCGCAGAACTTCCCATCTGATCCGACAAAGTCCGGACCCCAAGAAGTCTTGGACGAGCACAAAGCTTCAGCAGATGCGCTCGATATGATGAGGCGTTTCTGCATCCATTCATGTCGTTCGATGGCGATGCTTCTCTTGCTCGTTAAGCCTATGCGGGATCGAGATCAGCTCGGAAGAACATGTATCGCGACCTGGGCAACTCACCTGAGATAGGACCAGTGACATCACCAAAGGTAGTCGCACTGCACCCTCTGTTGGACTTGACAGTCTCTTGTGCTCCCTCGCCAAAAGCATACAAGCGGAACTTGAGCCCAGCGTTCACAATATCATCAGTATGATCTCCATCAAACCAAGTGCAAGCAGGCGTATACGAAGTACCATTTGTCAGCTGACCAGCTTGTTGGTTACTATGTTACCAGCTCTGGCCACAAGCCTTCCCGATATCTCCGGTCCAGGCTCCACTAGTACTGCCATCTGATTGCAGGACTGAGACCCAGGCGATGCAGACGGCATCATTCGTCGCTGCGAGGCTGATGTATTGAGCCTGAGTGCCATCTGGGACTACGCTATGAAATCAGCACAGTAAGGAAGACTCGGATTGTGACAGTGGCCTACCCGTCTGATTGACCACAATATCGACAACGCCACCGGCGTTTGCAGTGCCTCCATTTCCTCTGCCTAGGTATTGCCTGCTGTTATCGAAGGACCAAGCCGCCTCGATGCCGCCGCCCTGTTATATCGCGATCAGTGATACTCGTGACACCAGTTCTCAGCACTCACTAATGTGTCCGAATCCCACAAGCCATACTTGACTTGTACAGCTGTGGCTGCGGAGCCATTTCTGCCAGCCGGGTTGAAGTTGGAAGTGAAGAAGTCAACCACAATTAAGGTGCTGTTTGCTGCGGACACGATGCCGATGGTGTCGATGTATGGTTGAGTCATATTGGCATCTGGAGCTGGAGATGAAAGAACTCATGTACCTGTGGAGTGGTTTGGAATATGTCTGAGGACCTTCATGCTGCTTGATGTCTTTTATACACAATCTGCTCCTCTGCTCGTTGAGAGCATGATGCGCAGCTGAACTTTCAGCTCTAGTAGGTGCATTGTCTTCGTAAGAACGAAGGACTGGACCACGGTCGAAGGATGCACTCGTCTTTCATGCTCATGGGCAAGTGTGACACAAAGTTGAGGCGAATTAAGCCATCAGCCATTCGCATGTTCAGCCTCCAGTGTCTTCGTGGAGAGTTAATGGTCGAACATAAGGCTAAGAAACAGACTACCGTAACATAGGCTGAGGCTGAAAGACCCTATGTAGTGCATGTGGTACCAGCTGATGATGCGTGTAGGTGCATTCGGCCCCGAATTTGCGATCGGAAGATTCATCGAAGAGTTGCGTACTCCATTGGCGAGAAACATACGTTGGTCGATCTCCAATGATAAACACGGGTGTTCAAGCCTGATCAAGCGCATTTCTATAAGATCTAGCCGATCCCGAAGGTGCACCAAAGTCTATGGTCCATGATCCAATGATCAAATGCAGAGTCCAACCGCCATCACTTCGTTTCAATACAAGCTCATGGATACCTGTGCAACAGCTATTGGAATTTGAAGAGCTCAACTGGACTATGAACTTTGAGGCTATGCAAAATCCAAGACTGAAAGTGGACAGTCCAATGGGCACCACGGGAGTCCAGCCGATAATCCACAGTCTTGACACATCGTGAAAGAGGCTAGTAGAGATGTGGTTGGACTTCAATTGCTATCGTTGGACTTTGCCTTGTCCGTGTACATTTTAGTAGAGTAAGCTAGCACAGCCCAACGGGCATGTTCAAGGTCCAACCATAGCTTGGAGATATAAGAAACTACTGAATAATGCTAGCAGAGATATGGTTGGACATCAATTGCTACCGTTGGAGTTTCTCTTGTTTGTATACATTTATGGCGGAGGAAGCTGATTTAGAATCAAAGTCCAACAGAGCCCAACGATCACAATGACAGTCCAACGGCTACTATATCTTCTCGAACTACTACGAGTGCTATCCCCTGACATACGGTTGGACCTCAAAAATCTATAACGGTTCTGATTGCACTATCATTGAGCTCGTGGTTTTTCGGGTTGATTTCAACCTCCAAAGCTACAGATTGAGGTCCAATGGATATCAGATCATGGCTCACACACCCAGGAGCACCTTCTCGAGATACCATTGGACCTCAGATATGATGATTGGACCATGTCGATTTAGGCTTGTGGCTCCTCGGGTTGATTTCAGCCTCCAACGCTACACATTGAGGTCCAATGGATATCAGGGCCTGGTCAACACCCTTGGGAGGAGCTTCTCAAGATGCCATTGGACCTCAATTATCACGATTGGATCATGTCGACATCAGGACATGGAACCTCGAGAACTTCCAAGTATTTCGACGTCCAACGTTTGTTTCCTGAGTCCAATGGGAGGTGGATTGTGCTCAGTTCACTCGCAGGGCAGTACCTGCATCTTGGTTGGACCTTGATTGTCATAGTTGGACAATGCTTCAATGGAGGTTGAGGAAATGGACACTGCGACAGAACCCGAAGTCCAACACTCAATACCGAGGTCCAACGAACGGCACAATTTGCTCGTCGCATCGGCTGGGCAATTCCTGCATCTCGGTTGGACATCGAATGACATGGTTGGATCTCGCTATAACAAGGAGTTGACAGATCCAATTCCCGAACTGGATTGAGGTCCAACTGTCATCGTTGAGGTCCAATGACCATGTGACATCTTCCTACAATGTACTTTGAGCAATCTAGGGAAGTCATTGGACTCTGAAATCGATGATTGGACATAGAAAGTAGGGAGATTTTCAAGTCCCTACAAACATAGTCCAAAGAAGCGTTCCAGAGTCTAATGGATACTGTGTCATGCTCGCAGGACGAGACACTCCAAACGCAGATGCTGGCTGGACCTCAAGAGTCGTAGTTGGATCTTGCTCGATGAAGACAGATTTCGAACTAGAACACTCGTATACAGAACTTCGAAGTCCAATGATCTTTATCAAGGTCCAGCGGGTGCTAGATCCTGCTCAGAATGGTTGCAATATGCTTTGAGAGTAGCGATTGGATCTCAGAAATTATGGTTGGACCTTGCAACATAGGTTTCAAGTTCGGACTGTCGTGGATGAAGGATTTGCCACATGAAGTCCAACGCTCGTCTGCAGGGTCCAATGAGTGCTGCAGTCATTCAAATAGGCCCGTTGCTTGCTCGGAGACTAGCAGTTGGACCTCAATACTAGTCGTTGGACTTTTTTCGAAATGGCAATGACTCTAGAAGCTGTCTGTCCCAACGAAATCAGTGAAGGTCCAGTCGTCAATACGAAGTCCAGTAGACACTCAGTGCTGCTCATATGGTCTGCAACATACAGCATGTCGCGTGGACCTTGTGTGATCAAGCATGAGTATGGTCGATGCATGCCGGATGCTGCTCCACAGATAGATTCGCTATCAGCAGGTTGATTGGCTGCAGTCACGCCTGGTTGCACGTCAATGCATTACCTCTCTACACTCAAGACTCGTCTCAATTCCCCAAGCCTCCCTTACAATTCTCAACCACCCCCTCTGCCATTCCCAGTCGAAAGCCTGCTCATGTCCCTGTTTCTTCCACATCTTCTCAAGGAACGTTCTTTCCTCAGCGGTGGGCTCATAGTACCCGAAACAACTCCTCCAATCTCTCCCGATCTCCTTCACAATAGCATCGAACAAATCTCCCAGTGTAGAATCGGATTTTTGTCGTGAAACTCCACCAGCCGGCTTCTTCCATAATCCGGTCATGATATCTCGAACAATGGAATCCTATTTGCAAGCCTTCAGAATCTCCAAAGGCTGATGTCGGGAGTTTTCGCCACGTCGCCGTTGGGCAGCGTAGTGCTTCTCTAATGTGTGGAGGTGAAAGTTTCCATCTCGTTCTTCTGTGTTTTCGCTTTGGGAGATACAGCTCCACGTGATCTTCTTTTGAACCCGATGACCCTATTTGAGCAACAGGAATACCTGCGAAATGGAAGAACCAGAAGACGTTGCCGTGTAGGATTCGAATCGCATGTGCATTGTCTTGTCGAAATCCGTCTCTGTTCGAGAATCTGGCAAATTGACGAGGACTTTTGACCAGCTGCATGGATCGTTGTAGTAGATTCGAGGAGTTATTGATCGTGTGATAGACCCTTTTGTTTATGCGTTGCAGGGCGAAGAGCTGGACAATTGGCTGTCGGGCATTGGGACTCATGCATCTAGTTGCGCTATCGGGGATGGTAGGCTCCAGGTTCAGTAAGATCTGCTCGAGTAGTTCTGTAATGCCGAAGACTTTGGCAACTGCAGACAAGGTTTGGGTGTGACCAGTCATGATCGGGACTGCTGTCTCCACTGGACGCGAGAAGAAGATATGGTTGATGGTCGAGCCGATCTTCGAGATGGCATCATAGTGTGGTGGTACACTGGCTCGTCTGGGCTGAACGACGGTGCCGACATCCGAATCTTCAGGACCATCACTTTCATCGTTGGAGTACAGGTGACTCTCCAGCCGCTCTACGGCACTGCAGAATGCATCATAAAAGCCACCTAACGTAAGGCTTCTCAAAGCTTCAGTATCCCACTCCAGAGTCTCAACCTCCCGAGGGTGAATGTAATTGCGATAGGTCACTGTGATATGGAAGCATAATTCTTCTGTATCCTGAAATCCAGAAGCCTTCATGTCTCGCCACGAAGCTCTAGGATCTTGCAAAGTCTCCATGTCGTGCGGATTAGCGATTTCGTCCCAGTCCCGGAATGTGTGCATGCCGCGCTTACGCATATAGCGTTCCAGATATATGGTATTACGTCTCAAGAAGTCGAAGCGGATCCCCGCAAAGTCCAGGAAGCAGAGCAGAGGTGCGAACTGCATGCCGCTCTGATCATACTTGAAGCGCCTATACGGAGATGGATCAATAGCTTCAGGAATGTACTTGCCATCTATCCACCATCGAGTATTGGGTGTCTTCGGTCGCGTCCCGAGCCCCATGCGACGTTTCAGCTCCAGTGAGCCGTTGATAGCCCGCAGAGTCGTTTTGGACAGCCGGCGGAGCACGAAAAGCCTATACATGGGCTGCTGCGCGCGCAGAGGCAGATGCTTGATCTGAGTGAGTACTGGTCCTCTATTATGTTCTCGCCAATGCCGGTCGTGCCAGACCGATGTGACGGGTCCTTTCTTTGGCTCGTTCGGAAGCTGGAGAAGTAGCATCTCTATCAGCTTCGAATTGCCAAACACCCGCGCAGCAGCGTCCGCGCGTCGCTTTATTTTTCGTAGCTGTATGGAACCATCGATAGTGGCCTGGAACGTCTGATTTACGCGCTGTATAGAAAAGAGCTTTCTAGGACCCATGTGAAGGAGTATCATTTCCAGCAACTCGGTAGTGCCGAAGACTCGAGCAACAGGACCCACACCCTGTTCTTCTGGCTGCTCCGTGGTCGCGAGAGTGGATGGCGTGTCTGGGTAAAGTTCACGCAGGAGAAATTCCGAAGCAGTAGCCAACAGCCCCAGATCCCCATCTCTTTCCTCGATGAGGCGCATGATTTGCTCAAAACCCTCCAACAGAGTTGACGTAGACATAGTCCTCAAAGTGTATCAGCCAGAGCTGCGTGCTTCTCACTCATATGACAGCCCCTCCTGGTAAGCTACTCGCTGGCTCGGCTTATGAGGCTACGATGTAGCTTTTGTGGTATCTACTGTTCGAGTTCTGATAATGTTCTGTTGTTATGATAACCAGAAGTCTTAAAAGGCGCATGTCAGATAAATGTGAGAGATTGACTCATATACGGGTACCTGCTATTGTCAGCGCAGGATCCTGCAGTAATGGTTCGCTTTCAACTTACCAGCCTTTCGACCCCATTTCTGAAGATTGATGTCTTGGCACTGGCCAGTGTCCGGTGTCGAGATCATCCGCACTTTGATTGCCTTCTTCTAAAACGATATGTTCTCACCCAGACGCCGCCAAAGCTCTCGTTGTCGTGGACTTGCCGCGAGGTCACCATCTTTGCTCCGCATGCGCAATTCCCACAAGATCCTCCTAGAACACATGATCTTCATTTGCAGTCTGACTCGACGCATCATATCATCATAGAATTCTCCCAGTGTAGTTCCCGGTGATGACTTGAAATACCAGATGACTTTCTCGCCCAGGGTCCGCGCGTCAAAATAGGGAAGATTGCCATACCACTTATACCAGGTAATCGTGATATGCTTCTCGACGCCCTGTAAGCCACACATCTCTATATTTCTCAACTCGCTATCCTGGTCCAAGGCTCTCTTTATGTGCGCGGGTATCTCCCTCCAAGTATCGATCCGCTTCTCCCAACTGGAAGTCATTTTCTCCGGCCAAGCGATATGGATCTTCTCTGGTGACGCAGATTTGACCGGAATCCCGATGAAATCCAGGAACCAGAGAGTATTGGCGTGCTGGGTGAGGACAGGGTGTCTACAGTGTGCCGCGCGACTGGCAGACATTGGTAAGGCCTGTCTGAGACCCATGGCGACTTGCAGTGATGGAGAGTCTTTCATTGTGTTGAGAAAGGTTCGGCTGACCCGGCGTAGGACGAACAAGGCACGTAGTGGCTGCTGAGCTTCTTCACGCATGCCCTGGATGGCTCCGTACGGCTTGCTGGGGCTTATATGGAGCAGGATGTTCTCGAGAAGCTCCGGAATGGCGAAGACTTGGTGGACTGCAGGAGTACCTTTCGGTACCGACTCAGACTGGCCTGCGGAGCTGCTTTGTGCGCTTTGCGCGACGAGTGCCATGTCCAGTAATTCCGGGTCTTCAATTAGTTCGGCCATGCTGGGCATGGAGCTTGCTTTGGTGGTTGCAGTGGTGTCGAGATCGTAGCGCAGATTCGGGGTTATTCTTCTGTTGTTGTGCTTGGTGTCGTGGAGTTGATCGAGGCGGCGCGAAATATAATAAGAGGATTCAGGTAAAGCTCCACATCTGAGTGTCGAGAAGTTGGTTCATCGTGAACTTACCATCAGAAGCATTGAAAAGCCCACATCTTGGCAAAGTAGCAACGAGAAAGTCTGGTCAAGGCCGCTGGCTTGATCCGAGATCATCCAGGTTCACTGATCAAGTCAGTGTAGATCCTTCAGTCAGCCTGCTTCCAAAATTATTCCAATAGTCCGACGCTCAGCAAATATGGCAGCAACAATCGCAAGAGGGACCTCCCATAGGTCGCGCACCACACAACGAAGCGACTTCATGACGATTCCAACAGAGATACAGCTCGAGATTGTTCGCTATGCCATCATCGCAGACCCCCCCAGGCTCAACTACTTTGGCGAATTAAGCCATCCGCTTCTGGATACATCAGACGTTCACATCCACAGCCTAGTTGAGGACTTGATCTTCCACGCCTCTGCCATAACTATACCGTACGGGAGCGAGTATTGGCCTCCAAGTGAAGCTATTAATGAACTTGATTTGTTTCTGGAATGCCACGATAGGATCCATGGAAAGGCCAAGAGGCATCTGATACACTTGAAAGTTGTGGATCGACCTACACAAGAGAGGAATGAAGAAGAATCGGTCCTGTTCTATATGGACATAGAGTGGATCGATGGGGCGCGGGCGGTGGGTGTGCACATCGAGATCGAGAATCAAGGAATGTATTGAAGCATGTGCGCGCTCGTCGTGGGTACTTCTGTCCGTTCTTGTGCTTGTGGTCATGCTGTGCCCGTGGTTAACTCTGGGTACGCGTGTAGAGCGATGGTATTGAAGACGACAACGTCTCAACGTAGCCTATGCTGCTTCATCCATTTTCAGACCTCGCAGCCTAGTCAGCTGCAAGGCCATCAAGATCGTGTGTCGCTCGAGTGTCTTCGGTATAGATGGGCACTGGAAGGCTTGGACGAAGGCGGTGGGCGTCAATATCGAGATCGAAAGGGGAGGCATGTCCTGGTTAACCGTGTCGCGCATCGAGTGTGTTCGTCCTGGTGATTCTGGTGCCTCTTGTGTTGTGCCTGTGTGGTCAACTCATCTTGGCAGAGTTCCCAGTTGGAGAGTTTGGTTGAAGCCGCTGGTTCGATCCGAGAGCAACCAGATCCAGTCGAAAGGTTCTGCAGTCATAGTGTATAAAGCTTTCAATCTTCGTCCTGATTTCCTTGAAATCTCCATCTCATCAACGCTACGCAAATATGGCAACAACCACAACCGTCCAGGCGACCTCCCAGCCACGCACTTTCATGACGCTCCCATGAGAGAAACAGCTCGAGATCCTCCGCTATGCCTTGATTGCAGAACCTCCCTACATCTGGTTGTACGACGAACCATGCCATCCGCTCCTAGATATATGGAACCATCACATTCGAAGGCTAGTCGAAGACGTGGTCTTTCACACCACCACTATAAACCTAAACTGGGACGAGGTCTGGCATCTGGGAGAAGCATTTGGGCGGTTTCTGGAATATCACGACCGGATCCATGGGAAGTCCAAAAGACACATGATACACGTGAGAGTTGTCAATCGTCCTACGGAAGTCCTATATTTATCGCCAAGCTTGCCTCCTGAGGACGAGGATTGGGTGTATTGGGTGAAGGAGTTTGGTGTGAGCGTCGAAATCGAAGAAGGAGGAGGAACGAGATATCCTCCGTTTTGGCCGCGCTCCGAGAGGAGCTCGTGCTGGTAATCCCTCGCTGGAAATTTGCGCCTTCTATGGCATCGTGTTCAACCCGCAATGCGTGTCCTACTGCTTGAAAAGTCCACACCAGTTGGAATACCCCTCAGCTTGAAGTTCGGAAGTTCGAATTCCGCCCTGCTGAATCCGCCGTATCTCGTCGACTGGAGACCTGCTTCCCAGGATGTCGACGCCCACCTGATGTCGAAAGAGGAGAAACGAAGTCCGCAAAATCTAAATTCATTCACCTCCACACTCCCGCAACGGCCCGAACACAGTTCCCCACAGTTTCAGGGTTCAAGCTGTCCCTTTTCATCCGAGGCTATCTATCTTTTGCCAGGATTGCCAGGACTCGTACATCACGACACTGTCTCCTCCTCCATCTCACCTCACGATGTAGTCCTCCTTCTACCCATACGCACTCTGCGTATCAAGAACATACACATACACAACAATGAGCTTCAACCGCAACCCCGTCCTAATCGACGGCGCAGTCAGCGGCCTAGGAAACACGCCCCCCCTCTCCGGCCTCCGAGTCCTAGAATTCGCAGGTCTAGCTCCAGGTCCTTACGCAGGAATGCTCTGTGCAGACTACGGTGCTCAAGTCCTTCGAATCGATCGGGCTCATCCAAAAGCCCACTCTTCCAACGAGAATGACACTCCACCACCGACATCCGATCAGTTGACGAGACATAAATCTTCCATAGCAGTAAACACCAAGACACCACAAGGAATCGCTCTGATTAAGGACTTGATCAAACATATCGATGTCGTGATTGATCCTTTCCGTCCCGGAGTTCTCGAAAAGATGGGATTAGATCCTCAGAATGTGATGTTGAGAATCAATCCGAAGCTCATAATAGCGAGGATGACGGGGTTTAGAAGAGATGGGAAGTATAAAGATATGGCTGGACATGATATAAACTACATTGCCGTCTCTGGCGTTCTTTCAATGTTGGGAGGAGCGGGCCAGAAACCGCAGCCGCCATTGAATTTGATGGGAGACTTCGCTGGAGGAGGAGCGGTGTGTTTTATGGGAATTTTGTTGGCGCTGTTGGGGAAGGAGAGGACGGGACAGGGACAGGTTGTTGAGGCGAATATGGTTGATGGATCAGCGCATCTTGCGTCGATGCCGAGATTTGGGCTGAAGACGCCGATGTGGGATGCTCCGAGGGGGACGAATACGCTTGATGGTGGAGCGCCGTATTATGGGACCTATGAGACAAAGGATGGGAAATATGTTGCTGTTGGGGCGCTGGAGCCGCAGTTTTATGCTGAGCTGTTGAAGGGGTTGGGGGTCACTCAAGAAAAGTATAAATGGGTGAAGAATAGACTCGATAAGAAGACTTGGAAGGATCAGAAGCAAGTCTTTGAGAAGTTGTTCAAAGCGAAGACGAGAGCTGAATGGGAGAAGATCTTCGACGGGACTGATGCATGTGTTACGCCGGTCAAGACGCAGCAAGAGCTCGAGGAAGAGGGCTTTGATCAGAGGCCTATTGTCACACTTCAGTCGACTCCTGGCCTTGCTATCCATGAGGCTGATTCCGAGGACAGAGATCCTGCCACTGGACAAGGCATTGGTGTTGAAGATGGAGGTTGGGCAAGTAGTGGCTTGCATCCTGGCGAAGGTGGTGAAGATGTGCTTGGCAAGTGGATGGGCTGGAGTAGAAACAGAGACTACGATGTGGTCAATGGTGGCCTAGAGCTCCGACCTGGATTGAAGTCGAGATTGTGAAGAAGCGGCCGCTGTCTGCTGAGTTAAGTAGTCGCGATCACGATCTGTCTTACATCAGCGCAGCATTTGAGAAATCCAGATTACCGCTGTTCTCGCTGACACTTTTGCATCCTAGACTAGAGGCTGTATTTGATCTCCCGGTGGAATGGCGGTCTCGCTAACCCTTGCAGTGGAGCTTGTTCCGAGAATGATCAGTGAGACAAGCTGCTGTACGAGATGGCGGACTTGCTGGCGTGATCTGCCTCAAGTTGCGTATGCTGTCTCAGTCGTCTGATCAGGACTGCATCATTCTTCGCTCCGATGAGAGGCGAAGAGAAGCACATGCACTTTTTGTTGCGCAGGCAGTGGATAGTCCTCCTTGCGAGGCCTCAACGAGCCAAACATGCTGGTCGCCAACTACTTCGAGAGTATAGCGATGGTAATGAACGATGTCATCTGGTGGTGCTGACGAACTTGCTTAGTACCCTGCTGGAAATCATGAATTGCGCAAACTGTTGGTCTTAGCCATGCCCCACAGAAGGCGGACTGTATTGGTGCTGACTGACAACCACGCTACGGAGTGACAGGGAGTCGTAAGTGAGGTCTGTATGGCTCGGAATCCGAACTGCCAAGAGCTTGAAGTGGAGATGTATTGATGAAGCATCCTAGGTGAAGCAATTTGCTTGTGTAGTTGAAGACACTTCTGAAACACGGAGCTCGAGCTGTATGCATGTTGGTGTCTCGGCATTGTGGCTTGCATATTAGCTGTACAGAGGCGCATGCTATTGCAGGTCATATCAGCTCTGCTATGGGCGCGGTGAAAGAACTCGTTCAGGCTTGAGTTTGAGCTGTTCCTCAAATCTGGATCAGGAAGGAGCTTTGGTTCTGCCTGAACGATCTGACAGGTGGCGCCCTCGTGTCGAGCGCATGGCCCAGGAGATCTGCGGGTAGATGCAGTGGCTGAAGCTGCGAAGTGCTGCAGAAGCACACGAGTCAAGATGCAGATCAGGTGCGTTGGTTCTTGTCTTCGCTGTCCGGCCGATGTATGGCCTGGAAGCATCAGGAGACCAATATCGCTAGCAAGTGGAAAGCGAGGGCGAGCTGCGAAGGCGCATCGTAATCGTACCATGATGCAGATGATTGGGTGTGTTGTCGATGAGAAAGATGGAAGATGGAGGAAGTGTGGCTTGCAGCATTGCAGCATTGAAGTAGTACTTCTGCACGGCTGAATGATCGCCTTGGCCCGCAAGTCTATCAGACTAGACCGTGCCTTCCTCAAATCGATGCATACTCGGCGCCTGTAACCTCCTTCTCTTCTTATTGCTGTTATTACTCAGACTTGACCAACTCCTTCTCTTCTGTCCTGATCCCCTGATCCCACGTGTCGCCCGATCGCGCTCCATCTTGCCCTATCGTCAACCTCCTCCACAACAACACGCGCCGGATAGTCTCGTATACTTTTTGGTACCTGGCCGATAAACCGCTTATCGCCGGCGGGGAGCTCCTACAGGGCGCCAACCCAACCACAAATATGGGGCTCTTCAAAAGGCGGAAAGACACAAACAACCACGACATCAACAGCTCCATATTTCACACCACCACCAGCAGATTCAGCACGAAGCAGCGAGTCAACAGTGATATTGCGCAGATGGCCAACATACCCGATATACCATTGCCTCGAGCACCAGACCCTCAGGCCAACCCCGCCGCGTACCTGCGTAGCATCTATGCAGTCCGGGAACGAACGAAGCTGGTGCTGGAGAAGGCGAAGAGGAACCAATTGAGACATTTCACTGTAGACATGTCCAAGTTTCCAGACACGGCAGCTTACGTGGTGTCCATAATCAAGGTATGCTTCCTCAAGCACGACCTGCGTTCCTGCATGAAGCTGAGTACATTGGTAGCGAGACTTCGATCCGGACTATAGCAAGATACCACCTCATGGCAGATGGCAGCACTTTGAGGTCGGCGGGATTCCACGAATTGACCAACTTATGCGCACATGGCCAAGCACGGTTGACAACCAGGAGCGAACGCGGCGCTTGATTGACCTCTTCCTGGTCTCAGTACTGCTCGATGCTGGAGCTGGGACGAAATGGCAATACAAGTCAAAAGAGAGTGGCAAGATCTACAAGCGAAGTGAGGGTCTCGCAGTGGCTAGTTTGGAGATGTTTAAGACTGGTCTCTTCTCCAGCAACGAGGAGCAGCCATACCAGGTCGATAGCGATGGCTTGAAGAAGCTGACTGTGGAGAACATGGCCAAGGGATTGCAGGTGACTGCTGAGAACCCAATCGACGGACTGGAAGGCAGGACGAACCTTCTCATAAGACTTGGAGACTCGCTCCTCAACCAGGAGATCTTTGGTCCAGAACACAGACCTGGAGGCATGCTCGACTACCTGCTTGGTCACCCTGCAACGCACGCCACTTCTGTCCCAGTTGTGCCGCTTCCTACTCTATGGGACACCCTCATGACTGGCCTTGTTAGCATCTGGCCAGCGACACGAACACAGATTGATGGTGTGGCTCTGGGAGATGCCTGGCCGTGCGGATCTATGCCATCACATCCCACACAACCCTGGGAGAACATCGTGCCTTTCCACAAGCTGACACAATGGCTCACTTACTCATTGATGGTGCCTATGCAGAAGCTGGCGAACATACACTTTGCAGGCGTGGAGCTAATGACTGGACTTCCCGAATACCGGAATGGTGGTCTCCTTGTCGACACCGGCCTTCTGACTCTGAAAGAGGATGATGCGCAAAGGGGTCTGGCGCAATACCAGCTGAACGCGACAAGGAAAGGGCAGCCAAACGTGGAAGTGGTTCCTCTGTTCACCGCTGATGACGATGTCATTGTAGAGTGGCGAGCTCTCACAGTAGGATTCCTCGACGAACTGCATGTGGAAGTCAATGCTCTTCTTGGCTTCACTGGAGACGATAAGCTGAGTCTGGCACAAGTGCTTGAGGCCGGTACTTGGAAGGTCAGTACACTCTGCACACGTCAGCGTTGAGGAGGCAGCTAACACTATTACACAGGGCGGACGGGAGATCGCCGAAGTCTCCAGACCAAACACAAAGGAGCCACCAATCATGATCCTATCTGACGGCACAGTGTTCTAGCATAGCAGTGGCTATGTTGGTTGGACTCATGATCCACACACCTTCACCGAGGGCGACGATGGCGAGTTCGAACTAGCGCGGACCTGGAGACGGAGGCAGTCCGCGAATATGGACGGTGCCTGTTCCAGCAGACGGCGCAACAGCAGACAGCTCGAGAACATCACGAATTCTTCTCCGCAAGGCGAACACCCACTCCGAGCCCATCCGCCGAGAGGTCGCAGCACAGTGCCCAGGTCTAGCAGCACAGCGGACACCGGCTACTATACCGCGCGGGAAGGTTTCGCGTGTTAGGAATTCATACGACAGCAATGACGACTGATGAGATGCATCAAGATACATCTGCACTATGGCATGACTACAGGACGAGGGACGTGGCTGCATCACTTTCTGTACTATCAGCGTCCCCGGTAATGTCGAATGTCGAATATGTGGTGGCTTTGCAGTAGTTCGATGACTCTGCATTAGATGGGCCTGATAGCATACCTATCCTATAGACGGCCTTCAAACGTCACGGCTTCTGCCCACTACTACTCCATCAATCCTATCATCCCTTAATGACACCTCATGAATCCCGATTCCGATTAGGAGTCCACCTCTTAACAACAAACTCCCTAATCTTATACCTCCTCAACAGTGCCCCAACATCCTGACTTTCTTCCCCATTAGCACTATCCATCATTTTCGGAGCAGGCACATCAACATATACCAAAACCAAAGTCTTGAGGACTTGACTTTGTACGCGATTGACGCAATGCATCCACCACCAATCATCTTGCTCCTTAATCCTTCGCTTTCGTTGGCCAAGTGTTGTCGACCAGTAAGGATCTGTATAGCTGGGGAGAATTATGACAGCAAATTCTGCGTGTGATAAGGCTGGTCCTCGATAATATAGTAAATAGTCACAGGAGAATTTTGTTCCTGAACGGACTGTCCAGCCTAGGGAGCGGAAGTGATGATAGACGACGTAGTTTAGAAGGAATTGGGAATCTGGAGGGGGCATGCTAACGGATTGGGGTGATCTTGATGGGGGTGGGAAGATACTGTGGGCGGAGAAGAGTTTCAGGAGGTCTGCGGAAGATGTTGTCTCGCTGCGCTCGGGGAATGTTGTTGGTGGAAACCGGATGTCAAGGACTCCGAGGCTGTAGGAGAGGAAGAGAGCTTCTTCGAGGGTGAGTTGGAGATGTTCTTGGCTGGCAAAATCCGGGATGGGTGGTTCGTCTTCTTCCTCGTCCAGGTCTGCTTGTTGAGGTGGCAATTCGGTCCTATCAGGATTCGGTATCGTAGTTTCCAGAGGTCTAGGAGTAGCTTCAACAACAATCTCATCTTTCTCCTCCACATGCTCAGTCTCAAGCACACTAGGATCCAATTTTCCCTCCTCAACCAGCCTCTGCCTTTCAATTTTCTCTGCCTCAGCCCTCGCCCTCTCCAACTTAAACAATCTCCTCTTCTCTCGTCTTGCATTCGTAGCTTCTTCAGCAGTACCTCCACTTCCCACCCTTTTCGCCAATAGACGAGCTTTCTCGCGATCTAGCCAGCTAGGTTCACTTCGAGACAGAGCTCCTTTGCCGAAGAAGCCCATTTCCCATAATGCTCGAGCATGGATTGGGTCTGTGACATGTATTGATCGCGTCTCGGGAGAGAAGTGGCCGATGTATTTCTGAGGTGGATGTGATGTGGGAGTGGCCAGGATTTGTGATAGATATGCGTATGCAAATCTGAGTAAAGATATGGGGTTTGTTGGATGGAATGCTGGGAGTGGGTGGATGTTCAGAGGAAGAGGTCTGCCATGTATCAAAGCATAGTTTGGCTTTGGCTTTCTTGGTGGTCGCTTTGTGGGTGTTGGTTGAGAAGCAGTTTCGTTTGGTTGTGCTTGTGGTTCGACTGGAGCCGTTTCCACTTGAGCTACTGGTTCGGGCAGATGCCCATTTGCGACTTCGGTCGAAGCCATTTGCTACGGTCTTAACAGCTGGAGTCTGACTTGAGATCCTCAGTACTCCTGAGCCGGCTTGACTGATATCCTTCTTTGGTCTTAAACGCTCAGCCCTGACTGAAATTTCGAGTGTGCTGTTTGGCTGGTCTGGAAGGACATTTAGTTGCGCCGCGATGCCCTTCTGTCACATAGATGTAGTCTGAAGGATCAGACGTGCAGCAGGAGATTTGGAGAAGGTAGTTGTCTTCGAGAGATGTTAACGGTCAAGACTCATTTTCACATGCAGTCACCGAAGTGAAGAGTGGATCTAGTCGGACTGCGGTCCGCTCTGCCGAAAAGCTTCCATCACCTCGAACAAGCATCATCATTCAGAAACCATCACATCAACCATGTCTACCGCACGCTGGTCGCTGCGGTTGCCTCGGGCGTTGAGTAGCACATGTGTACTGGTTGAAAGAGGAAGTCTAGGCAGAGTACAGCAGCAGAGAAGATGGATACGCAAACCGCCACCGCGAGCTCGTCCTTGGGCCAGCATCCCGAGAGGAGATGGAGACGAGAGTGGAAAGGAAGTGAGCAATGGCAAGGCAGATCGCAGTTTGGGAGATCGAGCGAATGAGATACAACGCCAGCAAGATGAAGATGAGAATGAGAAGTCTTCGGCAGAACGGCAAGAACCAGCTAAGGAGACTACGCCCGGCCGCAATGCTCAACTCTCCGCCATGCTCGCCGAACGAGACACTTCCGACCTAGTCACTGAAGTTCGAATGCCGAATGATCCTCATGGAGTCCTTCCTCAGAGTCACCCAGCAATGGCCATCCTCTCGAATAGTGCTCTTGTCATTCAGCGACAGATTGAGATGATGAACATAATGCTAGGTTTCGAGCAAGCCAATCGCTACGTGATCATGGATGGCGAAGGTCAGACAATCGGCTACATCGCAGAACAAGATCACGGTATGGGCAGCATGTTCAAGAGGCAGATGTTTGCCACCCATCGCAGTTTCACAACACACATCTTCGACGAGGAGGAGCGAGAAGTGCTGAGGATACACAGACCTTTTGCATGGATCAATAGCCGTATCAGAATCTACGATTGTGTGCCAGAGGGTGGCTACGCTGAAAGAGAAATGTCCACGAGTACGGCTCTCCAAGGAACTAGTGCAAGCTCGGCTGTCAACCAGAGCTCTGTCGCACAGATATCTCCTTTGAAATTAGAAGAGATGCGTATCGTTGGAGAAACACGGCAGATCTGGGCTCCTCTGAGAAGAAAGTACGCGATGGCCACATACCGTCCCATCGACGATCCTTCAGACCCTTACAAGACTTCAGCTATCGAGTCTGGCGAGAAGGCAACCTCAAATATCAAAGCCATAACTGTGACAGAAAGCAAAACCTCCGACACAGCAATCGAAGCAGGTATGCGTCAATTCGCCCACGTCGACGAACCATTCCTATCCTGGGACTTCACTCTCCGCAACGAATCCGAACAAACGATCGGCAGCGTGAATCGCAACTTTGTCGGCTTTGCACGAGAGATCTTCACAGATACAGGAGTCTACGCTCTCCGAATGGACAGCGCAGCCCAACAATCCTCCCTCCTTGATCAGAATGGCACAGAAGTTGTGCAATACGAAAGACAAGGCACGGCTATGACTCTCGATCAGCGCGCCGTGATGCTCGCAACAGCGGTTTGTATTGACTTTGATTACTTCTCCAGACACTCAGGCGGAACTGGTATCATGCCTATGTGGCTGCCTTTTGGAATGGGAGGGACAGCTGCAGAAGGAGGAGCGGCAGCTGGAGGCGTGGCCGGAGCCGCAGGTGAAGCTGGAGCGATTGAAGGGGCTGCAGGAGCTGCTGGACGCGCTGGTGGAGCTATAGGTGCAGGCGAAGGCGCGATTGCTGGAGCGGGCTCTATGGCCGGCTATGAAGCTATGCAGCGAGGGATGCATGGACCGAGGAGAGGGGATGATGCTAGTCCCACTGCAAACAATGAGCCTTTCTCCGAGAGCCAGGGAGGCTACCCACAGCAGCAAGACAATGCGCCACCAAACGATAACGATGTCTGGGGTGAGAGTGGTGATCCTTGGGGCAGAGGAGGACCGCCTGATCCGCCAAGTGCTGGTGGAGAGGGCGGTGGTGAAGGAGGCGGAGGCTTCTTGGATTCCATTAGCGACTTCTTTGGGGATTGAGAGTCAGGACTCCTCTGAGCGCATGATGATGAATGACACTCCACTCGCATACTACAGCATGGCACTAGGAATTTGCATGGAACTGTACAAAAAGAACGAATGTAAGAATAAGTACGAAGAGGTCAAAAGAAATTCAAAAAGGAGAAAGTCTTAGCCTCGAACGGGTTCGAACCGTTGACCTGCAGGTCATGGGCCTGTCGCTCTACCAATTGAGCTACGAAGCTTTGGTTGTATTACTTTGATGGAGACTAGACAGTGTATATGACTGTTGAGCAGTGAGTCACTTGTTATGAGATATTGGGATGCTTTCTTGGCGGTACCGACTTTACACTTCTGCCTGTTACTACTTCTGCTCGTTGAGCAAGGTTCAGGCGAGCAGTCAAAGAATATGATTGGAAGTTCTGGATGTGAGTTATGGTCTAGGTCTGGGACTGTACGAAAGAGGTCGAGATGTTGGAGAGGTAAGGGATGAAGGTCAGCTTCGGATTGGGATTCAAGCTGCTACCAAGTCATCATAAGTCAGCAGCCGCTCTTCAATCTCCTCTGATCATGAGCGGCGCTAAGATGGCAGACCTGGTGGATCTGATCATCATTGATGGCTTCAAGTTACCTGCTCTCTGAATATGAAATACTCCAAGGACTGCTTGTGAAGCTCGTAAGCCATCAGCGAGACAAGAGAGCGCGTGCTGCCATCGAAGTCAGAATCTTCACTCACGAGACCTTGAGCGATTCGATCAGACCTCTCCTTACCTAGATAGTCTGTAAACCACCTCTCCTGCTCTTCCTCCTCGCTCCATGGACGGAGCAGCCTCGCTTCCAGCTCACTGGCGTCGGACTGCAAGCCCTCCGCTGTAGATCCCTCCCCGGACGAGCCTCGTGGACTCATCGTGAACGAAACTGTCTTGAGAGGTAGGCGTGCGAGTGTCTCTAAGCCAACAAAGGGAACCAGGCCAGCATTGCCGATGGAGATGATTGACAGATGCCTCCCGTTTGACAAGTCTTTGAGATTGTCGACTGAGATCGCATACTCCCGAAATGGTCGATCATTGACGAACATTGTCAACTTCGTCATCGCCATCTTGCGTTCCGTAGAGAGGCGTGGCATAAAGGAATCGAATGTGCCATCGGAGATAATGTAGTTCACTTCGGAGTACGGGATGAGTGCAGCCTCATTGTGAACTTGTCTGCAAGTCTGGAGTAATGCCAGATCCGAGCTTAACTGTGGCCACTTAGGTTCCTAGCAGGAGTTGGCGAAAGCATTAGCAGGAATACCTCATGTCTTCAAGTCAAGCACCGCAGTGTCTTCTAGAGTCTTGACTATAATGACATCTGCTGAACTTACTAGGCATGCTTGGTGCTGCCGCATGTAGTCCTCCGCAGCGACAATCGACTTTGCTGGCACCAGACATGTGTGGTAATCGATCTTTGAACAACCTTCTGAGTGTCTTTGAACGTGAATGTCGCGGCCGCCAAAGACAAAGGCGTAGACACGATAGCGTAGCTCTGGGGAGAGCTTCGAGAAGAGAGGACAAGATCTTGTGTTTTGCTGCGTTCTGTAGATGATGGTCAGGGGAATCACGGTCTCCAGGACAGGTAACTTCTCACCTGTAGGCAAGGTTGATCTCGCGCTCCTTACGAGACCAGTGCTTCTTGTGAAACTTGCGCTTCCTGTGAGTTCTGTCGCGAGCCATAGTGAGGATGACTTTTCGAGAGCCGATGTCACTTGGAAGAAGAGAGGCCACTTCTGTGAAGAGTAGAGTATGTGCAGAAACGTGGCAGCAGACACGATAAGCAGATTTCTTTGTTGCTTGCGTCACTTGCTGCGAGCGTCCGTGACTAGGCTCATTCGAGACGATCGATGCCTGGTCATGGAGTTATGCTGCCAGAGCTTTGCTGAATAGCATTTCCAATTTTGATATAGCTCTCATGGCATCGCAAAAGCATGTGAAGACCACCAACGAAGACTTTGGGACAGTCCTATTGACAGTATCTTCAATAGCGTATAGCTTTTCGTCGACTGTACTGGTATTGCTCGAAGTGGTTTGGTCAGCACGCTGGCGCGGAGATGCCAGTCCCATGACGTTTGACTCTATGTCTCGAGCCACTTCGCTCGATGGTGAATCCGCAGAAGATGAAATCTCAACTCTCAGCACTCAGTTAGAACTCTTCACGTAGATGATTGCGATGGAGGCGATGATTGATGTTGCTCAACATGATTCGTCTGTGAAGTACAATGCCATTGGGTATCTCATGCTATGCTATGCCGAAACGCTTCAACCAGCGCTCATGTCCAGTCCGCGCGTATCTCATGCACACTCGTCTCCAAAAGATGCTCATCTGCTTGCAGTGCTCACACTCAAGCTTCGCTCGGCCTAGTCAGCACTCGTCTTGGTGAGAGCTTGCTGCTGTGGGAGCCGCCACCACCAGTCTACTCCGCGAGAAAGTCCTTCTCGTACTCTTCAACAGGTTCCTCATCTTCTTCCTGCTCTCCCTTTTCTCTCTTGTAGTCGCCTTGAGTCTCAGTGGTGAAGTCTCTCCCCTTCCGCGTGATGCCGCGCTCTGACATGATGGCTGGAGCTGCTTCGGCATCATCAAGTACAGAAGAGTCGAGCTCCTGCTCGCGATCTGATGCCACAGTGGCTGCATCTGAAGCGGAAGCTCCGGCGCCCCCATATCCAGGCGAAGGGCTTGAGAAGCCGTAAAGGCTCGAGTTGACCGTCTCAGACATCGACATCTGGGAACCTACTGGAAAGGTGGACGCGGGCTGAGCGCTCTTCGAGATGTCGTCCTGGTTCTCGCCAGATTGTGGGGTGCTGTTGTTCTTGGGTTCGACAGTGGTGTTTTGCACACTCCAAGTGCTTCTTACCTGTGACCTCCATGAACTCTTCCAAGACTGGTGCACCAAGCTTTCTGGGGATGTGGGCAGGCAGAAGGTAACCAGACCACTTGGTATGAGAGCCGCAGGCGACAAACTCTGTCTTCGTGATATCCTGTCGGAACATCTCACTTCTCAGAATGTCGCAAGGTGGGCAGTTCTTCTTGGAGCCGCCGTGGAAGTCAATCACATCGGGAAACATGTTGAGTAAATCTTCCAAGGTCGCAAAGATGCCATTGTGTTGTAGCCAACCGTCATCGATGTAAGCCAAAATTTCAGCGTCTTTGGCAATTGCGATGAGGCACATCAGTATTGCTTCGCAGTGAGTTGTGCCGACCGTGGTGGTGGATTTGGTCAAGCCGCCGGTCAGGACATATTTGATGTTGCCGAGCCATTTCAACATTTTCTCTGGCTTCAAGCCAGTGCAACCTTTGCACTTCTGCAACTTCTTGAGAAACTCCAGATCGACGCGCTTCATCTCCTTGTCCCATCGCTGCATCTCCATCTTGACCACTGCAACCTTAGCCTGATTCACAAGTGCAGATTCGTACTCCTGACTTGCGGTCTTGCGCCCAGGAACAGCTGCAATGGCTCTACGCAAGGCCTGCAAGTGGAACATGGGACGACGTGTGAAAGCTCTGCACGCGGAAGCGAAAGGCTGGTATGGGTCGCGGGTGATCGGAAGGCCTGCTTTGAGTTGTTTCATAGCGTCTTTGGTTTGCTGATCTTCGACGTCATGCTCGATATCATCGGCATCTTTCGTATCATCGTCCTCAGCAGCTTCCAGCTCATCCTGGTCGATAGTCGGGCGCGCTTCAGCCTGCTTGGCTGGTGCAGCTGGAAGCTCGTCGTCGACAGCATGAGCAGGGGTGGTGGTGTCGACAGGAGTCCAGGTCGGCTTGTGCTTGAAGCTCGTGACATTGGCCGCCTCGGCGAGCCACTTGTAGTGATCAATGATGAATTCGTCGAAGTACGTAAGAAAGTCATGAAGCAGAGCCATCCAGTCGCGGGCATCTTTCAAAAAGCTTCTTACAATGTTCGTTGCGATCTGTATCGGCAGAGATGATGTCGAAACAAACATTGAAAGCTGCTGCTGGAGCTGCAGGAGCTTCTGGTATGTGTTGAAAAGCACGTGGCGAAGCATGTCCTGGAAGCGTGATCGATCTTGAGGCGTATCGTAGATTGGACGGGAAGCATAGACCTTCGAGTAGTCGGATGATCCACTCCAGAGGCCTAGGATGATTTGAGCTTGGCGGTCAGTAGGAGTTCTACCAGCAAGGTGAGCCGGCATCTCGATTTGCGCTGCGTGGGCTGGCATGTCGTAAGCAGGACGGGTTACCAGCTCCCAGAAGTTGACAGCGGGAGTGTCACCGCCACCTGGCTTGAAGCATGCCGCGAATCGACTCAGCATCTTCGGATGAGACACCACAAACACATAGTCTTGGAGACGTTCAGACGCGAGGTGATGCGCATCCTCATTAGTCGCAGAGTAAACATCTCGAAGATACATGAAATAGAGTTGAACATGCCACTCGAACTCGATGCTGTTCGTTGAAGATGCTCGAAGTTTTGTGATGTGACGAGAGATCACATCGTAGCCAGGTGCACCTGGTGGGATTGTGCCTGGTACATCGACCTTTGTGATGGTGATCTTGTGACTTCCTGACTGATTGAAGCCTGGAATCTTCTTGTATTCGATCTCGCGTGGGTTGGCGGCGATCACGATTCTCGGATCCTTGACCTTGATGACATCTGTGGTGTCGTTGGTGGAGTCGATGCGCTTGCCGGAGATGACGACAGCGACTACTTCGTGCTGGCGTACCAAGATCACACAGTGAGTGTTGTTGACGTAGTTGAAAAGGCCAGGATACGTCGCTCTCTCCGCCGGGGTACTCACGCCAGCTGGACGCGGAAGTACACGATCCATGGCCATGCATAGCTTAGCGCAGGTTCGTGCTGTGAGATGCTCGTCGCGAGTCAGGAAGTAGTCACTCAGCTCCTTAGGTGGCGGAGGAGCAGCATCACTCGGAGGCGGATCGCTCTGTGCATCAGCTTCACCCGGAGTGGTCTTGGACTCAGCCAACTCCTTCTCGGTCATGCTGTAGCTCATGCTGTCGCGCATTGTCTGTGACTAGCGTGGCGTGGAATGTTGTCAAATTTGGGGAAGGGCAAAAAAGCTCGATGTCGTGGCCGGTGTTGGAAGACTAGGTCGAAGCGGTGTGCCAGAGGTAATGAAGCCAGAAAGGTGGTTGAATAAAAAAGTGAGGACGGATAAGTAGGAAGTAAAAACCTTAAGAGGCTGAGAAGCAAAAAGAAGAAAGTCAGTGTTACAAAGTGTCGTAGTTTGTGGCCAGTTCTACCAGTGAAAGGCGACATTGTTCGAATGTTCTTGAGACATCATGGGTCGTGGCAAACATTCACGCCGCGTGCATTCTGATATGGACACGCGCGACGCGAATCAAGTCGAGCACCAAGCAACCGGTTGTCGTCGGCGACAATAGAGAGTGATGGCAAGGCAGTGTAAGCTAGCGCCGTGAAGCTGGTGATTGTCGACAAGTCGAGTCATAACAAAGCAGCCCTCCGATGACTGTTGTTGGGAGATGTCACAGTGCCAAGCACGTTACACGTGACGTCGTGCTCAGAGGGTAGAAATTGATCGTTGCCGCCTCTCCTCTTTTCGGTATCGTCTACGCTGCCCGAAGCAGCGCTATTGGCGCTCACAAATTCGGTTATGCGATCGGAGAGTATGCAGAAGTTTGAAGGCACATGCGCTACGTCTCTCTAGCTCTTGTCAAGATCTGTGCAGCTCAGAGTAGAGACAGTGCATGCCGGCAATCTTCATTTTCTTCGAGCCTTGTTCCTCCTCTTCGTCCAGCTTGGTTCTCAAGGTTGTCCCATATAAGTGCTTGGAACTACCATTACCAGATTCGAGCTCAGAGAATCCCTCTCACGATCTGATTTCATCCCGTCAACTTCCCAACTTCCCAACTTCCCAATGGCTCATCGTCTTTATCAGCATTCGCCCACCCAATCCCATCGTTGCTCGTGTCTGATATCCAGAGCCGCCAATCAGACTTCATCGATTGTGTTCATCGACTTCGCTAGACGACCGAACAAGCAACTCGGTACCGCCAAGAAAGCGTCCCAAGTCATTCTATGACAAGTGACTCACTGACTAGCAGTCATATACGAGAGAAGTACTTAGGTCTCCATCAGAATAGTACGAGTTTCGTAGCTCAGTGGTAGAGCACCAGGCCCATGACTTGTAGGTCTGCGGTTCGATCCCGCTCGAGACTAAGTCTTTCTTTTTTGATTTCTTTCGACGAGGCAACTGCATGCTTTGCATTCTTCCTTCCCTTTTGCCACTAGTGAGATCTGGTATAGCGCGTCAGCACTTGAGTTCTCAAGGTTGTCGCTTGGAACTACCGTTACCAGATTCGAGCTTAGGGCGTCTGTGAAACCCAACGCCTCCTCTCACATATTCGCGATAGGCAAGTTCTCATGACCCACAAGGCTACGCAAGTGCTGAAAAAGAGTCCTTCCACATCTGGGCGAGGTGAGACCTCACGTTCTCATACACCAAGAAGGTGACACATGTGCTTGGAACTACCATCGCCAAGTTTGGCCAGAGACCTCAGAGCTTACGCACAGCTCTACAAAGAAGGTCACCCAAGTGATCGAAGTGCTGAAGCTTGACGTCCGCTTCGAGAATCTCAAGTTAGGCTACCAGCCTTCTCTTTCTCCGTGTAGAGCTTCACGTTCTTGCAAGAGGGCTGTAACACAAGTCCTGGCCTCGGCAGATCTGAACCACGTCCACTGTCGAACACGCCTCTTCGTAGCCACATCTCAAGCGACATTGTACCCACTGTCTGCGTCGTAAGTCTGCAACCTTGACCTGACGACCTGGTACGGGTAGGTTGTGCTTCCAGCCGCCGTCTTGCTAACAGTAGGCAGCTCCGAGGCGTCGTATGAGAGGTAGGTAGCCTTTCCAAAGAGACGTAGGTATCTCTCATGACTCGCGATGACTGTGGGCATGTCATCCTCAATGGCATGGCCTTGTGTGAATCCGGACAGGAAATGAGTGCGCATCTGAGGAGTGGGGTCATTGAGCAGCAGCATCCTGTCCTGAACCTGAGTGGTATATTCGTCAGCGAAGTATGCGGAGACGGAAGCGTCATCTAGCTTCGGCTATCATAGGTGAAGTCGCTCTGCTCCCGTTCAACCCTCCTTCTTCATGTAGAACTTCACGTTCTCGTACACTCGTACGCCATGAAGCTAGCTCTGGTCAGCTGGTCTAGTAGTCCTTTCCAATCAGCATGCTGATCTCGACCTGGCGGCTATGTGCGATCTGGTTGATTGAAAGCACATCGATGCGTATAGTTCGTGTCTGAAACTTGGCCATATATCAAAAGCACCCTGCCCGGATCTTGAGTAGCATGGTCGCTGGCTCAAGTCGCAGAGATGGAGGTTAGGGATAGCCTGTGTCTTTGGAGAGATCTCTGTCTATCGTAAGCACCCTGTCCAAATCCTGAGTAGTGTGGTTTCTCGTTTGTGCGCAGAGATGAGTGCTATATCTAGCGAGCGTCTAATGAGCCGTAATCTTCCTATAGCACCCAGATCAGATCCTAAGTGGTATAGTGGCCAGCCTGATCTGCAGAGAGGAAGCCATGGTGACTATGTATCTCTGAAAGCCCGGCATTTCATTGGCTGCGACCTGTCCGGAACCTTGACCTGACGACCTGGTACGGGTAGGTCGTGCTTCCAGCCACCATCTTACTGACCGCAGACAGCTGTAGAACGTCCATGTTCGTCAAACCATCCGGGACACAAAGCCATGGTGGCTATGTATTACTGAGAATCGGCAATTCATTGGCGGCGACCTGGTCGGGACCTAAGTGACTTGGTCGCTAGCTAGACACCCGAGGACAGAAGCTAAATTTGGCAAGGATCTCTGGTTCCTCGTGCTGTCCTTAACAGCACCCTATTCGGAACCAGAGTGGTATAGTCGACAGCCTAATCCACAGAGACGGACTCCAAGGTCATCAAGTATCTCTGATTCCACGTGTTCTCCTCGACAGCGACCTATCCGGATCATAAGAAGCTTAGTGGCCAGCCAGATACGCAGAGATAGAAGCTAGAGTTAGCAAGTATCTCTGATTCCATGCGACCTTTTCAACAGCACCCTGTCCGGAGCCTAAGTGGTATAGTGGCCAGCAATTTTGCAGAGTTAGAGCGTTTATCTACGCCCTGGGTATCGTATGTGAGGCTATCCACCTCATTGCCTTATGCATATTCAGTCCTCTTTCTTCATGTAGAACTTGACGTTTTCGTAGACCAAGAAGGTCACGCAAGTGCTGGGAACGACCCTCACCAGGTTAGGCCCTAACCCCTTGTAGAACCCAGCAACTCCCTCGTTCCTGAAGACCTTCTTCACCACGTCAATAGCCCCATTGTACTTCGTCGACGCATCGTAGGTCTGAAGCCTAGCCCTCACCACCTGGTACGGGTAGGTAACACTGCCAGCAACCATCTTACTCACAGCAGATAGCTGCAAAACGTCCATATTCGTAAGCCCATCCATACCACCCTCCCTGTGCTGAGCCCATAAGTCCTTGAGCTGCTCGTATGCCATGAATTGGATCGCACCATGACTGACACCAAACAAGCTAGGCACCATTCCGCGATAGAAGCCCTTGATTCCCTCACTCTTGTAGAGACTGGTAGTACCTGACACGATACTCTTGTAGGCGCCTGGCGCGTCCCTCGAAGTGCTCAGCATTCTCGTCTTGATCACCCAGATTGGGTTAGTAGCCACACCTGTCAGTACTCCGCTAATGCCACTTGCAAGCGCGTAGTCCAAGCCGCTCAACTGAGAACTGCCTGTGTTGCTGTGTCTTACAGATCCGACAAACTCCTTGATCTTTCCGTAACACATGAAGTACATTGCCCAACTGACAGAGTTGCCAATCAGGTTCGGCATCAATCCGCGGTAGAAGGCGCGTATGATCTCTCTGCTCAGAGCAGGAGATCCTCGGTTGAGGTTTGCCAGTTCTGGAGAGCGGCCTTGCTTTGCTTCGCCATAGATCTGTCGGATGACGCGAACAGCAGCTCCTCTCCTAGAGGTAAGCGACTTGCCGTCATTCTGTTCGAGTTGGAGGCGGGTTTTGATAACGTCGAATGGATGAATGACCAGGGTGGAGATGGCGCCTGCGCTCAGGCCGGCGACAGCTTCGACCACTGACGAGTTAATGTTGACGGAGGGTTGGCGACCCTCGAGCGGTGGATAGACTCGAGGCATCTCGAAGTCGGAAAACAGGAATCGGCGGAGCGGTGTCGTTCATGCTGTCATTTCGCTGTGCAAGGAGTGTCTGCGAGCGCGTGCTCGTGAATGTGGTGATTGTCGCTGTCGTCGTGCTGTTGTCGTCGTGCCCTGACCGGTATTGTTGGTCGGTGAGCGAAAGAAAGACAGAGAGAGAAATCGTGAAGCTCACACAACCGATGTCATTGCTGTCGGCGTAGCGGGTCAAGTTGGCCGCGTGGTTGATTAAGGCACGGAAGGTTTTGACGGGGAGAGCCCTTGAAATTGATGGTGAAGTGGCTGAGGCGGCTGCCTTGGCGCTCTGTCTTCTCAGGCACTCCCCGATCAACGACCACCACCAACACCAACCCAGCCAATCTCTTCAACAGGCCGACACCAACCGGAATGGCAGACTCGATAGCAGAAGCATCAGGCTCCGCGCAGAGCAATGCGGCCAGCACGTCTTCATCAGGTAGAGTTCTGCCTTCCAGATGAGAAGTCCGCCATTGCTAAAGCCACACCAGAAAACTCAGCACCAGTTCCTGCTGCGCTCTGTGGCAACTGCAATAAAGCAGAAACTTCTGAAGATGAAGACACTCCGCCCATCTTAAAGCCATGCACGATGTGCCATAGTGTCTCGTACTGCTCGCGAGACTGCAAGAAGGCACATGCAAAGAAGCACAAGAAGGTCTGCGCAGGTCTGGCACAGGAGTACTCCAAGACTGCGCCAGTGAAGATGGCGTCGCGAGCTGCTCCGAAAGACAACTTCCGTGGCGGTTTGCAGAAGTGGCAGTTCGATACTTGAGATGATAGTGGCGAGGACTGATTGAAGAAAAGTGTGGAAGTAGGCTCATGTGCTGAGGAGTACTGTGGCGAGGACTGATGAGATATGAGAAATGAGAGTAGACTGTTGAGGAAAGTACCAGTGACTGACTCAAAAGCATATGGGAAGGCACCCTCGGTGTGTCGCAGACTGGTCCCGGCTGCAGCGACGAAAGCGAGCTTACGAGACCTGACTTTCTAGCTGCGAGAGTATCCGGATCACTGCTTCGCGCGCTCGAAGAAAGCGGTAGCAGACAACGCGCCGCGAAGCGCCCCATACAAAGAGTCTTTGGATATATTGATATTGATACGAGACAATGCAGTCGATGCCATGCAACGCTAGGAGTCATGATCAGTACTGTGCACAGGACTCGGCCTCACCCTTCTCCAGCTTTAGACTTCGGAAGTCTTCGCTGCACAATACCGAACTTCACGAGTCCAGCTCTCCCTATCGCAGGAGGAGTGCATGAGCTCTGTCCTGCTGTATTCCACTTCTGGATGCATCGTGTATAGAAGACTCGTCCGGGCAAGGACTGCAATAGTCACAGCCGAGATGGCAAGAGCCCTAGACACCATCGCAAAACGACCGAACACTCAATCTCATAGCGACCATGAGCGAGGCACGAGTGACTTGATCGTTAGAGGTTCACATCGAAGTACACCTCGGAGTCTCAAGCAGACGCTTCTGACGGGACATAAATGAGCCTCTGGTGGCGACTGTACAGTCGAGGTTGCGCTTCAGGACAAGGTAACTTCTGGCTCAATGCACGCGGCACTCCTTACACTCAGCTCGCCTTTGATTGAGATGGCCAGTTCAATGCTGTACTGGCCACTGCCGCGGCATTGGAACTCTGTACTTACCGCACCCGGGCTGATGGGTGCAACACTGCATACGGCCCCTTTGTGCTTCTCTTGAGCTGCGCTGCATGTCCTGCAGGCAGCATCTGACGATGGCATGTGACGATGTCCAGTCTGCGATGCCATCTTGACTGTGTCTTGTGTAGTGCTCAGCGAAGGCTAGTGCAGCCGGAAGTTTGTGGCCCTGGAATCTGGTTCAAGGGTTACCTCCCACTGGCAGCCGGACACCACAGTATATGACAAGAGTAGCTGTGGCGCCTCCGTTCCAGCTTGATCTCCGCGAAGACTTAATTCCTGGTCCAAACAGCTTTACTTGCTACCAATCGCTGTCCACTCTCAATGCTTCAGATTGCTGCCCTGAGAAGAGAGCTCGCCATTTGGATAGCCGCATCTTGGCTTGCCTCTGGAATGCTGCAGACTAGAGAAGACTGCTCTATCGGAGTGGCAGAGCTGACTGTTCAGGCTCGCGCAGGAGTTGGCTACGAACCATCGTGTTTCGCGAGGCTTCGGTGTGCGATAAGCTGGCACAAAGGCGCTCTGGTCTTGTTATTTTGGACGTGCCTAGGCGAATGTTCTGGTCAGCTGTAGATGTGTCTATACTTACCGGCTTCGTGCAAAGTCGCAACTGTACGAGCGGGATGGCGATGGACTTCGCTGAGACTTGCGTTTCGTGAGCACATATATCGGCTGTCGTCTAAGATATTGCCAGATCTGGCGTAGCGTACCGTTAGGGCGCAGCGCTCGGGCAGACGCCTCCATGGACCCTTATTGCATAAGGAACTCTAATGCACCTGGAGACCTCTCTTCGTCTAAAACATCCACCTGGGCATTCTCCTTCGCAGGCACCGCGCATCGCTGCTCGCCGTGTATGCAGCAATATGGATGATACTGCACCCCGCAAAAGGCAAAGGACTTCAACTGGACCAAGGACGCGTACTGGATGCACTAGCTGCAAGTAAGTGTTCGGAATTGTTTCCCGCATTCACTGATCTGACTGGAGCAGACAGAAGCACATCAAATGCAATGAGGCTAAGCCAGTATGTGGCTACTGCTACCGCATGGACACGATTTGTGACTACCCAGATCCAACGACGTTACAAAGGCGACGAAAGCGAGATCCCAACCAGATCGTATTTCGAAAGAGCTGGACACCGACGACTCCCGAGTCTCTTGCTTCGCCGCGATCCACAGTCTCTATATCCACGATATGTTCGCCGCCTTCACCCAGAAGAGCCTCTACTGACATGGGATATCGCGTATTGGAGTACTTCCATCGGCAAACTGTGCCTATGATCGCCCACTTCTTTCCCTCCGACTTCTGGACGAAGAGCTTGCCACAGATGTCAGAGTCTGTCCCTGCCATTAAACATTGTGTTCTGGCGCTGGGCTCATGGCACCTCACGATGGACACATCTAATATACCCTCTTCGCCACAGACACCAAGCACTGACCACACCGAGTTGATGTTCTCTGCCGACAACTACAGTAAAGCCATCTCGTCTCTGGCCAATGACACTCTAGCTAATAGCCTGGACTCATCCTCTTTGGAAGTCACACTACTAGCATGCGTCTTGTTCGCCATCTACGAGAGCTTGCGTGGAGCGCGTACACAACTCACCATGCACGTTCGACAAGGCCTCAACCTAGCACGCCAGCCAGGTCTCACTGGTAGCTTGACCGGCGTAGCTGAATTCGCCACAAGGCAACTCGCCTTACTACGTCTTGGCCAAGAAATGCGAGCACCCATCGTTGACTCCATAAGCTCATCTCTGGAAGACTCACTTGCTGACGTGTCCTCTCGAATCTCCGAGGTGGAGCAAGATGGTACCGCTCCTTTTCTAGACCAAATGGCAGCCGAGGTACAGAAAATGGGCAATGATGTATATCGCTTCGCAAGGAAGTGTAATGCTGGAGTATACGTCGATAATCAGCCTCTTCGAGACTTCGAACGACAGCAGCTCCAATATCGATGTGCTGACCTACGAGAGGAGCTAACGCACTCATCACGGCGTCCTCTCGCCGCGAGGAGCCAGACCTCGGAGAATTGTGCTCACCGCTCGAACACATCGTCCTCTGTGAGCAGCGACCAAGATATTGTACATCCAGACGAGAATCCCCGTGAAATCGCACCAGGTCTGGGAGAGGTTCCAACGTTTGATCGCCTAACGCAAGGCTCCGAATCGGACACAGCTGGATTGAAGATACTCAAAGCCCGACTGGAACTGAGCTGGATCATGCTACGGATATGCTGGCGCTTATACCAAACATCCTTCGACCCATATGTTGCCAACTTTGCCAAGATTATCAAGCTCGCCACTGAAGTCTTGGTCCCACAATCAGGCTTAGAAGAACGTCGACCATTTGCCTTCTCAGTCAACCTTGGCTTGATACCACTACTATTCTACGTTTCAAGACTATGTCGTCATCCTGAGCTACGAAGGAAAGCAGTAGACCTGCTCGATACATGTCCAAGAATCGAAGGTTTATGGCATGCACGAGAAGCAGCGGCAGTGGCAAGGTTCGTGATTGCACTGGAAGAGATGCCAGCGAAAGATATCGATGACCTTGATGAAGAGCTTAGCGAGGACTTGCGTACCTGGACGATGATACCTGAAGGGCGTCGAGTACATTCTGTTCGCTTCGCACGAGATGATGGCATGCAGGACGAGGATCAGCTTCATGTGACAGTCATGCTGCGACCTGAGGCTGCTGTGGTACAGCTTGAACAGAAGGAGTATCACATCAGCTGTGAAGAGTGGGCGAGTGGACGCGGAGATTTACAGAATGTGTTGCAGACAGCAAGTCCTGAGGCTTGGCCTGTGCGTGTTGAGACATATGTGTTCTTTGAAGAGGTGCCTTCGGCTGACGAGTCCTGTGCTGGGCCGTGATCGATGGGACAGATCTCAACTCACAATTTTCTGATCCCTCTCCGCCCTTTCCACACGCCATTTCGGACGCGGATCAACCAGTGAAGCCAATTGAGAGAGGAATCAGAGTGATATCTGGATATCTGAAACTAAGCACAACGCTAAGTTGCAACAACAACAACGAGGATTCAACTTCAGATACGACAAGTCTGACATTGACAAGCCCACCGGGAATACTTCCAGTATTCCATCTCTCTCATACCGACACCGACGCCATGTCGATGACCAACTTACAATAAAGAGAAGAGATCGTGGATCTGGCATGAGACCCACCGTCTTCTATACAACAGATGAGAGAACTGAGAGAAATATTCCTTGACGAACATGACAACTTTCGAGCGTCCAAGGCAGCAGCTCTACGAAACAGTCCTCGACATCTTCGACTACCTAGCAACCCGAGAAATGATATCTACACAATTTGCTCTGCTCTACAAGCTCTGCTCTCTGTACAGGCTACCTCTCATACCACGTGACGCACAGTCATGGTGCTATCCAATTCGACTGGTGGGCCCCACACAAGGGTGGCACGGCTGCTGTGACAAACATGGACGTCCTAGAGTTGTCTGCTCGTAGCAACAGAACGGCCAGAAGCACCACCCACCCCTCTCGGGCCAGGTCGTAGGGCACGGCTACAGACGTACGATGTCACCAAGAGGTACAATGGAGCTTGATATGTGGTTTTGACGGAAGCTGGTGAAAATGACGCCGAGCACTTGTGTCACACTCCACGCATATGAGAGTGCGAACTCTACATGAGGAAGGAGAAAGCGGGTAGTCTCACATGAGATGCGCAAATTGTATCACGTTCCAAGCATTTGCGTGCTCTTTTTGGTCACGAGAACGTAGGGTTCTACCTTCGCCGCATGTGAGAGGAATTATTGATAGCACTTGCGCGAATTTTTTAGTCCGCGGGGAAGTCAAATCATACGTGAAGCAGGAGGACTGAGGATACAAGAGGATATCAAGAATTTCAGCCAGAGCAATTTAGCTGGCGGAAGTGGTTACCTGCAGCTACGTTCTCCTTAGGGTTGCCCGAAACCCCCGGGACAACGAGGAGGTCTTCATCTTGCACTTACGCAGAGTTTGGATGAGGCCTTTCGAATTTGGATGCGCAGATATGAATGTGTGTAAGATCTGAAGTCAAGGTCGCAAAAGTGCCCACTGGAGAGTAGATCAAATAGTGGATGTTTTGAGTTCTTTGTACCGATCCATGATAGCTCACTTGCTACACCAGATATCAGATAAGGTCAACAGAAGGTGTAAGCGTAAGTCATGCTATCCACTAGATAGATCGCACTACGCTGGTATACACGTGCTTGTGCTAGCCCTCGTTGCACCCCTGCCAGTATTCTACGGTGTTCGGAGTCGAAACTTCTCTTTTGTTGAGTCAGCATTTCTATTCCTTCCTTCCTCATAACTTATTCTTGACTTCATCTCCTTCCTCTTCCCTTCTCATAACAACATTCTCAAGAATCTCACCCATTCGCGCCAGTCCGACTCCACGCAGATCATCCAGACCAGCTACGATTAGGGCCTGCTCCACCAAGATGCATCGCCTGTGCTCCACGCGACTCCACGTGGATCGCGGCCAGAACAGCTCACCCGTGTGGTCGATGCTATCGCCTACCTTACGGCTTCCAAGAGCGCATCTCGGAAGCGGATCTTGACCTGCTTTCAGAAATGGTGCTATCTTTAAGATCTAAGTTGCCACAGCTACCCTACCACGATGGAGTCGCCCTTATCGAGACCACGAGAGAACCTCGGAACATAACTTCCTTTGCTCAGCCCTTCATCGCACAGCGCCAGTACGGTGCTTCTGTGAGACAAAGAGCAGGCGTAGATTTCGACAGACACTTGAGATTGATGAGCGAGTACGAAGATCCGCCTATCAACCACATACAAATAAGCCTTGTACAAGGTCGCATCGTGGCAATCTTTTAGCTTCTTGACCTTCCAAAAGTGGACAGGCCTGCAACCTTGCAGCTTATTATTATTGCTTGAATTTGGCATACCGCTGTGCTGTCCTCATCCACGCCAATATGGCGTATGATAAGAAGTACCTTGGCAGTTGCACTCCAATGTTACTGTGCCCTTACACGCCTGGGAGAGCACGAGATAGGCAGAATCGGAGGTGTTCAGTTTTACTTATCTCGCAGTGTTGGCCCTACCTCTCCATTGAGTGAGCTTTGAATGTCTTGATCTCAATCTCAGAAATGGCGTCAAACATCTTTGATGCGAAACCGTTTGCTGGTCTCGAGGAGCAGCCAGTTCCTCTTGCGAACGCGAACAGCCATCAAGGCAATGAGAAATCCGACAAGATCTTCGCCAGCGTCGAAGCGAGAGATGCCTCTGAAGAGCTTTCAGACAAGGACGGCTACCTCAGCAATCAGGAGCCTGACAACGACAACGCGATCATCATCACTGGTGAAGATGCAGCGTTGCATCTATTGCCTATGCGCGATGATGGCGATGCTTCCATTACCTTTCGCTCTATGGTTTTGTCGACTGGTCTCTCAGCATTCCAAGCTACGATGACCCAGATCTATACGGTATGCTAGCTCGAGCAGCCAGGCTGATGCCTCAAGCCATGTCACTGACAGAGCACTCTTACAGTTCAAACCAACTATGGTCACGATTCAAGGAACCTTCATCGTTCTGTGCGCGAAGACTTGCTCCTTCCCCACTACTGCTACAACTAACGATGTCTCAGCATTGCATACTTCATAGGGAACGGGTGGGCACTCCTCTTCCCTCGAGGCGACATACTCACAGCACGCTGGAGAGAAAAGAACGGCCAAGGAAAGCTACCCTTCTGGTTGAAGGTCGCCAATTTCGTTAACTGGGGCCCTTGGTCTTTAAAAGAACATGCCATCTGCGCCATCACAGCAACATCAGCCTCGAACGCCTCAGCCAGTATCATGGTCTTCGCAGCGCAAAAGCTCTTCTATGACCTGCCCATAAGCGCTACTACGGTCATCCTCTCGACACTGTCCATTGGTCTCTTCGGCCTCGGACTGTGCGGACTGCTCAGACCCATTACAGTCTGGCACGTCGACGCCGTATACTGGAGTACTCTACCTACTGTAAAAGTTCTTCAAGGCCTTCACTGGGATACTGTTAAGGATTCCAAGCCACTTCGCTGGTTCTGGTATGCTTTCGCTGTCATGTTTCTCTACGAGTTCTTCCCAGCGTACATTTGGCCATGGCTCAACTCGGTCTCCATACCGTGCCTAGCATCGATGCACGCCGTCGGAGCCAAAGCAGAAACGCTCACAATGCTCTTCGGTGGAGCTACGAACAACGAAGGTCTCGGTCTCTTCACCCTCTCCTTCGACTGGCAATACATTACATCCTTCAACACCTCTTTACCGCTCAAGCTGCAACTCCATTCCGCTATTGGCTTCGGCATCTGCTATCTCGTCATGCTGGGTATATGGTATGGCAACGTCTGGTCCGCCAAATCCCAACCTTTCATGTCTACTAGACTGCGAACTGCCGCTGGAGGACAATACCCTACGTCGAAAGTGTTCATCGGAGGAGTACTTAGTACAACTGCTTTGGCTGAGTATGGTCTACCAAAGTTGACTGGCACGTTTGCTTATTCTCTTTTGATGGCAAATGCTGCTGTAAGTACATCATACTTCAACGTTGATACCTGACGCTGACTAGCTGTCTTTGGTAGATCGGCGCGTTAGTCGTCCACGTCTTCCTTTTCTGGGGAGGCGATATCGTTCAAGCCTACAAGCGTGCACGAATGGGAACATCTAATGATAGACATCATGCCTATGTTCACAAGACCTACAAGGAGACGCCTCATTGGTGGTTCGGTATTGTGATTTTGGTCAGTTTCGTTATGGGACTCATCGTTGTGCTGAAGGAAGATATTACATTGTCAGCTTGGGCATATGTTGTCTCACTCCTGTTGGGATGCGCGATTGCGCCGTTGGCAAGTCTTCTTGAATACCGTTGTTGTGTGGCAGGAGGAGCTAACGTTCTTCTGCAGAGCACGATCTTGTATTCGAGGTTTGGCAATGGTATTGCTACGAACAACTTGAGCAAGATGCTGGCTGGTTTGCTCGTCCCAGGACGACCAATTGGAAATATGTACTTTGGTGAGTGTCTTGTCTATCAGATGACATGGTATAGTATGCTAATGCTTTACAGCTGCCTGGTCACATAACGTTATCAGCAACACGGTCCAACTATCCAACGACTTGAAGATGGGAGACTACCGTAAGTACCCGATCACAAAAGCCTGCTGTCTCTGCCTTCACTAACGCATCCACTCACAGTCAAAATTCCACCGCGAGTAATGTTCCTCACCCAGATCTGGGGCACAATCTTGTAAGAAGCCATCCTACCATGCCCTTCACACCAAACCCCTCACTAACCAAGTTTCCCCCACAGCGGCGGCTTCATCAACTACGTAGTAATGATTTCCATCGTAACAGCAAACGCCGACCTCCTAACCAACAGCGACGGAAACGCTTCCTGGTCCGGCGCAACAGTACAATCCTACAACACAAACGCCACAGCTTGGGCTTTGGCCGAATATCTCTACAAAGCTGGAACAGAATACTACATGGTACCTCTAGGCCTAGCAATAGGAGGAGGAGCCGTTGTCGCGCATAGGATATTCGTATACGTAAGTCCTGTCCTACTCTATTCTCCGTTGCTCTGCGCGATGTCACAAGCTGATGATGTGTATGTTCACAGTTCGTCCCCCGAATCCGCTCCGTCTCAACAACCGAACTCAACCTCCCCCAACTAATCCAACACGCCGGCTACATCCCCTACAACCAATCACAAACCTGCGTAATCTTCTCTCAAATCTTGAGTGGCTTCTTCGTACAATTCTACCTCCGAAACTATCGCCCAGCGATTTTCAAGAACTACTCTTATTTAGTTACGGGAGCGTTTGATGGTGCGGCGTTGTTTGCGTTGTTTATTCTATCTTTTGCGGTTTTTGGAGCTGGAGGACCATCGAAGCCGTTTCCGCAGTGGTGGGGAAATAATGTTGATGGGAATTATGATTTGTGTCCTGTTGCTGAGTAAGGTAGAGTCTGGCAAGCATTTACCAAAGGTCTTAGTCTTACTATACTATACGCTGAATCGCTACTTCAATATCAACTTGGAACCTCTCAAGCGATAGCATAGGTCGTGTTCTCTGCAACTTTGCTCAAGCTCCACCACCAGGAGATTGTCCATCCTCCTCCTTCGCTCGTTTCTTCTGTGCTTCGCGGTCTCTGATCCGCTGAATGGCGGCCTCTCGTGTTCTGGCCTCCTGCTCCAGTCTCCTCTGCTCATCAATCTTCCTCGCTGCTGCGTACATGGCGGCCTCTCGTGCTTTGGCCTCCTGCACCATTCTCCTCTGCTCATCAATCTTCCCCGCTGCTTTATACGCAGCAGTGCTAGCAGCCTCTCGTTCCTGCTCTAAGTCCGAATAGTCCCGTAATGGTCGACGAGCACTCGCATCAGATGCAGAAGATTGATGCTGAGGTTCCTAGTACTTATCGCTCATATCCTGTACTCTTTGCTCTGAGCGACGCTGCTCAAGACTCGGATTCCGTGCTGGCCGACGATCAGAAGGCGGACCAAGGAACTGACTGCTTCTCGTATCTCGCAAGCGCTCTCGTCGCTCGAGATTCAGACTCGGAGTATGTGTCGGCCAGGCATCAGCATCAGAAGCAGGAGGGAGACGTTGGCTGTCTGGTTGCTGTCGTCTTCGCTGCTCTGCACGTTCTCGCATCTCGTTGTTTTGCCGGCGCTCTGTATCAGAACCCGAACTTCGTGGCTGATGAGTACGAGGGTCAGTGTCCTCATACTGATTGTGAATCCCGCGTCCTCTGTTACGCCGCGCTTTACGCTCTTGGCTACTGCTTCGATCATCAGCATCATCAACAGTGGGAGGATCAAGCTGGCCATTCTACTGCCGACTATACATTTCCCGTTCTCTGTGCTGCAACCGCTCTCTCCTTTCCCTCTCAGGACTTCTGCTTCGAGTCCTTCGGGCATCAACAGGTAGAGGATAGTCGTAACGTCTTCGATCCCGATCGTCGTCGCGATATTGTCGTGAGCCAGGAGCGTCGGGATCCTGATACCTCAGGGGGTCTCTGTAGCCAACGTCTCGATCGCGACTTTCACGTCTCGGTGGTCGATCGTAGTCATCGCGGGGCCGAGGCGGTCGACTGTCGTATGGACGTCCTCCGCCTTGGTATGACGGGATGTACGTGTCGACATTCGGGCCAAGATCTCTTTCTCTCGCTCTGGGCGGTGGGCCTGCTAACGATGGTGGAGGAGGTGCTCTGTCTGGTATGCCACCACGAGAATCTGTGATACCAACCGGCGGCCGAGGCGGAAGATCAATCGGTGGTCGTGGTGGTAGTGAGTGCCCGTTCACCGGAGGAAGTTGCCTCTCACGACTGTCTCGCTCTCGATACGATGGCTGCCTGCCGCTAACTGGTAGAGGTGGCGCTCTTCGATCGTCATATCGCGAGGGAGGATAGCCGGCTCCAGGTGGTCCACGATCGCGGCCATAATCGCGGCCTCCTCGATCATTGTAGCCGTTCTGACGGGCTCCGTTGGGAGGTCCATGACCCCACTCATCAGGTCCCATACCGACTGTACCTCCGGCTGGCGCTGGTGGCAAAGCACGCTGTTGATCTTGCTTGCCTCGCCGTCTCGAATCAAGCTCGTGGCTGTCCTCGTATCGTGGTATATCTTCAGGCCTGGCAGGTAGTGGACTGACTTTGAAGTATTGATGCTGTAATGCATCAATAGCATTGATGCGCCGTCTCCAGTCGAGGCACAGCATGGACTTGAGGAGGGAAAGTCCTTCTGGACCAACGCGACTGAACCGTTTGTCGATGTCGCCTCGCTGCTTCTCCCATGTGTTGTTGCCTTCGCAGCCCGGTAGCTCATTCCAGCCCGGCATACTTTCTTGGGTCGGCGAGCCCAAAAGCTTGAAGATCTTGACGCACTGATCGACATCAGAGCGTCCCTCGAGAATAGGCTTCCGCTCAAACATCTCGGCAAACACACATCTGGACAAAGTTAGGGGATCCGAAACATGACAGGTATATGCGATGCTCACCCGACACCCCACATGTCTATAGCTGGAGTATATCGCTTCAGCGTCAACAAAAGCTCCGGCGGTCGATACCAGCGTGTGACGACTAAACTCGTGTAGTCTCTGGTCGCTATGCCGTTGCCTTTTCCTGGCACAGGTGTCTCTCCTTCGTAGTGTCGTGCTAGACCAAAATCGGCTATTTGGAGTATGCCTTTGTTGGAGATAAGAATGTTCGCTGCCTTCATGTCTCGATGTAGGATATGCGACTGTGAGATGTTAGCTGTCTGATCGATCAGAGGAGCACAAAATATCTCTCACATCGTGTAAATATCGTAGACCCTCGAGCAGCTGCAGCATATAGCACTTGATCTGCGCGTCTGTGAATCGAATATCGGGGTTCGTGAGCATGCCGCTGAGATCGTGGTCCATGTACGGCGTGACCATGTAGAGTGTCGCACGCTTCTTGCCGCTCTTGCCCTTGTCATCGCCTGTATTACATGATCAGCCTTGATCACTTCTTCCACTGCCTACAGCATAGCCCACCTTGTTGTCGCTCCACAGCCATCTCTTCCAGCTTGAGAATGTTCGGATGGCTCAGCATCTTGAGCAATTTCACTTCTCGCAAAGCTGTTATAGGAAAGCCATCCTTCTCGTTGTGCATCAAGATCTTCTTGAGCGCGACCACTGCTCCGGTCCGCTTTGACATGGCCTTGCTCACGACACCGAAAGTTCCCTCTCCCAGCTTCTCTTTCTGAATCTCATAGTCTGTGATTTTCCCACTGCCTCGAAAGCGGCGCTGTGTCGGGTCCGTCAAGCCAGAGGCCCCAGATGATGCGCCCTGCGACATATTGATGCTGGCGCCGGCGCGCAAATCAATGTCTGTTGTTCAGAATCGAAGAAATGTTCAGAATCGAAGAAAACGTGACCAGCGCAACTGCTGTGCTCGTCGCGATCGCGCCTTTTTCGGTAGCGATCTCGTGTCGCATTGGGAAGGTGCTGGATGTGAACATGGAGGTTGGAAGTGAAGTTTCGTTGGAGGCAGAAGTAGCTCTGTACTTGCTGTTATCTCGTCTCGATTCGTAGATTCAGCAGAGGTCCAGGGTTTGTGGCGATGTTTCACGTTGCTAGAGATCTTCAAGTCGATCTTAGGCATCGACAAGTACTGTAGCAGGGCCCGGGCCCGCGCCTTCGGTTGACGGCGCCTCCCGTTCCTGCCGCGTGAGGCCGGTCGATATGCACATGGGACTTCACTAGACGTGTAAACGCAACATACCAGATCTCGCTGTGAAGATCAGCAGAAGCCAATATGCGACGTGAGTCTGCTCCAATCTGATGGGGAAGCAGCGACTGACAGTGCGACAGCCACACAGATCTTCAGAGCAGCGAAAGCCGCAGCAGGCGGTCATCCCATTCACATCCACCCCGTACGGCCACTATACAGATTCATGGCAACGGGTCTAGGAGCATCAATGTGGTTCTTCGTATGTTTAAGAAGGATTGAAGTGGGCTGTGGCAGCTACTGACAGTGTGGCAGCTGTTTTACCGCGCGCGATACGATCTACCTGTACTCCTCGGCATGAGACATCCATGGGACCACTGAGCACAACACGACGAGGACGGGGTGGAAGAAGGCGAGAAGAGAGATATGGAAGGAACGTGGCGTTGTCATGGAGTACGGAGGGCTGCAACTCCACCAAGACGAAACAGAGCGAAACATGTACATATGGCATGAACCGTGAGGCGTCCGGCGGACGAAGCAGAGGAAGATGATACCATAGCCGTGCAATACACACGACTTCAACTTTACGCTGTATCAAATACACGGTACACTGTGGCCTCCTGGGGTGGGAGGCAATACGATTCGAGGAGGACTGACTTCCGCACGAGCAGCGAGCAGAGGGCTCCTATGCTAATAGTAGGTCAGCAGCTCTTATCACCCATCTAATGCGCCTTAGTGGAGCATCTGAACTTCAGCTTGCGGCGAGGAAATGGTAGATTGTGGCGATCTGGGGTCGAAGGCCTTTTGAGAGGCAAGACTCGAAGGGGATTTTGGACGAGGGCAAGGTCAGAACAGTCGAAGGGTCGTGGAAGGGGCAAAGGTGGGAACTGACTTCTGGTAACTTCACCGTGAGAGCAGCGTAACAGTCGTGCTTAGCAGAGCGTCCCCGGGCATGTTGGCCCAGGTCTGACGATTCAAGACACTCTAGTGGGGCATCCGAACTTCACATTTGCCATGAAGAGCTTTAGGCGGCTGCTAGCACCAAAACACGAACTTGGTGCCTGAAGAAAACTTCCGGCAACAACAACAACAAAAAAGAAACACGAAACGCAGAAGGCCCAGCAAACATCGCAGACGCACTGATCCACAAGCAATGATTCGCTAAGATGTCCAATAACTTTGGCAGCGCTGCCGCTCCCAAGCAAAATGAAAACAATAAGGAGAACATATCATCCAGCCTCGAGCCCGAGAAAATCATCCTAGCTCGTGCGCGAAACACACAAGCAGCTCGCAAGTCTCGAGCAAAGAAGTTGCAAGAGCTCAACGAACTGAAAGCCACCATAACCCAACTCGAGGAACAAGTCAGATTCTGGAAGACAAAAGCCGAAGACAGCGAACAAGAGATCATGGCCGGACGAGCAACACGCAATGACAACAACTGGAGGTCCGCATCCGCGTACAGATTCGTCGTAGGAAGAACAAACACAAACGGCTCAACCGAAATACCCGAATCGCCTCAGTCTTCAGTTGAAGGATCTGTCTCTCCGGAAGCAAATGCGACGAGGGCGCAGAATTTTCTGACGAGGACATTCGATCACGGTCGTAGGCCTGATTATGCCGCACCACCACCACCTGCCAACCCGGTCTGCGCCGTCCAGCAGCGCGCCATAACTCTTTCGCCTCCTGATCAGCAGCGCCACATGTCGAGTCTGTTGCCTCCCATCCATTTGCAGCGTGCCATAACCCTCTCACCTCCAACTCCAGCTCCCATCAACAACAGAGAACCCGCCAAAACCTTATCGCCTCCGACTCCAATTCCAGTCAAAAGAGCTACCCCCACTCGCAACACGCGTCAAAAGCCCCTCAGCAAGCGTCCACTCCAACGAGCCATCCCCGCTCGCACTACCCACAGCAAACTCGTCCACAAGCTCCTCCACTACACAGGCCAAGCCGCCAAACAAAAGATCAGACTCAATGGCTTCAATTACAGAAGGACTCTTAATCCCTACCTTGCAGAAATGGCCAAACTGGCCAATAGCTCTCACCTTCGTGCTGCGTTTCCGTATGATTGGCAGCGCGCCAGGAGAGACGCTGGGGATTTGGTGGATGAGGAGGAAGAGGAGGATGAGGAGGATGAGGATGAGGATGATGGAGAGCTTTCGGCTGACGAGCAAGATGCTGTGATGAGGGATGCCGAAGACTTGAATCAGGAGGACGAGTTGAGAGTCTGTGTTAGTGGGAAGGTTGTGGATGCTAAGGTTGTGGAGATGTCGAAAGAGAGACAAAAGGAACTTTGTTGGAGCATTTATGATGCTCTGGGAAGAAATGATGAGGAAGAGTTCATCAGGATGAATACGAGGCAGCTTGTCGATTTGACTGACGAGTAGAACGTTTCGTGTATGAGGGCCAGAGTGTGCAGCTTGGGCGAAGGAGATGGAAGAGAGTGAGCGCTGTTCAGAATCATGTAAACTTCAATGAAATGAGATGTAAAAAGGCCTGACTGATACAAGCCTACATCATATCCCAAAATCCTCCCTCAACTTCCTCCAACTACTCATCCCTCTCTCAGCATGTTCCCTCGGCACACCACTCCTCCCCTCAACCAAATCCCTACTAAACAGCTCCATACTAATCCATCCTTCATACTTCAAATCCTTGAGCAAGACTTCCATAATCTTCCGTATAGGCAAAGAACCCCCCTCTTCATAAGCAAACAATCTCGCATTCCGACTCCAACTCATCCTAGCAGGTTGATCTTCTTTGTACCAAGGATGACCTTCCACCAGAGGAGACTGCATGCGCTCGGCATCGACGAGTTGTACATAAAACACTTTGCTGACATCAATTTTCCTTAACAACTCCAGTGATCGCTCCATTTTCTCCTCAGCGTTAGGAGTCTTTCCGTCTTCTGAAGTAGGATCTGCGTAGACTCTTCCAGCCAAATTAAAAGTATCAATACATATCCCGAGATTATGTCTCTTCGATTCGAGAACGGCATGTTGATATGATGTTTCCCAGGTATTGACTAGTGTACCCCAAGCTAGAGCTTCGTATGCGAGGTGTATTGGCGGAGATTCTTTTGCAGCTAGATCAGCGGCTTCTGAGAGACCTTTGCTGATTGATGATTCGTTGAGTTGGTCTGCTGGCAAGGTGCTTGAAGGTATCAAGATAATTTGTGTTTGGAGTTTTTGGCAGAGGCGGAACCAACATACGAGTTTCTTGAGAGCTGAGCTATGCGAGGAGGGAGAGGATAGACCATCATAGTTCTGGAAAGGTTGGAGGGCTATGATTTCAAGCTACAATACCATTGCTGATCAGCCTACGGTACCTCCCTACACACTCACTAAACAGTGAAAAGCTTACCTTGAATTGTGTACACCACTCCCTAACATCCTGCGCAGTTCTCAACAGGTCACCTTCACTCGGCTCCGACCGAGCTTGCGAGGTTCCAGCTTGCGAGGTTCCAGCTTGCGAAGCTGATGGATCTTGCTCGTCTGTCGTTTCCGTAGCCCCATGATCCTCTAATCGTTCCTGAGTATACACATCTGCAAGATATGCCAAGTCCTCATAAAAAATCTCAACGCCTTCAAAACCAGCTTCAGCTGCAGCTTTTAACTTTGGAAATAAAGCGTGTTCCCGGGCACGACCGAGGGATTGAGATGATATCGATGGGCGACAGGGCATCTTTGCAAACAGGGCTTGATGGAATTGTCTTGATTGAAGAGAGTCGATGACGTGATGTTTGTGGATGATGCTGATGAAGTTTGGTCTTGGTCTTGGATTGGACTGGAGGGACAGATTCGTGAGGTGAAGGGACAATAGCTGCTTTCGTGATGCTGACATTCGAAGTATAAGATGAATGTTCAGACAGAATGGTTGAAGTAGGGCGATGCCACAGATGTGAGCTCGAAGCTTTAGTCAGCATCTGCCAAGACCAATGGCGACGATGAGGATCATTGATCAGGTCAGTATGGGTATATGTCTGGGGTATATACTGGTAAACAGACAATCTCATATCGCCCATTCCCTCGCATCATCGGCCTCGGTAATGAATGGCTCATCGATCTGCTTGACTGCCAGCTCGCTGCAGAGCACGCAACTTCCTGCGACCAGCCCATCGAGCTCTCTGACCATACCCTCCCTTCTCTTTCCCAGCGCCACGCCCCTTCCGATCTCCTTCTGAAGCTCCCGTATCCTCTTGCCGCGCCCCATCCCGGCGATCTTCATGACTTTCTCGCCCAGGCAATCCGCGTGAAAAGCATGTTGGCATGGGAATACGAAGAACTGCCTCATAAGCAGCGGTAGTCGACACTCCCAACATCTCTCCCCAGGCTCCACGATAGCATATCGTTGATCGAGAGCTAGAATGTCGGATTTGATGTTTTGTGCTGTTGAAGCTGATTCATCCATTTCCTGCTTCAGAGAATCGATAGTACGAGAGTACTCTTCCAACGCAGCGCAGATCTCTTCCTTGAAATCATCGATGATGACAAAGTCCGGGAAGAAAGGTATGAGGTCCTCGATGCGAAGAAGCTCGCATCCTTTCAAGAACTCGATAGCAGATTTAATGCTCTTATTCTGTCCAATGACTTTCTTCGCGACTTTCAACCACAATTTCTTACGCAAGATAGCGTCGTTATCTGGACGATCGGCAACGGCAGCCGCGAGTTCTACTTCGTCATATTTGAGTGCCAAGTCGACGGCAGAAGCATATTGACGCATGGTAGTATAGACGTGTACAGCAGATTGAACTCGTTTGTGAGCTATGCAGAGGCGTAGCGCGAAATCTGCGTCGTAGAACTGTTCATGGTTCTGAGATTGCGATTTGAGGTATTGTAGCAGCGCTGTTTCGTCTTGTGTGGGATGGGCGGCGTACATCGATATGAGAGTGTTGTGGACTGCTGGCTCGGAGGTGTGGGTGTGGTTGATGCAGAATTGGAGATAGCGGATTGCCTGGTTCTGCGCAAGAGAAACGTTGCCGCCGTGAACTTTGTTGTAGTTGAGGAGGGCTGGAATAATCTTCTTGGTGTCCAGAGCTGTTTGTCGCATGAGCACTTGTATGAGATCTCCAGCCACGTGTGACATGAGGACAGTGCTGTAGCGATAGAACATCTCCGGGTCAGTTTGCTTCGTCAGTACAGTCATTGCTTCTGGCCATCGTTCTCTGTTGATCCAGTATGAAAGCACGTAGTTGTAGTCCTCAACCACGTTCGCAAAGAAGAGCAATTCTTCTTCCCGCCCATGAGCACTGATGATCTCATATGTCGTTTTGCGATCGAGGTCAGATTTGTACTTGTTGACGAAGTCCTGGAACTCTTTTCGCACAGCAGGAAGCTGTTTTTCCGTCTCGACAGGTGTAGTGCCAGTGCCAGTAGCTGTCAAATCAGCCTTTGTGGAGATGGTATCATCAAGCTGATTGAGCTTGGCCATGTATAGTTCTATCATCCAGCTCGCCAGCATGATACGCTGCATAGTGTTGCTTCTCTTCAGCGTAGAAAGCTTGACCAGTAGATATCGCCGCAGAGCATCATGCTCACCTTTGTCAATGAAGCTAAGCGCTACATCTTCGAAGGCTTTGGTACTCTTGCCAAGGATTGTGGCCGCTTCTGCAAACTTGCCTTGAGAGATGAGGTGGTCGCCTGTCATTGTGGCGACTGCGTCTCTCTGCTCTGCGGTTTTGGCATATCGCTGTGCTGTCTCATACTGACCCTGCTGCAGCATGATTTTCCAGACATCTCGCGCTTCGTCGTTGACCACGATTTCGAAGATTTCTTGGGGCGTGAACAGCCAATAAGTATTCTTCTGGTGATCTGCAAATAGACCGAGACTGTTCTGTCCGCTGTCCAGTATCTGTTGATTGTATACAACAGAATCGTCCAGTCTGTTGATGCCCGTCAACCTGCCTTCCACAAGGGCGACCATATGGAATTGTGTCAAGATCATCGAAGATATATGAGGTTGGGTAGCACGATTGCGGCCACTTGCTGCCTGAACAGGCGGCAGTTTGGAATGTTGGAAGAGCTTCGATTCGCGGAAGACCTGCTTACCCAAAGTAACAAGATCTGGTACTTCTGTGATCAGATTACCATGATAAATGCCTTGAGAGTTGAGCCAGGCAAATGCACGTTCGGCATCATGGCCTTCAGAACTGGCGTGCCCTCCATCTGGCGAGTCGGGCGAGGTGGCCAGGCAAGATGGCGCATTGCCTCCTGTATGACTGATTGTATGCTCGTTTGGCGTTTCGCTTTCGAAGAGCTTCGCATATATGGAGCCTCCAGACTCGTATCCTCGTCCTCCAGTCCTGCCTACAAAGTGTAGCAGCTTGTGCTGTGTCGCGACCAGCACTCTCCGCGTCTCAGGCTTCTGCACAACCACATCTGCGTATAGGCCTACCACAGCTCCGTCCTGCGGATTGTATACATTACGCAGATACTTTTCCGAGCTGCGGTAGAACTCAGTGCTGGGCTCGATGTATGTCTCGTAGATGTTTCCATCTGTCGTCCCTAGCAGTATCTCACGCGTGGAAGACGTAGGTAAGGACGAGTTCCACGCCACACTCTCAATCTGCACGCCCTTGAGCTTGTTTAGAGGTTTAGGCTGCCTTGACTGCACATGGAGATAGTAGTTCTCGCCTAGAGTGGTAGATATGAGCAGATGTGATGCCGATGGGTCGATGAACAGCTTGCGGATCACTCCAATCTCTGCAGGTCTCTTCGGTAAGTCGATGTCGTCGATGTCGGCGGCGTTGTCGAGGTCGAATCGCAGGAGTCGTCCAGTGGAGAGGGCCAGTACCAGTACATTGTTCGCAACCTGAGCAGCTACAAAGTCGGCCGAGATGTCAAACTTCATCTGCACGCGCTGCACCTCAAACATTGGCAGCGCATCTTCGCCACCGCCTCCGCCGCCCGCCGCATATCCTCCCAGCGAGTCCAGCGCCATATCTCATGTGTTATCGTGTCATTGTTGTTGTGTTGTGTATGGAGCTGGAGCTGGAGCTAGGCAGTTGTTCGAGAAGCTTTGACATCACCCTCCATGCGACACCACCTTTCTCTTCCTGTACTCCCACGGCATCACATATCACAACTTATCTACTACATTGGCAGGCGACAGGCCCTTCATCATGCTCATCGCGCCTTGAGGAGATGTGATTGGCCCGAGCCTCTGATCTCCCAGCGAAGGCCATCATCTGGGCTCCGCTCCTTCACCACACTATGTTAGCCATGACCAGCAGGAGGATTCTGCTTGAAGGCCAGAACTTTACAATCGGACACTCTTCGACAAGCTGTCCGCCTGGCGAGCCTGGCGAGCGGCGCGAAATCATGGCGGAGGAGACCATCTTTCTGCCACAGAAGTGGCAACTGCATCAACTGTACTCTGTGCTAAACACTACACTTCATCGCAGCCATCATGTGACGCTCAGCTAGACCTGGACTGTCTTCCACGAAGCTTCCACGCGACTAGCAAAGCGCAACGGCTCGGCCAATTTCGTATGGCGTTCAAGGCCAAAAGTGTCGAGAAGCCACAAGCGAAAAGACCCCTCTCAGGTCAGCACTTGGAAAAGACACTCATGATTATTGAAGACAAGGAAGAGCTTCATGTCGCATCTCGTACAACAGCAAGTGGTATGTATATTGTATAGCTGACTAGGATCTTGTGCATATCTTATGCATTCACCTCGATGTCGCACGAGTAGCAATGCTGCGGCAGAAACTTCAGCCTCGCGCTACTGCACTGTCGGTACACACTGCCGTGCCAGCAGTCACGCCTCGTCCGCTTTGGTGGAAGTCATCCTTAAAGGAGTCATGCCACCTGCAAGAAAGACTTGGCTGCACAGAAAGTAGCTGTTCAGAGTTACGAGGTCACACGCTAACAACCAGATTGAGTATCTTCTGACCAAGCACAAACACCTTCAGCTAGGTCTCCCAAGTACTGCTTCAGCTAGCCACGATCCCATAAGCTCCAACTTGGCAGAGGGCTGATGAGCCGGCGCTGTAGTAGCATATCCGACTCGACTTGACTCGTCAGAGTTACCTCCCGTCTATACAGCGCGCATGCCTCGTGCGCTCTAGGTCAGGCCATAGCTTCAATACACTTTCGCTCGGAGCACAATACGGAGGCCAAAATAGAAAGGAAGCGAGCATGTCGTGCACCTTTAAAGGGACGCTCGAGTCCGCACTTATGGTAGGGCTGGTTGTAGCATCTCTCACGACATCCCCAGGATAGCTTCACTTTGCCCAGCATGAAGATCTCCACCGCACTCACTCTTGTCAATCTTGGATTTAGCAGTGCCTACGTGCCTGTGCCTCGACGAGATGTCTCGCAGACTTCTGGCATTGCTCCCAGGAAAGACATCACGACCATGGGGACTGAGGAATTCTCCTTGTTCATCCTCGCTATGCAACAATGGCAAAAGGCTTCAGCTAGTGATGTCGGAGGTTACTACCAGGTAGCAGGCATCCATGGCGCACCTCATCAATACTGGGACAACAGTGGCAGTTATCAGAATACTGGACAGGGCAATAAGAATGGTGGCTACTGCCATCATGGTACCAAAGACTTTTATCTGTAAGTGCATGTCCTGCACTGTCTTGGTACTCCATCCGACGTACTATCAATGCTAACGTCTCGTCAACAGATGGCATCGCCCATATCTCGCGCTGTTTGAACAGCAGATAGGAGCCATTGCCACCAGCATCGCTAACAACTGGGCGTCCTCCTCGAGATCAACATACCAACAAGCTGCTGCCAATCTGCGATTCCCGTACTGGGACTGGGCTAGAAATGGTGGGACGATCCCATCCCAGATCACAAGCTCCACGATCACTATTACGAACTCGAGTGGAAGTCGCGTCACGATCTCGAACCCGCTCTTCTCCCACACGCTAGTCAGCGGCAGCAATCTGGGTACTGCTGTATGCCCCGGTGGTTCTTCCACCAGAACATGCCGCTCCAGCTCAGCTCAACAGGATATGCAGAATTCAGGCTCGTCTCTGCAGAGGCAGACTGCACTGTTGTTGAACACTGCTAATGTCTGCTGGAATGTCTTTGCCACCTACGACTCGAACGAGCGTAAAGTATCTGGATGCTCATCTTCGTCGATTCAGTCGCTGGAAGGCATCCACAATACCGTGCACAACAACATGTGCGGCACAATGTGCAACCTCGATACAGCTGCATACGATCCGGTATTCTGGCTGCACCACGCCAATGTGGACCGTATTGGTGCATTATGGCAATACCTGAACCCGAACACCAAGATCGTCGGCACACGCTCCAGCAGCGGCAATTATGTTTGGAACTCGGGCGTCAACAGAGATGCCAACTTTCAATATATGCCATTCCGTGGAACGAATGCGAACACTGACTGGTGGACTCCAGCTCAGTCTTATGATGTTCGAGCATCAGGCTACACATATCCCGAGATCGCAGATCGGCCTAGTGTTTCGACACTCCAAAGGCGTGTCAACAACCTCTATGGAAATGGCCGTACACAACAAGCTACCAGCACCAGCAAGACCAAGCGTGGCGATGAGCTTTCACAACTCGAGAGCCGCCAAGCTGCAAACAGCCTCTCTACACCACCATCACAGGAGGCCCTCGCCCCTTACAAGTCCACGCTGATCTCCGCCAATGGATCTTACTCCGAATACACAGCAGAATGCACAGTCCGCAAGTCTGTTGCGCCAGGCACTTCCTTCAACTTCCATCTCTTCTTCGGCGACGTAGCCACCGGCCTCTCCAACTCCGACTATCTCGCTGCACCAAACCGCGTGGGAGGCTTCGCCATCTCTCAAGCTGCATCTACCAACATGGCCAACGAGGCCACAGGTGTCGTTCCTATCACCGATGCCCTCCTCAACACTCTCATCGCAGGCGGAATCAAAGACCTCAGACCACAAACTGTACGCAAATACGTTCGCGCGAAGCTGATCTGGCGGCTCGTCACGACTGATGGACAGAATATCAGTGGCACTGGGGCTAGGAACAGTGGTTTACAGATCAGAGTTCGACGCTCGATCGTGACTCCCGACAACAGTAATCGCGCTGTACCGATCGTTGAGGCACCAGAACAGATTGCTGATCCGGGAGATACTGATAAGACGCAAGCAGAAGCTTTGCCTAGTGGTGTTGCTGCTACGAGTGTGCCCACTGCCACTGCTACTGCTACTGCTACTTAGATCCACAAACAGTAATATCAACCAAAGTCTTGCTCATGAAATCGCTATCTGCCTATTCATCATAACCAGTTATGTCTCCGAGTCGCCATATCTCTATTCCGCTGCAACATCATCATCATTTGCATCTGCATTTGTATCGCATGAGCCTGCTCCTGATCTTGTCCTTCACCTGAACCTGAACCTGAAGTCGACGCACCTGTATGTTCCTCTCGACACGGCATACCAAAAGGCCCGCTTCCAAACGTCGGCCCACTACTTCCAGAACTGCTCATATCTGGCGCAGGCATATGTGGACCTGGGAAAAGATTCTTGCAGCGCCTACGATATGGTCCGTCCCAGTAGCCCGTATCATCATCATAAGGAGATTGTTGCTGATATCTTCTGTCAGCGGTGAAGTCTCCGTCATCAGGGAAGAGACCGAGGCGGCGATAGTGTTCGTCGATGCTGCTGGTTGTTTCGCCTGAGGAGTGGCCTTGGCCCATGGTGCTTGTTTGTGGGGTGTGGTGTCAACAGTGATTGGACACTAGTGGCGAATTAGCAAGTCAAAGAGCGTATATGTAAGTCAGGGTGTTCAAATTGTCGTGAAGACGGTCGATCGTGTAAATCCACCTTCACGTCGTTGGGTATCATCTAGAGAATCTATCATATCTATGCATTGTATAGCGGAAGCGCGTACGCAGAACCGCGTCTCATAACCAAGACTCGCAATTCAGACTTTAAGCCTCCGAAGGCGCTGTCCGCGATGCTGAAAGTAGTGAAGCATCAATCACTCATTCCTCACAACCCTGCATCCTTCTCCTTCACAGCAGCATCCTCCACTTTGCCACTCTCATCATCGCTACTCTGAGCACCATACTCTCTAGATTTCTCATCAAGTTCGGCTTCACTAAGGAAAGGAAGTTCTTTGCTCGCTCGAACATAGCTGATCTTCTCGTGGAAGCCTTTGGCGAAGATGAGATCGATTTCTTCGAGTGAGCGACCTTTTGTCTCGACGTAGAAGAACCAGATGAAGGGCAAAAAGCAAGCGTTGATGATTGCGAAGACGAGGTAAGTGCCCCAGGAGATATTGGAGATCATGATTGGGGTGATCATCACGATAAGGAAGTTGAAGAGCTGGATCAATGTTAGCTGGAATTGTTGTGGCACATCAGGAATGAGCATGGATTTGCTTACCCAGTTCGTGCAAGTTGAAACTGCATTCGCCTTGGCTCGCGTCTTGATCGGGTTGACTTCAGCTGGGTACAGCCAAGGCAGTGGAAGCCACGTCGCACCAAAGACTGCAATGAATAAGAAGAAGCCGACCACGGCTCCTTTGGCGGCGGAAACAGTTCCAGGAATCAAGCAAGCCATGGCGAGAAGCATAGCAGCGCTTTGGCCAATAGTGCCCCACAAGAACAGGTTGCGACGACCAACCTTCTCGATAATGAACCAAGATGTCGTGGCGAAGATGGCGTAGACGATCATGTTCACACCGGCGATAATCAAACTCATCTGGCGATCGAGACCAACACTGTCCTCCAGCAAGATCGGCAAGTAGTAAATAACTGCATTGCAACCACCAATCTGTTGGAACAGTTGAGACGAGGATCCGAGCATCATCCTTCGGAAATGTTGCGTCTTGCCTCCAGAGAAAAGTGCCGAGTAAGGTGTGTTACCACCAGCGTGTCCAGATGCGCGGATGCTCTCCATGATGATACCAGCTTGAAGCTTAACTTCTTCGTCTTCGCGGTGCTTGCCTGAAAGTGCAGCGAGCACTGTAGTGGCCTCCTCGTGGCGGTCACGAGTCAAAAGCCAACGTGGAGATTCCGGAAGGAAGATCATCATGATGGACAGGAAGAGGCCGAAGACGACTTGAAATGCGATGGGGAAGCGCCAGGTGAGATCTGCTGAGCCAAAGGAGCATCCGAAATCGAGCCAGTAAGCGATAACTGTGCCGAAGGCGATAATGCCTCCTTCGATACAGATGAGCAGTCCTCGGTTCGTGGTTCTCGAGCATTCAGCTTGGTAAGTCGGGATAGTAGAAGTGTTGATTCCGTTACCAATTCCTGTTATTGTGCGTCCGACAATGAACTGTGCAGTTGCGCCGGCACCCTTGATCGCTGAGATTTGAATCACGACTCCCAGAATCATGATCACACCTCCGAGAATAATCGCGCGTCTTCGTCCGATCTTGTCACCGTACGCTAGCTGGAACATGGCACCGAATAGGCATCCAATCTCATAAATCGCAGTGACGAAGCCTTGCCATGTCGAGTTGTCGCGGACCTCTGGGATCGTGTCTGCGAACTGTGTTGCGGAGATGATGCCGGACATCACTCCTTGGTCGTATCCGAAGAGCAGGAATCCATTTGTGGCGACGACGGAGACCATGAGTGAGAGTGAGCGACCACTCAGTCCCATGTAAGAAGGTACTCCATGCTGGTTTTCACCAGATCGCGCAGTGAGGATACCCATCTTGAGAGAATATGCCTGCTGAGGACTTCGTAGTATGGACTGTGCTTCGATCGAGAGTGAGATCATTCGAGCTATGATGTACAGCGCCGTCAGTCAGGATGCTGGGGAATAGAGAGGAGAGAAGAGTGGGTTGCGGAGTGAAGAAGATCAGCGCAAAAAATGTGGAAGTTGACTTTCTTTTGAAAATGCATTCCGACTGTCCTCCACCTCGTGGTTGCTACTCAGGATCCACTCTGACTGGTCGCGTAGAGTGCAGCAAATGCACGCGACAAGCATTCGGAGACAACGAAGTCAATACTAGAGTGGTCCGGTTTCATCCCGACGTACAGTCTATTCTGTATGTTGTGCAACTGGTTGGAGTAGGAGTGATCTTGCTACGTCAGAGCATCCACAGTCGTGGGATAAGATCGAATCTTAGTCGTTGATAGCGCTGCTTGATCCCCATATCACCCACAAGGAGTATGGGTCCACTGCAGATCGCTCTGAGCCACATTTTCAGCTGAAGTCGTGAAAGAACCCTGAGTGTCGGGATTGTGAACGGGTCGGTGTATGAGAAAAGTGGACGAAAAGCACTGAGAGGCAAGGTGAGGTTGAAGCAGAAGAGCTTGATTCGCTCGCTTCGCTCGGCCGTCCCTGGTTGAGCGTCGGGAGGAAGTCTCTTTCAAGGAACCCGAAACTTTGCGATGTCATTGTGGGTACGGCACAATTCTTGCGCACATGCTTCGACGTCTTGGTAGCGAGCAAGCACCGGTGTAAGCTCGTGGCTAAAGTCCTTGGTATTGACTGTGAAGGTGAAGATCGTCATTGGAACAGAAAAAGTGTGCGAGAGTAGCAAGAAGTCCGTCGGAAAAGAAATTGGCTGGAAGATGCAGAAGCTGCTTCATGTTGAGACTGTGACCGAGCTGGTCACACGACATATATACAGTGGACCTCTCTCCGCTTGAGCATACTGGAGAGCGGAGACAGGGTCTCTGGAGTGCGGCATATGGATATCAGCTGAGGGCGTGCTGTCCGGACACTCGACTACGACCACATCCACCACCTTCATTCAGATCCGTCCGATGTGTGCTCATCCGCTCAGAGAATCGAACCCGCTGGAATCGCATTCCTGCGCCCATCGAGCCACAAGCCCTCACACTTCAGGTCGCGTTCATCTGCCAGTCCGTACTTCGCAAACCCTGAATTCTGCGACTCGTAGTTATGGAGTAACACGCCAGTCAGGGACAGCTCCGCGCCGCCGCGACGAGCTAGCTCTTGTGAGTCCCCAAACAAGATGTTGTATTCCAGGCGCAGCTCTTGCAGATGGTCGCGCATATGCAGAAGGAAGTCGGGCAATTCTGATGTGCGGATCGTCCAGCCTCGAAGTGCCAGTCGCTCAAGGAATGGGAACTGGATTGGAAACAGTAGACGACCCAAGATAGATGGTGCCGCTGGTGAGAGTGCGTCCTCGAAGGGATCGCTGGGCGGCCAGTCGTCTTCATCGTCCCACTTCTTTCCAGGCATGAGATCGACTGCGCCCAGCTCCAAGATCCTCAGTGAAACAGCTGCTGATTCTAGCATTGATGGCAGAGGCGAATGCTCAAATGCGAAGTTCAGTGCCGTAATGTCGTTCAGGTTCTCGGCCCCTATGGCAATCGGAAGACAAAGCCTTCGGCATCGGTTCAGGTATGGACACTCACGTACCAGTGAGCGAGTGGAGTCAACGTAGAATCGCAATGTGACTGTGGGTGTTTCTTCGAATCTCTTTCCGGCCCCCGACTTGTAGTCTCCAACAGAAAAAGACCATTGGTGTCCGCCGACTACAATATCGCGCATCTGGGCTTCTGCGTCGTGCAAGGTGTCCAAGAGCTCGCAGAAGGGAAGCCATTGGAAAGTACCCGCTCTCAGGCGCTCCGGTTCTAGGATATGGCCGAACAATCGAGCGCAGCAGGTCTGGTAGTCCTCGCCCTCGAACGCGAGGGATCGATAGTCTGCGAAAATCAAGCTCTTTAGTCGAGGAAAAGCTTTGACCGCTTGTTGCAGAACGAGTCTCTCTGTCCGACTTGTCTTCAAATCCTCTTGCTCACCTTCCAAACGACAGTACTCGATACAGCCTTGATGTAGGAGTGTTTCGGATGAAGGCGCTTTGTGATGGGTATCGATTTCCTGACAGCTGGACTGAGCCTTGACTTGTTGCTCGATGCGACGAATCAATTTGGGGTAAGATGCATCCGAAGATTTCGCAACATTATAACCAAGCGGCCTTTCTGCTCGTTCGAGGTCGGCCTCGTACTCACCAAGATCCCCGGTACCAAATCGATACTCACTCGCATCATACACCAGCTCCGTAATGTGCTTCCGGAAGTATGAATGCTCCATGACGTCGTACAAGCGCTCGATGGCCGTCACGCGATTTGCGTACGCGACCCTTGTGATCAAGAATGGAGAACTCGACTCGTGGAATGCCTTGCAAGCTAGTCGGCACGCACCGACGTCTTTGCGAGATGTGAGGAAAGAGAAGACTCGATCCAGGAGTTCCGCGGGCAAGGTGAGGAAGGGTGGCGGTGTTTGTGATCCGTCCGGCTGCATCGCATCTGGCGGCGACAAGTGCTGCACCACGTCTGGCGGTCGTGATTGACCCTCGTCCTGCTGCGGCGCATCTGTTGAAGACATGCTGCGAGTGGTCGATAGAGTGTACACCAGAATGTTAATGTTGATGGTGTCTGGTTGCTGTGTCGAAGAGAACTTAGGGTTGCCCTGTTTCAAATGAGCCACTCAGAAACGCGCAGTTAAGCGCACTCTACCGGCTTGGCATGCTCTGCGCCCTGCTTCGTCAGTTCGAGGACATTAAAGTTCGAGCAGATCAAGTTGGAGGGTATTAAGTTCGAGGGTATCAAGTTCGAGGATATCAAGATGAACAAGTGAATGAAACCAGACATGCGACTGGAAGCGCATAAACTACTGCGCATACAAGACCTCCCTCATCCCAATCATCACTCACACCCACAATTATTACTCCCACCCTTCTCCTTCACACTTCCCCCAAAAGCCAATCTACTAATCCCATCCACAACACCCCTAATACCAGTCTTCCCAGCCGCAACCGAGCTCGGCGTACTAGAATACGAAGGCGGAACATCCATACAAGGATTCGACGTGAAAAAGTTCCGAGGCCTCAACAACACAGTCATAGGTTCAGCAGGCATAACAGGATAATCCTCCGGAGCTGGGAAATGCGTCAAACCGAAAGTATGCCATACAACAACATCTTCATTGTCGAGGTTCGCGTGAGGGTCGGATTCGATCCAGGCTGGGATACCTTGGGAGGGTTCGCCGGAGGTTTGGGGTACGTGGCGGCCTGCGGGGTGGATTTGGTCGTCGTTATCTGAGAAGACTTATCAGTATCGCGGTGTGAGGGAGGTCACTCTAGACTTACACTTCGTGACATGCACAGCATGTCTGGCGAAACCGGCACGCTTCCATACCAGACTACCTTCCTTTGGCAGCAACTGTGGTACTTCTCTGCTCACAAGCTTATACGATACTGGCTTCTTGCTGTATGCGTTGATCTTATTCGTGTTTGCCATATCCCAGGTACGGCTTGTGTTCCCATCATAGTCACTCTTCGCTGTACTGGGCGTCTCGAGTTTCGTCTTCTTGGCATAGAAAGCATTGCCATATGGATTCTCTTTGCTGCCGACTTCACCATCACCTCGTGTAGCATCGACTTGGAAGATCGTGTTGTTGGGTCCATCGATGTTCGGGTCTAGTCGCAGGCAGAAGAGATGTTGGTGATTGTGTGCATTGACGCCTGGGTAGACTTCTGTTCCCCATGGTGCAGCTTGCTCACCTGGCGCGAGAGCATATGTGTTCAGGATCCCGGTAAGCTTGATCTCGAGCTGGATCGTGCCATCCTGGTGGAAGATCCAGTACACGCAGTACTCATAGTTGGCAGCAGTGAAGACATGGCTGATGATGAACTTACGAGCACGAGTGACAGTGCAAGACTCGTCCCGGAAGTCAGTGTGCTTGAAAAGAATGCCTGCGTCTTCTTCGTGAATGCAGATGGCGTTCTTGATCGTCTGCGGCTCTCCAGCTCGATTGACAAAGTCGGCGTCCATATAATGGATGGCACCCTTGCAGTCACAGCCCAGAGAGAGTGAGTTGGTCATGTAGCCTCCACCATATTCTCCCAGGTCGAAAGCGTGCTTTCGTTGATGGGGATGTTCTGGGTTGCCGTATGGGACGACCATCTCCGCGAGAGACATTCGCCAGAACACAGGACGCACATTGCCCTTGTCGTTGAATGTGATATTCGAGAGAACAATGCCCTCTCGATAGTTGAAGCCTACGTGGACTGACCAGTTCTGCCACTTCAATGTCCTGCCGTCAACTGTGAACGATACACCTTCTGGCTGAGAGATGTGGATGGGCTTCAGATCCGTTCTATATCCACTCTCTTTCTCGATCGCATCGGAATGGTAGTTGATCGGAGGTGCGGTGTTTAGAGGGATCCTTGTTTTTGGTACGTCGATGTGGATGATCTCTTGCGTATCGGAGTTGTAAATCGGGCAGAAGTCAAGCGGATAGGTGTATTGGCTGTCGTCAATGCTTGGCCTGTAGTACATGAGTGCCTGTTGCAGGCGAACACCGGAACCAAAGCGCTCATCGTATCCAATAGTCCATGGGTCGCAGTAGACTTTGTGCATGTCTTCAGCCGGGATGCCCAAGATGCCGCATTGCTCGATGACTTTCGGATCTTTTCGTACGACAGTCTCCACAATCTGCAAGTCCTCCATCGTGATCAGAGGCTGTACGCCCTCTGTGAGTTGCCAGCTCACAAGCCTCTTCGTCTGCAAGTTAACCTGGCCATCGTAGACCTTACTGCCTCTTCCAATAGCCACAATATCTGCGACACGATGTGGCCTAGGTACTGTTTCTGGCGAAGCGAGCCATTTCATCATCTCTGCCTTTCGTGGCTCCCAAAGAGTGACAGCATTGAAGTGAACATCTGGATGTTCTCGTTTGACAATAGCGACTGCCGCTGCGATTTCTTCGCTCGATAGAGGGTCGAATGGATGAGTCTGGATCTTCTGGCCTGTGACGTGCGCCGCCATCTGCTGGAGTCGTTCGAGCACCATCTTGACTCTTGCTTGCGGTAATGCAGAGCTTGAGTGATTGAAGGTGAGGTGAATGGGAGAGACAAAGGATAGTACCACTTACAAAGATATACCGACCATATACATTTACCTATTTCCAATGCATACCCCGCCTACGCGATCAACTTTGACGCGCAGCTATTCGCAAGAGCTGCACGTATCGGAGGTGTTGTGAGCATGGATTTGACGCCGCGGGCAGATAAGAGCTCAGTCAGCGTAGATTTTGCCATTCTTGGGAAGCGTAGGCGAGGACCAAGAATCGTACACATTCCAGCAGTTGAAGAAGCCATCGGGAGTGTTGACTTGGCTGCAATGCATTGTGATAGCGTGGAGATGTTTCGAAGGAGAGAAAGATGGCTTCGAGGTCGCCAAAGGGTTATATAAACCGGAATGCGAGATTTTGAGCATGTATCAGACATGGGCTCGTGCGTTTGACACGTGAGAGGATGATATGGACTTCGCGCCGTACAGTTTTTGCCTCAACATCAACAAGTCTTTCTGAGGCGCTGATCTCACACTGTAGTGACGGTTACAGCTGACTGAGATCATGGCGCACTGCCAGGCAGCTCCTGTGGACCATGCGACCTTGTCTTCTCCTTCGCATAGGCATACTCAGCAGGCAGTTCTTGACGGTCTTTGCCAGTTTCCAGTTCAGCTGCAGGACTAGGAAGCTCCTGAGCTGGCTGTTCATTATCAGGCGCTGCCATCTTCTCGCTGATCTCACGAGTCCCATCGAGCTCTTGGTGTATACTGGCACTCTTCGCACGCGATCGGCGACGTGCAAACCAGAGCATTACTGCACCAGCGATGAAGAGAAGCGCACCGACAGCGACCCCAACACCGACACCAGCTTTCGCCCCAGTTGAGAGACCACTGTTCGCAGAGCTTGTGTCTGCGCTAGTAGTCGAGGTCGAAGAGCTTGAGCTTTGAACAGAAGTGGCCGAGTCTGTTGAGAAGAGACTTTGCGTAGATGTTGCGGAAGTGTTGTCGGCTGCGAAGAATGGAACATCACACCCGTCTACAGACAAGGAAAGTACGGTCGGTCCTCCTACGCCGGCGCATTGGTTCAGCTTCGTTTCTGTCGCATCATTGCTGCAATACTGGTCGGAGTACAGTGTGACTAGAAGAGCATTGTCAGCTTGGTGAAGTCAAGACGGTATGGAAATGCTGACACATACCAGTACATCCAGCGTCGAGCGCGATAATCTCCACACTGCTGGCTACAAGTGGAAGACTTTGGATACAGTTGTTTCCATCAGTGCCTGCTTCTGATGGACTTGGCTTCCATATGTTGTCTTGCGCGGCTTTGGCTGCGCAATTTGAGCCATTGAACAAAGCCAACTCCAGAGCGGTGCTGCCATGGACGACACGAATGCATATCAACAACACCAGAATAACCTTCTCAGCAATAGCCATCGAGTTGGAAGGAGCGATGAAGGATTTCCCGTCCGCGTGTCGAAGGACACCAGTAACGCCTACGGCAGAAAGCGACGCCTATTATGGACCCCGACCCATGCAAGTCGGCCTATGTGCAACTCCTGTTCCTGTTCGCTGTCCAGCCTAACGTGGCGGGCGCTGTACGACCAGTTCAGCTCGAGCTGCAGCATCAGCCTTGGCGAGAACGAACTAATGCATTCTGCGAAGTGACTGTTCACCCGTAGACCAACCTTCAGCTTCCCGTACCAGCTGACATTATGTAGCTACCTGCGATTGTCAAGCGAGTCTGTACTAGACTTGTATCTAGCGTAAGTACAAGTCAAGCCACAATATACATGCTACCTTGTGCTACTCGATCGGGCAACCTCAGCAGTCTGAAGCAATACGTTGGCGCACTTTGCGTGTGCGCTAGCGGAGGGACGCTCAATCGACGGACTTGCTACTGTCGTGTAACACCGGTGAAGACCATGTGCGGTGCCGAAACTTGGCTGGTATCCACTACAGCTTTGATTGGACTCATATCCTTGTCAGGCGATGTCATCGTTCTTGGCTACCTGCTGGTGACAAAGAAGTAGCACGACTCTTGTCGCTTGTCATCTTCGGTCGCGCTTGTGAAGAAACAGCTCTCCGCGCCGTCGTGCCTAGCTACAAGATATCATCACTAAAGGCTATGCCATGCTGCTGGATTTCCGAAGCTGGATTGAACGGCTTTTCTGGTATGTGCTGGTGCTTTTGGTCTGTGGTAGCTATGTCACATCGCAGGCTAACTGAGTAGGCATATCTTGAAAGAAAGTCGTATTTAAGGAGATGTCTGATCTGGTCTCGGCCCGCCTGTTGTAGGTCATACCGCAAGCATTTTTGGGTGAGATGGAATCATTGAAGCAGAAGCAAAGTATCATTCTGGTCGGTGAGTCGTATCGTGGGCCTGTCTCCTGGGCGGTGGAGTAATCGTTGTCCTCAGTTGGACTCGTAGGCCGAGTCCGCAAAGCTAGGAGTCGGAGTGACCGTGCAGCGAGAGCGCTTTGCCTGCCTGAACATCAAATGCGCTACAACCGAGGCTCCGGAGAGAGGCTGTTTGACACTGAATTTTCGCTTGGGCGCGCGCACAGCTGTGGTCTGATCTGCGTCCGGCTCGTCCATCGGCACGAAGAGTGAATTTGGATCCGTGACGGATGACTTCTCGCTTCCCGGCATACCTACTCTCTGGTGCTCACTGCCCGCGTCATCATTGTCTGCCGAAGTGCCAACAGCAGTCTCTGCGAGGTCAGCAAGATTCTGGATGAGAAGAGGCTGCTGCTCCATCCTCGTTGGCTGATTGTACTCGGGAGGAGTTCCTTGGACGACTTTGCCGATGAACTGGAATTTGCCGTATTGTCGCAGAGACTGGAGGTCGAGCACTGGTCGTCTGATGAGCTTCTTGTTTCCTCTTGGAGCATCGGCGAAGTAATGATTGGTTTTGGCATGTCGATCATTAGCGAGTTTTGCGATCACTCCAACCAGAGACATAGGAACCCTCCAGCCACTATACCTGCCCCGAATGCCGACGTAAAGCAGGTTCAGATTCCTCACCAGATCGAGTGACCACTGTCCCTCGTCCTGTAGTGTCTTGCCTGTCCGGCCGGTCAGAGGCGTCGGGCCAGAGATGACCTCTGTGGTTCCCGTCGGGCGACGGAAGTCGAGCGTCAATCGATCTGGGAAAGCGGTGTCCATGATCAACGTGATGTCGCACTTGACATCAGCTTTCACTCCTCGGTGTTGCTTCAACACGACCTCTTCGACCTCTGATGCATCCACCTCTGCGGGTTCCTCGCCTGCAGCTGTGTTCTCCTTGTTGCGTTTCTCCAGGGCCCTTGCTACTTTGTCTTCGAGTTTCTGTCTGGCGTCGCTCCCGTCGATCATCTCGAATACCTTATAGAAGTTGACATGCTTGTTTCCCTTGCTTCTCAGGGTGCTATGAGCAGTCAGTGTATGCACGGATTTGTAGCGTGACTAGGATACGTACATTGTCCAGTGCTCGCCAGTAAAGTCGGGAATATCAAAACCGTCTGGGTCGTATAGATCGTCCTCGTCGATCTCCTCGATAGGGTCGCCATCGAAGAAAGAGTCGCCTTGGTAGTAGATGATCAGATGATCGCCCTCCGGTATGCTCTCGAGGTGGGTCTTCATGTTTTGTAGCCAGACCTTCTCTCGCGCGCGGCTGGGCATAACGAAGCACTTGACTTTGGTCAAAGTATATCGCTCAAGCCACTGTCGGAAGCAAGCGCAGACCTGGTCATGTCGTGTCGTTGTATCTACGCCCATGACATCTCGTTTCGCGGCTTCTGGACATGGTCGAGTAGTAGAGCGTGCTCATTATTGTACGGCCTGTAGATGGGATCATCCTTCTCAGGAGGAGGTGGTGATACCATGATGTGTGAGGCCTAGTAGGGAATGTTGTTGTGTCAAAGTGGTTGTGGTGGAAGTGGTTGTTGTTGCAAGAGACGAGGTTGAAGACAGAAAGATATATGGTAAGCGGAGCTCTGACCGGTGAGTCGAATTTTGCCAACTAGCTGTCTTGAAGTGAAATGGTGAATGGCCAAATCGAGTCCTGGAAGTGAGGTTAGCGCCGTGGAGAGGACAGATCCATGCGACGGCTGGGAATAGAAGGCGCAGTGCGAGCAGCTTATGTGTGGTGGAAGGGCAATATGATGAGAGGAGAGAGATGAGAAAGATGTATCAGATCCATGAGGGTCGAGTGAGGATGGAGATGGAGGTATCGGAGTGTCGCAGCTGTGATCTGGAAGGGATTTCATTGATCAGTACCAGAGCTCAATGCCAACTTCACCATTCTGGATGTGAGCTTTCAGCGAAGCTTGTTCAATCACCTTCTTCGATAATATTCTTGTTTAGTCGCACACTCACATTGGACATGAGTCCATGGTGCTTCATCTATATGCTGAACACAGCCTGAACTAGTCAGCGACGAAGCTCACAAGTGAGATACAAGACTTACCGCACATCACTCCACCTACATGCCCGCCCACTATCAACTCAACCATACTTGCTGATAGCCGCCAAATAAGTCTTGCCACTCTCACTCAGCGCACTGCCATCACTATTCGTAGGCAACCAAGCCTTACCCAAACCACCTCCATCAGGATAAGCATAAGCCTTCACTCTACTATCGCCCTCAAAAAGGTCCACAACATCCTTGATTCACTGATTGATCTGTCCCTGGTCGGTGCAAGGCGTGAAATTGTTCTGATCATATACACAGCCAAACTCCGTCACCCAGATCGGCTTGCCGTATTGGTTCCAGTAGTAATCGATATCAGCTTTCACGCCATCCATATCTGGTTTGTAGACGTGGATTGCCGTGAAGTCGAAAGTTCTGTCGAGTGGCTTCATAACGAAACGCTTCAGCAAAGCTTCGTCTTTCTGCAGACACATACTAGGCGAACCTAGCAGAGCTCCAGAATTGCCGTATGGGGCGATGTATTGATTCCAGTACTGATATCCATTCTTGATATTCATGTTCGCACTAACATCTTGTCCTGTACAGTCTGGCTCGTTGAAGCCTAGAAGATACTTAGGCTGAGGAATGCCATTCTTGAACTCGTTGAAGCGTTTGCTGTCTTCGGGACCATTCTGGCCATCGCCCCAGAGCATGGGGATCCCTTGGACTCCGGATTTGGTTCCTGGAGATGGTGTCCAGTCGTACCACCAGCCTAGGTGAGAGGACCAGAATGGTACGGCACGACCACCTGCCGAGCCGGCCTTTTTGCCACCGGGAGTGATTGGGGCTGCACGTGGGGTGAGAGGAGCTGGGCTGGCGAGGACTCCGCCTGCCAGTGCAAGCGCCGATGCCAGAAAGGCGTAGGAGGTGAACATGGCTCTGGGTAATGCTGCACCATGAGCATGGGAGACGCCATGAGTACTTATGTGGCCAAGTATCAAGCACTCTAAGCGATCGTGGTCTCTGCCCTGTAGCTTGACTGTACGAACTTTAAGCGTCGCATTGCGCTGACCCCAATACGGAAGTTGGAATCCTTCGAGGGCCTTAGGCGTCCCATGTGTATGGAGCCAGAGAACGGAGAGTGCCAAGACCTACTCATTGATGCATGAAGTCTGCTATCCAGTGCGACCATTCCTGACGATCGCAGCATTAGTCTCGAACTAGACAGAGCGCGTGAAATAACTTCAAGAGTCGGAAGAGGATGTCCTGCCACATATGGAAACCCGTCTGGTATATGAGCAATCAGGCGTCCTGTGATCGACACTCTCTAGCCTAGTCAGGCCTCCTCATCCGACAATCCGCGTATGTCTGCTTAACGAGCGAGAATGTGGTCTTCATAAAATCTGCACGTTACATTCAGGCCGGCCATCAACATCAGCTCGGAAGTGAGGGTCGTCAATGCTCAAGCTTCTGTTGATCCCTGCAGCTGTATGGTCCGGACGTCTTGCTTGGAGGCACATAGATTGAGTTGAGTTCCCACGAACGGAAATGATAGCAACCTGAGAAAGTAAGATGAGCCATTAGCAAAAGAACTCAAGTATACGAGACCTGCACATTGCACGCTATGATGCAGAGCCCTCTGGAAATCCACCGAGGGTGCGGAGCAGGAACGCTGCCTCAGACATGTCTGGTAATTTCATTATGTCTGCTCATACTATACAGTCGCTCGCTTTTGTGAGATCAAATCGTGATCGAAAATGAAAGTAGCGGCTTGTCGTGAGCCTTGAAGTGGGTCATGTCCGGTATTCGTATGGGACTGCATCGCATCACAACCCAAGAGTCGTTGAGTGTAGGTCGTAGGGGGTCGTGAGAGGTCGTAGAGGGTCGTTATAAGTCGTCGATATCGTGAAAGTTCATTGGCGATGACTCCGGACGTGGAAAGAGGTCCAATGGTTCCGTGAGGAGTTGTGTCGTGGCGACAGCATCTCAGTGTCTGTTCCAGCTGCCTTCGGAAAGCGACATAGACATCCCACGCTCATATGCCTGATACTCGTACTGCTCATCTGGTTGCCTCACTGGGAATGCAGGACCAGGCCGTCCAAGTGGCTCTGGTTGTATCTCGATGCCGAAGAACTCGATCTTGCCAGCAACCCACATCTGGACAGGATCCAGCACGATGCGGCGGATGACCTTCTGGCTGCCTTTGCGGGTCTGGTCGATCCACTTCCGCTCCACGTTGTTGTGCACGATGCGATCCCACTTCATCAGCTCTGGGATCGACTGCATGGTGAGCGAGCACGTAGTTCCCAACTCATGGGGACCTCCACAGGTGTTCTCCAGGATTCTGAATTTTGATCTCAAGTAATCTCCTGGGTGATCGACAATATCGAGCCGAGCGTTCAGGACAGGAGCACCATTGTGTATGAACTCCGTCATACCATTGCGTGGCTCCAGTGAAGGCGTCCAGCGAGTGTGGCCCGGGCCATCCAGGAAAACACAGACATCTGTATCACTGGCCAGGTTGAAGGCCTCAAAGAGCTTGAAGAGATTGACCGGCTCCTTTACACCTTCGATGTAGCTACGATTCGTCAGTAAGGGCAGCTTCGGCAGTATGACTTTGACTCACCCAGAGTACTCATCACCTACGCCAAAGGTCCAGCCGCGATAAAACACGAATATGAGGTCTTGCTCGGTCTTGTCTCTTAGATTTTCCGCCCAGAGATTGTAGAAGTCCTGTGGAGTAGACCCAGTGAGCAGAATTATTGGCACAATTTCGTAACCAGCAGCGCAGTAATCGTTCTCAATTTGCTCGCATCTCTCATGATTCAGGACTTCGTCGGCTGTGTAGGGCCCGCCCTGCTGAGCTCGGCGTGGGTCGTAGCTTCGTACGTTGAAGAAGTATTTCCCCGTGTACTCTTTGATGTTGTGGGTGTCCCAGTCGGGGCTTCGCAGTTCTACGGTATGTTAGCTATATCAACTCAACCTGATGCCCTCCTTAGACTACTTACGAACAGGTCCACTGATCGGAGGTCCCAAGTGTGCGCCGAAGATTCTCTGCAGAATTTTTCGAATCTCGACCTTCTCGACTTTTGTGAACTCGCCAGATGGTCTAGCCGATATCATACGTAGCATGCTGGCCACGTCACGATGCTGAGCGCTCGTGAAGTCCATTCCAGCTGTCCTAAAGTGGATTGGTCTCAGTAACCAGTCCAGCAGGTAACAAGACTGGGCATCTGTGAACGGCATCTTGCAGGTCAGACGCGTGGCTTGTTCTGATCAGGATGCAGTCTCGGGGGTCGGATCTGGGATGTTCGTCGAGTTGTAGAGGTTTCTGGGATCGATCTCATCCATTCGGGGGTCCCAAACAATGTCAACTTGTGGAGGAGAACTGGATCCACGCCGACTGTCAAAGAGCTCTGAATGCTCTGGATATTGATATTCGTGATTAGGGGGAGTGTGAAAGTGCTTATAAGTCGTCCATAAGAGGATAGTCTCGTTATTACTGGTATAGTGCAACGCACGTCTCTAAAGTGGAGCTCCGATGGTGGAATGCGAACTTTGAAGATTGTTGATGAGTGAGAAACGGACCTCGAATTCTGGCCGGCGTTGAGAGGCCTCTGGGAGAGATGGATGTTAGTGTTGGTAGTCAAGTTGTTCGAAGAGTGTGGAACTGCTCCTATGCGTTGCTGGAAGCGCTGATATCGATATTGCTGATGTCGAAACTGGGCTTTTGAGCTATTAATGTGTGAGAACGGAGCCTGAAATCCTGGCCGACTTGAAGAGGCCTCTCGAGAAACGGTATGTTGTTGTTCGTGATTAGGTTGTCCGAAGAAGGTCAGAATGCTCTTATATGTCGTCCAGGAACACTAGGATAGCTTTGTCATCATCGATATAACTCCAGGAGAACCTGTCCAAGTTGAGTGAGCGAAGCTATCAGGAGCCTAATAGTCTGGCTAAGGCTCACCAAGAGGGCAAAGTCGTACTTGAAGCTCTGCCATGTGCAGGAATTCCCGTAGATGCGCACGTCGTTGACTTGATGCTGAGAAGTTGTGATCTCTGTGTGGTGAACAGCATAGCTGGCAGATCCAGCAGATTCTTCGCATTAGCCGAGCATGCTATACAGACGTTGTGCGATCGCTCTCGATTGGACGTGGCAAAGTCGCACATCTGAAAACGACTATGTCCGCGAATCTACTAGTATCGAAGTGCAGACACGAGGACATAGTCGTTTGAATCTGAGAGAAGGCGCCGAGTCTACACGACTATTTTCACCAGACAGGTGAGGTTCCTAAATCGAATAAATTAATAATTAAATGCCCAATAGGTAGCCTTGAGAAATGTAACGGACCGTTACATTTCCAGTCGGGGTCTATATGGCGATAATAAATCAATCAATATTCGTCGTGCTGTTAGTGTGAATCGGCCAAGTCCGCAACTCAACAGGGGAGGCATCGTGGACATAGTCGTGCAATACCTATGTAATATCGTGTCGAGTAGTGTCCAGTCCAGAGCTATCACCTAAGCAGGTCACTGTTCACAGGGTGGTCAATGGACAGACAGCTGAACGCTGTCCATGGACATGGACGTTGTCCGGATAGACGGACAAAGCCTTTTAATTTGTCCGGACAGTTGGACAAAGATGTCTTAGGTGTCCATGTCCATGGACATCACTTTTTGACCTCGTTGACTCCATATATCCGGCCGAACTAGGCAATCTGTGGGTCAAATGGACGTTTTGGACAGACGGACAGCCTCTTCAAATTTGCTGGACAGACGGACAAGAGGCCTCAATTTGTCCGGACAGATGGACAAATGGTCCATGTCCAGTCCAACTGTCCAGTGACCACCCTGCACTGTTCTATGTTATCGTAATCTCGAAGGCAGTCGCCATGGAGAGTTGTCGGTAGGAGTCGTTGTAGGCTCGTGTCCATGATGGCGGCCTTCTCAGCATATCTATCGTGGATCCGCTGCATTCAGCACTTCTCGGGTAGGATCGTAGAGGGCAGCAGTGATGGCCATACCACTGCTACACACGATAGTAGAGCTGGTGGAAGTGCTTATTTGGAGTGCGGAGGTGTGTCTATCAGTGCCGCAGAGTCTTGGTGGAGTTCGTCCAGTGACATGGTGATGCGTTTGTATCATCTGATTCGTCCCTCTTGATACTGGCACATCTGCGCTGGATGTTGATGTTGATGTTTGTGCTGTGGAGATGAAGCCGTGGAGTGAAGTACGCGGCGGAACATCCCTGACATCCCTGTATTCTGTCTCACGACCTTTTCTGGCGAGGATGGTCTTGGTCTTGGTATGGACAACATCGTTTAGGTTCCAACTTGTAGGACTCTTACCAACACTTACACCTCATCGCCATTGTCTAAAAGTGGAGTCGAAGTCCACGCGCAAGGTAGGCGCCATCTCGCTTTCTCCTATTGCTGCCTCTCGTAACAGATGTGCCCAGTCTTCAACCAACATATCTCAAGTCTCAACGCTTTTGCTCTGTGTAACATCATCTCTCCATTTCTCCTCAGATAGACTACACACCAAACAACACCTCGAGGTGCGAATACTCTCGCAGTCAGAACTGAAGTGAAGCCATGGCGGTCTTCCGGACCATCCTCCAGGACTCCATCACCCTCAAAAGTGGCAATTCTCAAGGCTCCAAGATTCTCCTCATCTACTTCATTGCCGGAAATCCAGGTCTGATTGAGTACTACCGCCGGTACCTAGAACATCTCCAGACCTCTCTACAGAAACGCAAAGAAGAAGTCATCATCTATGGTGCTTCGCACGATGGATTCGAGTTCGGCACTCCCCAGAACAGAATCAACTCAGACACACCGCCCTTCTCACTAAAGCAAGAGATCTACTGCGTCCGCACCAGACTATCCATGAAAGCGAGAGAACTATCAAGAACCAACGACAAACCCATCGACGTAATCTTGATCGGCCATTCAGTAGGAGCATACATGCTCCTCGAAACAGTAGAGTTATACCAAGCCGACCGTGCTGAACAACACTACACAATCCGAGGAGGAATCTGTCTCTTCCCCACAGTCGTCGACATAGTCAAAAGCGACAAAGGAAAAGCCCTCCGGCCATTCCTAAACTTTCCAGGCATGGGCTATCTCCTCGCCGGCTTAGCCACCTTTCTCAACTGGATTGGACTTCTCGATCTCTTAACAAAGTACCTCACACCCGGAACAGAAGGAGCAGCAGTAACAGCCGCATTGGCTCGAAGCAAATGCGGAATTCGCCAAATGATCCACATGGCCCGTGACGAACTCGCAAGTATTAATGAAGATAAATGGCACGCCGAGGACTTCTGGGGTGTGGTGTCCAATTCAGACTCTACTGATGGAGATGAGCGAGAAGCATCAACCAGTATGCCAGGAGCACCGAGGACGAAGCTGTATTTGCTCTTCGGCAAAGAAGACTACTGGGTCAACAATTCTTCCCGAGACAATCTCATCAACAAGCGAAGTGGAAAACATACAACAATGGAAATCCTACACGCCCGGCCAGAAATCCCTCATACCTTCTCTTTGCATCCGGAGCATTCGGATCACGTCGCTGAGAAATCTGCTGCTTGGATTGAAGCGTTGGAGATGCAACAGGAATGAGAAACACTTGCATAGCTGTATGCAGCCCAATAAGACTCTGCTGCCTCTCCTCCAACGCAACGTTCCCCTATCCTCATGTGTACTCGGAAATGAACCTTTGCTTTTCAACTCGTCTCTTTCGAACCATGCGGGCAGTAAAGGGGTAGGACACATGCCAAAAATCCAGAGATTCCTCCCGATTCCTCTCGTGCTGCTATTACAACGCCACAGTCAGTCAGTCAGCATCCTCAGTGATCCGATGCCTGATAAGAGTATAGCTCATTCATCATACACACCTTTCTGGCCATGATCCTCGAGTTTCACGGAATCCCCCGCTAACTGGGGCAAGACGTGTGGAGGAGGCGGCAGAGCTGTGCCCAACCCGAGAAGAAGGAGAAGGAGAGTAGCGGCGAGGAATTTCATATTTTGCGGCGTGGTATATGCAAGCGTGGTTCGATAAAGAGGGAAACAAGCGGACAGCGAGGTTTGTGGCAGATAGATCGGGGTTTGGTGCTGCCACCTCACCTCTAGGCGATTGCATTGCTCGTCATAGGCCCTACCAGACTATCGACCGTAGCTCCAGAAATATCTATCTATGTGGACTGACGACGAAGAGGTCACTGGACGGGCCGAGAGACTCGGTACAGGTTTGAGGTCTCGTCCATCTATGAGACTACGAGATCGTGTTTGATGTTAGGTGTTGGGACGGTAGGGTAATCGAGATCGTTGATGGTGGCGAAGTACGAACAAGTATCATCAAGTCCTTCTAGACAGACGCTAATTGAGAAGCCACAAAGCTTGAATGGACACACATCAAGGCTAATGATGGCGATCATAGCAGTTACGAAGAATGGCAGTACCTATTGTCTTCCTGCAGCGACCGTCTTCGCGACAGGGGCTAAGCATACTTCTAAAGGTTTCTGTCCGTCCGTCCCTCCCTCCTGGACTAACTTAATGCTCTTCCACATCATTGTCTGCTTGTCTGCAAAAAATTCCCCCCAAAAAGCAGAGCTCCCATTGACGTCGTGCTAAGCCTACGCCACAGTCAGTCAGTCAGCTTTGTACGAAACATAGTTGTCCGATGTCAGACACACCTTTCTGGTCATTACCCTCGACTTTGTCGGAGTCGTGTGGAGTAGTTGGCAGAGCTGTTGCCAACCCGACGAGAAGGAGGAGGGCTGTTGCGGCGATGAACTTCATGGCTGGTCGTTGGATGGCGGATCTGTGTACGAGATGATTGTTCTGTTGTATTGTGTGTGAAGTGTATGCGGTGGATGTCTTGATGTATGTGTGGCGAATGACCTGTGTACTTTGTGATTGATTGATGGGAGAGAAAGGACGAGTCTCCAGAATCATGCGCACTTATATGCAAAAGTTTGACTCTGCAACGTATAGCTACCACGCATACTCGCTGGTCTACCTGGTTCTGACCTTTGTATCAGACCAATGACCATGCTTGGTCATCGATAGTAGGACAGATATATGTGGAGAGAGAGTGGGACAACTGGCCAAGGGACATCGAAGGACAGGTTGGTAGAGAATTCTTTTCTACGTGCTACGGTGGAGTATGTTGAAAGTAGAAGGTGTGTTAATTAAGTGTGATAGTCTACTCTGAAGAGAAACAGTCTAATATAGCCAAATCGTGCACGTGCATGCGCACAGGCATTATTTCAACAGAGTAAGCATATCCACATGCATCGCAATTTGCTCTGCCTTCTAACATTTTCTTATTACGCGCTCCTCGCCAAGGATAAATTCTTTCTTCGCCTCCATCATCGTTCGAGCAAAGTCCGCCTCTCCTCCGCAACGTTCCCTATCCCAAAATGTGTGCCGTGCTCATCCGCTAACCTTGCTTTTCAACTGATCTCTTCCGAATCATGCGGGCGGATGAACAGGACACACCCAAAGCAGCCAACAATCGTCAATGGGGCCTTCCAAGTCATCTCGCGCTGTAACTACTCTACAGTAAATCAGTCAGCTTTACCCATAAGTATCGTCGTCCAATATCATACACACCTTTCTAGGGGCAAACCGGCAACGGATGCTCACCCCACCACTCATCCGCCTTCCTCGCTGACCATCCCAAAAGCAGCTTAAGCCTATCCAGAATAGCCGTATAGTCCTCATCTGGAATCGGGACACCTTTCAGAATCTTCTCATGAATATCTGTAACATACTTGTCTTCGTAGTATTGCTGTTCGTTACCAGGGATATCCCAAGACAGAGGGTTATCAGTGAAATCATCAGCCCCATTTTGACCCCAAGCTTCGTCAGGCAGTGCTGGGCCACCACATGTTGGCTTCGGGGGTAAGGCCTCGTTCTTGGCCAGGATGGTGGGTTTGTATCCTTGGAAGATGATTCGAGTCGAGATCCTTTTCCATATCTCGTCGTATTGGGCTTGTGGGATGACGATTGAATCGATGAATGGGAAGATTTCCTGAAAGAAGAAAGGGCCTGCCAATTCAGGTGTGGTGGGCGGCATGATGGGTCCAAAGACGTGTGGAGGTGGCAGAGCTGTTGCCAATCCGAGAAGGAGGAGGGTTGGGGTGATGAACTTCATTGTGTGCGGCGTTGCTTGTGTGCGGCGTTGCTTGTGTGCGGCGTTGCTTGTGTGCGGCGTTGCTTGTGTGCGGTATATGCAAGCGTGTATGATGAAGAGGGAAAGAATAAAAGAGAGCGGACAGCGAGTTTTGTAGCAGATCGGAGCCTGGTGCCACCTCGCCTTTGGAAGATTTTCTTCCTATTACATTGCTCGTAATAGGCCCTACCAGACTAAGGACAGCAGGCTGCAGAATATGTATGTTGGTTGACGAAGAGGTCACTCGGGCCGAGAGACGGGATGTCCATCGGTACAGTTTTGAACTCTAGTCCATGCCAAGTCTGTTCTGTGGGTTGTTATAATGTTATAATGTTCGTTTGCTTCTTGTATGGTCAAGCTACTTATCTCCCGCGTTCCAAGGTCACCGCACAAGAGGCGGTATCTATCAATAAGCCTTGCCGGGTCGAGTGTGGGATACCTTATAGATCGGTCTTTGATTCAAAGTTCGTTCAACTCGGTTTCTTATTGCTGTAATCAAGTCAGACCGGTAAAGTGTTTCGACAAGTCTACCGCCTCTCCTGTCCTCAATGTGTGCTCGAATAGCTAACTTTTTGGTCTTTCAACTTGTGTTTTGGAAAACATGCGTACAACTTCAGGGCAGTATACATTCAGTGCATCCTGAGGAAAAAGTGCTCCAATACCCGGGAATCGAGCTCCTGCTACGCCACAGTCAGCTTGCTTTGGACTATGGTTGTCCGATGCTTGACAAGCTCATACAGTACACACCTTTCTAGTTGTCCTTGCAGAGCGGCAGCAGGCGGCAGACTCTTCAGCTCAGCTCGGTCATCCTCCTCCTCCTTCTTTTCTTCGTCCCCGAACCTTTGCTTAAGCTTATGGAGAATAGCCTCATACGCCTCATCGGGCATGACGACATTTGCAAGAATGTCCTCGCGAATCTCTTTGTCCCACTCCTCGTAGTATTCCTGATCGGAAATTGACTTATTTAGAAACTCGTTTATATAAGCGAGCTGTTGTGCGGAAAGACACGTTGGCTTAGGGCCACCAGGGTAATTGGAGGGCCCGTGTTTGAAGTCCCCGTGCTCGAAGGAAAAGTCGGACCTATGCTGGTCCCAGATATATTTAGTTCCGATTCTTTTGAATATCTCGCGTCGTGCGTCGTTCGACATGTTGACTGTTTTGAGAAACTCGAACATATCGAGTTCGAGGGAGTCTGCCCACTCTTGGAATTTTGGATCTGGTGCAGTTGGAAGAGCTGTTGCCAACCCAAGAAGGAGGAGAGTAGGGGCGATGAGCTTCATAGTTGATAGGTCGATCGGCCGAAAAGTATGTTCTGTTGATTGTTATAATGTGATGTTCGTGTGCTCTTGTACGATCAAAGGTAAGAGGAGTGTTATATGCCCTAATCATTGTCAGCTGGCCAGGTGTTCAAAAAGCTATTATCGGTTAGCATATAAAGCATATATCACGCTGAACACCGGCACACGATCTCGTGACCCAAACGTGGATCGGCGTGATCGAGCGAATGAGGTCCAGTTCGAGTAGCATATACGACGCCTGGGCAGAGAAGTCAGTCCGGAAGCTGGTTGCCGATATATCGGGTCCTTCGGCATGGTTGTATCTGTGGTTCACTGGCAATGGACAACTTGCATACAACTGGCAAACCAAGAAGAACCAAAGCCACACTTTGCCGCACTGATCGAAGGCAGCCCTCGTCCCTCCTTCTGGGCACCTAGACTTCGGATCTTCTACACGCCCAGTCCCGTTGAACCTTTGAGTCCGCCCTTAGCATACGCGGCTGGTTTCGATGCACTCGTTGCCGCGTTCTGAATTCCAGAAGTCGTGTCTGTGGCCTTTGTAGTAGCTCCGGACAGCTGCTTCTGTGGCTCGTCCAGAGGTTTCTCGGTGGCAGACGGCTTCGTATGTCGATCATTGTAACCAGATATGTCCTTCTTCGCAGTCTGCGATCTTGCACCTTCCATGAAACCACTCAGACGACCACCTGTAAGACGATCCAGATGATCACCAATAGCGCCGCCTTCCGGAGCTTGCTTGGGTTTGCCACCCTGACTGTCACCATTGGCCCACTTGAGGATGTGGTAGCCTCCAAGTCCCCATAAGAATAGGAAACAGGCGGCTCCGGTGGTGAACATGACTGTTGGTAGCACAAAGAAGAGGGCTACGGAAACCATGAAGACTGTGAAGAGGACTGCTGCGAGAAGTCCAACGATCAGAGCCACGACTAAAGCGAAGATGAAAACTGAGAGACTGAAGAGGACGAAGAGTCCCAGTGGTATGCCTGTTAGGGCGAGGTTCATGCCAAGGAATGCCTGTGGGTTACTGTTAGTACTCCATCAAAGACGAAGCATCATTCCAGCTCACCGAAAGCTTTGGATTCCTTAACATGAAGTCCTGAAGTCTAGCAAGAAACGCCGCTCGCTTCTCTGGTGGGAAGATGCCATCTATGATATTCTTGCCTTTGGTGAATACTTTGCTTGCGAGTCCGTCGAGAGAGCTTAAGACTTTGTCGCTGCCAGCTTGAGCTTTCTGTTGGAGTCCATTCACGGGGGTGCTCTCTGTAGACTCGGAGGCTTTCTCATGCACATCGGAGGTGGCAGTCTTGAGCTGGTCGGCCATAGTTCCGTCTGGACGATGAGCCTGTCTGATTTCTAGCTTTCTTGGTCTGCTGTGCTCTCTGTCTATGCCTGAAGAAGCCGTGGTGACGGTAGGACGCCTTGGTGGCTGAGAGTTCCTGATTTCAGGGAGATGATGAGTCTACCCAGTGTCTATAAAGGTGAGCAAGTGGTCGAAAGCAAGCAGATGTTCCATGTTGACGTTGTGGTCGCGACTGCCATGTTTTCGACGCGGAAGTGACGACTGATCTCCAGATCCCTGCATGCGCGGATCTACCCGCGATCGGCAGGCGCGACAAATTTTTGGAGCTCTTGTCTCTGAAAACCGCAACCTACTACGGCAACTGAGAAACTATCAAGATGGCTGAGAAGGTCGAGAAGAAGCGGAAGAGACAGTCAAATGGCGTAGAGACGCCCAACAAGAAGCTGGCGACAGGCGGCAGCGAGAGGATCCAAGTGATACACGCCGAGGACACTGGATTGCATCCAGTATTGCTAGGCACTTCTGGAATCAAGGCACCGACTGTGCCCTTCAAGGCGTACGCGAAGCCGCGAAAGTCATCGAAGCAGAAGTCAGAGAATGGAGACATTCGGCCATCCACGCACGATTTGCTCCTCCAGTCTTCGCAACACCCTCGATTGGACTACACGGCGGTGCCTAGTCCGATAGACGACCAGCTTAGCCACTATGTGGCTATCTACGACCCGGCCAAGCGAGTGCTACAGCTGGCGCCCGCACACCATCTCCAACTCCGAAGTACGCTACGAGCGAAGGTAGACGAGGAGGCAGCGGCAGCGAAGGGAAGGACGATGGCTTCACAACGAGAAGCGCTAGGTCAGGAGTTCGGTACGAAGAAGGCAAAGAAAGCGATCAACAGTAAGAGCACGAACGCGATTACAGGGGATGAGAGCAAGATCACGGATGTGCAGAGTGCGATTCTTGAGTCTGTAGGAGGTGAGTACATTCTTTCTCCTCGAAATCGTGGCAACCGTGCCAACGAGAGCGCGACCCCAGTGGTTTCACCAAGCTAACTTGATCAGAAACAAATGCTGGATTAGCATCCAAGCTCTCTGAAAAAGAGCAGAGCGACGCTGCTTTAGCATCCAAGCCAATACCCTGGCCTCGACTCGATGCATCGGAAGTGGAGAGCATCTACACCTTCGACACGCTAGTCCCACCGAACGATGCCCGACTTGTAAAGCTCAAAGACTGGACAGACGCGGCAGACGACGACAGTGTCCTCGGCTTCAAACATCAATTTCCCCAATCACGATTCGCCTTCCTGGCCAAATCGAATACCGACGTTACGCTGCGGCTGAAGGCACTGAAGTATCTCACTCTCCTTCTCGAATTCCGGGATCTGGCTACAGGAGGTGGCAGAGGGCCTAAGAAACTGCCCAAGAAAGAGCAGATGCTGAAGAAGCTTCCCCCTCATCGTTGGCCGACTGAGCTCGTGGAGAGCGTGAGGCGGCGTTTCACCAACGAAACAGGAGGGGAGATGGGTAAATGGCAAATGGACAACTTGGCAACGCACATCTGCGCACTAGCTCTGTTCGCTGATCATTGGGAGACGGATATCTGGCTTCTTAAGGAAGACATGAAGCTCGATTTGAAGGAATTGACTCAATACTTCCTGGAACTTGGTGCACGCGTCCACAAAGTCACTGAGCCCGAAAGAGGAAGGAGAGGCTTGACGAAAGCGCAGGCAGCCGCGACCAGGATAGCGCGGCTGCGCATTCCGCTGGACTTCCCGAAAGTGAGAATGGGTAGACGGGCATAGACAGAAGGTAGCTTTTCTCCGCGAGACTGCGAGGGCTGAGGCGCGGCGATCGCAGACAGCAGCGATGCGCCTGAGAAATTCAATCAGAGACACTTTCTTCCAAACCCCAAGCTACGGACCCGTGCAGCTTTCCAGCCGAGCATGCCACTGGACTTCGCATGACTGATAGGTGACCATGCTCCGCCAGCATATGATGACTGCGCTGACAGCAATCCAACACGGGATCTGATTCAGCGGTACATGCTGATCCTTCGAGGCACCAGTACGTTCTCATCTTGCCTCTCGCACACGTCATCTAGAGCTACCTATATCTCAGTAGGGCGATTTTTAATCTCAGCGACCATGCCACCTCAACGTTCATCCTCACGAAGGCGAGTGGACAAACCAACTGAACCAGCATGCCACCTCGACATTCAGCCCCGCGACGAGGAGTGGGCTCGACGTTCACCCCCGACGGTGAGTGTGCAGCCGCCTCGACATTCATCCTTACGACGGAGAGTGCGCGAGCCACAGATGCTGCTGCAAGTGCGAGGGAAGGTGCAAGAAGCAAGTGAAGGAGTTTCCGCAGATCTCATACGCAGCATGCTTCCACGGCTGCACAGAGCGTGATATGTGCTGGGACGACTAGATGATGATGGACCTACGACATTGATGAGATGGAGACCTGAGACAGACACCTGAATAACACACCTACTTCCTACCACCTGCGTCCGCGTCCAAGACTGACACTGCTCTTCAAAGTACTGCAAATGCGAGTATCTCCGCAAAGACGAGCACCAGTATGCCATCTCGACATCCACCCACACAACGGACAGTGCAAAATCCACAAATGCTGCTGCAAATGCGAGTATCTCTGCTAGGACGAGCAGCCCGCAGCATGCTTCTACTAGACCGCGAGGGCTGGGGCGCTACAAGCGCAAATGGCAACAATGTGATGGAGAAATCGAATCAGAGACACTTTCTTCCGATACCCAAGCGAACGTTTCACAAGCTCCACAAGAAGGTGCCAGCGCTAGTCGACCTCTATGGCTTGGTCAATGTTCGTGCTCTGCTCGCTTCTATCTCTACACAGAAGCCACCCGACCACGACACTCAATTCACCGGCAGCACATACAATGCTTGGAACGCAAGACGGAGAAGCATTCGTTCGTTACTCGTCATGGCTAACACGACGAGCCATTGTGCACGCGGGCGATATGTGCTCCAGAAAAGGCTCGCAAAGACAGATCTCGTGGCTGCTGAACATTGCCACCCGCATTGGCTACAAACTCACACAGTTCCATAACCTGGTCGCGTAGGACTGGCTCATGCTTGCGCGAGCCATGAATCCTGCAAAGATTACTGCACCAGACAGTTTCTTGTCTTCGCCTCTCGCATTCGTCGCATAGAGCTACCTGTATTGTATCTCAGTAATGCGACCCTGAATCTCAGCCACCTCGACATCCATCCCCACGACGAAGAGTGTGCAAACCACGAATGCTGGCTGCTCGCACTTGGATTCCATTCGCAGCATGCTTCCACGGCTGCACAGAGCGTGATATGTGCTGGGACGTTCTCCGGAGATTCCATTCGCAGCATGCTTCCACGGCTGCACAGAGCGTGATATGTGCTGGGACGACTAACTCCTCTTTGCTGCTCTTGAGTACGGCGCCGTGCGGATGACCTCATGATGGACCTATGATGAGATGAAGACCTGAGACTGCGCATGCAGACACCTGAATACCACATCTACTTCCTACCACCTGCCTCCTGATACGCATCTTTGCCAGGACGAGCAGTGGATTCCGTACGCAGCATGCTTCATGCTTCTACGAGACCGCGAGGTCTAAGGCGCTACAAGCGCAGACGGCAGCGAATCGAGCGATAAACTGAACCAGAGACACTTTCCTCCACCCGCCGCACATACCATTCGAGTCCTCTGAAGTGAAGACGTGCATTGTTCTCCGCGAGCATGCTACGACTAGGGCGCTGAGGGTGCATACGGCGGCAACGAGATCAACGAGTCGAATCGGAGAGTATTGCTCTCTTGCAACCCATGCACGTATCCAGGCGACCGTCTCGCAAGTTCCACCTCGAGCTATGCCAAACCTTCGAATGCTCCCCTCAATCTCGGAAACAGCTCCAGCGCAGCCCCATAATAAACCTCCTTCCTCAACTCCTCATCCATGGGGTACTCATCGATAAACTTCGCATGAGCTTTACTCTGTCTCTCAAAAGCATGAGGATAATCACTTCCAAACAACAAGTGACCTCTCTTGGCGAACTTGAGAATCAGAGGAAAGACCTCTTCACTCCCCGATAACGCCGTCTCGAAGTAGAACTTCCTCGCTCCCTGCAATCCGTCAGTACCATGACCATATCACATGCGGTGAACAGCAGAACTTACTTCATAAATCTCCTCAGCACTACCCACCACTCCACCAAACTCCGGCATAGCCATCATAGTAGCCCTTCTAACCAGTGCAGGAAGTGTGCCTCCAGCATGCGACAAGACGATCTTCACATTCGAGAACTGTGCCATTCTTCCGTTGACAATCATATCCATGCCCGTACGACCAGTCTCATGAGGCCAATCGAACGCCGGACCAGTCACTTTCTCGTTAAATTTGCCAGGATTCGGACCATTATCGCATGGCAGCACGAATATCACAGCCTTGCGTGCATTCAATTCTTTCCAGAGGGGAATGAAGTCCACATCCCAAGATAGTTGTTTGCGCCATAGCTGGTGAATAACGTCACTCCGTCTGCGTCCAATGTGTCGAGAGCATACTTCAGCTCCTGTAACGCATATTCCATACCATGCGTTATCGGAGACGGAAGCGTCGCTAACCAACCCACAGAACCCGGAGATCTCTTCTTAAGAGAAGCACACAACTCATTCATAGATCTCGCAACTCTAGCAGCCTCGTCTGGATCTTGAACATGTGATACTCCTGGCGTGCTGACGGAGAAGATTCGTGCGGAGATGTTAAGGTCTTTGCAGAAAGAGGAGTCGAGGTCGTAGGTCCAGTTGGGAGCGCGCATGCCGTGCATGCCTTCTGTTGATCCTGCTTGGTCTTCAGTGACAGTAGAGGGAGCTGATGTTTTGAGTGAATTCAGACAGACCTGCAATCTCCGGAGGGATGATGTGGTGATGGACATCGATCTTTGGTATGGTTGGCATGATTGATATGCTTTGTGGAATGCTGCTGGTAGTAGAGATGTTTGCGCTTGATGAGATGCTTGTGCTTGACGAAAAGTCATCACAGGCATGGTTGTAGGGCATATATACGCGGTTTCTAGATCGTGGATGCTGTGTTTGGCATAACAGAAATCCCGAGAGAGGACTTCTTCGCGTGCCATCCCGAGATTGAAAGCATCCTTACGACTTGTTTGGGGACACTCCCGAGTTGGAAGCGTCGTTCAATCGGGGAGATCTAGGTGTTGACTGTGTAGAAGGCAATGAAGATGTGCCGGTGTGATAGAAAACAGGGAATTGGACATGAGTAAGCGTAAAAGTGGTGGCTCAATGAACCCAATCTCGACGCGCGTGCTTCTCGAACAACACGAGATGCATCAACACATCATGGCAACCATCAAACAAGGCATCGAGACAGATCGATTACTCGGCAGGACAGGTTAGAGTTGGCATCACAATGACTGTGCTCATGAATCTGCTCGGCTGCCTCCCCGGGCTCTCCGCGCAAAAGCAAAAGCTGCCGGTGGTATGGCACATCAGCAGCCTGCAGATGTCGTAGTCAAATGCAACTATAAGCACTCATAATATGTTCGGACAGCTCCCCAGTGCCTACTTGGGCACTATCAACAATGGCAATGAACATCTCTGTACCAGCGGACCACCCACCGAAACGGCGTAAGATCTCAGAGTCGTGAGTCTCCCTCGAATATATCACTATACTCCAGCTAACGTGCCCTCCAGCTGTAGCTTCTGCCGCTCAAAGAAGACTCGCTGTGATGGCCAACGCCCCGCATGTACGCCTTGCACAAGGAGAGGCATCACTTGCCAGTACACAGACAGGGCCATGGTTGCAGTACCTGCTGACACTCTTACGAACCTTGAGACTCGTCTTTGCAAGCTAGAGTCGCAACGAAGGACGCCTACCTTTAGCCCCACCAATGATCTTACTAGAGACGCTTCAATTGGGCATGAAGCCGACTCGCCGCACGAGTGCAATACTACCAGATTCATACAGAGCATCTGGCGGGCATCCAACTCTAACTCCACGTATGAATCAGTCTTCACTGGAGAAAATCTCGATGGAAGGATCAACACATCTTCGCTGAGCCTGCCTAATCGAGCGACAGCAGACAGTCTCCTGCATCTGTACGAGCGGCACGTCTACCCACTGTTTCCGATTCTGCACATGCCTACTATCCGAAGTACATACGAACAACAGGTGCCAGATCGTCATCAAAAGTCTTCTGAGTCCGTCGTTTTCTACGCGATCATGAACATGATCTTCGCCATGGGCTGCCTCAGTGGAACGGCCGTAACCGCTGCAGAGAAGATTCAGGAGAGAGCGAACGCTTTTTACGAACGTGCTCGGCAGCTTTTGCAGCTAGATGCAGTCGACGAGCCAAGCTTGGCTACTGTGCAGTATAGTCTCCTCACCACGCAGTACTTGCTGTACAGCCGAAGACACAATCGTGCTCACTCAGCTGTCGGTGTGGCCATTCGAGCAGCTCAAACATTGAGATTGGACTGCGTCGCAGAGACGGCTGCTGATCAACGCACTAGAGAGATGGCACGACGGGTCTGGCATGGGTGTGTGACGACAGAGAGGTGAATTATCTCAATGTTGAAAGAGTCAATTCTCGCCTACTGACATTCTCTAGACTTGTGTGTGGCCTCAGTGGACGAAGAGTTGCCTCATTCGCAGAGTACAACGTACCTCTGCCAGAAGCGATCGACGACCAACATCTGCTACTCAACGGAATTGGCTCACAGCCATCAGGCGCAAGCTCGATCACCGCAGCCTGGATTGTCACGATCAAGCTGTTTGCTATCATCGAAAGTGTACGCTGGGTGGTCGTACCTAGTGAACACGTATCGCTGTCTGACCTTACAACGGTCCTTCAGCTGAACGGCAAGATTGATGAAATACAGGAGTCATTGCCAGCTCACCTGCAACGTTCATCGAGAGCTCATCCTAGCGCAAATGGAGCTCGAGATGAGATATTCATGTTGCAAAGTGATGCGATTATGGCAAGGTGTGTACTTAACCGCAACATCACTCGTGCACTCACTGACGTGGCAGAATCCAATGGATGCGGCTTTTGCTCATGAGGCCTTCCATCTTGGCAGCTGCACGGCAGTCGCTGTCATCAGATGATCGCAAGACCTCCTCACTACGAACGACGGACCGATTGCGAACCGAGATATGCCAGATATGTGTCCAAGCGGCCATGGATACCATCGCCCTCTTAGAGACGAATTTATGGTCTCCTATCCGGATCATGAGCAGTCTTGCTCTAGCCACGGCCTTCTCTGCTGCAACCGTCCTTGTCGCTGCTTCTCTCGTGCCTGACCTAGAGAAACGTTTCGACTTGCCTGGCGTGCGAGTGTCACAAGCTCTGAATGTCATGAACAACCATCGTTGGCAGGTCGATGGTTCTGCAAAGGCGAAGCAGCAACTCGAGCACTTCATGAATACGATTGAGGAAGTCAGATCTCGGCATCGAAGTCCTGGTGGTAAGTCTGGAAGTGAGGTCATCGACTTTCAGAGGTAGCTAACCTGTAGCAGAAAGAATTGACTCGACTATGCTGCCGAACGAGCCTTTGCTGGATTACAGCGAAGCTTTCTGGAGTTTCGATCTGACAGATCCACTTTGGACTTTTCAGTGGAGCGGCGAGGCATCTGTGAATGACAGCGCAGGACTCATGATTTATTGACCTTGATTCCCCTAGCTATTATTGTAAGATGATATGCAGTTTGTAACAGAGATACCAGAAGCGCAGCGGATCATGTCTTTTACTGCATTGAAGAGTGCGTAACTCTCTCTCACAAGCACGAGTAGTGTCGTATCGCTGATAACCATACGCTTTAGTGATATGCTCACAGTGACAGACCAAGATCGGACAGCACTGCGGGAATCATACCTTTCCAAAAGACATACACTGCAACGAACTCCACGATCTGCTACCATTTCGGCCTGACACTCTTAGAGCCCAGCTTTTCACGACTTCGGTCGCGCATCCTTTGTGCTTGCCTTGACCTGCTGCGGGCGCCATGGGAAAATTGTGATGCAGGCTCGATGAAACTGAACATGGCCGATGCAGACTGTCGACCGAAATGTGACTCCGCCACATGGTCCAACTCACATGCTCTTCAGATATTCTTCCTCTGAATCTGAGTCGAGACCGGGCCGCCCAGGCTTCTGAGCTGCATTGATCGCGTCGCGATTGTTCTCGGAGAACCTTTCTCCGACTGGTCGTTTGGCCATCCCTCCCTTGGTTGCCCGGTGTTCCGCCTGGCAAAGGGCCCACAACTTCAGGCCAGAAGAATCGATTGTCTCAGTTCTTGTGTCGCCTTGCGATGTGGTTGGGAGCTGGTATCTGGCGCCGTGGTCGCAGTCCGTTGTTGCGGGAAGTCGGCCATGATCAATCTCGCCAGACCTTAGTGCTGTTGTGCAACCCATCCGGTGTCACTGCCTACTATGATGCAGACTCTTCCTTCCTTTCCTTGGCTGCTCGGTGTTCCACCTCGCGGAAAGCTCTCCAATTCCAGGCCAAAAAGATCAAATGTTTCCGATCTTGTAATGCCTCACAACATGGTTAGGAGCTGGAACGTGGTACCATGGTCGCCGTTGTTTGCTGTGAGAGGTCGGCCATGATTGCTAAGTATCGGCCGGCCTTGTAGTGTACTGCAACGTCCTCCGATGTCACTGCCTACTACGGTGCAGGGTAAGAACTGCCACATCAGAAGAGGCAAGACTCACTTTGCCACAAGCAGTTGCAAGAGAAATAGAAGGTGCTGCTTGGGCGGGTCTGTCAACATTGATGTTCTTGACTCTTCCCTCTTCCCTCTCTTCTCTTACATCAACATCGCCATCCAGACACCAACACATCCAGACATCAACACATCCAGACACCAACACATCCAGACAGCAACACATCCAGACACCAACACATCACATCACATCAAGACACAATGCAGTACACACTACTCTTCGCATCAGCTCTCGCAGCTCTGGCACTTGCAGCACCACTTGACCCACCAGTAATACCACTTGCACCAGTAAGTTCTCTCTGAGGCATCAACCAGACCAAGCTAACTGGCTCAGGCTGCCGAATTCGATTGCACAATCTCATACGACGGAGAAGGCAATCCCAAGATCGTCTGCGACGTCTCAGGCGAACTGGGTCCAGACGACAACGACAGACGCTCTGCCTCCGTCGCAGCACCACTCGAGCCTTCAGTAAGTTCTCACTCTTCTCTGAGGCATCGACCAGACCAAGCTAACTGGCGCAGGCTGCCGAATTCGATTGCACAATCTCATACGACGGAGAAGGCAACCCCAGAATGAGCTGCGACGTCTCAGGCGGACTGAATTGAGTGCGGCGCGGTGTGGATTGACGGACCTACGAAATTGATGAGATGGAAACCTGAGAACGAGCATGCAGACACCTGAATACAACCTCTACCTCCTACCACTTGCTTCCTGACACTCTACTCATCGTTGGTGTATGCGACCGAACTGCAGTCAGCTAAGCCCTTGTAAGAGGCAGCTAAGATCGCTTATGTAGACTGGACAAACCGCAAAATAGCGAGCTTTGCACGAGTGGGGCCATGGGCGAAGGACATGAAGATGGGAGGCACCAGATTCCTCTCAGTCTATCCCAGTGGTCATGTAAGCAGCAGCAGCCAAAGACTGTACAAAGCCAACAGTGAGGAAGTACTAACAACAGCAGATCGGTGGCATGATAACCCAACTCTTCTACACATTCTACCTAGGCACGACCCTCATCTTATCATCTCGAACACTTTTCCCTTCAACAGCATCAGGAACCCTCGACCTCGCCGACTCAGGACACGCCGATGGTCTTACAGCTGCGCCCTCCCTCCTGACCGAAATGGTTCGAGAATCGGACATGCTCCAAAGAGTACGCCAACTATCATACATCCTAATAGGCTCCACAATCATGGGCAAGTCAGAAGTAGAAACTCTCACACAAAATGGCGGCCCTCGCCTCTTCAACGTCTATGGCTCAACAGAACTCGCGCCCTTGACGCAGAAATCTGTCGACGCGGAGGACTGGGCTTACGTTTCTTTCGCACCGGAAGCTGGTGTACATATGGAGCATTGCGAATTGGACAAGACGTACGAACCCGTTATCAAGCGACATCCAGCTGGCTCAAACTACGAACTGCCAAGCGTATTCTGCTCCTTCCCAGATAAACAAATCTTCCGCAGCGGAGACCTCTTCACTCCTCATCCAACGAAAGCCAGTCTATGGAACTTCCTCGGACGCAAAGATGATAAGATCTCCCTAGCCAATGGCCATTCCGTGAACGTCGCTCCTTTGGAAGACATCATCAACAGCTGTCCTGGAGTCGACACGGCGATTCTTGGCGGAGAAGGTCGATCGAGTACGATTTTACTTTTCGTACCTCACGAGGGAGAGGATCCGGAGCGGTTGAGGGAGAAGGTCAAGCCGTATGTGGAGAAGGCGAATAAGTTGTGTGAACCCTCTCTTTGCTGTGAGAAGTGATCGGGTGCTTGTGATTCCGGCGAGGGGGGAGTTGGAGTTTGTGACGCTGACGGGGTCTGTTATGAGGAGGGAGATACTCGAGGAGTTTGAGAAGGAGATTGAGTTCTGAGAGCGATATGGAGTAAGTCTGGTAGAAACAACCTCGCCCCAGACGGTGAACAAGAGGTCGTGATACAGAAGCAAAAAGTGAAGAACTGCGTTTGGAAACAGCCGGAATCGAACCAAGCATCCCTCTCAGACCTGGCCCCGTGAACCGACTGGCTCAACGGGAAGCATCAACTGCTGAACAGAAGGAAGTCCCAGTCTCGAGTGCCCTACCATTGGACCATATTCCCTGCTGAAAGAAGATTGAGAGGGGAGAGGGGAGGGTGTATGTGAGGGTCACAATTTCTGACTCCATGTCAGCTCCGCCGAGTAATGACAAGACCACCGTGTACCTAGGAAATACGCTGAAACAATCATTGAGGATAGAGACATCGCGTCCACTTCTAAATGCTCTGGTGATGGTGTAGATACGGCCAGACGTGCGACAGTGTGAAGTAGAAAGTTCTAGCTCTCTAGATGCGATCGCTAGAGATGAACTCGGAGTGCCAGGCCGAGAATATCTGTTGTCGTAGAGCTTTGTTAGAATATCGAACTTGGTCTCCGAGATGTTAGGGAATAGAAGAAAGTCTCATGCCATCAAGTCGTCATAATAGTATACATTACATATAATCGTTATAGTATCCTTACACAGCAGCGCTTCATGTATCACAATATGCGCCTCCAAGCTCCCTCGCTTTTTATCATAATCATCCTCCCCCTTCAACTGTTCTAAGCCTTAGGGGCAGCACCCATATATTGTTTATTCGGCTTCGGATTCCCCTGATACTTACACTTCGGAAACTTAGGAGCCTCAGTGAAGTAAGTCTTGTAATAGACATTATTCCCATTGTTCTGGACAATGTCCAAGCTTGGGCCAATCGGTCCACCAGCAGTTTGCGAATCAGGATAGAGGAAGTTGTTGCTGAGAGTATTACCCGGGCAGCCTAGAGTAGTGCCATCGAGACCTAGAGCAACGAGCTTTCCAAGAAGGTTTGAGACAGCGGCTTGAGCGGCTTGAGATTCGCCAGCGAGGGCGAGAGGAGTGATGGAGTTGAGGCCTTGGTAGACGTTACACAAAATGGTAGAAGCGTTGAGGTTTGGTGTTCCGATCTGACCGAATGGCATAGCGACTGGGTTTGCTGGGTAGATTCGCGTGAAGCCATCTGTGAGAGCTTCAACGGCACCGTAGGGAGTTGCACGACGGTACCAGTTCTTTGGCCAGCGCTCGGGGACGTATTGGAAATTTCCGGTCTTCTTGTCTAGTTTGGCTCCAACGATGTTTGAGATTGATTCGTAGTTGGCTACACCGCCTGCGCCGTATGTGCCGTTGCTGAAGTACTCTGGGTAGAAGTTGAAGGCTACTACGGAGACGATGGATGGGAAGGGGAAGTAGTAGATCCATGGGTTGTAGGTTTGGGTGAAGCGGCTGTTTGCGCTGTAACTTGAAGGGTGTTAGACTTATATGATTTGTCGCAGATGAGGAAAGGCTTACTGTTTTCGCATAACATCGTAGCTGAACTCTTTCTTAGGATCCTGAAGCACGAACTCAACATTCTGCTTGAAGATACGAGAGCTCAAGTGGTGGTTGTCACCACAGCCATTGTAGTAGTCCTCACGGTTTGGCGAGATATCGACTTCAACGGTGGAGTGTCGGTTCAAGCCTCCAATGCCGTTGTTGGAGCTACCGATGGACCAAGACTCAGTAGCTGGGTCACCGTCGGTAAGAATGGCAAAGATGGAGAGGATAGTGCTCAAGTCTGTGCCCATGTTGAAGCCACGTGCGGTAGCCTCGACTGCTTGTGCCATTGTGACTGTGCCCTGATTAGCATGTTATGCTGACGATCGATCTGAAAAAGACGTACTGATGCCGTCCCTGGGCAGGTAGCCATAGTTGGCCAGCAGGTTCAGACCAGGACATGGTCCACGAGCATCATTCGGTCCTGGCTCCTGGAACACGTAGTTCGGTTCTGGTCGCAGATTGTTTGGATCGATAGCTGCGGCGACTGAACCGGCAATGCCCTCAACATCATTGATTAAGTTTTGCAACAAGTTGGTGGTCTGTCGCTTCTCGAAGTCAGATTCAACGTTCTCCCTCACGGCACCAGGATATGCCAGGGCAATGGCGGGCAGGGCGAGCAACGCAGCGGACTTCATCTTCAATGGCGATGAGTTGGGGAGGAAGCAGAAAGTGATGAAGACTGAGATGTGTGTTGTTCTGCTCGACTACTCGTGCAGGCGAGATAAATATGTCGAGAATCAGCATCCTGACGCAATGCTCTCTGACAACAGATCGTGATGTCGAGGCGCACAGCTAACTTCTTCCAGTGTCGTTGAGCTGAAGCGAAGCATCATCGTGGCGCCGTTGCAGTGTTGTCGAACGGCTGATATGGTATACGATTGATCGGGGAATCCTAGGAGGCAACTGCTTGAGCCGCATTGAGTCTGCGCAGAAAGAGATCTTCGACCGTTGAGTTGTCAGCCGTCGTGTAACGTCCCGTTAAGGTAACATTTGTGGTACTCAAGGATGCCGAACGCTAAGTCTTCAAGAAGCACGGATGTCGAAGTAAGCATAGCTTTGATTATAAGCATCGGTTCCGGCAAGAAGGCTATGGCTCCGGACATCATGTATTACAAGCTTCGCTTCGGCCATTGCTCACGTTCATCCCGATAACACTTCGATCAGAATCGTTGTCCTACGCAGACAGCGTGTCCATTGGCCTTGGTAATATGTGTGCAGTCGAGCGTAGTTGCGAGCTGCAGCCTCCTCAACATCTCTCGAGACGGAAGCTGGGCTGCATGCCACGTATGAGAATGCTGGAAGGCTTTCATGTTGGTTGATAGCTTGCACGTGTCAGTGCTAGGCGGCCTGACCACCGGAAGTATGATGATTGGATGGAATTTGCGGTTTGTTGCACGGTTGTGCTGTAAGCATGAAGGATCTTGAAGAAATCTATGAGATCTGCAATATCTCATGCATGATTGAAGATGTGGCGCCGCCGCATTCCAAAAGTGGAAGTACCACAGGCGCGCTAAGTGCCATAGGGCTCCACAAGTGAAGAGAGGCTCCCAGGATATGCCATGCGGCTCTGCTCGACAAGCGACGTAGGTGAGAACTTTTCGACAGCCACATTGGCGATAAAGCTCGTTGTCAGTGTTCATTTGCAGTCCTGTCCTGTCCGATCGTGGGACCGATATCCTTCGTGAGTGCTGCGAAGTGTACAATGATGACCTGCAGCGTGCAGCAGGAGCTCTTCTATTCTTGTTGTCTTCATCTTTCGAGTCAGACCCGAAATTGGTATAGGATGGAGATCGTCAAAGATCGTGATCAGTGTATCCGGCAGGCGGGAAAGGGAGCCAAGCCTGTCGGTCCTGACTCCGTCTCCTTGCACTGACTTTCAGCCCCGAAAGCAAGCGTTTAGGCGAGTTCGGAATGGTATAGATGCCGCAGATGACATATGTGTTTGCGGTGTGGGCTGTCCTAATTCTGTTAGATGGTATGCTTATTGGTCCTTCCTGCTGACAAGATGACGGCGGTGTGTGATCAGCTAGATTTTATAGCCCACCGCAGGCCACTTCAGCGAAAGCTGGAAACAAATGCCGGAGCGCAAACTGATCGACCTTAGGCATCGCTTATCGTTGTCCGCCCAGTCGGTGCCTGGGGCGTGCCAGCAAGCGAGTAGTTGCAAGGAGTATCGATATCGACAGCTACCTTACCTTACCGTCCATGCAAGTATGCGGGAAGCTGCATCAGCAACCAGGTCTTGGGCGGAAGTCGCGTAGCTCGCGTAATCTGTTGTTTCGTGATACCTCAGCTGTAGAAGTATTGGTTGCCTAGCGTGCCGCTTGATGCAGAGAACGCGCCGTTGGCATGCGTTGAGGAGAGTGACAGAGTGTCATGAGTTGGACGTAAGACGATGTTCGAAAGAGGAAGGGAAGGAAGGAGATGAGAAAGAAAGAAGGGGGCCATCTGACTCTCGGCGAAGGCATCAACAGTTGCTGCCTTGATCCCAGTCTCTAGCAAACCAGTTCAACATGTCTGCGTCCTGTCTGCGACTTCAGCAGCCTGGTAAACTCACTTTGCCAGAAGCATGGTTTCCGACGATACAAAAATACGGCTATGTCCTACTAGCTATCATCTTTCTCTGCTTGATCCCGTGAGCTGTCTGGAATCAATTGGCGTGCTGGTAAGCTGCAACGAGCAAGGAAAGGTCAGCATATGGAAAGCATCTCTGCACACCGATTAATGTTTCTGTGTTTCTGTCAGTCAGTCCCAGACCTTGACTATCGTTCGCACATGGAGATAAAAGCAGAGTATAGAGACATTCTTCGATTCATTCATACATATCGATGCTTAATTCGCACTCGAAGCAGTCCCATTATGGCCGCTCTGCTCGCCCACTACGACGTCGCTTAGGATCAAAGCCTTGTTGCTGAGATTCCTCGTGCCTTCTCTTCCTACTCTCCTGCCCACTTTCTCCATCTCGTGGCATATTTCTGCCACTAGCCTCTCTTCGATCGTCTGAACGTGGCTGCTGATCATCACGTCGACCGCTTCTGAAGTCTGCTTGCGGTCCTGATGGCGCCATGCGGTTAGCACCACTCTGCCTCTGATCACTCTGGTATGGGCCTTGTGGTGGTCCATTGAAGGAGCCAGATGCGTGAGAACGGTGAGAATGGCCATCATCTGGGCGTGGCTGTTGGCGTTCGGAGCCTCGTGAATCACCCCGGGAGCTATCACGAGGCCGCTCATCGCGGGACAATCGATCTCGTCTGCTTCTGCTATCGTCGACAGGAGGACCTGGTGGTGGTGGAGGAGCATTGCCTGGACCAAACGCAGGCTCGTTGTGAGGTCGCTCGCGGCTCGGATGGCGACTGCCTGATTGTCTGCCTCCGTCACGATGTCGGTGACTGCGCTCGTCTCCGCGATCTTGTCTCGATTGGAAGAGGTCTGAAGTTGATGATGGTGCCGCAGGCGGAGCCATCGTTGGAGCACCTGATACGCTTGACTGCCTAGATGAAGCACCTCGGAACATCACATTTTGTGGACTGGCCTGACTTCCGTTGCCTTGCAGCGTAGCGTTGATACTGGCACGTTGTCTATTCTTCTGCTCTCTTTGTGCTGTTGTCGCAGGACCGGATGGTGGCATGTTGTTCGCAGGAGAAGGTCCAGTTGGTGTTCCAGATGGAGGACCATGACGCCCAGGTCCACGAGGAGCAGACGGTGGAGCTGCTGCCAACGGCGAGCTTGCACTTCCGTTCCGTGGACCATTCGGTGCAAAGCTGGTCTGAATTGGCTGAGGCTGTTGGCCAAGCTGGTTGAGTCTGCTTGGGTGCACGGCTGGACCACTCTCGGTAGCAGGCGTGCTTGGCGCAGAATTGGGCGCCGAAGCTCGATCTAGATGGCCGCTTGACTGGCGGGAAGGTCCTCGAGGTGCCGCAGGAGTGGAATGCTCGGGTTGTCGTGCAACTGTTGGCGACGGCAAAGGCGTGGTGCCTGCCTGAGGGGCTGTGAAGTTTCGGCTGCCTCTACTAGCTGCGGGACCATGCTTGGGGCCTGTCGGTGGCTCGGCAGGCGCATTCAACCGCCCGTATGTCGACTCTGCTGTAGGGGGTGGCATCTCCTGCAATCTGGGACCTCGCGATCGAGACCCTCGTGGCGTCAGATCCTGCTGAGGCTCAGCGCGAGCTGGAGCGTCTCGTGAACCCTCAGATTCTCTCGATCGCCCATTGGTGCGACTGTCAGATCGTGGCTGGAATTGTGGCGGCCCATTGCGCTCCTCCGGATGACCACGTTCTCTTCGCTGCTCAGCTTCCAGGTCCACGCGGAACCGATCCCTAGGATTTGGACGTGGGGTTGAGTCCTGGTTGATCATGGCAAGACGAGCTGGATTGACTGCCACTGGTTCTTGTGGGGCAGGCGCAACAGAGCTAGCAACTGGGGGTGGGCCTCGATGACTCTCGGATGTGACGGCCACTGAGGAGAGATGTGGCATGCGATCTGGATGCAGACTGCTGTCCGAAGCTCGGCTGGATAGTGCTGGGCGCTCTCGTGATTCAGGCGCGTGCCGACTCTGATGGGTGGGCGCATCATGTCGAGAACCACGAACCTCTTCACGACCATATCGAGCATCGGCTGGTCCACGATCGTAGGCGCGCTCATCACGATAAGACCCGCGACTGGCTGGTGCCGGCGACGTTCTGCCTCTGCCGCTTCGGTGACTTGGTGACTGGTCTCGCGAGGCAGGGCGTGCTTCACCACCTCTCTCGAGTCTGCCATAATGCTCATCTGGTCCTGGTCGATCACCATAACGGGAACTGTGCCGTGGTGCAGACTGTCCAGAGCCTGGTCTGTTATATGCGGATTCTTCAGGACGATTTGGCAGATCCCGAGGCAGTCTTGAGCTTTCTATCCGATTCGAAGCATCTCTGGAATCTGGTCGTTGTGGTACACTCGGATGCGGTGCGTTCCTGGATTGATATGGCGCCGGCGTGGACGGCTTAGAGTCCGATCGTGACACGTCTCGTCCTGGCATCGAACGTGCTGGACGCGCATCTGCCGGCTTCTGCGGTTCCCTACTTGGAAGCGACCTGTCTGCGGGTGCAGCATCTTTTGCGCCATTGGGGGCCGTGTTCGCTGCTTTGGCCGCAGCCATCTGTTCGTCTCTGATCTCACCATCCTCAACAGCAGACTCCTTTCTCGGTGCACCATTACTAAGAGTGGGCTTGAAGTCTGGCGCTGAAGCATTGAGCTTTGCAGAACCTGGCTGAGGAGTCTCTGGTCTCGCAGAAGACTCTTTGCCACCAGACTTCGTCCCGTCCTTTGCGCCTTCGCCAAGTCTGAACGCCTGTGGCAGAACCCACTGCTTCTCTCGGTTCTGAATAGGTCCTCGGAGCGACATAGCTGCAAGCTTGAGATCGCTGCGCTGCTCCTCTTTCGACAACCTCTCAACTTGGTCCATCATGTTCTTGCCCATGAACTTGAGTGCCGGGAATACCGAAGTGATGCCATTGAGAACGATGATGCCGTTGCGGATATGCATGTACTCACCCGACTCGAAGCAAGCTTGCAGCGCTCCGTTGAGAGCGGCATGAACGTTGAACAACATCCTGCGGAATGTCTCCCAGTCCATGACAGACTTTGGCTCACCATTGGGCTCGAAGATCTTGACGAAACCTGGGAGCTTCTTCTTCAAACCCAAGGCCTCTTTCTCGTACGTCGCCTTATCTGCGTGCCAGCGATGGAGAAGCTTGAGCACTTCCCACAAGAACCGTGCAAGATGCTGAGCTTCGTTTTGTGTACACTCAAATATGAGTGAGCACAACTGCTTCTTCTTGAACAGTTGATGTAGAAGATGCATGAGGCTGAATCCAGGAGTGCCGTTCTGGTGCATGAGTTTCAGCATCTCGAACGAATAATGCGAGTCGATAGCCGATAGCATGGCTCGCGGCAGAAAACACTCTTGCAGGAGAGCTTGATGCTTCGCTTCAATTGCAGCCTTGATCTGCTGCTGGTCCACGGCGGCAGACTTTGGAAACCAATAGGTGTTCTCGCCAGGAACGACCTTGTTACCAATCTTGCCGCCACTGATGCGAGTGCGCACTGCCATGTATGCAGCCATGTGCTGCATCGGCTCGGACTTCAAGCTGTCGAACCACTTTTGCAAAGTTCTCTTCCGAGCATCGCGCTCCTTGGTTGCGATACTGGTCAGATCAGTGCGGTCGCTGTTGATCTGCTTTATCTCCTGTTCGATGCGACTCGTCTCCTTCTGGTAGCTGTCGGTAGGCACAAGGACATCCTGGTGTGTCAGAGTCCAGAATGTGACATAGAAAGGAATGCTGAGTCGCGCAGCAAGCTCAGGAAGCGCATCGGTGAGCTGCTGAATGACAGGTTCCAGGACTGGGTGCCAAGGGCTCGATGTCGATTGCTCCTCCTCAGTACCTTCAGTCTTCAGATCCATCACTGATGTGTCGTTGCTGTCACCAGCGTCCTCAGGCTTGGCTTCGGACCCTTCCATAACAGTATCGCCAGTCTTATCCGTAGATGCAATGTCCGGCTTCTCCTTCTTGTCATTCTCTTGCTTCTTGGCAGCGTCATGCTCGTTCATGCGGCTGCGGATAGCCATGCGACGAATCATCAGCGCAACGCTGGGCTCAAGGCCAAAGTCCTGTACAAGTGCACCCACTTCAGGTACGGCTGCCTCAAGCTCTTGTGGCTTGAGGTTCCATTTCAGCGCATCAAGATACTGTGCGAACACAGCTGATATCTTGTCAAGATTGTTGCCGACCACCTTCAGTGGCGCAAATCGAAGCTCTTCGCCATGTGCGTAAAGCTTGCGATCCTGCGCGATGGCAACGAGGAGCTGACCAACCAGGCCTGAATTGCTTAGGCACTGGATGAGACGTCTTGCCGGCTTTTCCTTCTCCTTTCTATGCCTCTGATCCGATAGCTGCTCCAGGATGTAGCTCTGCAATGAGACACCACCAGCCATCGCTAGCACTTGAGTGTCGTTGAACTCCACATCTGAGCGGATGCCCGCCATTTCGACCAAGATCTGCTCGAACATCTCCAGATCGGTCGTTTCTCCGGCTCTGAGTTTCGACGCAAGGTATTGCAAGATTGGTGTTGGGTTCAAGTAGGTATACTTGGAGAAGAGATTGGCAACGAAGCGCGACAAAGCCTGCAACCATGGACTCGTAAGCATGCCATCGCCTTGCATGCGGTTTCGATGATTGCCGCTAAGTGAATTGATAAGTGCCCAGGTAAGCACCTCGTATGCCATAGGCGAGAAGTATTTTGTGCATTCCACCAAGCTGGGGATCATGTTCGCATAGACTTCGAGCTGACTGATCATCTCGCTCATGACGATGCCGGGTGCTGCCAGTGATACTTTGCCAAGTGCTCTGCCTTGCTTACGGACAGTGTCGTTGGAGACACGGCGAAGGACGTCACGCACTTCTGCTCTGTTGCGCGCGAAAGCATCACGGACATCTGGCTGTCTTGAAGTAGAGCCTGAGAACCACTCCGCGTAGACGTTGTAGCGAATGCTGAGTGGATAGAGCTTGAGTAAGTCAAAGACTTGCTGACTGAGCTGGGGATTGTGTTTACCACAGCTCAGTGCAGGAACAAGTAGACGTCGGAGGAGCACAAGCCAGCGCGTTCGATTGGATTGTGAGGCGTCGCCAGTTAGGTTCTGCTCAGCAAGGCGTAAGAGTGTCCCATAGATCTCGGTATCTTGGCCGATCTTGGGTCCCAGAAAGCCGATGAAGGTATCGCACAAGAGGTATACGTCGTCAGAGCTTTGACAAAGAGGAACGTTGTCGCTCCAGTCGCTGTAGTAGTGTCTATACTCCTCGCCCGAATCCCGGAAGCAATCGTTGTGCAGCCATCTTATTGGCTTCTTGACTGTCCAAGAGCCGACTGGTAGCTGACCATTTGGCTGGACTGTCGTGTTGCTGAGACGTTCGTTCGTGGTACGGATATCCTGCTTATCAGGCAGAGGCTTCATAGACTCAGTCATGTTGCTCAACATGTGCCGCACTATCCGAAAGAGGAATGGAGGCAGTTCGCTGTCCACCTCTGCCAACCACGGGAAGCGCCCAAGGATGTAAAGCGCTTCTGGAAGGGCTCCGATAAGCAATAGTGCTTTGAGCAGGTAAAGCTTCTGGTTGATCGGAGGCGGCAACTCTGGCTTAGCATCATCTTTCTTGTCCTGAGCTGGTGTTGAGCCATCATTCTTGCTCTTATCGAGACGTGGGTTTCGCGAGATCGGAGTGTCGTCTGGTAGGGCACCTGCCATGAGAAGGGCATTCATTCCGCCACCAGGTCTGTCCTTTGCATCTTTCTCGGCTTTCTCTTTCTCAAGTCGCTTCTTCTCTGCAGGCATGTCCTGATCAAGCGGATAGAGGTGTGGGTACAGGTCTCGTAGAGAGACAAATCCGATCTTGATAAGCAGCGCCGTCAGGTATATGAGGTTATCAGGCAATGTGTCTTGCGGATCGCGTGCATCGGAAGCATAGAAGCGTAGTTTAAACCCCAGAAGCTGAGCCGCGTCGTAGTTTCCAGGTGGCGGAAGGTGACCCGTTTCTTTCATATACTTCCGGTCCTCATTCACGCGTTGCCGTTTGTGTTGATTGGTCTCCTTTCCACGAGAGTCAAGCTCCGGTCGAGCTTCTTGCTCAAGCAACGGCAGTACAGAATCAAAGTCGACAATCTTGCGCGCACCCAACTCAAAGAATGCTTTGGTGTGCGTCTGTTGCACCTTTTGCCAAAAACGAACATCACGAGTCTGCCTCACAAGGGTCAACTGCTCCCGCTCATCATCAGTGTATGCTGACCTGCCCGAGCCAGGCAGACACCAGGCAGGAAGAGTGCTGAAGCCTTGGTCTTCCCATTTCAGGTTGTCAAGGGATTCATTGCTCGGCCACCAAGAGCTCGCACGGTAAAATTTCATGAAGAAAGGATAAGCTTTGACCAGGAGATCGGCACTGACGTCCAGGGTGATATCCAGAACGCGGCCAACATCAAGATCGAAAGCTCCAACAAGAGCCTTGACACGCTGGAAAGCGTCTTCGGCGATATAACGATTCTCTCCGTCACGCTTCTCAAAGGCTTGCTGCGCGGTGTTGAAGAACTCAGTAATCAGCTTGGCATATCCTTCGCTCTCCTCCCGAAGTAGGTTGAAGTTGGCTTGTCGATAGAGGGCATTGGTCGTCTTGCGGGTTCGCATCTTCTCGAAGGTACTGCGTACGAGGCCTAATTCCTGCAGCAGAGGTATATCGAATTCGAGTCGCATGGTCTCCTGATCGATTCCAGTGGCAGCCACAAGTTCCTTCAAGACCTCTCCCTTGTGGCCGGATTCGAAGAGGAACGACAAGTTGCTGAGGAACAGGAGCTCGGCACCTAAGCCATCGCTTTCTTGCCTGACAGCAATCAACGATCGCACAGAATGGCCAGCTTGCTGGCCCGTCAACCTTCCATCCAGAGCTGACCGTATCAGCTCCTGAAGAAGGTCGCTGAGTTGCAGATCATCTAGCGAGGCTGCCGAGTCCAGTATCGACTGGCTACCAGTCTCCGTCCATGCTGCCACAATGTCGTCCGCTACATAGGTGTAGTGATATGGCGTCCTCTGATCAATAGGCACATCTTCCATAGAGGTCTCTCCATTGGCGATGGGCGTGGCTCCAGGCACTGGTGTGTCTCCATTCTCGGCTGGCCTGCAGTGTCATATCCTGGTCAGCTTGTGTTTACTTCTGCTCCGCGCCGCACGCTGGCCGGTCGACATCGGGGTATGCTCTTGACTAACGTTTCTAGGCTTGATGCATCCTGTGCGTTGCCATTCACTGGTGTGTTCAGAGCAGACGCCGCCTCATCAGTCACTTCATCTGCTACAGCGCTACCCTTCGACGTACGCCGTGAAGCCATCCGCGATTTCTCGGGTCGATATGGTGAAGCTCGTGAAGCATCGTCGGAAGGTTGGCGTTCGGGTCGCTTCCGTTTGGTGCTCGCGGGAGCCATGATGGCGGCGCGAGCTCGCTGCGCGTGGTGTGAAGGAGGAGATGGAGAAATGTCGCGTCGATGTCAACATGAGGCAGAAAGTTGTAGAAGGAGTGGTTGGCGGAAAGTCGTATGTCGAGTTTCGGCGCGCGACCGGCGCTGTCGATGGTCAAGGCGTTTCCATGCGGCACAAAAGGATGCAAGAGACGATTATTGCTGGACCTGTCTCGAGCGCGAAAGAAATGGGCGATGATGGGATTTCGTGGTTCGTTGTCGTGATCTTGACAGGAAAGCATATGTTGGATCGGCGGATGAGTCAGCGCATTGACGACCTTCACATTTTATGACTGACATTCTGTTTCTGTTCCAGCAAGAACATACACAGCACAAAACATGACAGACCGCAAAGCACAAGTGGCCAGGTGGGTAGAGAAGGCCAAGGCCTTTGAGCCTCTCAACCTCAAGCAGATTGAGAAGCCGTTGGAGGAACTCGACGCCCACCTCACAGTCCGCAGCTACATTGTGGGCTATGGTCCTACCGATGCCGATACAACTGTCTGGAAGACGCTGCGAGGCAACCGAGTGGCAATCAACTTCATCAAGCAGGGTCTTATGGTCAACTTGACCAGATGGTTCACTTTCATCGAGGCGACAGCAGCACCAACCATTGAGCTGCCCACGCGACCAGTCGAGAAGAAGGCCGGCGACGATGGAGCCAACTTCGAGATTGGCTTGCCAAACACCGAGGATGGCGTAGTCACACGCTTCCCTCCAGAGCCATCGGGGTATCTGCACATTGGACACGCAAAGGCGGCATTACTTAACGATTTCTTCGCCCATGAGAAGTACAAGGGCACCATGATCCTCCGCTTCGACGACACGAACCCGTCAAAGGAGAAGGAGGAGTACCAGGACTCGATTATGAAGGATTGTGAGCTGCTCGGAGTCAAGCCGGACAGAGTCACATACACCAGCGACTACTTCCAGGGCTTGTATGAGCGTTGCGTGCAGGCGATCAAGGATGGTCTCGCATACACGGACAACACCCCACAAGAGCAGATGCAGAAAGAGCGAATGGAGAGGAAAGAGAGTGCACACCGCAATGACTCCGTCGAGGACAACCTGGCACACTTCGAGGAGATGAAGGCTGGCTCAGAGGAGGGCATCAAGTGGTCAGTTCGCGCCAAAATCGACATGTCTAGCAACAACGGCGCCATGCGAGATCCTGTCATCTACCGCTGCAACCCAGAGTCACATCACCGCACTGGCACAACTTGGAAGATCTACCCAACATACGACTTCGCTTGCCCGATTGTGGACTCCGACGAGGGTATTACCCACGCTCTGAGGACCACCGAGTACAACGATCGTGATGCCCAGTACCAATGGTTCCTCACGAACCTCAAGCTGCGTAAGGTTCACAACTGGAACTTCTCCCGCATGAACTTCATCAAGACTTTCCTGTCCAAGCGCAAGCTGACCAAGGTCGTTGACGAGGGCAAAGTCTGGGGCTGGGACGATCCACGTATGCCTACTGTTCGTGGTATCCGTCGCCGTGGTATGACCATCCCAGCGCTGCGGGAGTTCATCATCCGACAAGGACCAAGCAAGAACATCAACATGATGGACTGGACTGCTTTCTGGGCAACCAACAAGAAGTACATTGACCCGATCGCGAAGCGTTACACTGCTGTCGAGTCAAAGGACAAAGTGACTGTCACCGTGACCGGCGCACCAGAAGCACCACGCACGGACGAGAAGCCAGTGCACGCCAAGAATGCTGAGCTGGGTAACAAGAAGGTCATCACCAGTAAGAACCTCATTATGGACCAAGCAGATGCCCAATCCTTCGAGGAAGGCGAGGAGATCACACTCATGAACTGGGGCAACGCCATCGTGAAGAAGAAGACTTACTCTCTCGGAGCCACACTCACCAACCTCGTCAAATCCGAGGAGAACCAGATCGTGTCTGGACTTGAGCTTGAGCTGCATTTGCAAGGTGATGTCAAGACTACTAAGAAGAAGGTTACTTGGCTTTCGACAGACCAGGAGCTGGTACCGCTAGTCATGTACGACTTCGACTACCTGATCAAGAAGGACAAACTCGAGGAAGAGGATGATTTCGAGAAGTCCTTGAATCCAGAGACTGAGTTCAAGACTGAGGCTCTTGCTGACTGCAATGTTGCGGAGCTTAAGGAGGATGATATTGTGCAGTTCGATCGCAAAGGATTCTTCAGAATTGACAAGGCCTTCAAGCATGGAGAGGCTGTTGTCGCTTTCCAGATTCCAACTGGAAAGAAGATGTAGAGTTTTATCGTCGCTTAGGCCAAGTGTGGCGAAACGCTGGCGGATGACTTATGATCACCTTCTGGTTCTCAGAGCGTACGATTGCATGAATACATGATAGGTCCGAGCAATAAGATGAGGGCGAGGCTGAACAGCTGAAGAAGGTAGTTCCGTAGAGCATATCATGGTACCTTTCTGTCTCCTCGGGAGCTGACCCACAGCGACCATAGCATATGTCTTGGCTGAAAGTATGACAGGCTATATTTCCCTCGAAGACACCGAGCTCAGCGGACAACCGAGCCCTGAGCCACAACAACAACTTCAGCTCTATCAGTATGTTGCACCACGACCGTGTTCTGACTGCGCTGAAAAGAGCGCTAAAGCTCGACAATGAGCTGTTGTTGCAATTGGAGACATACTACATTCTCCTTACAGAGCTCCCAGGTTGCATCATCTCCATACTGGACGATGCGACTGCGCTGCGAGATCGCCTCAAAGTCACAATTGACAAACTTCCGACGATCTTGGCAGGACCCATCATCATCGACACGTTTGAGTTCGCGGACAAGAGGAGCGCATTCCAGGATGGCATCGCACAAGTGCAAAGGATATGCGACAAGTTACGAACACCCATTCGTGACTGGGAACTATACAGGTATACACTTGACTGGCCCGTTCAAGATCGAGAAGTGCGGCCTTTCCGAGCTGTGCTGCATGGCATGACCAACACAACCAAAGCGCCATTCCTAGACACCACATGTCCGTCGATCATCGAATTCGCCGCTGGACCACGCGTAAAGCTCCAACAGGACTGGTTCACCAAGAAGAACCCAAATCGGGAGGACATGCGTGAGCATGAGCTCTCCCAAGTTGTGCTTACCTGGCTGCGTGGTACTGATCCCCGGCGAACACAGCGAGAGTTGTGTGAGCAGCGCATACCAGGCACAGGACATTGGCTGCTGGATGTTCCCAAGTACACGAAGTGGAAATACGCGGGACAGTCTTGCCTGTTGCTGAGAGGTGATCCAGGCAGTGGCAAGACATTCCTAACATCAAGAGTGGTTGAGGACATCCGTCGAAATGACACCGGACTTCGAGCACTAGGATATTTCTACGTGGCAAGCGACGGCAAGTGCAAACCTGACACTGTCTTGCGAAGTCTTATCAGTCAACTTGGCTGTCAATTCTTCCTTCGCTATGGGCAGGGGCCTAAGACGTTGAGAGGATGGACAGATGGTCTTGCTTGGCCGTGTATCGCAAAGGCAGGCTGGGGCAGAGACTACCCTCACGAACGGAAGTACAATGATTGGGTCTATGAAGCTTCGCTCGAGAATTCTTTCGACATCCTGGTCAATCTTGTTGATGAATTTGAAGGGCAGACTTTCATCGTGGTTGATGCAGTAGATTGCGTGCAGGATCCTGCGGACCTGGTTGGCTTTTTCAAGAGGATGGTGAAAACTGATGGCAATCAGAAGCTACACGTCTTGTTGACTGCTGGGAACGTGAAGTTATACAAGCACCTCTTGAACGACACACCCGTGATCACAATAAGCAATGAAGAACGACATGGCGATCTCACATCGTACATCTTGCGGACGATGAAGGAACCAGTCTTCATGGGCTTGCCTCTGGAGGTGCGCCTCTGTGTGCACGGCATCCTCCATAGTAACAAGGCGCCAAACTTCCACCTAACAAAGTGTCAGCTCGCGCTGTTTTCGCGATGCTCCAAGGATTCAGAAATGTTGAGATCACTTTGCGATAAGCCGCCTAGATCAGTAGCCGACTGCTACTACGAACTGCTTTTAGCTGTACCAGAAGGGTGCTTTAAGGATGCCGCAATCATTCTACGATGGCTGGCAGTATCGCAGAGTCCTCTCGACATCGGAGCTGTCGAGGAGATCATCGAACTCAGCGGACGCTCAACACCCCATTGGGAGACCACTCTTGGTGAGCTCAGGCCGCTGATCACGTCCTCCTGGACATACGATACAGCTGGGAGAGTCTCCAAGACCATCAGCTTCGCGCATACGTCTGTCAGAGACTTTGTACTGTCGATGCCAAGTCTCTCCACCAATCCAGGTGTCGGCAAGACGATAATGCGCCTTTGTATTCGATACTTTGATAGCATCCGTGAGGCCCAGACAGTAGACAGAGTCTGGAGCGACGAAGAGCTCAAGAAGCAATTCCCACTGGCCTTCTTCGCGGCGGACAATTGGCCACGGCTCTACAGACAGCTTGATCGCGCGGATCAGGTAGATCTCGCCGAGCTAGTCATGCTATTCCTCGATCGCGATGCCTCTCGTAAGAACCTTGCGACCTTGATACCGGGACAGCAACGCACTATCTATGGCAGATCCGAACCGTACACAGCCATGGGCTTTGCTTGCCGAGAGGGTCTTGATATCGTCGTACAGAAAATGCTCGACCGCGGCGACGAGACCGACATGTCTCGGGACGTAGGCACTCTGCTAGGACTCGCCGCAAAGTATCGACATCTAGCTACAGTCAGAGTTCTCCTCGATACCGGGCCTGACTTGATCCAGCACGTTGAAGAATATCAGTTTCGGTGGTACATGTGTAACTCTGGAGTGCTAGAAGCTGCTGTCAAAAGTGGTCATCTCGAAGTCGGCAAGCTACTACTCGAGCATGGAGCGGGCAAGAAGTGTGCATGCGTCAAGACTCAATACCGTCATGTACACCACGTCCTCTATGGACCTTTACTGGCTGTATGTCGCACGGGCAATGTGGATATGCTCAAGCTGTTACTGGACTATGGTGCAGATCCGAACGAATATGCGAATCCATTCAAGTGCCCAGAGCGAGAGGATCAAGAGTCTTCCCTGTGCTGCGATATGCCTCTCGCTCAAGCTTCGTTGCAAGGACATGTGGAGTGCGTGCGATTATTGCTTCTACGTTGCACATCTGTGACCGCGGAGTGGGGTATGTTGGCGACTACAAATGTAGTAAAGGAATGTGGATACTGCAAGCGACATCTTGATAGAAGAGCAGTTTTATGGCTGTACGTTGATTATATCCCTGAGATCACGCTCCATTTCGCCGTCGCATTGGGGTACGATGATGTGGTAGCTCATCTTCTCGCCCGGGGAACAGTCCCCCAGACCACGATTCGATGGGATCGATGGAGGTATAGAGTCACACTCAACGCTGCTTCTCTAGCAGAGGCTTGTCTTGAAGGACACTGGACTACGGCGAAACTACTGATAGCGGCTGGCGCGGATCCAAATGCTCGATGCATAAGGAACTATAACAACGATCCTCCACTCGCCTATGCAGCAAAGCAAGGGGTATTAGAGATTGTGAAACTGCTCCTGAATGCTGGAGCTCTAGTCGATGGCGAAGAAGATGCGGAAAATTCCAGAAATCCAGCCCTGCAGCTTGCGGTGTTCAAAGGTCACGAAGAAGTAGTAAAAGCTTCTCATCGACCACGGAGCTGATCTGAACAGTGGCATGGGAGACTATCGTGGCCCAGTCCAGGCAGCCGTGGTCGGGAAGAACGCAAGTCTCTTGCGGCGGGGAGGTGGCGGATCGACGAGCTTGCGAGGAGGTTCACCACCGACGATCCACCTGCGAAGCTTCGCAAGGAATGCCTGCGGCGCTTGGCACGATGTTTGGGGTGTATCTCAGGGTAGGAGGGAGAGGATAGGAGTGTATATAAGTGTGTGTATGTAGTCTAGGAGCTTTTCTAGAATTCTAGGAGAGTTCTTATCCTAGAATCTTCTATAGACTCTAGGACTTCTATAGGAGTTTTGGGAGTTGGTCTAGGAGTTTTCTAAGGACTCTAGGAGTTTTTCTTCTATAAGCTTTTTCTAGGATTTTATAAGTTCTAGGAAAGGTTTTTCTAGGAGGTTCTTTCTTTTCCTTAAGGCTCTTAGGATATCTTAGAAACTCTAGGAGACTTGAAAGTTTTACTAGGAGCCTCCCTTAGAACTCTAGGAGTTTAGGAGTTTTCCTAAGAACTCTAGGACTTTTCTAAGAAATCTCGGAATTTTACTAGGACCTTAGGGGCTTTGGAAGTCTTTCTAGAAGTTCTTAAAGACTCTAGGAGTTTGTAAAGTTTTTCTAGAACTTATAGCAGTATATATATATTGTTTAGTACCTCTATATTCTAATAACAACTTAGTAACTTCAATATAACCGTTTTCGACTATAGCTTCTAATACTTCTATATAGTATATATAGTTACCCGACTCTAGCGAACTAGAATACTTAATTAGGTCTAGTATTACGAATTGGAGCTCCTGAACTCGTGCGAATCCTAATCGCCTATGGCGCGGATGTGAATGCGGCCCCTGATGCTTCTGAGAAGGGCTGCTGGCCGCCCAAATCTCTTGTGATTGATGCAGGTCGTTATATACCTTGCGAACTCATGAATGAAGACCATCGAATCGATGTCATCGACCAACTCATCGCTGCAGGAGCTGATGTCAATTTGCCAGATCCGAGCTCCTGGCCGCAACATTCGATCGAGGATATACCTTGGCCGCTATTCCGTGTTATTCAATACAAGAGTGCTGTGGTAGTGGAGAAGCTGCTTGCTGCGGGCGCAGACATCACAGTGAGTGTTCCTGAGAAGTACTCAATCAGACGAAGGACAGTGTTGAAAGCAGTCTGTGAAGCTGGAGATGCTGATGTGCTCCGGGTTCTGGTCAATGCTGGACTGGACGTTCGTGACCTACACGAAAAGTACGAACTAAAGCATGTCGTAGAAGAATCCGAAGATGATAGCTCGGAAGAAGATGAAGAAGACAATCGCGCAGAAGCAAGCCTCGAGCAGGATGGCTCGATTGAAGACGGCTGCGGAGAAGATGATGATGATGCCGTGAACGATGACGCTGAGGAAGATGATGTCGAAGTCGAAGAGGATGTTTCTGATGATGAAGTTTCCCTCGCTGAAGGAATCGTCGTTGAAGGGTATCCAGCATCTTTCCACGCTGCAGCTCGTCATGGTTCCGGTGACTTCTGGGACTTCCTTTTCCAAAATGGCAACAGTCTTCGTAAAGATGCTCTACAATCAGCGTCCGAGGCTGGCAACGCTAGTGGTCTCTCGGTGCTACTCTCACACTGGAGAGCTAGAGCTCGCGATATACACTGCAGCTGCCCATACGAAGAGAGGTACGACTGCCCATGTGCTCGATGGGTGTTGACTGGATGCCTCCATTCCGCAGCGGCAGAACCGGACTTCACACAAGGACACACAGAGTGTGTGAGACTGCTACTTGACGCAGGTGTGAAGCCAGATAGCGATTACATCCAAGGCAAGAAAGAATCTTGTCTCCACGAGGCAATTACCAATGGCCGGCTCGATGCTGTGAGGCTTTTACTTGAGTACGGCGCAGATATCGAGCTCAAAGCACCGACGACAGGTAAAACTGCTGTGCAGACGGCGCGCGACAATCGGAGGGTTCGACCACATATCTATCACAGCAACTACGATAATGCGACAGACTGGGATAGAATGGTGGCGATGCTGGAGAAGCCTGGCGTGTTATCGAAGTTGGAGGCTTGGGCGAAGTCGTCGTGATCGATAGACATAAGATATCTTCGGGAATGCAAGATCATTCCTTGCGCAGCCTCACTCAGTCCTCATCGACTGCTGCTTATGCTAGTAAAGACAGATCCAAAATGGAGCGAGCGATCGAAACGCAAGACTGATCTCTCTGCTGATTGATATCGTCTGTGCAGCTCAGGGTAAAGACGACGTGCAAGCGGCAACGATCAATTCCTTTGAGCCTTGTCCCGACAGTCGCTACATCTCGATCTCGGTTCTCCTTGGCACTCCAGAAACAAACGGTAGCCTCAACTCCAAGCAATTCACACGTCGCATCTTCATATCTTCTAGCATAGCTCACTGGCAACATCCACACGGCCCATCGACGTGCATATGTCTCGAATTACCCATTGCCATACAGTCACGATCAAGCGAAGTGTAGTCGTCTTCTTCCTCTGCTGTAAGGTACAACACCATGAAGTCTAACAGACATATAATAAATCCTGATTGTTCAGGAGTAGCAGTCACCCTTCCAGTGCCTATTTGATGAGGTACCATTTGACTAGCTGTGGAGCCATCACGAGCTAGAATAAGTTCTGATGCTCTGAAGTCAGTATGAGAGATGGAAGGCAGAGTCGATTGACGTACCTACCAGCTGCAGGACATTGCGTGCGTAGTCGCTCTCAGAAACGGCCTCACTCAATTCGCGTTCAGAGGGTGGCGCACAGGCGAAGATATAGTCCTCCACTTTGTACTCTTCAAGGTTGACGCCGGGCCAGAATCGAGGTATGTCCGCTGCTGGTGACCCTGCTAATAGGACTTTCATAGCTCCGCCATGGTCCAAGTCCGGGTATGGCACATCGCTATCTTGGTCGTAAAGCGACTCATGTGACCGTCGATGGAGTTCATGAAGAAGCAAGGATGCTTCGTGCCGATTCTTCACCTTGCCCGAGCACTCTATCACATGTGAGGCTCGATGTAGAGATTCAACCCTGTCAATATGTTGTGGATCGGCCTCGGATTTCCAATTGATCGTGCGTGTTCCTACAGGTCCACTGACTTCAAGTAGACCATGATTTGTGACACAGAAACTGAGTTTTGAAGATCTCGAAGGGCTCTGGGGATAGTCTTGTTCGAGGAGGTTCACCTGTGATGTGAACTCAGCTTTACCGGGTCCTGTAAGCGAGGGAACTGCTCACCGCTTGTTGTACACCCAGGTCCGGATCATTGATGACCACGACATTGACATATTCTTCTTCAAGCATATATGTGCTCCACTAGTCAGACAGACCATGTCGATGGCATCGAAAGCTCTACTCACGTGGCCAGGAATACGGCTCTTCCAAGCTTCCCGAACCCATTGATACCAATCTACTCTGCTTAGTCATTGTACTGGCAGGTCCTTAGGCGGCATACTCCAAAGCGACGCCCAACCAGGCTCAAGACAGTATCCACGTCTCGTGCTTCGTCGTCATTGGGGTCGATGTTGACAATGAGCATTGTCGCTCGTAGTTCCTACTGATACTGATTGTAATGGTATGCGTAGTCTTGAGTATCAGTGATAGAGCAGAGGTCGCTGTGTGACTTGCGCCAAGTACACAATGAGAGGGGTCGATCATCCCACGCCTAGGCAGTATGGAGATCTTGCGCTATGTGCTGAGCAAGAGCAGGTGCTCCGAGAACGTCGAGGGTCATCAGCTAGATCTCCTCACGCACCGACCTCGAACTCGAATGGCCGCTCAGGATAAGGCAACACAGGATCCTCAGGCAACGGCGGCGTAACAACATGCGGCGGATCCAGCGCAGTCGGCGGCCAGCTAGGATCCTTCACATATGGGTCGGTGAAAGTCCATTTCCCAGATTCGAGACTCTCGACTCTTCCAGAGAAGGGCATCTTCAAAATAGCTTTCACATTCGATGGCACGCACACTTTCAAAGTGAAGATCCTCTCCCCAATGATCTGCCACGAAACCTGGACAGGCCCTTCAGCAGTGATGTACTGTCCTCTAGCCCACTTCAAGCCACCTCCAGGGATAGGCGCTACTTCTACTTCTGTCCAGCCGGGTTTCAGTGGCCTGAGCCCGAGTATGACTTTATGCATCCAATCTGCGACACTACCCAAAGCATAATGATTGAAAGAAGTCATCTCTCCTGGGTTGACAGATCCGTCTGGCAACATGCTATCCCAGCGTTCCCAGATTGTGGTAGCGCCCATCGTGATAGGGTATAACCAACTGGGACAGATTCGATGAAGGAGCATACGATAGAAGAGAGAAGTAAGGTTGAGCTTGTGGAGGGCGTGGCCGATGTAGGGTGTACCTGCGAATCCGGTTGCGATGCAGAAGCGACTGCCGCGACGGATGAGCTCTTCAAGGCGCTTTGCGGCTGTGGCTAGATGAGTCTGATCTTGGAAGATGTCGAAGTGCACTGCGAGGACGTAGGCTGTCTGCGTGTCTGGTACTAGACGACCTGACTTGGTGATGTATTCGTCTGCGAAAGCTTGACGTAGTTTCGTGGCTTGGGAGGCATAGTATGCTTGCTCTTCGGTCTTGCCGTGTATAGCACAGATCTTGCTCATGATATCTGTAACGTGGATCAAGAAGACGTTACTGACAAACTCCGGATCCGTAGTGGTATTGCCTGGGTCGTCTGGTTTCGCAGCAGGATCGAGCCAGTCGCCGAGTTTCCAATGAGCTGTGTAGTTCCACAGTCCGTTTGCGTGCCGTGGGATAGCTTCAAGCCAAGCTTTCGCACTGTTGTATTGACGCTCATTGAGTATCTCAACAACTCCAGTTGCGCTATAGAGCGACCAGGGCACCATGATGGCCGAGTCACCCCAGATCGCATGAGCGTCTTCCTCTAAACCTTCCACCGCGTTTGGAATGGTGAGTGGTACTATGCCCTTGTTCTCATTCACCGACTGTTCGGCGTACAGATCCTCTAGCCAGCTTGACAGTATTCCTCGTGTGTCGTACAGAAAGTTGGCAGTCTCACTGAATACCGCAATATCGCCTGTCCAACCAAAACGCTCGTCTCGTTGCGGACAATCGGTCGGGATACTGAGGAAGTTGGAACGCATAGACCAGACAACGTTGTGGTGGAGCTGGTTCAGCATTGGGTTTGAACACTCGAAGAAGCCAGTCCGATTCATGTCTGTGTGCAGTACGATGCCTGTGAAGTCTTGTGCTTGCAATCCGCCAGGCCAGCCATCGACCTGAACGTATCGAAAGCCATGGAAAGTGAATCTTGGTTCCCACTCTATGGCGTAGTCACCGAGAGTCAATATGTCCGTACATTTGGCTCCTCTCAATGGTCGAATGGCTAGCTCGCCTCCGTCCAGAACCTCAGCGTGTCGCAAAGTGATTCTTGTCCCAGCAGGACCAGATACTCGCAGACGTACGCGACCAGCAAAGTTCTGGCCAAAGTCTAGGACATGTTTGCCTGAGGGTGTGCGAATGATGTCCTTGACTGGGAGTTCGGCTGTACGACGTACAGGTGGGCTGATAGATGGGATCAAGCCACGAGCGATCGGCACACTTCTCACTCGAAACTCAGGCTCTTTGAAGAGGCTTGCATGGTGTTTCTCCCCATCGTACAAGCTCGATTCAAATGTATGGCTGAGACTCCAGGTCCAGCTATCGTCTGTGGCAACGATGTCTTCTTGTTCGTCCTCATATAGGATGTGTAATTGAGCAATCAGTCCCAGCGACGATCCGTATATGTTTCTGCGGCCACCTTCGAAACCGAGCCGCCCGCAGTACCATCCTTCAGCTACAGTGACTTCGATGGAAATGGAGTCATGTTCGTTAAGGTGGCCAAGCACATCGAAGGTCTCGTAGGTGAGCCGATGGATATAGCTTGTCCACCCTGGTGCGAGAACATGATCGCCCACTACAGTCCCATTGATTGATGCTTCGTAAACTCCATGAGCAGTGATATACAGCTGTGCAGTGGCAACGGGTCCTTTCAAGCGATATTGCCGGTGAAAGATCACAGGCGGATGGGTATCAGTTTGTGCTGGCCGATCACGCTCGATCAGGTATCCGGACCAATGCATTGTATATAGCAGTCAGTAGCAGAGCTCTAGAGAGGTCAGCGTGAAAAGTCCCATTCTCCATATACTTGACCATTATTTCGAACCTCCTCTCGGTGCATCTATAACCGAGCGGTAGCTAGTCACGCAAGCATCATGCCGGTACTTGGGATGCTGAGCAAGTGTTTATTCAGGCCATAGGTGACTTGAATGCCCACGAATCCGAGTCACACAGCCCTCTGCTGGGTGCTGTTGCTTTCTCGGTCCCGTTCTTCGATGGCACTGATGATGAATCCGCAGGAGACATTGAACAAGCATGTTGCGCTGAGTTCGTGCTATTGGCCTACTTGGTGGCATACTATGAGTGCATGGGCCCAGACACGGCGAGTCGTTTTTTCTCGAGTTGTTGTTGTTTGTTGAGATAGAAGTGTGAGTCTCTTGTTGGCGATGGAGGAGATTTGCCACCCGTGTTTTCGTGACACAGTCGTGTCGTGAATACTCACGAGGCTGGGCACAGCCTTCCTCGCCAGCCTCTTTCTACAGCGTCCTGTCCTGTCCTCGAGTCTGCAGTGCCATCAACCACGTCACATGCCCCAGTTTGCCATTCGCCGTAGTGAAGGCGATGCATTCTGCGCATCTTAGTATATGACTTCTCTTAGGTAGGTCTCGCGATCACAATGCCCCTACACATCCTCTAATATCATGGCCAACCACTTCACGAACACACCCGAAGCTCTCCTCGGTAGGAACGACTCGAGGAATCCTGCATCGACATGCAAAGGTATCACAGGCTCTGGGAGGCCATGTAGACGCGCGTTGGCTGCAGCGAAGACATCTCCAAGTGGTAGCAGGAGGAGCTCTGCTGGCGGCGTGGTCGCGTTGACCGAGGAAGACGGCGTGGTGACAGACGCAGACTATTACTGCTGGCAGCACAAAGACCAAGCGCAGGTCTTGCCTCAGGTTAGTCCCAGCAAGCGATCAAAGAAGAAGCGAACTACTGGCTTGTATCCGCTGCAGGAGAAGAGCAGTATCGACACGTTGGTGCAGAAGCTGGGAATCGAGGCTGTGCCGGAGAACATTCGTAGGAAAGCCAGGACGAGACCTAATGATGGTGTGAAGCCTCCGAGAAGGACTGCGACGACCGACTTTGCGGATACGACGTTAGGAGCAGAAAGACCTACGAGCGAGAAGTACAGCTCAAGACCTCCACCTGTAAGGCAGGACTCGAGGCGCAAGAAACCAGGATTCTGGGCCTCATTATGCTGTGCATCTGCGCAGGACGATGACTACGTGGAGATTGTGCGGCACAAGCAGCGCGTGCAACATAACGCGCGGCCGGCTGCGGAAGTGTCACAGATACCGCAGCCTGCGAGGAGATCATCTTCAAAATTGCCACCTGGCAGACCTCCAGGATCGTCCAGTACCAGCCTGCCAAAGCAGAGATCCTCTTCAAACCCCCACACTGGCCGCCTCCTATCACTCATACCTCAAAACCTACCACCACAAACTACTTCCACGCTCCTGGCTGAACTCATCAAGCCCATCAGCCCGGCAGACGAAGATGGATATATCTATATCTTCTGGCTCACACCAGGATCCAAGGAAAGGCCTGCGGAAACCACTTCCAGATCTCTCCTATCACCGGATCGACCACAGAACACACGCCGCATCAGCGATGTCATAACGGAATTCTCCTTCGATGGCACAGAAGAGACTACACGCGGCAGTAGCACTGGAAGCAAGAAGAAGTCCATCATGCTCAAGATCGGCAGAGCGAACAATGTCGCCCGGCGCATGAACGAGTGGCAACGACAATGCGGCTATGCGATGAATCTCGTGAGATGGTATCCTTATCTTTCATCTACTCCTGCGACGTCTCCTTCGCATTCTGGCTATCCGGACTTGTCTGCTCGACCGCAGAGTGTGCGCAAAGTACCTTTCGTCAAGCGGGTGGAAAGGCTCATACATCTGGAACTGGCGGACCAGCAAGTCAAGAGGCAGTGTGAAGCCTGTGGGAAAGAGCATAGAGAGTGGTTTGAGGTTGAGGCGAGTGAGCAGGGAGTTAGGAGCGTTGATGCTACTGTGAGGAGGTGGGTGGAGTGGGCTGAGAGGGAGGCTCAGAAGTAGTATTATTATGAGTCTTTCGTGCAGAGCACTCAGCTGAGTACCATTCAGGACGCGTATGACACACACCGAGTGTAAATGCACGGTTCCTGGAAGCGAGGCATACACGAACTACATATCCTATCGACCGTTATGCAAGAGGCGAAGGCACTATCTAGCTGCACCCAACAGGCACCCAATATCTTCTCTTGCCTTATCTTACTGGCATGAGGTCGCACCTACACCACGACGATATATGCCATTCGAGAGCCTACGAAGTGTCTCCTTCTTTGACCTTGCCTGCTGGATCCACTCAGTAGTGTCGCACTGTGCCACCATTCTGGCTGAACTCCGCCAGGAACTCTTCCACGTGAGATGGGTATCGCCTGGATGCCGCTTGGAAGTTTGCATCGAGCTGATTTCGAAACCGTAACTCTGCCTCGCGCCTCTCCGATGGAAGCGTGCCATCCTCAGACATGTTGAGAGTCAGCGGAACTTTGAGGCTTCTACCTGCTGCAAGCATCGGAACGTAGAACGACTCCCACTTCTCTGGATCTGCCGTTCTCATTTTGTTCTTGGTTTGATCGGCCCATGCCTGGCGAACAGTAGAACCCGCGTAATTGTTGGTGATGATGATGTCGTTGATCTCCTCGAAAGGCTCATTGACCTCGAGCTTGGCGAGAACCTCCATGAGACTGACACCTGCTGGGCCTGCTCGGAGAGCGTTGATGGCTGCCGGCATGGCCTTGCTCCCTGAATCGATGAGATCGTCTACCATCTCGTCATAGAACTGGCGCGTTCCGCTGATCACATCGCTCAGGGTGATTCCGCGCTGATTCACCCAGGCTGAGGTGTTCTCGTTGAATGCCTGCATCATGTATGGCTGCAGTACGGTAGATCGAGCATCACTCTCTGGCAGATTGAGCATGATGTTGGCGTCTCGAGACGTGTTGAAGAAAGAAGTGCCGTATGGTCTCACCGCGGTAATGAAGGGATTGCGATATATCTCCATGAAAGTCTCGAATGGCATGATCGAATGACGCTGTCCGAACTGTGCGCCAGAAAGGTCGAGGACGTAGTTGTCTCCGTCCACGGTCTCTAGGAACAAGACTTCGTGTTGGCCGCCGTCCGGGATGAGCTCTCCGCTCTCATACACTCTCTTGACTTTGCAGAGCGCTGTGTCGACTTCCAGTATGACCTCCTCGATTTGACGTGTGATATCTATGAGGTGGTCAGCATGCGTATACAATATGGATCTTCGACAAGCTTACCAGAAAACAACTTCTTGCTGAGCTTGTAGAAGTGCCGGCCAGCGTCAGTGCATGCATTGTACGCGAACATGGCTATTGCGTCATCCTGGCCCTCCATAGTGTCTGCTGTCATGTGAATAGGAGAGCGATGAAAAATGGGACCTGGGATCTCGTAGGTGTCGTCGTGCATGTAGATGATCCCATCACGTTTCTCGACTCGAGCGATCTTCAAGTCGAACGACTGGTGCCGGTAATTGTTGAAGACTCGTTGTAGCAGATACCCTGCCCGATAGACCTGCTTGCGTCTGTTGTTCTTTTCGCAGTCCAGACGATGGTTCTCGCGGTCGGCATCGCGACAGTGGCTTGTGCAGTAGTGCGTCAGCACTGGAGCTCCGTTCAAAGTCAGTCCATCGCGGCAGTCGATGCAGACCAGAGCTGGCAGTGGTGTTGTGTTGTCGCAAGCAGCGCAGTTGGCGCCATTGCTGGAAGTCGACATTGCTGTGTTGATGTTGCTGGTGTAAATGCTGGTTGATGTAGAAGATGTTCGAAACGGGATATGTGAGAAGTTGGAGGTTGTTGGAGGAGAGAAGAAGTCCGGTGAACGAAGTAGCAAACAAATTCGGAAGTGAGGCGAAGGGGCAATGTCCGTGTCCGCATGACAACGAGTGAATGTTCCAATTGTTTCACGCAAGAAAGTGGAGCCTGCATTGTTGCCTATGCATGAGCTCCGTAAAGTCGGATCTATCGTACAAGTGAGCCCTCTTCATCACCGCTGTCCGCTAACCATAGCATCAATCTGTGTAAAGATCTGGTAGACCAAGCCTTCGTCCTCTCCTTCAGTAACACCACCACCTACATAATAACAAGATCCGACAAATCAACCCCAGCAGCCTTTGCCTCCGCCATCTTCTTCTTATGCCCACTCACAACACCAATCCGCAGCGCGACTGCCCTCTCCAGCACCGAATCCAACACCTCATCCCAAAACTCCGGATTCTTCTTTTTAACACGCTCCTTCCAATACTCAAGACATGCCTTTCCAACCTTCGAACCTTGATACTCCTTCACAATCTCCGAAAAAAACAGGCTTGCTGAACCGCTCGACGATCTTCTCCGACACTTCTAGCAAAGGCACAAGCTCAAGTGTATCTGAAACTTTCTCGAGCATGGATTTGCCTTCGTCGATAGTCTGAACTACCAGGTCAAGCATTTTCGACTTGAACCATTCGTAACCTCGTCGGCTTGAGGTGAGGTGGAATGCGAGCGGAAGCTCGGTTTCCTCCCACTGCGCGACGCGCTCGTGAAACAGTCCAGCGAAGAACGCTTGTATGATACGACCGCGAGCCTGGTCTACAGCTTCGATGTCTCTTGCGAGTCGCTCGCCGAATGTGGCGAAGTAGTGACCGTGTGGCCAGACTACGTTGAGCTTGCTGCCGTAGAAGTTGATGGCATCTTCGAGGGGTAGTACGGATCTGTGCTGGCCGAATTGAGCTCCAGTGATGTCAAGAATGTAGGACTCTCCGTGGTGAGTCTCGATGCAGAGGACTTGGTGCGTGACGATCGGTACGTGTAACTGGCCATTTGGATTGATCTGTCGGACTTTGAAGAGGTGGTCATCCACATCGAAAGCTACCTCTTCAAGGTATTGCGCGACTTCTATGCAACTGATTAGCGGATGTATGAAGCAACGAGTGGAGTAAGGGATCGATATACCTCCGAAGAGCTTCTTGCTGAGTAGATATTGGTGAGCCAAGACTATATCGCATTGCAGATAGCTCATCACGGCGTGCGCGTCTTTCTCATCGGCCACAAGCTTGTATGGCGAGGTATGAAAGCTTCCACTCCCTGGGATCCAGAACGTAGGATACATCCATAGCAGACCGTCCTCCTTCTCTACTCGGGCCAGACTTATATCGTAGTTCTGATTTCTCGAAAGGAAGTAGATTGACTTGAGTAGATCGCCGGCGCGGTAGACCTCTTTGCGTGAGTTTCTGTTCTCGCACTCGACTGTGTGGCTTGCTCGATCCGTGTCGCGGCAGTGCGTACTGCAGTAGGAGAGAGAGCCGTCGCTGCCATGGATGTCGACACCTTCGCTGCACTTGAGGCAGACAAGTGCTGGACGCGGTGCTCTCTGACCACAGGCGGCGCATGCTGTCGTTGCGTATGACATAGTTGCGACCTGTGTTGAGAATCTTGTTGTCGTGTTGCCGTGTTGAGGTGTAATGTGTGATGTCTTGCTGTAGTCGTGGCGGAGATTGAGAGCCCGGCAGTTGTTCGAGAAGGTGAAGCAATGTTAACGAGAACTCTCGCGTAACTAGTGGCGACGGGTGAATGATTAGTGGGGCGTGTAACGTATCATGTCGAGGTGGATCTCGCATTGATTGTAACAAACAGAGCTGTCGTTTCTGCGGTTGCATATGAAGATGCATGAAAGTGGGTCCCAATGCTTTGGATAGTCATTACACAATAGATTATCTACATATACAATCAGTAGTGTACAGATATACAACTAGTAGCACACAGTTAGACAATATGATGAGGGGTATCCTAATTGCGCAATTTAGTGTCAACAGCGCTCGTTGTTTGTTGCCAGGAAGTTTCAGTCTGGAGAATGTAAAATGTTGTAGTCGGGTTCGTGGTGATGAGGTGAAGCGATCCAGCTAGATCATCAGCGCGAACGACTGAAGATCGAATTCCGCGTGCTCCTGCAGCGCTTCCTTCGGGAACGGCCAGTCCTGATCGCTGAAGGCGCTGCTCACAGATCCAGAGCTCTTGCTAGTCTTGCTCGACACACTTCCGACCTGACTAGACGGACCAGCTTTGGCCTTGACTTTCGAAACTGGCGACTCCGATCGAGGCGGTGACTTCGTGACAGCGACAGGACTCAGTGACGCTCCAGGAGTATATGCCGTATAACCGCCACCAGTGGAGCTGCTTGCAGGAGATTTGAGGTCGCTCGTACTCTGGCGCTGTAGTGCTTCGGCTTTCGTTCTCAGACCTTCAAAGCGCACCCACTTTTTATACAATGCTGGGTCGTAAGAGCTCTCCTTCCACGCAATGAAGAACATTGTCAAAGCATTCCAGGCTCGCGTCACAGCCTTTGTTCTCGAACGGACCAGGACGAGAGCAGATAGGCACATAGCTGCAGCGTCCCACTCCGCTTGGGGTGTACTCAGCCATACCCAGCGAGAAAGACTTGGATCTTCCCGTAGCGTGCGTAGATTCTCGAGAACGATGGCAGAAGCTGCTAGGACTTCGTCCATCTCATCTTTGCTCAATTGAGAGACGCCCTGGTCGCCAAGGAGGGTGCAAAGCTTGAGTCTCGCGACTGTGATTCTGCTAGAAGCGATTGCCAGTCGACATGTAGAAGTTTTGCAGTCACAGGCGCGATAGTATTTGTCCTCTAGGATCTTTTCGAGATATTCAATGACGGATAACTTGCCGTCGACAGGCAGGATTGGCCAGCCGTTCTCTTCCATGAAGTCTTCTGAGAAGAGTACCGTGCGCAAGTAGTATGTGATCTCGAAGCGAAGGAGATTGACAAACATGTCTGGGCTGTGTGTAGTAGCATTGCGCTTGGTGTCGATGTCTTGTACTGATTCAAAGTCGGTGTCCTGGATGGAGATGGGAAACCTTGATGTGCACTTTCGTTCATAGATAAGAGGATCGGTATGGTTCAGCTCTGCTATGCGCGCGTCCAAAGTGCAGATATGCCACCATAGTCTCCGTCTATACTCAGAGTCTAAGAACGAGAGGCCTTGAGTCTCCGGGTCTTGATTGAGTTTGAGCTTGCAAGCCACTCGCACGAGGATTGCAAGGAGTGACCAGACGTAAGTACTTCCGAGGAAACGTTGTCCGGTAATCAAATAGATGGTAAGTGCTTGTACTGCTGCTATCGTAGGCTCTTTCAAGAACTGAGCCGTGGCGAGAGATCCTTCCAGTTTCGATGCGTAAGTGCTGAGCAGACTTTGAGTGCTAGAGCATGAAGTGGCGTCCCCAGGCGACGTCTCCAGACTAGCAGCGGCAGCGAAGCATATGGCAAACTTTAATGCCTCCGCATCCGAGCTCACATCTTTGGTTTCCTCCTCCGACGCCAAGAACAAGTGCTGTACGGCAGGGATGTGGACAATCTTGAGCAATGGATCGATGTTCGACCGATAGTGCTGCCACATTGCCCACAATCGCTTCGGTGTCAAATCTTCCTCTCGCGGAGCAGCAGACCGTTTGCCAGTATTAAACGGAAAGCTAGCAATCTCTGGTGTCTGCACCGGCGTCTCTTCGAGTTCTGGTATAGTCGGCTCGATGAAGCTCAGTCTGCTCAGACTCATGCTAGATGCACTTCGGCGGTGGGTTTGGCGTGATGATGATCGCGAAGGTGGCTCATTGTCTTTGGCCCATGTGGCTGCAGCATCCGCCTTGGTCTCGACTGCTGCGAGCCTCTCTGCTAACTTCTGAATCTGCTCTTCGAGGTCAGACACTTTCGAGGTCTCATCAGTGACATCTTTGAAGCGCGTGGGCTCTCGTACAGCAACCACGGCATGTTGTCCAAGAGGAGAAGTTCGTCCATTGCCCGCGAGTATCTTGCGGCGTTGCAGCTCCAGGTAGGACTCCATCTGCGCCCAGAGTGGGAGAAGAAGATCAAACTCGCGTCAGTTGAGTATGAGAAACTTTTGCAAGCCCGTGATCAGCGGACGAGCCAAGTTATGATCCAGCCCGTGGTTCCTCTGGATCGAGGTACACCCGCGAACGAAGTGTTGGCCAAGGCCTGACACGAGCGCATAGCTGCTGATGAGCTCATGCTAATGCTCCAGGTACCAGAGCTCCAGGCAGATTACGCGCTCGGAAATGATTATGGTTTGCCGACTTTGGTCGTTGTCAGTAAGCCAGTCTTGGAAACATCGTGGCTGCAGGGCAATGCTGACATGGATCTGCTTGCTCGGGTGCTGTGCTGGAATTGCAGATAGAGTTTGTCCAGGGTCATATTTGAGGCGCTCATTTGTGTGGGCCTTATGTGGCTGTGATATAGGTCGGCCAACGCGCATGCTGTAGAAAACCATCAAAGCCATAAGGATCTAGAAGGTAGGGCTGCGCGATGCATCATTATCTTCCTTGTTCTCGCTCAAGAAGAGGCTGTTGAGGCGACGAAGAGACGTCGCATTTGGAAAGTGCGTACTGTGAAACAATAGTAAGCGATGATCGTTTCCAAAATACTCTCTCATAATACGTGGCTACTATACGCTCACAGCTTCTGTGGTTGTCGGGCATAAAACATTGGCATGCCTCATCTGCGTGTGCGTTACAGGTGGCTGACCGTTAGAGCTAGCGGTGAATCGAGAGAAGTGCAGTATTCGATGCCGGACGACCTGCATATTGCCATAGCCATCGGGACGTGTCGTGAGACCGATCAGGCACCGGACATCCGTGGAGCAGCAAAGAGAATCCATAAGATCATGATAATGCTGTAAAATTGGAGGTGCAACTTTTCGACTCATCGAGGGCACATCGCTTACGCCTCGTGGCATGCAACCAGAAGTCGGAAGTTCCCTCTGCGATCTGGGTCAAAGGACATCGCCCTCTGTCTGTAGACGCGACAGCATGGTCCTTGCGAGTGGACAGAGATGCTTTCGACCTGATCGCGAGATTCCTGCATTCGGTCGCTGGCCGTGTGAAAGAAACAACTTCTTCTGTCTCTGCCTCGCATCTGGCATCCACGCAGGTCATGGTCCATGAGATTACAGATGCGTACGTATAGGCGATACAGAGAGGAAAGTTATGTTTGTGGCCCTGAGATGAAACTTCCAAAGACACTGGATTCAGTTCGTGGGAAGCGATTAACGCTACGGGCAGTTGGTCTCGAAATATGTGATGCACTCGATGGAATGGCATAACGCCAAACCGTGAGTGCTCACCGCGCCTTCATGGAGTCCAGACGGTGATGGTAAATTTCTTGGTTGAAAAAGAGAAGGAAGAGAGCGCGAAAATCAGATGAAAGAGTGCTTTCCCGGTACGTCCCGCTTTATTCCCGACCGAGGAAGGAACAACCAATGAGCACTTGCCCAAAGCAACTTGCCTGACACTTCGACTTCACACTGATCTCACGACAGCAACAACTCACACACAGCAATCATGTTGGCACAAAGGATCGCGCAGAACTCGCTGAGGCGGCGTATGTTCTCACCTATACCAACAGACTCTCCTTAGACTGACACCACCACAGTAGCCGCGCAGCCCCATGCTCTCCGCTTCGGCCCTCAAGCAACAGTCGCAATGGGCCTGCACACCGGCCAGAAGAGGTACGATAAGCAGTACTCCCTATATATAGTCTACGTGTATACTGATAGAAGTGATACAGATTGGCAGCAGCAACGACCATCTCCCCTGAGCAAGCAACCTCCCAAATCCTCGCCAAACAACGTCTCGCCCGCCCCGTGGCTCCTCACCTCGCAATCTACAAACCTCAGATCACCTGGTACTTGTCCGCCCTGAACCGTATCACCGGCTGCGCTGTGAGCGGACTTTTCTACGCCTATGGTGCACTTTACTTGATCGCTCCTACGCTTGGATGGCACGTTGAGACTGCGGTTCTAGCTGCGTCTTTTGCTGCTTGGCCAGTGATGTTGCAGGTTGCAGCGAAATTCACAGTTGCTTGGCCGTTTATGTTTCACTCTTTCAATGGTTTGAGACATTTGGTCTGGGACACTGCGTCCATGATTACGAATGAGAAGGTTAAGCAGACTGGATGGTTTGTGCTTGGAGTGTCTACTTTGGCGAGTTTGGCGGTGGCGTTCTTTTGAGTAAGGACGGACAGAGGTGATACACACAGGAACAAGGATGAGGAGAGATTAGAAGAGATGTATAAAGAGAAATGCATTACGTTGGTATACTCGGCTGAGTTCAGCACACTATGGTACTTACTTTACCTGCAGTGACACTTTCAGATTGAAGGTCTATCAGAGACAAAGAGGACAACACGAAGCGGTGCAAGCAAAAGAGCAAAAGACCCGCCCTGTTACGTATGACTGACGACCGCGCCTCCAGGATCTACTGAACCTCGAGATGTTGTTCGCATGTATCACACTAAGTCAGCATCAGCTACACCGACGACTTACAGCCCGACCATTGCACCAAAGACGTATTGTTGGAACATACCACAGACTACCGATACATGTAGGTCTCTTCAGATATGGGAGGAGGTACAAGAGCAGAGAAGTACAAGCAAAAGAGCAAAACAATCGCCCTCATTCCTAACAGGCGAACCACGAGTGAAGGTCTCATGGGCCTCGGTTATATAGAAGTCACGATGCTGGTATAGCATTAGCTTTGCTAACGACTTGCAGTCTGACCATTGCACCAAGGACGAATCATTGAAATCTACTACAGACCTCTTGTATATGTGGGTTTCTCCAGTCCTGGCATGAAAACGAGAAGCACAACCAAAAGAGCAAAACAATCGCCCTTGAGTTCCGAGCACGCGGACAGTGGTCTAGAAGAAGACAACCACAGAGATATCCAAAGGATCTCGATCGTGCGTCAGTGACTGTGCTATTTCAGCATTAGCTTCGCTAACGACTTACAGATGTTACCATTGCGCCATAGACGAGTTGTTGAGATGTCTGTCTGCACTCTCATATATGAAGGTCACCTCAAGCTCAAGCGAGTTACAAAGGTGACGGAGAAGTGCCGGTAAAAGAGCAAAACAATCGACCTAGAGCGAGCTATAGATGGTCTGCGTTTGCGAAGTGGCTGAGATCGCAAATGTCTCATAGCTGTCTACAAGCACTACCACTCATCTAGCATCAGCTACACTGACGACTTACAGACTATACCATTACGCCCGGACGAGTTGTTGAAGTGTGCTCGAGGTGTCTCATACATCAAGGTCATTCCAAGCTCAAGCGCACCGCCAAAAAGCAAAGAAGTTCGAAACCAGAAGCAAAACAATTGCCCTCTAGCGAGCTGAAGCGCAACGCAACGACCCAGAAGCTCTTGATGAGTTTCGTAGGCACTCAGTGCTAAGTCTCTGTCTAGCATCAGCTTCGCTAACGACTTACAGATCTCGCCACTCCACCAATGACGAATTGTTAGAATGTCTTCGAGAAGTCTTGTATATCTACCTCCAATGCGGAGAAGTGCAAGCAAAAGAACAAAACCGACGCCCTTGGGCAACAGGTGGAGATGCAAGTCCCACGGAAAGAGGCCTTCACTGTGAGCGAGCACTTCTTGTTCATCTAACATCAGCTTTGCCAACGAATTACAGACAGACCACTACACCAATGACGACTTGTTGAGACGGCTTGCAACGGACTTGTATATCTACCTCTATTGCAAGCGAGCAAGTATCAAAAAGAGGTTGCAGAAGTGCTAGCCAAAAGAGAAATCGGGTAAGCAAGAGAACGAAACAATCGCCTTGAAGCGAGAGGCTATAGCAGGTCACGCAGTTACGTCCTTCGAGGTCACTGAGGCCTTGAGTAGGAGAGTGCACCTTCCTTGTCAAACATCAGCTTTGCTGATGACTTACCGACTACACCATTACACCGGACGATCGTTGAGAGGGCTGGCAACGGATCCGTATATCTACCTCTATGTCCTGGTGAGAGATCAAAAAGGGATAAGTAGTGTAAGCAAAAGGGGAAAACAGCAGAACAATCGCCCCAAGGCGGCAGAGCATGCAGATATTGCAGAGGAGAGATCTCATGGTCTCGCTGCTGAATTACACCTTGCTATCTATCTGACATCAGCTTAGCCAACGAATTGCAGACTCGCCATTGCACCAATGACGACTGTTAAAGTAAGTGAATAGAGGATCGTATATGTAGGCCTCTTTGACCTTGAAGAAGCGTCAAAAGGGGGGCAAAACAATCGCCTTCAAGCCATACGCTACGAAGATTCGGCGCCCCGCAAGGTCTGGCCGACCTTGCGTGCGAGAGATCGACTCTTGTTATGTCCAACATCAGCGTACACCGACGAATTACAGACTGACCATTGCGCCACGGACGACTGTTGAAGTACTTGTGTTCAGGATCATATATGTATGCCACCCGATCATCGAGCACCGATTGCTTAGTGCCATGTATCGAGCTCATGTTCTGATTGCTAATATGGCTATGGCAGGTCGCTGAAGAAGGTATCTCCAATCCACAATCGAGTTTAACAATTCTATGGTTGTCGAATCGATGTCTTGGTCGTGGAGACAAAAGATGGAGGCATAGAGGTGGACGTGGAAAGTTTCTCTGTTCACTGTTCTCTGTTCACTGATACTCTGGTCGGGGGAATGAAGACGGTGGCGTAGTTGGTCATCGATGAGCGGAGAGAAGCTGTGTCGTTTGTCCAATATCGAGTCGTCTTGAGGAAGATGTAGAAGAGTCTCTCTATTCTCTGTACTCTTGCGTTTCGGTCGTGAAGCTGAGGTTAGTGGTGTAGTCAGTAGTTGATCAGTGGAGAGAAGGCGTTGCCAAAGGTCAAATCATACGGCCATGAGCAGAGGAGTGATCAGTCAGAGAGTGCGCCGAAGAAAGTATATCCAATCCACAATCAAGTCTGCCAATGCTGTGGCTATTGAACAGCTGGCTTGGTCGCGGAGACACGGAAGGGAGAATCGGAGGCAAGTGCAGAAAGTCTCTCTGTTCGCTATTCTCTGGCGATTAGCTCGTGAAGCTGACGTTCGTGGCGTGGTCAGCTCTCAATCTGCAGAGAATAACCTGTTTTCAAAAGTTGAAATCATACTGATACACCTCCAACTCCACGCTAAAATCACTCACTCGTCGAGTGTAAAACATCCTCCCAAGCAGTCCTTCTCATATCTACACACGCGCCAGAGTGAGTGACAGTGCCAACACTCTTTCTTCCCGTCGCACAGGCTATCGTGCTTGCGGCATGAGTCACATCGCGGACGCTACCGATACGTGTTCCCCGGCCCATGCTGATAAAACTGTGGCGTCTGCTGCGTGTTCAGACCAGCGTGACTCGTGGTAGGCGTGCTCGGCTGTCCTGGGGTGAAGGAAGGAGCGTTATTGTTTAGACCATTGGTCTGTTGCTGGCCTGGTGTGCCTTGATTGGCGTAGAAGTCGTCTCGGAAAGCTTGAGAAGCAGGAGCAGGAACACCATGGAGTCCATAAATCATGTCTGCCAGCTCCTCGTCCAGGTCTCCGCCAAAGATCTTGTTCTTGAGAGCCCAGAAGACAGAACCCGTGAGCCAGGCGTCGCTACCTGCTGTGTGTGCGATGCCTAAAAGTAGTAGGTTAGCAAGTATCTCTCAAGACGCAGGCTGTCTCATTAGTGTCTGTTCTCAAGCTCGACACCTCAGTGAGTGCGAGCTTAGTGAGACATCACAGAGAGAACATGCCTTCTGGCTTTGCTTACCGACTCGGACGCAGCCTAATTCGTCTGCGAGGTCGTTGAGGCCACTCTTAGAGCCGAGATGGTCGACAATTTCAATGCCGGATTGGGAGAGCACATTTCTAGTGCGAAGTTTCTGCGCGTGGCGGAGGAGGAACTTGATGTCCCAGAGCTTTGGAAAGTAGATTTTGACGAGGTCGAAGAAGTCTTCCTTTTCCATCGGGAGTGCGTCGTTGGAGAGTAGCTTAATAAGGTACCCGAAGTCGTAGCCGGAGTGGAAGGATAGCCAGTTTACGTCTTCGTTGAAGCATAAGCCTGATGTTGTGAGGAGGGCTCCGAAGGCTTCGTGGTCGATTCCTTGGGTTGCGTGGAGGGCGAAATTCACGCCTGCCGATTGGAGAAGACTAATCGACGAATCGGCGTACATGTCTTCTTCGAGGTTGAAGGAGAAGTTGAAGACCCATGTGCAAGGGATATTCTGGTTGGCAATTGGATGATTATAGCCTTGGAATTTGCCGGTCTGTTGCGATAGACTTTGATCCTGCTGTGGTGGTAATTGTCCGTCTGCACTATACAGAGTAATGCCAATCTGAATGGGCTTCAAGATATCCACATTGCATCTGAGGGTCTGATAGTGATATTCCGCTTTGCTTCCAGCGAAGTTCCCAATCGGCCTCGCGACAATTCCAGGGAACTCGGCATCCATCGCAACATAGGGATACTTTTGAATCAATTGTCGAAGCATGTGCATTTCCGTGTCCAGATTCTGCTTCCAGACTTCTCGTATCCGCGCAGCCTGTCCAGTCTTTGGCAGTCCCATTCCTTCCACCTGGCTCCCTTCTTGCATGGCAGCACCTCGTGCGAAGCCAGCTTGTGCCGCTGCTGATCCCAGCCCTTGTCCTGGTCCTCCCATAATGCCTCCACCGAATGTTGATGTCCCAGCGGCTGCGCTGAATGCTGAGGCGCCTAGAGTACCATATGGAGAGCTCGGGTTGAAGGGTGATATGCCGCCATTCAGTGCGCTGTTGCCGAAAGACTGGTAGTTGGGAATATGTGTTGACTGCGATTGTGATTGATAGTGGGCGTGCTGGTTGAGGCCGACGAAGGGATTCGAGGGCTGCGACATGTGCATCCTGCCGCCGACTGCGGGAGGCATCTTCTCAAGAGTAATCTGTCTCGAAGGTGGAGGTGTTGTTGTGATATGAAGTTGAAGTTGAGGAAGTGAGCTTGGAGGTCGAGGTCGCGACTTGAGAGAGAACTAGCGCGGTCTTGGCATTGTCGAGAGCTCTTGCCGTGACAGCGACTCCATCTCATCTCCACGTCTCTATACCACTGACTCTTCCACCACACATACAGAACAAACAAACAAAATGGCGCCCAAACCGTCTCTTACCGGCTTCGATCCCGCCAAATTCGCCGCCGCTGCTGGACAGCCGAAGAACGATCCATGGGCACGAGCGTACGTTCTCCGACTCCACCAAAGTAAGACTATACTAACACCCTCTACAGTGAAGCATGGAGATATACGGGTCCTTTCACACGTTGGAACCGCTTCAAGGGCTCTTTCCCAGGTCTTGGAATCGCCTCGGTAGCTTTTGCTGGCTATTTGGTGTATGAGCAGATGTTCATGCAGACTTCACATGGACATGGAGAGGAGCATCATTAGGCGAAACGAGGAGAGATGGGGGACTTGGAATGATGTTTACAGTGCTACGCATGGGACATGGCGTTTATGGAGTGGAATGGGTGATTTGATACCAGTACAGAGAGAGAAAGAGACACATGGGTCGCGGTGAAGAGAGAGGGCGGATATGCTGAAGAGTGGGGTGCAGGTGGCTAGGAGAGCAGAAGGTCTACACGAGACCAGCGAGTACCAGCTCGCACCGCTGACAATGTGGCTAGAGTCTGCGGTGGAGAGTCCGATATAGCCCAGCTGGAATGCCATGCAAAAGATTTCTGCCACGTCTAAAGAGGCAGTCTTCTGAAACTCCATGCGATGGTCCTCGAGGTGAGATATATGCTGACTCTAGTAGGGATACTTGCACTTGAGCGACCAAAGTGCAAAACAATCGCACTTCGGCGCGAGCATGGCACCAGCAACCAAAGAGGCCTATGGCCTCGAATGGACACTTCATCAAGCACTATGTCGAGCATCAGCAGAGCCGACGACCTACCAACTGAGCCATAGAGGCTGAGCACGACCATTGCATATTGCGGGACTGAAGTAGCTTATAAAGGCTACAATTAGAGGTCTTCTGAGCCATGAAAGTCGTTGACATAAAACAGAGATGGCAAAAGAGCAAAACAAACGCACTTCAGCACGAGCATAGGCCAGATTCAGAGGGACCGCAGGCCTATGGCCTCATATGGACACTTCACCAACCACTATGTCGAGCATCAGCATAGCCAACGACTTGCCAACTGAGCCACGGAGACTGAGCACGATCATTGCATCATTCGAGATTCTATCAACTTGTAAAGGCTACTCTAAGGAACCTACTAGACAGAAGGTAGCACGAAAATAGCAAAAGAGCAAAAACGACCGCACTGCAGCGCATGACCTAACGACGCCAAATTGTCAAACGCGGGAAGCACCCATGGTCTTCGTGTACGAGTTCCTCAGCTATCAGGTCGAGCATCAGTATAACTGAAGACTTAGCAACTCAGCCATTCCGCCTAGCTCGATCGTTGAGAGAACACAACCGAAGGTGTATATGAATGTTGCCCCAACACTTTACCTTGTCAAAGCAATAAAAGGCTATGAAGATGTAGCAAAAGGAGGGAGCAAAACAATCGTCCGACAATCCGTGTTTTGATAGAGATGGAGAAGAACGACTATGTCTATGCCCCGTCCCATCGATGTTTGAGTCGAGCATCACGACTTACCGACTACACCACACCGCCTGTCCAAAGGGCAGATCTGCATCATATATCAACACTCAATCCCTTGGCCGAGTCAAGTCACCTCCTCGACCAAGTCCATCCCAGCAACCGGTAGCTTCTGTAATTCTCCCAAATAGAGCTTGACCTAAAAACTGTAATGGCCTATTAGAATCGCCTGTAAGTCGTCATGCTGGCAAAAGATAGCTGACCAGATGGAACAAAGATCATTGCTCGCTGAGTTTGTCAAGCTCAGAGGTCTTTCAAACTTGAGCAGTTGTTTTTGGGCTTCATCTTTTGCTATGTCCTGATATTACCTGGAGCAAAAGTCTGAAAGAGGCAAAAGAGGCAAAAGAACGAAAGGAAAGCAAAAGAATCGACTTTAGCACGGGTTTGTATACTCTCGTTCCGGCGGAAAAGTATGGGTTTAGTGTTCTCTAGACGCTGAGCGTATATGTCTAATCGAGCACCTAAGCGCCTTGTCGACTACACCACGGAGGCTGTTGGACGAAGTCGTCTAGTATATGAGTGCTTGTTTGATGTTGAGGCACTTGTATGTGTAGAGGTTGAGACGACCAAGTCTCACAGTATAGTACGCAAGGTTTGCTCACATGTTGCGAACTTCCAGGAACTGCTGGATTCCAAACGACCGGATCTCCAAACACAGTCCCGAATCGTCAGGGAACAATTTTCAGAGAGGACTGTGGTCATCGAACAGCTATATTGTACATTAAGCATAGTCATTACAGCTTAGTCGTACTGTACATCAAATTCCACCTCATCTCACCTTCCTTTCCTATCCACTTGTAGCTGCGCGCCACTCCCCATAGGCAAACCCAACCGATTCGCCAACGCAGCCGTACCAATCTTCACCTCCCTACTACCCTGACTACCCCTCTTCTGCACTCTAGCAGCAGGTCTCCAAGCACTGCCAGGTGTATAAAAAGCCTGCTCATCCAGAATCTCCCTCCTCTGATTCCTCTGTCGCCAGGCAGATGCAAACCCAACGTCTTTTCGTTGTGACATCTTCTCCGCAATCTCAGGAGTCTGTTGTTGGAATTCGAGAATTGCCTGATCGAAAAGTTGTTCGATCGTAGACTTTTCTGGAGCGTCTCGCAGACCGAGAAGCATTTGGGCTTTGTTTGTGTTACTGTAACTTCGACTTCGGGACTTCGGAGGAACAGGCGGTGGAGGAGGTTCTTCTTGTCTCTGGCGTTGTATGCTGGCGGCTCGACGACGTAAAGCGTCAGATGACGATTGGAAGTCTGGGTTAATTTCTTCTTTTCGCGTTGGTGGTCGTGAAGCTGAGCGACTTGAAGGTGCTGTGCCGATTCTGAGAGGCTGTGGTTTCTGGTTGGGAGATATGTCTGCTAGTTGCCGTTTCGTGTCGTTGAATCGGTTCTCAAATTGTAAATCGTGATTGTTCGTTGGCTTGTCCTCCAGCTTGTTCAGCGCTTGCTGTCTCTCGAGATCTACTCGCTTCATGTCTTCGGCAACGGCGTCTTTGTAAGACGCTGGCAGGATATCAGACGTCTGCGGGACGAGAGGGTGCACGGCAATTTCTCGCTTCGGCAAGTCGATCTTCGTCTTCCTTCTCAATTGCTTCTCAACCTTGTCGTCCTGCTTGCCCTTCGCCGGACTGGGCGCTTCACAACACGGCAGAGCCACTTCAGACGTCTGTGGACTCAGTGGGCGGATCAACGCGTCATTCCTTGTTAGGTCAACTATCGTCTCTCTCCTCAAGCGTTTCCTGTATCTCGCATCGTGTTCGACCGGAGTTGTGGCCTCGATTTGCGATTGAATTGACTTTGCCGTCTCAGCTAGCAAGTCCGGTATGCACACTGCACTATCGATAGGCGATGGCTGTTCCCTCGTTGGCTTCGATGATGGCGGCAGAGGAAAATGGAACACCACGTTGTCAACTTGGTAGGGTGCAAACTGCAGGTCGATGGGCAAGCACTTCCCATGAGTCTTCACCAGGCCAACATTGATCAATTGCGCAGTGCTTGGCAGCAACTTCGTCCGCGGTGGGAGTGGCGTGTAACATTTTGGCAGCAGTATCTCTTCGTCCTGTGTGTTACGACCGCTCATACCGGATGCAATGCGATAGCGTGGTAAGCAGGTTCGCAGCGGACGTCCATCAACTGCGATTCTTTTGTTCGTTCACCGACTTTAAGCTCGTCACCTGCGACAAACCAAAGCAGATGAGCTCAATAGTATGCATTGCGTGGAGCCGTGTTGGCAGACTGTTATAGTTGGGAGAGTAGATTCTGATCTGTTGTCATCAGAACTCAGCTTCATTCGGATACGGCATGTTGGCCTAAATCTGTTCAGCATGACCCTGTCACGGCTTGGTTGTCCAAATTTGCGGAGTCGACTTATCCATGGTTACAAGGGTCTGACACAACTCTAACCTGAGCGGGTCGTTAACCGTAAGGTGAACAGCTCTTCACATCGAGGAAGATCGCGTCATCACCTTGCAACTCGTGTTTGTCTGGTGCCTGATTGAGGACACTTGGCAGCCGGATCGTGACGCTAGAGGGCCCAGCTATATGGCAACACCAATTCGCGGAAAACAGGAGAGCATGGGGGCTCGCGGATGCCATCCATGTTGAAGACACCTTCCTCCTTCCACAAACAGCAATCAACCACCAAGGTAATATCTTGGCATGCATATGTTGTAACCGAAGACCGAAGACTTTGCCGCTTTCCGCATTGCTCGGGCAAATGAGCAAGACATGGCAGTCGCTCAGCCAACGAATTGATTGACTTTGAAAAGCACCAGATCACCAGAGATCTCGCGGGACCATAGTGTATGGCAGTATCGTCAACGTAGACTTGCTCTCAAGTCGATGCTGGTGTAATGTGAGAAGCAGGTGTTGGAGCTTCTGCAACACGTGCGCGAGCCCATGTCAGATATGGCGCCCATTCTTCGCCCACCTCACTTGCCACAGTCTCTGTCAGGTGGAATCCAAGGCCCTCCAATACCCATAGCACATTGTCGACTTTGTGTAGCGCTACGCCATAATGGCCCAGTATCACCACTGCCAAAGGATCGCGATGTCGTAGAAGTGCAACATAAGATGCTTCCGCCATGATAGGCCAACTGATAACAACACTTAGAGGCCTATTTTTGTACACGGCAGGAGTGATGATTGTGGCCAGAGCATAAATGCTTCTTCGATAGGTTTCAAGTCTTGCTTCAGCATCGAGTCCTGCCTTGCTATGGCCTCCTTCGCTACACACCTGCCGCGCCCGGTCCAGAAGTGCTTCAAATGCGGTTTTCATGCCAGGCTCAGTGCCTTCCAGGTCTGCTCTAGGTGGCTCAAGCTTGTCCATTATGGGAACCATGGGTCCGGTCAAAAGCCAGTGATAGGCTTGCACTGCTACGACCGCAGCGCCACAGAGGGCGTCAAATGTGTCGACCATCCTGGCAATGAGCGGAGCTGCGTCCTCAGCATCATCTGACAGGATTCCGAAGCAAATCACTGCGATGATGCAGGAGAATGCGAATAATGCGTGACAATTCTGCTCGTCGATGCACTGCAGTAGAGGTATGTACAGCTTGAGCGCGTGCTGTTGGTGATAGCGCGCAAGATTCATCAAAGACTCTCTGTGGCCTGGATCTTCCTTATATCGCCGATGGAGGGCTGCCAAAGCCAGCAGGCCATGAAGTAAGAAGGGATAGCTGAAGGATAATGAAGGTAGCACTTGTTGCCACACGAAGTATTGGTCTTTCTGATCCGATATAGTCGCATATACAGTCGCTGTGTAGTAGTGCAGAAGCTCCATGTCTCGTAGAGGAAATACGCGTTCATGCCCATCTGGAGTATCTGAGGCTAGTGCAGTAGTCATAGCCAAGAGCTGATTGGAATATCGACATTCTCGATTGCCACGCGTGCAGTTTCGACATATTGGCTTCTCCTCATCGCAGCGAACCTTCCTTATCTTACAGGTTGCACAGCCATGGCGAGTCTTGGTATGTGGTCTTCTTGTTGGCATGGTCGTAAAGGTGCTAGTGAATGGAGTCTTGAACGTGCATTGCTTGAGCGTTGATGCCAAAGTCCGGGCTAGAAGATATGCATTCCTGCGTTCATAGTCCGCTGTAAACGCTGCTGGAGTCCTGGCGCGAGATCTGGAAGATGTTGAAGCAGTTTTTGAGTAGGAAGGGCTAGAATCGAGGCAATCGTCGTTTCCCTTTTAGTCAGTAGCCGCGGCCGCTCCTCCCGCGCTGACATCGTACGAGCCATGATTCGACAACCAAGATATCAACATCAACCGCATCCTCCTATATCGTCTGTCTCACACCTGGCAATCCTTCCCACTACATCGAGGAACACTACAAATTTGGCTGAGCTCGTGCCCGAGAACTAAAGCAAGCCAATATGGAGATGCACAACATCCACCAAAGGGGCATACCCAGTGTAGACGTGGCGAACAATTGGTTCTCTTCTGTGTCGGACTTCTCAACTGGCCACAGCGACAGAGCAATGTATCAGGTGAACCAAGATCGCTACGATACTCACTCCATACATGAGCCTTAATCCTGCGATAAAAGCAGCGCGTCTGAAAGCAAATGACTTCTGGATATCCTTCGCTTGTTGTCCTAGCAGCGGAGTACGACTCCAAGACGAAATGGCGATCATTGGTAGTATGGTGGTGAGTTGTATTCGCAAAGGAGCTGGTATTTTGACTTAAGTTAAGGATTCCATTGGCATCTGCTCGGTCTGATCCTGCTTAAGACTTCTTCCAGCAAATGGTTTCTAGCGGTTGCGAAGTTCACTCATCGCTGCTCGCCTTCCCACGCCATCATACCAAGACGCTAGAATTGCACAGCAGAGACATCTCCACTTTGGCCAGTCTCGGTCCGCAGCGGCCCCGAAGATGAACAGCAAGCGAGAGACTACCAAACGAGGAACCACTTCACCCGCTTTACAGGACATATCGAAAAGCAATTACTTGTACAGTGGATTCTTGGGTTCCTGGCTATAATTAATTAAACTCAGTCAGGCTACATGAGAGCAATAGCACAAAGGCAAGCTCGAATCAGACATACGTTGTACTTGCTTGTTGTATGGTGCATGCTGTTGCGCTATCTCGTAGTAGTGCTCGCGTTTGCAATATACTTGAGGCCTTAGTCACAAACGTTCTGGATTACTCATACGGTACTTCTGCGCCTGGCTCTTCACGTTTAGACTCAAAGGAGTTCTTGTCGCGACCGCGACTATGACGTTCGGCGCGAAGTGGAGGTTGAGATGGACCTTTCGGACCGTACCCTAGATTATGGTCGTTCTACAGTGGAGTCGACTTTCGTACTAGCTGACTGCACTTGATATCTCGGTGCATAGTGATGGTCAATGGGTGTGGAACTATTGGTCGCAGGAGCCCGGGACTGTTTCAAACTGGTGACTTCTCCTACTCTGGCGCTGTAACAGTATCCACAAGAAGGCTGTGGAACGACAGCTGCGATCACCGGCGCGTGCTTCAGTAGGCGATCATAGGCTGGGCACAAACTCTTCAAGACCTAGTCTGTCGGATATGATTACGCGAGATGTATGAGAGCCTTGGACTGATGCGATTCCGGTCGAGCTGGTTGGTATATCTTCCGCTAATCCTTCGACTTTGCACACAGCACCACAATTTGTCCGCCATCTCCCTCGTCATCATACTTCACAGCCTCCCACGATGGCGCCACTCACTTCCGTACTCGTCGCTGGACTTATTGCCATTCAAGGAGCTATTGCTCACCCGGGCCACTCAGTCGCAGAAGAAGCTGCAGAGCGTGGACACTGGATACGCAACGCAAAGCCAAGATCTGTACGATCATGTGCAAGCGAACTTCTCCGCCGCGGCCATGCAGAGCAAGCATTGTCTCGCCGAAACGAGCTTGCACAACACGTTCGTGCCAAACGCGGCTTGAGTAAGAAGTCGCTGGATCGTCGAGCATTCCGAGATTACAATATCTCTCATGCATCTGCTCTCGATGTCAATTTGGGATCCGATGAGAGACTGCTCTTCGCCGATAACTCAAGCTGTGTTCTTCAGCCCGAATCTACCCAAGGGCCATACTACATCGATGGAGAGATCATTCGTAACGATATGTCCGAAGACCAGGTTGGAGTTCCGCTGTTCCTCGACATTCAGCTCATCGACACTTCTATCTGCGAGCCGGTTCCAGCTGTCTTCGTAGACGTGTGGCACTGTAATAGCACCGGAGTCTACTCTGGTGTGATCAACGACAACAATGGTAACCCCAACGATACCTCCAACGTCAACGCCACATTCCATCGCGCTGTACAGCAGACTGATGCCAACGGCGTGGTTCAATTCGAGTCAACCTTTCCTGGCCATTATGTTGGACGAGCTGTACACATCCATGTCCTGACTCACAACTCCCCGGTCATCAGAACCAATGGCACCATCGTCGACCCCAGAAACAACTTTACCACACAAGCCTCGCACGTTGGACAAATCTTCTTCGACCAAGACCTCATCAAGCAGGTCGAGGCTACAGCTCCATACAACACGAACACTCAAGAGCTGCTCATCAACGAGCAGGATGGCATTCTGTACCAGGAGGCTGTTGGCTCTGATCCTCTCGTTAACTATGTTCTGCTTGGCGACGACATCACAGATGGTGTGCTGGCGTGGATCAGCTTGGGTATTGATCCTACTTCGGATGTGGCTATCGAGGCCGTTGGTACATATACCAAAGACGGTGGAGAGACCAATGAGGAGTTTGAGTATACAGGCCCGTCAAACGGACCTATCTCTATCGTGGGCATTCCAGGAAACCCGCAGGCGACTGATGTGTCCCAGCTGTGAGTGGGGGCCAGTGAAGCGGTCTTATGAAACAGGAGAAGAGGAATATGAGTTGGCTGGGAATTCTTCTCTTGTCAACACGTCAACCTCCGAGCGCGCGCATAGTAGCTAAGTCAATAGCGAACAAAGTAATGACGTTGTTCTCTTTATCGTGGCTTACACTCGTGGCCGTTGCTCTGGAGGTAGATGCCTGCAGCAAAGACGCGCTAGCACACGTCGCTAAACCTTGCCGCAGTCCAACGGTTCCACAGCAAACACTTTCAACTCTACTTCACCTCGTCTCCATCTCACTTCCGTTTCACGATCCTCATCTCTGCGCCAAAGTAGCAGCTAAGATACTGCGTACCCAGACGGCTTGCGAAGCCAGTGAGCCACCTTTCAGAGAAGAGATCCTACATCAACCAGATCTCTACCCATCTCACCACTCCACCGACATCATGGGCGCCTGGGGTTACGGGCTCTTCCAATCCGACTACGATCTTGACGCTCTCGGCTTCCTCGACGACGAACTCGGCCTCACCAAGCTTCAAGAAGATGCTGTCGCGAGGGGCGGGTTCGCGCCGGATGAGCATGGCTATCCACCTTTCCACTACACTCTGTACTGCTGCTCCGATAAGAACATCGCCCGCGAGCACCTCGAGACACCAGATCCTATCACAGGCATCTCCCCACTCGATGCCGCTCTGACCAAGTACAAGGTAAGTGGTAGTAGAAGGCCAAAGGCATAGCCTCCTTACAAGTCACTCACTGAGCGTGAGCCTGCTATGGCGGCAAGCTCAGAGCCAGACATGCGGAGACAGAGTCGCGGCTTTCCAAGATACTTGCTTATCTCTCACTTTCTCAGGCCAAAGCTTTGGATGCCAACGGACAACAGTACATTCACTCAGGCTACAAGTTTGTACTCCTCGGTGCTGGTAAGTCCTGATCCATGCGGCAAGATGGTAGCAAGAAGTCGCAAGGCTGACGATCATCACCAGGTGCCATGACCGTAGGCTGCAAGCTCTCCGAAGACACCATGGAAGCTTTGCGAGAAGTTTTCACCGAGTGCGGACTTATGCCAGATGCCCTCAACGAGATGGACGCCGCACTTAATGGACCCAATCGCTACAAGAACCAGCCTTGGAATTTCAAGTCTAAGGGCTTGTTCGACACTATGGAAGACTCCAGCGGCAGTGGCGGAATGAACGTCGCTGAACCAGGCGGTCTCTTCGGCGGACCAGATACCAGGTGAGTCCACGTATTGCGTACAAAGCTCATAATTTGATCTGACTTTGGTACTGTGAGCAGTCGGCTCGTGACCAAGATCAAAACTCGCATGGCGGCTTACAGATTTGAGAAGGACGACTATGCTGTTTGTGGAGCTGCGGCTTGTGAGGCGACCGCAACTACGAATGGTGGTGACTTATTGGTGTGCTCAAAGTGCAAGATCAGAAAGTATTGCTCGAGGGAGTGCCAGGCTAATCACTGGACCACACACAAGCGGGTTTGCGTAGTACCAGCTCCAGTCCGCGCTGCTGCTGCTGCTTGAGGGGATGTGGCAGCTACTTGCATGTCTGAAATGGCAAGCCTAGGAGTGGCTAAGATATGGAGGAGTGCTCTGTAGCGTAGTTGTCGGTGGTTACGGGGAGTGTTTCCGATGTACTGCTGATCAGCAGTGCTATATCGTCCCATGGGGCTCATACCAGCGTGTGCGAGTTCTGCAATCGAACATGGCATGGCACTTCTTCCAATCATGATCACGTTGCCCTAAATCGAGACAACATTGCCAAGTTCGTGATGAGCTTGAATGCATATCGCGTGACGACATCTTCACTCCAGATATGTATGGCATGAGTTGAGTCTTAAGGTGTGATGGAGTAAGCAGCTGATGGTGATGATGGCAAGTAGAAAGGAAGTGCAGAAAGGAGGAGACCAGAGCCTTGGCGCTGACGTGAGTGAGTGAAGTGACTTCTCCGACACCTCCACCTATTCTACCACTCCCTCACAGCACACACGCGACTTGCTATGGGTCACATTCGTCGGTCTTGCTCTATGACATGAAAAGCGCGAGGGCACTCAATTGGTATAGTGATTGCTTTCTACTTGCATTCCCTCAGCTCTTCTCGATGTGAGTCACATACTTGACAAACAGATCATACAGCACTCCAGCACCTTCGAAACACGACATCGACCACCGCCATGTCACAAAGCGCCCCTCACATCGACCGACAATCCTTACTGGGTCTTCCAGCCGAGCTGCGACTCGAGATCTACACCTGGCTATGCCGCTCTCTTGTGGTGGAAGTGGAGCGAGGACCAGAGAGACCACACGAATTGAAAGAAGGAGATCCGCCAGGATTGTACGAAGGCTGTCTACCAAGCCGCGGGCTTTCCCCGTTGCCTGCTATTCCAAGAGACGTCGCGGCGTTGCGCCTGGTGTGTAAAGAGATGTTTGGCGAAGTCGACGACGTTAGTTGGCACAGTCTCGTCACCTATCGTTTCCCCTCCACTGTGGCCTTCATCGACGTTCTCAATCAATGGCCGCAGGAGAAAGTACACTCACTGCGCTCAGTCCACGTTGTGGACACGCCAATGATGGCTGCGCCTCTGACAGCGGCTTTCTTTGTTACACACAACTTCAACGAGGCACTCGCGTGGTTTCCTGGCCTCAAGCTGGATCTCTTGACTGTGGAAAACATATGGCTTCTGCCCAGCGGAGAGCCGCTCAATGGCCAATGTCTCATGGCCACCAGCGGCACTCTCAAGCGTCTCCTGACTACCAGTGGATGGAAGAGAGTCGAATATCTTTCCGGTGTTCTTGGCCTCTCGCCTACACAGATGAAACAATTGGATTCAGTAGTAGAGAACTACAAGATCGAGAAGCAAGAGCCGGACTTCAGGTACCATCTGGGTTGCGTTAGACCTCTTGTACATTCACGAGAAAATCTTCTCGATCGCAAGCGAAGGGCCTGAAGATGTGGAAGAGACCTACCAATACGTCAAACAGTGGTATGACGAACATCCGGCAGTGAGGCGCCCACTCACTGAGAGTGATTATCTAGAAGAGGTCACAAAAAAGAGCGTCGTCATGTGGGCCGAACGTGGTCACAATGTCAACTACGTTCAGGACGGAGAAGCGCTTTCAGCGACTCTCGAGGCTTTGAAAGACGAAGAAGAGACCTGGCAAGTCATCAGGTGGAATGATGATTTGATCACAGATGATGGAGTGGACGATCCAGTATCGCATCTGTGAGGGAGGCTGTGTGCGAGCTGCTTAGCGAGCTGGCGTCGCCTATGTCACCCTCGAGTAGGCTCGACCTGCCAGCGGAGTCGGATCCAGGAACGCGCATCACGAGAAATGGCAGAATCAACTCTGGTATCTCTGGAGATGACTGGCGTCTGTGCCGTCCAGCGCAAAGGCCGTGTAGCAGCAACGATCATCTTCTTCGAGCCATGGAACTAGCAAGAATCGCAAATGATGGCTGCATCAGATGCGATGTCGTGTGCCATCAGGATGCGCAGGTGTCCAGTATCAGATTCATGGTATGCAAATCACTGCCACATCCGCCAAGAAATGTCAAGTCGAAGCCTGATTTCACCAATCAGCAACAAGTATGCCGAGTAATGGCATTGCAGCATGGCGCAGGAGCACTTATTGTCAGTAGATCTCTGTGCGCGTACACATGCGGTATGACATAGAGGAGCGAAGAACGAAGAATGTTTAGATGCGATCTCTACTCGTGCCAACTGTCCTTGACCTATGTCAACTTGGGGACTTCCAATATCCTGGCTGTCGTCGACGTATCTGCCAGGAGTGACTGGACGCTGTCGACAATGTCAATACAGGCAATCGGTCTCGTCTTCCTGGCGACTAACACTATGGCTTATCCTTGGGTTCCAGATACAGCAGGCATCGATACCTCCATCTTGTCATCACATACAGAGATCAAGCCTCGTGACTCACCTGGCTGTCCCTTCAACGCCAACCATGAGTCAGGATCCTCAAGCTCAGACGACTTTCCATACCTTGGTGCGAGAATTGAGAAATGGTCTGCCAGGGACGGGCAAAGGTGGCATTCAAGTGCCAGCTCCGGGCGACATAGCCCACGCTTACAAGGAGCCCAACCCGCTAACAGACATACGCGGGCCTTGTCCGTGTATGTCCAAGAGTGCGATATGATGAGGAAACGTAGCACTGACAGTCGACAGGACTGAATAATCATGGCTTCATAGCGAGAGATGGCATCACCACTTTCAATGAACTCATGGACGCCCAGCAGAACGTCTACAATGTCGGCTATGATCTCGCACTCATCCTCTGCATTGCAGGCATTGGACAAGATGGCGATCTGCTCGAGACCAAGAAGCTGTCGATGGGTTGTGATGCTACTTCTCGGACTGCAGGTCTGATCGGCGGTCTTCTGGGCGACGAACTTGGACTGAATGGGCATAATCACTTCGAGTCCGACTCCAGCCTAACACGCAACGACTACTACCTCGCAAACGGAGACGCTTACACCTTCAATGCTACACTCTTCACTAGCATGATGCAAGCATGCAATGGCAAATGTGACCGATCCTCACTCTCCAAGTATCGAAAACAGCGCTATCTGGAATCAAGGAGAGATAACGCGCAATTCTTCTTCGGGCCTATACAACTTCTCCTGTACGCTGCTGCTACATTTTCATACGAACTCTTTGGTCATGTCAATCGTCCTGCTGACGAGACGACCATGATGTCCTTCTTCGGCGCCGACAAAACGGCTTCTGGTGAATACGTCTGGAATGGTGGTGAGCGTATCCCAGAAGGTTGGATGGATCGTCCTACGCCTTACAACGAGCCAGATATCTTGCTTGAGCTGCTGGCTATGTATCTGGAGAATCCCGTGCTGTTCGGCGCGAATCTAGGACCTGGAAACTTTGATCGGTCGAATCTTGGCTCGTACTTCAAGGATGGGAAGCTCAATGAGGAGAATGTGGCTGGAGTTGGGTGTGCATTGTATTTGGCTCTTGCGGTTGCACCTAGTGCGACTGGGGTGCTGGTCAACTTGCCGGTGGAATTGGCAAATGCTATCACAGACAGATTGGCGCCGTTCTTGAAGAACTTGGGTTGTCCTAATAACTTTAATGATGGGTTGCAGACTCCAGGACCGTTGCTTGGATAGTGGTAGCTGTCGAGGTGGACTGGAGCTGGAGGTCAGTCATCTTGGCAGGTATGTGAGAAATGCAGCACACGCTCGCTGGTCTTCGTCTTGTGTGGCTAGTGCACAAGTATATTCTCGAACAACGACAACAAGATCACGACGGCATATATGTCCCACGAGTTCTGGCATCAAGCAGCCTTGTCGTCTTGGCACGATTGTAAATCGATATGGACGCGACGCGTCCAGTCCTCGAACCCCAACTTTGCAAACAACTCTGGGGTTCCGCCTCCAGCCTGTTGCATTCACAGTCAACGATCATCATCAATCACAAACATGCCTCTGCTAAATGATGACAACTTCAAGCTCCGCCCAACATACAACGATGAACCAAGCAAGACTGTCCCACCATACGAGCCTGTCAGATTCTTCATTGTTGGCAGTGACAGATCAGTGTTCAAGAACCTCGAGGGAGGATGCTCCTGTCACGAAGTCAGTTGGCTCACGACGCTTCCAGCCCTCCATCTAGACCTCTGCTACTGCAAGCAGTGTCAAAAAGTATCTGCCGCGCCAGTCATGGCGTGGCTGGGTATCCCGAGAGCTTCTATGTGCTGGGATGGCTTGGAGAAGGTCCGATGGCAGCGAAATCGTCAAAACTTGGCCTGGCGTGGCTATTGCGAACGTTGTGGGAACAACGTTGCTCTACAGTACGACTGCTATCCAGACAAGACACATGTCGCAGCAGTGGGTGTCAGCAGCCGCATTCCTGAGCGAAAAGAAGGCCAGACGGCCGTGGATCCCAGAGCGAGTTGGCTGCCACATCTGGACGAGCGAGAAACCTGCCTGGTATCAGATCGCAGATGATGGCGTCGTACGCCATGAGAAGTTCGACCCTGAGTTCTTGGAGGTGCAGAAGAAGTACTTGGCTGATCGTCCGGAGGGCGAAGCGGAAAGAGATCGAGCTGAGGCCAGTCGCGCTTTTGAAGCCAAATATGGACGCATCAATCCTGATGCCCTGGTGTCCAAGAGACCGCGCAGACGCTGAGATCGTGTCATTATTTGACCTTGTCATACTTCTTGAGCAGAATTCCGACTTGATTGTTATGGCCTGGCTCAATGCACAGAAAATGCAAGTTTTGAGCACGATATGATCTTCAAGCAATGTCGCTACACTCCTGATATTCGAGCTGTAAGTCTAGTCAAGACGAGGAATAGTGCACGTTGCGGTTCATATGCAAACCGAAACATCATCGTCATTTCCTGCAAGGAGCGAATGTTGCCAAGCTCAACGCTATAGGGCGGTGCTCTATTAAGCTTATTATCTGGCTAGGTTCCAGGATCCGGACATGACTCCATCACATGCCAGACAAGGTATGGAGATTTGCAAGCTCCAGGAACGGCAATGATCCTGGACTTCAGCTGTTTTGTACTAAAGACGGCGCGTGGAAACTTCAAGATCCGTCAACATATTTGCATCACGACCACTTCATATAGCAGCATCGTGCTCTCGCCTCGCAGCAGACCTAATCGACAACGTAATACAAAAGCACGAATCGTGCAAGAACAACTTCTAAGATGTTGGCTGCCGCACTCCTCGCGACTGTATTCATCCAAAGCATCGCGGCCACAGCAATCCCAGCACCGCAGTGGGGAGCATACCAGACGCCCTACTGTGCAGACGGAGGTGAACTCCACTGCTGCGAAATCACCTTCAATGGCGGCAACGCATTGGTAGTTGCAGCATCTGATCTAGCCTGCTACGACCTCACCCCAGCCACGACGAACTGCATAATCGGTATAACAGCTCCTTCAACTAAACAAGAACAAAACTAATCATGACCCAGCATCGGACGCTCCTGGCGGTACATGCAGTGGTAAGTACGCCTGCTGTCAAGTCAACGACCTCGTACCACTCATTGGATTGTTCTGTACCGATCCACCTGGAGGCTGCGTGGGAGAAGAAGGGAATGGAGCTTGTACAGATCTGTTGTCCAACGGCAGTGGTTTCAGATTTGGGCAGTGCGATAACAATGATGTGAGGCACATTCGAGGTTTGCTTGGGCTCAGTATCGGCGACATCAACATCAAGAGACAAGAAAGGGCAAATGCATTGAATGAGAAGAGGAGGTGGTTGGTTGAGAAGGCGAGGAGTGGACAGTAGATGCTGTTGGGGTTATGTACTGACAACAACAGACTTGGGGATGGATTGCATCGCTCATGCATCTTATGCCATACTTCTCGATCACCGCCATTCTATCTCGACCATAGCTCTCAACGATCCACTCTTCTATCTGGAGATCATCTGTTCCTCGACCACCAGCCACTTTGGATCAATCCCGTCCCACAGATCGTCTCCGAGCAGCAGAATGAGTTGAGCTCGATAAGTGTGCATGCTTAGCGAGAATGCTTTGGAGAAGGTTTGTCCTTGGCTGTGTGCAACAGTCAGCAGGTTGATCGATGGAGACGACGCTCTTCTCAGCTGGCATACGTTCCATGTAAGGCTGGGTCCCACGGCCCTCTTCAATCTTCTTGCTATAATGCAAACATGGTTTGCTCTGGTCTTCTCCTTGACGCGGGACCATACAGGATGTCACTGCGCCTAAGGCAGTGAGCGTGAGGGCAAGGCAGATTGGACAAACCATCGTAATGACTTTGAGCGCAATGCTGGCTTCGCTGACAGTCGAGAGCAGGCTCCATGGATCACACCGCTGCTCGTCACTCTTATACAACAGCTCGAGTTCATGTTTCCCCTCTTACCAAGGAAGTTTGATGATGTGTCTTCGAGCATATGCTGTACATGCAACTCGTACATGAGAGCCATGATTGGTACGCATATGCAGCAATACTACCATAAAGAGCGCGATCTGCCAGGACAGCCCGATTACTTCCGAGCGAAAAGAGCGCAACTAGTGCGTTCATAGACGGCGGCAGTCCCTTCCGCGTGATGCTTAAGTGCTGATATACCAACCAAGTGTGGGGTTTCAGCGGTATGCAGTAGCGTCTGTGTGTCAAATCGCGTTGCTGGGACGAAGAAGGAACAAGTCAAGCTATGGCAACTCGATTGCCTTTGAAGTTGGCATCTAGGCCTCCACGCCATACATCTCAATTCATCTTTGGAGCTTGTATCGCTTTTGCCATATGGTATGGTTTATAGCCAAGTTCTTCTAATGCAGCGAGAATCGTGAATCGACATTCCACCACAACGGGAGAGACCGAGGACTAGGAATCTCATCGGTATTGTGCGTTTGCCTGGGTGGGCGTCGATGAGTCGGCCTGTTATTGAATGGGGTTTGAGATTCAGTGTTTCTTTGGTCTTTGTTGCATCGGAGACGTCGGTGGTTCTCTTGATCAAACTCATAGTAGTGATTCGGCCAGAAGGATCAATTGCTTGGTATTTGTAGCAAAGTCAATAACTACGATTATAGCAACTACTAGGCGGATCGTTTGAGTATATATGATCCAGACAAAGTTCAGACCTACATGACTTTAACAGCCGAAGGATTCGCCAAGCCAGAAATACCCACCGCGCAAGGATACGGTCATCCATCGTGCGACTGGACGCCGTGGCTCAACCAAAAGTCATAGGTAGCCTGTCCGGTAGTGTTGTTCCTGTCACCATTCTGCTCATTATGTCTGTCCCCGTTCTGCTGCCGTGCATTGTCGTTCGCCTTGGTGCCTCGATGATTGACCAGCGATGGAAGCGGCACATATGCTGTTGGGCTTGGGCTGTCGTTGCTGTGCAGAGATGCCACCTGGCTCCTGGTCGCTCTCTGTTTTCTCCGATACCAGAGGCCGGCCATCAAGACCGCAAGAGCCACAGGAAGTATGGTCGACAGTGGAACTATGAGACTCAGATTGCTGCCCCTGCTGTGAGCGTCGCTCAAAGACGGATCAGTCTCTGAGGTCTGCGTTGACACCGTCGAGCCGGAATGAGTCGTTTCGCTCAATGTCGGCGAGTCAATGATGCTCGAGGTGAAGGTAGCTGAGACCGCGTCTGTAGTCGTAAATGGTGCCGGCTAGTCACTAGATATGTTAGTGAACGTAGACTAGCGAGTAGTCCTTACGAAAGACTCACCGAAAGGAGTGTGGCGTTATTCCACCAGAAACCGTTGCCATGAGTACAGCAGTCTTGACTATCATCGCCGGGGCTACAGCATAGGAGTCCAGTAGAGCAGAAACTCAATATTGCATTGGTCTCTGAGAGGCCAGTTAGTCGAAGGAGTGGTATAGAACAGATATTCACTTACGGTTGATACACTCTGTAGCACACCCAACAGCTCTGAAAGCTGAGTACGTACATGAGCCTCGGTAGAGATGTCCATTGCCAACCGAAAAGCAGAATCCATTGTCGTAGCATAAGTCGCTGTATGCGTCGGAACTGTAGCAGCAAGCTTTTGAGTTGTTCTTGCATGGCTTGCCATGATTTGAAGCAGAGCCATCGGCTTGATAGCACTGCTGGGTGTGGACGCCATTGAAGGTAGCCACTATGAGCCATAGCGAGGCATGTAAACGTCTCATGGTTGAGGTATATTGAAGAAAGAATGCCGAACGCTCCTGCAGATGTGCACCTCTGCGTGATTGCCCATCTTCAGCCGCAGCTGGAAGTTCTTAGCGCTGGTGTCACCTTGCACAACTTATCGCTAGTATAGCTGCAACCTATCCCCCGTTCAATAGGTACGCCAAGAAACCGGTGATCGTGCTGTCGGACCCTGCGAGTGTTGCAGGAGTGGAGCTGTGGGCCTTGATAGCCAACAGGAGCAGGCTGTTCGCAGAATTCAACCAGGAGAAGATGTCGTTGTCCATTTCGCCAATGGTGACGCCAGGATTTTGATGTAGGGGTTCTGAATGTATCTTGTTGAGATTGTGTTCTGAGGTCGTTCGTGGGCCGCAGTATTGACTGGTCGTATCACCTCACCGGATTGTTGGCACTGCTGAGAGCAGGCTGAATTCGAACATGAATTCCCATTATTGCAAGCTGTCATATCTATGCAGCTCATGCGAAAAGACTCCATCACACCATGCTAATACTCGCTAAACGATGCTCGTCCCCATGCCCATGTTGTACAGTTACTCGTCTCACTTGTGCTCCCTCATCATCGTGTTGATCATCAAGCGCACTCCCACTCCGCAAAAACACACCACCTAGCACTTCGATCAGCAAGAACTAAGCCTCTCCAAGTTCCCCTTTCTCCAATCTTGATAACAGTCTCCCAAGTAGTCGTGAGTCCCATATCCTCTTCAACATTCCTCGTCACATTATCTTGTTTCCTCGTAAGTCTGATGATCTTCTGACTTGGGCTTTGTATAGCAAGCTTCGCGGGTTTCTGTTGTGCTGCGGTCATGGGATCTGATGATTCGGAGCCATAGTTGCTGCCTTGATTGGACGTCGTCATTGATACCATACTCATTGCGCTTGAAGGACGGGTCAGAGGACCGGGGGATTGAGGTCGACCATTTGCTGAAGAGGATGTGCCCCATGTATCAGGAGTAAAGCGTGATAATGATGAGGGGTGTTGTCGGACGCAGAAGACAAAGGTGTTGTTCGATGTCAACCTTGCGCACTGTGGCTGAGCCACGTACAGGTCGTGACGCTGAGCATGTGGTGTCGGATGCCGCGTCAGGAAGTCATATGGTGGATTCTGGCCAGAGTGAGTCAGTGGCATCGCAAGTGCCATGGCATGAGGGTTGTCCTTGATGGAATGCATGAGGCCGCGTCTGCCCGCGTAAATCTTAAGGACTCCTTGACCCTCGTCGCCGGGAAGGAGAGCTTTGACTGTGAATCGTTTGCGGCTGCCAGTCCACTCTGCCTGTGCGAAAGCCTTTTTGGTGGTGATGTCGCCACTCTCGAAGTAGTCGCCGTCGGCATCCTGTGCAAAAGCTCTTGACTCTGTCATGGCGACAATCTCCACATCCTCCGGCACGAGAATGTGCAGATGAGCCATCTCGAGGTTTTCCAGGTGCAGCATGCTCGTATCGAAGTTCGCAAGCTCGACGCCATTCCGGAAGTACGACGGACATGCGCAAGGTAAAGATATCAGGACTTCGTGCTCGATAGGCGGCACAATATGCTGCTGCTCGGGCAGGAGTGGAATATGCGTATAGCACAGCTCCATGGGTCTGGTCAAGAAGTACCACGACTCTGCAACCTGGTTGCTGGCGGTGCTGTAATAAGTACGCCGAGGATGAGTTGGGTTCGCAAGAGCACAATCCATCATACGCCATTCTCCGTCAATGATGAGAGCGTTCCACCAGTGGTTTGGTCGGGCAATCGTGTCCAGGTCAATCACTTCCCCAGGTCCTTTCAAGTATCCACGTACCACTTCTACGTGCAGACCGACTGCGGTGCACATGTCATGGACGAGAAGTGCAATCTCCTCACTGCAGGCACGCTTCGTCTGAATAGCCCTCCGAGTGTCATTTTGGCCCTCATAGTCCTCCTCCCACGTTATCCGCTCTGCAACCCATGTGAAGATTGCACGCAACCTCTGCACATCGCTTCTGTGTGGTCGACACACAAAGCTTTGCGCCAGCGAGGAGGCGTTCGTCATAGGTGGAATGCTGTGTATGAATCTTGTGCTCTTGTCAACGAGCTGGAGATTGGGCAACTGGAAATCTGTTGGCTCGTTCACTGCCAGACCATCGAGACCTTCGTCGCCCTCCACGTACTCGTGGAGCTGGTCGATCGGCCGCATCACCGGGATGTCGTGCATCTCACAGCGCTCGGCACGATCATCACGCTCTCGTTGACTGAGCGAGTTGGACCTGTTCACGTCACGCCTGACCTGCATCCAGTCGCCGCCAGCACCAAGACCCATATCCCGAGACGCCATGCCGGAGGCAGTTCCTGGGCGACTTGCCGTACCGCCTGCAAAGCCAGTAATGCCATTCGTGACGCTTTTTGTAGGACTGCGACTTCCTGCGCGACTGCTAGGACGACTACCACTGGCGCTCCCAATCGTAGAACGAGCATTAGCGGCACCAGTCCTTGCAGTCGTCTTTGCAGTCTCTATCATGCGCTTGAAGAAGCCACTGCGCTTGCCCTGTGGTGAGCTGAGGCCGCCCAGCACTCCTGCATCTTCCATCGGATCCTTATTCCAGTCCGCAACTGGCGTGAGCAGTGGCTGATTGAAGGATGCATGGCTTTCGTGGTAGCTGGGACCAGAAACCGTACTTCCACTCTCAGCTACACCTCTAGTGCTGGAGTTGATATCTCCAGTTGACTTCGTATGGCCCATTTCTCGCCGTTCTCGTTGGCTGCCAAGTCCAAACTTGCGCCGTGCGAGACTGCCAGCACTCGTAGCGCTAAAACCGCCAGCAGAATATCCAGACATGATACTTCTGCTTGTCAACTGGGTACTCGTGCTACTCTGCGTCGCAGAAGAGGTCTCTGTGGAGTTTGTTGCATTCGTCTTTGTCGTGTATGTTCTGTCCAGAGCTCTGGGCACAACATCAAATGCAGACTTGCGATGACGAAGCTGCTGATGTTGCTGCTGTGATCGAAGCTGTCGAATGTCCGATCCTTGGCTTGAGCCACTGCTTAATGTTGTCGGTCGAGACGAATATTGAGCATCTTTGAGCGGCGGCTGTGGGGCCTGATCCGAGAACGACTTTGCATGTCGCAGCTGATGTTCCATGCGCTGTACGTATGTATTGACGCGGGTGCCATCGTCTCGGGAAACAGGTATTGTGGGCATGTGCGAGTCCGCGATGCCATAGTCCTCCAGCTGCTGATAAGATGCAAAGCCCAATGATGATTGTGCTCGAGACTGTTCTCTGGTACTTGTTCTGATCTCCTCGAAGGCATCTGGTGACCATATATTTGCAGGAGATGGCGCCTTTGCTACCGGAGGAGGGGACTGCGAGAAAGAACTCATGTCATGCAAAGAGGACATAACATCATTCATGGCAGCCCGAAGTGGTGATGGTGTCATATGACTGCCAGCAGGTGAGGGTGGCACTGGCGTTTGTGTACCGACCCTCGAGTATCCGGGGTGCATAGGCTCCTCCAGCTCAGGCGATGGAGCTCTACTCTGTTGGTAGGCAACACGATGTGCCGGAGGTGGCGGCGGCGGAGAAGAGCCAAGTTCATCTTCGCACCCGCTCGGCGAAGGAGCTCTAGAGTATTGCTGTGTCCCGTCATACGGTAGAGGCGAAGGTGCTCGTGAGTGATATGATTCCTCCTCGTAAGGTGCAGGCGAGGCTTGACGTGAGACCGGCAACATCTGTGGGTAGGCGGAACCATCATGATATGTGACTGGTAGAGGCGACCGCGAACGAGGAGGTGCATTATACACTGGCTGAGGCGAAGGAGCCCGATATGGCACATAGCCAGGATATCCAGATACGGGAGTCGGAGTCGGCGAAGCAGATGGCATCGGAGCAGATCTCTCCTGTGCTGGCATTGGACTTCTCGCTCGCCGCGAAGCACTATACCTAGGGATTGGGTCCGGTATTCTGGGTCTATCCTGGGGTATGACTGCCACACCATTGTGCTTCTTGACTGTTCCTGTAGGCGCTTGCGCAGTCTTCATGCTCGAGTACGGCTTGAACTTGCTCTTCTCTTTCTTCTTCTCCACTTCGCTCTCTGGAGTGCCTTCTTTGCCGTTGTCCAAGCTACCTCGCTTTCCAAAGACCTCATACGCCTGGTATGGCTTCCTGAACAGGCCCTTGCTCTTCGACGTGCTGTGCTTCGGCTGCTGAGTGAGGGGAGTCGAGCCGCGACTATTGGGTGCTGGGGTGAAGGACTCTTCTAGCACTGTGACAAAGTTCGAGGGAAACAATCCAATGGCTCTAGGATCGCGTCGCAGTCTGCCCATCCACCATGACCTATCTCCAGCATTAAGCGCTTCAATCAGATCGCCCTCAATGAAGCCCAGATCCTTCTTCGACTCTCCTCCCCAAGAGTATGTCGCCCTGCACCAGCAAGGAAAACGAGGTAGATCGCCTGGCGCACCCATCTTGGCGACTCCGCGCAACAGCCAAGATCAATGATGATGTATGAAGGCCTCGCGCATTTCGAAATGTCGTCGTCTCGCCGTTGCTATGGCCAGAAGACAGATGTTTACACCAAATGCCAAATGAATGTCGCGACTTGGGATTTGCATACAACAACTATAGCCTGTATAGAAGCTTGCGGTAGTAATAGCTAGCCTGGCGATCTCGAGATGTCGTGTATGGGTGTTGTGGCCGGTGTGAGGCCTACTGGGTGCGGTTGCGGGTGATGTCGTGTTTGTTTACACTTGGAAAGAGCTCCCGAAGTTGAAACAGAGCCTTGGCAGGCACAGATACATGAAACACCCACTCTTTGCTCCGCTCTGTCATCATCAACAACATCACGCCGGACGGATTGATCCTGCCCTTGCGCGTGTGCGACGAGGACGTTCCATTGATTTCAGGACATCGAGACGCGACGCGACGACCGCGACCGCAACTAGCCGGCCTGCACGAGGAACTCTTCAAGATGGTGGTACCTGAATCTGCGATGCCAGTGAGAGCGAGCAATGCCTCCTGCGACACACCTACCTTTCGACGCGGGGCTTAGCCAACGCATGCATACTCTTAGATGAGCAGGATCCGATAGTTCGCTGTAAGAGGGCGGCCTTTTCGGTAGGCCGCTCGTTGCCTTCAGGAACAGGAAAGATCCGAATGCAAAGTACGAGGCGGCCGCAGAGTTTTCAATACCACACATCGTTGATGCACTGTATTCGAAACCCATACTGGCGGCTGAGGCGACTGCACGTCATTATCGCTGTCTTCCAGAAGCATGGAAGCTATCTGTGTCTTCCCGTCTCCGACCAGCTGGTGGTGTGATGCCAGACAGGCCTCACACCGGTTTGGCGGTGCAGCGGGACGGGATCGGGACTCCATGCAAGAAAGATGCGAGCTGTTTCAGCTGCTCTTGACTGCAGCCAGTCGCTAGCACTCCAGCTCGAGCGACAGCTTTTCTTGCACATGTAATCGAGGCCGTACTTTTGCTTGCAACAGCGCCCTCCATCGATGCTATGACTGCATCATGCACGGTGCCGAACATGCTTCGCTGACTATTCTGCGTATGCAAGCAGATAAGTACTATGCTCTGCGTGTCCTCATGCTCAGCCTTGTCTACGACACACCCATATAATCTATCCCAGCTCGAGAGCACACGGTCATTACCTTTGTACATCACTGACACTGCCCTTTCTACACTCACGGCGATTTTCAGAAACAAAACAGCTCTTAGGCATTGCGCGATGACAATATGGATCACCATGACTCGCATCGATATCGTAAGCTGTGACAACTCCACGCAACACGACGATCGCTAATGAGCTCAGCTCGCGATTCAATATCGACCTTTGACAGCGAGTATAGCTCAAACGCTGCACTTTCTATTTTCAGCGTAGATCGATCAAACTCAAAGGCATCCAATATCACGACTTACTCCGAAACTTCTTTGCTATCTGCTCGGTCGTGCCCTGCGTTCGATCCGCTGCAGAGATCCATCTCTTCGAGCTCTTCCGCACGCGATCGGCTGCCTGCGACTACTCATCAACTTTCTGCGCCACCTTCGCACGAATTTCGACGAACTGCTGCTATACGTGCGGCAACACAGCAAGCTGCGTTCCAGCCAGATGAATCTCCCACATCTCCGAACCTACCAACGACCACAACTGAGACCAGTCGTCAGTCTACGCCCTTGGTACAGAAGCAAGCTACTAATAAATTTGCTTGTTCACACTGCCCGGAAGTATTTACGAAGAAGTCGGATCGCAAGAAGCATTGGCTGAACAGATGCCAATATCTCGGCGACCCTACAACCCTAGTCGGAGATGGCGCCGTGTGCCCGGGATGCGAACACGTAGCACGCAACGTGCCCCAGCAAGACAAGCATCGCAAGGTTAGTGGTCATGAAGGTGTATGGGAGACGATTCGCCTTTGCAAGAAGGAGCGATATACTTGCTCGACCCACAGGGTGATATTTCGTGATGCCGAATCGTTCTATGCACACTTCGGCAGTCGCGAATGCCCTCTCAACAACCACAGCGGTGGAAAGGATGGGTACAGACATTACCAAGCGAGAATTGCGACTCTGCTGCAAGAAGGGAAGGACGAAACCTATGGCAATCACACTTATCTGTACGCTGCCTTGACGGCATATTGTACTGCACATGGGCTTCGCATGCAAGACTGGCTAGACAGTGTGAAGCTACATCCCGCAGCAGAGGCTCTTGCACTTGCCAACAAGCTGGAATGGGGACTCAGACCAGCCGACGGGTCTACACTAAGCCGTCTTGGCTTCACGGACTTGACGGAGATGGTTGCTGCTGCTGTTCCACTAACCATCATCAACGCACGGAGCTCTGCCCAACAATTCGACGATCAAAAGACGTTGTCTTCGCCAATTCGACAAGAGGTAACATATCGACAAGGTCAGACGGTGCCGCCTAAAGCGAGATACGTGGAGCGCATCGAAGAGAATGCTGCCCAAAGCGCGGCGCTACGGAAACACGGCTCTACTCAACTGCAGCCTCAACAACATGCGCGAGAAGATGGACCAGCTTTCGCAGTGCATGTCACACAGCCTCTACCTTACGAGAAGGTCGCTTTGCTTGGGAGTGACTGGCAACGCTTGCTCGCCGAGCCTCACCCAGATCCGCGTGGCTTTCAGCAACATAGCGACATCAAAGCAGTGTGGGACCAGGGAATGGGTAGGCCTTCGTCCAGTAACGCCGCCGTCCACGAGATGCAGGAATCAGACAACGCCGCACCACTATTCCTGCCTTATGCGTTCAACGCCGGATCTGTGAGCGCATTTGAGTCGGACACTGCATTGCAGCCATCGCCTCAGCCCGCTGCTCGGGACCCTTGGGAGCTGCTCGATGATGATGACTACCCAGATCGACAGGCTCTGACACCATCGCCACCAAGCTTTCCAATGTCGATCAAGAAAAACAAGCGTCCGATCTCCAAGAATAGTGTTGTTTTGCCAGACTCGGTGACAAGAGCAAAGGTTGGCCCACGGCAGACTCTCGCTTTTCGGCCAAGCTCTAAGGATTTCTCGGCAGCTGTGCAGTTCGCACACTTGTCCGAGAACTCCTCGAGGTCGACCAAGCGGGGATCTGGTGAAAGTGTCGTTGGCAACTTCTTCAATTACGACCATTACTACGACCAGACCCCTGATCCCTCGCTGCTGCTTCCAGGAACAAAGTCGAGTTGCGGCGACTTCTCACAACAGTCGGATCCCTCCCGCACTTCCACTCCGTCCGAGCGAAGCAGGGCTACGAGCCAGTCTATCAAGGCAGCTATACGCAAGATCACGAAGCCCAGCATCCGCGAGATCGACGACCAGACTCCAGCATCACAACTACCTATTCCCCGTAACACCACCAGATCTCGATCAAACTCATCACAGTGCATCCACTGTGGCAAAGTCGACAACCTCAGCTGCTTCACGGACCATATCTCCACGAACCTCAACAGTAGGACCAGCCACAGACGACGCAATGGGGGCGTCTATGATCCAGAAGAAGTTGCCCAGGCTATTCAGGACTTCCAACATTCCGACTTCTTCTTCTGACAGTAATATCACCACCACGACATCCACGACACCTCCTACCACCAGCGACTACAATGTATCAACACCACAGCAATGTACCAATACAAATTTACGACACCAGACTTTCCAGCGGATACCCTCTTCGAAGCAGGCTTCGATCTACAGATACCCCAGCTAGAGCACAATGTACAATATGTAACTTATTACTACTACATATATATGTAATGATCGGTACCCTACTTCTCCTTCCCAATCCTCCTCTCCAACACCGTACATCGAAACGCAAATGTGCCTCCAAGCATCATACTTCTCAGTCAACTTTGCTGCAGCCTGTTCTGTGCCAAGTCCACTTACTTAGGGTTGCCCAGAACCCGTGGGACAGCGACAACAACGTCGGATCTCCGTCATAACGACTACAATTCAAGATCCTACTCTTGGATACTGTTTCGAGAATCACTGTGACGTTGGAAGTCGATTCGTTATCTACTGCACTCAGAACCTTGAATTCGTCGAGTTATCGAAATTTGTGAAATATCGAAGTTTTGGAAGTATGATCGCAATACTGTAAAGATGGGAGGTCGTTCTCTAGCGATCAGAAACGGTGATTGAGGAACCTGGTTAACACTGCCGTGGAGCGTGGCACGTAGATTGTGGAGTCAGTAGCTTGGTGCTTGCTCAAGGATGTGCGAACATCTGTGCGAGGAACTGTTACTATTCTTCTCCATGGACGTGGTTCTGTTTCTTCCCTATCCTGGGTCGTCATATGTACATACAGTATACACTACATCTACATGTAGCGAACGTTCTCTGACTCGTTCAATCGACGCACGATGCCGAATCCATCCGGTGTTCAACGCTCTTCTTCTCTATATCCTCATATCCTCAAGTATAACCTTATACTCCTTCCTCTTCTTCGGCGCCTTACTAAACTTCCGCTTAGCCTTCCCGATCAATCTCGCCAAAACAGGCAAAACCTGTCTCTCAGCCAAATACGACACTGCAAAAGCTCCTATCCCCAAAGCTAAGATGAAGACCTTGAAATTCACACTCATCCAAGTTAATTCCATCCAATCTTCGACCCAAGGAGCGGGGTCGAAGAGCATGTAACTCGATACACCCAATGCTACGGCCATTGTGATGACGAATGGCAGGTTGTGGCGCATGGATTGTCGGAAAGGTTTGCCGATGGAGAGGACGATTGCTGAGAGGATGTATTGGTAGCAGGATAGAAGGAAGAGGGTTGTGTTTTCGGAGTTCTTGGAGTTGGAATGTTCGGTGTCGAGGACTGGTGGCTGATACCAGGGTTGTTTGCGTACGAAGAACCACCCGATGAATTGGAATACGATAGTGATGACGATTTGTCCAATGAGTGGTGTCAAGACCTTTCTGCTTACCAGAGATGCGGTTGGTCGTTTTCGTGATAGTGATGGGTAAGGTCCTGTCCAACCCATGAAGATGGCAATGGGGAGAATGAGGAGTAGATCGATGTACAAGAACTGGAAATCTCCGAGATTCGATGCTGTGGCGTAGAGGAAGCTGACCGAGGTGAACTGAATCGCGGAGTACAGAGACATGTACTTGAAGCAGCTGAAGGATGTCACAAGTGCGGCGCGTCCTTCGCGGATGACTTCTGGTACGCAGGAGATGTCGAAGATGCGACTGGTGAATGGTGCTGCGACTGAGGCTTCGGCTTCGGACAGAGATATGCCCACGTCGGCGGCTTTGAGTGCACCACAGTCGTTGGCACCGTCGCCACAGAAACCGGCGCAGTAGTCGATGCTTTGCAGTTTCTCGATGAGCTCGTGCTTCTCGTCGGGTGACATCCGGGCGAAGACTTGGCCAATAACCAGCATTTCGCGCAGGACTTTGGGAGAGGCGAAGTCGACTATCCAGCGGAAGACGTCGCCAGTCACTGCGACAGAGTAGTTCCGCAAATTCGAAACGTCGTAGGGCAGCGACGAGTCGTGCTCGGCAGGTGGTGGCAATGGCTTCAGTGTGTTCTCGTCCAACTGGTAGATCGGGTTGTCCACAGATTCCCAGGCAAGTTTCGAGAGTGCAGTATGTGCATCACCCTCGACAAAGTGCGGTACGAAGCAATGTGCTGACTTGTCGACCAAGCCACACTCCCTCGCGACACTGATAGCTGTCAGAATGTTATCTCCAGTGCACATGACAGTGCGAATGTTGGCTTCTCTGAGCTCGGTGATGATGTCCGTGGTGGTCTCCTTCAGCTTGTTCTCGAAGATGATGAAGCCGACGAACTCCAGATCAGACTCTGCATCTTCGCGCTTCATCTTCTGCACCTTTAGCCAGTTCAACTTGAAGATGTGCTTCGTGGCACAGGCAATGACACGATACCCACGATGTGTGTAGTAGGCCAGTAGGTCGTTATACTCTGGTGGGAAGCTTTCTGGCCTGCAAATACCTTTCATGGCCTCAGGAGCACCCTTCACGAAGACGTCTCCGCTCTTCTCGCCCAGCTGTCTGACAATGACACTAGCACGACGAAGCTGGGAGACGAATTCAAAGGATCTCAGCACACCCAGCTGGATAGCTCTTCTACTGTTGGGTGTACCTTGCTCTTCGTCGAGGTCAAACTCCATGCCAGGCGGAGGACGTGCGACTGAAGGCTGTAAGGACAAGTTTTCCTCTTCCTCGCCTAGTCCAGCACTCTCAGTACCCTCCTCGTACTGCCAGCCAGTCCATTCGAACATCTTCAGGTCCAGCGGATCTCCGATGAACTCATCATCGACGACACGCAAAGAGTGGCAAGTAGCCATATTGTACAAGATGGCTTTGTTGGCGTTATAGTCTGCCGTGGGATCACGCTCGTACACTGCGCCAGGGAGAAGTGTACTTGACTCGTTGAGCAGTTCGGAGAAACGGTTTGCAGGTCTCTGTACAACACGAACGCCAAGCACGTCCAGCCCGTCTTCTGTCAAAGTGCCTGTCTTGTCGAAAGCCATGACATCGATCTTGCCGCCAACATTGACACGTTGAGGACTGATACAAAAGATCTGCTTCGCCTTCAGTCGACTGAGTGCGAAGTTCGTGCCAATGGTCAGTGTGGCCGGCAGTGCAGGTGGCACGACAATCGTGATGAGGTCCAGCGCGCGGACGATGATGAGATGCCATTCCAATCCTAGGCGGATGAAGTTCACAAGCGACGCGATGAAGCCGACAGCAGCAATCAAGCCCATGACGGAGATGTATCTGAAGGAGTCTCTGTAGAACTTGAATCCGGATGGCTTTGGGAACAGCATCGAGCGGACAAGTGCACCCTTCGTGGTGTTGAATCCAGTCCTGACGACCAGAGCAAGCGCAGCAGCCTCATCACTCTTGTCGTCTTGAGGTCTCCTGGCGCGAATAATTTTGGTGCCACTAAACAGCATATGCTTGGCAACATCGGCGTGGATAGCAGAGGCGGACAGGTTCAGCATCTCCAATGTGTCATCTGTGGCTGGAGTCTTCGAGACAGGAACAGATTCGCCTGTCAACATGCTCTCGTTGACAATGCAATCGCCAGAAAGCAGCAGACTGTCGCATGGGAATTGACCAAGGTTAGGGTCTGTCACCTCGTAGACATCGCCGGGGACCAACTCGCTAGAATCCACGTATCGCCAGAAGCCACCTCTCAGTACACGAATATCGCATTCGAAACGTGCTATATCTCGCAATCGTTGCATGGTTGCTTTTGTTTCGATGAGAGTGGTTGTAACACTGGCGACCGAAATGACGAAGATGCAGGCCGCGTAGTAATAGTATTCATCCGCTGACCACAGGATGATACTGGCGACCTGGAAGACATAGAATGGATGGAATGCTTCGTCCATAAGTAGCTGGCCAGTAGTCTTCTGCTCCAGATCGATGGCATTCTTGCCGAAGATGCGCTCCCGAACTTCTTGCTCTTCTCCATCAATACCTTGCCGTACAGCCACAACATCGGTCCAGGTCGGATCCTTCCAGGTATTGCCAAGAACAAATTTGTCCTTCAAAGGATGGTAGCAGAAGCGAATGTACCGGTAGTCCAAAATTCGGAGCTCGTCCAGGATGGGATCATCGTACTCGTCGTAGTCCTGCCACTTTGCTCTGCTGACACCAAATACAGACGACAGACTCTGACCAAACTCCTGCTTGCTGAGATTCTGAATAGCCATCTCACCCCACTGATTCTCGATAACGACCCAGTCGGCCTCTCCAAGTGGCGTCGACTTGCCTATCAGCATGACATACCATTTCGGCAACCATCGCAGGATGAGATACGCTAGCCCTCCTGTGCATATGCAGAGTGCTAGATACGCGGCGAAACCAAAAGTGGACGTCTTAAACCCAGCGGCCACAATGGTCATGTCCTCTGTCACGATGTAGATCTTCTGGCTGATCCTCCCTCCTACTCGGAAAGCACTAGTTTGCGAGTCTTCTGACTGATTGCGCCGCAACAGAGGGGCGTTTACCGAATGTCTATGCGAATCCGTAGATCTGCGCGACCTCTTCGAATGATCTGATCCTCTGCTTCCTCTACTCCCATTCCTCTGCCGCGACATGATGGAGCCATTCTCTGGAGTCTCGTTCTGGTCATATGTCCCATTCATTTCTGGCTCAATGAAAGTGTTCTCTCCGCTGAGCTCGCCATTCTCCAGTGCCTGAACCTCTTCATCGTCGTACAGAGCATCCTCTCGCAGCTCCTCTGAGTCGAAGTCTCTTTCCTCTTCATAATATGCGAAGCTCGTGGTCGAATCGGCGCGTGATCGTCGGTGGAAGAAGGAACTCGAGGCAGTCGGCACACTCTCTGACATGGGGCCCGAGAAGATCTCGTCCTGGGCCATCTCGACATCGCCAATGAAGCTGGCCTCGCTCATGTTCGACTCTCGCCGGCGATACATGCCGCGATGTCTCTCAGGCGAGTAGTCTTCTGCCATGGTGTCGTCTATCTCTATTCAGTGGCGCGGAGGTAGTGCTGTTGCGGAGAAAGGCGTCGAGGCCTGTAAGTGAGCAGGTGCTATCGCATATCGATCGTGTATACTATACTGGCTGAAGAACGCGACTGGACGTGTCTCGAATTTGCTGCAATGCTCGTCATATGCAAATAGCACCAGTATCTTCAATGACAAGGATCTTTCACGCTAGCCTCTGTCTGTCGCTCATCGCTTACTCCCGCTTAGTCAGTCGCGAGTTCCCTCACAACATCTCTCTTCCAACAACTTCATAACATCACTATTGGACCACAGAACACCTCCGCTGACCTCGCAGCGCCTCCATCTCTTGGACATTGACATCTATAATCTGAATCCCACTACTCCGACTCCCTCACTCCCCATACTGACCATACATCTCATCGGCCGAAGCACTCCGAGCAGCTTCGGGTATACGAGATAGAGACAAGCTATTTTGCACAAGCCGCGAGCGTTGCACGACTGAAGGGCAGCCATTTTACTGGGCGCGTCTGGGAAAATGTCAATGCCTTTGTCATTGTCATCGTCCACGTAATCAGGCCATAGTGAGTCTCCCGGTAGTGTGGTGCCATCAAAAGACTCTGTTTCCTCGGCTTGTTCCTGCCTAAGTCGACTTCACAGCGGAGTGAAGTTCACGACAATCCTTGAGGTATAGGAATCTTATCACAGAAACACGGTCCTTGAAAGTACGGATCCGATAACCCACAAGATGCCAACTGATCCGTTCCTACCGGAGGGCCGACAGTTCCCTCGGACACGCTCGCCCGACGCTGGCGGAGGTAGCGATCGTAAGCGTCGCCGAAAGGTCCTCTCCTGTTACGACTGTCGGAGACGCAAACTCCAGTGTGACCGAGCACTACCTGCCTGTGGACGCTGTACGAAGGCTGGCCAAGCTGCGAATTGCTTGTACCTGGAGGATGCCACCGATGCACCAATCCGAGAGGAGCCTATTGTGGCTCCTGGTTCACATAAACTACCTCCGTTCTATGGCCACTCTATGAGACCTATTGGAGCAAATGCACCCTCTGGAGACCTTCTCTCGCGACTCGAGTATCAGGATGGACGCATCAAGCAGCTCGAGGCCGCCTTGGTCAAGGCTGGTGCACCTGGTGGCAAAGCGCATCTGCCGCCCACGCCTGAGTCTATGCCTGGTACTGGAGCATTGGAGACCATGGCACCTGTTCAAGACCGAGAGACTACATTATTGCGCGGCAAGGCCTTCAAGACACAGTTCCATGGCAACACACATCCAGGCGCCTTGATTGCTCGAATACCTGAGCTACATGGCTTCACCAGAGGTATGAAAAACTGTCTCCAGTTATGGAGATGCACATTATACTTCATCAATTAGTTGATGCTGACTACCTTACAGAAACTTTCGAACAATTCCCTGCGCTGTCTAGGATCAAGGAAGACATGGGTTCGCTCGAGGTGCGGACTGATTACGCCGGATCTAAACATGGTCCAGTAACAGACGAAGCACTCAAGCTCCTCCTACCACCGAAGGATGAAAGCGACCAGCTGATTGAGATATACCTCGAGAATTATGGGAATTTGTATAATGTTCTGCACCTGCCGTCCTTCTGGAACGAATACCAAGAGATGTGGACCGAAGGAGTTCAGAAAGCCAAGCCACATTTTGCGGCTCTTCTGCTGTGCATGATGGCCGCTGGACAATGCCTGACAACGACCTCGCCGTGGTTGTATAGAGCAAACAGCTCAACGGCGCGCGAGAAGGCGATATCCTGGATATCGTCAGTAGACGACTGGCTTGTATCGCAAAGTCAAAAGCACGTCGCGGCTATTGACTTCCAGCTCAGAGTTATACTCTTGGTAGCCAAGAACGTCACGGCACGAAAGTTCAAACGGACATGGACCGAGTGCGGAAACGTGCTTCGCTTCTGCATGGCAGCAGGTCTACACAGAACACCTGAGCTTATCCGCAAGCCGACATCTATCCTTGATAAGGAGCTGCGAAAGCGTGTGTGGGCATCAGTCGTTGAGCTCGAATTGCAAGCATCGTTCGATCGTGGAATGATCTCCGCGCCATGGACACTGCAGTCAGATTGTCCTGGACCAGTGCATGTGCACGACGACGATATCGATCAGGAAACGCAACATCTACCTGCCTTGCGCCGCTTCAACGACTTCACGCCCACATCTTACCTCTGCCTCGCTAGCGATTCACATCAACTACGCGCCACACTCAACACATACCTCAACAACATCCGACAGCCCGTTTCATTCGAAGAGACCAAGCGCTATACAGACGAGATCGAGTACCACCTGCAGAATATCCCAGACTGGCCCGAAGCACCAGCCGCAGCACTAGTCCCGAAAGTGATGCTCGACATCAATCTGAGGCAGTACATGCTCGTTCTCCACGACCGCCAAATCAGAACAGCAGAAACGAAAGCCGAGCGCGATTTCAGCCGAATGATCCTCATCGAAACCGCAACGAAGATGGTACAGGCCCACAAATCACTCACAGAGAGAGGTTGCTACGCTCTCGAAATGCTCTGCTACGATCAGCTTCGCGCCGGCATGTCTCTATGCCACATCTCCGCCACAAACCCCCACAACGACGACGCTCTCGGCCATGCCATAGACGAAGCAGCTTTCAAACTCGTACCAGAATGTTGCGAGATGTTAACTGACAAGGTAATCCGCTTCGGCCGCGAGCAGCGACAATTATGGATCCTGCTTGCCGCTAATGGATACATGAAGAGTAAGAAAGACCCTTCGAAACGATTAGTATACATGCAAGAAGCAGTCGACAAAGTCACACGACCTTATTACAAAATCATGGCATGTCAAGAAGATGCCCCAGCAGAACCTAGTGTACCGCAAGGTACGGCTACTGCACAGGTCGTCACGGAACCGATTGCGAATAATAAGAGCCAGCATCCTTTCAAGGCGGGACAAGTTACGAATGTTTTGTCCGACTACAATTATCAACAAGCGACTGCTGGTGCTGCCGGACCAGTGCCAAATTTGGCAGATCCTACTGCTATGCTTGATTTGGATGAAATTGCTGCTTGGACTTTTGAGGATTGGAGTTTTAATCCTGCGGATTTGGCGGGTATGAATATGAGTATGAGTATGAGTGGGCATTTTGGTGCGACGCCTGGGGCTGGAAACTTTGGCGCGACACCTGGTGCTGGAAGTGCTGGATTCGGGCCAACGCCGCAGAGCAACATCAATGGAAATGGCTATGAAGCACAGTATCCTGATCGAACGACATGAGCGGCCGCTTGCGAGGAGATGGAGAATGGAGCATGGGATTAGGGAGTAAGGAATTGACTTCTATTTGCATGAGAATGGACTATGATATCCGAGGGAAATTTGATCCGAGTTCAGCTGTACAGAGAGGAATGAACACCGCTTTCTCCCAACGTGGCTTATGTGTACAGTGCAGAAAACTTTCATGGAAATCGAAGCCTAATCATATATATCTCTATTCTCTTGCCCACGACTTTTTTCTTTTAGTAAGCCTGGATCCTGTATGGACGGACAAGGCTGTACACACAGCAACAAAGCCTGGGCCGCCCGAGACGTCGCTGATGAGACCTTCTGCCGTCGGGCGATCTCTTGAGTGACTCTTTGATATGACACCAAAGCAATACAGTCCTGCTCTCGAGGCGATCGTCCAGAGTCCTTGATTCGTGGGGGGAATATGCAAGCAAAGTAGACTCAGTCCCGAGTGAAAGCCTTCGACTTGATGAGTTGCGTTGATGTGGTCCCTAAGAGTGGTGTGTCGCAGCATGCAAGCCCGGGAGCAGAGTATGGCGGAAGTTCTTTTGGTAACGAAGAGTGGTGAATGATCCTTGTTCGTGATCGTACAATCCCGAACAATCTATTCATCGACGACCATGATACGTAAAGTCCGTCTCGCTTTCGCTCCATTCTGACATGTTTGAAGAGACGGAAGTGGTTCGAGTATATCGCGTCCTGGTGGTGGTGGTATCTTCTGGTGAAAGTAGGTCCATGCTGTCTTTGCGAATTGGTTGTGGCTTGGGTGTAGGCTTGCTCAGGTCCTCGTCAAGAGCGAGTCGCTGGAAGAGTTGATGGACAGTGAGCTGGTATGTAGCCATGGTTTCGTTGATAGTCCTTTGAGTGCCTTGATGTGGTTGTGGACTAGGCTTGCAGCAGGCGTGGGATGTTGGTGGGGTATGGCTACGAGGGTTGGCTGTTCGCAATCCTTCAGCTCTTGATGAATGATGCTGTAACTGATGAATGATGAAGAAAGATGTTTGCCTGGAGTCTCAAAGCTGTTTATACATGCCACTGCGCCTCCAACAGGGAGAGCTGTTGTCACTATTTCTTATGCCATCTTATCTGATCATGCGCTCAGGATCTATCCTGGCTGCATATGCCACCCACTTTCGTACGCGCTAAAATCCGATGTCCGCGGATTCTCCGTACGTACGGTCACGCAACTGCCCGAGCCCGTTCATGCTTAGGCACCAGTGATAGATGAGGTGATGACCTCAATCGCTGTTGGATGGCTTCTTCAGCTCGTGGTTGTTGTGGAGATGCAAGGCTGTTGTGTTGTCGGTGACGAACTTCGTGGGATGCATCTGTGAGCTTGACTCGTCAATGCCGTCTGTACGCGCTGTGTGCTGCAGCTCCCATAGCTACAATAGCTAGGCATGCAGCACCATTGGCCTTAGCATAGGTCCGTGGGATGTTGTATCGTCAGATTCGTGGCGCTGTTGCTGCATATCGATGAAAGCGGCCGCATTGCCAGACAGGATGTGTTCCACTGCAATATGTAGCTCTGGGAGCCCGATGCTCGACTTGGTCAGGCATTGAATGTGGATGCGGAGCAATGCGCTGTTGCTTTGAAAGTCTTTGGTAGGCATGCTCAATGGCGGGAAAGTTGTACATGCAGATGGTGAGCATTGCCATCACGATTCGGGTTCGTTTAGCGGAAGCCTCTCCGCAATCCAGAAGAGGTATCTACCATACGAATGCCTTATCGACCTGGGGAGCGGCTGGTATCAAGTGCTTGTGATGCAAAAGGAAGGCACGACCGCAAGGGACCGCTCCTTCCACGCAAATGCCAAATTCAACGTCACCTCCCAGCTCTTTCATGGTCGAATGCGTCTAGTTGATAAGCTTGCCATAGAATGGAATACCAACTGAGCTCAGCAGCATTCGTGCATCCCTATCGTTCGTAGCCGAAGTGTGGACGATGACATGGAGTCCAGGAATCATCTTTGGTGGGTACCTGTAGCAGCATCGTCAGCACACCTTCAATCTATCATTGCGATTGCAAGACTCACGCATCATAATTGACCTCGATCTCAGGAAACAGCGCGACCTGCTCCGGCGTCAACCCAAACATCAGATTCCCGCTACTATCTCCCGAACTTCCCTTGACGCCCGGCCAATCCTTGATCTTAGGCATGACCACATCCACAGCTTTGCTCATGAAGTGGTACATATCCTCTCCTCGCAACTCGCAAGTCACTGACAAATGTTGTCCCTGTCTGATACCAAACCCAGCAAGCGAAGCCTTGATGTCATGTGCAGTAGCTCTCACGTTCGTAATAGCTTGTAAAACCATACCTGCAACATGTAGATGCGCCGAGTCTTCTGCAGCTTGCTTAACCATAGTATGAACAGTTACGCGCTCCAGTTTGGGCACGTTACGGAATGTGATCGGTTTGCGCAGGAGTTTCAGAGTATCGCCGCCTCGAGGACCTCTTAGAGGTCGATTCTTGTAGTATGGTGAGTCGCCTGTCCATTCTCGTAGCCTCGCGCCCTTTTTGTGAGGTTCTGTGCCAGGTGGGAAGTGCGTATATGAGAGGGTCATGAGATCGGATTTGAAGGTGTCGTGGTATGTCTGTTCGAGTCGCGGAAGACTGAATGGGCCTGGGACATATTCGCGCGAGGCTGGGTCGGAGCCTCTCGGTGGTTGATGGGGATGTAGACGACCGCGGAAGTACTTTGGAGGGCGGAATTGGTATCTGTAGGGATATGAGTATCATCTTGTTACTCATAATTCGAGAGATGAAACGCACCTGCTAGCTGGCAATTGCGCTCTTCTCCTTCGCGACCGTTCCAGTGGGCTGTATTCGGACAATCTCTTCTCTGCTGCATCTGCTGGTGTTGACTGAAACTCTGTGATTTCGAGCTCATTGGCCTCCTGAGCAGCAGAAGCATCATTTGACGCGTATCGTTGGCATTGTGCAGTCCAAACTCTGTTCAATGGCTTCTCTGACAGCCGTAGCCGGCGCAGGAATGATGTGGTGACTTCCTGCAAGGCCATGATTGTGTGATGATGGTAATCTGTTATTCAATGCATAACTTTGTCAATGTTTCCGTCTCGCTTTCGGTGATGGCGGTCCGAGATAAGGCTGCAAGACACTTTCTGCCTTACAGACTCCATAGCAAGTCTAGACGAGATGTTTCCCTCGCGTGGCTGCGAGTCCAGACACGAGGTCGAGGTCGGTGCAAGCTCAAGTACCAAGACTCTATGGCTGCTTTTCTCTGCCTGTCCTTCACTTCACCCGGACTCCGTGTCCTCATGTCTTATGATCAGCAGACACCACCTTTGAATCATCATCGTCCGGCGGCGAATGTTTGAAGCCAGGTAACCACATTCACCGCGTCCTCAAATATCCAGCCGCCTGGTCGGCGTGTTCGCGTACCGACAAGCACCATCCCCCACCATCTTCCACAACTTCGACACCGATCCCCCCTGGACTTGACGATATAGAGGAATTGGATAGGGAAAGACCAGCCCATGGAGCAGGTGTCACGAAGGCGACCAGCACAGCATGAGCGACCTGAAACGCTTTCTGTCAACACGCAAGCGCAAAGACAATCGACGCAGTTCGCATAGCCCCACGAAAGTATGCTGCCCTTCCCTTTTGTTACATCTGCCCTGATATTGCTATGTAATCGCATATTTCTGCTTTATCCATGGTATGCGACTTGGTCATGAGGGCAGATCAGCATTCACCAGCGACCCCGACCATGGACATCGATTGCGAAGTACAGCCTCTCCTGAACGCGCTGGCGACTTCAGCGAAACGCAGGAGAATGCGTGGACACAGTACCAGCACGTCTTCGAGCATTGGATCGCTATTTGACAGCGTTAGGCTTCGCACGTCTTCGAGCATTGGATCGCTATTCGACAGCGTTAAGCTACATGTCTCAGTCATTACTGCTCCGAGTCATTGCTGCGATATATGTTCACTTCAGCAAGCTAACCAGATGCTCCCAGAACCGAGATAGCAAAGGCTCTCCCGCGAAACCAACCTCGAAACCTGACCACTTTGGCAACTTGTGGACTATATACGATGATCCCAAGACGAAGCCCGACAAGGAGGAGGAAAGGAGGATCACTGGTCTCCTCGAGAGGTTTCGCAATCATGGCATTGATACTATGACCGATGGAAACGTACGATATGCGCTGCGAACAACGCATAACAAAGGCGAAGGAGAAGATGCCTTTCGCATGCTGATGCTTTTGCAAGAGACATACGACGGCATCGTGCGGCAATACGTGCCAGAGACGCAACTGCTTGGAGCCATAAACCGGAACAATGTCACTTGTTATCTGGATGCGTTGCTCTTTGCTATGTTCGCACGCCTCGACAGCTTCGAAGCCATGCTGTACAAAATCCATGACGATATACCAAGAAGGAGATTGGCTGGTCTGCTGCGATTATGGGTCAACATGCTACGGACAGGGCGCCTTATCACAACAGACTTGACACGACATATACAAGAGTCTCTGGCGGACTGTGGGTGGAGAGAGGCAGCTCAGACAAAGCAGCAGGATCCCTCGGAAGCCTTCACATTCATCACTGGTCAATTAGAGCTGCCGCTATTGACACTGAAGATGGATCTGTACCACACTGGAAAGGAAGAGCCCCAGGACGATCATAAGTTCGTCAACGAAAGATTGCTAGAGATAGCAATACCGGATCAGCCATCTGTAGAAGGCCAGGCCATCACACTGGAGGACTGTCTCGAACACTACTTCAACAACCGAGTAGAAGTCATGCGACACCTCGAGAATCAGCGCCGAAACACTCTGAAATCAGAGTCAGATCCATGGCGGGATCCAGTGCAGTCAGAGAAGGACTCAGGTGTACACGTGGAGGTTGCGGAGCTCAGTTCCAGCGTGACAGGGACGCCGATGGTGCAGACACCAATTTCAGAAAGCCCGATAGCACCCACGCAGAGTAAGGATCCGCTGGAGAGGGTACGACCAAGCCTTGGGCGGAAGCGAGGAGACAGTATCTTCAGCCAGCGTAAGATCGAGCTGATTGGTGTTGATCCGGAGAAGGAAATGCTCAAGTCTAGCGATGAGAAACAGCGAAAGATGAGCACGAAGACGGAAGTGCTGATGCCTGCTTGGCAGTTCTTCAAACTTCTTCCATGGTATACGGACCACATGCCCACTTCTGACGCCCAGGTTGCAGCTCACTTTGCGAAGAAACGACCGGTGCTCGGTATATGCCTGAAGCGATACTCGATAGAGAACAATGGCCAAGCGACAAGACGGGATACTTTTATCGACATTCCAACCGAAATCGCAGTGCCGAACTTCGTCAGCGACGAGAATATGGAAGAGAATGGACCACTGGTGGGGAATTTCAGGTTGATTCTCCAATCAGTGGTATGCCATCGCGGCAATTCTGTGCACTCGGGCCACTATATCTCGCTTTGTCGAGGCACAGCAGCCAACGCGAGGCCATCTAGTGATCCTGCGAGTCGGAGAGGTAGCATCTCCGACAGCGAGGACATCGAAGATCCGTGGATGCGATTTGACGATCTTGCTGGTTCGCGCGTAACCTATGTTAACATTCAGGAAGCGTTGAGGCAGGAGACGCCGTATATGCTCTTCTACCAAGTACAACCGATAGGAGATGATGGCCACTCCATTCATGACCTGCCGTCTTATGCAGAAGCGACTAGCAGATCTGCATCAGATGTCTTGACGCCAGAGGAGAAGCCATATCTGAACTCTGCTTTCGGATCAGAGAATGCTCTTCAACGGATACCGTCACAAGCTCTTGACGAGAACGTTCGTGTCAACTCGGACACTATGGACTGGGCACCGGGATCGACGAGAAACAGCATCGATGCAAGCGGGATTCTCGACGGCCCACGAGGACGATCTAGCATGCAGATTGATGAACCACGAAAAAGCATCACTCTGGACGACGGCAGTAATGCTGGAAGTAGCATACGCACCGAACCTACAGGCTCAGTTCCTTCTACTCCTGCAGATGAACAGGGTCCTGCAGAAAAGACTGGCTTCCTTGCTGTTGCAAGTAAGATGACGGGCTCCAGGCGTGGAAGCAAGTTTTCGAAAGACCCAACTTCGAAAAGCCGGCCGAGTAGTACTGGACCTGGTCTCCCCTCGAACGGCAATGGTAGTCGGTTCAGTCTGAACTTGAATATGACGAAGTTGACGCAGAAGATGAGCAAGTCTGATATTTCGCCACCCGAGGAGTCTTTTACAACCGCAGTCACCGAAGTGCAAACGAATGATGCGCCGCCTGTCGAGCTTGAGGCATCTACAGCCAGGACGAGTAGGGATCTGCTGAGGGACGAGACAACTGGAGAGGCTGGCGATGAATCGAAAGCTGGAGAGGGGAAACACCACCACCATCATGTGCATAGTCATTCGGACACTTTGACAAAGAAGGAAAAGCAAGCTATCAAGGCATTGAAAAAGAGGAAAGGAGCGGAGGATCGGGATTGTGTTGTGATGTGAGCGTTGGCGTACTTGCACAGGCATTGGCGATGGATGCATATATTGATTAGCGAGGCGTTCAGGCTCACGGTACAGGATCGAGATACCAGACTCTTCGATAGAAGCTGTACAGAGGTGGAATGCAGACCAGATGCATGACCTCATCCTCAAGCTTCATGCAAGGGATGTATTTCAAGCGGGTATGTACCTGCACATCACCTCGAAACTGACCACATAGCATCAACCGACGACACTGTGACAAACGACGTCTTATCGCACAATATGGTCCTACTAGAATCAACCATCGCGGAAGTGGTGATAGTGACCCTCGTGGGCATCGGCAGAGCAGGCATATTTCTAGCCAGAACTGTTCGACGTCATCCTGGCCGCTGCATAGCTGCGGTCGTGACGCCTGCCTTGCTTGGAGGCTATTGGCAGAAGCAGGAAGAGCAGAGATGGAAAGCTTTGACAATGAGAAGGAAGATTGGGGAGTGTAGTGGTGTTTTGTAAGTCACTCTACCACATCTGGCGTGAGATGTGGGACTTTTGCTGATGGTGTCTTTGTAGTAACAAGATGGCCATAACTTGTACGGCTCTCAAGGCGAACTAAATGGGTGTGATGGGTTCTATACAAGTTCCGTTCAAGTGTCAGACTTGGATGTGGATGCATCAGATGGAGATTGAGAGGTGTAGAGCGCTGGGAGGGAAGTTTGGGGTGGGAAAGGAGAAGGGGGAGTGAGGGCGTGTATGACTGTGATACTACTTGCTTGAGGATCAGGAATGGGGTTGTCTCTACTCTCTACTCATGCAGCAAGGATATGGGTGGCGGACTTCACTCCGAAGAGCTGGCTTGGCTGGTAGATCACATCTCGGAAGGCGTACTTCTCTTCGGCAACAACACTGAGTTACCCCTTTGTTACAAGACATGGAAACAGGACCTGAACGCGAGCCCGGGAGCACGGTCATGATGTGACGGCATATATGGATGTGCTCCCCGAACGTGCATTCGGGGAGCGGAAACATGCAGAAGAACGCGTTTGTTTTACGCGTAGCACAAGCAAGATGATATGTTCCGTGGCAGGGACCGTATAGCTGCAGAACTCCGAGCACTGACGGATTGACACAGACCAGGCGCGAGCCTGATTGATCAATGATCACCAAGCGAGTTGAGTGATGACTATAGCAGTCGTGTCTTTCTAGCCGACCTAACTCGACAGACCCATCTTTCCAGTGCAGCATCTCAGTCTGGAGCTCCAACATGCCGGGCAATGTGCCCAGTCATTACAAGTCAGAGTCTGTGTGTGGCATCCTGCATCTCATCGATTCTTCACTTGAGCTCAAGCCCGATCGCGAAAAGCAAGCAGCTCTCATTGACGACCACCTCAAACAACATGGCTACTACTACCATTCCAAGGGCGCGAAACAAGTCGAGGCTAACAAGAAGCCGATGACATCGAAAACTGTGCACAGGGCTCTGGCCAATATCGCGAAAGATCATTTGAGATCGAGAGGCGGCAAAGAGATGCTGTGGCGAGTGGGCAGTGCTGGATTGCAACAAGAATGGCTCGAACTGTATGGTTATGATCGCTGTACATTTGATCCGGAGCGATTACCAGGCCCGCTGCCAACGAGGAACTCTCACGCAGAAAGCGATGTTGCGGACACCAGCGTAGAGGAAGCTGGCCACGGTCGAGCTGTCACTGCAGGAAAGGTCGAATCACCCACGACAGACACAGGCTCAACGTACAGCATTGATGACAGTGACGGCCCGCAATCCACGCCGGTGAATACAGCAATGAAGTCAAAGGAGACAAGCGAAAAGCGTAGTCTGCGACCTGTCACCAGACGACACACACGCGTTGCCCAGGCCGCATCTGTGCCATCCGTGCGCCACATTGCTATGGTCACTGAAGCGCTCAAAAGCCTATCCCACAGGCGCTTCGTACCACGCATGGGCGATCTGCAATCTACCATCCAGCTCACTCTGACTTCGTTCTTCCAGAGTCTCCACATACCAGCAGCCCAGCCATCTCCTCTAAGTGATCATGTCGATGATGAATTGGCCAGCCTGTTCCGCGAATGCTGGGGAGACGATTGGCGCGAAAGTTGTGTCGCGCTTCGTGAGAAGGGCATGCTGACGGCTCTACAAGCATGTTCTTCTCTGGTCGCCTCTTTCCTCACTTCGCATGTTCTGCAAGATGGTGCTAGCTGGCAGATGAAGCTTTGCAAGGACAATGGACTGATTGGAAGTACTGAAGGTAAGTTCTCTTCGAGCTCGTTCCCAGCTTATACACCAGATCTAACACTACTGTACAGCCGCCCAAGAAGCCTTGTTCAATCTGTGCTTCTCGGATGCGACCAACGAACATGCCCTTGGTCGACAACAGCTTCTGACGTTGGCTGCGAGCGCGCTCGAAGGCCAAGAAGTGCTCTCAGACCATATATGGAATACAGCTCGACAGCTTTATGCCATTCTGGATCCCCACTTGGAGCCGCTCATCGGTATCGGGCACGCTCTTAATCCTGACATGTCGCTGTGCGATCCTCGAGAGGACCTCATGAGCGGCTTTCAGGATGTTGTAAGCAGGGCTGTCGAGCTCAGTTTATTGCTATCAAGCAACGAGCACGAGTACGCGGTGTACTGGGCGTCGTCTGGAGACTCATTTGAGAGCGAGCTGCACTACTGTGCGGAGATACAAGAGGCCACGAATGTTGCTTTCGCGTTGTTTCCTGGCATACGAGCAATCTCTGGTGGCGAAGGGCCTGATGTGTTGATGCGTGCTGAAGTGGTTGTTACGGACTAGAGGAGCGCATTTCCTTATTTGCTCAATGAAACGTACGTGGCTGAGCCTTAAGGAGATCATGATTGTACTTGATGAATTATCAGCTCTGTGGACATTCATAGTTCACTGAGTCATCTGTACCGCAAAATCTCTCATTTATCTCTCTGCGCATCCTCTCATGGCGCTCGAAACCCAATTCTGCTCTGACGATGCATACATGTAAGATCAGAAAGGACGTGCACAACTAGCGTAGCAATCGTGATGGACAAGAGGACAGGCGTCAGCGATGCTGTTCCCACTTGCAGAGCTGTTCAAAGTTCCAGCGTTGGTAGACGTTTCTGGCTCCTGAGAGATTTTGGGCCAACCACCATATGTGCCAGCGATCAATGTGTACCTGGCGTACGCTGTTGTCGGTATCTATCTGCTGAGCCTGAAGACGGTGCAGCTGACTGATGTCGGTACCCATCGCTGGAGCTCGAGAGTTGCGATAGCGCGCGGGATGCAGTAGTCTGAACGTTGTCAAGTAGTGCAGCAGTATCGCGTGGTGTAGAGCGTTGACCTTCAGCGCTTGGCTTCTGTGAGGTACGCTTTCGCTTCTTGCTCCTACGTGCGCTGTCGTCTTCGATGACGTGTGTACGGTATGTGTCCCATAGCTCTTCGTAAAGAGGCGAGAAGCTTGCGAATCGGTACGGATAATTGACGTCAACTGTGAAGAGGTCAGTGACGGAATCGTGAGCGGGCTGAGGGACACTGACCATAACCACCTTTGGCGTGCTTCCAGCTCTGATCGGCAGCTAAGACATCCACCCGAAGCGTGAGGTTACCGGGCGCGGAGATCATGCTCACGAGACACCTGACTAGATGGTATGGCTTGCCGCTTGCACTCTCCATCTTCTCGAAGCCATGTTGAGGGAGATCAGGCATATCGATGTACTTGTCCGGCCACGGCTGGAGCATGTTGCGAATCTCGCCATTCGCATCTCGTAGCGGTCCACAATCTGCGAGACTGTTCATGGAGGTGCTGTGGAAGATCGAGAACTTGATGCGTCCGAGAGCCTGCGCTTCTACCTCTGATTCCCAGGCTATGCGTTTGACTTGTGAAGGCTCGTTGACCAAAGAGGTCTTGATTCGGATCAGACGATCCACGGCCTCGACCTTGGATGGATCGTGCTTGTTGCGAACAGTGAAGCGAGGATCTGGCTGTGCCTCGAAGCTGTGACCTTTCGCCATCTCAGAAGATTCACTCAGTTGACTACGATCAACCTTCTTTCGTGACCGCACATTGGCTCTGCCGTCCCGAGACTTCCGAGGCTTCTCGGACCATACGGTCTTCCAGGTCGTGCCAACCTTGTGGATGCTAGGATCCCACTCCTGGTTTAAGGCGAGCCACCAAAAGCCCTCGGCGATCTGGTCTGGCTCGTTCTCCGGATACTGCATTAGTCCTCCCTGAGCAACAGGATTGTCAACATCGCACACCCAAACGTGGCGAACGCCGGAACCTCTCAACTCGCTCTCGATGCGTGTCTTCACGACCTCACACTTGGAACCACCACCAGAGAGAACAAGTATTCCACACGCCTGTCGTATGCTTGCCTTCATTGAGTCTCGGTGAGCTTGAACAGTCTGTACTACCTGAGCTGCCCAATTCTCCATCCAGATGAGCAGCGTTGTCCTAAGTATGCGGATTTGTATCTCATCCTCGCCGTCCTCAACCAAAGTCTCGTCCTCGGTCGCGTTCAGTGCCCTGAGGTTGAGATAGGACGTCGGCGCAAGAGCCTTCTGCTCTTTCAGAAGCCTGATCTGGTCCGATACTTGCTTCTTCAAGGCGGTCTCGGTTATGCCGCCAAGTTTGGACCGCACAGCACTCAGGCCACCCATTGCCTGCACTTTGCGACACTCTGTGATGAGCCATGCCCATGCGTACTCCTCAACTTTGTGGGCACCTGCGAGACTGCCAGTAGGCTCGCCTACAATATCTATGTCAAATTGATTGGAACCTGGAGTTTCGTCCGTGGCGGCGACTGTCTCTTTGGCAGAAATCGTAACGACATCAACAGTACCATGTCCGACATCAGCGCAGCAAAAGGTATCTACATCTTTGAAATACGTCTCCTCGCGGATGATTCGGATGTAGGCTGCTGCTGCACAGACGGGCTCCAATTGCAGACGCACGTTGAGATAGCCGGACTTCGTTGCGGCGCTGATCATGATCCCTCTTGCTTGCCGATCGAACATCGCAGGCACAGTGATGGTAGCCTCGATGGGAATTTCGCGTGACATCGGTTTGGTCAATCCGTGAGGCTGTGTGTGCAAGAAATCGAGGATCTGCGTTCGTATATCGGCAAAGTGCTCAGTCAAGAGCTCACCAATGGCGCACCGATCACCTTGAGTTGCTCCCAATGCATTGTATTTGTGCTTGGCGATGGGATGGCCGACATATTCGTGACACAAGTTGAATTTCCAGAGATACAACACCTCATCAGCATCTTTGTGATTCTCCATCCACTTGGCCACTCGATAATCGCCAGAAATCAGTTCTTCGTCGTCTCTTACAAGTACTTGCTCAAGCTCGCGATTGCCCCTCCATACCATGTTCTTGATTGCTGTGCTTGCAAGTGGCACTCCACCTCGGACACACTGAATAGTGATCTCCAGGCGACCACTGCCATAGTCGATAAGGACCCGGAGATAGTCGCGCGATCGGTCAATCCTAGAAGTCTTGCCGACCATGTTGAAATGTTGCTGTAAAAAATGGTGAGAGCACTTGTATTTCCCACGAGGAACTGCAGCTCACAAAGAATTTCAGAGCGCTCTGGCTGCCGTTAGCGCTGTCGCAATGTCGAGAAAGCCACTACAGCAGCGGAGAAGCATTGTAGTCTGTTCGCTATGACATCGGTGAGCACAGTCTTGCAAACGCGTCTTGAAAGCATTTCCGATGGCGCGGACGCGACAAATAAAGCTGCTACAAGCCGTCAGTCAGTACGAGTGATTTTGAAGCAGAGACACCTGGTTCAGGCCCAGTAACGTGGGTAGCCATCAAGCCAGAATCGTGGTCCCAAGGCTGATTGTCATAGATAAGTGCCCTCAGTGGAGTAGGCTGAGTGGCATGTGTGGCGAGCCGCCGCTTGTTTGAGTATCAAAGGCAGGCATGACACGTTGACTGCAGCATCTGGCGCGACATGCCCGTGATTGAGAGACCGAAGAACATTTTGTGACAGGACATGGATAGTCAGAAGTCGAGACGAGTTGGACGAGTTGAGGAAACGCCAAGGGGATAATCTTTCGCCTCATCAGCGATGTCACAAGCAAAACATTCGATTTCCTCAATGTGCCAGACCAGGCCAGCGTTTCCAACCTCTTCAACCTCAAACCTCCTGACCAGCTGGAATCACTATACGCCATATGTCTTGGCAAAAATTGGCAGGTTCTGCGAAAGCGGTTTAAATCGTATCATCGCCTGACAGCATCCAACGTACTGAGTGCACTGCTCGGCGCATTTGTGTGGGAGAACATATTGAAAGATGGGTCGCGATGGCAGCGTGAGTTCTGCGGAAAGACTGCAGTGATGTCAATGCCAGGTTCGTTCATACAAATATATCGTATGAAGAGATACTGATAATGGATGTAGGGGCCCTAGATCTCTTGTATGACCGTGCGTCGCCGGACGCCGCTGTCCGTAACGAGGCATTGGGACGTGTGCCTAGCTTCTTCGCCAATGCATTCTCAACTATACTCCAAGAAACAGTCGGAAGCGAGACATCCATCACTACCCCGGAAACGCAAAGCGTTACTGAGCTTCTGGCCCGACTATGCGACACCCTGGCACCACATATTGAGAAGCTCGAAACCAATGCCAAGTCTTGGGATGACTTCGACCAAAGTAAGCTAGGCCGATGGCGCGAACATCTCTCGACCAGTCTTAGTCAAGTTATTGAGGAATCATGTCGACTGGAGCTTATCCTCGGGCGATCTGGGTATCCTCACAGCTTCTTCTGGCCCGATACTGGCGCCGTCTTTGATACCGAGATCATGGAAAGCAGATACCCAATGAACATAGACAGCCCACGACAGATCGTCACTTTCACCCTGTCGCCGGGCGTTCGTGTCAATTTCGGTAGCTCGACAGAAGTTGTTGCGAGCAGAGCCACAGTTGTGACGCGTACTGAGATGGTGGACAAGGAAAGCGATGTGGACATCAGTGATAGTTGGTGAGGTGAAAGGATGCAGAATTCTGCAACTTCAGAAGTCGAATGGTAGCAAGTACCACAGCAATCGAGCAGACACGTTTTCTCAAGATCATGCTGTACCCGGTTACGAAAGTTTCGCCGATCCATATGCATGTAGCGAGAGAGACTGCATTGTAGACGAAGTCGTGAAGATGAGGTTCGAGTAGAGGCACTTCTATGTGTAGAGTCTGTCGTATTCTCATATATCTATCTTATCTCAACAGAGTGAGTGGCGGCGATATCCATTTCAAGCCAGCCATTTCCCATCCCAACGCCATCGCTCGAATCAAATCTTTAGAAGACACATCTGCTAATGCTTTCCAAGAGACTGCAAATTCACCAACTCAAAATACCTCCCCTTCTTAGCAATCAACTCGCTATGAGTTCCATTCTCCACAATCCTTCCCTGATCAAACACATAGATCATATCCGCTTTCTGGATGGTCGACAATCTATGCGCCACAGCGATAGTCGTGCGACCCTTCGCAGCTTTGTCCAACGCAGCTTGCACGATCTTCTCAGATTCTGAATCAAGCGCACTAGTCGCTTCATCTAACAGCAAGATCTTCGGATCACGAAGAAGTGCACGAGCGATAGCGACACGTTGTTTCTGTCCACCTGAAAGCATACTTCCTTTGCTTCCTACCACTGTATCAAAGCCTTCCGGAAGCGAAAGGATGAATTCGTAGATGTTTGCGTCTTTGCAAGCTTGTACAATAGACTCTTCGGGCACATCTTCAGGCTTGGTATCCGCGCCAAGTAGGATGTTCTCGCGTATCGTGCCTTGGTACAGAGTTGGTTCTTGCGATACGAGAGCGAGATGCTTACGGTAGGAGTTCACGTTCAAGGACGAGATCTCTTTCCCATCGACGTAAATGCCTCCTACTAGAGGATTATAGAAACGTTCTAGCATGGCGATCGTGGTTGACTTTCCGCATCCAGAAGTACCGACAAGAGCGACGTACTGTCCAGGGCGGGCTTGAAGATCGAGACCCCTCAAGACAGGCTGTTCAGGTCGAGTAGGGTAGCGGAAGTGAACGTCGCGGAATTCAATGTCTCCTTGCATGCCGTGGACCATTTCACCTTCCGTAGACCATGTGTCGATCTCAGGCTTGAGGTCGAATAATGTCTTCATCTCGGCTGCTGCATGTCTAGCTTTACCCATATCAGGCGCGAAACTGAAGATCGATCCTGCGGATTGTGCTCCGAAGATGACAGCGGAGAAGCAGAGGAAGAATTGGAACATGTCGTATTCGCCACTGCTGATGAGAGTTCCTCCATACCAGAATCCAAGAGCAATGCATAAGAACATCAGACTTTGGGAAGCGGCGTACAGTGTACTCGATTGTAGGATCGATCGGAGAGATGACTTCTCTTGGTCAACAATTTGCTCGTGGTAGTGGTTCCAGACGTCATGCTCGCGGGTCAGAGATGCGACAGTCCTGATTGCAGAGGTTGCTTCACAAGCATACGAAGCAGACTTTGTGTACGCCTTCTTCGCACGAGCTTGGAAGCGAGTGAGCATGAAGAAACGGAGGAAACCACATGCAAGCACGACTGGCACTGTTGCAATGCAGACCAACGCGAGCTTCCACCCAACGGCCAGAGCGATGATGAAGCCAACAATCAGAGTCGTGGTGACCAGGAGAAGCGTGCCGAGCGTGACACCGGACATACCAGCCAGATGTGTGGTCTCAGTACTGAGGAAAGAGGTCAAAGCACCAGCAGAATTCTCCTCCTTGTCGAAGAAGGCAATGTCCTGTCTAAGCATAACGCGGAATGACTTGTCTCTTGCTCGGTGCACTAGCTTCTCGCTGCAGAAGGCGAAAGCAAAGCCTTGTCCGACGTAAGCGAGTAGCTGCACCATGGCAAGCATGAAGTACATCCATGACCAGAAATTGGCTTGTGATCGAAGTTCGCCGTAGAATGGCTCTGTTAAGGAGAGGAACGTGATTGACTTGGCAAAGAAGACTGCCTGCACAGGGTTACCTGCACCGCAGATGATCGAGAAGAGAAGGCCTGTCAGCATGTATTGCCATTCGGTCTTGTTGAACGAGCCAACCACTCTGATCAGTGTCCAGAGTGAGTATTTTGGTGTTCCGTCCTGGTTCTTGGTTGCAAGCACTTTGCTGGAGACTGATTGGCGAGACCTAGAGCGTCCAAGCTCCAGATCGTTCGGATCCTCCTCGAACTCGTTGCTGTCGCCTTTCAGCAAGTTGCCATCCTTCTCGTTGAGAATAGGGTCTTCCTCCTCTTCTCCTTCAGTCTGCTCCTTCTCTGCCGCGATCCTTTGCGCTTCCACAAGACTGCTGTACGCGCCACCCTTCTCCAGGAGACCGTTATGTGTGCCTTGCTCGATGACACGTCCTTGTTGCATGACCACGATATTGTCGGCATCTCGGATTGTGCTGAGACGATGCGCGATGACGATCGTGGTACGTCCTTGCGCAGCCTTATCCAGTGCGGCTTGTACTACACCCTCGCTCTTGGTGTCAAGTGCAGATGTAGCCTCGTCGAGAAGCAGAATCTTGGGGTCGCTGACAACAGCTCTGGCAATGGCGATACGTTGCTTCTGACCTCCGGATAAGAGGAAACCGCGCTCACCAACGTTCGTCTCGTAACCTTCCGGCAGTTGGCAGATAAAGTCGTGAGCATTGGACATCTTCGCAGCGTTCTCGACTAGTTCCTTGACCTTGTCCGCTGGAAGATGTTCCGCATCAGTACCGATAAGACCATGTCTGATGTTGCCCGCGATGGACGTTGCGAAGAGAGTAGGCTCTTGCGACACCAGACTGATCTGCTGTCGAAGCCAACGCAGATTGAGGTCTCGGACATTGACACCATCGAGGAAAACAGCACCTCCGACCGGATCATAGAAGCGCTCCACCAGTCCAACAATGGTACTCTTGCCAGACCCAGAAGCTCCGACCAAAGCAGTCGTCTTGCCAGCAGGCACTGAGAGTGTGACATCCTGCATGACCACCACTTCTGGACGCGAAGGATAGATGTGCTTGATGTTGCGGAGCTCGACAACACCTTGCAGCTGGTCGATCTTTCTGCCTTCCTCTGAAGTCGGGTCGAGAGGCGAGACGCGATCAATCGTGCTGTAGATCTTTGCAGCTGCTGCAATGGCTGTGGTGAAGGCCTGGATGTTTGGTGCTACATTGCCGAGCGCAAAAGCGCCGATCATGATCGACAGGATGATGGTGATGACAGCCGACAAATTGGTCTCTCCGCTCACGATATACTGACTGCCGAGCCAGAACGCAAGTGCGTAAGTGAGGTAGACGTAACACATTAGGAAGCCAATCATAGAGCCCGTGATGGCCTTCATCTTGAACCCGGACTTCTCTGCGACCGCCAAATGTCTGTCGTATTCTTTTGCCAACTTATCCTGTGTGCCGAAAGCGATTGCATTGCGAATCGAGCTGATCACTTCTTCCGCCACTGTTCCACCTTCTGCATATGATGCTAGCGACGCCTTGTTGTACTTCACAATGAACTGTCCCAGACCGCCCATGGTGAGGAAGATAGCCAGAACAGAGGACGTAAGAATGAGCGTGAGTTTCCAGTACTTGATGTAACCAATCACGTATGCAGCAATGAAGGTTGCAAGTGCTTGTAGAGTCAGGCCGACCTTCTCAGAAATGCCATCCTGCACCAGGTTCGTGTCTGCCGTAATTCTAGTCGTGATTTCTCCAGCACCAAGTTTGTCGAAGTATCCAATATTCTGTCGCAAGATGCTGGCCAAGTAGTGCTGTCGTACCTTTCCACTGATGTGTTCGCCAGCGTAGATGAAGCCTACCGTTGCTATATATGTTGCTCCGAATTCGGCAATAGCTAGGTAGACGAAGTACAGTGTGAGTCTACCAATCTCGCCTGAGAAGTCGGAGACTTCTACTGTGCCCTGAAAGTATCCTTGAAATGTGCCAGTCAATGAACCAAAGATAATGGTCATGAGAGGTAGTGCTGCTCCTCCTGCGATCGCCATTATTGCACTAATGAAAATGATGATGAGATCGTTTGTCGTAGCATATCTGTATAGCTTCGCATACGTGACTTTCACTGGGGGTATCTCGAGCTGTCTCTTCAATATGGCCGCCTCGTGTTCTGGCAGGTGTGCGAAAGGATCCTGGTCCTTCTGATCTGCTTCCGCTTCCTTCGTCGGTACCTTTGAGTCGAGTCTGTGTAAAGGCGCTGCAGGTTCTGTCGGTAGTTGTGTTGGAAAAGGCGTTTGACCAAGCATGGCCTTCTCCTGGTCGGCGACATCTATCTCATGGTTCGAGCGCGAACTGATGCTTGAGCTATCGCTCAAGTGCTTTTCCGCGACCATTATGGAGTGTCTTCGTGTGGGGATAGACGTCGAGTTGGTCGTGAAGGCCTCGCGGCCAGGGAGAACTTGTGGTCGTCCCAGTAGAGGGTGAGTCCAGCAGCGAGAGTGGTCTTGTTAATGGTTGGAGTCGTGCTCCTTGGATCGCGACCCTGGTGCTCTTCCTCTACAGTCTCCTGAAAGATTATATGTACAGATGTCGTCCTTCGATCTAGAGGTCAACAGATCGACGCAAGTGTAAACAAACAGATCGACGCAAGTGTAAACAAACTTCTCGATGCTGTTAGAGGCGAATGAAGTTTTGAACTCTCGAATAGGCGAAGTATGTGCAGTAGAAGTGTAGACAGATAGTGGGAAAAATGTTCAACTTGCCAGCAAAACGAGGGTGCGACGCCTCTCGCTATTATCATATGGTACATTATGTACGGATGAGGTACATCCGAAGTGTGTCGCGGGTGGCTTCTTTCGCCGCTGTGGAGGTGTAGTCGTCTCCCAAGCTCGATCCCTCTGTTCATCCTGACCAATAGGGCCTGCTCTTTTCGCGAATGCGATCTATGCGAGATCCACTACAAAGCAAGCGACTAATTCGTGCTCTTTGTTGCGGTCATCGTATCTGCTTCCCGGCGAGCGGAAATCGTATGCACATTGATGCTGTAGTCACCGCCCTCGTGGCCGGAGGATTCTGGTGCTCACGTTCTTCTCATATGATCCTTGAAGCATGAACACGGCGTCACCAACCATGCAGCCAATGATATCTGGAGCAGGATCGGGCGTGCAGAAAATCCTCGGCCCGGTATTTCGGCCAAAGAACGCCGTATCAAGAAGGCCAGAAATCGAACGGAGATGGTTCTCAAACGGCCGATGACCTCCGTTCTCGAGCGTACTTTGACTGCGTTGCCAGCAATCTTGATCTCGGACTTTAGAATCTCGTAAAGTGTACGAAGCTGACAAGCACACACTGCGTCGACCTCACCTCGTCGCGTTATCGTATCTGCAGCCGTATCGAATGGTTTCTCTCCCGTGCAAGTGCATAACTTGGCGAGGAAGAGACTTATCCGAAGGATCTGGCGAAGATGGGTAGAACACAGAGCTTCGAGCTTCCAGGCATCAAATGGCGGCGTGAGAAGAAGACTCACGATCAGCCGCCGGCCCCAATTGATGGTGTCGAGAACAGACACCATCGTCATCTTGGATTTTGGTGACTGGCAAGTGGTGCGCCTCCACCTGGGCGATAGATCCAGGATCTGACCACAGCTGAGCAGATACACTCACGAAGATGTAGCAACTTCCCGCGAGAAGCGAGTGAGCTCGACAAGCTGAGAACAGACAGCGGCACTCGAAATGAGTATCAAGTCTTGGAGAACGGCGCACGATCTTCATCGCTGCAACGACCCGTCGCGCATGTTGCACCTTTCGTGTGGCCTGTCTTGGTCCGTTTGCTGCAGCCGTTCCACGAAGCAGGAGTTCTGAAATTTCTGTGCCACCACGCGTCGTCGCAGACGCGTGAACCGCTCGTTCGCTCGAGAAGACAAATTGGAGGGGGCTCTGTACTCGCAAAATAGGTGACAGATGGGAGATCTGGAATGAGGGATGAAGCGGCCGTTTGTTCATGCAAGGTGGTGTGTGAAACAACAAGACTTCGAATTTGGCAGCGCGAGGTTTGTATCACCTCAAAGCTCCCTCTCTTCAACTTCCCCTCTACCACAACAACACGCGACAAGCGTGATTTCCACCACCGCACTCGTTTCGTCTTCACTTCTTCTGCCATTGCGGCGTCCACTCGCTCAGTACGATACTAATGATGAAGTCATTCGCTACTCTCACCGCAGGCCTTGTTGCCACCACACTCCCTTCACTGGCCGCCGCCAGCTCTATCTTCGACATCTTCAAACGCGTGCAACCAGAGAGCTGCCACGAAGGCTCCGTGCTATGCCCGGGCTGCGATGGTAGGAACATCACAGACGACACGGGCGACCACTGGGCCATCACCTGCGACTTCGCCATTGGGGCAGAGACCGAGAAAGTAGTCGGCGGCGATGTGTCTACTAGCATCTGCCTGGACTCTTGCGATGATGACGATGACTGCTTTGGCGTCACATTCGCTCCCAATGGCAGCTGCATTGTCGCATCTGGAGAGCAGAAGGGCTTGAGCTACTCTTCGGGATACACCAACTTCGCGCGTCTTGCTTCAAGCACAACGACATCATCAGCTTCTCATGCAAGCACCAAGGCAGCAGCTTCCACCACGAAGAAAGTCACGACAACTACTCGCGCTGGCTTCACGACCACCAAGGCTGCCGCATCTGCATCTTCAACTGCTACCAGCGTCGGTGGCGAGTGTGATCTGGACGGCGACGAAATATGCCCAAAGTGTGCCGGACAGATTGCCATTGACAGCACCGGAAAGTCCTACCGCGTTCTCTGCGACACTTCAATCAACTCGAATGGCAGCTACTCGCCTCAGGAGTGGCTGTCGCCCGAAGAGTGTCTCGAGGAATGCGACAAGCTGGACTTCTGCACTGGTGTCACGTACAATGATGAGCGCAACTGCGAGCTTGCCAAGGCCAATCCATCGACAGTCTCAGACGCGTCTTTCACTGCTTTCTTGCCAGTGGCCACACCAGCAGCTCCATCTGCTCGCGCTGTCACAAGCCGCACTCAAGCCTGGAACACAACCACGAGTATTCCTGCAGCTGAACCAACCTTTTCGATTCTGCCAATCAGCCCAGGCTGCAACCCTTCTGCAGTCACCTGCGACGAGTGTGACGGCTATGCGATCACCGACAGACTGAACGGATCCTACACAGCCATCTGCGGGCGTGAGCCGATGTGCGTCACGACTGATCACAGAGGTAATGCCACCCAGGAGGAGTGCCTACAGAAGTGCGACCAGGACGCCGCATGCCTGGCTGCCATTTGGTCGGCAGACTCACTCTTCTGCAACCTCTGCCTTCGTGGCTTAGACTTCAGCACAGCTGGCGGAGACTTGGGATATGTTGTCCTGGCCGCGGACATGGACGGAAAAGCCGATGACACCACGACCACCATCACGAGCTCAGTCAAGCCAACTTTGACAATCACCCGATCTGCCACCACAAACGCTCAAGTCGCACGAAGCATCACCCACCTACCTGCTCCTTTTCCTGAGACTTCTGCGATCGGACCAGTCGGCCCAGTCATCGTAGCATCACTCCCTACCATCGAGCCAACACAATCCAAGGTCATCAATGCGACTTCCTCTCGCGCCCTCAGCCACACAACACCAGTCGCCTGCCCAGCAGCAGACAACTCCGTGTACATCGACCCAGGCTCTTCCAACCGCTACGCGATCGGCTGCGACAACCGCTTCGACGCAGCACACTCAGCCTACGTCACAGCTTCCGACTTCGAAGCCTGCGCCGCTCAATGCACAGCCTCCTGCGACGGAGTACAGTTTGGCGTCTCCAGCCGCTGTGGTCTTTACACTGACATCACATTCATCGGAGCCGCTGAGGGCTGGACTGCTGCAGCACGTCTTACTCGTCTTAGCTCAGGAATCGCAAGCTCGGCCACGGCGACTTCGATCGATATCACTTCGGTTGTGAGCGGAAGTGCAAGCGTTACTGCAGCTCCTAGCTTTACCTATGCGCCAACCACTTCTTTCGCTTTCACAACGAGTCGTCGTTTCTCCAACAGCACGACTGTCTGAGCTAGCAGAGTTAGCTTGGCGCAGCTTGCTTCACATCGATCAGAGGCAGAGAAGTGGATGGAACACAATCCGCCCCTCTCGAAGTCAGCTGAGGTCGACGACGCAGGGCCTGTTGAGCAGGTAGTCTGCCAAGGATTGTATGGAATACGAACTGAATGGATTGTATGACCCACGAGGCGAATGGATGGATGGTGGCAGTACAGGACCTGCATTCAATTCAGCTGTAGTTCAATAATCAGGGAACAAAAACGAAAGTAGAAACACAGACTCTTCGTGATGTTTCATTCTCATCGTAGTACGCACACGAGCTCTTCGTGATGCTAGTAAACTCCTCCCCAACGCCGTCGCTAATAGCAAGTAGACAAAAAGTCCAAATCCTGATGTTCAAATCTAGGGCTCCTCAGTTAAACCTCTGCCTCTTCCCTCCTCCACCACCCTGCTCAGCGAATCTCTTCTTCCTTTCAAGTTCCTCTTTCATGATTCTTTCAGCATTACTCATCTTCTTCTCAGGCTCGACTCTCACCACATCCGTCTTCTTCGCAAAAGGGTTCTTTTTGGCCAGTGGGTTGAGGTTCTTCTTCTTCGCTGCGAGGGAGAGGGAGACTTTCGCAGGAGGTGGAGGTGCTGGAGATTCTGCTTCTTCTGGTTTAACGTCTCCGTTGTTTGGATTGGCTGCAGTTTCGGGTTTGTAAACTTCAGCAGCGTGTTGCGTGCTCGTTTCTGTGGTCGAGAATGTGTCGATCGCCACAGGGACACCTTCGATAGGTTGCTCGTCGTTCGTATCTTTCTTCTTCTCCACGCCTTTCGCGCCTTTCAAGCTCAGACTGACCTTCACAGGCTCCATCACCTTTTCCTCTTCCACATCACCTTTTGCTAATCTCTCCTCCTCAGCTTTCTTCCGCCGTTCAGCCTCCTTCCGCTCAACCTCCTCTCTCGCCCTCTTAATCTGCTGCTCCAACAACCGACTCTCAATATCCTCGTCGCCCTTGGCTAGACGATCCTTCTTGCGGATATCTTCTTTTCGGCGAATCGCCTCAGCTGAATCATCAATCCACGCAACCTCAAGTCCCCTCTCCCCCTCCTCAACCCTACATATCCCCTCCCTCCCAAGGTGTTTCGCAAACTCCGTCAAGCTCGGCCATTTCGTAGAGTTCATATGAACATGTTCCTTATCTTTGATATACTCATTATAGAACTGATTCAGAGATATCTTCTTCTCTCCATGACCTGTCCTCAGCAACTGTATAAAATCCCTTTGAAATTGTCGTGATTTCTCGTTGATATATCCTCGACTGTCCTCGCCTACGATTTGCATATTTCGGTTGTGGGACTCGGACAGTGTGTGTTGTTTGAAACCGTTCTCGTCTCTGCATTGTTTCTGACAGGGTTCGCACCACCAGCGCAGGCGTTGGAGGCCGACCATTTTTGATTTGTTCGCAATGGCTTTTGTTGAGCCAGGTTCCGCGCGACCCATGGTGGCGGTATTGAGGGTGGTGGAGGTTTGGGTGATGGAGGGCGGCTTCGTTGCCTGAAGGTGGATCGGAGGTATTCGTGATTAAGTCGATGTTGATGTGGTCGCAAAGTTACAAAAGAAGAAGAGAGAGTGGGTTGGGAGTTGCTGGACTGACTCGTGAGGCTTTGCGGGATCAGCCGTCGGTTGGTCTTTTCTCGTTTCGCCACCAACACCGCCACCTCTTCACATGCCAACTTACATTGGTGAGGACAGCTTACATTACCAGGAATAACAATATATCTGCCTGTTTCTCACCAGGCGTAAATGTAGTATCAACTTCTATACTCTGGCCACGACGCCAGCTCGTTCTCCGATATGCATTTCTCAAGCCTCATTTTGACAGGCTTATGCGCCACATCAACACTGGCTCTACGATCGAACAAGAACAAAGATGCTGTACTTCTCTCAGCCGTCAAGGCTCTCACCCTGCGAGATGGTGCCATGACAACTCATCGACGCGTGGAAGCATTACCGCAGCTCACATGCGTCGGAGGCAACGCGAAAGGACTGTATACTGTCGATCGTATGAGATGCACCAACTCAGGCCACGAGTACGATACAGAAGATATCCAATGGACTTGCAAAGCCGATTTGCCTATCGAATTCAAGCTCGGTGGGACAGATGTCATTTGCGAGGGCTACGACTCGCCTGATGATCCATATGTTCTCAAAGGGTCTTGTGCCGTGGAATATCGATTAGTCCTCACTCCAGTTGGCGAGGAGAAGTATGGTTTGCCGAAGTCTGGCTGGTTCTCTGGTTCGCAGCGTGTCAAGCCTGGCGAGCAGAACAGTCATAGCGAGGGTATGTATCAGCAATCACAAAAGTACACAGTCTACAATGCTGACCTATCCACAGGCGGCGAAACAATAGCCACATATATCTTCTGGCTCTTCTTCCTAGGAGTCCTCGGAGTCATCATCTGGAGTGTCTGGACGGGAGGTGGCAACAATGAAGGCGCAGGACGACGACCACGTATACCACGAGGTGGCGGCTATGGTGGGTTCGACGATGATAACAACAATGATCCCCCTCCACCGTATACACCAAGAGCACCGCGCTCCAAGTCAACGCGCAGCACACCTTCTGGCAGCAGCAATAACGGCAATGCATGGCAGCCAGGCTTTTGGTCTGGATTAGCAGGCGGTGCTGCTGCAACGTATGCTGCAAATCAATTCGCTAATCGCAACAACAGAACTCAACAGCAACCGCCGCAGGCTGGACCTTCGAACTGGTTTGGAGGAGGCAGACGACAACAGCAGTATGTAGCTCCTCAACCGGAACCTTCAGGATGGTTTGGAGGAGGTGGCGGCAGAAGTCCGAGTTACGGAGGAGCGGGCCCGTCGAATTCGTCGCCAGCGCCCAGTACGAGCCGTTACGAATCATCCGGCTTTGGAGGAACAAGGAGGCGATGAAAGGCCAGACATGTTCCAGATATCCGATCATCGTGATCTACCCAGGCATCGTTCCACGCGGATCCGGGAGCGGAGGCAAGAGTCTCGCCGTCCAGCGCTAGCCTCGACACATGTTCCAGAAGACGCACAACGGCGCAGCACAGCAGAATTCGAGGAGGGCCATGGCAAAAGAGCGAAGTCTCACGAGCGGCGGCGTAAGAGATTTGAGTCTGATGAGCGAAAGCGGAAGCGAGACAACAGTTCCACTTCCTGGCAATCAGACAACACTTCGGTTGGCTCGATCTCATCCATCACGGATGATACCAGCAGCGTTGCGTACTCTCGCGAATACCGTTGCACACAAGTTCGAGGTGTTATTCCTTCTACAGAAGACGCAGTAGAGACTATTACAGAGCCCCCGGCAGAGGCCGAGTCTCAAGCTCAGAGGGAAAGCCAGCATAAGGAGGATGATTCATTCTGGAATCTATTTGCTACTCCGTGCGGCTTGGTCTCATCCACCAACGATGAGTATGGTAGCATTAGCATTACCTACACCTCGACCAGCTTCGGAGGCACGAGTCGGCGTTAGTGAGTAGTTCAACTCAATTCACAATAGAACTATCCCTCCCCACAACCTCCTTCGCCAACTTCACCGTCCACAACCTCGTCCCAGCCCCAACAACCAAGATATCGCCAGCTAACGCAAAATTCGCAACAGGCGTCGCCAACACACTCTTCCCATCAACCAAAAAGTACTCAGCATTCACAAAACCCAAAACTTTCCCATCCTTAGCCCTTCTGATAAAAATCCCTTCACCTTCAGCAGTCCAAACCCTCCCATCATCATCAACATGAATCCCATCTGCAATACCTTCCCTCACTAGTCCGAAAGTTCGGCGGTTGACTGGGTACATGGAGTCGTCAAGGTCGTATTTGTAAATATATGGCCCCAGCCAGGAAGAACCACCGCCACGTGTATTAAACGATGGTAGAGCAGGGAGATATGTCGGATCACCATCCGTGACATATAAAGTTCTCTGATCCGGGCTCACTCGAATACCATTAGGATTGATTTCATTCCTAGAAATGACTTGTTGTAGCACCTCAGTTTGTGGATCCCATCGCCAGACGCCAGAAGGGAGTTGAGTCGGAGGTGTATTCACAGGAAAAGAAAGTTGCGCATATGGAGTATCTGTGAAGTACATATACTTGTCATTGCCCTTCGTGACCCATACGACATCGTCTGTTGAGAGAAAGGAAAGGCCAAAGTAGCTGTTTACAACAGGTTCTACTTGTAGAGTTTGAGAACGGACATCGACACTGTAGATACCGCCTCGGTAGGTCGTGTTGTCGGGGTATGTTGCGAAATAGACTTTGCCTTGGAAGTAATAGCCACCGTTCGTGTATTGGAGTTTCTCGGTTCCAGATGTGTTCAACGTTGCTACAGTTGATGTGTTGAGATTCAGTACGGATACTCGTGATCCCCGGTCCTTCGCTCGGACGCAGTTAGCAAAGACATACATATTATAAGACTCCTCTGTTATCTGATCACTCACACCTTGCGACGAAGAACTCGAGAACCACGCCTCATGTCTCTCAGGAACCCAGACTCCAGCTTCATAAGCAAACGGATCGTCTTCAGCAGTACGGTCCTGTATCAGCTTTATCTGAGGTGCATCTCCAAAGATCTCGTAGAACTCTGGATCGTAGGCGACGAATGGCGCTTGAGTTGCCGAACGGAGAGTAGAATCTATGGTGGAGTTGCCTGTTGTTGTCGCGTTGATGAAACTGCCATTGATGTTTCCGGTGAAGCCATCTGGTAGTAGGTATGTCCAAGAATAGGGTATTTTCACAATAGAGCTTGTCGTGTTTCTCGAGTCTGTGGAGTTATATTGTGCAGTAGCGCTGCTTGCTGCGAGCACAGCGAGCCAAGCATGTGAGCGAAAGCGTGGCATTGTTAGATGTGGTTCTTGCAGAGCATGAAGCGACACTCTACCTATAGCATGCTGAATGCAATTGACGTCAAAGGATCTTCCTCGCAGCAGTTGACTTCGTGGCGGATTTCAACGTTCTCTTCTTTGATGTTCGAACATGATATTCCCTCTTATTGCTCCAAATGGGGCATCGCAAGACCGCACAGCCGTGTATACAGACTTCGGGATTTATGCTTGATGATGCCGAATGCCGTGCCGTCGACGATCGGTTGGAGGAGAGGCTATGTGAGAACATGAAAGTGATCATGTCGCCTCAAGAGCAGAAGAGTCTCCATGGTCAATCTCGAGAGCAGAAGAGTCTCCATGATGGTGTCGTGAAGACCACCCAGTGTTCAAAGGTTCTATGCCATTTGATTAGAGGTAGCCAGTACATAATTTACAGCCCTATCAAAACCAGAGCAGGGGACATCGAAAGAGCTCCTGGCTCTGATAAAACCTGCTTCTACTGCCGTGAAATCTGTTCTGTGCTGCTTCGTCCTCTTTCATAGCCACAAATATAGGATAGGGATGCCATGATTCCTTCCTTTTCCAGTTCGATGAACTCCACCAGCGCCTTACTATGCGATGCTGTACTTGATCTTCGACAAAAGCAACGCTCGTAAGACTTAGCAATCCATCATTCCTCGCAAACGCTCAGATCTTCACTTCTTTCATTTCGTCTTCCACGGATTCGAGGCTGGCTTTCCCCGCGTTCTTGGTAGGCGTCTTGTTCTCCTTCTCCTCGTCGTCGCTGTTGCTCATCATACTGCTGCCAAGTCTACTGCGAGGAAAAGGTTGGCTGCCTCTTCGTTCGTCGAAGTCGCCATTCGCTAAAACCGGGCTTTCCATTCCAGAGACAAGCTTGTCTTTGCCCTTGTCGGGTTTCGCAGATGACGGCGTGTCGATGGCGGAGATCAGCTTCTCACTACTTCTCGAGTCGATGGTCGTATCGAGCGTAAGAGGCTGTGCTGGTACTGTGTTGGTGGGCGAGCTCTCTTCAGTCACGCGGGCGAGTGGACTGCCGACGCCTCCATGACCTCGCGGGCTCGGGTTGTGCATGGGCGCTTTGCCATTCGCAAAGCGTTGCGGCGACCGGCCTCGATCTTCTTTCGTTGGCGATCCGTATGGTGAGAACTGACTCCCACCAGGCGAGACAGTACCGTTGGTGCGCAAAGGTCGCATTTTTGGCTTCTTGCGGCCGTACTTCTGATCTGATCTCCATCGCAGGATGTCGATGTATGCTGGTTCCGCATTGGGAAACAATCTCAACTTCAACTCTTTCGAATCTTCGTCAATGTACCACTTGTCTGTATGCATGTCGTCCGCCAGAGTCGCAAGAAATGCGGACCACGATCGCGAGATCACGTATTTGCAGTCGTAGTCGCGTCCCATGAGTATGACTTGTCCCCATCTTCCAGTCGGTCCTGGCGCCAGATCGATCGCGATGTTGTTGCCTCCCCAATCTCTGGCCAGTGGTATCCATGCTGGGTGTGCGTACACTTTCTGAATGGCGTTCGGAGGCTGCGAATCTTGCTTGTCGAGAAGTTCTGCGCGCCATTGTGGGTTGCTCGTCGGTTGTGCCTGTGCGACCGGAACTGTGGATGACGAAGAGCCAGCAAACGCCTTCAATGGTGCTTGAGGGATCTCGTATGAGCGGTGTTCGCTGAGATATGCCTCATTCACTGTGCGCCACTGTTGCCACTCCTGAATGATCTCCTCAATGTCCAGAATCATGCAGCCAAATATCACACCTGTGGGCAGACCACCTCGCTCCTGCCCATCATGTATTTGCAGCGATTCTCTTACTTCTTGCGGCAATGTGCAGTCGAGCTCGTGTTCCAACATATTAACGTCGTTCACCGTGGCTCCCATGCCCAAGTTCTCGAACAGCTCCTCGTAGTTGTCCTCCAGCCACCGATCAATGCGCTTCCAGGAATGGCTCACTGGAGGTGGTGGAGGTAGACCGTCGCTGAATGCCTGCATCTGGATCTCGCCTGTGCCAACATCTGCCATCTTGCCACTCATGCCTGTGTTTGTCCTCGACAAGCTGTTGCGCTGGCTGGGCGAGCCAGGCGCGCTCGGAGTGCTGTTGACAAAGCCATTGCCGGCTTCCAGATCGAGGTCCGTTCTTGACTCGAGTGCGGTACTGCTGTGTGAGGAGTTGAGGGCGCTCTTCGATTGAGAGATGGCGACATGGCCATGGCCGCGGCCGTAGGGGGAGTCGGGTCCGGCATGGCGATCATTGGAGGTCATCGTGTGCCAGAAGGAGCGCCATTGCGAAGCCAATCTGTTCCCCATCGTAGTTAGTATGCGATGCTGTCTCTATACCACCAGACATTCTCTTGGCGCAGTCTGAACTACGCGTGGAACAGTATGGGGTAATACGAAGAGATTTTGAGGGACTAGAAGACGTACGCGCCAGCCATGCTGCTGTATTGATCGGACGGCGCGAAGGCCTGCGGTAGCGACTGTCGGGAGAGGAGGCCAGTGGATGAACTGTCGATGTTCACAATGTAGTCGGTAGAAGGGTGATTGTTGGAATGAGGTCGTAGTCGTGGTAAGGATGTTCTCGAATGTCTGTGTGGTGAAGCAACGCTTTCCATTTGATCCCTGTTAGGGAGCCGCAGTGGACAGGGCTAGGGTGTTGCCGTCGCCCACTGTTTGACTGAACGTTACAACGCTGTTCAAACGTCTTCTTTCTTTAGCAGAGTCTAGATCGAAGTACTGAATATGGGAGCATGATCAGCAGTTGTGAATATGTTGTTGCTGCTGCTATCATGTGGGTAGATTTCTGGTTGTTTGGCTGTGGAAGGGGAAGCACAAACAAGCCTTATGCAGGAGCCATCCCACAGCAACGCAAGAGCCTCATCATCAGACTCTACTCTAATAATTGCGCGCTGCCAACTTTCGCCGCTCCACGACCATCTTCCTTGACACTCCACGATACACAGCCACGCGGAAAACATGTTCGCCACGCTTGAAACACTCTCTCTTCACACCCCATACCATTCTGCACAACAACCTGGAAACGGACGAATATGTAATGCCGGACTGCTCGCCGGGACGAGAAGAGATGGTGGTCAGCACTGCCGAAACGCGTCCACTCTGAAACACAACTTTGATTGCGGCTCAAAATCCGGCTTGCCATTGGCTAGATTAGCACGCCCAGTTCATGCATAACATGACATTCGATCACTTTCTTCACTGCAATATATGAGGAATGATGATATCAGACTATGCAATGGATCATCTGCTTTCACACAAACCTGTTGTGTACCTGGAATACGACCTGGTCTGGAGACGTCATCTGTGCCTGACTTGCAGCGGCCGGCCATGCAGTGTCACCGCAGCTGATAGCTGAGCATGAAGCTGGATTGGCGGTCTGCTGACTCGTCCATGAACCACCTGACGAGCATGCAGGATCCTGACTGTGCGATTGTCAGTTCCCAAGGCTCTCGAATTATGCGATAGACGGACCATCAAGATTTCTTCTCCGGCAGTCCCTTCGAAGCACTCCACGGTGCATCTGGACCCCTCGGACACATAACACTTCGCATGCCGTCTTTGTTAGTAGATATCTTTCGGCAGACGAAAGGAATCATGTCGCTCGGCTGGAGAGGACTACGGTGATGAAGGGATCAATCTGCAGCCACCTCGATATTTCGTGCAGTGCCTGTTCAAAATGGTGTGCTTCACCAATGGCTGGTCCACTGCGCGAACCTCTTCAAATGCGCCCCCAATCGTATATCTGGGGGTGCGGGCAGCTCATTGGTGGATTCTTGTACAGCTGATTAGCACTAGGAAACACCTCCTCTTTGAAGAGGAGAGAGACATACATCTAATTGAGCGAGCTATGGTTATGCGGCAACGACAATGTTGCAGAGCTGTGAACTGTGGCAACAAGATCGTCAGCTGTGTCATAGACACCGACATGCAAGTATCACAAGCATATATCTTGACCGAGACCTGCCACTATTGGCTTGCGGCAGCAGACTGAACGCCTCTTGCTTGTCGTGATGTATTGGGCCATCTCCATCGCACTGCTCTTTCAGTGCCTGGCCTCGGCATCATCTTACAGTCGTGCTGCTTGTCAGCGTCCGACCACCAACCCATTGGAAGGATGTCCCAAGCATACACTCCTCGTCGGTCCACTTGCCAAATTCACCAGTATCCAGGCCGCAGTTCTCAGCATCTCGAACAGCAGAGATCCATATACGATCCTGATCCTGCCCGGTAACTACACCGAGCAAGTCAATATCACTCGCCAAGCACCTCTCACGCTTCTTGGTCAAACAACCAATACCAACAGCGCATCTCACAATCTGGTCAACGTAATCTGGCACAACGCCACAGGCACAGCCTCGACCGGAAGCTACGACAACGCTTACACGAGTACACTCACCATCGCGCCGACCCTCAACTCCAGTTTCACGGGATCAGGCCCGACCGGCTTTGCTGTGCCACAAGATACTCCCTATGGCAATGAGAACTTCCGAGTCTACAATATCAACTTCATCAATGACTATCTGCCTTATTCCGCTGGCCCGAGCCTTGCCCTTAGTGTCTCATACGCCAATGCCGGATTCTACTATACGCAGTTCTTGAGCTACCAGGATACGGTCTACGTGGGTAAGCTGGGCAATGCATACATGTACGACTGCATCATCGGTGGACAGACAGACTTCTTCTACGGCTTTGGCACGCTCTGGGTACAAGCATCCCAGATTCTCCTTCGCGGTTGCGGTGGAGGTATCACGGCCTGGAAAGGTACCAACACGACTTTCACAAACCATTACGGAGTCTACATTCATGACAGCAATGTCACCAAAGCCAACAGCTCTTTGAGTCTCAGCCACGCATGCGCCCTCGGACGACCCTGGAACTCGCAACATCGATCCATCTTTGCCAATACCTATCTTGACGATAGCATCTTGCCTGCAGGATACATTGAGTGGTCAGCAACAGACCCAAGAGTAACTTCAAGTAAGACATCTCCTGAGCGACGATCGCATGGTATTACCTGGCGAAGAGCTTGAACAAGTGCTGACTGATTGCGTGCGTCTAGACACTACCATGGCAGAATATCGTGACTATGGACCCGGCTGGAATGAGACTGCACGAAGAGCCAGTAACGTCACGAGAGTGCTTTCGGACGAGGAATATGCGCCATACTCCACACTCGAGAAGGTCTTCCAATATCCTTTCTCCGGCCAATTTGGTAACACTGCGTGGATTGATCGCCATCCAAAGGTGGAATAGCCATCGTAACGGATTCAGAGCTGATATGCAAATATATATCACCAGAAGAGCTCGCGGTGTTCGCACAAGAAGGCTAACTTGTGATCCACTAATTTTCTTCCGAACGTCTTCGACGCGCGACCTTGAGCCAGTGGTGTCTTACGCAGCAGCCACTCAAGGGCACCTCCATTGATCTTACAAGACCAAAGTCTTACTGTAGTATCATCGCTCGAAGACATGTCTCGTTGATATGTGTCAAGGACAAGCTCCCTGCATACATAAAGCTGACCACCATCGCATCTCTTTAAACCTCTCAGAACAACAACGACCGCCCACATCCACGTCCACATCACAAGCACACTGCGCCAACACAGGAATACCAGCACGACAGATCAACTACCTAAGCAATCATGTCGAGCAATAACGACTACACTCCTCCTGTCACACGATCCGGTAAGCGCCAAGCAGAGAAAGAGCACTCCGACAGGCGTCAAGCACAAAAGGACAACCAGAAGAGATATGACGCATGTTCCATATGCTCGCGTGGGCAACCGCCTTCTACGCCCGCACCTTGGGTCAAGCGACACTGTTCACGGTGTCATGCTACGCATGCGGCTAGGAAGTGTGTAGAGAACGGGATGTAAGGGATGTGGATAACGAGGACTGAGTCGTGGAAGGGGTGGGAAGATGGTGATGAGGTAAGAGGGGAGTGGGTATGATGGAAGGAGGAGTGGAGGGTGGAAGAAGAAGGAGCGCTAGTCTGCTGAGAGGCATGAACTGCAGCAAGTGAAGAAGTGCGAGATGGCGTGCGTATCTGAAGTTGAAGTCATCTGGTCCGGACGCGCGAAATCTGAGGCACAAGTCACCAGCAGCCTTACACAACCCACTCTCCTACATACCATTGTCATCATTGTCACTTACCATGCTTGCGCTTACGACAACCGTATTCACCAACCTGCGAAGAGCTGTCTCCTGGTGCCAGAGCCCGCTCGCTCTGATCCTCTTCCTCTTCCTCATCACTCTCCTCCTCATCCTCCTCTTCCTTATCACTCTCCTCCTCAGAAGAAGAAACCCCCAACCTAACGAACCTATCCAAACTCTCAAACCTCATAACCTTCTTCTTTTCCACCAACCACCACAAATCCTCTCTCAATTGCTTAATATCCACTCCAGCGGCCTTGATCAATGCCGCACCACCCTTATCCATCGCCTTCTTTGCAGGATCATACAAACACTCCAGAGCGACAGACATACTATTCTCAATAAGATAACTAGCCTCTGAAGCAATAGTGCGATCTTCTTCATGTCGATTTCTCAGACGTTGTTGGACGAAGTCGCGAAAACGTTCGGGACTTTGAGGATCGATTTTTCCGAAATTGTAGAGGGCTGCTGTGCGTTCTTTTATGGAGGCGAGGATTATGTGGAGGATGCATTCTGAGAGATTACCTTTGTGTTTTTGTTTCGCTGGAGGCTGGTCAGTGGGTGGTGGTTTTTTAGGAGGCATGATGGGAGGAGGGTTCTTGTAGTGTGATAGATGATGGAGATAGATCTCCGGAGCAGACTTGACTTTGTACATACATAGGAGTGTTTGCTGTCCGTTGTGCTTTCGTAGGAATACTGCCTTCCGGATCTTCTGGCTGTCACTCCGTCAGCCTTCTCTGTGGACTACTGGGAAGTCATCTCAAAGTCAGTCTATCGTGAGTGCTGCAGTTATGCGAAGTCTGGAGAGAAGGCGGAAATAAGTAGCATCTCATCACTGTAGCGTTCTGCCACATCTTCATTCTCTATCTCATCCTGTCTTGCGTAGCTAGGTCTCTACCAAGCTCTCTGATATCCCATATGAACACAACAGTAGGTAGTGTATACAAAGACCAGTCAAGACCAAAACTAGTCGCTGAGACAGATAGGCTCATTCTCATCTTGTCCAACTTTCTGCAATGCCTCTGCCGCCTGACTCTTAGGTGGCGGAGCGGCATAGACCTGACGTCCATAGTTGGCTTGATAGGAGTTGGCATACATGCCAGGATCCTCATCAGTCTCCTCATCATACTCTTCGCCTTCCTCATCATATCCATCTTCGTCCTCAACGTCGCCATCTTCGTCTTCTTCAGAGTACTCGCGCGCGTAACGCTTGGAGAGTATGTTCCCAGCTTCGTCAAGCTCGAGCTCCTCGTCTTCTTCAAGGTCTTCATTTTCGTCATCGTCGGCGAGTTCTGCTTCAGTGAGGACAGGACCGTGTTGATAACTGCCAGGTTCCTGCTCGTCTTCTTCATCATCATCGTCGTCGTATTCGAGCTCACTCTCATTTGGCGTGGTCATCTGATTTTGGCCTGGGAAGTCTTCTTCTCTTCCGTCCTCCTCGTCCTCATATTGCTCCTCGTTGTCTTCGCTGTCATGCTCGTCGGCAAGAGCGGCGAAGCGATTGATGTGCTCAGGCTGCGATGCAGGATGTTGATCTTGTGTCTCCTCCTCAGCTTCTTCGTCTCCGAAGAGTGATCCACCTTCGTCAGCAGCATGTGCAAGCTGGTTGAAGAACTGAGCCTGGCCAAAAGCCGTATCCTGATCGCTTTCAACAACTTGCCCAGGTGTCTCATCCTCGTCGTCAGACAACAATGATATTGCTGCGGCAGCAGTCTGAGAAGGCATGTACGAGTTCGCTGGTGTCGCTTCACTTTCCTGACTGGCTGCGGCGAATGCATCCGGGAGTGTTGCTGCCGGATGTCCAAAGCTGGCAGACAGCGCGTCCGGAATTTGGTCGACTGAAATGGTATGATCTTGAGTCTGCTCAGGCTGCTCGGGCGCGGTGGCGAAGCTCCAGTTCTGGTTTTGTGCAAAGGCGTTACTGCTTCCATGTGAAGTACCGTTCGCCTGGGTTTGTGAAGCGAAGCTCGTCAGTTTTGTTGGCTGAGCGTAGGAATTGCTCTGATAATCATGCGAGTTCACCTGCTGTGCGTCTTGCAAGAACGGGTTGGATGAATTGTCGAAGGCTCCGGCGAACGAGGTCGACTGTGAGAGAGGATTCTGAGGCTGCGTTGCAAGCGAAGCAGCATGTGAAGAAAAGCCGAATCCCAAAGAGTCTCCAGAGGGAAATGTTTGAACTGGATCTGGCGCAGTGGTTGTCGCTTGGCTTGCATTGTCCAACATCTCGGATTCGCCGTTGGTGTGCGGCAGTTGAGGCAGCCGTTTCTGTGATACAAAAGGCCTGGCCGTGGCATCCTTCTTGGGCGATGGAGACGCTGCTTTGCTTGGCGTGGGTGGCACATGTTGCTCGGTGCGCGAAGTTGGTCGACTGCTTGCAATTGACTGTGCAATTGATCTTGAAGCACGAAGCTCGTTGGCGCGTTCGATGGCTTTACCATACTGCTCGCGTGGCACGAAACGGCTCTCGCGAAGGCGGTAGGCAGGTACTTCACGATTGTTGACAGAACCGCCGAAGTCAGAGTTTCCAGAGAGGCGTAGTCTGGCCTCTGCTCTAGCACGTTCCATAGTCGGCGACTCGTGGTCTGACCGAGAACCACTTCTGCTACGTCGAAATTCATCCTCCTTGACGACTTCAGATTTCAGAAAGTTCGCACCTTCTTGTAGAGCTTCTCTGGCTGCTCGCAGACGCGCAAACAAAGTTTCATCGTCAGTGTCAGGCTTCGAGCGCACTGACCTGGCTGATGGAGGTGGCATCAGCGCTCGGTCCTGATCTTGACTTGGATTGAGGCGCGTCAGTGATGAAGCATCCAGCTTGGCAGTTGCTGCATCCAGAGACTCAGACCTGCTCCGCTTGGTACCACGATCTGTGCCAACAGACTCAGTCGGTTTTGGTTTTAGACCCATGGCCTTCATGCGAAAGTACGTCGACTTCGTAGTGCTAGTACGCTTCGAAGCATCGCCAGCGAGAGAGAAGCCCAGGAAGGAAGATCTCTGCAAGATGTCCGCTTGCGGGCTAGGACTGGCTGTAGGCTTCACCACCCTGCCGTTGCGGTCGACATGACTTGTACTTTTGGCGCGCTTGTGTCCGTTCTCGCGTAGAGATACGACAGACTCGTCATCGACCGTATCTGCTGTCCGTTTGCTGCCCGCTCGTGCTTGCCTGTCGAGACCGAAGCGACTTCCTCCATTTGTTGACTGGAACATCGCGTCAACTTCTGCTTGCTTGTTCGGCTTTCTGCGTACAATTGCCGAGCCAGCTCGACTGGACTGCAAGGAGGAGGTGTCAATGACACTGCCGCTGTTGCCCATATCTTGATCTTGTGTCTCTTGTAACCTGCGTTCTTGTCGTTTCCTTCGCTCAAGAAGCTTTCTCTGATCGCGTCGTCGTTTTATGATGCCGCGCCACCTCTTTCCGTACTTGTCCTCAAGTGAGAACTGCCGGAAATCGTCTGCCTCTTGGTTGATGCGCTCGAGATATACCTTCTCCTGCACTTCAGTGACCAGACTACGCACGGAGAACTCCACAAATTGCTTCAGGTATCCAGTGGTGGGGTCTGTGACGAGCTCGTTTGCCAGACGCGTGAGAATGGCGTCAAATTCAGATGCTGCTGTTGATGCGCGTGAAGCCGCAGTGGGTAACGCTTGTGGCTGTTGTTGTGGAAAGAGCGAGGACTGCAGCTGTGGTGGCTTCAGCGACGCAGTAGAAGGTTGTGCTGGTGCTTTGTCTGCTGTCGCGTCGTCACTCGCGGTGAAAGAGTTCGATAGAGGTGATGGTCGCTTGGGTTTCGTGTCGAGTCCTGATAGGCGTCGCGGTGGTGAGGATGCGCCTGCTTGCTGTGTGGTATTTGATGGCTGTGATGTCGCGTTCGGTGATGTCGGGTGAGGTTGAGGTGGAGGTGATTGAGGTGAGATCGGTTTGAAGTTTGTTTCCGGCTGCACAATAGGACCCGTCTGCACAATAGAGCTTGGCGAAGCCGGTGTCGCTCCAAACGGTGACCCAAGTGCAGGTGCAGCGGGCGCTTTGAATTCCAGCGACGGCACATTCTGCTGCTCTGGCAATGCGAGTGGTGGGAATGTGAGTTTTGGAGGTGGAGCGCTCGTCGCAAATGGGTTGCTCAGTGTAGGCACTGGTGCTGGTGGTGTAGTTGAGCCACTCTCCTCTGGCGCGTCGACTGGAGCTGGCTTGGGCGCGAACAGGCTGGTCCCTGGACCCACGCTAGCATTGTCTGCTGGCTTTGGCGGGAAGATAGAAGGAACCTTGTTCTCAGCAGGTTGCCCAAAGCCGCCGAATGAGAGCTTAGGTGCAGCATTGTCGCCTGCAGTGCTCGGTGTGCTGGAAATTCCAAGGCCAAGCGAAGTCGCGGGAGCTGGTGGGTTCGAGAATAGCGAAGAATCCGTCGCTGACTTGAAAGGGTTGCTGTTTGCCAGGGATGCTGGCGCCTCGGACTTCGCTGCTGCCGTAGCGAACGGATTGGGAGCCTGCGTAGGTTGTCCAAACCTAGTGAAAGGCTTTGGTCCTGATGGCTGACCAAATGCAGATGTACCAGACGACGGCGTGCCGAAGGCAGATGGAGTGGAAGACGTTTGTGCAGCACCGAAGGGGTTGGTTTTCAATGGCGCACCAAAAGACACAGGTGCAGCTGTAGAGGTCGCTCCAAAGAACCCAAGCGGCTGTGCTGTTTTGTCCTTCTCTGGCTTGGCTTCGGGCACAAACAAACTGTCCTCATCATCCTCGTTTGCAACTCCTCCGTTAACCCCTTCTCCATCTTCCGCATCTTCCATCGCCTCTTCCATTCCATCCTCTTCTTCCTCTTCAGTTGTGAGCATGCCTTGTTGTTGCGCTTGGCGCACGCTAAGACCATCTATGACGGCAGAGAGCGTGCGACGTTCCCGCTTGCTCTCTACCAGATATGTCTTCAGCTGCGAGGGTCCTCCTGCATCCTCCTGTGGCAGTGTCTTCCCATTGATCTCCAGGTATCGATCACTACCATCGGGCAGATCTCGAAATTGAAGTCCGAAGCGGCCGCAAAAATCTTCTAATTGCTCGTCGTCGTCGAAGTAGAACAGCTTGCCAAGATCAGAAAGATGCCACTCGGTGTTGGCGCCTTTGGTAGGAAATCGTGTCGTCCGTAAGATGCCGCTCAAAACCATTTTCCGGACGAGGTTAAAGTAGATCTCCGCCACGCAAGCCATCAGATATGAAACCTTCCTGGACTTCACGAGCTGCCAGAAGTTTTCCCAGTCCTGCCGAGCGACGATGTGTGCGGTAGCGTTCGCGCCAAAGAACGGTCCCTGTACATCGGAAGTGTTACATGCAGCTGCATACACTTTCAAGGCCTGTTGTACTCGCTGGTCCTTGGCAATATCTCGTGGCCAGCTTTGTACTCGATCCTCGAGGTCAGGTGTACGATCTTGCAGCTGAAAGAGTACGCAATACGCACGGAACTCTGCCTCATTCGGGAGTGGAATACGTCCTCGGCAGTCATCATAGTATTGCATCAGCGAGAGCAGCGTCTTGTCCAGTTGCTCGCGCTCTTGCTTCGAATCGTACGCTTCGTATGGTCTCTCTTCCAAAGCGAGTTGATGCAATGAGAGGATGTGAAAGCGAGCAATCCTCTCGCAGCACTCGATCGCAATACTCAGGTCATCGCCTTTGCTGAGCTGCTGAATGGACAGGTCGTTGCGAATGGCTCGTGTTCGATCCCACACGAAATGGTGCACCTGAGAGAGTTTCGCTGAGCCAAGGACGTCATGGAACAGGTAATCGCAAGTTTGTCGCAAGACTGCTGGAGGGCGCAAATCTGAAGGTAGTTGTTCTTCCACTCCAGCTGCTGCTCGCCTGAACTTCTTCACCATGCGGCTCTCGTCCATCGATTCTTCAACAGGTGTGCCGGGAGCACGATTGGGGTCCTATGCGCGAGTATCAGGTCTGTGTTCGCGCTCGTTTGTCATATCTGCCCACCCACCTTTTCTTCATCCCAGATCTCTCGTTGTACTGCTCTCTGCACTCTCTCGAACTCGGCGCACATGGATTGACAAGTGCCCACCGGCGTGATGGCTTCGCTGAGTTTCATGGGCTTACTGGAGTCGGACATAAGACCTCGTCGGATGGCGTCTTCGCGCTCCCGTTGGCGAGCATTTTTGAGCTGTATCGAGTCATTGTCTGCAACCCGTCAGTCGTCTTCGGGGGTCGGATGACTTACTGCTGTGTATCTTTCTTCCACATTGCCGCTTGTCGTTGATGCGCCGCTCCCAGCTGAGCCATTTCTTGAAGCCTGCCTTGTAGCATTCGTCTTTCCCATCTGAAACGGATTTCCTCTTCCATTTTGCGCAAAACCAGCTCGAGTCGCATTCGATGTCGGTCGCGTTGCTCCATTGATTTTACCGCCTCGAGCTGCAGATGGTCCTGTTGGCGCTCCGTTCGTTCTGCTGTTTGGCGCAGCGAGACCACCACCGCGACCGCGTCCTCTCGTTCTCCCTGTCGACATAGCTGCCGATGCGGGAGTGTTGTAAATCGCCCGTCATGTGTCGTTGGATGAAGAACTACCGATGTTCCGGATTAAGCGATCGTGGGATATCCAGACATATGGTCATTGTGAAGAAGACGACAAAGAGACGATTCGCGTGAGGTTCTTGGAGAGCACCAAACCACCAAACCAGCGCGTCAGTTGCGGCTCGTTCCTTCCCGATGGCACGTGCGCAGTGGTAAATACTTTCGCGTGGCGCGCTCCTGAGAACTGAGAACGACTTCACATGAAATGAAACAACTGAGACGAAGACTGATGAGCACCTCTACCATTTTTGATTAACCACAATGCACCTATCTGTCTTGCTGATATGAACAAAGACTGCCTTTACCGCCAAGGCCAGTCACTCTCTACGCACTATCATGATCCATCATGTCTTCATCGCTCATGTTCTCATCTCAGGAGCAGCCACGGACGCTAATAATACTGTACAAGGACGCAAAACCTCAACCAAATCTGCAAGCGTCGCAAGCACTGGGAGTATAGATACTGAAGCCCGGAAAAACAACAACGTGGGCTGAATGAAGAAAACGCTTCGCTCGCTCGCTCGCTCAAACGCTGTCAAGAAGGATGCCAAAATTCCAAGAAAGAAGTCACGGCGGAATTCTGGTGACTTTAACGGCGTGTGTGGTGGTGGTACTGCATGGGCTGCTGAGGCCTCGGCATGCCATGAGTGTATTGCTGCTGCACGTTCTGCATAGGCGTGATGTGGCGTTGAGCCAGGACGCCAGGCTCCTGCTGGTATGGTTGCTGGTATTGAGGTGGGACCATGTTGATGTGAGGGTTGAAGTCGGCAACAGTAGCATCGCCATAGTACGATGGCTGGAAGAAGCTTGAATGCGCCATCATCGAGCCTTGCTGGTCTGTGGTATGCTGTATGGAGAAGTTATCCATTGGCATCGACACCATTCCTACTGGAGAGTACACTGGTGTGCTTGGAGTCGACGCAAATTCTGGCTGAGGCACGTAGCCCATTTGGACTTGAGTGACTGGCTGGTACGGCGGAAACTGGAAGTCCTGTTGTCCTGGAAATGTGTTGAGAGCTGCTTGAGCCTGGTACTGGAAGTCGCTGCCACCTTGCGGCTGCTGCCCATTGTATGCAGGCCACTGTGGAGGTGGCTGTGAGTACCCACGCGATGGCAGGTTGCGTTGTGGAAGGCCATGCATGTGGTGCAATGCTCTTGCTTGATCAGGATGAGAGGCCGGCACGAGGATCGATTCCACCTTGTCACAGGAGATGCTGTTTCCCGGCGTGCGATCGAAGCTCTCGCAGAACGATGACGCGGCTGATCTGTCCTGATCTGCGATAAGTGGCACAATGTTCTGTGCGTCGAGCATCTCGAGATCAGGCTTGCGATCCGAAGCACATCGCTCCATGACTGGCGCAGTGACTACCGACTCTCGCTTGGCGCGCTTGGTGTGTACTGCTCTAGTACAGCTGGAAGATGCAGAGCGAGGCCTCGGTTCATCGCAATCTGGAGTGGACGCTGCGGACGAAGATGTGCGTCTTTGACGCTTGGCAGTGATGGGTCTGCGCTCTTCTTCTTCATCTTCGTATTGGTACATGGCGTTGCCATCTGCGAGCGAATGTTAGCAATTGCGCCAGTGCTCAACGACATCACAAGACTGGATCATACCGATGCCACCGTCGAGGTACTCCTCTTCCTGCCTGGCCACGTGGTACATCTGCTCCATCAGCTTTTGTCGGTGCTTGATTCGATGGTCGCCCTCCTTCGCCAGCTCTTCGAAGATCTCCGGACCAGCAAGCTCCTTGAGCCACATAGTCCAGCCTTCTGTACGATGGGTCTTGCTGGCTGCAGTGTCGTGATTGTTCCATTCTTCGAGCTGAGATGGAGACGGACGAAGTCGAAGCAGATGCAGGCAAAGCCCCATGCGCTCTAAAAGTCTCGTCAGTCAATGAATCAGCGATGACACTGAAGCAACGACTTACCCTCTCTCCGAATGTGATCTGGCTCCACAAATCGACATACTTCCGTATCTGGCCACCATGCTGGCACCTCAGGCTTCTTGCCAGTCGACTTCTCCTGCTTGTTGTTCTGGTACGGATACTTGGCCTGCTTCTTCGGACAGATGCCCTTGATCCACGCTTTGGCAATCTTCTTGTCAGCCAACTGCTGCATACGCTTGAGTCTGTCGCTCAGGAACTCCTCCACAGCTGCAGTGTTGTCAATGCGAAACGACTTTGTCTGCTTCTGTGGCTGCAACGCCATCGTCACTTTTGGCTCGACCGATGGTGCAACAACTGCTTCCGGAATGGCTCTCACTGGAGATGGACTGGAACGTGCCGACACTGGAGTACTTGGACGACGTGGTATCGCACGGCGACGCTGTCTCCCATGCTCCGGTAGACCGCGTCGACCGCGGGTCTGGACCGAGCGTGTTGCCGGAACATTGACAGTCTCACACATGGGCTCATCCGGCTGTGTTTCGGTGTTCGATGGACCATGTTCTGAAACGCGATCTGATCTGTGTTTTGACTGCTGCAGATGACTGCCGAATCTGACCGCGTCCAGGTCCAGGTTGCCCTTGACCTGTTCTGACCCAGGTAGGATGTTGCCTTGATCATCCATAGCTACCACGGTATAGCGATAGCCTGATGGAAGTGACCGACCGATCGAGTCAAGGTTCTGCGGAGCGAGTCAGTGACTGAAGAAATTTTTCCGACCTGTCGCAAAAGAACATACCGGTAACGGCTGGGTAGTGTCGCGAGACTCTGCCTTCATTGCGGCTTTCTGACGTTTCGTAAAGGTTTGTGTGACTGCCATCGCACGAGCACGAGCACCGTCGTCGTTGCCAATTCAGTGGATGGTGCGAGGTATCCCGGTCTTCGATAGGGCTCAAACGAACACAGGGTCTTCGTGAAGAGTGATCTCGCTGGCGGCTGCAGACGTGTCAGCCATGCATCTACTGCCGTATCATTGCTGATAGTCATACATCTACTGGCTTGACGTGCTTCCGTTCTACTTCGTTACTGCGATGCTTGACTCCTTGCAGCGGGGCGTCGTCTTTGCTAATGCTGAAGATCAGTATAGGGTTACTTCGGTGCATGAACGTTACTACCGTACCGTGGTCTCGGCTTCTGATGGTGGTGTTGGAGGTGTTGTCTCTAACCTCCGACTATCCAGTCGATGTTGAGGACGAAATTGGTGTGAGTGGGTATCGTAACGACTGGTTGGGTTGACTCCAATCTGTTAGTCGATCGAAAGAACGATGCAAAATGCTTGGACGATGTAAGTGTAGGACGAGATGGGGTTGATCCAGAAGAGATCGATCTTGAATCGCAGGATGCGTAAACTTTGGAGTCGGTGAGTGCGATGGGATGCAATATGAAGGGCCAAGATGCCTCCCGCGTGGACGTGCGCCGGTTTTAACAGATGTCAATGGTGTGGATCGCGTCGTCGTATCCCTGCCTCCGTACAGTGGATACACTCTGTATGAAGTTCTATGATGAGGAAGGACTCGAAAAAATGGAGAGGACCGGTCACACCAAACACGCCAGAGTCCGTGACTGTCCACCAACGCCTAGGTACATCCGACCTGCAGCCGGTGTTCAAGAAAGCCTACTAGCCAGTCGTGCCAGTCGTACCTAGATCGCAAAAGGCAACCCCCACCATGTTGATAAACCAGCATGCTCACCAGATCAAGTTGACGAGAGCCAACCCACGCCCGGTCTCGACGTTCCACGCTCTGCGGCAACAGCGCAGGCGAATAATGCATATCGATCTGGTGAGGAGTGGACCAGGTCTCGGGGACCTTTGGCTGGTACAAATCGCAGCTCTGCCAGCAAAGCATTTGTCGTACAACATCACACAATCCTAGAATGCAGGCTCGAAAAGATGGTCCTTAGCACCAGTACGGCGGGCACGCTAAACTCTTTCTCTTCAAGTAGCATTTCGTAATGTGCATTGACCTTGAGCCAGTGAGAGATCGCCTTCGATCTGGGGAGGGCGGTTCGGAATGTTGATGCATCTAGACGAGATTCAGAGGACTGGCCTCCCTTGCAATCTGCACGGGAAAGGCCGTGGAAGGATGTCCCTCTCAATCCGCGCGATCAGCCGAACGATGTTGTGTAGCCATCTCAAGCATGGCGCATTGACTAGAAGTGCGTACTGTTTAGGGTGGTCATGCACGAGAAGTAGGCACGTATTCGGTTTTGGACGGAGATTGTATACGGAAGTATCAGGCGTATGCTAACGATACATACCTATATGCAACTAGACTTACTCAGAATGAGTAGCCGCCAATATCGTGCTTCAAAGAGCTCAGGCACCACCTTTGTTGTGCTACAGACCCTCACTGCTGCCCGCATGCTCTGTGCGAGGAGAGGCTGCTGGTCGGTCCGGGTTGTCTTAGCGGCTCGACAACAGACATTGGCGCGATTCGCCCGCCGGCAGTGAGTAAGTCGTCACAGCTTCTCGCTTAGTTCTTGGTACTTGGTACTTGGTACTCAATATGGGTAACTACAGAGCATTGCAGTAGTTAGCAGCATGGACGCATACACACACAGACACAATTCTTTTTCTCAGGAAGCGCGCTCGGCGCCCTGGCGTGGGTCTCTTTATTTCTCAATCATTCTATGCACTTGTTTCGATCTTCACTTTGTTCAGAGTGAAGCATATGCAACTAAGATCTAAGCACAGCTGCTAAAGACCCGACTGAGTCTAGTTGACAAGGGTATTCAATTACTCGATGTGGTCAGGCGTTGTTGTTCGCCTCATCGGGCCGGCTATCTCGATGCCTGTCCAGCATCAAGCTGAAGCAAAACAACCAACGAGATCAGATGAGATGAGATACGATGCTAGCACTTTCTAGCATTTAGGGCTTCGGCAACGTCAAGCGGTCGCCATGATGATCAGGACCGATCTGCTTAGATTCGGTCGGACTTATGATCGATATGTAATCAATTCTGTGGAATGTCAGCTCCAGAGAAGCGTCAAGGATTGTTTCGGGGAGCGTAGTCCGAAGCACCAGATTAATATACGGCCCGCCTTGGCCACCGGCGGACATCGAATGCTCGCGCTCGACTTCCAGAGGGATCCTGCCTGTAACACAGAGACCTGGAGTGGTACGGCATATGCACGTGAGCGCCACAAACGCCCAATAACGGTGGCACATGGCATTGACATCTCAACGTCTGAGGCTTCTTCTTGGTTCATGCAAACTGCTGCACAACATATGAAGGAATGCCGATGCGGTCCTTGCTGCATTGCATGAATGAAGGCTTTTGTTCATACATTTCGTTAACATCTATTGACTGCTAGAGGTATCTACCTGGCCCAGAAGTCCTGATTCCTTCACCAGTTCGTAGAACAGGCCCTTGCTCTGGACAAGATTTGAGGGTGTGTCAAACTCCTTCACACTTCCGTTTTGCAGCACCACGATGCGATCGCTGTCTAGGATGGTATTTATGCGATGAGCGACTGTAACAAAGATTAGCATTCCGCGCGTTGTTCAGCAGGCCAACCACTTACTTGTTATGATCGTACGATCCTTGAACATGTTGGATCGCAGGGTCGTTTGCAACATTGCATCAGTCTCAACATCTACTGCTGCTGTCGCTTCATCCAACACAAGAATGTTGCTCGGTGTCAGCAAGGCTCGCGCTAATGAGACCAGCTGCCGCTGTCCTGAGCTAAGGTTGGAGCCGCCTTCGTTAATGTGTGCGTCTAGCTGGCCTTCCATGGAAGCGATGTGGTCACGCAGGCGCGCATGGTCAAGCACGCTCCATAGTTCTGTATCGTCATGGATGTGCCCTGGATCGAGATTGTCTCGCACAGTTCCCTCGAATAGGGCGGCATCTTGAGGAATGATGGCAAGGCGACTCCGTAGATCGTGGAGTCCAATGGCGCTTGTGCTTAGGTTGTCGATAGAGACGTCACCTTCTGACGGCTCTATGATCCGGAATAGAGCCAGAGTCAGACTGGACTTGCCTGCGCCGGTCCGGCCAACCACACCTGCAAGATGTTAGGATGCTTCGAGCAAAGAAAAAGCAAAGTGCGGAGAACGTCGGGAGAGCCGCATTCCAAATAGCTGCCTCACTTCAAATAGAACTTCACTCACCGATCTTTTCGTGAGACTTGATGTTGAGACTCACGTTCTTCAACACCAAGTCGAGTCCGGGCCGGTACCTTGTGCTGTAGTTGTTGAATGAGACAGCACCCTTGGATGGCCAGCTGTTCGGCGGTCGATTCTTGAAAATAACCTCGGGAGCTTCGCTAGGTAGGCGAGCATACTCCAACACCCGCTCGACTGAGACAATGTTAGTCTCGACTTCGACAGTCTGCCGAACGATCCAGTTTAGAGACTGTGTGATCTGCAAGGCGTAGCTCATCGCCAGACCAACCAGTCCAGCAGACAGGCCACTACCAGTCGTCACGGAAATGATGGCAAAGCCCGCAGCCGCCAGAATGATGATGGAGCCTATAAACTCCAATCGCACAGCGAGCCATCGGTTTGCGCTGATGGAAGGATAGTAAGCGCGCAAGTTGGCGTCTACGCGCCACTCATTCTCAAGGGAGAAGCGTTTTGTCTGGCGGTAGGCGCGGATGGTGCTGATCCCGCTAAGCGACTCCTGGAAGTGCGCGTAGATAGGGCTGCGACTAATGCTGTCCAGGCGTTTCAGCTCGCGAGATGTACGAAGGTAGTACTTCTGGATCCAGAGATACAGGGCACCCAGAGGCAGAATCAGTACGATGAAGACCGGAGTCGACGCGCAAATGATCACAAGCGTAAACATTGCTGCAAAGTGTCAGATACATTCAAGGTCCTTCAGATCACCCCACATGACAACATACCTCGAGCAGCATTGACAAACAGCATGTTGAATGTCCGGGCTGTGGAGTAGGTTAGCATGACATGGATCATCAAACAGCCTAGGCGCGGCACTAGGGTCGGCTGCAGGTAAGCGAAACACTACTGACCTAAGACCTCGTCCACTATAAACCCAGTTAGCGCCTGATTAGCATTCGTCATATTTGCAGTGCGTGCGTACCTTTATAGATGTCTGAAGAAAAGCGATTCAGAATGCGACCACTTGGCGTCGTTTCGAAAAAGCTCATAGGACTTCTGAATCTGTAACAGTGTCAGCATGATCCTTTTGTGTCACCCACTCGACCTGGCTTACATCGCATGCGCCATGGAAGCGTGCAGTTTTCTCGAGGCCTGTCATTTCACCTGCGTTAGCATGCATTCTCATGCAGACCGGCCCGTCATCGCCTGAGCGCCTTCGCGCACGATGTGCCGGGGTTGAGCTGCAAGTCGACGAAACCGAAGGCGAGACCAAAGTCCGGATCTGCTCACCTCAATCGAACAGAAGATCCAAAGGATCAGAGTTTGCATGACAACAAGCACCGCGGAGCCTATGCCGAAGGCGAAGTATACCAGGATGTAGAAAGTGACATTCGGATTGCCTCCCGCAACATCATTCTCCTCAGACCAGTGCTTGAGCCATACAGAGCCCCCTGTGAGAACATGCGTTAGCCCATCGTGTTCGTTGAGGTGGACACAGAGATCGGGATCTCATGGTCCGAGCATATGCGATAATCGATACGCGCACGATGAGGTTGTTGTGTGCTAAGCGCATGGTGCATCGGCGACTTACCGATCTCTGCTGTTTTGGCGCCGATTAGAGTGACCATATAGATCGTGACTGCAATGAGGTTGGAATTCTTGGCGTATTCCTTGTAGACGTCCCATTTGACTTTGCCTTGTTCTGAGAACTCCTTGCTCTGTCGGGTCTTGACATTGCCAGACTTGTTCTCTTCCTCGTCGTTGACCTTGCCTCGAGGTCCACGGAATGAGGCTGTGCTGGCACGACGAAGTGTAAGACTGCTGTTCTTGCGAGTAGCCATGGGGCCATTGCCTGAGAGAAGTTAGCTCTATCGGGATACCACGTGTGCATTGGATTCGGCGGAAAGGCTCGCAACGCATCGCCGGCATTCCAAATGAACGGTCGGCAATGCGCCGGAGAGTCAGTGACACGAGCAACTCCGCCATGCGAAAAGCTTGCGAGGTCAGAATGACCAACATCAGGCGATGCGAATACATACCTCCAGGCCGAATAGGCGCCATCTGGGTAATGCCATCTTCGGCTTCTGCCTCCTCTTCCGGATCCTCAGGAGTATCAGGTTCGTAGATCGTGCTTTCAGAGTAGGGACTGCCTACACCGCTGGTCCTGTCGTCTTCGTTGTTCTGTTCCTCAGAACTGGCAGTCTTGATCAAGTTAGCCACTTCACCTTTCATGGCCATGAGCTGCTCATAGGTGCCACGTTCGATGATCTTGCCATCCTTGAGTAAGCCGATGAAATGAGCCTCCATCAGTACAGGGATGGCATTCGTGGCGAGGATGCGAGTCTTGGTTGCAAGAAGACCTTTGGCGCCGAGCACATTGTCGATGATGTGTCGGCCGACATGCTGATCGACAGCAGACAAGACATCGTCCAGAAGGTAGATGTCGGCTCTGGCGTAGACAGCACGTGCGAGTGTCAGTCGTGCTTTCTGTCCACCAGACAACGAGATACCGCGCTCGCCGACTTGTGTTTGATCGCCGTCTGGAAGACTTTCGAAGTCCTCGATGAGGGCACAAGCATGTATCGTCTTGTCGTAGAATTGTGGATCCCAGCGATGGCCGAACACAACATTCTCGCGCACAGAAGCATTCATGACCCAGGAGCTTTGAGCGACGTATGCGATGCTACCACGAACGACGACTTCTCCCTTGATCTTGTAAAGGTCACCTAGCATGGTCTGCAAGATGCTCGACTTTCCAGAGCCAACTCTTCCAACAACACAGGTCAACTCGCCTTTGTGTGCGCTGAAGTTGATGTCGTGTAGGACGTTGCGCTCGGCATTCTTGTCCCAGGTGAATGTAGCATCACGGATTCGCACTGACTCCTCGCCAGCGCTTGCTGCTTCTCCCTGAATGACGGCATCAGGCTGGAGCTCAGGTGCGATGAAGTAGTCCGTAAGACGGTTGACTGCCACGCTGGCCTCCACGATAGCAGTGATGACCATAGGGAGGACTGCGAGTGGGAAGCCAAGCATGTTGAAGAGCGTAAGAGCTGGGAAGACGATATCAGTCGTCAAAGGTCGGCCACTGATTGCGACGAACACTGCGAATGTCGAGCAGGACACCAAGAACGGAGTTGTATTCCAGGTGAAGTTAGCGATGGCTGTGACACCACCAATCTTCCGCAGCGTATGCAGTTCTTGGTCGTTTCGGATGACATTGAGCTTGTTCATGAAAGCAGTTGTCCAGGCGTACAGCTTGATCGACTTCATGTTGTTGAGAATCTCGGTCATCAGGCGCGTACGGGCATCTTTGTTCTTCATCTGCCTCTTCTGGAGAGTCTTTGAGATTCGAGCGATGAATCCGTTGATGGGGATCATGAGAACCATGACACCGACACCTGCGAACATGCTAACACCTACTAGCTGGTATAGCGATATCATGCAAAGTGTGATCTGAAGTGGTGCCGACCAGAGTTGCTGACCAAATTGCGCCAAATCTTGCAGTCTCTGCGTGTCGACAGCCATGTGGTTGACGATGTCGCCGGTACTCTTCGATGCACGCCCTTCATTGCTGAGCCTCATGCTCTTCGCGTAGATCGCTGCAGTGAGGGCGGCCTTGATCCTCATACCGGTCTCGAATGATCTCTGGAAGTACTGGTGCAGACACGCCGTTTGACTCACCGAGACAACGAACATTGCAAGTGCGATCGCAATGCCCTTGATAGGAGGTTCAGGCTCTTCGCCCTTTCCGTATGACTTGACGAAGGATATCAGAAACCTGAGCAGTTGTGGCTGTACGAAGGCTAGACAATCGGACACAGTCTTGATCATCGCGCCTACCACATATGGCCCACCGAATGAGCTGATCATTGCAATCCACAAGCTTGGCTTCTTCTTTTTCTCCAGCTGATGCTCCCATTCCTCGTCAAAAGTGTTGGCGGTTGCTCGCGTCGTGTCGCTTTTGCGCAAGTTCCAGAGATCGTCCTGTGTAAGATACTCCTTGTAGCCATATTTCATCATTGGTGTCATCCACGAAAAGGTCAACTTCGAGAAGATATCGGCGTACTCCAGCGGGCATTCGTCCTCGTCTCCAAGCGCATCGTAGGCGGACACCTTCTTTGGCACCAAATATTCCAGAATGAACTCCGCAAGAGCCAGACCCACGCTAGCCGTGAATATCGAGAAATATGCCACATGCACCTTGAACAGCTCCTGGCTCACCAAACTCCTCAGCTTGATCCCATAAATCAACAAGGAGAACAGCCAGTATATGAGAACCACTCCATGAGGATATCTCAGCCTCCAATGCTCCATATACTGCACACTCCCCACAACAAACAAACTCAACAGATTCGCAACTGTCGTCCAGAACCGAATATCCTTAAACCACACCCCATCAAATCTCTCAATTTGAAACACCACCTGCGCAATCGTCGTCCCCATAAGAGCCACAATCACGCCCGCTTTCGCATAAAAATGCCAATTCTGTCCGACAGGCTGGGGCGTAGTCTTCTTGTATAACCACCATATTGCTCCCAGACCTGCTAAGACTCCCCAAGCAGATACAGCTAGAACCCAGATGTCGAGGAAACATGGCGTCAAGTCGTAGCGATAGGGACTCAAAGGTCCCCAGCCTTCGATGTTACCGCATAGTGAGAAAGGTGTATCTTTGCCTGATGAGGCGAGGTATGTCGCGTAGAAGGTATCGGGGCTGAGACTTGCGTTGCTCTGGCGGTCAATACTAGAGCTCGACAGTCCGAAAACAGCTTGCTGGGGCGGTCGGAAGTCCACCATTGGCAATCGCAAGCGGCCGTGTTCTCCTCTGTTACACCAGAGAAGAGGTGTATAGGTAGGATAGGCGTATGTCGTGTTGAGGATAGGATAGAAAGTGACGAATGGAAAAGGCGGCAACTCTACTGACGCCGCCGATAGAGACAAGGCGGACCTTCAGCTCACTAAAATCCGTCGTCCAAACGCGTGCATTTGGTAATCGTCTGATGATGCAGGACACTCAGACCTCGAGATGATCCAAGCTTCTTACATCTTCAACAAGCTTTCAGCCTCCCGAGTCTTCTACTACTACCGGCACGTGCTCTGTCCTACATCTAACTGTGCATATGTCCAATTTACGGCGGTGATGGTGCGCAAGCATGGAAGTCTTACAAAAGACGACGAGATCAACGAGGCTTCGTGGGTAGCAGCGAGAGGTGCGGCTGCTGGAGCGGCAAAGGTACGTACACCGCGGTGATGCATGACGAGTCTTTCTGTCTCAACGTGAAGAAGAATCATCGGCCGAAGCACACGAATACCAAGATCCGATACTGATATCCTATAGTGGGGACTTTTCTCATTGGCAGCTGCTGGAGCAGGCTATGCTTTCTCTCCGTTGTATAGAGGACTTACGTTCCAGTTCAAAGTGTACGCAAGAATCACTACTACAAGTACTCATACCGATGCTGATGGTCGTGTTACAGCTTTCTACAGATGTCAGGCATGACAGCAGGCGCTATCATCGATGCAGATAGAAGACTTATTGCCCATGAGCAATTGATGCGAAATCGAAAGAAGATTGCTCGAGATGCCGAAGTGTGGCGTCGATATGAAGAGGACTATCAGCAACTCTTAGATGAGGCGAGTAAGGCTCCTAAGAAGGAGTAGATGCATGTGTAGCATATGTAGCATCAAATGCACAGTCAAAGCAGGCAAGACAGGCAGACAGACAGACAAACATCACCACATCATGCGGCCACGAACAAACAGAGTGATGTGGAGCTAAAGATCAACGGCAGCGTCGCAACCATCATGGCGAATCAAGATGGGTGAAATCAAATCTTTTGGTATCTATACTTGATCGCAAACGCCTGACCCAACGCAGGATATCCTTCGCATGCAATGCTTATCAGGAAAAGCAATCTATCATCGAATCCGCCCAGGTGAGCTTGGTGCACTACCGAAGCACTCCCAGTCATCCCTTCATCTCTATAACTTCATCGAGGCACGTTTAGACTGCACCGGCGTTGATCATCTTCTTCCTGAGGTGGTTCTTGTAGGCTCCAATGCTGCCGTCCCATCTGGTGACGGTCTTGTTCTCGCACACCATGATGTCCTTGGCGATCTTGTCCAGCAGTCTATAGAAGTGTTAGCGATTGTCACAAATATTGAGATGGGAGGGAAGCTTACCTGAAGTCGTGAGACACCACAACCACACCACCAGTGAAGGCATTGATGGCATCGGCAAGGGAGTCAATTGTCTCGATATCGAGACCGTTCGTAGGCTCATCGAGCAGAAGCATGTTTGGCGATTCGATGGCAAGCAGAGCGAAGACGATACGTGACTTTTGACCTTCTGACAGAGTACCCATGATGGCAGTCTGTGATTCACCAGACAGACCGTACTTGCCGAGCTGTTGTCGCCAGTACTGGTAGTCTTGCGAGACGTGAGGGTATCGGTCGCGAACGAAATCGAGGGATGACTTGGTCAGGTCGAGCTGTTCAGCAGAGTGCTGAGAGTACATGCCGAGCTTCAAGTGAGTGTGGCGAGACACAGATCCGCTGTTTGGCGAAAGCTTGCCTGTGAAGATGCGGAGAAGAGTTGACTTGCCAACACCGTTTGGTCCGACAAGGGCCGTTCTGCTGTCCATATCGACACCAAAGTCCAGGTTCTCGTACAGAGTATCGTCCTTGTTGCCAGAGTAAGAGAATGTGACATCGTCGAGAGACAACACTGGTGGTGGGAGCTTCTCAACATCTGCGAAGCGGAAGGTGAAGACTCGGGACTGGTGCACTGGCTGAATGAAGCCATCTGCCTCCATCTTGTCCAGAATCTTTTGGCGAGACTTGGCTTGACGCACCAAGTTGGCGTATGTACCGGCCTTGGAGATGAACTCCTTGATGTGCTTGATCTCATCCTGTTGCTTCTCGTACGCCTTTTGCTGGTTGACCTCGTTCTCGGACCTGGTCTTCATGTAGGAGTCGTAGTTACCACCGTAGTACTGGAGAGACTTGAATCTGTGGGAAAGGTTAGCTTGTTTTGTTCTCGCGTCCAATTTTTGCGCTTCTAAGGCTGCAAGTGCACATCTGCGCACTGCAAGGCTGGGGAGACTCGCCTCATATCAATCATATTCGTGCAGACACCGTTCAAGAAATCCATAGAGTGCGAAACCAAGATCAATGTGCGGTCCCACTTCTTCATGTACTCCTCGAGCCACACACAGGCCTCGAGATCCAAATGTGCTGTAGGGTCATCGAGCAAGAGCAGAGAAGGCTTAACGAAAAGCGCCTTGGCGAGCGCAACACGCATACGCCAACCTCCGGACATGTCCTTCGTCTTCTTGTCCATGGTCTTCTTGTTGAAACCAAGACCAGTCAGAATTTGACCAGCACGAGTGTGGAATGTAGATGGGTCCATGCCGTCCATCTTGTCGTAGATGACCTCCAGCTTGGGGCTGTCTGGGCCTTCGTCCTCGAGAATGGTCTCTGAAAGCTTCTCTAATCTGGCCATCTCTTGCTCTGCAGCGTTCACGACCCACTGAAGGGCACCAGTGTCGCTTGGCTCAGCACCTTCGTTGAGCAGGTAGATATCGATGTGCTCTGGGATCGGGAACTCGCGCTTGCTGATGGACTTGAGCAGCGTGGACTTGCCACAGCCGTTCTCTCCGAGCAGACCATATCGCCGGCCGTAGGTGATCTCGATAGTGGTATCGTTGAACAGAACTTTTCCGTGGAACACGAGCGAGCAAGATGTCATCTTTACATCTCTGCTGGCCTCGAGGGATGCCAACACACCGGTCGTGACACGGTCGGAAATACCGTCCTTGTCCTCCTGCAGCTTCAGCTTCTCCAACTTGGAAAGGACCTTCTTGTCCGGGATTGGGTCAACCTCATCGCCGTCCTGGAGGGGTGGGGTCTCGTCGCCATTAACGGACGAGGCGGTGGAGGCGTTCTTCGAGGCGAGCTTCGAGGCGGCGGTCTTCTTCTTTGGGTCGGCGGCACGCTTTGCCTCACGGGCAGCTTTCGAGGCGGAAACCATCTTTTCTCCTCTTTTGCGTCAAGAACGGCAAGTGCGATCGTGACAGAGGTGGGAGGTGGTTGTGAAGGAGTAGAATGTAGGAAGTTTTATGTTGAGAGAGAACTTCAGAACTGCGCTGAAATTGTTGGCGGGGTGGAGAGCGTCACAGGGACGGCAACACCGCCAAGGCAACAATGAAAGTCACTCCCGTCCTAATTGGGCAGTCACTCATATTTTGTGGATGTCACAGGCTTCACCTTCTCCACGACAACACACTGCTTCACAAGACACCGGACATCATTCACGAGAGGACATTCACCGGCAATCACCAAAATATCTTTTCTATGACTTCCGACGCGTCACGAGCATCATTCGGTGCTGCATATGAGACTGGCTGAGAGCAGAAATCACACACCGCGTCAAGACTCGGACACGTCGCGTAGTCACTAAGGAGAAGTTGAATATGCGCGATGTAGTGGCTATTTTCCTCCTGGGAGCATAGTTTCTACTCACGGTTGCGCAGGCACTGACATAGCATGTCCTTTCTGCATCCAGTCTCGACAATTCTGCAATCGCAAGACCACCTTTTCTGCCAGATCTTTTCGCCATTGATCACCGGTGAGTGATGATGGCGAGTCCTGCAGACACCATTTCACTGCGGCCGCCATCTCTGGCCCAGCATCGTCGCCAACATTGTTCGCCCATAGGATAGCGACAACGCTGCGAATGGCAGGATTCGATTTATGCTGCTCAAACCCAGCCTGTTGCCACAGCTCATGGTCGTCGAAAGCTACGCCGAACCACAGTTCCATCAGGAGAATACCCAGACATGCGAAAGATGGTCCAGAAGCCAGCTGGGTCTTCTGCGCTACTGTGGGCGACGTTGCATCGAAGCTCGCTGAAATGTATGGACGATCGACAATAATATCATCCTTGGCTCCTTTGGGGAAAAGAACATGCTGAGACTGCAGCTGGCTTGGTGTCCAACTGGTGCATTGGAGGCGAAGCTGTGTCGAAGCAACGTCAAGCGCGACTTGGACACGATGGGCTCTTTTGATTGCACACCCGCCTGGATCTTGTAGCACCTGCTGCAACGATATCTCGTTGGTGCCAAGCCTCTGATTAGGCTCTAGCAACACAGCGTACGAGTCTGAAAGAGAGCCAATGTGTGCCGGTGTCAGAGCACATACATTGAGGTCTTTGCAAAGATCATCAATCGTATGAACCGTGCGAGATAGTGTAGTCAACACAGGTGTCGTTGTTTGTGCCACACTATGCACGGCACTCGAAGATCTATCCGCAACGGTCAGCAGAGGACGTAGACGAAGAATCACTCAAGTACATACGCTACCTTGGCTCGTTTGGCTGGCGGTGGTCCTGGACTAGGCGGTGATGCTGCAATACTGGAGGTAGCTGGCTGAATTGCACCTAGGCCGACATGAGCATTAGAGGGTGCTAATGGTGCTTTACTGCCAGGCAGTATTGCTAATCGCTCATCCAGGCTTCTTCCTTTCAACCAAGTGATTTCAAGGCCTTGTTGCTCCCAAGGTGGAACGGACAGGCTCGGACGAATACCTCTGGCAGACCATAGGACCAGCAGCCGCAACCCGAACGATCTATGCCCAGCCATTGGGTGATGCAGCCAGAGTAAGGCACAATGTGCTCCTTTGCATGAGCATCTCCAGGACGTTTGCACCAAGTGGTATATGCGCTCGGCATGGTTCCAGTATTCTAACAGGGCCTTGCTCGCCCGTGGTGATATCGGTAATCGAGATGTCAGCTTCACTCCGCCCACTCTATCACAGAGGTCAAGCAAGTCCTTCAGCTTGGCGTTGATGTTTCGCAATTCTTCTAGTCGTGCTCTGCGACCTTCTCTGTCGATGCTGAAGCGCAATTGCTGGCCATGATGATCTACAACTGCTGACAAGTACTTCCCGTGCGCTCTCCAGAAGAGCTTGCCATGAGATCCTTGAGCGACTTGGGCTTTCACGCGCTATTGCAATCGTCAATCTACGCTTGCACGAGATCAAGACCTGTGCTTACCTTTGCTGCAGTCAACTTCTCGTGTACTCGAGGTCCAAGGGAGGCCATCGTTTTATGCAGAGCTGCTTGAAGCTCGCCGAGGAGCTCCATAAAGCGGCCATATGCGGCACCCAGTCGAGTCTTGAGAGCGACCTCCGCATCATTGTGTAGCCAGACAGTGTTGTATGTGCCGTCCAGCAATGTTTCAAGCTCGGTCTCCTCAAGCTGCTGATCATGCACCAATGGGCGAAGAAGGATCTCGAGTAGTAGAGAGAACTTCAGGCGTTCGTCTTTCACTTGATCTACACACTTCTTGTGTTCTCTCTGGAAGTGGAGAAGCAGGTCGGCTGCTTCGTACGTCTCACGCCAGTGCTCGAGTGCGGATATCAACAGAGGAAAGGTAGCAAGCACAATGCCGGCCACTTCAATGCCACTCATGGCCCATGGAAGAGGACCAAAAAGTATCTGTGGTGTGTACAGGAGCAAGCTTACTATCTATTGTAAAAAGTCGGGTTGTCTGAGAGGCCGCCAGGCTAGATCTGCATGAAGCGCCCCGTGTCGTGGGGTTGCGACCTGTGCAACCAGTTGGAATCATTCGCTATGCCGCACGACAGCACGACCTCAAGGCTGAGCTAGCTCTCAACTTCTACTCAGCCTCACCAGATCGCCGACTATACACCGCATGATACACTCCTTGAAGTGGTAGAACATGTTCGCACGTGCTGCTGTCATTCCAGCACTGGAGAAATGAGGTGTATCATCGCAGCAACCACTCAATCATCGGGAAGGATAGCTTCCAGCGTACCGCAAGTGTATGGGAAAGCTCAGGATATCCTCTACTGTTTCGACAACAGCCTCGAGACTCTAATGAAATCTGGTCAGGCGTCCTCTCGCAACACGGCTACTGTATTAGAGGATGCACGAGCACGCTTCGCAGTGTGGATGGGGACATTGGATCAGGAAGCAGCTGGAGATTGCGCTTGCATACATGCGTCACAGCCATATCTCAGCCGCACGACTCGAACGCACCTGCGCGAGGTGCAGAAATCCAGAGTCTTGTCGAGGCATTTCTTGGCTTTGAGCTGCAGCTACGTACGCCGCGCTCTGCTCAGTCTCACGATGACGCAGTCAGTTTGCCAGTATTGGATCTGGCAACTTCGATCACAGCACGTTGGCAGCACTCAGATACGGCTGGGACCGGATGTCGAGATTTATGGATTCAGTCGATTGAGGAATGTCTTTTCCAACTGTTCAGGACAACAAGAATCGCGAGAGAAGACTACTTTCGACCACCGGATACCCCTACACAAGCAAGCGACACATATCACAAAAGACATCTTCAGAATAAGTTCGCTGAGGCTCTTGCTACTACTGAATCCGGACCATGGCTGGCTAGGCGACTGATGAGCGCAACGATCGAGAGATGGCGGCGCCAGCGCTGTACCAAGCCTCGTTCTACCGACGACGCAGGTGGATTCGCCGACTGCGGCGAAAGCGATTCTGACACATCCCTATCAACATATGTACCAGACGACCAAAGCAGCAACGCCAACATGGAAGATATAGACATGGAGAGCATGACGTCCCTCGCAAATTCAGGCTCTGCACCGGACCAGCTTGATGAGACAAACGAGGGCTTTGTGAGGTGAGAGCGCAGATTGTCTAAGCTATGAACTCCCGTCTTACTGATCGTCACAGACGCCACACGTCCCCGTATGATTCTACTTACGTGTGCACATTCGAAGCCTGCGAATCGCCCACTTTCGTAGGTTGGCAGACGTGGTACGACCATGAAATGGAAGTGCATAGACGGCATTGGCCATGTCCCTTCTGTGGCGAGTCGTTTCCAGCGCAGCAAGCTCTGGCAGAACATCTGCATGCTCCTCAGCACATTCCGCTTACTGACACGCAACTGAGTCTTGTCTCGCAGACTAGTTGCCGACCTATTGAGACTATAAGCGCCGAAGCTTGCATGTTCTGCGACTGGCAGGTCAGTCTCGAAATCCACGAAGATGGTATTGTCAGCATTTCAAGTTTCATGCAGCACCTTGGCAACCACCAGAAGCGCTGGACCTCGATGGCTTTGAGATGGACGGCCGAGGCTGAGTTGGCGACCCTTGCGACGGTAGTCTCGCTGTTGCAACGTGCAATCAATAGACGACGCGACAAGCTCGACCGCATGCAACTTGTACATCCCTTCAACCTTCAGGCCTCAGTCATGCTTTGGCTCCAGACAGCACACCTCACGAACACGAGCCGTTTAGCTGCACTACCTCCGGCCCCTGTGTCTTACGATTGTGATGACTGCGAGATTTCGTTCGATGACGAACCAAGTCTTGTCAAACACCAGAAAACTGAGGAGCATAGCAGACGCGCCGAATATCTACAATTGCTCGCAGACGATGAGGCGAAAGCATTCCCTGAGTCGCCACGTCCACTTGCATTGGATAATGACGACGAAGGTGCAGAGTCCGATACGAGCTCATCAAGCAGTCTTAGATCGCATAACACTAGTCGGAGTGAGATAGCGGCCTCAACATTCACGGCACCTTCGACGTTTACAGCACCCTCTGTGATAGATGCTTTTGCGAAGATGAGGGCCTCCTCTACAATCAGGGCGCCCTCTACAGTAAGAGCTCTCTCGCCAGTCACAGAATCTTCGATCACAGATCACACCACTCTCGTCGAGACACATCTTACAAAGGTGACCCAGGATATAGTCTCGGCTTGCAATGCCCGGAACTGGGATGCAGACACTTATCCCTGGAACCACATAGCTCTGGATAAGTTCACGGTAGGCACCACGTATGCGACACTACCGTCTGAAGTGGATTTCTCCGGATTTCGGCAAGGATTTAGTATGATATATGCTGAGAGACCAAATTACTATGTCAGACCCATTGAGATAATTGTTAGTGCATCTGAAAAGACTGGGAAGGCGACTGTCTTCTTGTACGAAGAGCATGTCAACTTCCAACCGGGCATACTACTTTACAGTATGACAAAGCTCGACTTCGAGGGCCGTATGGGCAGTGGGCTCGGACTGTGGCAATGTGTAAGGTATGCCAGCATAAATGGGCCAGACGGGCCAGACGATTGAGAGTCTCAAGACATCGATTCTAGTTGGATGCCCTCGCTTTCCTGTTCTCAAGACTACACTACGGTGCTGGTTGTCACAAAAGCCGTCCTGTCTGGATGGAGATGGGATGCTTTCCAGGCTACTCCAAGACCACGATCCACATAGCACATAAAGCCTGCAGAGGCAGACCTCAGCAATATCAGTAACATCACTTCTGGAGCATTACACCAACCAACAAGGCAGATCTTCCTTGCAGCAAACAACTCCTCTACTCAAGTGGCAAGGTCTCTTCTGTTCTTTCCTCTCCTTCTTCCTCACAACAACATCATCACCAAACATGGCACATCCTCGTCCCGAAGGCTACAGCCAACCCGTCCACACCCTAAATATCCACTACCACGACTTCGCCAACCCAAAAGCCGAGAAACTCTTCGAAGAACTAATCGATAGTCTCCTAAAGGTCGCCCCAGCTCTCACGAAATTCGGAGCCGAAGACGAAGAAGCGCTTCAAGACCTTCATGCTTTTATCGAAGAACGTATGGATGAGAGTGAGTTTCTGCTTGAGAACAAGTTTTCTGTGGCGAAGAAGTTTCTTTGCAAGTCTGCTGAGTTTGCTATTGAATACAAGGGTCTGTTGATGAAGAACGAGGAGGGGGAAGTTGATGTCGAGAATTTGGAGAGGGATCTGGAGTTGGTGAAGGGGATGGAGGATTTTGAGGTTGTTGATGCGAAGCGTGAGGGAAAGATAGGGGAAGGATGGGAAGGAAGGTGGTAGCGAGGTGGAGACATAGATTGTCGAGGACGAGAAGGACGAGTGATTGTTGGCTAAGGATCAGGCTTGTTGGCTGCCAAGGCATATCGAGAACAGCATGACTGGAAAGACTAGTCGACTAATACACCTGGGAATCGACTCGGTACACCTCATAGCTCTGTAGCGAAATGCGGTGACTGGGAGCTTCGAGAAGCCGCTAGCCCAACACGGCACAACCCAGATGTGCCTCCCAGCATTCCTGCAGCGCCGGAGTAAGAGGGTAGGTTATAACAGCTTGGGAGGAGCTGTCAATATACCTCTGCTGTTTTCGAGTGCGTGAGTCAGAAGATGGTGATGGACTGTGACCAGTCAGTAGTCACATTTTCGAAACGACCGATTTTCGAAATATCGGTAATTCGAGCTTTTCGAGCTGCAGTTTGCAAAGCTCAAGCGATCACTGTACAACTTCGCAGACTTTCTTATATCCTATTGAAGACATGTTATTGAAGATATGAACATGGTGGGTGCCAGTATGAACATGGTGGGTGCCAGTATGAACATGGTGGGTGCCAGTATGAACATGTCATTGTCATCCCAGGAGTTTCGGGCAACCCTAAGGTCGCCACTCGTGTCTTTCACTCTGGATCGCTCTCCGGCGACTTCACTGCTTCATCTGCGAATACGGTAGCTTGGTGGAACCTGATAGACAGAGAGGCAGAGCACATAATCTCTCAATCAATATCCAACTTTAGCTCAAGCTACAGAATTCCTCGTTCATAGCAGACCACATCTTACAGGCTTCCATCATAAGCTTCCACTGCCTCTCCATGTAATGCCAAAACGGGACGAGTTGCTACGATATCCATAGCACGCACCATGTAACAGACTTGTTCGCAATCCAGTCCTATTCCCTCTCCGGTGCCCTCAGACGACTGTGTCAATGCGCGACCTCTGATCGCATTCGCTAGCAATTGAACACTATCGAGACGTGCTTTGCGGTGGTCCTTCGCTATCGGATATGTCCCGATCGTGATGCCGTAGCCTTCCTTAAGAAGTGATATGTTATTCTGCTGTGCCCAGGCTGCTAGACGAGCTGTTGGCTGTATGTTAGGTTTCTCCAGACCGAACGGAGCTTTTCGTGGTTCGACCCTCACGTAGAAGCCAACATGGCCTTGATATTGAAAAGGAAGTGGTAGGATCCAATGACGGCTTAGTTGAAGACTGCGAATACGAGGAAGAAGCTCAGGTCCAAACGTTCTGGTCCAGCATGCCACTCGGTTGAGCCAGAACGGAGGACCGTTGTCCATAGAGATAGTAAAGTTTGTGTTAGCTGCGAAGAGACATAGCGTTTCACGCCGTAGGAGTCTATTGACTCGACAGATTGACGGAGTGAGCTTGGAGGTGGCCTTGATGTTCTCGATACGATCTACTTGGAACTCAGGAAGGTAGTCATAGATTCTGAGAGCTCGGTGTTAGTCCTTAGATCGAGGAGGTGAGATCTTGCCTACCTCAATCGCAGCTCGGCAGGTAATGCGAGGAGAGACATCATGCCTGTACTAGCTGATACGGCACTCGAGATCATGAACCATAAGTGAGTATTGAGGAAGTGGAGGTGAAAGGTAGGTAGGTGAGTGGAGGTCATATGTCGGCTACTGCGTTCCGTCCCACCACTTTCGCCACGCTTTGCCCTAAATGAGCGACCTGGCTTCTCGTGCTGAGGTGTCTGACAACCGACCAGCAGCGTTCACCACCGCGACTCTCCACCATCCCGCCGGACAAGGCCAATCCCGCTAAGACTTTCTGCGTTGCCAAACACACGCGACGCGCGACGGACTGCAGCATTACTGCGCAAACGACTATTCCAGCGCAATTTGCGCAGTCACCCACCCACACTCTACGGCAGGCACGACGGCCTCCTGCGACGAGACCTCCTTCGCGACTGCCCCGTTCATCCAGCCAGCCAGCCAGCGACTTCCCCGGGCTCAATCCGTAGATCACGGCCTTTCACATCAGCCCTCGCCATTGAACATACCCCACCAACGACTTTCACGCTGATGGTCGCCACCACCATCTGATAGCCCATTTTACTGGACGACCGAACGCGCGCGACCCCCGCTGGTAATTCGCGTTGCGAGGAGATATCGAGGCTCGCCCCATATCGCGTTCCACATCACTCAATATGGCTTCAGTACAGCCCAACCAGGGCACGCCACAACAGCAGCAACAGGGCAATGCCGTTATCAATCAAGTGCTGCCTGCTGGCATGACCGGTGAGCAGGTTAAAGCTATGTTTCAGGTAGGCTCAGATATCTCGAATGTCTATGTGATGGGACATATACTAATGCACAACAACAGGAGTATCAGACCAAGCGAAAGCAAGGTGTACCGGATTCAGATCCCAACATGATGAGGATGCGCCAAATTCTTTCTTCGGTCCAGCAAAAGACTGAACAGATGAAGCGTATGCAACAGGCGAAGATGCAGCAGATGGCACAGATGCGACAAGCGCAACAAAGCGGAATGCCGCAGAACGGTGCGCAGATGCAGATGCAGACGAACGGCGCGATGGCTGGCATGCCCGGACAGCAAGATATGCAGGCGCAAGCCAGCCAGCAACCGGCACCTGCGAATGGCACACATCCCAACGCTCAAGCAGCTCAACAATCACAACCTGGACCGGCGGTCAACCAGCAGCTGAGCCAGATGGACACCAATAAGGACAATCTCAGCAAGAAGCAAGTTGAGCTGCTCCGATACCAAATGCAGGCCTTTGGTGCCCTTCAGAAAAATCAAGCCATTCCTCCTCCCATAGCAGAGCGAATATCTGCTTTGCGACAAGCACAACAAAGTCCTAGCCTTGCCGATAAGATGGCCACGGCACATGAGACGATTGAAGTCGCTGCCAATGGAGGAGCAGGACAGAGCACAGAGCTTACACACCGACACCGATTCGAGACCTTTACCGATCCACACAGCTTGATGCTCAAACGCATCAGCTATGCCGACCACGCCCATCGTCCCTATCGTTCCATGGTTCCCGCCATAATGCCACTTGGTATTGATGTTGAACGTGTGCGGGAGGAGCGCGAGAACATCGTGTACAACCGCATTGTCACAAGGAAAGCTGAGCTTGGGAAACTGTCTGCCAATATCGCAGGCTGGGATCCAAGCAAGTCCGATACCCCAGAAGACAACGAGAACCTCAAGTTGCGCGCCATGATCGAGTACAAGATGCTCAACCTGCTCCCTAAACAGCGCGAGATACGTCAAAGGGTCGGCAAGGAGATGATGCTCTCTGACAACCTGTCAATGACTGCTAATCGCTCTATGTACCGCCGAGTCAAGAAGCAGAGTCTGCGAGAAGCACGCGTCACTGAGAAACTCGAGAAGCAGCAACGTGACGCTGCCGAGAACAAGGAGAAGAAGAAGCACACCGAGTACATCCGCTCCATCATGCAACATGCAGAAGACATCCGCCAAGGAGCTCAAAACCACAAGCTACGTATCCAGAAATTGGGACGAATGATGATGACAACGCACGCCAACATCGAGAAGGAAGAGCAGAAACGTATCGAGCGCACTGCTAAGCAACGTCTGCAAGCTTTGAAGGCCAACGATGAAGAGACATACCTCAAGCTGCTCGGACAGGCCAAGGACTCTCGTATCTCGCATCTGCTCAAGCAGACAGACGGTTTCTTGTCTCAGCTTGCAGCTTCCGTCAAGGAGCAACAACGCAGAATGGGATACGACGTTGCAGAGGATGAGCCCGAGCCCGACAACGATGAAGTCGACAGCGAAGACGAGACGAAACCCAAGACTGATTACTACGAGATTGCTCATCGCATCAAGGAAGATGTGGTGGCTCAATCTACCAACCTGGTCGGTGGCACACTGAAAGAATACCAGATCAAGGGTCTACAATGGATGATCTCGCTCTACAACAACAACCTGAACGGTATCCTGGCCGATGAGATGGGTCTCGGAAAGACCATTCAGACGATATCCTTGATCACGTACCTGATTGAGAAGAAGCGACAACATGGGCCGTACCTTGTCATCGTACCGCTGTCTACCCTCACGAATTGGAACAGCGAGTTCGAGCGATGGGCACCCAGTGTCAACCGCATCGTCTACAAAGGTCCACCGAACCAGCGAAAGAACTTCCAGCAGCAGATTCGTTATGGCAACTTCCAGGTCCTGCTTACAACGTACGAATTCATCATCAAGGATCGCCCGATTCTGAGCAAGATCAAGTGGCTGCACATGATTGTCGATGAAGGTCATCGCATGAAGAACGCCCAGTCGAAATTGAGCAGCACCATCTCTCAGTACTACCACACACGATACCGCATCATCCTTACTGGTACACCATTGCAGAACAACCTTACCGAGTTGTGGGCTATGCTGAACTTCGTACTGCCCAACATCTTCAAGTCTGCGAAGTCTTTCGACGAGTGGTTCAATACTCCATTCGCCAATACTGGTGGTGGTGACAAGATGGAGCTCACAGAAGAAGAGTCCATTCTCGTCATTCGTCGTCTGCACAAGGTTCTTCGACCCTTCCTGCTGCGTCGTCTCAAGAAGGACGTCGAGAAAGATCTTCCCGACAAGCAGGAACGTGTCATCAAGTGCAACCTTTCCGCACTCCAAGCCAAGCTTTACAAGCAACTCATGCTGCACAACCGCATCAATGTTATGGGCGCTGATGGCAAGAAGACTGGCATGCGCGGCTTGAGCAACATGCTCATGCAGCTGCGCAAGCTCTGCAATCATCCCTTCGTGTTTGAGGAAGTAGAGGATCAGATGAATCCGCAGAAGATGACGAATGATTTGATCTGGCGTACTGCTGGTAAATTCGAACTTCTGGACCGTGTCCTGCCCAAGTTCCAAGCTACTGGTCACAGAGTGCTGCTCTTCTTTCAAATGACGCAGATCATGAACATTATGGAAGACTTCTTGAGATTCAGAGGTATCAAGTACCTGCGTTTGGATGGTTCCACGAAAGCCGACGATCGATCCGAGTTGCTGAAGCTCTTCAACGCACCCGACTCGGAGTACTTCTGCTTCTTGCTGTCTACCCGTGCTGGAGGTCTTGGTCTCAACCTGCAGACTGCCGATACCGTCATCATCTACGACTCTGATTGGAATCCTCACCAGGATTTGCAAGCTCAAGATCGTGCCCATCGTATTGGTCAGAAGAACGAGGTGCGCATTCTGCGTCTCATCACGAGCAATTCGGTGGAAGAGAAGATCTTGGAACGTGCACAGTACAAGCTTGACATGGACGGCAAAGTCATTCAAGCTGGTAAGTTCGACAACAAGTCCACGAACGAAGAACGTGACGAGATGTTGCGTGTCATGCTGGAGTCTGCAGAAGCTGTTGATCAAATGGACGCCGACGAGATGGACGACGATGACCTGAACGATATCATGATACGTCACGATTACGAACTGCCCATCTTCCAACAAATGGATCGAGAACGAGCCAAGAACTCACGATATGGCCCCGACAAGAAGCTGCCTCGTCTATTGGGCGAGAGTGAGCTGCCGGATATCTACATGCAAGAGGACAATCCAGTCGTCGAGGAGATCGAGATCAACTATGGCAGAGGCACCAGAGAACGTGCTAAGGTTAAGTACGATGACGGTCTGACAGAAGAACAGTGGCTGGAGGCCGTGGACGCTGACGACGACACCATTGAGGATGCCATTGCACGAAAGCAAAAGCGAATTGCCAATCGTTCTGCGAAGAAAGACTCTCGCATGAACGATGGCGAGGATGATACACCGCCGCCAGGCATGGACAGTGAGGACGAATCACCGGCTCCGAAGAAGCGCGGGCGCAAATCGACCGGCAGACCTGACAAGCGCAAGGCGGATGAAGCCTCGCTTGATGGCTTGTCGGAACCTCCCAAGAAGAAAGGTCGCAATCCGAAGATCGTAGAGACACTATCGAAGGAGGATCGCGATTCCCTTCAACAGATTCTGGACAATGTCTACGATGGCCTCCAGGACCTCACAGAGCCATCGAACGATCCTGAACTCCCCCCACGCGAAATCATTCTTCCCTTCCTCGAGTTGGTACCCAAAGCTGATTGGAAGGACTATTACGATCTCATCAAGAAGCCCATTGCGATGAAGCAAATTGAGACCAAGATCAACAAGAAGCACTACCAGAGCCCGCGGCAGTTCATGGCAGACATCACATTGATGTGCAACAATGCTCGAACGTACAACCACGATACCAGCCAATTGTTCGCCGATGCGAATACGATTGAGGTAAGTCATGCAAATGGTTAGAGAATAGGGAGCAGTCTACTAACACTGAGTCTAGCAAGCATGTCTTGACCAACTACGTGCAGAAACTGCCAAGTTCCCTCAATGGCAAGATCTTGATGGTGATAGCGCAGATGGAGGCTCCGCACGTCCAATGTCCGGTGTCAGCACACCGCAGCCGGCCAAGTCCGGGATCAAACTGAAGCTGAACGGATCGAGAGCTAATGGCAACTCATCGCGAGGCGGCACGGAGAGCGCGCAGCCAAGCGATGCTGACGATTAGAATTCGAGGCAGACAGAGAGGTTGCAGGGCTTAGAGCGGAAGGAGGCGGATAACAGAGCTAAATACCAATCTTAGTTGGATGATCAGTCTCCGGATCCAGGTCCAGCCAGCAGTCGTCCTCGAAGGCGTGGGCCTAGCCTTAGACATCTGAGCGCGGAAGAGAAAGCTCAGAGGCGACGGGAGCAGAATAAAGCAACACATACTGCCTGGCTAGCACGTGAAACTGCTGAAGAGAAGCGGGCTAGATACAAGCGAGATTACGCGCTGGAAAAAGCTAAAAGGCAACTCGAGACTGATGAAGTAAGGAAGGCTACAAACGCGCGGAGGGCTGCAAACGCAAAGAGGAGTGCGGCGAAGCGAGCTCAGAAGCTGAAGGACGATCAGATCTCCAGTCAGTCAGCAGGTCTAGGCCATCAAGCGCCTCCACAGAGCAACGAGGAAGATCTGCCATGAAATCAGAGAAAGCGCGCTGCGGGATACGAAGAGGTCGATGCCAGTGATGAAAGCGAATATCAGCAATGAAGTAAACTCCAAGTTATTCACAACATGATATCTCTCCGAATGAAGCATTGGACCACGCTCAGCTGCACCGGAAGAAAGCAACGAAAAAGCTTTTCCTCAAATCGGAGTCATTCTTGAGGGTTTCCCACTACAGGTGAGAGGTCCATGGTAGTGAGGAGAGTGAGGCATAGCAATGAGAACATGGGCGCGTTCAGAGAAGCATGACTGGGTGGAGTTCAGAGGTAGAGTCTAGCGCTTTTTGTGTGTGTATTGTGTTGTATTGTATTGTGACTAGAACGAAAGAATATTGCTTTCAGAAGCACTTTTGATGGGTATGGCTACACGACTTCACTCACTGGCGAGTGGTCTTATGGTTTTACAGTGAGTTGTGACGCTGCCTCCAGCGAATACGACAATCCATGCAACTCGTCTCTGTTACAATTGCAATTGGCCATAAGCATGGACTCAGAGAGAAGCCAGCTAGTGCAATGCGCGATTGTAAGTCCCCACGTTGTTCTCTATCAGCAAGGTTCCCTTTGGCCTGCCACAACCAAGGCCTGACAAAACTCATCGGGAACGGCCTCTCTGCGATCTCGCATAGTCTACGCTGCTTGCAGCAAAGCTGTATTGCTCACATGTCTGAGTAGGCGAACGGAGAGTGGACAGAATTGTTCGTTATATGCTTGAAGTCTCTGTGGTTCTCGTTACTTTCCTTGCAGCTCGGAGGTGAGACAGTACATGCCGACGATCCTCACCTTCTTCTAGCCTTGCTCCAGCCCCTCAACATATCCCCATCCCAACCTAGAACAACACACCCTTCGTACTAGGCACCTCACCTTCTCTTCCAGCCACCGGCGTAGTCGCAGCCCTCAGTGCAACAGCCAGAGCCTTGAACGCACTCTCCGCGCGATGATGATCATTAAACCCTCTCAAACAATCCACATGCATTGTAATCCCCGCATGAAGAGCAAAACTCTCCAAACAATGCGGTATCATCTCACAACTTAGATCACCAATCTTCTCCCTCTTTAACCCCAACTCTATCACAGAGTATGGCCTATTCGACAAATCCACCACTGCCCTACTAAGAGCTTCGTCCAATGGCGCATACGCTGAACCAAATCTCGCGAGTCCTGTGGTGGTTTTGAGAGCGGATTTGAAGCATTGACCGAGAGCTATACAGGTATCTTCTGCTGTGTGGTGGTCGTCTATGTGGAGGTCTCCGAGGGTTTTGAGGCGGAGGGACCAGCCGGAGTGTTTTGCTAGGGCGTGGAGCATGTGGTCGAGGAAGCCGATCCCGGTGGAGACTGCGATTGTCTGCGATACTGAGGCTTGGGTTGCATGTTCGCTGCTGTCGCCATTGGTAGTGTTGTCGAGCTCTTCTAGAAAGCCGCCATCGAGGTTCAATGAGAGCTGAATTTTGGTTTCGTTGGTGTCGCGGGCGAGGGTTGCGAAGCGAGCGCGCTTTTCGGTGGACATATTGATCGCTTGTGTATGCGTAGATCGTGTCGTGGGCGTATGTTCAATAGTTTCCTGGTTGGTGAAGTGAAGCAAAAGAAGAAGTTCTGTCTCTTGTGACGTCTTATTCTGAAGCGCAAGCATTGGCTCCGCTAAACCCTGCAGCCGCTAAATTCTATATTTGGCCCGTGCGCCTGCCTCTTCGACAATTCTTCAAGACAAACCAAAGTGAACACTCGAACAGAATTAACTCGAACTTCCACCAAACACCCAACCTTGCATCATGTCCAACGACGAAGAAATGGCTGACGCGACAGCCGGCGCAGAACTGAACGGAAGCGAAGAAGCCGTGATTGGAAAGCAGAGATTGACACTGGTATGCATAAATTCATCTGCCATATGCAATAATCCATTCTGACAAGCGACACAGCTACGCGGCTCATCCGACACAGCAGCCTCATTCGCTTTCGAGAAAGAAGACCATACGCTTGGAAATGCGCTGCGATATATGATTTCCAAGAATCCCGATGTCGAATTCGTCGGCTACTCAATCCCACATCCTTCTGAAGCTTTTATGAATTTGAGGATACAGACTTGGGGTACGTGCGAGCTTGCGAGCACTATCGCAAATTACGGTGGAATGTGGACTGATATGAAACAACAGACAACGTCAAGGTCTTCGATGTTTTGCGAAAAGGTCTTCAAGATCTCGAAGATATGTGCGATGTAATTGAGGAGAAGTTCGTGGCTGCGAGAGATGAGTTCAAGGTTACGCATCCTGATGGTGGGCCGGCTGAGAGATGATCTTTGTCTCTGCACGAACGGTAACGAGATTTGAGATGTGAGTGAGCGTGGACCAGTCACGCAAGCCATCCAAGAAGAAGAAGCGCATGGTGAGCACAGAGCAGCAGCATCTGAGCAGGACTAAGCCGAGAAGTTAGATTGGGGAAAAGAAGTGAGGTCTGGCAGCAGCAAAACTACCATAGATGTGATCAGCATCCCAGCCCAACTCGATTCGAGTAAGCAGCTCGTGGAGTAAAGGCGGGTCGCGAAACCATCAGCGGAGCAAATTGGGAGAACGGTTGACAGGCAAATTGAGAAGCAAGTGCCAAATTGAGACCCGAAAGTCTCCGTGAGGGACGTCTGGTAGACAGAAGCAGAAGCAGCACTGAGTTGTTTTTGGGTATGATATGTACAACATGCTGCAAGTAACTTCGTGATCCTCCCATACTGTACTTCTCGCTCAGTTGCGTCCCTATCACAAGATGTCAGTAGTCTCCTCATGACCATCGCCCAACTTCTGCTTTCGCTGCTTTACTAACCTCAATGAAACCTTGAATGAAGTTCTTAGGCAATGTCGAGCCCTTCGGATCCTCCTCTGCTCGAAAGTACTTGAGCACATGTGTGAGTTGTTTCCAGAAGTTGAGCGTTTCCTGTATGCCATAGTCAGCCTTTCCAATCAATACCAATTCCATTTTGTCTGTGCCTCTTTCTCCTACTCCTGCTCAGTCCATGTCCATATGTCATTCACTTCTTCCTCCTGCTCTTCCTGGCTCTCCATCTCTTGCTTCCTACCCTTCTCCTGCTGCGTCTCTTCTCTTCTTTTGCTTACCTGAAACTCCTGATGACTATTAAACAACAACACATCCACCGTCTTGAGTTGATTCACATATCGATGCCGCTCGAATTCTTGTCGGACTTTGGTTCGAATCTTCGAAACGGGCATGTTGAGAGAGTACATTGTTTGCACTTCGGGGGCCTAGTGAAACATAAGACCTCTGTCAGCATAACCACTCCATTCTCTCTTTCTGTGTATCTCGCTGCTCGGTGGAGGATGTTGCTCGCTAAGAGGAGGGAGGTGTCTCGCTGCGTCCGGTGGAAAGGGAGGGGGAGGCCAGGAGTATCGTACCGCTCTCAACCAATCTCTGTAGCTAGATATGACTCTCTGTTTCGCATCTGTCCATGTCGCGGCTGTTCTCTCCCGTCAGTATTTCGCTTGTCTTCCTCGGAGATGCCGTAGGAGCTGGTATTCGTACATGAGCGCGTCCGCTGCGCGAGATATGTTGGGTTGATGACCATCGTGTGCCGTGTGTGAGAGGTGTTTCGGTGGTGGGAGTTGCGCTGTGGAAGCTCAAGTTCGAGATGTGAGGTCGCGGATGATCGGCAAGCGCATTGGAGAACGCACGGACGAAATCTGTCAAGACAAGGCAGGAGCACGATGAGAAGGAAAATATGGCGGTAGTCGATCAGACAGTAGACGAAGAGATTAGAGAATTGGTTGATCAGTTTCGTCTATGCATGTATAAACAGAATGTACACCCAGAAACAGAACAGAATCAGGGAATGCCGCCACCTATCTACAGTACACACCACGCATTAAACCATACAGCGCTTTTGAAAGCGTAAACCAAACCTTCTTGACGCCGCTCCTCCAAATAACATTCAGAAAAAGTGACGCTTGCTTAGCCGCCCAATGTATCGATGCCCTTCTACTTTTGTTGCGAGGCCGTGATCATCACATACATCCTTCACTCACAGTTCAGCTATCATCAACAAGCTTCTTCGCATCAAATGCCTTCTTCGCATCCTTCTGCAGTAACTCAAAGTCACCTGTCATCTCACACATGCCCTTGAACGTGCCCTTCTCCTTATTGATCAACTCATATGGATCTCCATACTCAATCACCTCACCCTGATCCAGAACCAAAACCTTATCATAATCGATAATAGTCTGAAGTCTATGAGCAATTGTGATTGTAGTGTTCTTGATCTCACGGATGGTTTCTTGGATCTTGGAGTCTGTGGCGTAGTCGATTGATGCAGTGGCTTCGTCCATGAGTAGAACCTTCGGTGCTTTGAGAAGAGCTCGCGCGAGACAGAGGAGTTGTCTCTGGCCTTGCGACAAGTTTGAGCCATGTTCTGCGACGGGAGAGCTGAGGTTGCGGAAGATGTTTTTGTTCTCAAGAGCGGTAGAGGTGGTTGGGCTGTCTGGACTTGAGGGTACTGGCGCGACCTTTGCGGTCATGGTGAGCTTGTTGGTTGGTGACTTAGGTGAATCTCTGTCACAATCTGGTGCAGGAGTTTGAGGCCTGGATGGCGCAGCAGAGTTTGAGGCTGTGGCAGCTCCGACTAATTGAACGCCTCGCAGTACCGAGAAGATCTCCTCGTCCGTGAATAGACCGAAAGGATCTAAGTTGGTGCGAATAGTGCCGGTGAAGAGGGTCGGGTCCTGTGGCACCATGACGATGTTCTCGCGCAAGTCTTGTAGTCCAATAAGACCAATGTCGACATTATCGATCAAGATCTTTCCTTGTTCGGCTTCGAGAGCACGGAAGAGCGCCAGTGCAAGAGAGCTCTTACCAGCACCTGTCCTGCCAACGACACCCACCTTCTCGCCAGGTAGGATCTTGAACGTGATATTCTTGAGAACAAAGTCAAAGTCGCTGCGGTATCTCGTACTGTAGCCAATGAACTCCACTGAGCCTTGACTTGGCCAGTTCGCGTCAGGTCTGTTATCTGGCACGATTGGCGCGGCTTCCTGGTCCACGTCGAGGTACTCCTTAACACGCTCGATGGCGTTCATGTTCTGCTCATTGCTGGCGTATAGGCGCACGAACCAGAGAACGTTCTCTGTAAAGGTGACAGCATAAGTCATGGCCAGTCCAGCAGCGCCTGCGTTGACGGTCCCGACACTGAGGATGACGAAGACACCAGTAAAGAAGGCCACCAGTGCACCAACAACGTCCACACGGAGGGCAAGCCACCTATTTGCTGCCCAGAGATAGATGAAAGGTCGGGAATGAGTGTTGACACGATGTAGGTTCTCGCGGATGAAGCGACGTTCATCACCATATGCTCGGATTGTTGTCATGCCCGACAGAGTCTCGCCGAATTGCTGGTAAAGTGGACTTCGCTGTACTGATTCAAGTCGTTTCAGATCTCGAGATGCACTGATGTAGACTCTGCCAATCAGGAAGTAAAGAATCGTAATGAAGATGCCGGCGATCAGGAAGCCTGGCGTGATAATGGAGATCAGGATGACAATCGTCAAGATAGAGAACATGCAGTGTACGACACCAACAGCCACAGGTGCGATTTCTTGGTCCACTGCTTCGATATCCTTAGAGAAGCGGTTCATGATCTGTCCAAGTGGCGTGGCGTCAAAGAAACGGAACTTGGCATGTGTGACACGTTCCATGAGCTCTCTGTGAATGCGCTTGGATGCTGCAAGCGATCCGCCAAACAGCACACCTTCTCGAAGTAGGGTGATAGCCATGAAAGACAATCCAAGAATCGCGTAGCCAGTGAGGTAGTAGCCAACATTGACATCATCGTTCACGATCTTCATGCTCGTCACGTCTTGCAACGCTGATTGAGCACTGAATGGTTGTGATGTGAACGGCATGTTCCAGACACATGTACCTGTACGGAGACAATTGGAAGAGCTGGTCATGCGAACATGAGCAACATTGTAGGTGTGATTACGCGCCACGCCTGTCGCAAGGTACTCCTTCCTGGTATACGAGTTCGACCATTGCTGAATCCAGACGTTAGTTGCGACCTGGGACAGCTGTTGAAGACCGAAGCATAGAGCTGCGACGATCCAGTAGAACCAGCCGCCCATATAGCCAAGATATCTGGTGATAATAGACAACTTGACAGACCCAGTAGCCTTCTCCTCGTTGAAGATGCCCTTGTCGTTGACTGGCTTGTTCATACCTGGGATGTCCTTCGAGATGACGTGGGTGAGTGGATCGCCATGCAAGGCCTCGAGAGTCTCGGTGGCATTGCTCTCTGAACGTTGGCCCTTTGGCTGTCCATTAGTGGCAGAGGGCAACTCGCCAAGGCTATCGCCACCGATCTCTGAAGGTACTCTCGAAGGCAATTTCGAGCCATGTGAAGATGGTGGCTTGAAGTCGAACTTCCCAATGTCTTCCGCAAGGTGGCCAGAGTGGACGACATCGTATGCTGTGCCCTTCGCGATCACTCTACCGTTGTCGAGCACAACAGCGAACTCGGCATGTGGCAGACAGAGCACAGCATTGTGCGTGACCAAGATGCAGGTCCGATTGTACATCAGCGGACCCATGAGCGCCTTGTCGAAGATCCATTTGGCTGTGTGAGAGTCAACAGCACTGAGCACATCATCAAGAATGACATGACGAGCCTCGCAGTATAGAGCTCGAGCAAGACTGATGCGCTGTTTCTGGCCTCCGGAGAGTGTGACACCCTTCTCGCCTACCAATGTCTGGTCACCGCCGTCAAGGATCTCCAAATCGCGCTGCAGAGAGCAAGCTACGATGACGCTCTTGTATCGCCTAAGGTCGAATCTGCTGTTGAACACAATGTTGTCCTTGATCGTGCCGTTGAGTAACCATGCCTGCTGGGCGCAATATGCGACGCTTTCAGTCAGACCTGTCTCGGGATCCTTCTTGAGTTCTTCTCGACTCCGGCCTCCAGGAAGATAGACTGCGCCACTGATCTTGGTCATCTCGCCCAGCAAAGCCATCAAGAGTGAAGTCTTGCCGCATCCGGTTGGACCAATAATGACATTGAGTTGTCCGACCTTGAAGAACATGTCCAAGTCGATCATCTTGAAGTCGTCAGAGTCCTTGCCACCCCAACTAAAGGTGCCATTGCGGAAGCCGATAAGAGGGTCTCGATTGTCGTCGTCATAATCCTCGAGCAACTGTAGATACTTCTCAGTTTCTGGCTCGCTCAGGTACTCTTCTACACGATCGACAGACACTTTCGACTCTTGGACGTGGGCAACCATATCTGCTAGCTGATCCAGCGGAATTCGCAGCAAACTGAACAACGATAGCGCAGTAAACGCGACAGATGGTATCAGATCCTTGCCTTCCACAAGCGTGTAGACGAGGAACGTCAAGAATGTGATGAGTACTGGTGCGCCAGACCAGATGGTAGCTGCTGCAGCCCACACAATGTATCGAGTTCGGAGATGTTTGAGCTCGACCTGGCGCTTTTCGTCGACTTGAGCCAGGAATCGGTGCTCCCAGGCGAAGTATTTGATGATGCGGACATTGGTCAACACTTCGTTCGTGGTGTGGATTCGTGCATCGGTCGCCGCAAGAATCTTCTTCTGTACAGTCGTGAACTGCTTCGCAATGTACATGTTCACTGGTAGAAGCGCAGCCATCATTCCAATACCAACAATACTGCTGTTGCCCAGGAACAAATAGAGAAGCACAATAGCGAGCACAAACTGTACCGGCGTTTCAGCCCACAGAAAGTGGAGGTATGCGCTGATCTCGGACACTTTGAAGGAGTCCACTGCCATCAGGTTGATGATGGCTCCAGACGTGACCTGTTCGTCAAGCGCAACTTCTGGCTTAGCTGGCTCGCCATTATCTTTCTTGTCCTTCTTCTTTCCGAAAGTCAGAGCTTTCTTGATGAAACCTTGCTTAGGCTCGCTCTCGTCGTCCTTCTTCTTTTCGCCTTGTCCTAGTACCTTGTCCGCAGATGCTGCAGCACGTCTTCTCAGAGCTTTGGCGTAGATCTCACCTATTATGATGGCTCGCAGTCTGATACAGATTTTCCTGCCGATCCAAAGCGCTTGCCCGCTGGACAAAGCATTGACGCAACCAGAGACGAATAGAAGGATAACGTACAGCCAGGCCGCATTCCACGGTGTTTGCGATGGATCTTCTACATACTGTAGGATCACCTTGAGCAGCAGAGTCGGTACAAATGTAACACAACCTGAGATGGCTGCCCACAAGCCTTGGATGATCAGATCGCGCTTGAAGTATTTGAGCAGATGCCAGGCCAAGATCGAGGTCTTCTTCAATTGTCGGTAGTCCGCCAGGATCGCAGCAGCCTTGTCTCTCGGCATCAGATTCCAGACATCCTTCATCTCAAATGCCTTTTTGTAACCAGTCCAGACAATCGAGTCTACCCAGCCAAAGGTGGCCAATGAGAAAACACTGGCAAGCGGCTCCTTCGAAGGCTCAATGTCGTCCTCGTATTCCAGTTCGACTGCACGATTGCCTTTCCGTGAACACAACGCGATCATGGCAAGCAACGTAGTCAAGGCAAAGTGGCTGCTCATCAGAGCTTCGGATAGTCTCGATTCGGGACGAATGATCTCTGATCGAAAGACCAAAACAGCGCAAAGCCATTGGAAGCAGTAGAGAAAGGCCGTGTGATACCACAACTTCGGGAACGACCATTTCGATGTGCTCGAGAATAGCAAGCGGCCAGAAGCCAGTAGAGCAATGTATGTCCATACTGCAACCTCTGCGATTGCCGCCACTCTGCCTCGTGGTGGTCCCCATGCCCGCGTTATCAACGCCGCCACCTGTATACCCAGCTCGGCCAACACTGCCACCTCTTCAATGAATGTTACCCATAGCTCTCCTCGCGGTCGATCCACTGTGATTACTGAGGCGTTGGTCTGCGTCTTCGTCATCTGCAATGCCGCCTGTTCGTTCCGGCGCATCTCGTCCTCGCTGCCAGTCTCGGTCGTGGCATCGCTATCGCTGTCGACCTCGTGGCCATCCACATGGTGAGGTCCGCCATTGGGTATTCGTTGGTAGCCTTTACTGCTCTGTGTCGTTCGTGTTCTCGTTCGTAGAAGTTGATATGCCAGGTACAGGGCCGATATGCCACATGCTAGCAAGGGCAGCAGCGTCTGCAGATAGTCATGTTGGAAGCACTGCGAGAAATCGTCGCTGTGCCAGATAGCGCCTTTGCACCGCGCAAACATTGTCTATTGTCGTCCAAGCACTCTCCAGTTCGTTGCACTCATCGGAGCATTTCGAGTATTGACAATAAACAAATCGACACAGGCGGGTAGTGGTCGATGGTGGCGTTTGCGGTGACTGCAAGTGAGTGAAGGTGAGTCGAACTGTCGAAGCTCGATGAGAAGGATCGTCAAATGCTACGGTGATGAGCTAGCACGACATGCATTAACCCTACCTCTGTTCGCAGAGCAGAGAGCAGAGAAGAAAGTGGTAGGCAAAGCCGCGCCGCGTAAAAGAAGGTGACGAAAGCGATTGCAGTTAACCCGAGCCGAGAGACAAGCAGAGACAAGCTTTATCCAGCCACCGCTCAAACCTCACTAACTAGCATTGACCTTCAAATTGTTACAACGGCAGACATGGAAACTTGGGCGGTGTGGTGGTGAGTCAGTGACAACCTAGCGGGACAGACAGGTCATGCTCGCTCCTGCTCAGGTACTAAGCACTGCACGAGCAAGCTATGATGATAGCTGCTCCAATGGATTGTGCTGGGATGCGAGCTCGAGATGCGGCAAAGGAATCTGCTATCTGGCAGCTATCATATTCCATGCATATGCATGCTCCGCACTCCGCGTGTGTGTCACATGTGAGGAACTGACCGTTTGGCTGTTTCTGTTGGTTGTACACCGGCTCGTGGTATGCGATTAAACGAGCATCTCTGAGAACTGGGTCAAAAGGCAGGGTGCTCTGTCTGTAGACGCAATAGCTTGATCCTCGTGCATGGTGGAGACACTGTAATGCTGACTTAATCACGAATGTTCGACACCTGGTCGGTTGCCGCGAGACCGGTTCTCTGCATATGATATGTACAATGGGATCTCACGAGAATGAATCAATGTGGCTCCTCCTCGGAACCGTTGAATTGTGGTTCGCCCATGAACGCCGCATATATTGGTCACAACAGCAATCTGATGCAGTGACCTTTTACATCCATTTGGTTGTGGTTGTTTGAAGATCGTTTCGCGTCTATCTCGTAGCCGCTACTGGCTTCCATGCTGAGTACTTAGGCTTGGTGCTGCAGGTGTATGGTCAGCGATGCCGGCAGTTTCAGAGGTGATCGTTGTGGACGTACGTGTTGAAGGTCTTGAACGCACTCCTCGATGCTGTGAGGACTGGTACATGCTTCTTTGGCTCCCATTCTCGCACTGAACGTTGCAACAGCTTATCCTCTGATGGTGCCTTGTCAACCATGTATGACATCCACGCGTGCCTAGTTGTACTGTTAGAACTTCCGGTCCATGAGCCATAGGTGTCCCATAGACCTACCAGCCTGGTTCTATCTGTGAGCTGCCAACTGTCAGCAATGTTCTGGTCGGTCTGGCATGCGGCTGTGGTGCCTCACGGGTCATATTCGTCGTCCTTGTAGTCCACCCAGCGTGTTCGCACTTCAAACACTGTCAGCTCCTTCCGCACGTCTCATGTCCAAACTGTAACATACGAGGCAGCTCTTCTTCCAGGTTCTCAAAGTACTTGTTGCCGTAGCGGTCTATGCCGACCAGTGCTCCGCGCTTGGTATCACCTATTTCTCTCAGTGTCCATTTCTTGTACGGTCCTCTCATGCTCCATCCATACCGATGTACTATAAAATCGCGTCAGAGTCAGTACGGGCGATGTGTGTATCGTTACATTCGTTCGGAGGGACGTTTCGTACATGAAGTTGGTGGCCGTATTCCTGTAGACTGTCAGCTCTAGCTCAAGCGCACAGTACGCGCATATGATCTACCTTCAGACCGATACTGCGCAGGTTGCGGAGAGTCCGCATGATCGTCGACATGTTGGCGGTGGTGTCCTCGGTGTGGCAAGGGTACGGCGATGTTCTGCGCAGGTTGGAGGTCGTGATGCGCGAATGAAGCTAAAGTGTGGAGACCCACTTAAAATTGACGAGATGGTCAGCGTTTCCGACTTCACCTTTCGCCATCGACACTTCCTACCAAAACATCATGATATCTCAATGCTGACAAGAAGAGTGTTTCCATGCTTACGGGCCTCTAAGCAGGTCCGGTCACTCAGGGAGGTCAGCAGGCATAGCGGTATACAGAAACGCTTCTCGAGTACTTCTTCTACTCCTGCAGCAACACCAGCATCAGGGCAGACTTCTGCTTCGCAGCTAGCAGCTTTCACCAGTGAGCTAGACAAGCTGTCCCCACGCTTCGATGTCCCTGCAGATTCAATCGAGATATTGAAGTCTCCCACAGAATTCTACGAAACACTTAAGGTACGATCAACTTATGTGAAGCCATCCACACCTGCTGACCAGACCGAAGTAGACGAAGATCAGAAATGCCAAAAGACGCGTATATCTGTCGACATTGTATATCGGGAAGAGCGAGCATGAGCTTGTACGTCTTGCGCCTACATCACAGCGTACATGAACTCGACTAACCTGAACAGATCGACACGATACGGCAGGCACTTAAGGCTAACCCGGAGCTCAAAGTATCCTTGTTGACTGATTATCTTCGTGGCACTCGTGAGGCACCTAATCCATCATGTGCAAGCTTGCTTGCCTTACTCGTGGAAGACTTCGGCTCTGAGCGAGTGGAAGTACGATTGTACCATACGCCAAACTTGACAGGAGCACGTAAGGCTATCCTGCCGAAGCGCATCAACGAAGGATGGGGCTTGCAGCACATGAAGCTGTATGGCATTGATGATGAGATCATAATGTCTGGAGCCAACCTTTCAGACGACTACTTCACCAACAGACAGGACCGATACCACGTCTTCAAGTCTAAAGCAATCACGGAGTATTTCTCGAAGCTCTTTCGCACAGTCTGCGATCTGAGCTATCGCGTGTCGCCGGCCACCAAAGAGTCAGGAGGCTTCATAGCAGACTGGCCAGAGGCGAACGTTCAGCCAGAGCCGCTGAAGGATCCGCAGGGCTACATCAAAGCAGCAACTAGGGTTCTACAACCACTAGCCAGCCCGCCAACTCCAATCCCAGCTCAGTCAGATACAGACACCTCTGTATACCCGCTCGTGCAATTGACGCCGCTTCTTAAACCAGACACCTCGACAGAGCTGGCAGCTCTGACAGGCATTCTTCGAACTCTTGGCAAAGCAGAGTTCGCAGGGTCGGAATGGACCTTCACGGCAGGCTACTTCAACATGACACCGGAAGTTCGCGAACTCTTACTCAAAACAAGACCTGCTTCAGGCACCGTAGTGGCGGCGTCCCCGTGGGCAAATGGCTTCTATGGCAGCAAAGGCGTCAGCGGTATGCTTCCAGCAGCCTATAGTCTTCTAGGCCGCCGCTTCCTGGACGCGGTATACAAAACAGGTCAGAGTGAACAAATCGCAGTCAAAGAGTGGCGGAAAGGCACAGTCAATACACCAGGAGGCTGGACATATCACGCCAAAGGCATCTGGGTGACTCTTCCGAAGGAGCAGAATCCCAGCATCAGTCTCATCGGCAGCTCCAACTACACGAAACGAAGCTATTCTCTTGATCTCGAGGCAAATACACTTATCGTCACGCGCAACCCTGATCTTCAACGCCGTCTTGGCGAAGAGGAGAAGTGGCTACAAGAGTATGCGACGCGAATGACACATGATGACTATGCGAAGACAGAGCGAAGAGTTGGACTGCATGTAAGATTAGCGATGTGGATTGTAACATTAGTCGGCGGCGCGCTGTAAGAAAGAAGCAGTAGATCTGGCATGTGAAGTTCTGCAGATTTTAGGTTGCATTCCCCTTCTGGAGCCGCATCTGGTACGAGAAGTTTGATAGCTAATGCCTGTTCTCTGGCCCGACCGGCGAGGCCGTGTGCTCACCGGCTTACAGGCATGCTCATGCTTTCAGATGCCGAAAGTCATACTCTCCCTGCTCGCCAAGCCGTATCTTCTCAAGCACAACCAAAGCTGCAAGCCACATGGAGAACCAAATCGGCTCCAGGTTCTTTCGATGTCTGCTCCACCAGAAGCAACTTCAGCTATTACCCAATAGAGATGTTGGAGTCAGAGCCCTCTTCGACTTTCCAACAACCATCACTGATGCCTACCTTGTTCGAGCTTTGTGTACCTCTCTGGGTGGGCAAGTGCTTCACTTGTCCCAAGAGTACCCACCCATTGTTGGCGGCGCGTTACTGCTCGATGGACGAGATCCGCTGCCCGCACTTCCTCCTCCTCCCTGAACGCCGTTCGACCTCGTGGCGCCGCTTGCTTGTCCAATAGAGCCTATGCCACTCAGCATACCAGAGCCTTTAGGTGTTGCCTTGAACAGAGGTCCACCGTAAGCCTCTCCGGGTAGTGGCGTAGCATCGCGGCTTGGCCGCTTCTTCGCTGCACTGACAGGAGTCAGGGTCTGCCTCCGCAGGATCTCCTCATTCGAGTTGAGCGGCGCTTGCTGTGGTGGTTGAAACGAAGCAGTCTGATCTCTGAGAACTCTGTTTTCGAATTCGAGCGCACCGACACGCTCCTTGAGCGCGTTGTGTTCTTGCGCTAGGTGTCCGAGCTGCCGCACGAGATTTTGCATTCCTCCAGAAAGGAGTTGTGGGATGCCCTGCAGCTGCAGCATCACTTGATCTGTCAGCGATGGAAACTGATCTGGCTGCACTGTTGCTTGACGTCCGCTTCGAATGCCGCGAGCTTGAGCACCGAACATGCCAGGTGTTGGTGGATGTTGCTGGATGGGAGTGGCAAGTGATAATGCTGGCGCGGGACTTGGTAGCAATCGTGGGTATGGTGCATATGTCGGAGGTTGATGGCTCATTTTGCGCTTCTTTCGACCACCGGACGGCGTCTCCTGGTCGCGAAGTGCAGTCGCAGGCGTGAGTGGTGTGCTCCGAACTGGAGTCGTGAACTCAGTCTTGATGTGCGGAAGCTCCATTCTGGGATGCTGAGGTCCTGCGACGCTCTGGCTTGCTTCAATTGGAACCGTCCACGGGCTTGGAGGGAGAGTAAGATTAGACGCATTGTTGATATTTGCGGTGATGTGGTGCGTTGCTGGGACGACGCCGATCTCGCTCATGTTTGTGACTTCACCTCCATAGGCCGCAGGAGGACGAGCATCAAATGCCTCGGGACTGAGCTGGTGCGTCGTTGAGTAGTCCAGTCCGCCACTTATGACTTGATCTGTGTCTGCAGCCCGAGTAGCATCTTGAGGTTCAGTATTGTCGTCAAAGTAGGAGTAGTCCAATGCACCTGATACATCAGACGGCTTCTCGAAGCTATGCTGGACGTCGTCCATGAAGTTGAGGGGTAAGCCATGTGTAGGCGGGTCGTGCTGCTCAAGCAATGCATTGTTTGAATGTGCCAAGCTAAGGTCGAGTTGCTCGATATTGTCGGTCATGTCGATGTGGAGATATGCTTGAGATATTGATAGCGTTTGGAGGGTGTTGCTGAAGTGTCGGTGTCGATGAGAGAGCGGCTGTAGTATTTCAAGCTGAAAGTGAGTGCGAGGTTGTCTGAGATATGCATCTTGAAGAGCTTAGCGTTGTTTCACTCACCACTGTAGTTGAGTGACGTGTCGCATTCACTCCAAGGCTCGAGGAAAATGAACATGAACTTTGCCGCTATGCACTGTCTCTGCGCTGAGCTGCATCGACGGCTGCGATTGCGAGAGACATTAGACACGAAGCCTGCATCTCGATACAATCTTTCCGTCCCGAGTGTCGACTTTATTCGCACGCCGATTCGAACGCCGAGGCTGCTAGTAGTAGCATCAGCGCAAGATCGCAGAGAGCCTGGCAACGACCACTTTCCTCAGCCCTCGCTCTGGAGCAGCACGCGGCTGATCACTCCCATTGCCGATGATGCTGCCTTCCCCAATTTCGAGCCTTTGCACCAGGAAATTGCTTCCGTCGGGACGCTGTTTGCTCCAAACGGCACTAGCTAGTGCAGGATCTGAGCAGAACTCGCGCATCAAACTCATCTTCACTACTTCATCAACCAACACACCATCATCTTACATCGTGTATCCACAGTCATTACCACTTCACACTCGACCAGCATGCCAACCATAACTATCTTCAAGCAAATGGCCGGCGCCGTCCTTGCCACTTCCCTGCTCTTCGCGACCTCAGTTACTGCTCTCCCCACCACCGAAGTAAGCTGCAGAGCACCTTTGGACTCGATCTCAGCTAATGCGTCGCAGGATATTGGGCTCTCTCCTCAGGCCGATCCTTCAGTCGAGTGCGGCAATTCATCAGACATTGTTGTCGCACAGGGTGATGCTTTGCGGTTTAACGTGTCAAGGTTTTGCAACAACGCCGACGGGGTAGGTTTTGTAAAAGAATGCTGAAACAGTGGGCAAGGCTGATTGTGCACCACAGTGGACTCTTCACAACTGGGCACAATGGCCATTTGTTCTCTCGCGAGACAACAGCCTCATAGGTTCGTATACTCTGAGACATCAGAACTGCCAAGCACTTCACTGACAACCAATAGTGGTCGACTCCAAATGCGAGAGCATGGAGGTGAAGGCAGACGAGTGCATTGCCCACTTCGACAAGATCCTCGCCCAGTGCAACATCGGCCAGAACGGTCGCAACATCGGCGGTCGAGCGTACTTTCCAAAATGCGGCTATGTCCGCCTCTTACACAAGGATTTCCTCGGCCACTCAGTAGCCTCAGAGTCCGAGGACGCCATCCTTGACGCCCGCGACATCTATCCAGATGGTTGCAATCCACCAGTCTGGAGCGCCTGCTCACCCAACGAGAAGTCCGCGCTGCTCTCGAATGCCTGCGATTTCGTCCTATGCCTCAAAGCCGGCAACTGTGCTCCTTGCTGAGCGCCTATGAGTGCGGAGGGCAGCTCATGTTCGGAGTGAACCTAGATCGAAGCGGCCAGGACGATCTAATGTGCTCTGGAGGGTGGAAGATATCCCCTGCGATCTGTTGGGTCTTGTACGATACTACTCGAGAGTTCCTATCATGGCGGTTTCCAAGAATGGGCACGAGCATACGTGCGTTAGAATGAGCGCAATACCTACTAATGTATATCTTGACTCCTTCACGCATAACAGTCTGTTCCAAGCAAGTTGCGGTATTCACTTCGCCAGCGTTGCGCTAGCCCTTGTCGCGCATCATCGCATCATCGCATATGCCTTGACCATTCCGGCTGCATTCTGTGGCCTTTGTTCAATGCAGTCCACCGATGCGAACGCATGGTCAGTGCGGCGCGGGCCCAGGTCCGGCCAACAATGAGTTTCACGATGCCGTCGACAATACAATACCACATCCGGCGACAAAAGGACTGAAGTCCATTGTTGTAGAGTCGCAATAGGTAAGTCGATGTTCTTTCTTCTTCTGTGATTCACTCTGCTTCCATTCCATTCACTTCTCCAGCATACCGCAAAATCATCTGCACGATCATCAGCAGCACAAACCAATTCACACACTCAAAAGATGTCTTACTTACCAGTTAGACCATCACTTATAGTGAAGCTTCAGCTTAAGGAGCGTGCCGCGGCACATGCCATGAAGTTGCGCAGGCGCGCTTCAGATGCTACCACCGCGCCGGGCGCAGAAGTGGCAGTCAGCAGCGATATCCTCGATACACGGATAATCAAACTGAAAGTGCCAACCATTTCTCAGGCATCGACATTGACACCACCTCCAACACCTGCAGTCAACAGCAAAATCATGGATCCAACAGAGCCCATTCGATCTGTCCTGGACCCGAAACTTTACGGCAGAGAACGGTCGACTAGAAAGCGAACGATTACGCCCTCTACCACTGGAACGATGCGTCAAGACCCGCCCGCGAAGAAGCGGAAGCTTAAGGCAGATTCTCCTCAAACTGCAGACGACCCTGGCACTGCGAGCTTGAATCCTCCTGTTACCAAAGCGCCTATCAAGTTGAGAAGCTTTCGTACAGGACGGCCTCTAGCAATCGCGCATGGCTTTGACATGGAGGCAACCATAACCCGCAACTACCGCGAGGCGACGCCGCCATCAGAAAGGCGACCACCACCGCAGATGCCCCAGAGGGCCGACTCGCCGATCCCGCCAGTATTCCTGACACCGGCCGCGTCTCATGTCGATCTTTTCGGCAACGTTAGACCCCTGCGGGACCCTGCCTGGGACCAGAAATATGTTAACTTCATGCTGGAAGAGCTTAACCAGGTCATTGAGCAGAAGCGCGTTTCTGTACACAAGAGGTAAGCAGTAGTAGGCCAGCGGCATCCCCATTTCCGAATGTCTCACTGAGCTTGAGCCTTCTGTGGCGACAAGCTCACAGACAGCCCTTCTGAAACACATTCGCGTTGTTCAGAGACACTTGCTTACCTTCTATTGTAGATCTGCTGGAAGGATCCGAGATCTCTTATTCTTAGCCACTCTTCCCGAAGAAGGCGAAGTGAAGTTCCTGTCCAAAGATGAGGCTTTAGCAGAACTGGCACCAGGTAACTTCTTCAATGGTCCCATCGTCACGGCAGGACAACAACCTCTTCCACTGTCGAACGTAGACGAGTTCCTTGGCGAGTACTACGATGATGCCGCGACCGTGCACATCCAGGATTCATCCGCCAGCACCGGTAAGACCGCAACCTGGGCGAGATCAGTCACGATGAAGCAGGTGAAGGAGCGCTTCCAGGAGCCCAGCGTGCCAGAACATTGTCCTTGGAACATGCTAGAGCTTGCAACACACCACGACGACGGCCTGCGACCAGCATTCCTGAACAACGAAGACTGCCGTCTCATCACCAAGCTCAAGATCCCCAACCTCAGCGATGAGACCCGGCGCAGAAAGTACGAGCCTGGCTTCAAGGAGGTTGAGAAGTGGGCACTGCTGGCCGAAGCAGGTGCACTGACAGAACCACACCAAGACAGCCACGGCTACAGCACTTTCATCACCGTCAACCAAGGCTGCGTTGGCTTCGGCTGGCTTTCACATCCCACACCAGCGGAGCGCGCAGCATGGAGACGCGACCCACAGCACTTTCGAGAAGGCAGATGGCGTTATGTTATCCTGAAGCCTGGCCAGACCGTCTTCTTCCCAGCCGGTACAGTCCACATGGTCTTCCGTCTCAAAGCTGCTGGCAACAGTCTTGCATTCGGCGGCCACATCTTGCGTTGCTCCAGCATCGTACATTGGATCACAACTATACTCGAAGAGCATGCAAACCAGAATATCGTGAATGAAGACTTGGGCGATGCGGCCGTGGGCTACCTCGAGCGCGTGGATAGGTTCGTGGAGCAAGCGAAGAAGCAGGGCACAGAGGACAAATGGGGAGGTGTTGAAAGTATCAAGGAGTTCCAGAAGCTGAAGCAAAGGTTCATGAGCCTGCCGAAGCCCAGGGTATCTCCTCCGAGAAAGAAGACTACGAAGACTGCTGCTATGGGCAGAGCGACATGAAGTTGAAGTTCGCGTTTCGAAGATCATCCAGAAGATCATCCAGACACGAGACGCACGGACTGGGTACGGAGATACTTGACCATCTCGGGTGTTTTAGGAAGCAAGCAAGTTGTGACTGGAATGAAGAAGCGTATTATTCTCCGCGAGCATGCTATAACTAAGGCGCCGAGAGCGCATACAGTGGCAACAAAGCCAAAGATTCGAATCGGAGAGTATTGCTTCCAGAGCATATCCATAGAGCTACTGCAAATGACCTGGTACGAATTGAGCCGGGCTCATACTTCAGCCTCATTCCTCAAGCGTTTCGCTCTTTCTCTTCGCGGCGTGATGTTCTATGACACTCTGTCGCTCCACTGCCTACTGCCCGACGCTGTCTCTCGCTTCAAGATCTAGTCTTCACCAGACCACGTAATAGTGAGGTAAGTGGAAGGAGCACCGACATCTCGCCACAAGGAAACAACGCAGCTCTGTCTGACATCGTTTCGAGCTGCAGCTTTCCTCTCTTCTCGTACTATCTCCGGGGTCTCCTCCTCCCATCTTTTACTGGCCTCGCGTTTCCTAGCGTGAGGTCTGCTGTGCACCTTGTGGAGCAATAGCTCTAACTCGAAGTGCCAGCCCAGATGAACGAGATCCCTCCTTTCTCTCGCTCCTACGCTTGATTCGGAGCGAAGATACTTCCGATGAAAGTCTCTAAACCTCCTTCAAACAATTCGTTCGCAACTCCCACTCCATTTTTATGCTCAACAGGACTCAGCGGCGACTTGACAACATACTCCACATACAACGTCGCCCAGATTTGATGCAACACAGTCCTCATATTGCCAACGGATGTAGAGGTTAGCATGATAAGTTTTAGTTGTGTTGGAGTCTCGAAGTAGTGGAGTTTATATTCTCCTGTTCTGTATGACAAAAAGTTGTCTTCTGGACCGCCTAGTTGGCGACACATGCGGCGGAGGGAGAAGATTGTGCCAAAGATGAGCTTTGCGTCGTCGGAGAGTTTGTTAAGGCGCTTTGCGCTGAGTGGAAGTTCTGAGCCATTGCTGAGGGCACTTGTATTTGTTCCTACGCGGGCGTGGGCTGAAGGAGTTGTCCAGCGTTTGGAGTAGATGCATTCAGCTGGGAGGAAGTTATTAGTGTTGTGATAGAGAGCCTGTCAGTGAGGAGAACATACTATGCCTGTCGAAGATGTAGAACGAGTAGACGCTCATGCCCGCCATCTCGATGGTAGCCTACCAGGTGCCTCAAGGTCCGGGTAATTTGAGATGTGAAACTGCTCTCATTGCCTTGACATTTGACAAGGAGGCGGTGGCGACGGATGGGATCCCAATGGCTCTTGTACTTCTGTGCTGAGCAGCACGTGCTATATCCTGTTCTTGTATAGTTCTCGCGGATATGAGTGCATGTTTGGAGACAGGCGGCAGTGTCCAATGATGGTTTAAAGAAAGGCTGAGCTAAATATTGACACTGTATGGTGGATCCCTGCTAGTCTAGTGCTATCTTTCTCTCCAGCTCCACCTTTGTGCTGCGAGGTCTGCAGGAGCTGATGGTAGCTCTGTTCTTCTCTGCTGCTCACTAACACAGAAGGTGATGTGAGGCACAGTCGAGTACATGATGCTCTTCTCTGATCCTACGTGAATTCCTCAACCTCCGCCCCGCATGGCCGACGACGACGACCAAGTGAGCCCCGCCAGCTCGCTCTCCCACCTGCAGCCCCCCGCCGAGCCCACGGAGAAAGAGTCTGCTGTTGGCATTGTCCCCAGTCATGGCATCAGCATCAACTTGCCCTCTCCAGCTTCTCCAGCAGGTGGCGAAGGAGCCCACAACTTCAGACATCCAGTGCGACATGTGTAGGTCAATCGCAGCTGATTCGACAGACTCTTATCCACACGAACTCACACAATGTGCCTCAGGTCTGCGCCGGCATATCAAAGTCCCCTTCGACATCACCGACGAGCTCCCTCAAGATCAAAAGGCGTGAAGGAGACGCTTGATGCGCGGTCACACTATGGCAGTAGCGACGACGATGGTGGAGCCGTGCATCGCATCAATCAGTATATCATCAAGCAAGAGATTGGCCGAGGCAGTTTTGGCGCAGTACATCTGGCTGTAGACCAGTATGGGCACGAATATGTGAGCCTCTTCATAAGTCCTCAGCCGTGGACGTCCAATGTCTTGACTTTCGCATGAAAGTTCAAGTCTTAGTAACGAGAGACCAGGACTGATCTCTTGGGATATGCAGGCTGTCAAGGAGTTCTCGAAATCCCGTCTGCGGAAACGAGCACAATCGAATCTTCTGCGGAAGCCGAACCAACCTAGACGGCCAGGTCATCTCTCAGCAGGCGTGGGTTTCAACTCGCCTCTCCATCGACATACATCTTCTGATAAGCTGAACGGCCCGAACAACTCGCTCGAACTGATAAAGGAAGAAGTCGCCATCATGAAGAAGCTTGATCATCACAATCTGGTGTCATTGATTGAAGTACTGGACGATCCGCAGGAAGATTCGCTATACATGATTCTCGAGATGTGCAAGAAGGGTGTGGTAATGCACGTTGGACTAGACGACCGCGCTGAACCATATGATGAGGATAAGTGCCGTTGCTGGTTCCGCGACATGATCCTCGGAATCGAGTATCTACACGCTCAAGGAATCATCCACCGAGACATCAAGCCTGACAACTGCCTGATCACGCATGACGATGTACTCAAGATAGTCGATTTCGGCGTCAGTGAGATGTTCGAAAAGGACGGGGACATGCATACAGCTAAGTCAGCAGGCAGTCCGGCATTCATGCCACCAGAGCTGTGCGTTGTCAAGCATGGTCCAGTAAGTGGCAAAGCTGCTGATATCTGGAGCATGGGCGTGACACTATACTGCTTACGATATGGACGCATACCATTCGAGAAGTCTGGCATGCTGGAGCTATATGAGTCGATCAAAGATGACGATTTCGACCTTGAAGATGAAAAGGACGAGAAGTTTGCAGATCTCATGCGCAAACTCCTCGAAAAGGACCCAGATAAGCGTATCACGATGTCAGAACTTCGAGTATGTATCACTACTGGCAGTCTAGTACGAAGCTAATGATGCAACAGGAACATCCTTGGGTCACGAGAGACGGTTCTGACCCCATGATGCCGGAGGAAGACAACTGCGCGACTCTTGTTGAGCCCCCGACAGACGCCGAGATGAACGAGGCCATTACTGGTAACATGGCCCACCTCATGACGGTCTTGAAAGCTGCGAAGCGTTTCAAGAAACTAATATACAGGAAGCGTCCTCAGTTCATGGAAGGTCTCTTCGGCCGAGAGTCTCGCCTCTCGGCACCTCCATCTGCTGTCAACCGTAAAAGTCAGAGCGTCGATGCATCAGACCGACGACCGGTAGAATCAGCACTAGCCACCGAAGGAGTGCACCGAGACATGGACGATGAGATCTACAAAGGCACAGATATGAGTAGCCTCCAGCTCGAGGAAACATACTCGACGCCTTCGCCCATGGATAGTACTGGTGGCGCTGATGGTAGAAGCCTTGCACCAGAATCGCCCCACCCATTGTCTGCACAGCCTCTCTCTGCTGACGAGGACTATCTCGCACGACCTTTCCTGGAGCACAAATCTAGCACATTCCCTCTGGACGAGCGAGGCAAAGGGCACGCACACGATCCTCTCGAAGATCAGATATACCTTAACATCGGGGCTGGTGGTAGCTTCGTAGACACGGATGGCACTGACGACAACGAGTACTTTCTAGTCTGCGAAAGTCCTGGTGGCGTGGACGAAGACATCTACGAAGCCGCTTACCAAGAAGAGCTGAACCGCATTTTGCAGGACCGCGACACTGCTAGCGTAGTCTTGACACGCCGAGTAGACCACATCGAACGCCTTCGCCGACATCCTAATGTCCTGGCATCCTCGCTCAATCATGCTATCGACTTCGCGAACGCGACCGGAAGTAGAGCTCACGCCCGCGCACGTACAAGCCGACTCGCATCTTTCGCGCGAGAAAAGCGAGACAGAGCTCGAGCTAACGTCAACGAGCGCATTGAACAACGTGCAGCCGATCGCGCGACTGAAGATGTCCGCGACGAAACGGCTTCTACATCTCCACTACCAAGTCCTGGCATCGCGTCTATACCTAGCGGCCTGACCACTCCACCTTCTCGATCACGCACACCCAACAGCGAACGACGTCTACGAGATGCTGCAAAGTTCCAAGCCGGACAGACTCTGAAAGGCGTTGCAAGACGACTGAATGAGACTGCATCGAGGCTGGAAGCACGAAGTAGTGGCAGTAGTGGCAGTGGACCTGTGTCACCCTATCCGGAGACTTGAGAGCACCACTTTGTTCATGAACTTTACCCTAGTGGTGCTACGAAACCTTACTTACTGGCTACCTAATTGGCAAAGATTGTATTAACCTACTGTATATGATGCATGGAGAGACATACTAAGCTGCGCTGGACGTATGCTGGCATTAGCGCGGAGTTGGATGGCGAACAAAACAACATATGATTCGCCGAGCATGCATTGTGGGTGGATAACAGACAGCATATCAGACATTGCATCATAACAGATGTGCTTTGTTCCTATCTGGTGATCTATGCGGGCTGTGATGCAGATGAGTATGATGTAAGGTGTTGCTAATCAGCGTCTCTAGATGGTCGGCCGTCGAAAGGTAGGAGTCAGGTAAGAGAACGGCACGTGCGCGCTCTACTCACAACATTCACCATGACTTTACGCAGAGTCCCGGCATGCATCTGAAGACAGCATGGCAGTCTAAGTTCTCGACGGGCGCTGTACACTGCTGTGAGGCACTGCTGACTAGCACGACCAGATCTTTCCTGAAGCCGATCTCAGAAAGTCTAAACAAGCAACAAGAACAACATCTGCCAAGAATCCTATGTCTGCACTTGGAGAGTATCTCTGACATGCGGCCAATCTGCGTCACTGGGCCATCTGGACATCAGGTGCCATAGCCTGCGCAATCAATCGTGCAGACACCGAAGTAGGACCAAGAATTTCGAGTCGGTACAGCTGAAAGATTCGGCAGACCTGAAGAGTACGACGTGATGATTCGAGGTCAAAGATGTATCTGAGGCGACTACAGTCGGTCAGCATACAGCAAAAGCTAAGTGGTAGGTTACTTTCCACCAAGAAATTCTCTGGGTATCAGAATTTGGTACGGTACAAAAGAGTGAGGACAATGTCCTTACTTTCTAATATAAGTAATTCTCTGCTTCGCACTGACCCCATGGTTCTGTATTCTACTTTCACATCGACTGAGATTAGGATATACACCTCTTCTGCAGACTGCAACCATACACCAGACCAAGACCTCTCCAATCAGACAAGAACCAACGAAAGATACTTCCCAGCAGTATCATAAGCAGTACGTGGTAACAGAGAAGACGACTACAAAGCAACATCATCTCCATCGGACAAGAACTACCATATCACCAACAAGAACTCCCGACCAGTATCACAAGAACCACAAGAGCACAGAGAACAAGATGATTCCCTCTCCGGCCTATCCTGACCGCCACGCCTTCCAAGCAGCCCTTGACAGCGGATCTCTGACAATCCAAGCAAACGGAGAAGAATGTGACATCTGCAAAGAAGAGTTCGATCACGAGCATCAAGCTATCCGACTTCACGATGGGCATATCTTCGGCAAGGACTGTATTAAAACTTGGCTGGCAGAGCGTGATACTTGTCCAAAGTGTAGGAAAGTCATATTCGGGCCCTCAGTCACGGCACGACATATTCAAGAGGCACGTGAATTCCTTTTAGAGTGGCGTGAACGTCTCCTTGCGCAGGATGTTGACACGCTCAGGGAGTTGACATCCAGCTCACGACGACCACTGACGCCGCAGCGAGTGCAGAGTGTTGAACAATGGATTTACGAGCGATGGAATGCGCCTGAGACACGGCGGCTTAGTGTGCAATTGCGTGGTGGATTGCTTCCGATCGATGAAGTGATAGAGTATGGGACAGACGAAGATAGGGCGGATTGGGTTGAGGCGTGCCAGACGCTGGAGAGTCTTGAAGGTGTTGTGGAAATGGATGGGGGTTTCACACAGCGCGGTACGTGGGCGCTAGACGAATTAAGACCACGGTGGAGATGATCGTCCATCAGAGGTACCGCATCGCAATAGAGGATTTGATTATGGCTTGATTCGCGGCAGTAGGATATAGCTATTGAATTCGCAGCGCTACCTGCTATCTGAACTTCGTCTCAACAGTCCAGCTGCTGTATCATACTCATGAACTTGATCGTAATCTTCCATTCGTATCGGTAAGTCTCCAGTAAATCCAGCATGCTTCGATAAGGCCACAGCATCTTCACGACCTTTCCTCACATCAATCATATAGACCAGTGGTATCGGAAGAGCAATTAGCACAGCCAAGAACCCGAAAGCTGGCCGTATGGTGCCGACTCTGTCCACGATGGCTCCTACAATAGCTGGACCTACTGCAGAACTTCCTTTGTCTGTGATGGCGTATAGTGCATAGAATGCAGCTTCGGATCCTGGAGGGATGATCTCGCCGTAGAAGGCACGGCAGTAGGATGATAGGCCGCCCATGACGAAGCCGTGAACGAAACCTAGCGGGTATATCTCCCAGACTTGCTGTAGACCGAGAAAGCCGAGAGATTTGATGAAGGGTATGAAGCCAAGGAGACCGTAGAAAGGGATAATTTCCATGAGGATCATGCAAGCGATTATAGTTTGTTTCGTTTGTAGGCTGTAGTGTTTCGAAATTACAGGCCAGGCGAAGGCTCCAGCCAGGCCAGAACCGATTGAGGTGATGGATAGGAGCGCGATGGGTATGGTGCCCATGTGTAGTTCAGTGCGCGCGAACAAGATGGCTGTGCCACTGACAGTAGCTATCGCATCTGATAGCAAGAACCAAGCGACCAGAAAGATCCAGGTCTGTCGTAACTTGGCAGCAGTTTTGACTGTCGACCAGACTGACAACCAGGCAAATTTGGCATACTGCAGAGCGACTGGAAGCTTACTCTTCCAAGGCTCGATCATGCGTAGTGGTGGGCCAGGTCGATTGCGTAGCCAAAGTGCGCCAGGAAGTGTGAGCAGGAACCAGCAGATACCGCCAAAGAGCAGTACTACACGAAGCGGCGTCGACTCAGACTTAAAATGAGCCTTCTTCAGCAAAATGAGCAAACCAATGCTCAGCACCTGTGTAGACACAGCTGCGGCGTAGCCCAGTCCAACGCCTCGAGAAGAGATCTGCGTCGAAAGCTTAAGTTCTGGAGATGTCGCAGCCTTATTCGTCGCCAATGATGACGGCTCCTCTTCGACTTTCGCTCTGACTTGTGGATGGCTCGCAGCCAGTAAAGGCAGATAAGAATTGAGGAGCACGAAGGTAGATCCCAGACATACGACTCCAACGATTGTCAAAAGTGAGCCAACCAGATAGATTCCTGGCCAGACCAGTACTATTGCCATCGTAGCTCCAGCGCCTGCAAAAGCGAAGCTAAGAAGTAGTCTTTTGCGATATGTGCCATAGTCTGCGACTGGGCTGAAGGAGATCAGAACCAGTGCTTGCACTAAGACGGCGATCGAGAAGGTGTATAATGCGAAGGATGAGGTAGCCATTGGCCGACCGAAAGGCGTGATGATACATTGGCTGTTCGTATCATTCTCGTCACGTCCGATGGCAGTGCGTATAAGTCTGGCAAATCTGTGCTGGACATCTTCGTGTTGAACACATGGTGTTATCCCATCAGACCGTAGAACGCCGGATTCTCGGGCGAGTTGCTCTAATGTGACAGGTGCGAATGAACCTACAGTACTCAGGTCAGTGATTTCTGAGGATGTAGAAACAACACAGTCCAGGCGACTCACCAACGCCGCATACAGCATATATCTCAGCGGCCAGGCCCACGGAATACCAGCCTCTCAGCTCAGGCTCGCTCGTTGGCGAAATGTCCTCTCCATCGTAGCGTGGAGCTCGTGCACCACTCTCGTCGTCATGGTCCATAAGATCGTGTTTAATGTAATATCATGCTGTAGAAGGAATGTACGATTTGCGAAGATTTCGTGCATTGGGAAGTCGAGGTTCAAAGGACGCGAATCCCTTGTGTTACGTAAGCTTTCATGGCCGCTTAGTTGTTCCGAGGGAGTGTAGATCTTGGGTGGCATCTAGTCTATTGATGTAGTCTTATATGCCAATCTGTACTCAATTTACTGATCGGTCCCTCTCTACAGCTTGACCGCGTCCTTCTCAAGCCATGACGAAGGCAGTTCGACCCTCTGCCTTTCTACAGCCTCTTCTTCGCCGCCTCAATGGCGTCGTGAAAGACTCGTACTCATTATTCTTGATTTAGTCTTTCGGTCTCCGCTAATGCCAGCTGTGATGGACCTCTCCGCTGGCAATAGAAAGTCCTCCCGATACCCAGGAAGCACAAGTCTTGCAAGGAAGCGATGTTGTAGAGCTGCGTTGTGCGATGTGCTGACCTCAAGCTCCGCCTCAGTTGGATGATCTGCTGCTGTTGGTTCATTGGCGATAGCAAGTAGTCTGTCGGTCTTTGTTCAGACCACATGACGAATACTGCCGCTGGACCTTTGTATAGTGGATGAGGATGCATGAGATGCGGTATGCGCCTCAGAGAGGAATCCTTTGCTCGACCAGAAGATTTCCGTACGTCTCTAGAGCACGGCATCCTATATCTGTTGCGCAGTGAGCGCACGTCGTCGACGATGGCATTCCACCTGTCTCTCGTCGGCAGCGGCTTCTACGCCTGCTGCTCGACATGCTGCGCATGCTCCGTATGTCGCCATACTGGCAGCCCTTTCAGTGAAGACCTGTTACTCCGCTCCCCGTCTTTGGTAGATGAGATACTGGCCGTACACGGCGTGCCATCGTATTGTAGTACCGGAGGAGTCATGGTTCTGGGGATCGCCTTCGACTTCTTCGTGAGGGCTTTTTTGACGCTGCTTAGTGGGTTGAGCCACTTCTTCTTTTGCGCATTTTTGGCGCAGTGCTGACATGTCGGCGGCTCTGCTCCTGGATTCGTCTCCTCCTTCGGACCAGGGACGGTCTCCTCGATCGCAGTAGTCTTGGCGCAAAAGGCACTTTTCTGATCGTCTCCGAGCCATGTGTCCTGAAAGTTGTCAGTGTCTGCGCACTTCCCACGTACTCGAGAATGCAGAGCATACCTTGAAAAGACCCCTCTGTTTCCCAAAGATCTCCTCACTTTCAAGCATTCCTTTCTGCTCCTGTTCAGTACTCTTCACTCCACCTGGTCGCTCAGGAATATGCTCTGGATGCATTCCGTAGTAGGCCGCGAAAGTCTGGATGTAGCGATCTTTGTTTCGAGTCACGCACGCCTCGAAGAACTCCGTGCGCTCAGTGGTAGTCATGTCTTTGGTATGTTCCGCGATAACTTTCACAAACTTCTGTCTCCAGTCGGCGGCTTCGCTTCCACCAGTCCTTTCATCGTCTTCGTGGAGCCATCTGGGTTCTTTTGGAAACTGTCGTATCAAAGTCGGTGCTTCTGATGTAGCTGTTGCCGGTCGCTCACTTGTCTGCATACTCGGAGACATCTTTGTGAGGAGCTCAGCGCAAGGTGGGTTGGCTTCTTGTGTCATTGTGCTGTAATGAGAAGCTTTCTGGTCGAGCAATAAAGTGCAAATCTATGAGTCCACTGGAAACGTCGCGTATCTAGCCGTAAGATAATCAGCCATGTTTATGCTATTGGTCTTCGGCAGTTGCCTGGCGGTGGTGAATGATAGCGGGCAAGCACTCTCGAGTTCATGTTTTGCTGCAGTCGCAACAACGCAAGAGTTGTAAGAAGAATTGTGAGAAGACGAGACACACGCACCGTTCATAACTTGGATAACCTTCAACTTCATGTCTCATTTCTTTGTCTTACACGCTTTGTGAGACTTTCGTCATTGCTTCGTGTGTGCGTCACTCGTGTGAGCCACGATGCACAGTGAAGAATAACATGTTGCACTTTGCACGCGCGAGATGCGATGTTTGTCTCGGCAGACCCGGCACCAAAAATGCTTTCAATAATCATTCCATCGCGCCTGGTGACCTCCACCAAATCGGAGTGTTGGCTACACACGGTAACCCGGTCGGTGTTTGTACCTGCCGATCGCCTCCTTCGGGGCGCCTCCTTCGGGGCTATTTGCGGAGAGCCAATAATCCCTGCGCATTCTCTCCATTCTCAGACCCACTGTGCTCATGGCTCGAATACTCGTCCTCCATCATGTCGATTGAGTGTTGCAGAAGGGCCCGATCCTCCTTTCGAGACGGCGCAGGTGCCTGTCGTAGCTCTGAAAGCCCTCTTCTCTTTTTACGTGGTGGGGGAGATGGAGAGCTCCTTGGTATGTCCTGCTGCGAAGAGACACTAGATTGCCTCAATCAGCATAATCTGCTTCAGCATCTGCATCATCATCGTCTATAAACCCAGCGTCTTCGTCGGTGTACTTCTCGCCCGGCGCTAGACCTGCGCGTGATGCGGAAGTCTGTGGTTGGCGAAAGGAGGAGGCAGGCGGTGGTGGTCCGGCAGTCTCTTTGGCGACAGTCTCGCAGGCATCGATCCAGTCGGAGTATACGTCGACGGCGGCGCTAAGGTCTGAGAAGTTGTCAGTCGGTCAGTGTACAAGAGCGCAGTGAGGAAGGGCCCATGTAGATACAGTTGGTGCTCGTCTGGAAGCTCTGTCCGCATGATTTACAGCTCAAATTGCCAACGCCGACCTTCTTATCGATCTTGACGGTGACAGACGTTTCGTGGTTGCAGAAGACGCATTTGAACGCGGTGCCGAGAGCTTCGCGCTGTAGAAAGTGTCAGTCTTGGACCGTGATGGCTGTAGGCGCGTCGCAAAATACCTTTTTCTTGGGTCCTTCACGCTTTGCTGCCTTGCGTTTACCCTGATTCTAGTCAGCATACTGTTGTCGCATTCGTAGACGCTTTCTCATAGCGTACCATATTGGCTGATTGCTGCTGGTTGTGTTGTGTTGTGTTGTTGAGTGTATGAGAGTTGATGGTGTTGCTGGTCGCGACTTCGAGAATGACGATTTAGCTATTGAAAGCTTCGGCCACCAAGCGATCTGATCCTCACTTTCCACACGACCCGTACCCGTACCGCGCCCTTGGTTCACGTGCCTTCGAGAGCGCCTCCACCCTTCTCACGGCGAACTCCTACTGTTATCAACAGTGGCCTATCAGGAATCACTACTGCATAGCAACCTCGCCCGGTGCTGTCTCCATCTCTACACGTGTTTGCTTGCGATCATCAGCAATCTCCGTGTCACTACAGATATCCTATCATCCTGAGATCTCTTTGTTGTGCTTCCTATAATTCCGTCCTTTCAGAAGTCGCTCCTTACTCACATACTACCCAGACACAGATCAAGACAGGATGACAGCCATACCATCAGACGTGGCTGAGAAGCTGGACATTATCCTCGAGAAACTTACGAAGCTGGAGCATGGACAGACCGATCTGCGACAGAATCACAATTCTTTAGGCTCTACCGTAGAGTCCATCAATGGCCGAGTCAATGCTCTAGCTGGTGTCAAACAGGCACAGAACGGCGTTGTTCACGATGCTAGCTATCCAAGTCCTCGCCTAGATGCAAGCAGTCCAAAACTTGTTCCTCAAAGCCACCAAAAGCGAGACAGTATAGGCTCAATCGGAGGTTCCAACGGAAACACTTCAGCAGAACTGGCATCCACATCGCCCCCAGTCCGACGTTCAAGCCTAGCAACTTCAAAGATCATCCTTACCTCTTACCCAGGCCAAGCAGGCGTAGATCCCGCGCCTATGGAGTGGGGATCTCGTGATCCAGCAAAACGTGGTCCAGTCGTAGTCTCACGCAATCCTTCCACAATCCGGCGACGAAATGCGATTGGAGCTCACGGAGGCTCGTACAGTATCTATTACGCACTTGCAGTCGCAAGTAAGCAAATGGACACAGAACACAAACCTGATTTCACCAACACCGAACCAGCCGTGGACATCGGACCTTTCCCAGCATGGTTCGACCCCAAGAAAATTGTGGCAATGGACCCATGGGGACATCTAGCTCCATGGTTATTTAACGATTACATCAAGAAAGACAACGTTGAGATCCGCCCCACGATTGCAGTAACGAAAGCACACATGATTTTACCAGAACTCGCAGAAAGTGTGCGCAAAGGGCGCCTGGTACCTGATGGGAAGATCTGCCTCAACGATTCCGGCGAGTTGAATGTCACCAAATTCGCAGTAGAGCCGACTTGGTATTTGCCCGGCGTAGCAGAGCGTTTCGGAATCGACGAAGGAAGTCTCCGACGCTCACTTTTCGAACATACCGGCGGAAGCTATCCTGAGCTGATTACAAGGAACGATATCAAGCTGTTTTTGCCACCCATTGGAGGCCTTACAGTGTACTGCTTTGGGGACCCGAAGAAAATGAGTGATCCGAACTCAAAACTTGCCCTACGTGTACACGACGAGTGTAACGGATCTGATGTCTTCGGCTCAGATATCTGCACTTGTCGGCCTTACCTCATCTTCGGTATTGAGGAAGCTGTCAAAGAGGCACAAAGAGGTGGTAGTGGCGTGGTCATCTACTTCCGCAAAGAAGGTCGTGCGTTGGGAGAAGTCACTAAGTACCTAGTGTACAATGCGCGCAAACGTGGTTCCGACAAGGCTAGCGAGTACTTCAAACGAACCGAGAACATCGCCGGCGTGAAGGACATGCGATTCCAAGCGCTTATGCCAGATATCCTCCACTGGCTCGGCATCACGAAGATCGATCGCATGTTGTCTATGTCAAACATGAAGCACGACGCCATCGTTGAGCAAGGCATCCCGATCCACGAGAGAGTACCGATTCCAGATGAGATGATTCCAGAGGATAGCAGAGTTGAGATTGATGCCAAGATTCATGCCGGTTACTTCACCAATGGCAAGATCATGACAGTCGAGGAGCTAGATAATGTTCAAGGAAGAGCATGGGAGGATGTTGACGTAAGTTTACCCTTACGTGAAACCTGATGCAGTAAGCTGACAATGATGTGCTGTAGCATTGATCGTTGATCACGACTCCCAACGCATGCAGAACTAGGTGCGAGAACAGGAGAGAGGTTTGAGCAAGGAAGTACCAGTGAGTAACGGAAACAGCAAGGAAGTACGTCGGTACTTGTCCAGACATCTGGAAATGCAGATCGCAGTCATTACGTGCAGCACGTAAGGCGGAACCGTAGATCACTCTTCATGATCAGCGTGAGAGGTCTAACGTGTTCAACATCAACGTCAGATCATAGCCAGCCCTGTGACAGTCATCTCAACCTCCCCACGAAGTATTTTGACATGCAAAGGCTTGATACCCGCTTGTGAGCATAGGATGTTGGGGGCTCACAAGAGACTGCCCATCAATTGCTCGAAGGAGTCTGTTGTTCCCGTGTCTTCATGTGCTTGCCAGTGCGCAATATACCCAGCAGTATGATAAGCTGGCATGCGATCAGTGGCTTCTCGACTGTTCCCACAGTACATGGTTGATCAGATAAGTCCAGAGTGTTGGGTTTCCTAGCCGTGCTCTAGATCTGAATGCCTGTCTTTCGGTGTGCACTCCGCTTTCGTTCTTCTATGTACAACTGCAATACAACCACGAGTTCGCTTTTGAGGTTGGCTCGCAGCAGGCAGTGAAACGTCGGAACCCTCGTGTCGTTATTTCAGACTCTATCTCTTGCGACGGGAATTGGGTCTCTCCTGTTCTCTGATTGCTCGTCTTGAGGTTCGCTGAGCAATCGAGTCCTGAAGCTCATCGGCATCGGCATCTTTGGAGAAGCAGCGAGCTCCTTCCTCTGCCCGCTCTTTCTGCAGCCACGTTCGTCAAGACTTCTCATCATCACTCTTCTCATCACTCTGCCAGCTCAACGTGTACACCGACTCATTGAACGTATCAGAGATACAGTAATAGATGTCCGTCCTTGTCGGATGCCACCGCCTATCACCTAGATCACCTAGTCCAATATACTAAATCAGTCCCTAGCAGCGCTCAGCCCTTGTCGTACAGTAGCTGCATGTTCCTGATCAATCACCGGCAGTTATTTGCCCGTAAGGCCTGCATCTTCACCTATTCATCACCCTCCGGGCAGGACGAGAACATGCATGCAGGTTGCGCCCAACTCTATTCCACATGGTCGTCGATACGGATACTACCCGCTTCGCCCAGTCCTGCAGTTCCGGACTGTGGGTGGATGGGATTTGTGCCACCTGGATCCAAGATTCGGTGTCTGCGTGTCAGCTCGCCTTGTTCGGCCTTGTGTGAGTGGCAGAAAGCACGAGGGCCGCGGGTTTCCCAGCTCCACAACCAAGCAAAGCTTGCCCTCTTTTGCAAACAAGGCCTGCGGCTTCTGCGTTCCTCTCACGCGACTCCAAGTGGCGGAAGCTGGAAGAGAGGCTCCACGGGAGTCTGACAGCGAACAGGTCTACTGCCAGGAGGCCCAAGATTCTATACGCAATCGAAGCCGATTTGCTGGTGGCGTATGCAGGCGTAAGACCAGTAGTACGACGAGTTGCATGGCTACGTATCGCTCCCAATTCTCTTTCTGGGAAAAGCAGTACTTCCATTATTCATAACAAGTCCCGTCCCTCCCCAACCGATCATCAATGTGACATCTGTCTGCTCATCAGGACCTTATAATTGCCATCTGGACGTCGAAGTTGAAAGATCTTCAGTAAACATCTTCCTTCGATACTCTACACGTCATACATCCATCACGATGGCCGTCAAGATCTCTCGGTCCGCTTTGAAGAAGTCGAGCGCACCGCCAAAACTAAGCCGACAAGATTCATACAGCGTTCAACGCGACCAGACCGCGTCTTCAAGACCAGTGAACGCATCATTAGTTCTCGCAAGCGTTGCCTCACGCGCGACATCACCAGGCCGCAAAAGTCCAACGGATTCATTGCCATCACCTGGATCTGGGCGACGTACCAGTTGGGAAGATTGCAAAGTGAAGCGTGATGGCTATGTCTCGTTTCCCGATTTCGACGACCTTCAGGCCTCACGACGTACCTGAACGCAAGGACTGTTGCTGCGAACTGCCATCGGACAATTGAAGGTTCGCTTACGACCCGAGCGATATACAGACAAGGAGGTTGCGATCGCGCTTCTTCAGGAACCAATTGGCTACCTGACATACAAGCGACACATTACTACAATACATCACTACCTATCTGGTAATGGGACGGCGATCTCTTATTTTGCAAAAGATACCCCAAAGACGTACCCTGCGGAGACACTACCCGATGATTCTCCCGAACGGTTCTGGAGCGGCTGGATCTCACCACACCATGAGGAAGCTGCCCGCTTTCTGCATACTGTGGTGTGACCTTATCACCTCAGCCACGGCTATATGCCGGAACTGATGTGGAGGAGGCATATTTGTGATGCGTTGTCAGAAAGAGTCTTACTTGCTCTTTCCCCTCACATGGCTCACTAGAACAGGCAGGTACTGAAGGAGCAAGGGCTTGAGTGATCGTGGCATGCCTTGAGAGGTGTCAGCCTTACTCGATAAGGCGTTCATGCATCATGCCCTGACGAAGAAGACGGCCTGGATGATTAGGTCATGCTAATATTTGCCGTGAAGATAACCTAGAAGAAGACGAATGAAGTACAGTAATACCAACAGATCAGCTAACATGTTATGATCCATACCACACTTGTCCCACTCTCCGACTCTTTGCACTATCCACCACACTGCATCCTACTAAGTCAACATGTAGCTCACGTTGCCTAGCCTCATCTAACTACCGCCATCCTCAACATTCACTTGATCCAATATCTAAGCATTGGCATGATACTCCGTATTGAGCTTCTTCTTAAGGTCCCGAATAACATCGCCCTGGGAGTTCATTGTCTTGATAAGAGCCCTCACTTCTCTCTTCAACCTGGCCTTCTCCTCGGTAAGAGCATCCTTATCGGTCTTCAACTGAGCTTTCTCCTCCTCATCGACACATTTCTTACAGGCACTCTTCGAGAATGTTGGAGCTTGTAGCGGTTTCCGCATCTCAGCCCCAAATGTGCCATTGTTGCGAGGGGGGGTGCCGAGTGTTGTGTATGTTGTTGAGAAATTTCAGATGTGTATAGTTGCTGAGTTGTCAGGTAAAGCTCTGGTTGTCTGTGTATGCACTCCAATGGTAAAGAAATGGAAGGGTACTTATACTAGCCCCTCGATGTCTTCTGACACAGCTACACATCCGTGCAGAGACATGTATGAAGCAGACCGAGATAGATTGCTGCCGTGTCTCATGTCTCATTCAATGTGGTGTAGTGTGTTGAAGCACAGTTGCCAGATGTACTACACAAAACCAGGTCACCGACGAAGTCCGATCCTGCAGTAATTGGAGTACTGTAAAGGAAACAGAGAAATTTGATGAAGCAGTCGGTTCTGATAGTTATTCAGTGCTTCGGAGTTATCAAGATATGTATCAGCTTCAGCTTCCTGACCAGAGACAAGATGGCACAGGCAAGTGTAGAAAGACAGCATTCGATGTTGATCGCGCTAGCGCGTATTTCACGTGTTCTCTCCTATATTGTTATGTATATACAGTGCGGGCAGGGGTATTCAAATGACTTCCTACTCATACACAAAGAGCATCCTATCCTCTCCTTGGCGGAGGAAAGCCGCTGCCAGGAAATCCGTTGTTCTGCGGCGTCTGCCTTCTTATCACAGGTGTTTGTCGATCGTCGGCCGGTCTCTGTCCATAGCGATCCATAGGAGCATCTCGCTCTCTTCCGTTGAACAGTGGACGCTGCTCTCCAAATTGCATGCGCTCCTGCTCTATCTGTTCACGTTCACGTCGATGGTGCTCAAGCATGGCAGCTTCGGTGTCACTCCTTGAGATCTCTCTAAGACCCAAAGGCTGACGACCACCCGGGAAGTTTATGCCTCCATATGGCTGCATTGGCTGCTGGCTTTGCATTGGCGGCCCTCTCTGGTTATAGAAAGCATCTCTTCGCCGCAGGTCATCCATTTGCATGGCTTCAGCACGCTCCCGTTCTCGCATTACATTGTCGTGTTCCATGCGTTGCTGATGCTCGTGCTGGTGTCGTTGTTGTTGCTGCTGATGCTGATATGCCCTCGCCTGCTCTTCGTCACGGCTCATGTAGCTTTGATTGCCGCGGTAGCGGTCCATCAAAGAGGCTCCTTGATTGGTTGAGCCAGTATGTGAGTGATGAGCACGATTTGGAGCTTGCGGTGGTGCCTGCGAGAATGGAAGTTGTTCTTGTCGTGCGTAAGGATTAGCGTGCAACTGTGCTTGTGTCGTCGGCGGTCCAGTTCCGAGCATAGAGCGCTGTTGCTCCCTCTGCGATGGAGCAGGCTGGGTGAAAGAGGAATTTCTCGAGTGACTGTGCATTGTAGGCGGCGGCGACGGGTTGGCACGAGAACCCGGGTTCAGACTTGATAGCACTGTCCTATGAGAAGCTGGGTAAAAGTAGCCAGAACGGCCGTCTCGAGGATCGCGATCAAGTGGTGCAGGTGCTGGCGGGCTTGGATTTGAGCCATGCATCATGCCCCTTGGCCAGTCGTGCTTTGTCGTCTGCTGCAGTGATGATGAGCTGCCGTTCGATGATTCTTGCTTGAGATTTGCAGGCGCTGGACCGGCAGTTGACAGAGGCTGTCCGAATGAGCCGCGATGGAATTGCGAGAGTGGTGTTGTATGTTGGCCGAATCGTGGTGCAGATACATTTGACATAGGTTGTGGTGTCGGCGCTGAGCTGAACGGTTGCGCAGGAGACGCAACTCTCGTGGGTCCTGCAGAAGGCAGGCTGTCGCGCTTCACAGGCGGTTTCGTCTCCGCTGGCTCATCATTCAGTAGGTTCATGATATTAGACTTCTTTGTCGGTTCAGGCGCCGGTGTGGGTGCTGATACTGGAGTTTGTGCAGGCATTGGCGGTTGACGTGAGGGACCAGATGTAGGCACAGAGCCAGGACGAGCAGATTCTAGCTTTGGTGGAGATGGATGGTACCCTCGAGCAAGTCCAGACATTGTAGGAATGCCAAATCGCGGCTCTGAACCCGCAGAAGGATTCGGATTGACAAGTGCTGGTCCTCTGGAGAGCGCAGAGGAATATACATCGCATGACGGCGTGCCTACACGCTCCTCGTAACCTCTCTGTCTGTCTGGCGGCATTGCCGTCAGGCTCAGAGGTTGATGTAGATTGATAGGCGAACCTTGTGTGAACGGATTCATCTGGTGCGGACGATGCTGTCCATGGCTCTGTCCTAAGACCTGGCCGTGATGTGACTGTCCATGGCTCAGTTGGACATCATGCTCATCTGTACCTAGTAGCTCCATGCCGGGTGCTCGCCTCTGCTGTGCGAACGCTCGATCCTGCTCAGCGCGCAAGTTATGTTCCAAAGACTGCAGGAATTCGGCAGGCGGAGCATTGGAGAGCGTGCGTGCCAGTGGAGGAGGTGGTTGGCTACGAGGTGGCACAGGTGATGAGCCCTGGCTAACGGGGAACATCGAGGTGGATTGTACGCTTGGTCGAGACTCAGGCCGATCTCCATGCATACCGAATCTCGAGCCAAGTGCATTGTATGGCATACCGACTCGATTTGGTGGCAAAGTTGGAGGCATCGATGTCGCGGGCATAGCTGCGTGCGGCATAGGACTTGGCACAACGCGTTGAGATTGTATTGGAGTGTTCTCAGAAGAGCCAGAGAACCTTGGCTTCGCCTGCAACTGCGGCGGAGAGCCTTGTAGCATGGTGGGTGGCCGTTGGGCTAATCCAGGCTCATCGACGTCCATGGCCTCATTCTGCGGAGCAAGCGCACGCGGTGTGCTGGTCTGTGGGTTGTCGTACTTTCTCTTCGTTATAGGCGTGGGAGTAGGTGGAGGACCCATGTCTTCTCCTCGTGCTCGCCGTTGGTCTGCTTGCTCCGCCAACTCAGCCAGTCCAGACTGGCCGCCATCAACTTGTCGCTGATAATGATTCTTGATCATGGTCTGAGTCTTAGTCCCCATGTGAGCACTAATAGCACTAAAATCAGTACCGAAATGTGCAATGTGCTTCTTGAAGTCATTTTGCTCGGGAACAGACCAGTAGCTGGAAGCACTCTGCTTTGCTGATGGCGCCAATGGCCTGCCTGCGTCCATTTCATCAGAGTTGGCGTGTGGCTGCATGCCATCTTGGCTGAAGACTAGATGGCTGTCATGCTGCATCATGGGATGATTGCCACTATGCAGGTGAGCTAGCAGATTCGCTTCATCAAGGCTTGGTCTGCCCATTCGCAGGGCCTCTTCTTTGAGTTGGGGAGCAGGATGCTTGTGTGGCGACATTGAAGGGCCTGGCGCCGCCGCCAAAGTTGCTGGAAGAGGCTTTGGTTTCCTGCCAGGCTTGCCTTCACCAGTGCGACGCTGTTTCTTTGCTGGCTTGTCGTCTCCAGTGCCATCCTGCTTCGATCCAGGCCCAGGTTTCTTGGCAGGAGAAGGACCTGCAAGTGAGCCCTTCGCCTCCACCTCTCTTTCGCCAAAGGTGGTAGGTGCAGCAGCTCGCTTTGGTCTCCCAGTGCTGGTATCTTGCGTCAAATCTTCGCCTCTATTCAAATCTGCCATTAGCGCAGAACCACGAGAAGGCTTCGGCATCTTGCCGCCCCTGCCGCCTCGACGGGAGCCCTTCATCTTCTTCTTGTTTTCTCGGAACCGTCCATCCCACTTATTTGCGTAGTAGTGGTGAATACAGTCCTTATAAGTGCGACCTTCCAGTAGGGACGCGATCTCGCCGAACTTCTTTGGCGTGTCCTTGAATGCGGCAATGAATACATCTTGTTCATGCTCCGTAAAGGTGTCCGGCGGTGGCTCGTACGAGAAGACTCGCAGAAGCTTTGTGGGATCGCGCAGTCTATTAGCATTGACGAGAGTGTCACTGATGAACGCCACTTCTGTTCTCATATCGGGCAACCTCGCCTCCTTCTCCATATCGGCCATGACTTTCTTGGCCTCACGTTCCAGCTTCTCTTGCTCCACCCGAGCAGTCTCTTCAGACTCTTTGATGACCCGCTCAATCTCATATTCGCTGCTATTCTTGTGCAGTCGTCTACCTTCCATGATCGGATTCAATACCGGCAAGACGGGTGCTTCTACCACTGGACCTGGCTCAGCAGAAAGCTGCCTTTCAAGCCTTTCTTGCTCTTGCCTGATCCTGTCCAGGGCCTCGCATTCTTCGCGCCACTGCATATAAAATGCAGCAAATTCAACGTCGACCTCGTGCTCAACATTGCGTTCAGCTGTGAAGTCATCCTCAAGCACAGCTGCGAAGTCGGGGTTCTCTTCTTCAATGTCTTGAGCGGTCTCTTGGAACATCTCCGTCTCCTGAAAAGGCACAGCGTCATCACCCTTGAGCAGATATGGCAGGGATATTGGCTCTGGACTCCGTCGTCTCGGTGCGTCAGCCATGATATCGTCTTCTGCTTCTCGGACGATGACTGACTCATCCTGGGCTGCCCGGGGAGTTGCGACTTCTGGGCCTTCTTCGCTGCCTGAAGAGTGAGTAGCAGATGGCATGTCTCCGCGAGTCACTTCGTTTTCAAGCCCGCCAACATCCATTGGATCGTGTCGTTGTTCTTGGGCCCGCTCAAGGTCCTTCCAGGAAAGGCGAGCTAACCTGGCTATTGATTCGAGCGGAGACGTCGCGCGGAACTGTGGAGCACTGAGATCGTGCAGTTGTGCCCGAAGTTCTCGTTCTCTGCGTGCATGTTTAGCTTCTAGGAGAGTGGCATCCTCGTCCTCATCAAGCTCGTCGTCTTCTTCGTCACTGCTGTCGATCATTCCTTGCTCCGAACGTGGCAGAGTGCCTCCGAAGAATGAAGCATGTGTAGTAGGCTGTCCCGGGTTCGTCGACGACTTCCGCTTAGGATGCTCGGTGTCGATCACCATACGGTCTTCATGCTTAGTACTTGCTGCTGGCTCGAGCTCAGAGTGCCGATCCACCTCATCATCATTATACTTGGACTGATCAACTGCGAGTCCTTCATTATCCATGCTGCCAGGATCTTGTTTCTCTTTCTCATCGCCATTGGCATCTCTCTTTGCTGGCACAGCAGCATTGACCTTGTCGCCAAATGTGGATGAGCCTGCTTGAGGTCTTCGCCATTGATTCCACTGAAGGTGATTTCTAGGCCCAGAAGGCGCAAATGGTGGGCGCTCGGAGGGACGATTGAGTGCGGGCATAAGACCTGCTCCTGCCCGTGGCATCATGGGTGGTACTCTTGCGGCCTTTGGGGCAGTTGGGACGTTTGACACAGCCACTTTGGGCGACACGCTGAACGACTGCCTACGTGGGCCAGCTGGCGCCGTGAGAGGCGGCGTTCCTGTTCGAGGTGGAATCGTTGACTGAAATGCGCCAGTATCTGATCTGGGAGAAGTGAAAGGCGGACGTGGAGACAACGAGGCCTGTGCGGCAGGTCCACGTACTGCCTTTGGGCCTGTAGGAGCAGCTAAGTCAAACCGAGGTGCCTGTGGAGGATTAGGGGACATCGGCTGTCCCTGCTGAGATAGTGCAGCACGCGTTGTCCCTGGAGACGGCGGCATTGATAAAGGTGGATGCGTTTGGTGTACGTCGCCTCGACTCTGTGCTGGCATGTTCTCCAGAGACCTTACGCCATGCAGCCTATTGCTGGGAGGCACAACAGTATCAAGCTCGAGCGCACGAGGGGCTCTAGGAGCCATTGGAGGAGGATCAGCATGATATGCTTTGGGCGCAACCGGTATACCCTTTGGTGCAGTGGGTGCATTGCTGGGCGGAGCCGGTCGGTCGTCGACTGTGGCATGGGGAGTCTCTTGGACATGTGGAAAGTCTGATATGGCTGCTGGTCGTGCTTCCGCAGGTCGTGATTCCGCCACAACTTTGGGAGGTGGCTGATGGCTCGCAGATGATGGAGCGATAGAGAAGCTGAATGCTGGCACAGGTGGAGCTTGAGTAGGAGGACTGGATCCTCGAGAGCTATAGCGTTGTGCTGCTGCGTCGGCTCGACCATTCAAGTAAGCAGGTGTTTCTGAAGGAGGATCTCGTCTCTGGCCAGGCGCCAGCATGGGGCCGGTTGTCGAGGATCGTCGCAGACCAGGGTCAGCTCCAGAGCTTTCTATGATGGCCAGTCGCTCAGGATTGATTTGAGGAGCAGCAGCAGCCGAATGCGTAGCATTGGCACCTGGCACATTGTCGCTGGACGCACGAATTTCCAATCTCGCTGGCACTTGGTCTCTTCTTGGGCGATCCAATTCACGATCTCGCTCCCATTCTGGTCGCCTTTCATCTTCTCTGCGATCGAAGCGTCGATCATCTCTACGTTCTGGATCCCTGCCGTCACGAGATAAGTCGCGACCGAATCGTGGAGGACTTCGGTCTCTGCGTGCTGAAAACAAATCGCCACCACGTTCATCCAATGCACGTCGCCCTCCACGGCCACCACCTCTGAAATCTCCGAAGTCGCCTCGTCCACGACCTCTGAAGCCACCTCTGCTGTAAGCTGAGCCGGAGAATGGAGGATTGTCGGAAAAAGTCGAGCCTGCAGAGGGTGGACCTTCCCGCGATGGTCTTCGACCAGAGCGAACATCTATGTCACGCGTCTGAATCTGGAAATCTCTCTGGTTCCTTGGCGGTGATCGCTCGCGTGCCGGTGGTGTACGTTCCCTTCGTTCTATATAGTCGCGCTCTCTAAAAGGTCGCGCTCCTGTCCCAAGCGGAGGCGCATCTCGGAGTGAAGGGCGTGCAACATTGCTAGTCGGGCCAGCGACTGGCGGTCCGCGTGAAGGTCCATCAAATTGCGATCGAGGTCCACGTGGCGCATCCGAACCATTTCGCATCTGTTGTCGTCCATCGAAGATGTTTGCACTCGAGCCTCTTCTGTCAGAAAAGCGGTTTGGCGAACGTGATCGATCAGCTGGTCCTCTGTAACTTGACCCGCCTCGATAAGCCATCCAGTAGATATTCTAGGAGCGTGGCTCCGCTGTGGTGCTTGGCGCGACGACCAGGATGCTCCTCATTGAGTTTGGTCCTCGTCTGGTACCTTCGTTGTAGAGAGTCGGTTCCAGCCAAGTAAGCTACCGGACACCAGACTTGCTAACACACACGCGTATTACGCAAAGTTGGCGGCTTGGGGCGACAATTGAGATGTTTGAAGATGTTTGAGACGCACTCAATCTAGAAGCAGGTGCAAGCGCTCGGGCGAGTCAAGCCACAAAAGCGGGTAGAGTAGCGGGATCGTTGGCCCTGGCTCGAACTCTTCTGCAGGCGTGTGTCCAGGTGGAGAAAAACGGGCAGCTGAAGGTGAGAAGAAACACAGCAATGTGTCCACTCAGAACTTCCAAAACCACTTCAGATGAGGCGAAATTAAGTCTCGCGTCCAGTGCTCCAATATAGGCCGGCTTGATGGCGTGTCGGCTACGATGCAAGTCGTCTCGCTGTTCTTGCTCCTGTCACGCAGGCGGCGGTCTCTAGATCCTCGCTTTCGAAGATCTTCCTGGCGTCTTGCAAACAAATGATGAGAAGTCGTTGAGATACTCAATGCGATGCGCTCTGTTTCCTGATCCCGGTCTTGGCGTTTCCAGAGTTCAATGGAGTCCTGTTGCAGAAAGGATGGAGGTGTTGTACTGGTAGAGGTGTCCAAACAGCCAAGGCCAAAGCCTCTGTCGCGGATGATCTTGAACGCACTTGCCTGCCGTGCCCAATGAGAGCCGCTTACCGCGTGCTTGTCACGGTTCCATCTACCCAAGAACGTTTCACTCTCGAAGTTCCTTTCCCGCCTACACATGGGCATACCAGTACCAACACACCCAACAAATACACGCAAATACAACTGTCGCAAATCTGTACGTCTGCTTCTGGCCACAACTTCGACATTGAAGGTAGAGAGTCCGCATCCTCGCACACCTCCTGCAGCAACACTGCAGCACGCCTCCGAGCAGCCTTCCTCGCTAGCGTGGTCGCAAGGTGTGTACGGCTGGTCTGCGTGTGGATCCGGCCCAGGCTTGTATCGGGAGTCTGCTAGGATCTCAAAGTTTAAACGCAGCCTGTACAATGTCGTAATCGAGCGTCCCCGTTCCTGGAATCGGTATCGCAGCTGCACAACGTCTACTGGATCGTGCTCGGTTGCACACGAGTGTCGACAAACATCAGGCCTGTCTCTCGTCGCACTTTGTAGCGAGCAGACATCGTTACCATTCCTGGAGACACCAGTAGGGGTGAGACGTCAGGCAAAGTCACAGGAATAGCCCGACGCGCCACAGAACTGGACCCGACACGTGCCGTTAGCCAAGACGATTCTACGTGGGGCGCCCTAGTAAAATATAGGTTTTGGTTCAATTTCACGAGGAATTCGAATAACAACAAAAATCTCAGCACGAATCATCATGGCATCGAATGGCGAGTCGTCGCACAGCGATGCGCCCTCTGGTGCAACGGGCGCAGTGCTCAAGGCTTCAGATCCAGTGCCGGAGAGTGCAGTACCTGTCAAAGGGCTAGACTTTGACGCATTCGCGGATCGCAATATCACGGTCGCCGAGCTGGTTGAAAATCTGGCGAGTGTGGGGTTCCAAGCTACGTCGATAGGACAGGCCGTCGATATAGTCAATGGCATGGTACGTATCTTTACACATTTCTCTCCTCCCTTTCTCAATCGCAGCAATTCATTGATGTATTCCATAGCGAACATGGCGCGATGCAGAGACGGGCGAGAAGACCACCATATTTCTGGGCTATACATCAAACTTGATTTCATCTGGTCTGCGCGAGACTCTGCGATGGCTTGTACAACATAAGCATGTCTCTGCAATCGTTACCACAGCAGGCGGCGTGGAAGAAGACTTCATCAAGTGTCTAGGCAACACTTACTTGGGATCCTTCGACCAACCTGGAGCAGGCCTGCGAGCCAAAGGCATGAATCGGATCGGAAATTTGTTGGTGCCCAACGATAACTACTGCCACTTTGAAGACTGGGTGATGCCAATTCTGAACAAAATGCTGGAAGAACAAGAGGAATCTAAGTCATCCGAGGAGCCATTGCACTGGACACCGAGCAAGGTCATTGCTCGGCTGGGAAAGGAGATCAACGATGAACGTTCTGTATACTACTGGGCATACAAGAACGACATTCCTATCTTCTGCCCAGCACTCACAGATGGCAGCCTCGGCGACATGCTCTACTTCCACACCTTCAAGTCCTCGCCGCAGCAACTCCGCATTGATGTTGTGGAAGACATCAGAAAGATCAACACAATCGCAGTTCGTGCCAAGCGTACCGGTATGATCATCCTTGGCGGAGGTATTGTCAAGCATCACATAGCCAATGCGAACTTGATGCGCAATGGTGCTGAAAGTGCTGTGTACATCAACACTGGTCAGGAATTCGACGGGTCCGATGCTGGTGCTAGGCCAGACGAGGCCATCAGCTGGGGCAAGATCAAGGCTGATGCAGCGAGTGTGAAGGTATTGTGGAACCTTGTGTGGCCCAAATGGTGTGTCCCGGATTAACATGTGTGCAGGTATACGCCGAAGCCACAGTCGCATTCCCTCTCATCGTCGCCGCTACCTTTGCCAAGGTCGATGAGACAGCTGCGAAGAAGTCTCCTGCTTGAAGAAGCAGATAGTGATCGACCTTGAGATGTTCCGCCAAATGGCGCTTACGCAAGGCACCTGCTAAGCCGACCACGTGCATAAGCGCAAGCTGCATGTTTGACGTGGTCACGCACACCGGACAGCAAGCCGCGGGAGCAGCTCTGTCGAGTCTCACTTGGAGAAGGACATTGCTCTGAGGTACGTAACAGCTTACATATAATGTTGATGCTGGGTTGGCGCGAACAGTCAGTCTGATGGCTCATTTGTCTATAGTGAGAGTGAAGAGCGCTAAAGCCTCAGTATTTTAAGGTTGATCATGGACCCTGCCGCAGTCTCCACTTTTGAGGAGCTAGTGCGCGACCAGGGCGTATCCGATAGCAGAGCACTTCTGCCTTCTGCCTGCTTCACAAGTCGAGGCCCGCCAAAGACGAGGCTGCACATGCAGAAGACACAGACAGACAAATTAATCAGGAACAAGACTTCTAGAAGCACACTTCCGCGACTCACTCACCCACTCCGAGAATTATTACTCACCAATCCGCCAGCTGGAAGATCGCTAACAAGCTCGCATGTGCAAACATAACAGAGAAGGCACGAACTCGAACCCATTCTCGAGCTCCTGCTACTTCCCGAGAAGAACAGTCATACATCCTTCCCTCGACAACATCGCCGAACTTCCGACATCCTCCATCTGCGTCGACACAACAACCACGCTGCTCGATGGACCTACAGGTGCCTGTCGCAAGCAGTAGTCCGCCCAGAGAACGACGGCCCTCACCACCACCAGATTTATCAGATTTACCACATCTCTCGACCAGCATGGATCCGGACAACTTCACTCAGCTCTCTCCACAAGGAGTCTTCCAAGCAACAGAGCAAGCTCTCGGAGACACCGCACCTGCAGCACCATTCGATCCTCGATCTACCGATGATAGATACCCTGGTGCCGAGGATTCAGACGAATCGGACAGCGAGAACGACGAGCATGACCACGACGGAGACGGTCACCACGGTGAAAGCGATGCCCCAGTGGGCAGGAGTTGGCATGCGCTAGAAGAGGACCCTGCTGAGAATAAAGAGCCGAGCGAAGATGAGCTCAAGTATATTGAGGCAAGCGAGGAGAAGAGTGCTTTGGACGAGACGTATTGGCACGAAATCACCTTTACTGATGTCGATGATCCTGAGATCACCGTGGTTGAGACTGGCAAGATCGACTGGGCAATACCTGCCTACAACGGTACACGAGAGAAGCCTGTATCTGCAGATGTGATGCGGTCGGCCATTGTCCATATTGGTGGCTACCACTGGCAGATCAAGTTCTATCCTCAAGGACGCCGATCAGAATACCCCAGTGTATATCTGGAGAATGTGACAATGCAGTCTCCGCAATTCGAAGCCACCGAGGAATTCGAGCGTCCTCCTTTACCGTTTCTTGAGTATGAGCCCATGATCAAGAAGCGTCGCTCTGTCGCAGTCCAGCTCTCTGTGGTGCTCTACAACCCCTCCGAGCCCCGCGTACACAACCACCGCACCGAAGCATATCAATTCCACAAGAAATCGCCCGACATTGGATGGAAATATTTTACGCGATACCCACGATCACAAATCGCTCTTCGTCAACATGGAATGCGCAAGGCTCTCTTGACTGACGACAAGCTGGCTTTCCGCGCCTACATTCGGGTCCTTCACGATCCGACAGGCTGTCTATGGGATAGCAGTCAGAAGAGTGCCGATGAAATGACTCAAATCACTGGTTTACGACCTTTTACCAAGTCGTTGCCATACGTCGCAGCCGCTATACCACTACTGCACTTCTCGCCTTTCCGCGACTTCGTCAAGAGTCTGCGACAACCTGGGCAGTTCGCCGATTATTTTCAAGGCTTGCTGTTGAAGATGTACACTCGCAGACGTTCCTCAGCCCTCACACTTACTCAGCAACAGCCCCATCAGGCGGACTTCGGTCGCTCCAAGCCCATGGTTGCCTCAGATGCCATGGAAGCTCTGTACCGCTTGAGAGCAGTTCTGGAAAACGAGAGTGGTCGCCAAGACGCCCTAGACACAGTACGTGAGTTTAACAAACTTGTGGGTGATTTTCACCCAGAGCGCGGCCACGCATGTGGTTTCAATAGGCTGGATACCAAGAACCATCCTACGATACAATCGGCTGTGAGCAAGCACACCAGCTTGCTGCGCACGCCACAACTGTTGACTCTCGAGCTCACCAGACAAGAGCATGACAAGGAGTCAAGGAAGTGGAAGAAAATCACAAACCGCGTCGAAGTTCCTGACGACTTGGAAGTCTCAGGGACGAAGTACACGTTCTTTGCCTTCATAACGCACTGTGGAGACCTTCAGTCAGCCAAGTACAACACTTATGTGCGACCTCATGGCGTAGGACAAGGCTGGTATGCTTACCACGACGGGCGCGTGGACAGGTTGACTGAGAAGCAGGCTCGCGAGAAGCATTCTGGTATCTCGTTGCCAGAGGGACAGCGCGCCGTTTTCGACGATGGCTATGACTCGTCCTATGATGAGCTGCACGGTGAGGTGACATGCGCAGTGATGTACGCTCGCAACCCCGTATGCTTGCAGCCACCGAGGCAACGAGAGCGTTGGATTCCAAAGGAGCTGCAAAAGGAGTACGAGAGAGTGGCCGGGTGGGCTCCTGAGCCGGCTGTACACAAGACACTGGCGAATGGTACAAAGGTGAGTCCATGTCCCGGGACTTATGTCTCATAGGCTAGCTGCCGACTAAGGCGCGAGCTCAGAGCCCTGTAACTGAGATTTGATCTTGCATTTCAGAGCTACTTGCTAATTTACGTCTGCCTCAGGGAACGTCCCTGGAAGGGCTTAGTGAGCTCATCGACACGGCCGCACAAGCCGGTACCCCTGAACCGCCAGAGCTGGTCGATGGGGATGGAGACATCGTTATGCACAACACCGACGACCCCTCTGAATACGACGTGAACGACCAAACGAAGATCAACGGTAAGGGAGTGCGAGACTGGCTCGGTCGTGCCTTCTACGATGGTGAATGGAAGGGCTCTGAGTATCACGGCCATGGTCACTTGATCGAGACGAACGGAGACGAATACACTGGCGAGTTCCGTAACGGTCACAGGCATGGCTACGGCAAGGTGATCCAGTCATCAACAGGCGACATCTATGAAGGCAACTGGGAAGACTCGAAGATGCACGGAAAGGGCAAGCTTGTCGAGAAAGTAAGTGAAATGACGGTCGTCTCTCTGAGCTCGCCCTCTTCAGGGTGCGGAGCTAGGAAGGAGGCAGTGCTGGGATTTGGAGTCCCTCGCGTTTCCAGAAATGCTTGCTAACTTTGCTACTGTTTAGTCAACCGGCAACATCTTCGAAGGAAACTTCAAAGAGGGCAGAAAGCATGGAGAGTTTGTCCTCCGCGGCACGGTTACGGAAGAGGACAAGAGTACCTGCCAGATCTGCTACGAGGAGCCCATTAACACTGCCTTCTACGATTGCGGACATACGCTTGCTTGTCGTGATTGTGCTGCACAGGTGGACAATTGTCCCCTGTGTCGCAAGCGAGTCGTGGCGCGTTTGCAGCTATACGGTGTTACAGTCACTGCTACTTGAGTGGAAAAGCAAGGCATATTGAGAGTTTAGCGATGGCGTTCTTTAGACGGTACGATACCCAATATGTAGCATTCTTTCGGCATAGATCAGACTCTGTGACATCTTGATCGTAGACAGGGTGCAGAGATGTACAATTCGATGAATCAGATATACTTTGTTCTATGCAGTCTCCAGCTCCGTTCTGTGTCTTACCAACTAAAAAAATGCCAAGGCTCGCGCAAGTGAAAGAGCGAAGTTGGATCACATGATGTTTATCGTGGAAGAGTCTTTATCCCGACGCTCTCTGCCGGCCAAAGACTTTGGCTCACACGCCCACTTCACTTGGCACACTGCTCCAGATGCACCCCGCAGCAGTCACGAGCGTCGCGTCTTTCGTTGCTGATTAGCTCTGTCATCAATGGCTAGAAGGCATCCGCTTGGTCTGCCGCATTAGCAGCATGGTTTTTGCTCGCCCAGAGGCCGAATGAACTGCCGTCGACAATGGACCATGTCCCTGCAGCATCAGCACCAGAACAAAGGTATATGAGACTATGGTCAGCCTGTCCAGAGTATTTCAAGAGTAGTACTTTTCCTCTATCCCTCCTCACACTCGAACGTCTTGGAAGCCATCTCCTAGCTTAAGGCATATACCACCGCAAGAATGTCTGACTACCAGCAACCTACCGCCAATGGCCCCAAGCCCACAGCTACAGCATCTGCCTCTGGCCGCCAGTACGACCCAAACTTCACACAGCATGTCATCGATACCTGCGGACCTAAGACGAGCCCTCGTATGAAGCTCATCTTCTCCTCCCTCGCACGCCACATCCACGACTTTTCCCGAGAGGTCGACCTCACTCCCGAAGAATGGCTCGCAGGTGTCAAGTTCCTGAACGAGACCGGCAAGATCTGGGCAGAGAGCGGTGGCAAGAGAAATGAGATGCACAGACTATCAGACATCATTGGCCTCGAGTCTCTGGTAACAGAAATTGCCAACTACGTTCAGATCGACGACCCGAACTACGTCCCAACCTCAGCTGCTATTCTCGGTCCTTTCTGGTCGCCCAACGCACCATGGAGAGAGCTCGGTGGCTCTATCATTCAAGACGAGCCAAAGGATGGTGTGGTCACATACATGCACGGCATCATTCGTGATATGAAGACCAAGAAGCCAATGCCAGATGTTACATTCGATATGTGGCAAGCGAGCAGCAATGGCAAATACGATTTCCAAGATCCTGACAACCAGAGTGACAACAACTTGAGAGGAAAGTTCAAGACGGATGAGAATGGAGAGTACAGACTTTACTGTCTCCGACCTACTGCATACTCTCTTCCTCAGGATGGACCTTCATGGGATCTACTCACGGCTATTGACCGTCATCCAATGCGTCCTGCTCACATTCAGTAAGCTACCCTTCTCATTCTGCAGATTTCGTACAAATGCTAACAGCTTCACTAGCTTGATGATCACAAAGGATGGCTACAAGCCTTGCATCACTCAAATCTACCCCAAGGATGACCCATGGCTCGAGACCGATACCGTGTTCGCCGTCAAGGACGATCTCGTTGTCGACTTCGCTCCTCTCAAGGAGCTGCCGGCGAACATGCCACCAAACGCTGGCAAGGGTGGTCCAGCTACGAGGGAATTGGAGCTGGACATTGTTCTTGCACCTTTGGGCTCAACGCTCAACAATGCTCAGCCCATCGTGGCAGAGTAGAGGGTGGACAGAACGAAAGCATCGAGAGCATTTCAGTCGATTTAGCGAGCATTTATATTATGAACTCATAGCATTGATCAAATACATCAATCATCTTTACAGCTTCTCCAGTCCAACCTTTCGAACGATCGCTTGCGACGACATCTCATTATAGTCGATACAGACAAGCCATCTGCCATTCGGTATAGATGATCCGAACCCGATCTTCAGGTCACCTCAGTCGGTACAGATCTCAGGTTGAAGCAGCCGCAGGTGCTTTGTTCTAACCCAATAACGGTACCTTATTTACTCTGCAGTCCTCAGCACATGGCATGGTCAACACCGTGAAATTGACATGTTGTACTGATAGTTCATCCTGATTTTGAGCATCAAGTTCCACTTCTGTCAGCGGTCCCACCCGAACCTCGGTGCTCGATCCGCCCGCCTCTTCTTGGGTAGCATCATCGCGTGCTTGTTCTTGTGCTTCGACAACATTTCACACGTCTCTTCTCCTCGTTCTTGTTAGCCATCTCATCGCATACATCTGGATCAGGCTGCTGGCTGTCGAGAACTGTTGATCCCCTGCTATCGCCCTCATGCAGCGTCTAGAATGATTGCAACAACACGTCGTTGGTTCCGACGGAATAGAACCAATCTGGTCATTGGAGCTGGAGTACTGGGAGCAGGCTATCTAGCTGGACAATATGTGCTCAGCAAGATTCAGGAGGCGCGGCAGCGCATGAGTGAGGAGAGGGTGGCAAAAGAGAAGTACGCAAGATATCTACCGTTGTGTTATCAGCATACTGGATGAGGCGTGGGTATGGGCATAGGCTAACTGCCGGGATAGTCTACGACGACGATTCGAGCAGAACCAGGAGGACTGCACGTACACTGTGCTCGCCCTCCTGCCCACGCTACGCGATGATATTGTCAATGCTCTGCCAGTAGAGGACATTACAGAGCAATTGCAACAGGAACGAAAGGAGCGACTACAGCGGATCGGAGGCTCTGAAGCGGCATCTTCTGACTATCCTTCGGCGCCTGCTAGTACAGTCGACGACGATGGCAAGAGTCTGGCTAGTTTCCAGAGCAGCAGCTACATCCATGCCAGCCAAGTCGCACACAGCACACTCGAAGTGCCAGGAGCACCAGCAGCATCGTCGAAACCCAAACGCAGCAAGGGACAGCTATGGCAGGATATGAAGATCCACTCTATCACCCGAGCTCTGACTCTGCTATACACCATGTGTCTCCTGACACTTCTCACTCGCATACAGTTGAACTTACTGGGTCGCCGGACATATCTATCTTCGGTGGTAGCACTCGCCTCTCCACCTCCAGCCACAGAAGCCTCCACGATATCACTCGAGAATCGAGACGACGATAACTACGATAATGTATATGGCAACGACTTTGAGACCAACAGGAAGTATCTCACATTCAGTTGGTGGCTGTTACACCGAGGAAGCAAACAAATCATGGAGCGGGTGATGGCGGCCGTGAAGGAAGTTTTTGGTCCTGTCAACATAAGAGAAGATATCACACTTGAGCGCCTAGCGGATTTGATTATGCAAGTACGAAGGAAGATTGAAGGAGCTACAGAAGAGGAGAGGCGAAGTCAGAAGTGGTTGGAATACCTGCTTCCATCTCAAGACGAAGAAGAGTTCGTGATACGCCAGTCTGGATCTTCTGATGACGAAGAAACAGATTCACGACGAGGCTCTGACCCGTTGATGGAGACTGGAGAAGAGCTGATCACCGACTCCCTGCGCAGGCTGCTCGACGAGACGTCCGACTTGATTGATTCACCGACCTTCTCATATGTCCTAACACGACTGCTCGATGCCTCCTTCTCGCATCTCGTGGACTACCGGATTGCCACTGAAGCCTTCAAGCAAGCACCTTCTGGCAGAGAAGCAGCCAGGATAGTCGAGATCGAAGAGAACAAGTGCAAAGTGGCACACGTCTTGCCAATATTCTGCAAGCAAGCCCATGTTATCGGCGCGGGCAGTGGCGAGCTAGAAACCATGGCTGGTATTGCGGCACAGGAACCTCTTGGAAATGAGTACTTGGCAGCTGTCGACCAAGTCAGCGATCTTGGAGCTTTCGCTGCAGTGATCTACTCCAGCAACTTTGAGTATGAAGTGGTGCAAGACGACGAGAACCGAACGGCTAGGAGGCGGCATGGCCAGGACGCGTCTACAGGGACTAGCAGCTCTTTCAGTCCTGGCGAACTTGGCGAGACTTTGAGGACGACTGCTGAGGAAATGCTTGAAGAGAGTGAAGTACTTGTGCTCAGTCATGGACAAGAGGACGATACTGCGCTTGCTGGCTCGGCGAAGAGTGACTTCGATGCCGCTTGGGAGAAGGCTACATCTTCATCTGAGAAGGAGGAGCAAGTTGTGCCCACGACTAAGGAGGAGCAAATTGTGGTTGCGACTCAGGAAGAGAAGCAAGAGCCATCTGGTTCGATAGAGCAGCCACCGCCTGATGAAGGTGTGATCAAGCTGAACTGATGACTGCAGATTCTACCAATCAAGAATCGGGTATCTATACATTTCCCGTCATGACCAAGTAATGCGGCCCAGCATCATATAACGTTTGAATCTGCTAATATACATGTAACCTGCGCAACAGTGCCTTCCACGAATCCAGTGTGTTCGGCTGTTGCTTCGTGGCTATATAGCCTTCCAGATCCGCAATATAGCTTTCGAGACCGTCAGGAGTGTGCACATCTGCCTCGGGCTCCAGCTGGACTACGCATTTGTCACTGTAACGCTGCTCATAATCTTCATGTAGTTCAGCAGTCGAGCTTTCGACCTCCGTCGTCAACGCAGTCACGAACTCACGCTCAACTTCAGCCAATGCGGCACCTACGTCGAGATTGGGGGACAGTGATGTCGTGATACCAGATGAAGGAGTAGTGATAGTTTGTAGATCAGAGAGGGACACAACAATGTCTGCCACGTCTTGGATGCTGGCTGAATGCGAGTGTCGGTGGCTGCTGTGCGCTCCATCGCCTCGTGCGTGTTGTGATACCTTCGTTGTCTTCGACTTGTCCACCAATCGCCCGGAGCTAGGGATGAGGATTCTCAATCGTGGACGCTCCTTGATCGTGGCCTGTGGCAAAGACACATTCGCAGCGACATGACCCACAGCAATTGCTGAGTCGTGGCTGCCATGGCTGGACTTTGGCGAACATGACTCGCCGAAGTCGTCTTTCGTGGCGGAACCAGTCTCGGCGTTCAACGTACAAGCACTGCCATATGTATATTCAGGGACTGCTTGCCCTTCCTCTCCCAATGTGTCTGCCCTCTCGGGTTCCGAGTTGGGTTTCAAGTGTTCATCCCCGATTTGCTGAGTCGAGTCCTCGGACGCACTGGTTGGCACACTCGACCCAGCGCGTGAACTGTTATGCCTTGGCTGCGCCACGGCGTCGAGTGCCATGCCAGAGAATGACACTCTGGAGCTGGCTGGCAGTGGTTCGAGACCATTGTTCGGACTACGAACGTATAGCTTGAGGCTTCCACTAGCATCACCCACCTGGTTCCTGGCTGCTAGAAGCATGTCGTTGCTAAGTTCTTCTTCGTGGTCTTCTCTTCCTAGTGAAGTAAGGTAGAGTGAGATAGTATCACTGTCTGGCATGCCTATGTTGTAGCAGATGACTAGTCGCAACTGTGCAGCATCTTCAACATCGGTGACATCGATGAGGCGATAGTTCCAGCCATCTGGCGTCACAAAGACGTACTTCTTGTCTTTGGACACAGGAGGGCCATCGGCGGTTTCGACATCCACGGATTCCACGGGCAGTTCGGGCAGTACCATTGAGTCTGAGTGTAGCTCCTGTATCATGCTTGTTGGATCCAGCTCGCACAGTAACAGATCGGTAAGTGATTCTTGATCAGTATAAACTGATTTACGTCGCCTTCTGATGGGTCTCGCGAGAATCCCGAGAGCGCAGATCAGAGCTTTGCCCTTCTCTAGCACGCCAGGCTGCTCTTTACTGTAAGCTTCCTGCAGCCTCGTCGCTTAACTCCTCGTTGTCAAGGATTGATTTTTGATACAAATGCTGAAGCTCTTGTCGCAAAGCTGATATTTCTTCTTTCACAGCTTGTATCCGTGGCGCTTCTGCATCGTGAGAGACAGGCAGCGAGATCTGATCGGGTACGAATGGCTCCGCGTGCGTGATGTCCAGACGCCAGAGAGTTTCGCCTGCGCACAGAACGAGTTCTGCCTCAACTGAGATTGTTCTCCCACGTTTCAGTTGAAACAGGTTTGCGCTTCCGGCGTCCAATCTGCGCATATGATCATTCGAGTACGCTCCCGAATCGTAATCGTGACAGTAAGTGAAGACGCCAGGCGGCACAGGCCTCTCATCCAATTCCACGTGTAGCACTACCGCGAATGTTTCAAAGCTTAGACACAAGCTTGCAGCGGGCATGGAGCGGTAGAAGTGTTCTGTCAGTCTGACTCTGCCATAGTTGCGTTGCTCGTCAATCCATTCGACACCGGACATCTCTGGTGCCTCGTGATCTCGCCTCGAAGGTCTGATATCTCGTAGAAGCGACCATGCTCCAGCACAACGGATTATGATGTCCCGGGAACTTGTTGGCCAAGTTCCGAAAGCCTTTCGCGCTATAATGATCTCCATTGGCTTGAAGTCTTTCAACTCTTCTATGCGCATGGTCGTAGGCCATCCAAGCCTGTCGTAAACCACTTCTCCTCGACTAGCCTCGAGCTTGCCGTTCCTCATGACGTAGACCTGAGGTCTGGCTCGTAGCTGCAACACGACCCGATGAGTCTCTCCTTGCGCAGGACAACAATCCAGCGCGGCTAGTAGAGCATTTTGCTGTGTCAAATCTTCGCTGCGCGAAGAAGGGTTTCTGCCGCAGAGGAGAGTGATCATTATACCCTTCTTCGATATATCAAAGACTCCATCTGCTGCCGTTGTCGTCTTGGTGATATCCCCGGCGGAGCGGAATTGCTCGGGTGAGGATGCCAGTGAGTCGTTGCTACTTCCGAGTCTATTGGGTGTAGGGGCCAGAATAGAATGGTCGCGATCCTCCCAGTTTTCCGCATGAATGATCTCCTCTTGTAACCTCTGAAAGGCCCGGGCGCCTTCACCATACATCAAGGGTATGTTAGCATTAAAAATACCGAGGAGACAATATGCCTGGTCTTCCAGCCTGGATGTCTTGCGTGTGGACGCCCACGACATCCTTTGGGCTATGCTATGACGCTGTAATGTGTCGCGGTTTCTGAGAACCTCCACGGAAATTCCACTTATCGGGTACAATATATTCACAACCTCGTCTTTGATACCCAACGGATTCCATACAGAGTCGTAGAATTCGACTCTGCGCGGAGCAATCAGCTCTTGCAAGGTCCAGCCTCTTTTGAACCAGCGACTTGTCGCGAGTGACTCTCGCATTTTGAAGAACACCGACCGATCATGTACATCGGACACCTCTGCCTCGGGAATCGTAACGTCGGCCAGATACGCGTAACACACCCTAGCTTCATAGTACCAACGATACATGGAGTTGATAGCCTCGGAGAGTTCGGCGCTGCTTCTCTTGTCAATACAGCATGTATCAATCCAAACATGTGTTATGCCATCCTTAAGTAGTCAGCCTACTGCAGTAGCTTCACGAGATTATCGTTCCTCCACGGACTCACAGCATACCTTCAACGCTTGATCACAGGTATATTCAACCTTTTGATACCCCTTCATTTTCATCGCATCGGGTTGATGGATGTCATCGAAGCTGACTTCATCTTCACCCCATGTGTGAGAAAGGATTGCATATGTGGCCGGCGTCTGTCCGTGATCGATGAAGTTCTCCAATTGGCGCGTTCGGGCATTCAACAGCCACATGTTGTACTGTTCTGAGGTAAGAAACACTGTCGTGAAACATGGACAGCACGTTCAGGCTGAGGAGATGTCGAGTCGAAACCATGGTGGAGTGGAAAATGAGAAGAGGTAGAATGTCAAGAAAAACGGCGGGTATCCTTTCGCGACGATGGTAAGGCTGAGGGAACAAATCTTCGCATCAAGCCGCCGAGTAGGCAGCGAGGCTGTGCTGTGCTGTGCAGCGCAGCTGGAGCAAGCATGGCAAGTTGGGCACCCATGTCGATTTCCCCTCCAAGACCCATCGCGCTCGGTATGCCTCGAATGCATTGTGTATGCATCTCCACCTCAACAGGTGCATCTACAAGCTGAACCTTGTCCTGACCTTCTCGTCGCCTGCCTTCCACTGCCACTCCTGCCCACTAGCCTTCTGTATCCCCTTATCAACTCTCCTTAACTTCATTGTGAATCTCGGTCCCAGGTCTTGCAATGGCACTTTGATATCCTCCGCGCCTTTCATCGGCTTTCCATCGGCCCCTTGTATAGACTTCTCTGTGGTTCTCTTATCACGAAACACATATCGATGTCTTCTGAAGAAGATATAATCTCTCTGATTATGCAACGTCACAACCTGACGCCCTTGAATTTCCGGCCGACTCGGGAAGAGCGATTTGAAAAGATGTGCAGTGAGGAGGCCGAGTGGTGTTCGAAAGCCGTTGAGGATTAGTTCTGGGTAGTGGTTTGTAGGATTTCCGTGGCCAGGGAGTCTGTTGCCTGGGATCCATTTCGAAATGCTGAAGTGGAACATTGGACCATTGGGAAGGTGGACGATGTCGATACCTTTGGGTCGCTTGAGGTCTTCGTTTAAGACTACTACGTGCGTGTAGCCTCGTTCAGGATTGGATGCGTGTGAACATATTTCGCGGACGCTGTATTTGTAGCCGTGAAAATGTGCTGTTCGTTTGATGTATTTGCTGTTGGGGAAGAGTCCGGTGAGTATTTCGGCTTCGTGGTGTAAGGTGGAGTTGATGGATGTGGTTATGAGGACTTTCGGTTCTCGATCTGTATCTTCGAACAGGCTGGGAAACTTCGCTTTGAGCGCTTCGGGTCGTACTGTGAGATCTGTAGCGCCGGTCGCTGCTGAAGGTGCTATACTCGGCGCTTCGCTCGGTGCACGTTTGGCTGATTTGCGCGATATTCCATCCTCGTCCTCCTCTTCTTCGTCGTCGTCGCCTTCCGAATCGGAGTCCAGCATACTATCGTGGTCGTCTTCATCATCCTCATTAGGCAGTACATCATCTGCGTCGGCATCTGGCACGTCTGCGTCGTCCTTGGCCTCCTCTGGCAGTAGTTCTGACACATCTGCCACGCTTTCCAGTTTTCTCCGCTTCGGATCCAGAATATCGTAGGCTCTCCCAAGACCAACGTCATCCTCGTCGCCTGAGTCTACCTCGTCCCATGTGCGCTTCTGGTCAATCGTCGCTGGCACATTCTTCGCCAGTCTCTGCTCTCGCAAATGTGGGTTCTTGTCTTCATGTCTGCGCCGTCGCATGCGCTCGTCTCGCTTCTCATGCTCCTTTTCCTTCTTGTTCTTCTGATGTTGCTCATTTCGCTTCAGCTTGTTGCCAATCTTATTCGGATTGAAGGACCCCATCTTTGCTCAGCGGGTGTTGTGTTGTTTGAGGTCGCAGAGAATGATTGTCGGGGAACTTTTTCGACACGCACCGCCACCAAATCGATCCATGGATGTGCCACAACCTTAAATTCGACCCTTGCTGTTCGACAAACACCATTTGACGTTGAAAGAGTCACACATATCAAACGCTCTTTCACCATTATTGAGGTCAACACCGAGGAACGGACACCGCACCTGCTTCTGGCGTGAAGAATAACACACCGCTCGACTCATGCTCTGAATGCTCGCTAAATTGTTCAAACCACGCCATTTCTCAACTTCAAGAACGTTACAGAAATTCCAGGTGCAAGTGCGGAAGAGGACTCCGACCATGGCTACCGACTACAAGACCTCAAAGGGTCAGCTCTTCGACAGAGATACATTCGAGTCCTGGAACAAGCGTAAGGGATTCTACTGGCAGTCATTCGAGCCCTACGGTGCCACCAAGGGCCTGTTCGACTACGGTCTGGCCGAACCCCTCGAAAATGAGATTCTCACCATCTGGAGAGATCACTTTATCCGCGAAGAGGATATGCAGTCGCTCAAGACTTCTATGCTCACGCCATACAAAGTGCTCAAGACCTCTGGCCACGTAGACAAGTTTGCAGACTTTATGTGCAAGGATCCTAAGAGTGGTGAAATCTTGCGAACGGACCACTTGATCAAGGATGTCATCGAGACTCGCCTGAAGGGTGATCGTGAGGCTCGTGGAGAGAAAGTTGAAGAAGTCGACGACCCAAAGAAGAAGAAGAAGGCTTCAAAAGTTGCAAAGACAGCTGTGAAGCTCGACGATGCCGTGATCAAGGAGTACGAGCATCTTCTTGCCACTCTTGACGATTGTAAGCAGGATGACTTTGCCGATATCATCAAGAAGCATGACATTCGCAATCCAACTACTGGTAACGAGGTCGAACCTCCAGTTCCTGTGAACTTGATGTTCTCAACTCAAATTGGTGCTTCTGGCAAAGAGCCCGCCTTCCTCCGCCCTGAAACCGCTCAGGCTCAATTTCTGGCATTCGAAAAGCTCGTCGAACTCACTGGTGGCCGCTTACCATTCGCATCCGCTTGCATTGGTTACTCTTTCCGAAACGAATTGTCCCCCCGCTCTGGTCTCCTTCGTGTTCGGGAGTTTCTAATGGCCGAAATCGAGCACTATGTCGACCCAGAAGGTGGCAAGAAGCACCCAAAGTTCGATGATGTGCGCAATGTCAAGCTTCCGTTGCTTGCTCGGGACGTACAGCAGTCTGGTGGTTCCACACCTACCGAAATGACTGTTGGTGACGCTGTGGAGAAGAAGGTCATCGACAATGAGACTCTTGGCTACTTCCTCGTCCGAATCATGCAGTTTATGCAAGAGATTGGTATCGACATGACGAAGCTTCGTTTCAGACAACACATGGAGAACGAGATGGCCCACTACGCTGCCGACTGCTGGGACTGTGAGCTCCTCAACTCATATGGCTGGACAGAATGCGTTGGTTGTGCTGATCGCAGTGCATTCGATTTGAGTGTACATCAAGAAGCTACTGGGTCGAATCTGCGAATTCGGGAAGATCTCCCGGAGCCTGTGAAGTCCACCGAATGGACTGCAGAATTGAACAAGAAGGCCGCTGGCCCGATCTTCAAGAAGGACGCCGGCAAAGTGCAATCAGCACTGGACTCGCTCTCACAGGAGCTGAAAGAGAAGCTCAGCATCAGCTTGAAAGATGAAGGTAAAGTCGAGATTGATGTGCCTGAATTGCCAGAAAAAGTCAAGCTTGGCAACGATCTCGTCAAGTTCGAGCAAGTGACCACCACGAAGACCACACGCGAGTTTGTACCCAACGTGATTGAGCCATCTTTCGGTATTGGTCGCATACTTTACAGCTTGCTCGAGCACGTCTGGTGGGCACGTGAGGGTGACGCTGCACGTGTAGTGATGTCTTTCAAGCCTTCTGTTGCTCCCATCAAAGTCCTCATCGTTCCACTGCAGAAGGATGAACGCCTCATGCCTACAGTAAAGGCGCTGGAGAAGCGATTGAACAAGGAGAAGATCTCGAAGAGAACCGATACGGCTGGTGTCAGTATCGGCAAGCGCTACTCTCGCAACGATGAGGCCGGTATCCCATTCGGTATCACAGTCGATTATGAGAGCTTAGACGACAACACCTTCACGCTGCGAGACCGTGATTCGACGAAGCAAGTCCGTGCTAGCATGGATGACCTCGTCGACGCCATCCGGAAGATGATTATGGGCACAGAGACATGGTAAGTGCAGATCAATGTGTCTTTCTGAGCTCGCAGTCACCGCGGCGCCGAACTCAGCGACAACCACAACAAGACGCTCTCGCGTTTTCAGAGGTACTTGCTAACTTTGATCTAGGGCTGACGTTCAGAAGCGTCTGCCGGCGGTGGAGAGCAAGGAGGAGTAGAGTTGTCTATGAGTATGGAGACATGGTAAGTGTGTCGATGTCTCTCTGAGCTCGCGGTCACAGCGGTGCCGAGCTCAGAGAGGCCATTGAAAGAAATTCTCGCGTTTTCAGAGATACTTGCTAACACTTCTACCTAGAGCCGATGTTCAAAAGCATCAACCAGCAGTGGCAGCGGTGGAGGTAAAGGAGGAGTAAATGTCACAGGGCTGGCATGCACTGGGCCTCTTCGGAGAACATTGTCCAGCACGATAACAAACGTCATGAAAGAGATGGAGATGCATACTCATCGCTCATTGTCACACGGCATATCAACCCAATACATCATGCGAACACGCGATGCTCCACAAGTCTGCATGTGATGAGGAGACATTGTGGACTGTGTGGTTGGTATCCGCTAGGTAGCTAGAGGCACGTGCAATTGAATGCTCCCACGGCACAGTCTTCGTCCCCTTCCAGACAGTACTAGAACGCTAGCAAGAATACCTGCGACACTTAGGAAGCGAAGATGTTCCGGTGAATCCCACGAGTTTATTGAACCTTGCGTGAATATATCAGACTGTACCGCGTATAGATAAGACCTTAGACCCTCGCTTTTTCTAGAGGTTTGCCATCCACGACAACAGCGACGTTTGACGACCCTACCTACCGAACCCCATTGAAGAAATAGGTGCCAAATACTCGTCTATCTTCAGGCTATAAAATGATGGAGTTTCTATGCCGTAGAGCCAACAGTACGCCTAAGAGAGCAGCTTTAAGCATACAAAGATTTCGTGCTGGCCGCTCCTCTCAGAAATGCCAAGTGTCGCAGGTATTGTTGCTAGCGTTCTACCACTACAACACTACTACTACAGGGTTCGCATCGTGCGGCTGTACCGAAAACGCAAGCAGCCTGCCAGTCATGTTTGGTAGTTCTGCCAACGCACAGCGGGAAGTCGATTGAGCTGCTCCTTCCGATGCCGATACACGCCAGTCTATACAGGTGATGCCAGCTCATTCATATGCAGCCAAATGTGCCTCCCGCTCTCCCCATGCGCATTGCAGCCTCACGATCGTGCTCTGCCACGCGAAGTGCGTGGGCGCAGTCAGTGTGGGGACGGTCAAAACAGTGTTCTCGTCATATCCTTCACTCCCTTGGTTAACAGGTCTGAAGGAGTGGTTGCAAGCTGCAAAAATTCGCAGTTGGCCACCTCATGCACGTCGCACTTCACCGCCTTTGCTGTGTTCTTCTCGCAAAACACCGTCCTACAAACCATACAGCGGTTCTCGTGCAACGTCTAACCCAGCAGCCAGCGATCCGGGACAAAGTTGCAGAACCAGCGACTCGAATCATTCGTCGAGTTTGTTGTGTCTCCGCTCACTCAGAGGCCTCTGCCTTGGCAAAATCGAGGCGCCCGTCCCTTCCTCGCAACAGCCTCATTGGCCCTCTCTACCACCAATCACTAACCTCCAGGAGTTCAAGGACCTGGATCGCAACGTCACTGGCTGTGAGTATCGACTGGTTCCCCATGGCAGCGAGTTATTATTGTTTACGCCGTCATATGATGGCGATGACCACCGCAGGTCGCATCGCGCGAGGCTGTCGCAAGAGACGAAATGGCCATCGTCGCATGCGCCGAGGTGCCATCGTGTAAGAGATATCGCATTGACGGTGGCTAACGCGTGAGATGCAGAGACAGCGATACGATACAGACATCCCATACGACCCATAGATCTATCTTCCATTGGCAATCAAGCACGCGCCACGCGCTTCAGCTAGCTACACGAAGCAGCTCCTAGATTGCAACAGCGCGTTCGAAACCCGCGACACCCATCGCCGCGCCGGTGTGAGAGTCCGCAACGAGCGAGGCGCGTCTCAACTACCAATAGCCGTCAGCGCATTGCTGTCGCGAACGTATCGAGATGCAGTACGGGGGAGTTCCACCGCAGCAGCAGCAGCCTCCTGCGGCCGCACCCAAGAGGTACGATGGGAAGAATGGTGCACCTCTGTACGATGCGTCACACGGAGGACACTATGGCGCAAGTGCTGCCATTGCAGCTGCTGGACACCCACCCCCTCCAGAGACATTCACAGGACACTGGCAGAATGTAAGAAGAGATCGCGTCCAGCTTTGTGATCGCGTACTGACATCGTTGTGACTAGGTATCGCAAGGACTGCAAGGACCTTATCGTGACATTCTCAATACATACTGGCAGAACCAAGTGACCAAGCTGGAAACTGAAGAACACGATTACAAGCTACATCAACTACCACTGGCACGTATCAAGAAAGTGATGAAGGCCGATCCTGAAGTGAAGATGATCAGTGCAGAAGCGCCTATACTGTTCGCCAAAGGATGCGACATATTCATCACTGAGCTTACTATGCGAGCCTGGATACACGCAGAAGAGAACAAGCGCCGAACCTTGCAACGTAGTGATATCGCATCAGCACTGGCAAAGAGTGATATGTTCGACTTCCTTATCGACATCGTCCCCAGAGAGGACGCTCAACCCGCACACAAGAGACGTCCAGAATACAACCAGCCAGTCAGCTATCAGGATCCTTCACAAGTACAAGCTGGTCAGCCTATAGAGCAACAGCAAATGGGTGGCCAGCCAGACTTCGGCAGCGTGGACCAACAGCACATGCAGCAGCAATCACAGTATCAGCAACAAATGGGCGCATATCCGCCACCACAGCAACAACCACAGTATGGAGGACAAAGCATGTTCGACCCCAACATGTATGGTGGACAACCTGGAGCATATCCCATGGGACAGATGCCAGGCATGCCTCAACAGGGTGTAAGTTGACACGTATCGTCGAGTATAGAGATGGCTGATTGACTGACTGTAGCCTTAGATGTATCCTCCACCACAACAGCCCCAACATCCGCAGATGGGCCAGCAATACCAACCCAATCAACAAGGCGGCGATGAGCAAGACGCGGATGGAGAACAGGACTTTGGTGGTGGAGCTGGTTAGAAGCTTGCTGCGGGTGGTGGGTCTGGTTAGAAGCCTGCTCCCAGGAACGATTCGATTGCGGGCGGCAACATCGATGCAGCTTCATACCCGCTTCAATCTGTTGGCATCTACAACACTGACGATGCGGGCACCAAAGACAACCAGATGCTTCTTCAACAGCCGCTCGATGCTTTTGGACCTCCGATTGCCAATCCTGATGTCAATCTCAGATGGAAAGCTGGCAAGGGAATGGGATATCCACCGACTGACGGCGTCATGCCACCAGGGTTGAATAAGCTGTTGAAGAAAAGGAAGCGTTGAGGTTTGATCTATTCTTGTAATGACTTGGTAAATAGCCTTGATATCACGAAAGCGACATGATACAGCAGAAAGCAATGTTTCTAGTCTCCATGCCCTGCATGATCACGAAAACGCTGGCGTGTAGCGGTTTGGCGGGGTACGAGAGCGTGGGGCGCTGATCCGGACCAAGAGACTCAAGACATCCTCTCGATCCACGAATCCTCAACTCACGACTTCTTCTTCTCATAACTTACCAAGCTCTCGAGACTCAAAACACCCTCTCACGACCGAAGGATCGCATTCACAAATCGCAAGTATGGTCAAGGCAGGTGAGAAAATCTATATCCCGCCTCGGTCTTTGAGTGCTTCTACTGCAATGGAGATGCTCGGAGAATACCTATACTACAACAAACAATCCGCTAACACACGATTCTACAGTCGTCGCAGGTGCTTCCGGTGGTATCGGACAACCACTTTCCCTCCTCCTCAAGGCCTCTCCTCTCGTCGACCACCTCTCCCTCTACGATGTCGTGAACACTCCAGGTGTCACCGCCGATCTATCGCACATTTCCTCCATTGCCACTATCGACGGCTACCTCCCTGACGGCGGTGAGGGCATCAAGAAGGCTTTCAAGGGAGCTGATATTATTGTTATTCCGGCTGGAATTCCTCGTGAGTACACACCTACAATCGCCTCACTTGGATATGCGGAAGAAGTCGGGATATTGGATATGAGCTAGTGCAGTATGGCTATGGCGAGTTCCGCTGCTGAGCTTGACGAGGCAGCATGGAGCAGTTGAAGAGCCGAGCAACAAGAAATCGCGGCTTGTGACAGAATGGCTAACGAAAGGACTTTCTTCCACAGGCAAGCCCGGTATGACCCGTGACGACCTCTTCAAGATCAACGCCGGTATCGTCCAAGGACTCGTCCAAGGCATCGCCGAGAACGCTCCAGACGCTTTCATCCTCATCATCTCGAACCCAGTCAACAGCACTGTACCAATCGCTGCCGAGGTTCTCAAGAAGGCTGGTGTTTTCAACCCAAAGAAGCTCTTTGGTGTTACCACGCTTGATGTTGTTCGATCGGAGACTTTCGTGCAATCGCTCACTGGCGAGAAGGACCCAAGCAAGACTGTCATTCCAGTTATTGGTGGTCACTCCGGAGAGACTATTGTGCCTCTGTTCTCGCAGGCTAAGCCAGCTGTGAAGATTCCGGAAGATAAGTTGGATGCTCTGACACACCGTGAGTCTTTTCCAAGCGAGCTTAGAGACTTTATTGAGCATCTGCTAATAATGTGTTCTTCAAGGCGTCCAATTCGGTGGTGACGAAGTCGTCAAGGCAAAGGATGGCGCAGGTTCCGCTACCCTCTCAATGGCCTACGCCGGTTTCCGCTTCGCCGAGAAGGTGATTCGCGCCGCAAAGGGCGAGTCCGGCATCGTCGAGCCAACATTCGTCTACTTGCCAGGTGTTGCAGGCGGTGACGAAATTGTCAAGGAGACTGGTCTTGAGTTCTTCTCCGTGCCAGTTGAGCTTGGCCCATCAGGAGCTGAGAAGGCGATCAACATCGTTAAGGAGGCTAACGAGTACGAGAAGAAGCTTCTGACGAAGTGCTACGAGGGTCTTAAGGGTAATATTGAGAAGGGTATTGACTTTGTCGCAAACCCACCGGCGAAGTCGTAGAAATACTTCACTACTCATGTTGAGCACGGTATAGCTGGAGATGGACCTTGGGGACCTTGATGCTCTGGCTGGTGACGGTTGCGTACAAGCACACTGGAGATGATGATGATGGGACACTGCCCTAGATAGCGTATAGGAGTGCATAGTGGATCTCGAGATTAAAAGCTGTCTTGTGATGCTTGTGGTCTCTGTCCGATGCTCCATTCCACTTGACACTCATCTCTGCAGACTGACATCGACTACGCTCCCTGGGGCGTCACTATCTGTGCCCGCATTCGAATCAAAGCGTGAGGCACTGACCCGTCTCCATGTTGGAGTCTGTTAATCGTCCGTCGGGCTGGCACTTCCTCAGTATCGGATCCCGTCCTCTCCTCACTTTCACAGAACCTCGATGCTCTCCTCGATGCGTCTCATGCCTTAGATCCTTTCGTCTTGATCTGGAAAGTCGCACTCGGAATCTCTGTCGTCTCAGCCGAAACAGTGACATCTACACCTAGTCCCTGTAGCGCTCCTCGGATCACTCCGCAAGGGAAGTACAAATACTACCACCCAGGTTAGCACCCATCCTCGCACCGTCTTAAGAATTTAGAACATACCGCCTGCGCCCTCCTCAACGCCTCCTCTCCAGCTTTCGCTCCAGCTCTCCTATCCACTGACATCCGACTTATCGGCTGAAATCTCGCATCAGTAAGTACAAACACTCCTTTATGATTCGTCTTAAGGTTATCGATTTGTTTTCGAAAAAGTACGGTCCAGAGGTCTTTGCAGATGAATTTTATGGCGTCTAAAGGTGATTGGGGGCGGGGTTTGTTGACGCTTAATCTGTATTCATACCGTGTTAGTGAGTGAAGGGTGGAAGTGGAAGTGGTGTGGTGCTATGATGGGAGGCGTACCTACCGCTCTACCAGACCTTGTCCAACACGATATCCTAAACCATCTAATCGCCAGAATAAGGCTTCGCGTGTTTCGTCGTTGTCGACGTGTGTTGCCGTTGTGTTTGTTACTGCGCCTGTTGCTGATGTTGCTGTTGCGCTTGTTCCGGTTGCTGGCACTGCCGGAGTAGGCTGTGTTGTGGATGTGGCATTGTCATTGTCATTGTTGTTCAAGATTTTGCTTCGGCGGAACTCTTCTATGAGTGCTTGTTCGCGGGCGTGGAGTTGGTCTGTGATGCGCTGCGCGAGAGGGACGAGTTCGATGAGGAGGAAGTCGAGGCAGGAGACGTTGAGCTTGGGGTTGATGATGTCGTCTTCGGGGATGCCAGACGGGTTGGGCTGTTTGGACATCGTGGAGGTGTGCTATTGGCGTTCACATGTTGTCTGTAGTGTAAAGGACGGTATGGTATGGGCCATTGGTGTGGCATGTGAAGATGAGCGGGAAGTGGGGCGATCTACCCACTGTCTTCACTTCACGGAATGACCTCAGATCTTCCATTGACAAGATCTTCACGTCTCGTGGATTCATGTCCAATGCCAACCTAGCACGTATGGACAGCATCAAGAAGAATCTGGACCATCTGTCGCGATTTCGCAGGCGTGAGCAAGACTCCGGATGCAAAGAATGGACTAATTCCAGTTACGTTCATGGCATGATGGCAGGCGAGATCTACGATATGGGCGTAGAGCCTACCTGGATCTGCATTCGATGATCGCCCAGATCTCGAGCTAACGAGCTCTACTCAGCTATGGGGATGCTCTCATCTGCGACAAGAAGCTGGTCGGCACAGTAAGCCCACGTCTCGCTACACAGGCACATGTGAGCTGCTGTTGCAAGTCCTAGCACTCTATACAAGCGATGAGCCCAAGTACGAGGGCAGACTCGTAGCCTTCATAGCCCCTGCAAATCCAGGACTCAACCCGTATGTTGGACTACAACGTGCACCATTCAGATACCAGTCTTCGTCGTCAGATGTGCCAGACGGGACATGTCCATTATTGTGTGGTGGTGATGCAATGGAGTTTTATAACCCTGAAGATAGATGAAACGAGAGGGCCTACAACTACGGAAGTGGGACTTTGTTTAGGTTGTATGCAGTCAGCGATGAGTCCTGAAGATATCAGATCTAATAGAAGATCGCTGTACACATTCTAAATCCTTCTCCTGATCTGACGAGTCCAAGACTTCAACCCATTTCTGCGCCTTTGCAACCTTACACACTCACCAGCAAATACAGCATGTGTGAGATCCATCAACTAACATCAAGTTTGAAGGAAGCTTCTGGAATAGCGGCTAGTTCACGATGCTAATAGTGCTTCTGCGAGAACTCCTCCAACGTAGTGAAACGGAAATCCGGCAAGAGACGATTCCATGTATCCGAGACAGCGTAGCCACCCAAGTAGATCGAGTACATTATTTTCGCGTTGAATGTGCGACTCCAAGACTCTCTAAATTGCTCCGGAATAGCAGCATGATTGAAATCAGCGACCCAAGAAGTAGGAAGGCGACCAGATCGCGCCTGCGCCAATGTGACGTACTCAATTTCGAATTTCTTGCCTGCAACATGACAAGAGTCAGCATCTGTCTGTCTGTCACGAACCGCGTTTCGCCGTGCTTTTCTCTTTTTCTTACCTCGAAGTCGTTCGCCAATCTCAACTAGCTCGGGGGCTGTCAACATGGCAGAGTGCATGCCGCCATCTACAGGCCATTCCCCGGGAAAATCAACTGCTTCTGCGGCGACGGCGGCGATATCTTCTACTGTAGTCAGACCGAAGCGGCCAGGATTATCTTCCTTGAGTAGAATCGCGCGACAGTTGAAGAAATCTACTTGCATTCCAAGGTTTGGAAAGTGTTTGCAGGTTTGCTTCGGGTATGCGAGATAGTCCAAGGCAAGGCCTGGCATAAATCGGCAGTATTCGAGCACCTGAGAGTCTTCTGGTTAGTGGGATGCTGATGATGAAGGATAGTAGAGTCTTGCCTTGTTCTCAGCATTGATCTCTTGTAGATATGCTGAGATGGCTGCTTTGCCTGCATACCACGGAGTTCCTGTCGATGAAGCCCTATTTGGTTCCCCAGCACGTCAGGAGAGTGTCTCGTCGAGCCAAGAAAGGGTTCTGTATCATGGGTAGAACCAACCCTACCCATTCACTAGGTGCGAATCTTCTGACTTTTGCTTTCACACAAGCATCAATGAGATTCTTTTGCGAGACATTCCCTGGGTCCCTTCCAGTGATGATGAAGGAGAAGACTGTCTCGACGCCTTGTAGTGCATCAACAATTGCATCTTTCTCAGTGTAGTCCAGTTGGATGGCTTGGACGCCCTTCGGCACTGTGACTCGCGCTGGGTCCTACACACATATCAGGATCGAGCGGAAGGAAGACAGATCATGTGTGGATGGATACGTTACCTGACGCGTCAGGACAATGATTTCGTGTTTGTTCTTGGCGAGCAGAGCATCCAGGACTTCACGGCCAAGACCGCCTGAGCCTCCGGCGAGAGCTACTTTCACCATGAGAATCGTTGGTAACAGTATCTGTATCCTTCTGGAAGCCGCCTCAGATGGTCTGTTTACTATCTATATAGCTATACAGCAGCTTTGTAGTGGTGCCATACATGATACTGGAAGCTCCAAGCCCGGATGGCTTCTCGGGGATTGCATGATGGACAAAGGTAATGCGGGCGAACGAGATTCACGCGAACACAGCCTGCCTTGCTTGCATGTGGCTACTGTACACTCGTCCTATTGCGCGGATAGCCGAAAACACCGAATATAAGCCAAGAATACGAGAAACTAGCCCTCTAGGCTTGTGCAGAGATTTCTCAGATCTTGGCGAGCAATTTAGTATATAGAACGCACTATAGATTGCTTAGAACTATTAGTTGTTGACTCCTACACGATCTGATCTATATATTCAATTATTCATGAAATTGCTAAGTGATTACGTAACCGACTGCCTCGCATCACGTCCATCGAAGAAACTCCGTGAAGCCAACCGTAGCCAAGCAATGCCAAGGTTCAAGGGTGTCATTGCGTCATGTCATTCTTCTTCGCTTCATCAAACAAGTACACTAGCTTGCCATCTACATCTATCTACAACACGCCAAAGTCTGCTGTCATCTACCTCAAGGATGACAGCGAGGGCGCCACCGAAGGCGTTTGTCCCATGAGTGCTTCCCTCGACTCGACGCCATACTTCGTGTGAAGCGTTCTCCGCAATGGCAAAGTCCGCACCATGAAACACAGCAGGAACGCTACGGCAGCAAAGGCAAGCGCAACTTGCCAGACTAGTTCCAGGCTCGAGACGAAAACGTCTTTAGCCACCGCAAGTCGTTCGGGAGTGCCCCGCAAGGAATCTACAAAAGCTTTGTTTGCGTTCGAATATGCTTGGCCATGCGAGAGCGCCTGTCTCAAGAAATCATCGGAGACGCCATTCAATATGCTTTCGACGCGGCTTTCAAATATTGCAGCGGCGATGGCGACGCCCCACAAGTAACCAAAATTCCGTGTCGATGTGGCCAGCCCGACCGCTGCGGCGACGTCGTCTTCTGCAAGGCTTGCCAAGGCAGCTGGAAGGCAGCTCGTGAGAAGGATGCCGAACCCAAGCGCGAAGGGAATCTGCAAGCAGAGCAGATGGCTAATCGGAGAATTTGCCCGCAGCACGAGAAGCAGGCCAAATCCGATCATCAACAGTGCAAATCCTGCGAAGTGGAAGTGTCGATATTTGCCTGTCTTAGCGACCATCACTCCTGCCAAGACTCCGGCAGGAGCTGTCAAGATACTTGTTGGAAGCGACAATACCGCCGTTCGCATAGGTGACGCCCCCAAAACCCCCTGGATGTAGACACCCAGGAAGTATATGAGCCAGTATAGAAGCATGGCCTGCAGGAAGATCAAAGCGAAGATCGTGGCCGACGTGCGATTGGCCAAGATACGCAAAGGCAGGAGAACGTGGCGACGCTTCCCAACCACCGCCTCGAGCACAGCAAAGCCCACCATACTTAGGAACCCAAGCAGCAACGGGAGTAACACGGGCCAGGACGACCATTCGTATCGGCTACCAGCCCAACTTATGGCCACAAGCACGGAAGTAGTTGATGCTGTGAAGAGAGCGCTCCCATACCAGTCTATGGAGGCCAAGCGTTGACCGATCGTCCCTTGATATGGATGCTCGACGCGAAGAAATTTGATGACGATTGCGAGCGCAATGGCGGATGCCGGGAGGTTGATCCAGAAGATCCATCTCCACGAAACGTGCTGGGTGAAAGCGCCACCGACTGAGGGTCCAATGACGGTCGCCACCTACATGCGAGAGTCAGCGAGAATTGACAAGGCTAAAGAGTCGCACGTACCGTCCATGCTACATTTATGAAGCCATTGTACATGCTACGTTCTCTCACTGGCACTATGTCGCACATGATGATCGAAGACATGGTGAGTATGCCACCACTTCCTATGCCTTGGATTGTACGTCCCAGGATCAGGATGGCGGTGGAAGGTGCAGCACCGCAGACAGCACTGCCGATGGCAAACAGCATTATCGAGGTGATCATGACGGATCGCCGTCCGAATAGATCGGAAATGTGCGCGCAGACGAGACTCGTGACTGTGCAGGCTACCAAGAAAGCATTGCTTGCCCAAACAAAAAATTCTTTGGATTGGAGCTCGGAAGAAATCGTTGGTAAAGCTGGTGACAGCACGGTTGTGTCCAGAGCGCTCAAAAAGGACGAGAGGCTGAGCGAGAGGATGATCATCCAGAATCGAGCATCTTTGGGAGGCGCATTGTCTTGTTCAGCACATGCTGGTGTAGCGTCCGTCCTGATCTCCGTTACGAATGTCTGAAGCCTGACATCTGCGCCGCTTGCCTTGGGACATGTTGCCATCGTTGGTCTGGTCGACATCGAGTTCTTCGGCGACATAAGCTGAAATCTGCCAAAGTGCAGTATCCACGAAGCGTTGTTCGACAGTCAAACTCGACCTTCGAACACCTTTCCGATGCAAGTCGATTCCAGATATTGCTGCAGCGGCCAATGATTGTCAGCAGAATAGCGATCCTAGTCTTTGCGCACCTTGACCTACGATATGAAATTCCCAATGTTCTGCCAGGACCAGACTATGCTTGAGGAAACGCCGATATTAGAGGGTTTGCATTGCCTACAAGCGCTTACCCAGTACGTGTGGAACCATGAGGATATCCCGAGTAGCCGGTCAACTACCTACTTTCAGTCCTAGACTCATGGACATGCCGCAGCCTAGCCGCCACCTCAGCTATGACAACCTTCGACGAGCGTTCGATAGCAGCGCATCACGCAAATCGGAAGTGCTGATTTTCGATTGTCACCGGGCTCGAACGCGCCATAGACCAAACCTCAACTCTTTCATCTCCGGCACAGTCTGGACTTGGAAAGCTAGGGTGGTCTTATGATCCTTGGCTCCTTGTGCGGTGTTTGGTGGAACTACTTCGGACTGTGAGCCGTGGAGCTCCACTGACCGGAAAAAAAGCCGAACATAGAGTCCTTACTACCATGACCTTAATGCTTGCTCGAGGATGGTACATTTCGGTAGGTAGGCAAGCCTAGAATCCCTAGATACGGCCGTGATACTGTTGCCAAGTCTGGAGCCCTGCCCGTACATACGATCCTCATCAGCCGAAGTCAAACTAATTGATAAGACATTTAGTGACATGACGCGAAGACTGCGTAGATGGAACAACGAGTACGACAGCTCTGCGCATCTCAGTCGGACGCTCGCTCCTCAAGAAGGCTACAGTGCATGCGATCCATCGGTCCTAAGGTCGTTATTGGCCGCAAGCCTTGGTTTTGGAAGATGCCAGCTATTGTAATTCGACTTTAATGCGCGAAGGCGATGTATTGAGGGCTACCCAAGCTTATTATTCTAAGATCGCCGCTACACCGGCTACATGATACCGCCTGCGGAGGAAGTGGCTTCACTTATGAACACCAAGTACCGCCAGTGAGGAAAGTGGCTTCACTAAGCAACACTCATTCGTGATGTCCGGTGTTGCGCCCTATGCATACCTGCCCGCAACGACTTATCTTGCCAGGGGCGAGTGTCTGGCGTAACATAGACGTGTCAGGTCGGACGTACATCTGTGCCTCACGCCTCGTCCTCTATAGGCACATGGATTCTTCGACACTACTCTGCTGCTCCTGTGCGGAATCACTCCACCAACTATACACGATCAAGACTATTGCATCAAGCTGAGATTCACTCGAGACAACGTCTCTAACCACTGAGCATACGCGCGGGACCTATTTACGATTGAGTCGTATTCAATATGCCCACATCTCCAGAGCCCATCGCGGTAGTGGGCGTCGGGCTCCGCTTTCCGGGCGGCTGCAACACACCATCGAAGCTGTGGGATCTCATATGCGAGCAACGAGATGTCCAATCAAAGATTCCTGCCGACCGATACAACAGTGATGCTTTCTATGACGAGGACGGATCAAAGCCGGGATGCACTAATGTCAATCATGGCTACTTCATCGACGAAGATATCAGAGCATTCGACGCGGCCTTCTTCAGGATGAATCCAGCTGAAGTAGAAGCAGTGGATCCCCAACAACGCATGCTTTTGGAAACAGTTTATGAAGCTCTCGAATCCGCCGGCACTACAATGGACCAGCTTCGTGGTACGGATACCGCGGTATATGTTGGTTGCATGACCAACGACTATGTTGAAATGCTGTTGCGGGATCCGCTCGATTTCCCGAAGTACATGGCACCGGGCACAGCGAGGTCTATCTTATCCAACAGAATATCGTACTTCTATGACTGGCATGGACCTTCCATGACTATCGATACCGCATGCTCGGCAAGTCTTGTGGCAGTACACGAGGCTGTACAAGCGCTTCGAACTGGCATGTCTAGAGTCGCCTGTGCAGCCGGATCGAACGCCATTCTCGGTCCAGAAAACTTCATCATCGAATCCAAATTGCAACTCTTGTCTCCTACAGGAAGAAGTCGCATGTGGGATGCTGCAGCAGATGGCTACGCACGCGGAGAAGGAGCGGCTGCATTGATCATGAAGTCTCTCTCGCACGCAATCGAGGATGGGGACGAAATCTACTGCATCATTCGCGAGACGGGTGTCAACTCTGATGGCCGGACCAACGGCATCACCATGCCTTCTGCAGAAGCACAGGCTGCACTGATTCGACAAACGTACGCTCGTGCTGGCTTGGACCCGCTCAAAGATGGGTGCCAGTACTTCGAAGCTCATGGAACTGGTACCCAGGCTGGCGACCCACAAGAAGCTCGTGCCATTCACAGCGTTTTCTTTCCTGAGCACCGAGAAAAAACTGATGCCCTCTACGTTGGTTCTGTGAAGACGGTCATTGGACATCTTGAAGGCGCTGCTGGCGTAGCAGGTATCATCAAGGCTGCTGAAGCGGTACGAAGAGCTGTGGTGCCTCCGAACATGCTTCTGCAGAAGCTGAACCCAGCCATTGAGCCGTTTGCCAGCAATCTCATTGTGCCAACGCAGGCCTCGCCGTGGCCGCACTTACCTTCAAGCGGTCCGAGACGGGCTAGTGTGAACTCGTTCGGTATGAGGTCTCTCACACCACATCAGTGTCCATGTTGCTAATGCGTCAATCGCAGGTTTCGGCGGCACCAATGCGCACGCGATTATCGAAAGTTATGATGCTCTCACAGCCGCAGCCGCAGTACGAGGGTCACATCTCAATCTATCTCCCTCGCCAGTGCTGCTGTCTGCGAACTCAGAGCTGTCCGTCCGGGCTCAAGCAACAGCCTTCGCCGACTATCTCGAAGCAAACGAGTCGACTCCTTGGCATGACCTGCTATATACTTTACAGTCTAGGCGGAGCCAGCATTCCGTTCGATTGGCCGTGTCGTCAACGTCCAGACAAGACCTTCTCCATAAGATCAGAGCCATTGCACAATCTAGCGGCAGTCTTGGCACCAACATAACAACGACCTCCTCCAACTTTCGCTTTCTTGGCGTATTTACTGGTCAAGGTGCTCAATGGGCCACCATGGGCAGTGAGATATTGAGAAACTCTTCAACAGCACAGAAGTGCTTCAAGGAACTCGATGCCTCGTTGTCTACGCTCCCAGATGCGCCAAGCTGGACTCTCTATGATCAATGCTGTGCAGGGCCGGACACTTCGCGACTTGGCGAAGCCCAAATTACACAGCCACTCTGTACTGCGGTACAGATCATGATTGTTGACCTCTTGAGACTAGCCGGGATCCAGCTGCATTCAGTTATTGGTCACAGTTCGGGAGAAATCGCCGCTGCATACACCGTGGGTGCTCTCTCCGCACATGATGCGATCCGCATCGCATACTATCGTGGCCTTTACGCCTCGCTTGCGAGAAGTCCAAATGGACAGAAGGGCGCTATGATGGCTGTTGGTCTGACATTCGATGAGGCTTGCGAGCTTTGCGAGGGCGAATTTGCTGGACGTGTCGACGTTGCGGCCTGGAATTCAGACGCAAGCAATACCCTGTCCGGTGACGAAGATGCCATCTTAGAGATCAAAGCCAGGCTTGAAGACAGAGACGTCTTTGCTCGGTTGCTCAAAGTCGATACCGCGTATCACTCGCACCACATGGAGGCGTGCTCGAGTGCATATACCAAGGCCTTGCGAGCTTGCTCGATCAAGTCTGCCAATCCCAAAAGAGGTTGTACATGGTTCTCCAGCGTCTATGGCGGACGCATTGAAGATGATGATCTCATCGCAAAGCTATCCTGCGTGTATTGGGTCGATAACCTGCTCAGCCCGGTCATGTTCCACGATGCCATCGAGACTGCGGCTTACGGAGACCTGCCCTGTAACGCTGCGATTGAAGTCGGACCACATCCAGCATTGAAGACTCCTGCCACACAAACATATCAGCGCACCATTAGTCACCAGCTCCCTTACTATGGAACTCTCTTCCGTGCACGCAACGATATTGAAGCACTTAGTGAGACCTTGGGTGCGCTTTGGGTGCAGCTTGGTTCACACGCAGTCGACTTTGTTCAGTACAACCAGGCTTTCTTCGGCACCGACTCAGTCCCCGGCCTGATAGCACTACCAGGTTACAAGTGGGATCACAGCAAGCAATTCTGGAAAGAAGGGCGCAAGTCACTAGTGTACCGCACACGAAATGAAATTGCGCATCCTTTGCTGGGGAAACGCGCTGTCGACGACATTGAAGACGAGAAACGATGGGAGAATTGCCTACGTCTCCAGGACTTGCCGTGGCTTCCTGGACATGTTGTTCAGGGCCAGGTGGTATACCCTGCTGCGGCATACTTGGTGATGGCGCTCGCGGCGTCTCGAACGCTGGTCTCGGCACCGCAAGTGGCTTTTTACGAGCTATCTGACGTGACGATCGACTCCGCGATTCTACTTGGGGAGAATGATGCCAACGTGCAGACATTATTTACGTTGAACACTGTTCCAGTCACAGAGTCTGTTTCGATTATCGAGGCTGAGTGGGCTTGTCGTTCAGTGTCCGCTGATGACCCCAAAGCAAAGTGGCGTATCAATGCGAAAGGAAAGGTCAGGCTCTTGCTGAAAGGCGAAAGTGCTGAGAAGCTTCCAGCGCGTATTGCCCCTGCTCAAACTTTACTCACCCGCGTGAGCTCGGAAAGGCTGTACAGCAATATCGAAGCATTGGGAATGTCGTATTCAGGGCCTTTCCGGCGTCTGGAAGATGTGCAGAGAAGATCGAAATACGCCACTGCCACCATGACGGGCCTTGAGACCACGGACTCTATACATCCTGCTGTCCTTGATTCCGCATTTCAGCCATTGATCGCTGCGATGGCTTATCCAGGAGACGGCTCAATGACTTCTGCTTGTGTCCCGACTCATATCAGGAGTATACGAATAGCTGGCTCTCAACAGACTTCGAACAGTGGTAGGCGCTTGATCGTGGACGCTTTCGCGACGACATCAGCTGCGCGTTCCTTCACCGGCGATGTCGAGCTGTACGATGCCGAGAGCGGGGAGGCATTGATGCAGGTTGAGAGCATTACATGCACGACTTTAAGTCAGCCCGGTCCGAGCGACTACAAAGAACTCTACACGCAGGAAGTCTGGGAACTCGACATTGCAAGCGGCGTCACAACCAACCAAGACGGCCGGACAGATGGGCCAGGAGAGCTTGATCTCCTGGAATTCTTCGAACGTTTGGCGTACTCTTACCTTCAAAGGTTCTATCAATCATTCTCAAGTAACGACGTGTCCTCAATGGAACCATACTTCACCAAGATCTTCGAGTGGCTTGAGAATCTGTTGCCAACCATCGCCTCCGGACAGCATCCTACTGTAAAGGCAGAATGGGCGAACGACGATCATGAAATGTTGCTGCAAGAAGCTTCAAAATTCTCAGATAGTGCCGAATTGACATTGCTCCAGGCTGTGGGTGAGCACTTTGCGTCCGTTGCCCGGGGCGAGACCACCATGCTTGAGCACATGATCAAAGACAATATTCTTGAACGAACATACACGGAGATGATCGGCGTTCCCTACTTGAACACCTCTATCGGCAATGTGGCACGACAAATTGCTCATCGTTATCCGCGAATGAATGTTCTTGAAATAGGTGCAGGCACAGGCAGCTTTACCAGTGGCATGTTGAAAGGTCTGGGATCGACGTTCGACACATACACTTATACGGATATCAGCTCTGGCTTCTTCGAAAGCGCTGAAGAGCGCTTCAAGAGCTGGTCACACAAGATGGAATATCGACCACTGAATATCGAAGAAGACGTTGCGTCGCAGGCTTATCAACACAACGCCTATGACATGGTCGTGGCGGCGAATGTGCTGCATGCAACCAAGTCAGTGAGGAAGACGCTGAAGAATGTTCGACAGTTGTTGAAGCCTGGTGGCTACCTCCTCCTAGTCGAGTGGACTGGTAACAACCTCGGTCGGTTCTTGACCTATGCGGGCCTTCCTGGTTTCTGGCTCAGCCAGGATGGTCGGACTAACGGTCCTACTTTGACGAAGGATGAGTGGGATGAACACTTGCGAGACACCGGATTCTCTGGCATTGACATCTGGATACCTGATATGGCAGATGCATCCAAGCATCTCAGCTCACTTATGGTCGTGCAGGCGGTTGATCACGACATGACCATCATGCGTTCCCCATTTACGGCCAACATCAACCCACTTGCAGGACATGCTATCACCATCGTTGGTGGACGTACAAGTGGCCTCGGCGAAGCAATCAAAGTTGTTTTGACCAGCAGCAGCTTTCCTGGATCCAAAATTCATCTGGTCGACAGCTTGGCGGAGCTGGTGGACGAGGAAATTGTCCCATCATTGATATGCCTCGAGGACCTTGACAGACCTATTTTACAGAATCTTTCTGCGGCCACCTTGGCGACACTACAACGGATTCTCCCCAATTGCCGACACATGGTGTGGGTGGGCCAGGAAGGCCACTTTGCTAATTTGTCGCTTGGACTCTGTCGGTCACTGGCCAACGAATATGCCCATGTAGCCTTGCAGTTCCTCAAGGTCGATGACCCTATCAATCTGGGTGTTTCCGTGCCCATTGCTGAGGCAATGGCGCGTATTGTATACTCTTCGACTTGTAGTCAGGTGTCATCCTGGCTTTGGACCTCTGAGCCAGAGCTGGTCGTCGATCAGCAGAAACGGTTGTTCATTCCTCGAGTGTTTCCTGACACTCTGTTGAATGATCGCTTCAACTCCAATACACTACCCATTCAGAAGTCCGTGCGACTCGACAGTCAGTCGGTCACGATAAAACAGACCAGCAAAGCATTCCAGATCGGCGAGCGCGATCTGGCTGACATTCGCATCACATATGCCCTTCTCCAACCAATAAGTATCTCGGGCGAGAGCTACTTCGTCAGCTATGGACATCTAATGCATCGAGAGGATGACACTTTGGTGGTGTTGTCACCGACTTGTAGTTCATCGGTCCCTGCATTCATGAACCACACCGTAAGTGTGGGCCGTCATCCAGATGCAGGAAGTCTCCTTCCCTGCATTGCAAGCAAGATGCTCGTGCAGCGTTTCCTTCAAAATTTCGACACAAATCGACCCCTGGTAATCAACGAGCCAGATGCAATCATCGGAGCTGAGTTGCTACATATGGCTGCAGAACGCGGCATCAGGACAATTTGCTTTTCCAGCCAAGGAAAGGCTGGCTGTACTCCAATACACCCATATGCCCCAGATCGAGAACTTCGACACGTTCTCCCAAGTGATGTGGGCACGTTTCTTGATTTCTCATCTGACCAGGCGTCTCGATACAAATGGAACAGAGTGCTCCCGACTCGCTGGATCTATATCATGCTCGAAAAGTTCTTGGAAGGTGAAGTCTCGGTGGAGCATTTCGACAACCTCACGACACAGGTCTTTGCCGAGAGTCTTCCCGGCATAGGAACTGCCAATGTTGTACCGATTTCCGATCTATCGAGCATGACTCCAGGAACCCTTTCGTACTCAAGCGTAGTTGACTTCTCCTCAGCCACACACATCGATGCTCTGCTGCCGCCACCAGACTACAGCCAAGCGGTGCGCAGCGATGGCACGTACTTCATGGTCGGCTGTGCAGGGGGTTTGGGTCGCGCCGTGTGTTCGTGGTTGGTGGCCAAGGGCGCACGATATCTCGCACTTGTCAGCAGGAATGTATTGTCGATCGATCAGGCTTGGTTGAATGAGCTCGAAGCCAAGGGCGCGAAAGTGGAGCTGTGCCAGGCCGACGTGTCAGACTTGGACTCACTCCGTTCGGTCCTGTCGAAAGTGAGAGCAGACATGCCACCAATTGTCGGCGTGGCGCATGCTGCCATGGTGTTGAAGGACAAAGCCTTCGGAGGTTGCACTGTTGATGATTTCGCCACTGTGTTCGGACCCAAGGTGAAAGGCACGGAAAATTTGCACCAGTTGTTCATCGATGAACCATTGGATTTCTTCATTATGTTCTCGTCCATTGCAAGTTTGCTCGGCAGTCCAGGACAATCTACCTATGCTGCATCAAACTTGTGCATGACGGCCGTTGTAGCAGAGCGACGAGCGAAAGGCCTCAGTGCTTCGGTCATCCACATCGGCGCCGTCACGGGATTAGGTTACGTTCTGGACTCTGACATCGAGAGCAAATTGTTGTCGAACTATGACACGCCAATGCCTATTAGCGAGCCCGCATTTATGGACATCTTCGCACAAACGATACTGATCGGACGACCCGATTCAGGCCACTGTCCAGAAGTCATCACCGGAGTACCGCGCTACAATCGGAGCACGATATCAGACACCAGATACGGGAGCAATCCGAAGCTTTCTCATCACATGATCGAGCAGGCCACTTCTACCACCGAAGCTTCTGCCACCGCTGTCAGCGTGCGTCAATCAGTGGATGATGCCCAGAGCCAGGACGAGGCAGCTCTCATCATTCAACGGGCCTTCTGCGCGAAGCTGGAGAAGACGCTGCAAATGCCTGCGGAATCTGTCGACTGTGCTCAACCACTACTGAACCTCGGCGTTGACTCTCTTATCGCCGTCGAGGTTCGTTCTTGGTTCTTGAAGCAGCTGGATGTCAGTCTTCCTGTTCTGAAGATTCTTGGCGGCAGCTCTGTCGGTGACTTATGTCATGAGGCGGCTTCGAAAATCTTTGCCCCCTCAAGCAAAGGGCGTCTTGATTTGGCAGATGACAACAAACTAGCTTTGTCGAAGACCGCGCTCCTTCAGATCCCATCGCACACGCAGGGCGATTCCAGCTCGGAGTCGCCTGAAGATATGGGATCTAGCCCGCCGAGCAGCGTCTCAGAGGAATGTGATACCGATCGCATCGACCGCGAAGGACCACTTGCTTATGAGCAGAGCAAGTTGTTGTCGGCATTGAAGACCTGGCGGGATCCGACATTATGCAACCTTGCAGTCATATTCAGAATAGGCGGCCAGCTGGATCTTGTCAAGCTCGAGCAGGCAGGTCAACGGGTAGTCCAGCGACATGAAATTCTGAGGACTAGGTTTGCACAGGATCCACTCACTGGCGAGATGATGCAGTATGTGATGGTGCAGAAGAACACCCAGCTGGTAGTCAGCCCAGCCATGACACCACAGGCGGCTTTCGATGCCGTACGCTACCATGTCTTTGATCTCGCTGCTGGGGAGACCATGAAGGCAATTGTCGTCCCACACGAAGACCATTCTTTCCTCGCAATCGCGTGGCATCATATTGTCTTTGACGGTTACAGCCCAGTGCCATTCCTTCGAGACTTAAACGTTGCTTATTTTACCGGGACTCTGCCACCTCTGAAGTATCAGTATCTGGATTTCGTTCATGACCAGTTGCGAAAACTTGCTCAGATCCAAGACCGTGTGGCGTACTGGACTACAGAATATCAGCAACTGCCGACCACACTCCCTATGTTTCCATTCTCGAAAGAGAAAGTGCGCCCAACGTTGCCTGCAGAGAGACCTAAGCCGCGACCGACCGTAGAGAAGTCACTCTCTGCCCAGCTATGTGCCACTATCAAGAGCGTTTCTCGGAAAATCGGTGCTACACCTTTTCATGTATACTTGGCAGCGCTCCAAGCAGTATTCTACCGCATGCTCTCCGTACCAGACGTATGTCTTGCAATCCAAGTCAACAACCGTGAGGCGGAATCAGACGATAGTATCGGAGAATTTGCCGATCTCTTGCCCATCAAATTTCACTTACAAGAAGATTTCGAACAACTGGTTCGACATACCAGAGACAAAGTGCAAGCAGGACTACGTTCGCTTGTACCTTCTCAATTCATCATGGCTGCTGTACCGGAACATCATGGCGATCTCTATCAGGTTTCGGTTAACTATCTACCTAGCCCCGTTCAAGATATATCTCTTGGTGGGCATGCAGCTGAAATGTTGAAATATAATCGGCTTGGTGGGTATGCTCGCGATCTTGATCTGGAATTGCAGAATCTTGTTGATGGGAGAATGCTTGTGGTTCTGCGAGGGAGGCAGGACTTGTATGACGAACGTAGCATACAAATGCTACTGACGATCTATGAGCGTGTTCTTGAGACGCTTGTAGAGGATACGGCACAGTCTGTGGTGGAGGTTGCTGTACCTTCTACGGCAGATATTGAGGCGTCTTTGGGTAAGTGTGATGTGCAAGATGATATGCTGCGATGTACTAATCCGAGTAACAGATGAAACGACGGTTGTACGGGTTGACGAGTGGAGCGAGCGAGGAACATGAAAGCTGGCGACTACATGTACATTAGATCAGGACGAAGGTATAAATGCTCGACCAGAACAGAGTTTGGATATGCACTAGTTCCCGTCTTCCCGCAGCCAACAGCATATCAAATCTACGCACTTGTGGCATTGTATCCGATCGTCGCAAATAGCTATCCAGCCGCTGAAATTAGTTCGTGGAGATGTGAAGTTGTTCACGATGAACGTCTCGGACAAATCTGGCACTGGCTTCTCACCACCCGTCATCTGAAGATCATCCATCAGGCGAAATGCGAAGTCCACAGTGCGCCTAATCAATGTCTGGTTCCAGTTGTTGGCAGGGCCTGTTTCGACAGTGATTGCTGGGACACCTGCCTGGACCCAGGTGGTCTCGATGGAGCCTGGCTCACCAGGATCGATCTTTATCTGTACGGTTGTCAGTCTCTCGATCACGGAGCGTCCTGTATTGGCACTTCAACCTACCATATCAGGCTGGAGCAATTCCGCCATGCGCTGTACACCTTCAGCCGCATAATCGGCATATGCCCAGAGCGGTCCTATGGATCCAGTCGACAGCGTGTCTGGTAGGAAGTCAGTCACCACTGCAGCTTAGCAAAAGCATGATTGAGCCTACGGAAGTCCACGGCAACATCAACATTCGAGGTGTTCCCCCAGATGTCATTCCAAATGGCCGAGGTATAAGACTGAATCAGACTGCCACCATCTTCGATACTGCGTCCTGGAAAGTTGCGATTGAGATCGACGAAGAAACCATTGGACGAACTGGTGAAGAAGTTGCGCTGGTTCAAGAAGTTGCCCTGAGAGTTCTGGGTCGGCAGACCGATAACTGTGCCATTGAAGTCGCCAGCGGCCACCGTGTCGTTGAGCTGCCTGAATATGGTCTGGACGATAGCCACTGGATTCAACTCGTCGCCATGTATCGAAGCAGAGAGGGACAATTTGCGGCCAGTCTCCAGCGACTCCTCTGTACCTCGTGCCACGAAGATCGGCAAGAAATAGGTCAAGCCACCTTGTCCAGCAGCTGGCGACAGCCAGAATCGAGAGACTGTATTGCTCGGTACATCATTGACGTCCAAAGACGAGATGATAGGGTATCCTTGGAACCTGTCTCCGGTGTAGACTGTTGCTGCTGACGCTCCGGAGGTTAGCACACCCAACAGTGCTATCGATCTAGTGGTTGCTTTCATGGTTGAAGGTCTGTCAAAGTAGCCACAAGAGGTAGGGATTGTCAATCTGTTGCAGTTCGGCCAACATGGATCAATGCAACGCCATATATGCAGGCACAATCGTGTGGCAAGCTAACAAACTAGACTAGCCAAGCTGATAACATCAGAGACGTTTCCTAGGTGGGAAGTCCATAAGGAAAGCCAAGGATCCTACTCGGATTCGTTCCTCTGGTCCTCACTTCACATCACATCAGACTTTGCACGTCACGTATAGCATTCGATCAGGCTCAACTTACAGCATTGCTGGTGAGCAGAGAGATCCTCGCGGGCACTCATGGCCAACAAGGATCCTGGTCGGTGAATCACGAACTTCGCATATCGCATTTAGGGCCAAGCATCGCGGATACCTGCCAAGTCGAGGATGCTCGCCAAGTTATTTCGCTATAGCCCTCCACTTGCCTAAGCCGACTGTGGGATCACTAATACTATCGCCAAGCTAGAACAGACCTCCGCTGAAAGCATCTGCAGCAAGATACGACGTTGAAGCGATGCAACGGTACTTTGTACAAAGGATATGAGCACTCTAGCTCGGAACCTGACCACCTTTGCTGAAGAAGATATCAACGACCCTTTACTGCAAAATGCATCCAGTCCTTTCGTGGTCTTTAGTCCTTGGCCTCGCACAAGCAACGCAGTACGGCAGCAACCATGTCTCTGTTCGAAAAGATTCGCCTCAAGTTGCAGCCAACTTTCCAGATCCCGGCGTGGAACTACTCTCTCCGGCATTCTTGCTCAACGACAGTATTCCAGCCGCATTTGCGATTGGCACAGTTGGCCCAACCAGCGATGCCCAGCAGGACTTCTTCATTCGATCTCTGGCAGATAGCAACGAGTGGCTGAGCTATCACCCGGCGACCTACCAGAGTGAAGAAGGTCGGTCGTTTCCTTACGTCTTCCTCACGACCAGCCTAGCGAACAATGCTTCAGCGTCCGAGGACAAAGTCAGAATATGGATCCAAGGAGCAGTGCACGGCAATGAACCAGCTGGAGACCAAGCAGTGCTGGCTTTTCTAGGCAAATTGAATGCAAATCAAACATGGAGATCAAAAGTCCTGGAGAAGGCCGACATAATGATTCTTCCACGCTACAATCCAGATGGCGTAGCTTACTTCCAACGAACACTGGCGACGAATTACGACCCTAATCGGGACCATACCAAACTTGCTAGACAACAGACACGAGACATCAAGAAGACGTTCTCCGATTTCGCTCCACATGTTGCTATTGATATGCACGAATATACCGCTGGAGCTCTCTGCGGAGGCCGCTATGTCCCAGGCGCCGATGCGCTATTCAGTGCAGCCAAGAACCTCAACATCAATGCTGGGATACGACAATTGTCAGAAGAGCTTTTCGCTCCAGCCATTGGTGCTCATCTCGAAGCTGGCGGGTTCAGATGGGAGCCATATGTGACTGGCTCGACTAGTACCAACCCCAACTCTACAGTAACATACTTAGAAGCTGGAAGTGATGCCAAGATCGGTAGAAATGCTCTTGGCCTTACGCAAGCCATTGTATTCCTGTTCGAAATGCGAGGCATTGGGATTGCGGATCAGCATTTTGCTCGGAGGACGGCTACTGGACTTGCTATGATTGAAGCTACTGTTCAGACAGCAGTCGACAATGCTGTGCAAGTTCGAGAAGTTGTGGAAGGTAAGCAGTAGACACCCAAGGCATCCCCTTCTCTCACTGCGTGAGCCTGCTAAGGCAACAAGCTGAAAGACAGGCCTGCCTGAGACATATTTGAATCTTTAGAGATATTTGCTAACCTTCTGATTACTACATTCACAGGAGGAATTACCGAGTTCGTCGACAATTCCGCAGATATCGTGGTCACAGACTACAGCAACAACTACACGAGGAACTGGACGTTTATTGAACATGATAGTGGCGATTTGGTACAAGTCCCCGTCAACTTCTTCAGCACGACACCAGTCATTGCCAACCTCACACAATTGCGACCTGAAGCATACTTGATTCCACGAGGCTGGTCAGACCTAGCTGACCGCTTACGTATCTCTGGGTTAGAGGTCGAAACGCTACAGCACACTTATCGTGGATCTGTGGAGGCTCTTACCATTGAGAGCTCGTCCTTTGATCGATCTTACTACGAAGGTACGGTTCTAGCTACTGTGACTACAAACTCAACGATGAAGGAGGTTGAGGTACCGCCTGGAAGCTTCTGGGTTAGTACGAGGCAGAAGAACGCTGCTTTGGCTTTTGTGGCGCTGGAGCCTGAGAATATTGATTCATATGTCAGCTTCAATATTGTGCCTATGGATGTTGGGGACGAGTATCCGGTTTATCGTGTCTTGGGATAGAAGGTGGTCCGGGCGTTAGGGCGATTGAGAGGTGGTGATCGAACAGCACACTCTGGAGCACTATCTGCACATTGAGCTGCAGTAGCTCTCTGGAGCCTGCACAACCAGGCTCTTTGGTGCGATGAGCGGAAAATTTGGCAGCGGTACTTGTTAACAGACAGACTACACTTTCGACGTGGACTCAGGTCACTTCGACAGAGGTCTCGATGAGTACTTGGCTGTGTTGCAAACAGCCACCGAGGCTTTTGAAGACGCTGGTGAGTGTGAAGTGGCATAATAAGCGGAAGAGCTACTAGATGTGCCACAGTGTCACAATGGACTTCAGGTCGGTTTCGCCGAACATGCCCAACTGCAGTTCTGCCATGTGCAAATACAGTTTGTGTTTAATCTCCGTGGCATGTGTGTGCGCATGGATATGCTTGCAATGCTAATCGAGATACAAAGCTTACACGAACCGTTCAGTACTGCACCGCAGCGTGTTCATCCTCTCATCATCATGTCTGCAGTATGCTAACGAGCGTCCAAGTAGCGACAAGGCCATGAATCTGGCTCCCAGCTTGCAAAGCAATCCCGTCATGGCATACCTGTTTCTGGTCCTTCTAAGCATATGTCACTACACAACAGCATACGCGATAGCACAACAACAAGACAGCATAAGCAACCCTTTACGGGTCCTAGTCGTCGGCGATAGCATAACGCACTGCAACGAAGGCGACTACACCTGGCGCTATCGCATATGGCAATGGTTCAAAGATCAAGATGTCTCAGTCGACTTCGTTGGTCCTTATGTCGGTACTGCAGAACCAGACCTTCCAGCACCGCCTCAACGACCACATCTTTATGGAACACCGAAAGAAACGCCGCCGATGAGAGTCAATGGGAAATATGGTGCTGATTTTCCTGAGAGGTAGCTGAAACTTCCGCTCTGATGATTGCAATGTTCAATGCTGATGATATGGATTTTGTGTAGTAATCACTTCGCGATAAGTGGTCGTGCAGCCGCACAAGTAAAAGACACAATCCAGGCTGTTTCAGCAGAGTACTCTCCAGATCTTGTACTCGTCCTGTTGGGATTCAACGACCTTGCATTTGCTTATGGAAATGTAACGCAGACGCTCGATAATGTCCACGCTCTGATCAACAATTCTCGAAATGCTCATCCGGAGACGGCGTTTGTGGTCGGGAATGTTGTGCAAAGAACATGGGCTGGCTCTGCAGATCTGGTCAGGTTCACGGATGAGTATAATGCATTGCTGAGAGAGCAGGCGACTAGTTGGAGTTTGCCAAATAGTCCAGTATGTGGACTTTCGACAGCTTTCGGACGATGAGATAGCTGACAGTTGGCGCTATTAGGTCGTATCTGCTCCTGTACGAGAAGAGTATGACTGTGGACCACAGTACCCAGATGTCGCAGTGGACGGCAAAGGTTGTCCAGCTGCTCACGACGGACTCCACCCAAGTGAGCTTGGCGAGTATCAGGTACTTCATCTCTCTTGCTGCGACCTGAAACTGTTGCTGACGTCCATCAAGATAGCAAGAGCGTTTTCGCGTGCACTAGTCAGTGGACTTGACATCGGGAAGAAACCGCTCGAGGTGCCAACAACGATTCCGCCACGGCCTTTACCGGCTCCTGATGGCTTCGAGATGTATCCATCACCACTCGGGGTCACAGCAATATGGGATAAGAGTAAGCTTCGCAGAGCTTAACCTGGGTGCTTCGCAGCAGCTGACGACGTACAGCCTTCGGAGCCTACACTTATGATACTGAGTATCGTATCAACAATGGATCAACGAACCCCGATCTGAAGTTTTCGCCCACAAACGTTCGTGCAAATCGCTGGGACACGCGGTGGGCTTTAGATGGCGAAACGTAAGGTTTAGCGGTAGTCTCTGACTAGTCATACAAAGGCTGACAGTGATGTAGGTATGAGCTCCGTGTTCGTCCCATCGCAGGCAACAGGAAAGGCGAATGGACAGATTGGCAATCCGCAAAGGCCACCCCAAATCTTCCAGCTCCACCAGAAGATGTGACTGTTCAGGCTACCGCAACCGGCGTGAACATCAACTGGACCATACCAATCTTCAACTACTCGGGCAACTTCTTCAACATCTACTACTGGGACGTCGATGTCAATTGCACCAATATGCTTATCGCACCAACAGCCGGTTTCGAAGGTTCTTCAGGCCATATCGACGATCTGATAGTGGGCCATCAATACAACCTCGCCATCGAAGCCTGGAACGACGAAGGTCCTGGAATACCGAAGAAGGCCGGATCTGTCGTCGTGGGTCGCATAGACTCCGTGCCTGTGCCGCGAGATAGTCAATGTCCACCGAAGGACGTAGGTACACCTCCAGCTACAGATCCCATCAGTTCGGATGACCCGAAACCTCCTCCGAAGAGTGGTCGTCGCAGATGAGAGATAGCAGAGGGGCCCTTTTTGGCTTCTTTCCACACCTTTGTCCATTATCCATCAGATCGCAGATGAGATACCATCACTTTCCAGCTTCTTCACTCAGATCCCTTCTCAGCTTCTTCAACTTTTGCTGCTTGGCAACTAAGGCATGATGAGCGGGCATTCGCCCATAGACTTCTCCCAGAGGATCATAGACTTCTCCTAGGTTCGGATTCTCCTCTCGACGAAAGTTCCCTTTCTGCATGTACATCGGCACACCATACGGAATATCTCTTTCTACCTGGACCTCGATACGCAGAACTGCAACTCGGCGAGCGTCTTCGCTAAAGAGTTCGATGCTCCGCCAAGAAGACTCTGGTTTAGCAAATGTCTTGGTCTGCTGAAGACTCATGTCGTAGCCACGAGGCCAAAGATGGGGCGAGTGCGAAGGAAGCCTGTCGAGAAAGATCTCCTCGAACGCTTCCTCGGTGTTTGAGTTTTGATATATATCAGTCCGGTAAGACGAGAATTGCAAGCCCACGTAGCTAAATAGCCACTCCAGTGGTATCATTATTGGTCAGTTTCTGTGCTCCAACTCGCATGACCTGCACTCCATCCACTGACGTAGCTCTTTCGATAATCTTAAAACGTCTGCGAAAGTAGAATTCAGGCGCCGCAGTACGAATAGCTGCTGAGCCACGGGGAAGTGCTGGAGCCACCAGCTGGGGCGGTCATCAAGGCCTCGTGGTGAAGGACATCGTCGTGCGAGCTGAAATAGTATTCGCTCTAGCAGCTCCGGAATGGCAGAAGTGCGCTGTGCTGCGGTAGCGGCCATAGTAGGCGACTTTGCGATGAGTGTCGAAGGAGAGTTGCTGAGCGGTGTACACAGTGTTTGAAGCTTTTGAAGTACTCAGCAAGCAGGTACCCATGACCAAGGTAGCTTCAAGAACTAGGTCTCCTGGCCGGTTGCCAACATCGAGACAAGCCTTGTTGACTTCGATAGAAGCCTCGTTCTCATGCCTCAACACAATCCCAGCTGCCAGGAAGTGATGCATCACCACTGACATACTTGTTCGTGAGCGGCCACTTGCAATGCTCTTGTTGGAGCTGCACACCAGACGCAATAGTATCGTTGACGAACTTCGTGCCCAAAATGCTTTGAGGCGCATGTCCTCGTTCGAGCCAGTCAACAAGTGCCGCAAGCACATTGCCATTCGGTTCGAACTCGATACCAGCAGCGCTCTTGCCACCTTGTTGTCCTATGACCCAAGCGCCTGGACCGCTGCTACAGTGTCCCATACCAGCAACGCGGAAGTAGCGTGTCCACTCGTCCATCTCAGCATAAGACTGTCCAGTACTGTTTCTGATGCGCTCGTAGAATCGTGGTGTGTTGTAGTTGGTGATCTGCTGGTCTTGTAGGCCATGGAACATGAGCAGCTTGCCACCACGCTTGCGAAACGCATGTAGATCAGCTGGCCACGTTCTGATATCGGCTGGGTTCTTGGCTTCAGCGACTGCCGCATCTTCTGTCGTGTAGCTGTATGGATCCCAGCTTGCGTTGTTATAGATCACATATTTGAACCAGTCTGAAGAGTACGGAAATGGCACTCCAGCAAGAAGACCTGTTGTTGCTGTGACTTCAATGCCGGGTTGCATGCCTGGGAAGATCAATGTGCCGTTGGGATATGTGTAGTCGCTGTAGATCTTGCGTACAGCTTCGACTTGCTCTTCATCGAGACAGTCTACTGGACGCGAAATCGAACACGCGAGAGGTGCGGGATCAAAGTTGCACAGAATAGGGTCTTCAATTATGCCATCGTGGACGCCATCCAGGTTATCGCATTGGCGAAGTACTTCGTCGTGGATCCAGGTCTTCCAGGATTCGGGACTGACATATCCTGCTGAAGTGTTCAGCGGAAAGCTCGCCCTCCAGGAGTACAGATTGTTGAAGTCCACGGCGGGCGCACCGGCCAGTACGGCATCAAAGTCATCTGGGTACTTATCGGCGGCATCGATGCCTTGCCTGCCTCCAAGCGAGCAACCAAGGTAGTACGAACTGGTGTGAGAGTGCCGATAGAACTGTTGCGTGAGCTTCTTTCCTAAAGCCACAGTAGTATGTAGACTACATTGCGATCAGCGGAGAGTGCTCAGATGCTGTGAAGGAAGACATACGAGCGATGAGCATAGTCAACTACGACGTCTTCGTTGTCGAGAGCTGTGACAAGAGTGGTGCCATTATGACCGTTGTTCGCTCCGGCAGTCACGAAGCCATTCTGGACTCCATATGCGAGGTCTTCATATCTGACGCCTAGCACGAACTGTTAACATGCTCACCTTGTCAAGTTTCACTTGATCAGCCTCTCTGATACGCACATCCATCTATACCACCATTGCCGACTGTCAGGAGTCGTCCAGTCCATACTTCTGGCAACCACAGCTCGAAGGTGATGCTCGATCGGTTCGAGGTCGGTACTGATAGAGCTACTCTGCACGAGTCTTTGCTCACCACTTGGCTACTTCTGCTGCAACTGGCGGCATTGTCCGGGAATGTCAGGTTCGTGCCAGCCTTCACGAACTCCAGGACTGTGCGGGTGGCATTCTTGATACAGCTCTCGGGCTGGAAAGAAAGGCAGCGCGCTTGGAAGTCTTCATCATGTAGGCGAGCCTGTGCCGCAGACCAGAGGCACAGAAGGAGGAAGATAAGGCTGGCCAGCATTAGAACGCGTCGAGAATGTCTTGAGCATTGCGAGACTGAATCTGGCGTCAGTCCTCTTGACATGAAGAGAGGAGTAACACTAGCACCTCGCCAAGTGCCTAAGTCGATCAATCCTGCATGTGGTCAACAACGCTGGCAGGGAATCCTTCGCGAGGAGGCCTGCATGCTACCCGAGGTCAGTCGGGAGAACATCTGCACGAATCGGCGACTGCAACTGTCGAGATGCTGATGTCGTAACAGAGCAGCCTTCGGTTCTGTGATGAGGAGACTGATGTTTCATGTCAACAGGAGGGAGTAGAGATGGAAAGTAAGTTCGATGGGTGACTTCGGTGCACCGCCAAGCAAGAGCGGGTCAAAGCGGAAGGCAAATTCATAAGACGCGTTGATGATTCCAAGCGACGCGTACGAGAGGACAACAATATATTGTACATGCGAGCACAAGATGAGCAACATAGAATACTATCAAGAACAGATGAAGATGATGACGGAGGGCTGCACTAAGATGCTTGCCAAGATCAATGACAACTATATGAGCGGATTGGTCAGCTACGCGGAAACAATTAGACAAGAAGAGGAATGGATTATGTTGATGACTGGAGCTGTCGTGGTTCTCGCTGGGGCGATGTATGAGGAGATGAAAGAGGTTGAGAGAAAGGAGGAAGAGAAGCGCACACGTATGGAGGTTCAGAAGCAAGAGCGATTGCTGAGAATGAGGACGCGACATAGGATCAGACTGGAACGTATCCGGGATGGTGCACCTGGAAATCACTTTGCAGCACAAGCTATGTGCACGATTGAGAAGGCTAGATCTCGTCCGACGAGTCCTACAGTCGCCATATGCTCGAGAAAGCCCAGCGTCCGAAGAAGGTTGTTCACTTGAGGTCCTGGACTACTCGAGAAGTCCTATTTGCCGACCGGGGCCTATATTCACTCTCTGATCACTCTCATCAATGCGCTGGTTCCCGACCCCTGCAAGAATCGCCGATGTTGCTAATTTGGGGATTGATGTTCGATCAGCAGTTCTGCTGCACGAATGGTATCCTGGCCATTGGGTCCCGCAGTCAAGTCTCACTGCGCAAGCTCTTAAGGCTGAGCTGCACTATTTGGCAGTCTCTTTTAGTCACGACGTTGTACCAGCACCGAGCGACATCCCAATTTCTCGAACAATGACATTCATTTGGTACGGCCTTCGGCAACACCCGTACAAGATATCATTGTGAGGCGGAACCACAACCCGACCATCCGACATGATCTGGGAAAAGGGGCCATACCAGGAGACGTCATCTTGCACACCACAGTTGAGGCTGTGTATGCAAGTCAATCGTCACATTCCTGTGGTGCACCGTTTGCATCATAATCCTACTGACCACCACACGAGCTCTCTGTGCCCGTACCACGTCTCGCTCGGCCTTCGCCATACCTACCGACGGCAAGCGTTATTAGCATGGCTCGACGCGTCCACGCCTAGCACTCAACGTTGTACCTCATTTGGAACGAGGAGCGAGGATCTCATCACAAGTAGGACCTTCCTTCGCCACATTCACTCAGTACCAAGAAGCAATAGAGACCAGAATGCACCTTCAGCTTTCGGGATGCTCCATAGACCAGATAACGTCTCTGGGCTGAGAACCACGTCTTCGCAAGGGGAAACATGGTATAGCATTCAGGAGATCTTGACTTCACTGATCTAGGTCAGATGCAATCAAAGGCAAGGAGTAATATATGAAAGCCTTTGGGCGACCAGACGCTCTCCACTTGAGTGACTTCGCACATCATCCCAACGGACAGCTCTTTACCTTTCACCAAGCTCATCAAAATGCCCTTCTGGCACCAGAACCTCTCGCCCGTGGAGCGCAGACACAGACTACGTGTCCCTGCTTTCCACGTCGATTACCGGCAGACACCAGTACCTTACACTCCAGAAAGCCAGGATCCTGCAGAGAAAAGACGCAGCAAGCTGAAACCGGACTACTTCTGGGACGCGCCTTGTCCTGTCTGGAAACTGAAGACTTATCCCGAGACTCAGGCAACCGTGGCTGAAGAGGACCCTTTCTCTTGCTGGAGCACTCGAGAACCAGTCCAAGAACCCTCGGAGCAGGATATCGACGCCGAGGCAGAGCCTGAGCTACTCAGATTGAACTTCGAGTCGACCATAACGTCTGAGTATAAGCGTCACTCTGCTTGATCAGCAATGCCATGGTGCTATCATCATATCAGTCAGGATGAGAAAATCGGCCATCACGCGACAAGCACCAGTCCGACCTCTTCCTGGCGTTCTGCTAGCCGCATGCTACTGCAGCTAAGAGTAGCAAACTCACTGGCATAAGTGGACATCAGCGAGTACATGCCCGAGGCGCCTTTCTCACTCGAGACTCCAGAAGGTCTCGCACCGGCAAAAGCCCCTCATGCACACTACTCCTGGCTACATACAAGCAAATCCACCATCAATATGCCCACAGGGCTGAGATGCCTTCTTGAACCCAGAAGTGCTGCACAGACACGGAGCGCAAAAGTAGCCTGTGGCTCAGTCTGTCTTCGCACGTGTGGTCTGGACGGGAGCACGAGCAGAGGCATTCCTCACCTCATATGGCCAGCATCACTGGTTCACTGTCTTGGCGCCCACCTCCTTGAAGTCCTTGAGCACTCCGAGAAAGGCACCCACAGTAGAGCGACTAGAAAGCGAGCGTGAAGGTCTCAATGCAAAGGCAGGAGAGGATCGAGTCATGTCACTTGAAATTGCGGAAGAAGAGGGAGAAGGTATATAGCAGATGCGGTTGCGATGCGAGGTAGAGACAGAATGTGTAGACAAGTTCTCAGTCTTTCGAAGAGGTCTTCATCGCTTCACAATTTGCCATTCTACAGATTACCGAGGCTCGCATTGGTGAATGTGGAAGATGTTCGTAGACTGTTGTCTCGTGAAAGTGAAATTTGTCCCACCACTTTTGCATGAAGTGGATCGCGCGCGGCAGGCACGTCTTCCAACCTCCAGCTTCACTTGGAGGAGCAACACCATTGACACCACAGCAACCTCTCCACAACAACCACCGCGGACACAACGAACGCACCACGACATCTCCGACACGAACAGCTCTTCATACCACCACTGACTGGCACGACATCTCCTCCAGCGCTCGAGGCGCATAGCTGCGAACAGACGCGCTTCTCTCACCACGCTCGTCCCTCGCTATGGCGTCCTCAGTGTGGAATCCAGAAAACGTGACAGACGTTGCAGAGTCCGTGGGCATCGCCGCACTGAATCGCGATGTTGCGGAACATCTGGCGCGAGATGTGGAATATCGCATTAGCCAAGTGCTGGAAGAAGCGCTGAAGTTCATGCGCCATGCGAAACGAACAACTCTCACCACTCAGGACATCTCTCAGGCGCTGCGAGTGCTGGACGTCGAGCCGCTATATGGATATGAGTCAACACGACCGTTGCGCTTTGGTGAGGCCTCGATAGGACCAGGCCAGCCGCTCTTCTACGTGGAAGACGAGGAGGTGGACTTCGAGAAATTGATTAATGCTCCATTACCCAGAGTCCCGCGCGAGGTCAGCTTCACTGGTCACTGGCTAGCTGTGGAGGGCGTGCAGCCTAGTATACCGCAGAACCCAACACAAGCAGATCAGAGAGGGCAGGAATTGGCAGGGAAAGGACAAGGAGCCAACACTCTGGCTGCACTCAGTGGGAACGACAACGTGGCCGTCAAGCCGCTCGTCAAACATGTGCTATCTAAGGAATTGCAACTGTATTTCGAGCGGATCTGCGCTGCCATCCTGGACGAAGAGAACAACGAATATCAAACAGCTGCTTTTGCATCGCTCAGGTCGGATCCCGGTCTACACCAGCTGGTACCTTACTTCATCCAATTCATCGCGGATAAGGTCACACACAATCTAAAGTCTCTCTTCATTTTGGCACAAAGTATGCGAATGGTGGAATCGCTACTCTCCAACGCAAGCCTCTACATCGCACCTTACGTGTCTTCGCTGATACCTGCTATCCTGACATGCGTGGTCGGCAAGCATTTGGGCGCTCCTTCGAAAGACCAAGGCGAAGGACACTTTGCGCTTCGAGCGTTTTCCAGCAGCTTGCTTTCGAGGATCGCGAAAAAGTACGGAGATAGCTCCTCCACGCTAAAGCCTCGAATAGCCAGAGCTTGTCTGAAGCACTTCCTTGACTCGCACAAGCCCTTCGGCACCCACTATGGCGCCGTGCTGGGACTCACGACGATAGCTGGACCTGCTGGTGTGCGCTCACTCATACTGCCGAATCTCAAGGCATATGATATGCACCTCCAGGAAGGCCTCAAGGACGATGCCAAGCGAGCGCATGCGCTGAAAGTGGTGGAAGCAATCGTTCAGGCACTCGAAACGCTCGAACAGGACGCCATCAAGTACAATACGGCACAGACGAATGGGCATGCTGAAGGTGATGCGCTCAAGGAGAGACTGAATGAGTTACTGGGGGAGGCTGTTGCGCAGGCTGTTCTGGAGAAGGAACGGCCAACCCTGGTGCATGCTGTGCTGGAAAAGGACGTCGAGCTATGATGTACTGTGCTACAGTAGGAATGAAATTGGCGAACAGAAGCCGCTACCACAAACAAAAGGATGGGATGTGTGAGTCTTAGCGAAGGCGTTTTGGGTATGATACAGGGCTGTAGTAATAGCCTTCCTTCATGCATGACCTACGAAATGGACATATGAGTATCAAGCAGTACTTCCTACATTTCTATTTCAGCTACTGACAATCGCTGAGCTGGGCACATGAGCTCATCCAAAGTGCAGCGGTAATTTCCTGGTGTCATCGTCGCATTTCTGGCATTTCCATTACCTCACCCTCTCTCCTGCACTCTTGTCTCAAACGGCCTTGCCGTAGCAATCCACAAAGCCAATGTCCCCAGACCATAATTCAACCACACCATCCATGGAGCTCCTGCGCGATAGCACGCGAACAGACTAGAGACACCCATGGAAAGCACTGCGAACACCTCGAACGAAGGGTCTGGAGAAGGTGGTCGGAGGCTGCTGCGTACGCATAGATAGCATGAGGCGAAGAGGTATAGACTTGTTAGTCGATGCAGGAGTGGAGTGTCGTTCAGGTATTCGATGCTTTGTGAGATTATGACACAGATGATGAGGATGGATGTGGCTTTCCGAAGGGAGAGCGGGATGTTGTTGTTGTTGTTATTGTTGTTGTTGTCATTGTCGTTGTTGGAGGCCATGTTCGGAGTTCCTTCCTGTTCGTGAGGATAGGATATGAGTGCTGGCTGGCTGGCTGGCCTTGAGCGGGTTCAACAGCCTTGATGATGAAGTTGTATAATTCGATGCCAGTCGGAAGTTGTTTGCAGCGACGCTGATGAATTGAACAGGAACCTGGTCGATGATGATGCGATTCAAGTTGGATAGACACCCTGCCAGCTTAGTAACAACGACTGTTCACTCCCAGACACGATTCACGGTATCATGTTGCCAAGTACACAAGCAACAGGCTTGTTGTGCAAGACAGTGGAGCTTCGCGCCGATCTTCACGAGGACGGCTTCCATGTGCCTAGCTTCCGCCCTATGTCCGGGAGCGACATGCTCAAGCGACCAGCGTGATCCTTCTGAAGACGATCTCTGCGGATCAATCATGCAGTCTGATGTTTGATAGACATCATGTGTCCTGGTAGCAAGGCGAAAGGGTAGATTGCTGGGCTTGGAGCTGAACTCGTGGACTTCGACTGCTCCCAGGTCGATCTTTGCCTGATGGGCTCGACTATTGCTGAATCGAACTGGGCAACATCACTGGGAATTCCAACTACTGTGGGTTCTCGAGAATACGACAGCAGGCTTGCCAACCCAGGGTATGCCGTACCAGACTGAGAGTGTGCTGCAAGCCTGTAGGGCTGTAGACGCTCGAATGTAGGCAGTGTCCGCGGAGACGAGTACAACACTGCAATCTCAATGGGCTGAAGATCATCTCGTATACTGCTTCGCAAAGCTTAGATTTCCACGAGGGTGTAGACGAGCCACATGGTCTGTCTTTCGCACGTTGTCTAGCTCGTTGATCAGCGAAATACCAACACAGGGTAAAGAGATCTCGCGACCCCCATGCCATCATGTGTATAGACCTCCTTCTCCATCTGGTCCGACGTTGCATGGCTACGCCGATCTGTGGGCAGGATACTCACGATAGTCTGTGGACCTGCAGCAGAAGCGTAGCATCGAAGGTCAATGGTCATGACCTTTTGGCATCATCTCTAAATCCTCCGGACAGAGCGGCAGCGATGTTCTCAGAAAGTGCATTGGCACAGTCGGTGCAGTCTTGAGAGATGTGACTACAAAAGGTCAGTAATGTGCACTCACTGGAAGATGTGGCAATCACGATCACATCCCAACAGCCTCGAATCAGACTCCACAACTTTCGAATCGCACAAGATGAAGACCTTCACATCCACTCTTCTCGCGGCCTGAGCCATAGGTGCCAACGCCGCCGCCATGCCATCATCCCAACAAGTGACTACCGTCGCTGGCAAGCTGGCACCAGACAACTTCGGCTTCATCGACATCACCAATGGCATTCCTCAAGGCCCACCAGTCATCATGACCTCCGCTGCCAGGTCATCGCCCCTCGAGGCCCGCAGAAACGTCGATCACTGTATCAGAGACCCAGCACGATCCGGAGTCTGCGTCGGTGTAGCTTCAGTCCTTGCCGCAGTCGGAAGTGCAATCGCCTCAAACCTGAAAACTTCATCTAACAATCACGATTGTTCTACGCATACTGGTTCCATTGACAATGTAACTTGGTCGACATACGCCACTGGTCAGAACTGCGATACTACAGCACAACTAAGCACCATTGCTGGATCTATTGATAACTATATGAGAGCCCAGAATGACAATATCTGTGGTACTCACTGTATTAAGTTGACGCATGGGGGAACTTGGACTGGATATGTGACTTTGGCTCCCGCTGGGACGGATTTGAGTAGTTATTATTGTGGATCTTCGTCAACGTTTGGGTCTTGTGGGACTGGAGGTGAGGGTGACAATCACAACTAGAGTGATGTGATGTAGTATATGATGTTTTTGAGATGAGGTTGATGTATATAGGAGGCAGAAAGGTTGGAAGTGGAAAGAACGGACTCCAAAGCCGACGACAGCCAAGACTTTTCAATTTCAAAGCAGAAAAGACTTCTTCCTGTGACTGTGGCTTGTTGATGACCAAAGGGCGTGTTGATCAGCGAAAGGTCTCATCGTACCATAGGAAATGACATTCTACCAATATTTGAATCAGTAGGTGCTAACATTCTTCCTCCCATCTAATACTCACATCCACTCCACATCACCATGCAAGCCCTCCAAGACCACCACTCCAACAACAACAACATCGAACTGGCCAATCTCCCAAACACCTCAGCATCATCATCATCCAAGAACTCCTCATCCTCATCCCTCCCGCTAAACGCTCAAGATGCTCTCCCACCCACCGACGGCGGTCGAGGAGCCTGGATCGCCCTCTTCGGCTCTTTCCTCAGCAACATGTTGGTTTGGGGTTTCGCGCTCTCCTTCGGAGTCTTACAAGAATACTACACAACCCACGAGCCATTCTCTTCCACTCCAGGAGGCATCGCTGCAATCGGAACGACTTGCACAGGAATAATGTATCTCACCATGCCAGTTTTTCTAGCAGCTTTCCAGAGATGGCCGAGGATGAGACAGTATTCTTTGTGGGGGAGTTTGCCGGTCGTGGCGGTGAGTCTGGTAGGGGCGAGTTTTACGAATTCTGTGCCACAACTTCTGGTCTGCCAGGGAATCTTTTATGGACTCGCTGGAAATGCTCTGGTTATGCCGAGTGTGAATCTTGTGAATGAGTGGTGGATTAGGAAGAGAGGTTTAGCGATTGGGATTGCTATTGCTGGAGATGGGACAGGAGGTGTTATAATGCCGTTGTTATTGCAGGCTCTGTTGTCTGCTGTCGGTTTTCGATGGGTGAGTTACCCACTTCTTCTTAATCTGACCGATCGATCTTGACCGACTGACTGCTAATGACAGACTCTACGAATTGTCGCAGCCATGATCTGCACCCTCTCTCTCCCACTAATGTTCATCCTTAAGCCCCGCCTCCCAATCTCAGCAACACACGTGGCTCCTCCAGTCCAGATATCTTTCCTGCGACATCGCCTCTTCTGGGTCCTGCAACTCTTCAACGTTGTTCAGGCGTTGGGCTACTTCCTACCGATGAACTACCTGCCCACGATCGCAGAGGAGTTTGGCCTCGGTCATACCTTGGGCTCCCTCACTACAGTCCTAATAAACCTCGGCAGCGTCTTCGCATGCATAGGCGTCGGCTTCTTAGTCGATAGATTTGACACTCTGACTGTGATGCTGTCCGTCTCCCTCCTAGCCGCCCTCTCCGTCCTCTTCATCCTAGGCATCAGTATAGCAGTCGCACCACTCTTCATCTTCAGCATAATGTACGGACTCACGGCATCTGGTTATTCCTCGCATTGGGGTGGCCTGATTCGAGAAGTACAGAAGGAGCACGAAGGTACTGATGCAAATCTCATCTTTGGATTACTGGCTGCAGGTCGTGGCGTGGGTTCGATCATTTCCGGGCCGCTGTCGGAGTCGTTGTTGATGGGAAGTCGCACTTGGCAGGACAGCGCAATGTCTGCGTATAGTAGTGAGTATGGTTCTATTATCATATTCTCCGGGTGTACGGCTTTGGCTGGCGGGCTTAGCTGGTTCGTGAGGAAGGCTGGGATCATATAGTGCACTATCTCATCAATCTGAAAGCGCGGAGAAGCTCTCTCGAACTCGAACTCTTCTAGGCAGGGACATCGGCGCGCGCTTCAGGCATTATGAAATTTTAGGCGTACTGGCAGAGCGACAAGACCAGGCTGAGATCATGTAAGCTGGACGCTGTAACACATCGTGGAGATTTGAAGGAGCTATGGCCGTGGCCGAAAGCTGTATAGGCATCGAGCGGAGACCTTCCAGGAGGGCTTCACTCAACGATGGTGGTTGCAGAAGAATCGTTGTCGCAAACATCCTACAGGAGAGGAGCGAGGCTCGAGCTCTCCAGCGCAGTGCCAAAAGCATTTCTAAGGTGATGACTTGCTGCGATGTGAAGTCAGCTTGGGGGCGTGCCATCGAACATCGACCTTGCTGCGATGACCCTGAAGTATACTTGCTATGGCCTGGAGTCTTGCTCGCGGAGTCAGCTCTCGATAGTAGACATTGAAGGTTTCCTGGTTTCATCCGAGGCCAGGCACAGAAGCGCAGTCTTGGTCGCATCTCTGGGGTCCTGTTGACTCGATCGAATGTGGTAATGCCACAGCTCAGCTCAGCTCAGCTCAGATTGCGCTGATTCGATGGCATTTGGTAAACGTTGATACGTCAGAAGCCACTTCCAAAGTAGCTGCAGCAGATCCCCTCAACATCACACGCCTGGCTACATCACATCACGGCATGCCGTCGGGCATGATGCTCGCCGTCGGCTTATGTGCAGAGGAGATTGTTCGGGCCCGGCAACGAACGCAGGGCTTTCTTGGTAGGCAGAGGAGGGCTAGATGTCTCGTAAGCTTATTGGGCCATCGAGTAGGATTTATCAGAAACAACCAGATCGATCATCATCGGCGCCACTATCGATCGAGTAAGTTGACATCCTGTAACCTCAAAGTCAATCGCAGCGGAAAGTCTCAGTTGAAGTCTGTGGTCAGGAGATCAGTCAAGCATACTTTTACCTGCATGGGTTGGGCAGCATGGGAGGGAAGCTCATCCTTTGCAGATGTCGTATTCCAGGAGAAGAATAGGCAAGCCACTAGATCGTGCATTGTAGTCGGGAGGATCTCATCGTGGGTGCATGTGGCAGGTGGACGCTAGATGATCTGAATCAAGTCAAAGCTTTAGAGAAGTCGGTGAACTTGCTGAGTGGCCAGCGCTCTCAGCCGTGATGAGGAGATGCAAGAAGCAGATCTTGTCACTGCATTAGGTCAGGAAACGGCTCTCAACCGCAGAACTTGTGGTTGCTATGCTTGGTATTCCCCACATCATGATCACTCAGGTACCTGAGCGTAGTGTGTGGAGAACGAGGCTTGCGCTTTGCTCGATCTAGGTCTCACAATTCGCATGTGAGCTGTGCTTATGTTTCGGTCCGAACGGTGCGACAACTCCTGCCGCCGTAGACACTCAGTAGTGGCGAGGAGAAGTGAGAAACGGAAGTTTTTAGCTTTCTCAATCTCGCGGCGGTCCCGTCCCACGGAGGCACCCTTATGAAAGAGTTTATCCTCGATCACAGACAGTCAGCAGAAGGCAGTGACATTCTTGTAGGCCAATACTGAACTTGCTCGCTTCGGGAACTGAAAGCGAGTCAGTGCATTCCTCGACTTGTCCGAAGTAGTAGACATAGGCGACAATATCTATGTTCCAGTGTCGTTGCTGAGGGGTTCGGTACCTGCCTCGTGGGCGCAAAGTGCCAGATTCGTTTTCGAGGTACAGATGCCGCAGCGACACGGCTGGCTGGGTCGTGTCGTTCTTACAACAGCTGGGCTCCTGTTCGGTGTGATTATGGCTTCGTCAGAGCTTTGAGCGATGTGCGTTGCTGATGTCTTTGGTCTGTTGAATTGGGAATGACGTTCCCGCATCCTGCGAGATCTCAAAGCGCCGATCGATCTGGTTGTTTTTGAGTGTTAGACTCGGCACCAGCCTCATCGTACTAGTGGTCAACTTCCAGGCTACGCCACGACAAAAGTGCCGGGACTGTCCTCTCACTACCATCATACTCATAGCAGGCTGTCTTCCACTCTCAGCATCGTCAGCTGGCATATACTGCTTTGACGAGAGGTTCTCCGTTTCAGTGGCGACTACTGCACCAATCCCTGACACTCTGTTGCGGCGCATAGCTACATAGACCCTCTGCACGGGCTTGGACCTCTGTTGCAATTCATCTTCACATGATATTCTGATTGTCTGGAAGCGGGCGGGTATGATCGGAGGCGCAATCCTGATAGCATGAGTCGTTGACTGGTACCAACCTTGTGGAGTTCCAGCTGGGCGGATGGAGTATCCCGTCTGCTGGTGCTGTGCGCTGCGAACTGAAACAGCGTGCTGATGAGGATTGCAGGGTGTGGCGGAGCCGCAATCAGTCGCCAGTAGTGCGAACAGGATGGGCCGCAGTCTGTCAGCGGCTGTGCCATCAAGCTGAGTACTACTTGACAGCGTTGTCAAATCGTTGGTTGTGCAGGTGAAGCGCCGGGGCTGAGAGAGCACAGCGCTCTTGCTTAGGAACTGATGAAGCACGTCCTGCTGGAAGGGAGACAAGCTCAAGAGTGCTTTCGTTACGAATGGGTCGCTACTCATCACTCGGATGTTATTGAGGGGTTGTTCGTAGCTGCTGCCAGTATCGTTGCATGCGTTGTTCTAGATGCTAGATCGACAGAGCCTCTCAAGCAGTCCCAGAACAGGTCAACTTCAAGCATACCAACTTGCAGGTAACAATGGCAGCATGACTTAACTCGACTCGCACAGTGGCCTTCAAGGACCACTGTCCTTTGGCGGAGGTCCGGTTTTTCCTTGCTAGACGTCCAGGCAGGCTCGGATCCAGCTGCGCGACATGCGACAAGCACACAAGCAATCTCGCTGGACTTGTGCAGCTCTCTCATGCAGGACTGCCGATCTTTCACAAGCACGCACGGCGATAGCTGTGCATGGCACCAATTTGGCAATATCGTATTGAGGCAATCCTTGAGGCTTTGGAGGCTCTTCAGACTTCTGAGGCTCCTTTTGTGTTGTTCGAATCAAACTTGTCGAAGTCTCTCGGAGCATTCGCGTGTCATGAGACAACAGCGATGAAGCATGTTCGGATCTGCGGCCGCACGTCCCTTGGCTCGTCTTCGTCGCTCTTGTTCACGGGAAAACTGTTTTCAGCAGCATGGCTGCTGAATCTGGTAGGTTTCGTCACCTCGTCCCAGCACTGTGGCTCATGTGCGAAGCTATTGAGGCACAGTCGTATGTCTCAGCTGCTTCAAACTTCTTCATGTGCTGTGACAAATGTTGCAGCTGTACACGCAGCAGCTCTTCTGCTGCTCTACTATCAGTGCGATCGAACTTGTAGAGGACTGTTGGTTCTCTTGGTGCACTTCTTGAAGTCAGTCATATTGATGTATCACTGAGAGCACTTTAGCTAGTCCTCGATATGGTTCGGGTAGAGTTCTGTCCTTAACTTCTTGCGGCTCGCACCTGCGTCAAGCTTGAAAAGGCATGACCTCCGCAACTCTGTTCGTCGGGGCTCTGACCTTTCGGTGCCGGGTCCTAGTTGGGTAAGAATGAGCTACCGGCATGGTTAACGATTTCCAGTATGGTTAACCTGAGGCGCAGACAAGATTCTTGTTTTGTAAAGGTTTGCTTTCCCAAAGTGTCGTAGTCGTGACTGTCGCGCTATCGCGGGATGACCTTGGTTTGACCTCGTCTATGCAGATGCTTCTGCGCGCGGGCAAGCCGGCTACGCATGCGAGTGGATCTCCAAGAAGTGCAGAGTATTTCAAATGATCGCGAGACACACATTCGATCGCATGGTGTGGTGTTGGCGGTGACAGAGACTAACAGCATTCACGAACGCGCAAGCAAAGTCAACGCGTGGTGGACAAGTGGTTGATCTCCGGCAAGTCAATTTACTTTTCGAACGTGAACCCGGGACTGGCGTCGATCTGGCAAGACGGATGTCGAGTCCCGAATGGCTGCTCCACAAAGCCAGGATCTCGTAGGTGCGGCTCTTGTAAACTCTGAGTTCTGTTTCTGATATTCAGCCTCAAGGGGTTCAGCAATAGCCACACTCCTAATTCGAGCTTGGTATGGCTTGCAGTCGAGAGAATCGGAACTTCATTCTGTCCTGTGGTGATTCATAAAATCAAGGGTGCTGCAATCCAATGCACTCATGATAGCTGTGATGACCCTAGAAAAGACAGCTCAGAGCTAAATGCGAGTCGTGCGATTCCAAGCATGCATGTATGTACCGTGCTGGTTGGCTTGATATGCCGGCGGCCATGCTGTCGGGTGCCGAGGAGGTCGAGCCCGCTCTACTCTCAACTGTCTCGCACTGCATTCAGCCGGACGATCTCGTACAACGCAGCGCATTCTGCAGGCATGTTGGTCATGAACAGCCCCTCGCTAATAATACTTTGTTACAGTGTCAGATGTACTTCAAGGATAGAGCCGAATTGTGCCAGAGCCATTCTTATGTCAGCTGGTCGCGTACTTACTTTTGCACCTGCATTGTGCCTCCTCGAGCATCCGGCGCTAAGGGGTGTCTGGTCGTGACGCCATCCATCGGGTCTTTCTGTCTCATCCTGGACGAGAACGTCTCGAACCAAAGGACCACCGCACTCAGCCAAATCGGAACGTGAATGGTTTGCCGCGAGATTGTTGTCCGGAGTCTCATACGATTCACCGCACCGGTACATGCGTTGCTGGTACTCGGGCAGTGCGAACAAAGTACCGTGGTCATCGTTACTGCAAAATTGGCAAGCTGTCGACAAGCTACAAAAATCCTCCGAATAGTGTGCTGTGTACATCATAAGGTTTGCCTGGTGTCCATCTCAGTACGAACGTGAGCCACTTCAGAGCTTCTAGCTTGACGTCAGCTGCCACAGTCCAAGAGGCATGAGAGGAGAGGAGTGCTAGCTAGGTTTGAATCCTGCGGAGGTGTGAGAGGCGCTTCACGCGCTGCGCCTGAAATAATCTGGTGACGTTCTAGTCGCCTCTTCCGCACGCTTCGCAACGGCCGCCAGTTCTCGCTTGATATCGGCTTGCCGACGGCTCATCTCGAGACAGAACCAGGCAGGCGACCGTGTTGCGTGCTGTCGTGCTGGTGATGAGCCAGACCCACACAGCTGCGAGTCGCGAACGTTGCAGGCATGCGCAGAGGGTCTCCCAGACGGGCCGAGACCAGGTGAAGTCGATGGGGGCCCTGTTCAGTAGTAAATGCCGCGTCGGGACTAGACAGTCCACCGTCAAGTGAGCACAGTGAGTGGTGGAGAGTGGAGAGAGGTTGGCAAGCATATTGAGACTTGGCGCGTTAAGCTGTTGACAGGCATGAAAGCGAGGCCAGCGACTGTCGACGGGAGCGATCTTTTTGGAGGCGCCGTGTGTGGCCACCACCAAAGCTTTTTGCGTCAACCTACTGTTTCGAGAGATGTGTGGCGTTTCATTGGACAACGCGTGGACGAGCTGGTGGTTGCATACTTACGACTTGCGGGCATGTCCTGGTCTGGTCTATCTGAGTGGATGGCGTCGCATGCTGTGCACTGTGGCGTGCCGTCGATGGACTGCCCTCTTCCACGATCGCGTCTAGGTACGGTATCTACACACACTGCTCGTGATGCATGCTCGATGACAGGGAATAGACTTCTGGAGCCAGCGCTCGATCTTGCCGTCTGCCGAACACGCTCCACACCAGCAACAAGGACTTCTGCTGCTTGCTGATGATGTCCCTGTACATACATGCACATCTGCACTGCAGCACGTACCAGCCCATGTCTCTGCCTGCCGCGAACCTTGCACGTTCGCCTCTCAAAGCTTCTCGCTACTGCAGCGGGAGCAGCGCTCACAGGCCTCGTTCTGCCTCCGCTGGCAAGAGATCAACAGCGATCCAGGGTGCATGCTCGTCGGCGTGCGTTGCCGTTCGCCTGGCTTCGAAGGATCACGCGCGGGCAGCATGCATGCATGCAAGCCTCTGGGCTGCGCGCCATCATCGAGATCGGAGGGGCTTCTTGGCCTGCGTGGTAGAAACCCTAGCAAAAGGCAAAAGCGCCGAGAGGCTAAACTCTCGCTTAAAGCTGGCGCCCGCTCGCACACACCAAACGCGCTCCATCAGGTCCAGGATGCCCGTAGAGCTCCCGACACACCGGGTGCTCGACAGTTGTATTTCGGCTGTGGCTTTGGGACTGCATCGTCCGTCTAGGGCCATAACGTTGGCCTGTCTGCGACTCATTATTGCTTGCTCCCGCTCCTGGTGGATTTTCAGGACTAACTAGTCGACACTGTACGGAGCCTGCCGCTGGATTCATTCATCAACAGACACTGTCCGCTTCTGCTGCATCTTCCCCCGGCAGCTGACGCTGAACCTTTTCATTGCCGGCAGCCAAACGTCGACTCCAGCTGCTGCCGTTGCGTTGACTCTCACCTACCACACCAGGCACCACACCTCCCGTCCAGTCCAGGATCAGATCCAGTCTCGTCTCGCCGAGGAGGCGTTTCCCTCGAGTGGCTTGCCTTGCCCTCTCTCAGCCTTACTTACGTCTCATCTCGTCTGCTGACGCTGCATCCATCCTCCCTCTTGTCTTGTCTTCCTGTCGGCCGCCACCTCATTTCGATACACGTCCACCTGCAGACACCGGCTTCCCACAGCTGCGGAACTGTTACAGCGTCCCCGATCAGTCGTGTCACCATTGCTCATTACTTGGACCTATTGCTAGGAAATCTGCCGGCACTGCTTGATGAACCACACCTCTATCCAACTTGTTGCATCCGCTGGTGTTCTTACGAGTCAACAAATGCCGGAGACCTTGCCGCGAGCAGCAGATACACTGGCCGATTGAGACACCATGTCGTACGGTCCTACACAAGCGGAGCCATTGAGACCATTCTCACATCATCACGAACGACATTCGAGCCATACGAGTGATCGTTTGCCATATTCAAGCTCGCGACCTAATGTGGAACTTCCGCGACCTTTGGAGCCACGGCCACCTATGCAACAATTCTACACACACGAATCATCAGAACATCAGCGACGTCCTGATGCATTCCGAAGCTCAGCTCCTAATCACTCAGAATTCCGACCTCAGTCGCAGAGTCTACCACGACTCCACGATATCTTAACTTCAACAGCGCCATCAGTGCCAAGTCCACCAACATATAGCTCTAGCTGGGGTGCCAATTCTGGTCACCCTCCTCCACCTCCACCTCCTGCTAGCCAGCACAACGGTGATGGTCGATATTCACATGGCCCATGGTATCCTCAGGCGAATCAGCATCCCCAGGAGCCTCATTCATATCAAGCACAGCCTAGACGTCTGGAACTACCCGTATTGGACACAAGCCCAGTCTCGCGACATGATAGCCATGCACCTCCACCATCGCCGTATGGTGGTGGTTCCAACTCTCGAGGCTACGATCACGTTCAGCGCGAGCGATCACGTCAGACTTCGACGGGTTCCTATGCCCACAATGGAGCACCAAGTCCATATATGACCCTTGGACCCGAGGAACATCACTACCGGACACCCACCGGACCACTAAGTCGTCCTAGCAGCGACAATTACGGTCCTGCGGGTCCTGAGTGTTCAAAGAAGTACTTGGGCATACGGGAGCTACCAGGAGAGGGTACGTTTCACCTATATGATGGTGGCTATCGCATCCCTACACATGTTGATGGGGAAACCGTGAACCCAGCCTGGGGTCTTACCAAGGCCAACAAGCCCAGAAAGCGTCTTGCTATGGCTTGCCTGGACTGCCGAGAGAAGAAGATCAAGTGCGAGCCAGGCGCATCGAGCTGTCTGCAGTGTGAGAAAGCGAAGCGACCTTGTCGAAAGTAAGTGCTTCTCGTCCACTTCTCGTGCCTCATGCTAACCACAACCAGGGCACCTTCGCACCAATCTCAGAGCGAAACGTCTTCGGGTTCTGTCTGGCCCAATGGTACAGGTTCCCCACCTGGTAAGAGTGTTTCGGCTTTTAGTCCTCAAAGAGGACAGGAGATGGAGCATGATATGGCGAACAAGCGACGCGCGATGGATGAACAATCACCTTCTGGTGTGCCAAGCAAGAAGCACCGCTCTGCATCGCCAGTCTATGGCATGAATGGCAATGCACCGCCGCCAACCACCATTCCACACCAGCATACTTCACCAACGATGCCGAGCGCTCCAAGCAGAGGTCTCTCATGGGGAGTGGATCCATTTGCAGTTGACCCCGATGTCACACTCCAAGTCTTGGACCACTTCTTCCAGGACGTGAACAATGCGACATATGGCATCTTCCCTCGTCACCACTTCATGCAATGGGTGCGAGGATGCCCCGAGAAGTCACAGAACGAGAAGCTTTTGCTTTATGCTATGCTCGCAATTGGCTCGATCTTTGCCGAGGATACTCATGCAGCATTTGGCCAACAGTGCGCTCATATTGCGGCTGACGCGCTGCAACATACTCAGGGGCGATATAGCATGGCCGTTGTGCAGGGTCGTCTTCTCCTAGGGCTATTCCATTTCGCGAAAGACGCTACCGAGGTTGGGTGGGACTATATTGGAGCAGGAGTCGATGCTGCACTCTATCTTCGGTACAATACCGAGGAAGGATGCTCACGAAACGATACGAGTGCAAATGCCAGGAGTGAATTCGGGCTGTCTGCAGAGCAGCTGGTGGAGTGCAAACGTCGTACGCTATGGTCAGCGTTCATGATGGATCGTTATTGCGGCAGCCGGTCCACTCTTGTCAACCCGAAGGACATCTTTCTCCGATTACCGTGCCTGGACGACAGTTTCGAGCGCGGTCTGAAATCAGAAGCGCCACACTACGACAACGGGATCATCGATCCAGCAAAGGCCAACGTTACCCCCGCAAGCCCCATATCGCCCATGGGTTGGCTCTGTCTCATGACAGCCATCTGGGGTGACGTTGTTGACTTTGTGTATCGAGCGCCGCAAAGATCGCCAGTCACTTACAAGGAGGAGTATGAAAGGTTCTACGAGCAGACTGCAGCTGCTCTACAGAACTGGTCTGCAAGACTACCAGAGCAATTGAAGTCGTCGAGAACGAACGTGGAGCGCAGCATCAAGGGAGCTTATGCCGGTCCTTATGTTTCGATGCACATCTTGTACCACCTCTCTTGGGTGAAGATGAACAGATTCGTCAGGCACTCGCTAGTTCCAAGCCTGATCACGCGGAACATTCGCGCGACTCACCATCACTCGCATGAATTGCTACAGGTGCTAAGCACTCTCCGCGCTGCCAAGTGGGATATGGCAGAGAAGGATGGTCACATTGCCTCCTTTTCCTTCACAACACCTTTCGCTGGCTACGCGATTTTGGCAGCTATTGATGTCGTCGGAGCTGGTGGTCTCGATACACACCTCAAGTCAACATTGGACCTCATCAGTTGCGGGCTCGAGAGCCTACGCGAACTTGCCAGGTACTGGAACAGTGCCAGGGACCAAGACAAAGCGTGCGAAAAGCGATACTACCAGATCCACAATGTCCTGAAGCATCCATTCACAGCACGCAGTGGCTGCTGGCTTGGACGCGAGTGGGGCGTTCACTCCTCTTTGGAGAAAGAGTTTTCCGAGGAAGACGATTGCATATATGGCGCGGACGATAGAATGTACTTCGATGCATTAAGGGAAGATGGTCCGAACGGAAGGTCGCCCAGCGCAGGCCAACGCACAGCATAAGGCTGTCTTGAGGCATATATCGACAGGAGGTTACGTGTGCTGTGTGGTTGGAGCACTCCGTCTGGGCTAGGACCACAGCACTACGATTGACGACTAATGAAGCAAGAATGCTTCCTGTAATACCCATTTCGGTCGGAAAGAGACCTTGTAGATAGTTTGTACTCACGATAATGTGATATTGTCGGCTCTGACGCAGAGTGACAAAACATACTTCTTCACTACCTCGCGTTAGGGAATCGATCGCCCGACGTTCATCCCACTGTGAAAAGCGTGTCGAAAGCTACATCACCATGGCATTGTGTCCAGCTCACGCACGGAGATCATCAAGTATAAGGTTCGAACGTTTGATCGCACGCCGCGAGATCACTCCTTTTCCTTGAGTAGCCCTACACTTAAGATCGGCTCCTTCGCTCATCTCGGCATGTACGGCATCCCGAAGATAACCTTCCACACACGTTGTGACTGTGATCGTTTTCACGCGTGTGCTGTGCCATCTCATAGCAACGTGCACATCCACACCCACGCATCTTACTCGTACGGGTTATTAGTGGTATCCAATCAAGTTGGTCTCGAACCAGCGGCTTGAAAGCCTGCTTGCCCAGCCACGATCCTTGCCAACAACCAGACCAGCCGAACTACTGGCGAGCGGAATCATTGTTATCGCATGAGACACCATGTGAATCAAGTTGTACAATTCGTTGAACGATGATCAATGTCCAAATGGTATCTTGCATGAGTCGTGCTCGATCGGCATTTCGAAAAGGCGACGAGCTGCCGAGTGCATGCCGCACTTCTCGCGTAAAGTCCTCAAGTTTGGGCAATTGCAGCTGCAAGTTGTTCTCTGGCTCAGCTCGCTTGCATGAAATTCCCTTGCACACATTCTTCAGAATCTCATCTTGTGGCGATCGTACTGCTGACGAGGCGGGGCGACGGCAAATGCGCCGCCCTGCTGCATATGCGTGTACATATCCAGCGCATGATGTGGTTGTTATCTACAAATTATAATGCTTCCAATGCCTTTAGCATTAAAGTCGCTAACCTACCTTGCCGATCGTCGATCCTTCCCGGACGAGCAAGGCCTCCCTGTCAGCAAGCTGCAGCACTGTCCGCTGCCGCGGTACCGAAGCGGCTAAAGACTCTCATCACACAAGTGGTCCGAGTACACATTCGCGACCGAACCTATATAAAAACGAAATCAGGATATTCCAACTCCACTATGGCACTCCACACAGAGACAAGGTCTCACACGGATTTCGTACTCCGAGGATCTTTCTGCACTGCCGTTGCCTAAGCCGAGACATGGTGCTCATGCCCCCTGGTATGGAATTAAGCCCGTGGCTCTCGCTGTCGGTATACCAGGTGTAAACGTTGGTTGCATGCATATAGGCGCGGGACGTGAGTCCAAGCGACAAGCAAGCAGAGGTCTAGCCAGCTAGTCCAGTGAGATACCATGTCAGGGTATCGGCTCCACGCATTCAAGGCACTGTTCGTACGCTCGTCGCCCGCAGCCCATGCTCGTGTCGCATCCTCCAAGCCATACCTATCTAACGTATCTCTGGAAGCCAGGACATGTTCCAAGAAAAGCTGCCTCGGAGCCTTTCACCGCGGTGGGTATGGTATGCGCAGCGACGAGATAGCTTGGAGCCAAGATCGCAGAAGGTGATGTGGTGAGCTCTCAGGACACGGCTCTCCTGCGTCCAGCGATTTGCCACGAGGCAGCTTACTGCAGTGTTGATGCAGCTCCCCGTGTGCTTTGTTGGTGTATCATCCGTCATGCATTCGACTTGACATGGGTTCAGAGTCCTCACTACCTCGCTCTTCGTCGCGAGTTGCGGCCGCGTCGCGATGTGCGCTATTGGACTGCAGATCTTTGCCCTTCTTCTCCACTATGTCTAGGTGTGCGAACTCCGTTCGAGCAAGCTGGACGTTCACCCTAGCGGCATTGTAGGATGCCTCATCGCTTGGCATTACAACTGCCAAGTTGGTGTTCTCCGTGAGGCGCGTGATGAAGAACATGAATGCTCCGGTCTTGATTTGCATCTCTGCAAATGAGACCTCCGATGGCATCGTTCCAGTGTGCTTGGACATTGAGTGCTTGTGCGTCTTGAGTATACTGCTTATACGTTCAAATCGATCTGTGTAAGGATTCTGCGCTTCGTTGCCTCTCGTGATATGGGTCACTACCAGGCAAGTCGTGCGCTCGTATAGTATCATCTCTCGAGCATCGAGTAGATCTGCGAGCTTTCCCAGCATACCTTCGATGACGGTAGCGTTGGGTACGAGGAAGTGGATGACTTGCGTCCAGGCTCGGTATAGGCTCTGGTCCCAGATGGAGCTTGGACATATGTCGACTTGCTTGCCTGTAAAGCCTTCGTTCTCACATGTTGCACGGATCTCGCTCACTTTGCGGCCATATAGTGCACCTTTCTGCTCGCCGGAGATCAAGTCCATCTTGTGCACGAGAACGAAGATCTTGCTGTTCGGGCTGAACTCCTGCAATGCTCGTATCGTATTGGCGAAACTGAGCATGTCCGGAGCAGCTTCTCTCGATGCAATGTCGAACACGAAGATCAAGACAGCCACAGAGGTAAAGACATGAGATCGCTGGTTTGTCAAATAAGATTCAACAAAGGAGTCCTGACTGCAAAATAGTTTTGTCAGTCACCTACCAGTGCAACAGAGACTATGTTGCTTGCTTACCCTCCACAATCCCATAGGTTTAGCATGAGGTTGCCCATGAATTTGATGTTGCTGTGCTCCACGTCGACGGTCGCGCCCAGCTTCCTGACATCCTTCGCGACGTAGTTCTGGAATATGATAGAGCGCATTGACGATTTGCCTGCGCCGGACCTGCCCATCAGCAAGACCTTGCGCTGCTTGTGGCGTTTGCTGCTGCGTTCCATGGTACTCATGCTGGGCGAAACTTGTGAGGGTGTTCAGCGAGGGCCGCCGTCTTGGGCGCGTGGGCGCTCTATATGCGCGCGCGTTGTATGAGCGTCAAAAGGAGGTGGCAGCGATAGAGTGGGATGTGATGTAGTGGGACATCCTTGCCAAGAGACAAAGTTTCGTACCCACTCTGCTCCTTCCTCTTTTACGTCCTTAATCTTCCTCTTCACTTCACCTCACCGCACCAACCACAACCTTCCTCGCCGAAGACCATCTCCCAGCTCCTACCTATAAGGACCCATAAGGCTATGTGTATTCAAGATGATGAACACCTGCGTATGCCGCGATTCTCGGCAACCGCCATGCCATTGTGGATACAAGCGTTTCACATAGACGCAAGATTGCGTACAGCGCGGGCTCATACCCTTCATTCAGACAGACATCTCTCTATACGCTACGCTGATCTACTGGCAGTGTAGTTTCAGCGTCTCGCCTGCGAAATGCGCTTTCTACGGAGAAATTGACAAGAAACGTCTTGCGATATTGGTTCAGCCTATGGCTTTTGAGTATACTACTTCACTGCATCCGCATCGCCTTCGGTCAAGCTTTCCAAGCATTCAACACTCTTTCAAGGATTGCTTCGTGCTCATTTCCTCTTTTCATGATGTTCAGCACACTGTTCATTACCTTCTTGGCTGTTGCCGCGCAGGTTGCTGCACAATCCGCCGAGCTCTCAGGCAGCGTGGGGCCACTGACTACGATCGCAGAGAAGAAGGCTGTGGCCACCTGCGATATCACAGATTATGGTGCTACGGCAGATGGAGAGACAGATATCTCTGATGCACTGAATCAGGCCTTTGCAGCCTGCAAGACTGGTGGTGTTGTGGTTATTCCATCTGGAGACTTCGCTCTGAGCACATGGGTACTACTAAACGGCGGGAGCGCGTGGGCTCTTCAACTCGACGGAACGATATACCGAACTGGCACAGCGGGCGGCAACATGATCTTCATCGAGTAAGCAAAGTAGTAGGCAGAAGGAATGGCCTTTCTGCAGTGTCTCACTAAGCTCGCACTTACTAAGACGTCAAGCTTGGGAATAGACACTAATGAGACAGCGTGCGTTTTCAGAGATACTTGCTAACCCTTCTACCTACTACTTTTAGGCACACTGATGACTTCGAGATGTTCTCATCGACTGGCGAGGGCGCAATACAGGGGTATGGCTACGAGTTCCACAAAGATGGTGAGGACGGAGCACGGATCCTACGTTTCTACGACGCGACCAACTTCAGCATTCACGATATCATCCTAGTGGATGCACCAGCCTTCCACTTCGTGTTAGATACGTGCGATAGCGGCGAAGTGTACAACATGCTCATCCGAGGAGCCAACAAGGGTGGTCTGGATGGCATCGATGTCTTCAGCACTAACATCTGGCTGCACGACATTATGGTCACTAATAAGGTATGTCAAAACACTGTTGCAGATCTCCTCACACGCATTGACCCGTTCTCTAGGACGAGTGCGTCACTGTCAAGAGCCCATCGACGAACATCTTGGTAGAGAACATCTACTGCAACTGGAGTGGTGGCTGTGCAATGGGCTCTCTTGGCTCGGGTGTGGATGTGAGCAACATCACTTATCGCAACGTCTATACATGTAAGCAGAAGAGACAGCCTGCTCCTCAAGAGATGTTCGCTGACTCTACACATTAGACATGTCCAACCAGGAATATATGGTAAGATGCAGAATGACGTGAATCTACTACTGCGAACTTGGTCCTGATGCTTACATGGAGTAGATCAAGAGTAATGGCGGCGATGGCACCGTTTCCAACGTCGTGCTAGAGAACTTCATTGGCCGTAGTAACGCTTACTCCCTGGACATCGATCAATACTGGAGCAGCATGGATACGATATCTGGAGGTGGCGTCCAGCTAAGCAATATTCAGATCTCGAACTGGACTGGTACCGAAGCAGATGGTACTCAGCGCGGCCCAGTGAAGATTATGTGTGCAGATGGCGCTCCCTGCACTGGCATCGACATCACAGACTTCGCGATGTGGACAGAGTCGGGCGACAGCCAAACCTATTCATGTAGGAGCGCATACACCTCACTCGACGAAGCACCCTTCTGTCTCAAGGCTGGCACAGGCGATGCGTCCTACTCAGCGACGACAATCACCGCCACATCAGCTCCCACAGGCTACACCGCAGCAACCATGGCTGACGATCTTGCGGACTCCTTCGGCACGACTGCCAGTATCCCAATTCCTACCTGGCCAGCCAGCTTCTTCCCCGGCATCGTCCCTATAAGCACTCTTGCTGCCAGCGCTTGAGCCAATTCGAAGCAGCGAGGGGGCTCTACCGGGAAAACACCTTCAGCCAAGTCCTCGACGTCAACATAACACTCAAGACTAGTGGACAGATTAGCTTTCGCAGTTGCCGTCTCCTCCAGATCTCAGCAGTCGAACTAGAGACTCCCGCAAGCCTTGGGCTCCCAAATGCTTATCTCAAACCTAATCTGATCTTCCAAACTCAATTACCCACAGCTCTAAACTCTGACCTCGGCTAGTCTAGCACACTCCATCACACCGAGCTATCTCGGCTCTCGTAAGACACGGCACTCCTACGGCTGCTATACCACGAGCAGCGAGCCCTCCGAGTGAGTTGCGGCGTGGCCGTCGCTTAGGTTATGGACACTCTGGTCACTGCCGCAATGGCTTTGAGTTACCTGTGAAATGCTAACACATGCCGAGTGTGGTTCAGCTCTTGAGTACCGATAGGGTAGATGATATCCTCATCTACAGACTATCATTCGCACTCTGCGCTTGTTCAGATAGGAGCGCTGAGATCTGGCGAGTGACAGACCAAGGATACAAGATCGACAATGGTCGCGTCCAATATCACTGGCACACAAGGAAGGTCATCACGTCACTGAGAGGCCGGCACCGAGGGTTGTTCTCTTCACAGCTGAGACTACTCCAGCGAAGGATCAATCCGCGTGCTTCTTTTGCAATCCAACAATTACTGCGAGTGCACCAATCAGAGACTGGGTACAGGATAGGTCATCCATCAGCCAGCCTCATACTGTAACCTTGGCATCAGTCAAGAATCATGCCGAAGCCTCAATAGCCCTAAAGGACCGGCATCTGCCAGACCCTTCTCCAGCCCTCAGAAGACCTCGCAGTATCTTCCGTATTCGTATCTACTCGATCGATATTGGTGCGAAGTCATAAGTGCACGACGGACTCGGACTTGAGGCCGCCTGCTAGCATCGGTACATTTCACCCACCACGCGCGCGAGGTGCTTTGCCACACACATGTGGCGTCTAGGCCACGAGCTTACCATGCAGCGCCTCCACTCCTCTAGTACGTCGCTTAGAGATGTGGCTGACACTTTCAAGACTCGCGAGTGCGATATGAGACCAATTACTGCTTTAGGTATGGCCAAGGACATAAACAAGTTGCAAGAAGTGATCTTCGCTTGCACGAAGGATCAGAGGCATCTATTTCGCAGATCGAAGGATTAATCGATTGTGAAGAAGTGAGCCTAGCTACTTCAGGTATGTGTAGATCTTGATGCTCCTCCCTCGAAGATGGATGCGATCATCATCCTACACGAGCTACAGTACCTTTGTCGCACTGCGGCCGCTCGCGGAGAGCTACCTTGAGCGGTCGCACGCTCTGGTTCTTTGACTTGGCTGACGAATGGTCTTGCATCGAGTTAGGGGGACTACTTCTCTCGTGGCACGCACGCGATCGAAGGTTGGAGATGCTTTTGAACGCTCTGTCTGGAAATGGAAGAGCTTGGAGCTCGCGCATGAGCAGAGAGCACCTCACCTGATCACAAGTCTGCGAAGTGCGATCGCAGCACATGAGGCTCTTCTGTCCGCCATGCTGCTTTGTATGATGAATGGCTTTCTCGAAGCATCAGCCACTGCAGACTTGTTTGCGTGTCTTTCCTTGCGAACCGTTGAGCTGGAATATGTTATTATTATGGGACTCCTTACTCGTGGCTGTAGATGAGACACGTATTTCGAATGAAGCCCGTTGCTGCTTCACCTGGATGTCTGGAGAAGTCCTTGTGTTGATGAGGGCGAAGATGGTAGTTGACGAGTATATAGCAGCCGGCTATTGCCGGCAAAAGGAGCCTCATATCAGCCGGACCTCTTGCACACGAAGAACGTCGACCTGTCCACCTTCATTGAAGAATGGATAATCTCACGGTTCTCCTTCGTCGACGCTGTCTCACCCAGTCGGGATAACGTAGCACGTTCCAAGCCCACCAAGCAGGCAAGCACGAGTACCACGCGTACAGTTCCTTGCACATCCGCATAAGCCCGCTTTTCTTCATCAACTATACTATCTAAACTGACAGTCAAGCTATCATATCATACAGAACGAACATCCAGATCAGAACAGTATAGCCATGAAAGTCATACTCGCAGGCTCCACAGGCTTCGTTGGCAGCGAGATCTTAACCCAATTGATCGCCCACAACTACGTCAATCACATCTATCTCCTCACTCGTCGACCGCACCCTGATCCAAAGGTCAACAGCTCCAAGAAGATCACACAAATCCTCCACGAAGATTTCGAATCATACCCAGACTCGCTCGTCCAGCGCTTCCGTGACGAAGGTGTAGAGGCTTGCATATGGAGTCTGGGCGGACCTGTTGCATCGTTCAAGAGCATAGATGAAGCGAGGGAAGTTGGCGTGAACTTTCCTGCTGCAGCTGCAGAAGCGTTCAATGATGGGATAGCAAAGCATATGGAGCCTTATGCTGGATATCCGGAGAAGTCACCTGGACCAGGACAGAAGAGGTTTCCTTTTAGATTCGTCTTCATTAGTGGATGGGGCGCTGAGCAGGATCAGTTCAAGAGACTGTGGATGTATAGTGAGAGTAGAAAGATTAAAGGTGCTGCGGAGAAGGCTTTGTTGGATGTTGTTTCGAGAGCTGAGGAGAAGCCATTGAATCCGGGTGATGGAAGTGATGCGAAGGTCAATATGAGGGTCAATACGGGCGAGAAGCATAGAGGCTTCGAGGTAGTGGCTCTACGGCCGGGCACAGTATTGAAGGGAGATGCTGAGGGCATGATGACAGTTGTGACCGAGGCTGTCGTCCCCAGCATTGCTGTTCAGAGGCTGGCGAAGTCAGCGATAAAGGTCGCCTTTCATGGTGCTGCTGGCAAGACTATCCTGGAGAATAAGGACTGTCTTGGTGAAGACTGGGCCATGGTCAACTCATTCATGATGTGAAAAAGTCATTATCCTGCCGGGACTATACATCTCCAAATGCAACGCACTCAACTACCGCGTGCTGTCGTTGCCTCCGGATGCCTGGCTTACGAGAAGCCGCAGAGAGAGCAGTGCCAATATCTCCATTCTAGCCAAACGACCACGCTCAGCGCAGCTCCTCTGCGCTTACAGCTGTGCGCGCAACCGTATCAGAGATACTTTCTCAAATGCCAGGAGTGAAATCGCTTCCGTCGGAATCCTCCGCCAAGTACTCGCGTGTGGCGACCGCCTTGCCCTTGCCATCCACGACACTATCTCTGCCCTTTTCTGGGCTTTGATTTCCAGCTCCATTGCTCTCCGGTGCCGTGGTTTGAGCAGTTTTGCCGGAAGCTGAAGCCTTGACAGCGGTGAACGCTGCCTCGAGGCCGTCATCGGACTCCTCGCCGCCATTGGCAGCCTCTATAGCTTCATCTTCACTGCTACCTGGATCCGTGTAGGTCTTGCGAGTCACTGAACGACGGCTTGGAGTGGCGCGCTTGGGCAGCGGCGTGTGTAAATCTAGCTTTTCTTCCTCGTCATCGTCGTCTTCGTCGCGAGTAGATGGCCTCTGGCGCTTGCTGCTTCCGCTTGGTGTCTCGAAAGCGTTTGTGCGCTTCTTGGAAGTCGTGGCCTTGGTCGTACTCTTGGGTGTGGAGAACGACTGCTTTACACTGCCATCGGCGCCTTTCAGATCCCTCTTGAGCTTTGCGACATGTTCGAGTATGGCCTTTGGTGTAGGCTTGAAGTCTTCATCGGCTGTATCGCTATCAGTATATGCCACAATTGAAGTCTGAATTGACGTACCGAACTTCTCAGCCCATCTTCTGGAGATGTCTGGAAAGTCGATCTTAGTGTTGCCGATGATGAGCAGCAGTAGGTGCTGATCTCTCTCTGCGGTCCATCTCTTAGCCATTCTTGGAGCTGGTTGTCGATCTGAGAGCGTGGTCAGCAGTGAGACATGAGAGATGTGCTACCAATCGCACAGCCAGGGAGAAGTTCTTACAATTGGCGGAACTGTGTGAAAGTTTGTGAAGGTATGGTGAGGTTACAAATTGAGAGGAAGTAGAAGATGAATTGAAGAGCAACTTCGAAGGTAGCTCCGGGAGAAGGGGACCAGTGAACGGGCGAGATCTGCTGAAGTGAGGTTTCGGCGCTGCAGCTTTCACATAGCAACGACCTCACATGCTTTGGCATAGCAACAGGCAGTCGCGAGATCCTCAACTTCACATCTGATGGGAGCTGATCAGTTCATGGCCGGAATCAGAATCAGTTGCTCGTCTCACACAGCTTCACGTCCTTTCACGCGGTACGACCTGTAATTCGCATTCCTGGTGAAGTTAATGCATACAAGCAACAGGGATACAGCAAGGACCTGGGTTGTATGAAGATGTAGGGTCTCTCACTGCAGTGCTTCGCGATTTCATAGTCTCACCACGCCGCTATGGAAGCTATCAGCCATGGGCTGGCAAAGGTTCAGAAAACGGAGAGGCTTGAGAGAGGAAATATCTCATTTTGTAACACTGCCGCTTCACGCCTGACGCCCATAGTTGATTCGAAGTCCTGTCTGAGAAGACTTGGGAGATGATCCTGCTTCCCTCGTATCGTATCATCATCAATCTCTCAGGCATCACAAGAAATCGCTGCTGAGATGATCATCGTCAAAGTTGACGCCGAAGTCTCCGTATCCTCCACCAAGCCCATCATCGCCGCCGAAGTGGCTTGGAATGTCCTCGAAGCTGGCCTCGATAGCCTCCTCCTTGATAGCCTTCTTGCGGTTCTTTGGGGTGGAGTTCTTGGAGATGCGGCCATTGCTCACAGCTAACGATATAGAGTCAGTGATGTTCAGTATTGAGATCTGGCATTGTGTAAGATGACTTACTAGAGAGTGCATCTTTCTTTGGTGTGCTCTTGGGAGTGCTCTTCTTTGGAGTGCTATTGGCCTTGCGTCCAACAATGGACTCGTCGCGATCGCCTCTCTCGACTTCCTCCTTGAGGACGGCAGCTTCCTTCTTGATCTTCCTGAATCGATTCTCGATGGTGTCGTATGTGGTACCTAAAAATAGTAGGTGGAAGGGTTAGCAAGTATCTCTGATAACGCAGGCTGTCTCAATCAATGTCTGTCCTCAAGCTCAGCGCCTAAGTGGGTGAGACGTCGAAGAGATGGCATGCCTTCTGCCTACTACTTTACTTACCGAAGTGCAGTGCAACTTGCTATAAGTGATCACTCAAATATCAGCAAGTATCGCTATAGATAGCTGTTCAATGCCCACTTGGAGGCTATAGGCATTGGAGAAGGGACGTGGAGGTGAGAGTTTCTTCTGACGAGTTCCATTCATACCTTGTAGTCGATCTAGAAGATGGTTAGCACAGTATACATGCGAACAATAGGAAGACATAGACCAACCTTGACACCTGTGGCGATGATGGCGGCTACGACGCGCTGCCAGGTCTCTTGACTATCCCAGTTGACTGTGCCTAAAGGTAGGAGGGTTAGCAAGTATCTCTGAAAACGCACGCTGTCTCATTAGTGTCTATTCCCAAGCTTGACGTCTTAGTAAGTGCGAGCTTGGTGAGACACTGCAGGGAGGTCAGGCCTTCTGCCTACTACTTTGCTTACCTTTCGCCATCTTGGTCGGAGTTGTGGTGGGTTGAATTGCTGTTGTAAGTTTCGTCTGGTACTGTGCTGCCTACGTTAGGTTGCAAGTGTTGTTGGGCGAGAGTAAGATGTGATCGTATTTGAGGGAGAATCTTGGAGCGAAGTGAAGCTTTGTGGCAGGACCGTTGAAGATCGTGTCCGTTGCTACGAGAATTCAAGTGGAATCTCACGTTGCCTCACAATTGTCAACGAATTCATCACGACAATAACTCTTGGACCAACGGACCAGGAGACTACCTGCGCACATCTCACAATTGATAGGTGTACAGGACATATCGGACGACTCCCCGAGGCTAGGTCTAGGTTGATGGGTGTTCAATGTAGAAATAAAGGTCTTATCGCGAATTGCACAACTATTTCTGCAAGCACTTAACGCGATCCAACGTGTTCTCACAGCTGTTCACGTCTCCTCTCCAAACCTTATAGCAATGTGCCTAGCTGCCAACCAGGATTGTGCTAGGTCTCCCAGCGAATCGTTCGAAGTTTCACATATTGTCCTGCAGCCGCTTCGAGTCCACCAGGAGTCCACCATTGTGAGTCACATCAGATCGAGCGATGTCGAGTAAAGTCTTAAGGGAAATGGTGATGATGATCGAGAGAGGAGGAAGAGGAATTTGGGAGAGCAACTGTGCAGGGAAGTGAAGTCAACTCGGAGAAAAGTGGAGCACGGAGTTTGAAGATTCAACGAGAACGCGAGAACGCGTCCACTTTCTTCTCATCAACCTGCACCTTTCAACAACTACAAGTACGACAGTCTATGACGCCGGTCGCTGCCAGCAAGGCCGCGAGCATGCATCATGATAATGACTCGCCTTGATTGAGGAATTTCGCCTCTGAAAGCGTATAACGATATCCTGGAAGAACGACGCGTCCTGCAGGAACGAACGCGAACTCCGCAGCACAGATGAGCTACCACCTTCCGCATCTGCATCCTGCAGCCTAGCCTGTATCTCCAGAGCTGTGGGTATAAAGCTGATTGCTTGTCCATTTACAACATCAAATTCGCAATTTCCGAGTACTTCGTTGCGAGCTCCAGATTCGAATAATGGCCGAGAGCAGGAAGAGAGACGAATCCAAGCAGCTCATTCAAGATCTGTGCAACCTCGAAGTACCATCAGTCATTAGAGTCTCGCCGGACACCAAGCATGTTCTGTATGCAACCAATCTAAGTCACACCCATAGGAATGGAAAGAATTCCGTCTCTACTCTGTGGCTTGCAGACATTGGCAAGGAGAACTCGTCCAAACAGCTCGCGTCAGGAAACGTCAAGGACTACCACCCGCGCTGGCATCCTGATGGGAATAGCATTGCTTTCATCTCGGATAGAGCCAAGCCTGGCGAGCAGTGGGCGATATACCTCTGGAATTGCAAGAACGGAGTACCTTTTGGCGAGCCCCATGCGATCACAGATACCGACAACGAGCGCACGATAGCTTCTTTCGAGTTCTCTCCAGATGGCAAATACATTGGCTTTCTTTGCGCCGATGCAGAGACCTCAGAGCACAAGGCTCGCAAGGAGAATGGGGAAGACTGGAATGTCTGGGGCGAGGAGTGGGTTAATGTACGCCTACGTACGATAGATCTAGAGACCAATAAAGCGGTCCGCCATGCTGGCAAAACCCAGGGATCTAGGGAATTCAATGATCATGTCACTGCACTTTGCTGGCATAGTGATAGTCGGTCTTTGGCGGTTGTCCACAGGAGGACGTCACACATCGAAGAACCCTTCTTGTCTGGCTCGAAGATAAGCCTGGTGCAGCTTGCGACTGCAGGCACTTCTGCTGAGGGGATGAAAACTTGGACTGTTCATGAGCTCCTCAGCATTCCCAACGCGATTCCAAGCATTGCTTGGGGTCCCGAGGAAAAGCTCTACTTCGTTGGCGGAACGCCAATCGACAAAACATGTGGCGGCACACTGGTATATTCGATCTCAATCGAGTCTTGCAAGCCACTGAGAGTTGCGTTTGGAGCCATGGACGATGCGAAAGAAGTGATCGCCATCAATGGAGAGGTGTTGACCTATGTTGAACACGGTCTGCATGACAACCTTGTCATGCTTCCTAACAAATCTTTGATCAGCAGAGCCCAGAGCATCCAGGCATACCATGCTGGCTTTCCACCTGGTACTGATGAGGTGACCATTGCCATCTGTACATCTGATGTCAACAGTCCTCCCGAAGTCTTCTCAACTACAGCCTCAAGTGGAGATCTGGTCCGTCTCTCTAACCATGGCGCAAGGTTCAGGAATGACATGTTCGGCTCATGTCATTTCTTCTCGTGCAGATCGAGGGACAATGAAGTCGACTTGGACGGTGTTTTCCTGACTCCAGGTCCAGCTCCGCCTGCTAAACCTCAACCTGTGGTGGTACTGATACACGGAGGTCCGACTGCGAGAAGTACCAACGCATTCGAAGCTTACCCGTTCTACTGGACACCTTTCTTGTTGAAGCATGGGTACTCTGTCGTCCTCACCAATTACCGCGGAAGCTCTGGCAAAGGAGAAGCCTTTGCTTCCTATAGCTTGAGGGGTGTAGGCAAAGTCGACTACGACGACGTTGTCACTATAACGAATCGCGCCATCGAGTTGAACTACGCCGACAAAGACCGTCTTATGGTCGGTGGGATAAGTCAAGGAGGCTTTTTGACGTACCTGTGTAGCACCAGGAATGGCTCGCCGTATCCCTGGAAGTTCCGTGCAGCTATGCCTCTCAATGGAATCACGGATACAGACACAATGGCACTCACGTCAGATCTTGGTGCCTCCCTAGAGACTGAGCTGAATGCCGGCAGAGCCCCTTGGAATATGCCGAAGAAATTCACTGGTAATCGACAGGCCAGCGCTATCTGGGAAGTCGACGCAGCAGTGCAAAACGCCAGGAAGGAGGGCTCACAGACCGTACCTCCAATGCTTATTCTGCACAGTGAAGCAGACGAACGTTGCCCACACGAACAAGGAGTGGGCATGCGTCGAGCTCTGACGTATCATGGTCTGCCATATGAGTTTGTAACGTACCCACGCCAGGATCACATATTGCTTGAGCAAAAGTTTTGGATTGATATGGCTGAAAGGTGAGTACCGATCAATTGTGACAAGCGTCCGAGATATATGCTGATTCTTGATCTTTATCATTTATAGGATGCTGCGCTGGTGCGATACATACATCGGCGATCGAGAGGCAAGTGTCTAGACGTGGCGGCTATATGCAGCTGTGCACCTATGTTGAGTAAGCCATTTGAGCTTGCTGACAAACACGCCACCGCAGCCACGGTCCTTCTAAGCCCTCCATAACCATACATTTGCAATCAGATCGCAATGTCAAACGCGCTGAATCACGACCCAATTTCCATCATGCGTAAGTGGCGTCAGCTTCGTTATGCTGCTGCAAGATGTTCACTCATCAACTGGTAGGGACGTTGAGAAGAACAGATGCGAAGAGACGCGCGAAGGTGTTGCACAGCATGCTGACTGCGCCAGTCGCGTCGAAGACAGCTTCAATGGATCCGGGCTTCGCACGTATACAGCTTGACCAGCTATTGGCAGCGTAAGTTGCACGGAGCATGATGAATCAGAGCTGCCACTTCCACATGCATTCGAGATCTGCTTATGCGACAACGTCTGCGCTAGTAGCTTCCATTGCTTGGTGAGCACGAAAAGCCGTTGCGATTGCAGCAAGTGAAGTAGATGCCAACCTCTCGAATTCTTGCTTGACATGCTGCAGCTCCGAGTGTGACTCACAACACACAAACATCGGCTCAGCGACTTACAAGATATTTGATTTTCCAGATTTCTGAACTGCAAACGCGCCTAGCAGGTGTCCAAACAAGCACAATGACACTTACGGAACTCGTTCGAGACGCGCCGATCGGACAGCTGATCCGCTATATCACGAAGAACAAAGTGCTGCTGTATCCCGAGGAGAGGCCAGGTTTTCAATGCCCGTCATGCTACAGCGCGCCAGAAGCGACAGCGGCAGCACAACGCTCAGCACTTGCTTTGCACACATCCACAGACACGCAACTCGCCAATCTCGATGGCGAGAAAGCAGACATTGAAAAGCAGAATGTAGAGCCAGCGGAGGAAGATGCCAGGATCGAGACACCACAAGTTCTGGGCGCTGAACGACCAGAATTGCTGTCGATTCCAACGCAGAGATCAGATCTTGAGCGGGCATTCACGCGCGAAGATCTCGAGAAGCTGGAGACAACCAGAAGTACGATGGAGCGAGTGGGCAATAGAGGCACACTTCTGCACATCAAGACCATTGCTGAGCTTGAAGCTGCCTTCACCGCAGCTGCAATGGCAAAAGAGCCTGGTCGACCCATCATCCCGCAGCGCACAAGTGACGGCGATATCCTGGTAGATTGGTACACGGAAGGCGACAAAGACAATCCGCAGAACTGGTCGACTGGCATGAAGCTTCTCGCATCATCAATGATCTACCTCTATACAATGGCTGTATACATGGGCTCCTCGATCATCACGTCATCCACTGAGGGCATTATGGAAGAGTTCCACGTAGGTAAGTACAAGTGGTCAGCAGAAGGCATGCCATCTCTCCGGTGTCTCTCCTACTCAGGCGCCGAGCTCGAGGATAGACGCCGATGAGACAGCCTGCGTATTTCAGAGATACTTGCTTACCTCCTACCTACTGTTGTTAGGTCCATCAGCTGCAAGCTTGACTCTTGCGCTATACACGCTCGCATACGGCATCGGGCCTCTGATATTCTCGCCTCTGAGCGAGATCCCCAGCATTGGTCGCAACCCGCCTTACATGATCACCATGGCGCTGTTTGTGATCTTATGCGTTCCTGCTGCTCTTGTAGACAATTTCGCAGGATTGCTCGTTCTCCGATTTCTTCTTGGATTCTTCGGCTCGCCTTGCCTCGCGACAGGAGGTGCCAGTCTACAAGATATGTACAGCTTGATCAAACTGCCATATGTGCTCTGCATATGGGCATTCGCGGCAACATGTGGACCTGCGCTTGGCCCACTGATATCTGGCTTCTCTGTTGCGGCAGAGAACTGGCGCTGGTCACTGTGGGAGATGCTTTGGCTTAGTGGGCCAGTGTTCATTGGGATGCTGCTTTTCCTCCCAGAGACGTCTACTGCCAACATTCTGCTACGACGTGCACAGAGGTTGAGGAAGCTCACAGGCGACTCGCGACTAAAGGTAAGCAGTAGTAGGCCAGAGGCATCCCCATTTCCCTATGTCTCACCAAGCTCGAGCCTGCTAAGGCGACAAGCTTGAAGACACACCCACTAAGATATGATTGTACTTGTCAGAGATACTTGCTTACCTTCTACTACAGGCACAGTCTGAGATCGACCAAGCGAACATGAAGCCTAAAGACATCGCCTTCGAGGCCTTAGTCCGACCAATTCAGCTCATGGTCATGGATCCTGCCATCGGCTTCACTGCACTATACGTTGCGTTATGCTACGGGATCTACTACTCTTTCTTCGAGGCCTTCCCGCTCGTCTACGTGGCTATGTACGGTTTCAATCTGGGCGAGCTTGGTCTGACATTCCTCTCCATCACAGTGGGAGTCATATTAGCTATCCCATGCTTCTACGCCTACCTCTGGTACATCCTGGAGCCAGATATCCGGAAGAATGGCTTCGGCGCACCTGAACAGAGACTAATTCCAGCTCTCGTCGCCTCGTTCTTCTGTCCTGTTGGGCTCTTCGTTTTTGGCTGGACTGCGAACCCGGATATACATTGGATCGTCAGCACCATTGGCATCGCGATCTTTACGATCGGCATCTTCATTATCATGCAATGCATCTTTGTGTATCTGCCATTGTGAGTACATCGAGGTTCTGCTGGAAGTGCGATATACTAACGTGTACGTAGTGTCTACCCACAGTACGCAGCCTCATTGTTCGCAGGCAACGACTTCGCGCGATCGACGCTGGCATTCGCAGCCGTCCTATTCTCTCGACCAATGTACATCAATATGGGCATCGGACGAGGTACGAGTCTACTGGGCGGTCTGACAGCTGGCTGTATTGGTGGGATATTTGCACTATACTTCTTTGGCGAGAGACTACGCGCCAGGAGTAGATTTTCCGCCAAGTGAGGAGTGCGTCTTGCTTCAAGCTTTTGCTGCAGGTCTTCAGCTCTGCAGAGTGTTGGACCAAGTGAAACTGATACGTCGCTGATGTACCAAGAGCTGTGTGCTAAGAGGAGGAGATGGTCTTACTGTCTCTGGGCACACTAGGGTTCATACCTGGGCTGGCGAAGTTGATCGTGGCCGGCTTCTCACATCAATTGGCGCTGACCACGATATTAGAGGCGGGCTCCGAGTATTGTCGTAGCAGGATTCAAGAACAGAAGGGACTACTCTCAAGAGTCCTGCTTTCTGCGATCTGACGTGCACTACGCAGACAGAGAGTGTGCGGCAATCTTCGTTTTCCTCGAGCGTCAATATTAAGAAGCAAGAATTGACAACCTCATACTGCCCACTTCTCCAGCATTGTACCACTTTGCGTGAACGAGCCTCAGGCGTCCGGAAAGCGGTCAAACCGCTGTCAAACGTCTGCGATATCCGGACAAGGATCGTCCCTGTTCTTCACCAAGATGCCGTGACTTGTATCTCAGGTCAGCAATTACGTACTCTCTGAACAACCACATCAGTGGCTCAGCATTGGTTCTCTATGCATTCGCCCACTCAGGCTCGAACACATGACCTGAAATCACACTGTCGAAGGCAGGACTCGAAGAGGTTCTGCCTCAGCCAAGCTATACTCCACCGCCTGAAACACCACACTCGTAACGAACGTCATTTTATATGTGCGTTGTACAGTGGCAGTGAACTTGGTGGGGAGCCGAGAACACACTTAGCTTCTCGAGGAAGATGGCAGTAAAAGAGGCTGGCTCTCCAAAGTCCATCAAATGTTACAAGCAAGAAGCTTGTTGAACTTCAGCTTTGACGTGTAGGCAAGAATAGCGATCGTGGAGATGTTTTGAAACGATCGAAAAGCGACAGCACAATATCGCAAGGCAGAAGTGTAGTAGCTGACGGGAAATATAAGTAGGCATGCATATCGTCCACCTTTCTCTCGGAAGTGGAAAAAGATCATCAGCTTTCACTTACGGTATTCTGAGGCACACTACACTTTCGTCGATCACTTAAAACAATGAAGACTATCTCTGCCGTTCTGCTGCTTGCAGCATCCACTACAGTACTGGCACAAGGTGTACCAGAGAATATTCAAGCTCGTGGTAAGTCTCCATTCGAGTTCGGCTCATATATAACAATCTTACTGACTCGATCGACCTAGATGACCAGCACATCCCCAAGTGGCCAAAGAAGTACGACGGTTTCAAGCATGGCAGATACGATGCTCCAAAGCCCAAGGAATGGGACTGGAACGATCGCCGCGACGTGAATGATGATTACAAACACCCAGCACCACAGTATGACTACAAGCCAGAGAAGGATGAGAAGAAGCCAGAGAAATACGACGACAAGAAGAAACCAAAGAAGGAGAAAAAGCCAGAGAAGTACGACGACGACGACAAGAAGCAGGAGAAGAAACCTCAAGGCTACCAATCTGGCAAAGACCATGACAAGCGTGATCCCGTCGCCGATGGTCCAGATGATCACGACCACCCAGATGATTTCGACGAGCAGGGCGAGCGTCGTGGAGGTGGTTGGCGTAATGCTGGAGGAAGAACTACTGCTCCGGTCATTGGTGGTGTGCTGGGGCTTGCGGTTGTTATGGCGGCTTTGTTGTAGTTAGACGAGCTGCAGAGCACTGAGAAGGATGTGTGTTGTGGAGGTGACGGCCGGAGTAGTGAGGAGATTGATGGTTTGGTGCGAAGAAAATGTCCTTGGCCGTGAAACATGAACATGAACTTGCACCAAGCACATCCCTGTTTTGTAGTGGTATTCGAACCAGATTGAGATGATCGTAGTATCTTAAAGAAGAGTTTCGTTTCGCAAGATGAATCGCGCAATTTGGTTTCTGCTTTTTCGCGCTTAGTATGTTATTGCAGTCTGCACCTTAACTCTCTTCTTCAGAACCTCTTTCCAGAAGGCTTTCTGACTTTAATGAGTAACTTGCGTGTAACTGTATTGTCCGAACTCTGTTCGCATTACAACTCAACCCTATGCATACAATTGCCTCAAGTCGGAATGTGGTTGTGACACCAAAGATAGCATATCCCGAACCCGATGTAGGGATAGGCAAGATGCTGTTGTCGGAGTATATCAAATTGAAGTGGCAAGAATGCCGATAACCGCAGCGAACAGTGAATGCACTGAACACATATATAGCAGTCAGTGTCTTGCATGCAAGCAGAGTACACATCTCTTCATCATCATCAAGTCAGCTACACATCCAACCACGTCAATCAGTCGCTACTCGCTCTCACCAAAACAAACAAACGAAATGAAGTTCAACTCAGTCCTCGTCATGGTCGCAGCGGCCTTCAGCGTTGCCCAAGGTGCTCAGCTGAATGAGGCACCGAACGAGATTGCTGCTCGTGCTCCAGAGCCCATGGCTCAGCATCCTACCGGTCCTCCACCGAACATGGGCGGTGGTGGATCAGGAGGCGGAAGCTCCGAGGGTAGCAGTGGCGGCGAGAGCAACAGCGGAAGCGGAAGCGGAAGCAGCGGTAGCAGCAACAACAACGATAACAACAACAATGATGGTAAGGCTCCATGTTCAGATGCTCGCGCATTTGTTCTATACTGACCTGTACTGTCGCAGACTGCGATGACAATGACCGACACTGCAACTCTGCTATGGGACGTTCTCTTCCAGTGTTTGGTGGTGTTGCTGGACTTGCAGTCGCCATGGCCGCTCTGTTGTAAGAGATGAATTCCAGGGATCGACGAGTGCTGTATGGAGATGGGTGTGGCCAGAGGCGACAGGAGTGTTGAGAAAGAAGAGTTGGACGTGGCGCATGCGTGGTGCGAACTTGTACGTTTCCTTCTGTAGCTGGAAATAGCATTGTGTGGCGATATCCACTGTTCTCTGTTCATGTAATTCAGTATCCGCCAATGTGCAACACCATAGCGCAGCAAGTGAGGTCGAAGGCTAATACGTGCGTAGCCGCAATACTCCGCACCTCTCCCACCAGTTCGGCGCAAGTTTAACAGCGCTCGTCCGTGTGACATATCAACGACCGGATGCTGATGCTGATGAGAGTGGAGACAAACGTTTCAACATTGTCCGAGTTGTCCGAATGATCCATACCAGGTAGCCCGGACAAGGAATCTTGAAGCAAAGCCGCGTCTCCAAATGGTACTGTCACTGTCAGCTGCTGTAAGAAGCGATACCGAGAGCAAAGCATGCGTAGACAAATCGTCCAGTATCTTCCGCAGAATCCGTATCGTCGTCGTCGTCCTGCAGAGCAAGTTGTTTCAAGTGCTCGAGCTCTTGAACGACGAGCGAGGAGGTGATGAGTTATTGTAAGTACTCAGCCACAAGAATCCTAGTATGCCAATTCTTGGCGAAGGTCGACCGGAGAAAAGTGTAAATGGATGCCTTAGACATTCCGATATCCTGGTCTGCCGGTTTGCTATTCTGAAACATCATCAGCATAGGCATTCGTCACACGCTGTGCTGGTATACATCTGTGCCAGGCATGTCAGCCTTGTCAGCACCACTTAGTTGACACATACAACTCTAGCAGCCAGCGATACCCGGAATCGCGCGTCTTGGGAAGTTCTTGTCTTGATGGCTGAGCAGGCTTGCGACCTCTGCAGACCCAATGCTGCTGAGGGCAGGCCTGGTTGTGATCAGATTGCGCGTTTAGTAGCCTGTCACCGGAATGGCCTGGAGATGGAATGGTCAGGCTGATATATAGTGCACGGTGCTGCTGTTCTCAAGTCGATGTATCTTAGCAAGTGTAGCAATCCAGACACAAACGAGACAAGACCACTCGTTCATCAGTTCTTCGAGTCACAATGCACAAGGCTATTGCATTACTCGCCTTCGCGGCTGCTGTCCGTGGACAGAGTCTGGGTTTGAGCGACAATGATGTGCCACCAGAGTGTCGTTCGATCTGCCAGCCCGTCATAGATGGTGAAGGAGTAATGTTCCGTTCCTTCAAGCACCAGTAGATAGCGACTGACATCTGCCCATAGAGATGCGACACCTCATTCGACGACGATAGCCAGCAATACCGGGACTGCGTATGCCAGGACCAAGCTGCAGCTGCAGCACTTTCTCCATGCGAACAATGCGCAGCGCAATATCCAAACTTTTTCATCGATATGGACGACAACGATGGCAGAGGCCGTAATGGGAACCAAGGTCCAGATATCGATGACAATGGTATGTTCAATTTCTTTCAGCCTTCCAAAACAGCGAGCTGACTGTCCATTCCAGAAATCGCGGCCTGGGCTCGCGCCTGTGGTCTTCCAGTCCTCGCTGCCAATGTCACCGGAGTTGGTCCAATCCCCACTGCTGGTCCAAATGCAACTCAAGGACTAGGTCCGCACAGGTTTACCACATATTCCGTAACCACGACCCAGATCTTCGACTGCAACGAGCCATGGGATATCGAGGATGATCTGACTCCAGATAACAATGATAACAACGAGCCTCGTTGTACTCGAACCACAGTCGTGCCAATCGTGGGCATTGCCACGGGTACTGGTGTCATGACCACTCCTACTGGACCGACGCCAACTGGTATCCCGCCAACCAGGACTTCTGTGTCTTTCACTACTTCAGTGGGCACTGATGCGGCTGGAAGGACGGCGACTTTCACGTCTGCTGTTGCGACGTTCACTGGTGCTGCTGCGCTTCCAACTGCTGCTGCTGGATACTTTGGTGCGGGAGCTGCGGCTCTTATCGGCGCTTTCGCGCTGTAGAACTCGGGTTCGAGTCTCGTGGGGTAAGGTGGCATGGTGTGAGAAGAAAAGTGTGCTCAGTCACTCCTTTCGATGACCGATATGATTTACGGCAGTCGCGAATACCCTCTCTTGTACTCTAGCAAGTTTGTATAGCATAGTCATGCCATAATCGAATGCTGGCGCATCTCTAAGTGCCCAGTGACCTCGACGGTGCTGGTTATCCTTGGGGTGGTTGGTGTAAGCGGTTAGATGGTTGGTGTGGTATTGACCTCATTCCAGTCGGTAATAGCACCAACAAGTTCACTGTAGGTGCCGGCACGTGCAGAAGCCCTACACAAGCACAAAGAGCGGCCTTGGGCGTCTCTGTGGAGGTTCGAACCTTGACAGAGTCGGAACATGATGGTCGGATGAAATCGTGGTCGTGACTGGATCTCTGCTGCCACCCATGGGTCTTGCGTATTCAACTTGTGCTTGAAGAGCCAGCCTTTGTAGAGTAAGCCAGTATCTGCAATCTGATTGCCACCGCTCGTGAAGGGCCATGTGTCACCATGAGGTTGTGTCAGATCGGCATTTCGCAGGGCGCACCATCTTGACCAGACCCAAAGCTTCGTCAGCTCCGAATCCCACTTCGATCGAAGTCTTCTCGATGCTGAAGATCTTGATAACTTCTTCAGAACCCTCTGTGTCAGGCTGCTAGTCTTAGTGCCAAGTCCCAGATAAGATGTGACTGCGGCCGTGTCCGACAGGCGCACAAGCGCGACACGGCTCTGACCTTGATCAAAAACACCTGCGTTGGCTACTTGCTGCACGCTGGCATGAACACATACGATTCCCAGTACTGCCGAGAACTTCTCTTGCGGTTGGAAGTAAAGGAGTTCTTTACTGACAGCTCTACCATGTTTAGCTCCCAGAGGATGTATCATGTCGAAAGCGACCGACCGCTGCCGTGTTCTGACGCTGCAGCCGCGGAGTATTCGTAGAGGATCTTCATCAAAGCCAATCTCCGCATTAATATTGCACCCCCAGTTGAGATGTAAACTGTCCATCTCAGGAGAGCACCACACCATCTCTTCAGCATTGCTGTTGTATAGCCAAAAGATGCCAGAAGGGTGTAGCCAGTCGTTGATGTCCTTCAAAGCTTTCCAGTCTTTCAACAAGCAACCATATTTATGAACGACCTCCCGAGCCTCGTAACAGACTTGAGCGATATCAGGCTTACGAGCATTGTGCCGAGATGTGGTCATGAGGCTCACAGTGCAGCAGCAGCCGATGTCTTCCTGGAGCCTGTATGGCACGTCCAGTTCGACTACGCGCAGTGGAATGGCAAATCTCCAAATCTCCAGTCTCAGCTCGGTCGGTAGTTGGCTGAAGAGGCTAAAGGATGGGAGGTCATCATCGTGACCTCCGGAATTGATACCTTGTCGACTTCGTGTATCCAGCGGTGGAGGAGTCTGATCAAGCGCCATGATAGGTAAAGTGGTATTTGCGCTCGCAATTGAGCGTCGCGCCGAAATCACTCGGGATGTGGTCGTAGTCGGAGTCGAGGTATGTGGCCTTTGCTGGCTTGATGTCTTTAGTGCTTCGGTGAAAAGGACATGTGTGAAGTCTCACCAGAGATCTAGAGATTTTTGCCATGATGTTGCGGGTAGACCGATGGTACTTTCCAACCTACCATAAACCTTGACACATCGCGATATCAAGAAGCCACCCTTATTATTCGTGCCTTCTCGAGATGTTGTGTCGGTAGTACGGGCTATGGACATGGTGACCATAGCTGTTCTGACCCCCAAAGCATCCCTATGTTTATGTATGCCCGGCAGCAATCAATTCTGTCGTATCGCACTTTTCAATCGGTCAGAAAGACCTTGAGACGCGGCTCTTGCTGCACTCGCATTGCAAAGGTTCGGGTCGAGTGGGATCGTGGAGCTGGGTCACTGCTTTGGTTCACAACTGTCGACGAATGCTTCCTTGCACGTTAGCAGAGCTGTATAGCATAGTAGAACCGTAGTGCATCTTTTGGCGCGCGTTCTCTTTCCTGTGCATACACAACCCGATCACGGTGCGTATGCATCACTGAGCTGTTCGACTCGGAAGCTGCTCAGCCAGCCTTGAAGGAATCTTGAGGTCCGATGTTGCATTGCAGCTGATCCATGCCTCGAAACCATGAGTAGTAATCATCGTATCGTATCGTATCGTATTCTCACAGCAGTGGAGAGAAGTGAGACGCGTTGTTCTACCATGGCAAACAGTTCGAGCTCGAGCCAAGATAGCATTACCATAACCGTCGTTAACCATGTATCGTTCAGCCCGTTCAAGCCTAGTTCAACCCAAAGTATGGTATCGCTCCAGTTATCAGCTCAGCTCTCACGACTCCTCCAATCAGAATCGTCTTCTCCAACCGCGGACAATGCGGTACAAACTCCCAACTTGACAACCGAGGCAGCCTACCCACTGCTACAAGAGAGAGCACTCAGCCTGTCTAACAATGTTTGTAGACTTATTATCGTAGGGGATCTACATCAATCTTTCATTCTTTGTCTCTTCTCTATCATATCAAAGGATCATTGACCTACAGATCCTTTCCTCATACACTCCTTGAACCAGGAGCTCCAGCCATACCACTCTACCTACCTACCAGTGTTGAGAGGCAACACCACCCGTCATGTCTGTACCATACAAGATCGAGGCCAGCGAGGAGCTCCTCGTCAATGGTGGCGGTGGCGGCAATGGTCGTGCAAGTGACAGAATCCCGTTCATGGCACGACCATTCGTGTCAGACCGAGCGAAGAAGACTCTAGACTTGGTATGTCCCTTCACTTTCACATCATATGGTGGCAACTCAAGCTAACCACAACATGCATATATAGGTCGAGAAGTTCGTCGAAGAAGAATGTATCCCCGCAGACACCGTCTACCAACAACAAGTCGGCATCGGCATCGAACGCTTCGACGCACACCCAACAGTGATTGAGGACTTGAAGAAGCGTGCAAGAGAATTGGGACTATGGAACCTGTTCTTGCCAAAGAACCACTTCAAGGAAGGTGCCGGCTTCTCGAATTTGGAATACGGTCTGATGGCAGAATACCTGGGCAAATCGTTCATCGCCTCCGAGGCAGTGAACTGCTCGGCTCCAGATACAGGAAACATGGAAGTCTTCGCCAAATACGGCACACAAGCACAAAAGGACAGATGGCTCAAGCCTTTGCTCGATGGCAAGATTCGTTCTGCTTTCCTCATGACAGAGCCCGATGTCGCTTCTTCCGACGCAACAAACATCGAACTCAACATGCGAAAAGAAGGAAACGAATACGTCCTCAATGGATCTAAATGGTGGTCCTCCGGAGCAGGCGACAAGCGCTGTGAAGTCTTCATCGTCATGGGCAAGTCGGACCCAAACAACCCATCAGTCTACAAGCAGCAATCCGTCATTATCGTCCCCTTCGACGCACCCGGTATCACTATCAGCCGTATGTTGGGAGTCTTCGGCTTCGACGATGCACCTCACGGACACGGCCACATCACATTCGAGAACGTCCGAGTGCCAGCTGAGAACATGGTCCTCGGACCTGGTCGTGGCTTTGAAGTTATCCAAGGACGTCTCGGACCTGGAAGAATCCATCACGCTATGCGTTCGATTGGATCAGCGGAAAAGGCTTTGGAGTTCATGATCGCTCGCATGAACGACCCTCGCAAGACACCTTTCGGAAAACAACTCCACGAACACGGCGTTATGTTGGCTCGCGTTGCAGACTCTCGAGTCAAGATTGATGCAGCACGTCTTATGGTCTGTGAAGCAGCCATCAAGATCGATACCAAGGATGCCAAATTCGCACTCAAGGAGATCGCAGAGGCTAAGATTCTCGTTCCCAAGATCCTCCTCGAAGTCCTGGACGATGCCATTCAAGCTTATGGTGGTGCTGGTGTGTCGCAAGATACTCCTCTTGCTAACATGTGGGCACATGGACGTACGATGAGAATTGTCGATGGACCTGATGAGGTTCATATGTTGCAGATGGGACGTAACGAGAATAAGAGAGGTAAAGCCTGTCTTGCAAAGATTGAATGGCAGAAGAAGAAGGCAGAGGAGATGTGCAGAGCTTATGGTATGGAGAAGAAGGATATCCTTCAATTGAACCGCGTGAACAGCAAGACGTCGAAGTTGTAGACATATGTTATGGGGATATATAGTATATGATGAATGAGAATCTTCACAGTACATGTTACATGTTGGTTTCTGTAGAATGAATGTTGTGATCCATCGTTGGAGTGATCTTGATCTTGGTTGGAGTGGATTGTACCGAACAATGCGAGAGCGTTTCTGTTCCTGCAGGAAGTGGGTCCCAAAACTGACAGTGACAGGGGTCCGATGAACAATATTTGGCTGTCCGTCCAAGCTCGGAATCGTTCGATTCTTGAATGCGACTTCATCTTCGACATTACAACACACTCTCTGCCATTGGTGCACGAATCCTGTACACCCAACTACCACGCCCTCGAAACCACTTTCCTCAGCTCACCAACCACACATCCGCCGCGCGCAAGTCCAGCACAAAGCCAGCCAAAATGCCAGCAACACTGAAAGACTTCGAGAGCGTCTTCCCCAAGCTCGTCGAAGACCTAAAAGCAGAATGCACAAAATACAACCTCCCCTCCCAAGCCTTAACATGGTTCGAAAAATCCCTATACCACAACACTCTCGGCGGAAAATGCAACCGCGGCCTCTCCGTAATCGACACAACCCAACTCCTCCTCGACCGCAAACTGTCCGACGACGAATTCTTCCACACTGCGCTACTCGGATGGTTCATCGAGCTTCTCCAAGCTTTCTTCCTCGTATCCGACGATATCATGGATAGTTCGAAGACTCGAAGAGGAAATCCTTGTTGGTATTTGATGCCGAATGTGGGGATGATTGCTATTAATGATGCTTTTATGCTGGAGAGTTCGATTTATTTGTTATTGAAGAAGTATTTCAAGAAAGAGAAGTATTATGTGGATGTTATTGAACTGTTCCATGAAGTGACTTTTCAGACGGAATTGGGACAGACTTGCGATTTGTTGACTGCGCCGGAAGATCATGTTGATTTGGACAATTTCTCGTTGGAGAAGTATACGTTTATTGTGATTTACAAGACTGCGTATTACAGTTTCTATTTGCCTGTTGCGCTGGCTTTGCATTTTGCTGGTTTTGCTACGCAGAAGAATTTGAAGACTGCGGAGGATATTCTGATTCCTATGGGAGAGTACTTTCAGGTACAAGACGATTATCTGGATAACTTTGCGGATCCGAAGACATTGGGGAAGATTGGAACGGATATTCAGGATAATAAGTGTTCGTGGTTGGTCAACCAGGCACTCAAGATTGCTACGCCGGAGCAGAGAAAGGTGTTGGAGGAGAATTATGGGCAGAAGGATAGCAAGAAGGAGGCGGAGGTGAAGAAATTGTTCAACGAGCTGGAGTTGGAGAAGGTGTATCAGGCTTATGAGGAGAAGAGGGTCGGAGAGATCAGAGAGAAGATTCAGGCTATTGATGAGAGTGAGGGGTTGAAGAAGGAGGTGTTTGACGAGTTCTTGAGGAAGATCTACAAGCGAAGCAAGTAGAGCGTGCATCGCTTTACTGGAGGCATGCTTTCTGCACGATGAGAGAGATACCACTGCAGTTTCGCATGCTCCTGCCACGAGGAGACAGCGACATACAACTAATACAAGACACAATTCCCAAGAATGGCCCTACTGCCTTCGGTCTTAGTGACAGCTGCGCGACTGATATATGCACTTGGGTGGATTGTTCCTCCATTGCAGCGGACTTAACGGACTCAAGTGGTATCACAGTCCTACCGCACCAGAATCCAACTCGATATATAAGAAGACTATTGAGGTGCATCGCGAACAGAATAACACCACAGCCGAAGCAAACACTCCGACACCCAAACACAGAGAAAAAGAACCAATGTCTCAACCCATTCACATTACCTCAACCTCTGCCAAGGACGCAATCCTCGACTGTGTCTACAGAGCAGCAAACGCCTACGATAGAAACGATCTCGCTTTACACGACTCAGCTTGGCTTGATGCGCCAACCACAACTTTTGTGCTGAATGGCAGGTGAGTGACCACCAAAACTCAACTGATGATGTTTGAATGAACAGAACACCTGATGGTTCGAAATAGCACTCTCACTGGCATGGAACAGATTCGGAAGCCGTTCGAGCTCGTCGGACCTATGAATACTACACATATGGTCACGAACCCGAGAGTGATACCTACCGAAGGAGAAGAGAGGGCGAGAGTGACAGCTACTGTGTTAGCGCAACATTATCGCCCGGGTGAAGGCGTAAAAGAAGGTGCCACGTTCTTCTTGGCTGGATGTTTTTATGATCTGGATGTTGTCCTCGACAGCACAGATAGGTTGTGGAAAGCGGAGAAATTCGTGATTGAGCTGGTTTGGAGTCAAGGTGATTCGAGTATTGTGCAGCCTGGGAGGGATTTACTTACTTGACGATCAGAAATGAGAAGTGAAGCATAAGTAGCTACGCATTTCATTTCATTTCATTTCACTCCATACGTTGGATCACAGCATACGAACGAGTACGATGCAGAGAATAATGGAGTATCAAGGGTATCTCGCTATATAAATTATGCACCATAACCAGAATCATAGACTACGTCGAAATGGTATGGCCGTCACATCGTTACTCGCACAAACGCTCCTGGTCATTTCACCGCTCCTCCATTAGCCTGTCCTGATCCCTCCGATAAGTCTTCGGTAACTTTCTTACTAGATTTCGCCCTTTCAGCTCCAGGTGGTCTTGAAGCAGTAGCTGGACTGGCATCTGGATCTACGACTGTGGCGACAGAGACTGGAGCGGGAGTGGGAGCAGCTGCTGGAGGTGGTGGATTTGCAGGTATTGGTGGATTTGAGCTTGAGTCCGGAGCTGTAGTAGGGACACTTGGAGCTGCTGCTGTTTGATCTGCAGGTTTTGACGTCTCAGCTGGTTTCGAAGAATCTGCAGCTCCATTGGTATCGGCAGCTGGTACAGGAGCAGGAGTATCCTGCTTCGGCGGAACTGGAGCCGCATCATCTTGCTTTTGCGGAGGAGGAGGAGGTGTCGGTTCAGGAGCTTTCGTCGCAGGACTCTCATCCACAGCTGCCGGCGGAGGCGGTGCAGCCGCTTGAGCCGGCGCAGTAGAAGGCAGCGCAGCAGGCGGAGGCTGACTTCTCAATCCAGCATTCTGATCGCCACTACTGATTCCCGCTCCGCCATAATAATCCGGATCATTCAGCGTATTTGTCTTGACAGCACGATCATAGAGTCTGGTGAGTCTAGCAACCTCACTTCGCACAGTAACAGCTTCGTCGGTATCGATCGCATCATAACCGTGAATACCTTGCGAGATGCCTCTCCACATTGTAGCAGAGTTCTCAATCTCATCCACGACGCGGTTTAAGTCGTCGCGAAACATTCTTGCTCGCATAGGCTGCCCACGACTTTTTAGAAAAGCGACTAAGCCGGCGATGATGGTGTTTAGGGCTCCGAAGACTGTGATCAGCCAGCCGGGTGACTGGGAAGCTCCCATTCCAGTCAGTGAAGCTCCCAGTACAACTTGTGCTAACAGCAAAGTATTCGTGAGTGCTGAAGTGAAAGTATACATCCTAGCTTGAGAATCTCGATGTTGTACTGCACGGTGGTATAAGGTATCTTTTGGTGGGTAGTAAGTCTTCTTTGCTGGGTGATCTGGAGGTCTGTTTCCCATCAAAAAGCAGAATTGTTGATATGCATTCGGGAGTGGTTGTGCTTCTATATCTTGTTGTTGCTGTTGTTGGCCGAACTGGAATTGTTGTGATGGGAAGGATCCTGGGAATTGGAGGAGTGGTGTTCTCTCATCTGTGCTGGAACTGCCGGGCATTGTGGACGTTCTCCAATATCTTTTGGGCGGCCGCGCCGGCTTGCTTTTCGTTTGAACGCAGAGAAGATGGCGATGAGCAAAAAGTACAAGATTCGAAGTCGAAGTAGCCCAGGCACGCACGTGCAGCGCCACCAATGTTCTCGATAAGGAGCACGGATCTTACCTATCCTCGACTAGATTGAATTTACTGCATGCTACAGACATCCCTTGCACGATCGATGCATGAATTGAAGTGCCGAGACGAGCATCTTCACGGCGGTCTGATAGCTCTACGACATTATACCCTCTACGCCGCACGCCGAAAACAGTTCTTGACTTTGCCGACGCTCCATCAAGCATCTCTGTAGAGTTTCGGTTGCGTGCTCTAGTGCCCTCGTCAGTATGAGAAGTCGCAATTGCTCGTCGTCCAGGCACTCCAAGGAAAAATGGCTTGTGGAAAGATGGATAGTGCGTTTGGTAGGGCAGAGGCGGAAGAGAAGGGAGGGGCAGTGCGGTCATTTCTATAGTTCTATAGCACACGAAGTGAAACCTGCAAGGATGTTGTTTTGTCTTGCTGCAGCGCCAGGTCCACCCAACTGACAACAACACTCTTTCCAACTTCCAAAACCACACTTCCTTTTCTCCACCGACACTCGATACCGATCGCAACGGAACGCATCTCCGGAAAGATGTCAAGCCCATCATCATTTCTGCCGCTGAATAGCATTCAGCGCTTGCCACTTGAGCTCCGCGAAATGATATACAGCTCTGTCTTGGACGATCTTACCGCCGAACCACAACATCCGTATAGTGACTTACCTCCGGCATCAAGATTCCAAACATACCTTTCCCTACTCCTACTCAATCGAGCTATGAGTCGAGAGGTCAACAGAGTGTTCTCGAAGAAGTATACTGAAAAAGTCGTTTTCTACTTTGAGGACGCGTACTCTTTGGTCGAGCTGATGCGACGATCAGAGACTACACCCTTCCTTCGCGATGTACAGTTTGTACTTCGGACACGGACTGATCTGGAACCGGAGCCCAAGATCCATGATGCCCTGTTGGAAATGAACGAAGCCTTCGTGTGCATGATCGACCATTACCACCCTCAGAAGCTTCGCACTCGGAACATTATCCGTCCCAGTAATGTTGCCAGGCCAGGTTTTAATCTGGACTACTGGCTTTCCTCTCCTGATTCTCCAACCAGGAACTACCAAGTCACAGCAAGTAATCACACTTCATGCGACCAGCATACGAAAGAACAGTGCATCGATTACAAGTCTATCAAAATTCCGGACATGTTCGGCTTGCTTCGTGCTGATTTAGCAATTTGGAAGAAGCCTCTCCAAGGTGTATTGCCACAAGTCACCTCTGACCAACTACCTGCGCTTCCTAGCGAAATATGGGGAGACATGTCTCGACACACGGAAGATGGCATGAAGCAGGTAGCTGTCCTGCTATTTCGCGGCCAACTTTGCGATATCTTCGTCGAGGGACTCTATCGGCATGCGGAGCTCAGATTCGACAGGATGCAGTTGATGGCATTTCTCCTCTTCTGCCCTTGGCCGAAGGTCCGTGAACTGTATTGTGGCAAGTATCCTTTGAACGACCAGGAGTGGCAGGACTTCTGGGTAGGCAAGACCAAATCACCAAGCTTTTACCCTGCGATGGCCGAGAGTTATCTCGAGGAATATCGCACCTTGCACAAGAATATCCGATACAAGGGGTTCTACGTCAAGGAGAAAGAGATTCCTTCTCTGACACACAAATGATCATCTTAACCTTCGGCAGAAGTGCTGTTCAAATGGAGAAGGGCCGGCGACTGCTATGAGCATAGGTGAACATAGGGCATTAATGTACGCACGAATGCTTGCATCTGGACGACATCTGCGATCGAGGGTCCAGGTCATATAGGTCCCACCTATAACCCTCTCCAACGTTCCCGTTCTGAACTGCGAGCTCAGCTGTCGTACTTTCAGACTTCTGCCGCGTGGCAGTCAAACACGGTCTTCTGGAAGAATGCTGTGCTCGAAGATGCTGATGCTCATTGTGTCCATTGTACCATCTCTTGAAGGTAGTGTATGCAATGGTTCATTACTCTTCCTCTTCACTCCTAAGCCCGCTGCCTCCTTTCGCGCTTGGTAGTTGTCCCAGTCTCCTTCACCTCCTCCACAACCTTCATCCCAACCCTCATATTCCCATGCGGCACACTCGTACTCCCACCACTAGGCGTATAAGCTCCCCAAGCCCCCTTGAAAGGCTCATCAACAAGCAACTTCTGCAACCGCTCTCCAGTCTGCCCACCATTAATCGGCATATCCAATTTCACTTCCCCAAGCATCTTCGCAACCTTCTCACTTTCCTTCTCCATCTCCCCAGCTGTCTCCAACCCCCCATACTCATAAACATTAGCCTTCATCCCCACCCCATAATACTGATACTTCCGTAAAAAAGCCAACCACGTAGCCACAACATCTTCATCGCCATCTTTGATCTGTATCTCCCTCCCCATCGTAATCCTTTCGAAATTCTCTTGACTCTTCTTATGTACAAAATTACTCCTCGGAACAGTCCACCTCTCTGTTTTTCGAGGTAAATTCCCCGGTCCTGAAGCGCTCAGTTTGAGAAAATATGCGGCGCGTAGAGCGAAATCTGCGAAGACTTCCAGGTTGCGGACATTGTAGGATCGTAGTTGGAGTTTGCAGACTGTTTCGGCTTCTGCCCGCGAAGGTCGATGTTTAAGGGGTGCGAGGTAGGTTGCTTGTACGGCTTTTGGGAGGCGGATGGCTGCGAGTTCGGATTCGAGGGTGGGGTTTGCTGGGAGAGGAGGAGAGCGGTGGAGGGAGCGGGTTTGGGTGGGAGTGGAGGGTGTTGAGAGCTGGGAAATGGAGTCAGTGTGAGTGGTATTGCTGGTCTGGAGGTGACTGACCTTTAGTCTCTTCACAGCGCTGGTCAGCGATCGGGAGTATGTTGGAGTCGCCATGATATAATGGGTGTATGTCCGAAGTTGTTCAATGGTGGTCACCTCAGTTGGTGCTGGTATGCGGCCGACGCGGGAGTGCCGCGATACTGTAGAACTATGTCGCGGCAAAAACATCTGGGACTGACTTCCTCCCGACCACTGCGTCCAGGTTCCACTTCTTGTGCTTCTTAGATCATGATCACACTTCCGCCCTTCCTAAAATCTCGACAGACAGTGTCTGTCCGCCCATATGAGAAGTATGATCCGCCAAGCACCTCATCGTTCCCATCAATTCAAGAAGAAGCACGAATGGACATCATTGACTTTGAGACTCGTGGGTGCGTTCAGTGTGGAGGGGAGGCTACCTTCCACCGCAGCAATGACAGAAATCCGTGCATGAACATCAGAGCGCGCCGATCAGCCCTACGACTAACTAAAAGCTGCGCATCTGCGCCACGATCCTGAGTCTTCAGTCTACGATCCTTCAGTCTTCTGTTCTTATCAGCCGCACGACTTCATGGTCCTTTGTCGCCACACAATATGCGGCTTCTCAGAACAAATACGCTGGAACTCGAGCTCATTGAGGCATGGGGCGACCAGATCCCAAGCTATGCAATACTCTCTCATACTTGGTCGACAGATACAGAGTCTGAGGTCCTCTTTCACGATATTCGTCTAGGCACAGCTAAGCAGAAACCGGCATACACGAAAGTGCAGAGTGCCATCACACAGGCCTTATATGATGGACACGAATACATTTGGATCGACACTTGCTGCATCGACAAGACTTCCAGTGCCGAGCTGACAGAAGCCATCAACTCTATGTACTCATACTACAAGAAAGCCCTTGTCTGCTATGTACATCTGGAGGACATTTCAAAACGCCAACTGGATTGGGAGACGCGTATGGCTGATGCCAAGTGGTTCACCCGTGGTTGGACATTACAAGAACTGCTAGCACCGCCATCTGTCACATTCTTCTCGCAAGAGTGGAAAGCTCTTGGCAATCGGCACGACTTGAGCCACATCATCGAACCCATCACGGGTATTAACGAGAGATACTTCACTTCCCGAAATGTCGAGAGTGCAAGCATAGCACGACGCATGTCTTGGGCAGCGAAGCGAAGGACCAGGGGATGGTGGGCGGGGGAGGAGGAGGGGAGGCGGTGGATCGCGAAGCTTCGCAAGGAATACCTGCGGCGGTCGACTGTCGAGGGGAGGGGGTGTGGCAGTGTGGTCTTTTCAGGTAAGTCGTGTGTTGGGAGAGGATGTTTTTAAGTGTATGTTTTTTAGGAGTATGTTTTGGAAGAGGATGTTTCTATAGGTGTGTGTTCTGGGAGAGAATATTTTTTCAAGTGTATGTTTTGCGAGAGGATGTTTTTAAAAGAGTATATTCTAGGAGAGGACGTTTTGTTACTTATATGTTTTGCAAGAGCATGTTTTCTTAAGTATATGTTGGGAGAGGATGTTGTAGGAGAGTATGTTTTGGGGCAAGATGTTTGGGAGAGGATGTTTTTCCAAGTATCTGTTTTGGGAAGGATGTTTTAGGAAAGGATGTTTTAGGAGAGGATTTTTTAGGGGAGAAACATCCTATCCTTCTGAACTTTCTACTAACATTTTTCTAGATATAGGGAAAACTTCGCTAAACTCCAGAGGATCGTTCTAAGAAATAGAAAAACTCCTATCAATATTTGCAAGAAAGAGGAGAGCTCCCCAAACTCCTACGAATATTTCCAACCGGACAGGAAATACTCCCCAAACTCCTATAAATATTTCTATACGAAGGGAAAACTCCCAAAACTCCCACGAACATTTCTACACAAAGGAAAACTCCCCCGAACCCTCCGCGGGATGCCGACCGACTGACTTTGTGCTCTCATGCATGAGATAGGCAGCCGAAGCCCAGGTGGAAGGTCTCACGGGTCGCTTGATCCACACGTGGATCAGATTGGAACCTGAATTCCAGCGCGGTATCCCGGAACCTACGAGGCATACCACCCTCGCGGAGTTTCAACAGCAGCTCGAAACTCCTACGGATATTTCTATACAGAGGCAAAACTCCCGAACTCCCAAAACTCCTACGAAGGTTTCTACCAGACATGAAAAATTCCTTGACCACAGAGTCCTCAGCATACGCCAAAGGAGGAATCAAGTCCGGGATAGGAAAATCTTGGGACCGTCCTCGTTTTCCAAGCCACGACTTCTTATCACGGCATCGCTATTATGCTTGGATGTACCGAGAACCTCGAAGTCGCGCACGGCGTCATACATTGGACCAAGGAGCTCGACTATATCGATCACGTCAAGACGCAAGAATTGCACTCTTATTTCGAACCTACCGAGCCGGGCACTATGATCAAAGTCGCTGGCCATCGCGTTATAGTCCAAATGTCGAAAATCGTGGAACGCTCGAGGGTCGTTTATGATGTTGATATTGAGATTCAGCCTGAGTTGGGAGCCATGCAACCTCTGACTGCTAAGCACGTTGAGCCAAGAGCTGCGGGAGTGAAGGCGAAGAATAAGAATAATGATGATGGCAGTTCTGGATCAAGCCGAAGAGTTCTGTCGAAGATCTTTAATAACAAGTCTAGCGCTTCGCTTCCACCAAGTTATTCTGAGGCGGTGGCGTCGAGTTCGAAAACTTCGGTGTAGGCACATCGTCTCTTTTCCAAACTGAGGGAAATAACGATGTCACGGGAATATCTCGCCATACTATCTAAGTCTTTACAGGCCTTCATATGCTTACGAAGAGCGCTGACTGTCTGTGCCAACCTCGACATCCTGGTGCAGAACATGGAATAATCGGGCTTTCAGTATTCCCCGTCTGCATGTGAGGGACTGTAGAGACTATTAATCATCATATATCTCGTACAATAAATGATGACAAACCAACCCTATTCAAACCCTTCGCGTGACACTCTTTCCTCTGACAGGGCTACACAATAACATTCCTCAACATCCCTCTGCAGCATTGCAACCCCACCAAGATAGCCCCGCCCACGTTCAGGTACCATATAGTGTTCATTGGTCAGTCTACGAACATTGCGGAGCCACCACGTTCCTGAAGGATTCGAGCTGAGGAGCACATAAAACTTGCATAATGAACTACACAAGATCTGATATATAAGCACAGCATACCACTCTTCCACCTCTCATTCCCACATACCACAAGTCTTGTCACCAACTCATCCACAAGTACAATCATCATGGCCACCTACACTTCCCCAGGCCGTCTCGGCAACTCCTCCCTCTGTCTCTCAACAGATCCACGAACCCATCCATCCCTCAAAAGTACATTAGACGCCATGGGCATTGGCGCAAATGCTACACAAGGTATTCCCCCAGAAGCCGTCAACCTCGAAATCATGAAACTCATCTGTGAGCAAACCAACGCTATGATAACTGGAATGCATGAATCTGCAGATTATTCTGTTCCTGGAGATGAGAAGGAAGGGGAAATTGAGGAAAGTGTGATTGAGATTGAGGGAGTAGATGGGAATGTGGTGAAACTGTATGTGACGCGGCCGAAAGGTGTAGAGGGGAAGTTGCCGGGGGTGGTTTATATTCATGGTATGTATAACATTCTACTCCTTCTGATGACTGATGTGTGTTGACGAGTGAGTCAATAGGTGGAGGCATGACCATCGTCCCTACAAAGAATAAAGGACACGATCGCTGGTGCAAGTCCCTCGCCCTCCAAGGTTTGATCGTAATAATGATCGACTTCCGCAACGCTTGGACTCCAGAAAAGCACAATCCCTTCCCAGCAGGTCTGAACGATTGCGTTGCCGGAGTGAAATGGGTTGCAGCCCACAAAGCCGAACTCGGAATCACAGATAAATTCATCATAGAAGGCGAGTCCGGAGGCGCGAATTTATCTCTCGCGCTCGCAATAAAAGCCAACAGAGAAGGTTGGATCCAAGAAATCGCAGGCGTATACGGACTAGTACCATATATCAGTGGCGGATACGGTTGGTCCTACGATCGAAAAATGGCCGAACTTCCTTCCATGCTCGAAAACGACGAATATTTCCTCAATAGTTCCATGCAAGCTGCCATGGCTTGGTACTATTCTCCTGGGAAAGGTGAGTTGGAAGATCCTCTGGCTTGGCCGTACCATGCTTCGGAGGGGGATTTGAAGGGACTTCCGCCGCATGCTATTAGTGTGGATGAGCTAGATCCGTTGAAGAGTGAGGGGATTGCGTATTATCATAAGTTGACCAAGGCGGGTGTGGAGGCGACTTGTGAGATCAATCTTGGAGTTACACATGGTGCGGCGTTGATCTTCCGGAAAGCGTTGCCGGCGAATGCGAGAAAGGTTGTTGGGATGATCGCAACTTTTGCTAAGAGTTTGCAGTAGATCGTATCACCCAAATGGCTGTGGTCGGAACAAGAATCCCCACTTCTCTTGAAACCCTGGTTCGATATGCCAACCCCTCGGATTCCAAGACTCGTAGCCTGGTTGAATAGTGAAGCTCGGCATATTGAATATGTCATTCAAGAAGTCTTCTTGGTCGATGAAGCCCTGGGCCGCGATGATCAAATTGTCGCGCATCTTGGGAAATGGCCATCTGTCGATGAAGCCCGGATGAGGAACCGTGAGCTGTAAAGTCGTAGGACGAAGCATTGCCGGTATCTGGGGCCCAGGGTCCTTGGACAGAGACGATATCTTATGCTCGCTGCATTTCAGACCTTGCAGTTCGCCGTTGCGCCAGAGAGCGAAGTATAGGCTGATGGGTATAGGGTATATCGACAAGGTGGAGTGGTAGGCGGTGAAGTACTCGGGCAAGTGGTAGTCGTCTTCAGCAGGAGTGTTTGAGCTGACCGCATCTCGACTTGAAGTGATTCCTAAGAGTCCAAGACTTGTCGACTCGGAGCTTTTGACCAATGCTGACGAAGCATCACTAGTTCGTGCTTCTGCTAGTCGTTTCCGGCGGTTCCGCTGAGCAAGACGATCTTGTATCTTCTTTCTCTCCCTCGGATCAGTAACATTGTGCCAGTCGTCGGCGTCTGGATTGTCTGCAGAGCTCATGATGGTTCGTTCTTCACTGATGTTGGCAATAGTTCCTCTGGTGAAGATACGTAAGCTGAAATTGCGCCAACAGGTAAGCAGCCAAGGTCGTATTCTTGGCCTCGTCACAAGGCTGTGAGTTTGCCCACAAGGGTTCCCTGGTTTTGTTTGTAATTCCCACCTAGTACCCCCTCCAACGTCCCCCTCAAGGCTTTGGTGTATCCAATGCATGCAACTACTTTGGCTCAGGCAGACCAGTCTCAGTCGCCTCAAGAAGCGAGTAGTGATATTCGTCCGTGGCTCCTCGATCACTGTGACATAGCAGATGCTCCTGACAATTTCAAGCTGCTCCCACCTATTACCCCCTCCATCGTCCCCAACTACACCTGCCCGTTACTCCTCGTGCTCGGCATCCTCGCTGGATCTGGCTTTCCACCCTGTATAGCCCGCAACTGATCCTCGCTCTTTCTCACAGCCTGCATACTCTTCCTCGCTCTCTCCCTACCATCTTCAACCTCCAAGTTCGGATCATCCTTATGCATCTCCTCACATCTTCGCTTCAAATCTTCACAGAACTCCATAACCCTCTCCTGAAAGTCCCTCTCATGCTTCTTCTTCCAGTTCTTCGAGGCAAAGCCAGCGAAAGTAATCCAGGTTCGATACACACATGCATCATTCCCTTTCTCCTCGATCTCGTTCACTCTTTCACTTTTGATCACGAAGCTTGGGATGAGGTAGTTTGCGTTGTCGCTCACCCATCTTATACGCGTGACATTGCCGCCTGCTGCATGGCTTGGTCTCCCGTCGTTCTTGTGCTTTAGAGGTTCGAGATGCATGCAAACCTCTTTACTCTTCACCCTCACTTCCTGATTGACTTGCATGGTAACAGTCATGAAAGTTCCCTGTTCGAGGCGCAAGTTTCGGCTATGAGCCTGAGGATGTTTAGTGATGAGGACATCTGGGTTGAACGTATTCCAGTCGCGCCATGAATGGAGGTCCAAGAGAGCTTCATAAGGATATTGCGGTGGAGTATTGATGGGAATCTCAGCGTAGACGCTCCATCTGCCTCCGTCGGGGATTGTCGGTGTCGCGCGAGGTCCTGTGTTGGCGTTGGAGCGGAACTGATGGTCGGTGTATGCTGCGCCGGGTGCCATCTCTCTTTCCTATTTTAATATGTGGTAGGTGAATCAATATATCGTCTGTCGCACGGTTGAGGTGGTCGTCGTCGCGGAAAGCCACGTATTAGATATTACAGTATTATATGTAAGTGGCGCTCGTGAGGTCGTGGTCGTGAGGAGGATAGATGAGGTCTGTTATGTACTTCCGCCGTAAGGCTCTGGTAAAAGGTTGAAGATCGCAATATGAAGCTCAGCTAAAGAGCTTCTCTTCGGATGCCCTGGATCCACTTTCACATGACACATCTTGGCAGTGTTCGGCGCGACTTCTGCGAGAATACGTGCGTGACGCGTTTGTTTATCACGTCAAGACACCGACGACATGGATACAGCACCTCAAGGATAACGAGACGAACTCGCCGCCATGGTCTCCAGTGACCAGATAGCTGAGCTGTCAGCACGACTGCAAGAGTCCATCGTGGCTTGCAACGAAAGATGCCTGTACTTCGCAGCACAATGGTCGGCGGAAATGCTGAACTCCTTCGAGCACTCGACAGACTTGTTTGAAGACGATGGATCTGATACAGAAATCGACGAAGATGGTGATGAACCAGCCACTCCAACATTCTTCAAGAAGGACGCGAAAGAGAGACGACGAGAAGCGAAAGAACTGCCTCAGTATCTGATGGCGAAGTCCTTCTTCGATTGCCGTGAGTTTGATCGATGTGCAGCTGTCTTTTTGCCCAGCCAGATACCACACGCCACTCCAGGATATGAGACGATTGCTCCATCAGACGTGCATACAATACCGAAAGATAATCGCCTACCACTCACAACACCTCGCAACAATCCGGGCCAGAAACTGAAGCGTCCGCCACCTCCTGCAGCGCCCAAAAATCTCAGTCAGAAGTCACTGTTCCTCGCACTCTATGCCCGATATCTATCAGGCGAGAAGCGGAAGAACGAAGAATCCGAGACCATTCTCGGGCCGAATGATGGCCCTTCGACTGTCAACAAGGAGGTCTCTGGTATTGCAGCGATTCTGGACGAATACTTCGACGCTAGAGGTGGTCTCGAGAACCTCGCGAACTCTGAAGGCTGGCTGGACTACCTCTATGGCATCATCTTGATCAAGTCCAGATCAGAGAGGCTTGCGATGCAGTGGTTGCTGAGGAGTGTCAATTTGAACCCATGGAATTGGTCCGCATGGCTGGAGCTGGCTTCACTCATAGAGGAAGTCGCAGACCTGGACGACCAATTCAAGACCAATCTTCCCAAGAGTGTCATGTCCTACATCTTCATAATCCACTGCAACCAAGAGCTCTTCCAACAGGACCAAACAACCTTCACATTACTGGAACAAATGCTCAGCATCTTTCCACGCTCAGCTTTCTTGACTCAACAAAAGGCACTCCTGCTCTACCACGCCCGCGACTATGACGGTGCAGCGAGTGTCTTCGAGGACCTAGTGCGCCGCTTCCCTCATCGTCTGGATGCCATGGAGATATATAGCAACCTTCTCTTTGTCATGAACAATAGACCTCGACTGGCGACACTGGCTGCAATGGCAAGCGACACCGACAAGTTCAGGCCTGAGACGAACTGCATTCTCGGCAACTACTATAGCTTGATTGGCGAGCATGAGAAGTCCGTCCTCCATTTCAGACGCGCTTTAGCTCTTGATCGCAACTGCCAAGAGGCATGGACACTAATGGGCCACGAATACATCGAACTCAAAAACACACAAGCTGCTATCGAGTCTTATCGACGAGCTGTTGACACCAACCGTAAGGACCATCGTGCATGGTATGGACTCGGCCAGGGTTACGAAATGTTGGAATGTCACAGCTACAGTCTTTTCTACTATAGGCGAGCGGCGACTTTACAGCCACTCGACCCGAAGATGTGGGCCGCTCTTGGACATGCATACTCGAGATGCGATAAGAGCGTGAACGCTATTCAGTCTTTCAAGCGCGCATTGATGACGGGCGCACAACTCAATGAAGACTCATTCGGCAACGACCCACTTGCTCAGGCAGTTGGTGGTGCATTGGATCCTGGCATCCTGTACGAGATCGCATTGTTGAATGAGAAACAGGAGGAGTATGATGAAGCTGCTGCGTATATGGAACTTTGTCTTGCGCAGGAAGAGGGCGCAGAAGATGGCGACGAAGGCCTCGGTGTTACGCAGATCACGAGTAGGGCGAGACTTTGGTTGGCGAGATACAGTCATACTTATGGTGATTGGCAACGCTGCATGGAGCTTGCGAACGAGTTGTGCCAAGATGGAGTCGAAGTGGAGGAGGCCAAGGCGTTAGTCAAGGACGTACGAGCTCGTATGCAAGTGGGGATGGAGACTGGAGAACATGAACGAAGCTTTGCACGAGACGATGATGGGAGACGATTCAGTCGAAGGTCGGAAGAGCTCTGAACTTGTGCAGGGGAAATGAAGGAGTGCACTAAGTGGCTGTATCCTGAATGACAGAATTTACTACGCAGGCCCCCTCTCTGGATCTTTCTCAGCGCTTGGGTGCAAGAAGGGCAGAGAGTGCAGAGCGACGTTTCAGCAGAACGTCAGAAGAGCTCTGTCTCCAGACTTTGCAACACCAACCAACATATACCAGGCAGGAAGTACCGGCATATTGCAGGGAACAGATAAGAAACAAGGACGAACTACAACCATAGCTGACTAAGCTTGCATGATACCCAACATTACACTTCGAACCTGCAGCTTTCAATCCCACATTGCTGGAATTGCCTAGTACGTATACCGTCCTCGGATATATCAAGATGACTTCGCGCCCATTCGACCTCTCCCTCGGCCTCGAAGGCACTCACGTCCTAATCACAGGCGGCTGCGGCCTGATCGGAAAGGTCGTGACCGAAGCCTTCCTGGCAGCCGGAGCCAATGTATCTGTACTGGACCTCCCGGAAGCTATCGCGAACAGACAACATTATGGCCTAGGAAGACAGAACTCCATACTCTTCGTTCCAGTTGACATCTCACAACCTGATTCTGTCAGTTCTGCTTTCGTCAGAGCAGAGAATGGCTTCGGAGCAGTGGAATGTTGTATTGCGCTTGCTGGGATGGATTTGAGTGTTCTTAAGCAAACGGAGAGTATTTGTGATATGGATCCTAAAGTACGCCCGAACCACTTTCCACAAGCGCAGCGAGTCACCAACATTGTTTATTAATGCGAGTCACAGATTTGGCAACATGTCTTCAACACCAACATAAATGGTACTTTCCTGACAGCTCAACGTTGGCTGAGAGGAATTCGATCTGCGTTGAAAGACCCTATTGCTGCTTCCAATTTGAGGAATGTTGGGCTTATTATTATGGGAAGTGAGAGTGGGAAGTTCGGAGTTAGGACGCAGGCTGCTTATTCTGCGGGGAAGAGTGCTGTGCAGTATGGACTTTTGCAAAGTTTGGCGAAGGATGTTCCGAAGATATATCTCAAGGCGAGAGTTAATGGTGTTGCTCCTGGGGCTGTTGATACAACGAGATTCAAGGATGAGTGTGAGAGGTATGGGTCGCAGTGGGAATATGAAGAGTGTGAGGCTACAGTTGGAATGGCAAAGGCTGTGCCACCGGAAGATGTTGCAAAGACTTGCTTGTTTCTGGCGAGTGAGAAGTGGAGTGGGAGTACGCATGGGCAGCTCTTACATGTCGGTAAGTGGGTTGCTGAGGCCATGGGTGTCGGGTGTCTGCTAACATGGTTCAAGATGGTGGCAAGATGGGTACTATGGTGTGGCAGCCTGGGGAGGCGGCCAGCAGACGTGATTGAGTACTCATATGTGCTCACTATGACAAGCGCCTCAGCACGTGGCGGCTGCCACTACCCTGTCGCGGCGTTGAATCCTAATTCCCGACCATAAGCACTATACGGCCGTAGTGCTTCCGACGACCACTCTCACAACACACCTTGTCTTTCGACATCATGAAAATGTGGCCAAGCCATGAGCATCTTGACTACAAACCCCCATGAAGCCGGCAGATGCGTGTGCCTCAGATGATGCCGGCTTTCCCGAGGGTTGCGCTGGGTTGTCAGCCTCTTCTCGCACGGTTGCGATATCGCCAACCACAACACAAATTCAATGCGCATAAGTACTTCCGGGAACATTCCAAGCCTTATGACTACTTATTCAAGCCACAGTACCTTGGGCATAGCCCATCCTAGCACTTTAGCCCTGCTGAATTCCGTCATGCGACCAGGTACGTCCAGGTTGCGGACTTCCACTCCTCGCAACAACAAATGCGGCATCAGTAAGCGAACCGGGGTAATACTCAAACCATGAAACCAGGAAGGCACTGAAGCCGATCACTAACTAATGTTCACAAACAAACCGATGAAACGAACAGAACAGAACCACATGAGGGACATACATTGAAATAAAGCTCACGCCAGACTCCTTCTAGTGCATGCAGAAACTTCGGCACGTGGGATTCTATAATGAGTGTCTCGGCAAACCTCGTGTCCGACTTTACGGTTTACATAGTGTTGACGAATCGACAAGTAGTACGAAAACGAGACATGGGAACTGACCGCGGTCGGTTGTCTGCATCCTGGGGTATGCGGATGCGGATGCTGTGCTATGTATACATACATGCCTGGTAGTGCGACTTGGTAGTCTCACGACGAAGCACATGTAAGCCAGGCGTTGGTCCTCATCAGGGCGTGGTTCTTGAGGTCGATTTGGCTCTCAATTACCTACAGACAATCGATCATCAACTCCGAAGATGTTCTCGAACAACTTCATCGCGGCTCTTGGCTTGGCGACATTGTCCAGCGCGACTCCTACTTCACCAAAACCGCAAGCATTGACTTATGATGTTGCTGTGATTGGAGGCGGTGCCAGTGGTGCATATGCTGCAGCTCGACTCCAGCAGCAAGGCATCAAGGTCGCTGTCATTGAGCGAAATGGAAGGCTAGGCGGTATGTCATGAGCTGATGTTGACGAGTGATCATCGTACTGATATGCACAGGTCACGTAAACACCTACCATGATCCGAACTCGAACGGCACATACGACTATGGAGTGCAGATCTTCTCAAACATCAGCGTCGTTACGAACTTCTTCGGCCACTACAACATACCAATGGTCTCGGCTGCAGCAGGCGGAGGAGCTCCCGCCGTATCTGTAGACTTCGACACTGGAGCCACTATTCCTGTCGTACAGAATCAGACATTGCTAGGACAAGCCATCATGGGCTACGGTGCCCAGGTCGCCATGTATCCAACGATCAGCACGACCTGGGACATTCCCAACCCAATTCCAGAGGACCTGCTGCTGCCTCTTGGGGACTTCGTCAACAAGTACAGCATTCAGCCCTTCGCCTACCTCGCATACCTCTATCAACAAGGACTTGGAAACATTCTGGCAGCTAAGACGCTCTATATCATGCGCTACTTCGACTGTAAGTGCATCTTTACTCACTCAAGACCCATGTTCTGACCACCTCCCAGTGCAGCAAGTCCAGGATATCGCCGGATCAGCCTTCCTCGTCAACGCCCTCCAGAACAACCAAAAGCTCTACGACAGTGTCGCAGCCGAGCTCGGCAGTAATGTCCTCCTCAACACTCAAGCAACCAAGATCTCTCGCTACGACACCTGTGTCGAGATCTCTGCCAAATCCAGCTGTGGCGAAGAATACCAAATCTCGGCCAAGAAACTCCTTATTGCGATCCCACCTACAGCTGAGAAGCTTTCATTCCTCGACCTTTCCACACATGAGAAGTCCATCTTCGGCCAGTTCAATGGCTCCTACTACTGGAACTCCATCGTCCTAAACAGCGGCCTCCCAGGAAACGCATCATACAACAACATCCAACCCGCCAACCCCCTGGCCATCCCAGCTGTTCCAGGTGTCTACACCATCAACGCCACACCTTTCCCTGGCGTCATCGCCCCCTTCTACGGTTCACCTTATGATTTACCCGAAGCTCAAGTAAAAGCTGAAATCATCGCTACTATCAAGCGTGTTCACGCGGGATTGAATCTTACAACGCCGTGTGAGCCGGTGTTTGCTGAATTTAATGCTCATAATCCTTTTCATTTGACTGTGGCTGATGAGGCTATCAAAGGGGGTTTCTATGATGATTTGGAAGCGTTGCAGGGATTGAAGAGTACGTGGTTCACGGGTGGGACGTGGAATAAACCTGCTACGAGTGCTTTGTGGAACTTTACGGAGTATACGATTTTGCCGAAGTTGGTGGCGGGGTTGAAGTGAAAGATGTATTGAAGTGTTGGATTGGATTGAAGCTGATGTGTACATACTAGTATAATAGACCGAGACGTTCAACACGAGTACCCATCGACATCACATTGAGTTCAGTGACTGGGCATGTCTTTGTCATTGACGTAACATATCAGTCGGCTGTGTCGTCTTTTGTCGAACTTCGCTCTCGATCACCAGTTGGTTGTGTCTCAGCCCAGCCATGACTTCCTGTGCAAGGAAACACGAGGCGACTATCCACGCATCGTGTACCGAACATTTTCAGATGTTTCATCACATATCCTCCGGTTGACCAAAGTATGCCCACATAAGCCGAACATGAGACAATCGACCACCTCTTGAGTGCGACTTGTATGAGTGAGCGAACACGCGTCAAGGATACAGGAACCAAGGAACTTATGGTAGACTTACCAGAATGAGTGATCGGATGTTCTGCTGGATGATGAAGACCGAACATCACTGTGCATTCGCTTTCATAGCCTGTCTCAGTTTCTCGCGATCGAAAGCGAATTGGTTGATAAGAATCGTAACAGCGCAGACTACGGTATCGCGTGCCGGAGAGGGAAAGGCTTCGCTGTCGAGATGGTGGCTGAGGTTGATAACCAAGATCAAGATAGGAAGCAGCTCGCTGATAGCAGCAGATATCAAGAGTGGATAGTGGCCTGCAAGGCGAGGTTCCCGGAGGAGAAGTCGAGTGTACTCCATGTTTCGGGACCAGTTCCTGTCGTTTAGATGATGATCATTGTGCGAAAGTGAAGTTGTGATGAGGGTTGGGTTGCTGTGCCACATAGCAGCAAGGCAATTCTTCGGCTGGATTGATCCTGGCATGGGCCCGCATGATAACCAGTGCAGTACTGTACTGTGTAACATCGGTCTTTGGGTGTCGCCCAGGATCTGTCTGGCAACTCATACTCCTCTTGACGATATCAATGCCGTCGTATAGAATATCGAATGATGTCTATGCTTGTATTCTTGCCCCATAATCTCGTTTGACTCTAACAGTCGAGACCAGGACAGAGATGCTATCGATCCGTCGAGGTCACTTCTCATTCACTCTTCCATCTTTCACCCTCAAGTTGACAGCTATATACTCTCAATCGCTCGAGGTCGCCACGGTTGTCATTGGTCTAGTGGTCTGATCGATAAGTCGCTGATTTACTTAGTGCCCGGCCAAAGTAACATACCTAACAATTTCGAGGTTCGAATCCAGGTCCTAGTACTGCCATGGGTATGGTGTATGCAACTAGACAAAGCAGTCGATTTCTTTTGCTCTTATGATGAGTCTTTACCTGAAACGCCACGCTGTACTTGAGCTTATCACGGGTAGCATCTATCCTGCACATCGAACAGAGTCCGTATGCTAGACTAGTCCGTATGCTAGTCTCGGCTCGTCGAGGCTTGAGAACTTGTTAAGAGAGTTGAGAGTAGCCTCCGAGGGTTCTTGAAAATGGGCGTTGCCGACCTCTCCGCGATCTCGCATTGTCTATGCCACTGTAAGCAGGCTGGAGCTGCTAGCAAAAGTCGAATCTAGGAATGGAGATGTCAGATAGCAAGATTAGCGTATGTAGCATATCTCTGAGATATGCTGCAGTCTGCAGCCTGAAGTGAAGACAGTAAGCAGTAGCAACGATCAATCTCTTCGAGCTTTGCTTGACCTCGTTGCTGTATCGGAACTGTACAACATCCGTAGCTTAAGCGAAGTGGTTAGCAACTTATTAGGAAAGTGGTAAACTAACCTCGGTGTCTCTCGTAGCTGCACGAACACCACACCACACGCAAGCTGAACATATAGCATATGCAATCATGCCATCACCACTTCTGCGATCGCACATCGATCGATATCCACCCCACCTACTGTCTTTGTGCCAAGTTGTCACAGGCGGCTCTGCTCGAAAGAGGAAAGGTGAGGCTCCCAACTTCAAGCTTAAGTGTTTCAAGCTTAACGCCTCCGCAACCAGTAGGCTAGTTGCAGATCTTCGAACATTTTGACGACATCTCCGGATCTGATTGTCGACCTGCCGAGGAGGAGCAGATTATCAACATCTTATCGCAACGTGGCTGATACTTGTGTGCAAGGCTGTCTCAGAAGAGCAGGAAGTGAAGTGATTTCGCGATCGATTTGCATGTGTTGATGCAAGTCTTGTCCAATGGCTTCGTTTCTGGCATGTTTGGAGAAGCACTTCCTCGGACCCTGAACGTCCCGGCAATCATGGCAAAGCGCAACTCGGTTGGAGAAGTACTACTTTGTATGATGCGGAAGAAGTAGTGCTGCACCACAAAACATTTCCCAACTTCTTGTTCGTAGAGCAGCAAGTGCGTAGGCCGAAGTGTGGAGTGGTGCTCAACTCTATCGTGGTATCATCCAATGACCGTTCACTGGTTCTTGTGTGTACCTCTCCCAAACAAAGCCCCCATAAACCAGAGCAGGTCTTTTAGCGTATCACAATCGAAGGCGTGATGATCAACGATACTGGATTGTGGTTCGGGACCTCTGCAAAACCATGGCAGAGTAGTAGTGCCTTTTGTGATGTGATGGCTTCCAGCTCACATATATAACCTCGCTCGCAAGTCCGCGCGATGCATGATCACCCGATAGCACTTCTGACCTAAGCGACAATATGGCTACTCACCTTTCTCCTGCAGATATCGCCTTGGCGAATCGCGTCAAGATGGCGCACGGTATCCTGGCGTCGGTCGCCTGGGCTACAATCATGCCTCTGGGTGCAATCCTGGTACGAGCAGTACCTTCAGCAAAGGCGTGGCTCATCCACGGAGCGGTGATGGGTTTTGGTTTGATATTGTTCACATCTGCCTTCGGCCTGGGCATGTGGGATATCTCGATATATCATTCGACAGTGAGCATGCCACAGCAGTCCTTCTCAGCCAACTGCTAATCTCTCTATCATCAGGTCAGCTTCTCAGCGCATACGATCATTGGTACCGTCCTCTTCTCGTTTGCATGGCTGCAACCCTTCCTTGGAGTGGCGCATCACTACATCTTCCAGCGCACGAACAAGCGGACTCTGCTCTCAGCCATCCACGTCTTCTTTGGCCGGATCCTGATAATTCTGGGTATGATCAATGGTGGACTTGGTCTTGCCCTAGCAAAGCAGAGCACGCGAGCCGAGAACATCATATACGGCACCCTCGTTGGTGTCATCTGGGTTGTGTACATCGGAGTGACACTTGGCTATGAGGTGAAGCGAGACAACAATGCTCAGTGGGCTCTGCAAAGAGTGAAGAGCACCAATGGCAGCGAACGATCCAGCAGTGTAGAGCATGCTAGGGGATCGATCGTCAAGTCGGAGATGTCGTAGATGCGTTGATAGATGACTTTCGGCGAGGTTGAATTCGATCGATACCATTTCCCAAGTCCATGAACCAGCATCTATAATGGCCTTCCAAGTGACCACTCCAGACGTGCTGAGATAACACCTAGGCTCGAACGGAATGGTCGTTGCCGTCAGACCTAGTCTTTGCTCTGGGCTGCGCAGTAACTGCAAGAGACACCAGACACGAGGAGGTGTCCTAATGCGCCCTTCTCCGCCACTAGTATCAAATCTGCTAGCACCTCGAAGCTGCTTGAAGTGGCATAGACAACGCAAGTTCGCAGAGAGACCGGCAACAATCCATTCGAGTCGCCCTTGCACGCAGTCGTCCCTGTACTGGCAGATGGCGGTGGCCGATGTCCAGATGGCCTGCTAGAAGGGTATCATGCGAGGCCAGCATGCTGCGAATGCCTCTCCAAGAAGTCGAACTGTATCACCCTGTTTTCCATACTGGTATGCTCCCTGGCTGAGATGCGGATTGTAGCATGTTGAAAGTTGTGTTACAAGACGAGAACCGGAGGATTCTACTATGTTTGTGTCGGACGCGCTTTCCACAAACGACAAAAGCCATTCTGAGCGTCCCACACCTTCCTCATCCCACTCTCTTCCTCAAAACTCCTCACTTCCAAAACCACGAGCACGCCAGCCTCACGCGCTTGGTATCACGGCACACGGCGAGCTCCATCAGAACATCACACGCCCAGACAAATCCCAAGCAAGCAAAGAACACAAGACCAACCCAAACATCCCAGTCACATCAACAACTCCCATCCTCACATGGAAATTCTGCACCACGTAGCCGGTCTGTACCACTCTTTCTCTCACATAAAACACACTCTAGGAACAGCACACGACGAAATGGCAACCTCGCAATTCGAACGAGCAACAGAAACAGCAGAATTCTTACGCTCAAAACTCCCAGAAAATCTTGCCAGACCGCGTGTTGCGATTGTTTGCGGAAGTGGTTTGGGAGGACTTGCAAAGACTGTGAATTCTGGGACTGAGGAAGTGTTCCGGTATCAGGATGTGCCGAATTTTCCGTTGAGTACAGGTGAGTTCATTGTTAAAGAGAAGAGAGGGGAGGTGAGAGTGTATTTTGTGCTGATGTGATTGATCTGCAGTACCTGGCCATGAAGGCAAGATTGTTTTCGGAACTATGGGATCTCAGGGAAAAGAAGTGCCTGTTGTACTTCTTGTTGGGAGAGCGCAGTTAGTAGACACTACCTCCCTACTATGTAGAAGTCCAACTCTTGCTCATAGCTTTCTCTTAGTTTTTACGAAGGCCACTCGATGGAGGATGCTGGTTTCGCTACTCGTGTCTGCAAGCTCCTCGGCGTCGAGACGATTATTCTGACCAATGCTGCTGGTGGCCTCAATCAGGAGTACAGCGTTGGCGATCTCGTCCTGCTCAACGATCACCTCAATCTGGCTGGGCTAGTGGGCTTTCACCCGCTGCGTGGAGCCAACGAGGAAGAATTTGGTGTTCGATTCCCGCCACTCAGCGATGCATATGATATCCATCTGAGACAACTTGCGCACCGCAGCTGGAATGAGCTTCGCCAGGAGAGCCCGAGCCAGCGCAAGATGCACGAGGGTGTGTATGCTTTTGTCTGTGGCCCAACGTACGAGACGCGCGCCGAGTGCAGGATGCTGCGGAACCTGGGAGCCGATGTTGTAGGAATGTCGACAGTCCCTGAGATCGTGACTGCAAGGCATTCGGGTATGAGAGTCCTCGCTTTCAGCTTGGTGACCAACAAATCTGTCCTTGAGCCCACAGTGCGCGCCGACCATCCGGAGCTGCAGGGGCTCAGCAGAGAGGAACTTGATCGCCAGCTTGGCCAAGGTGCGGCGAACCACGAGGAAGTACTCGAGGCTGGTCGTGAAGCTGCGATCGATATGCAGAGCCTTGTGCTTCGTATCGTCACGCAGTTGTGACCAGTCCAGCATTCAAATCACAGCATAGCGTAGCATGGGCTGCAGAGCATAGCATGTAGGCGTAACGCATGGTAGACAGGCATGCTTCAACCAGAACCTTTCTTGATGCCGCCCTTCCTCTTGTTCTGGAGTTCCTTGTAGTACGCCTTCTTGCCGCTCGTCTTGTTGTTCTGGATCTGCCCGTACTTGTTCTTGAAGCGGCCATTTTCCTTCTCGGCAGCAAGAACTTCTTCTGCGATTGTTCTCTTGCGCTTCTTGTTCTCAATGCGCCCACTGAAGAACTCTGTTGCACCCTCCTGGATCGTGCCAACCTGACTGTACTCTGGCAACTTCATTGGGCCATTGTCCTTCTTATAGTGGCGATGTGGATCGAGTACGTTTCGCATTTTGATAAGCTGGTAGTCACGCTTGAGCTCGGGTGTCTCCTGGGTCTTTGGCAAGCCGAACCAAGCATCACCGGCGGTGGCCCTCTTTTTCTGTACACCTGTTAGCATATGCTCACCACCAGATATGATTGCAAAGCATGTGTGAGGTGTGATGGCTCAGAGTAACTATGATAAAAAGCTCTCAGTGGTGCAGAAGGACAACCAAGACGGCGCCCGGACTCTGCTCAAGAAAGAAATATGGGATTATTTTCCTCATAGCCAGGGTAGGTGTAGTAGTGTGTGTAGAGGATAGATGCATACCTCTTCTGCGGCCTTTTTGGCGACAACTGGATCCTCGACCATCCTTATTTGCTGTTTGCGGTACTTTTCCTCCACCAGTCGAGAAGCATCAACAGTCGCGACATTACCATCCATGGATACGTATGGTTTGGGCAGCTCGCCGGTGCTGAGTTTCGGGAGTGTGATGCCTTTCGACTCGCTCTGCGTGGTTAGCTGCATGCCTTTCGACTTCGCCTGCAGACGCGCGGTGGCGGCGAGCAGCTCTTGCTCAATCTGCTCATCGGTCATGTCCTCGTCTGGACTGGCCGTGGCCTTTGCAGGTTGCTGCAGTGCTGTGGCCATCGTGACAGCGGTTGCGACAACACTACATCTGGTGGTGTGTAGAAGAAGAGAAGTTGAAGCCGTAGCTTTTTCTTTGAGCTTTCTGGTGCCAAGGCTCTAACTTTATTCAGCCTAGCTCAAAACGCGCTTGCCTTTCGTGTTTCTTCTCTCTACGTGACCTATTTGATCAACTACACTATCCAGCTCACCAACCATTAACGACAGGTGACTGGCAGGCTATGCACCTCTCCATCTACCGGACGCGAACAGCGCGACAAGCGGCCAAGTCTTGCCACCCAAAGCTCCCATGACCTGACCATAGATGATATGCCACCGTTTCTGCATCGACTGCTCTTCTGGTCTTTTTGAGCTTCTTCGGCAGACCGCAAGTTCGCCTAGAACTGCGGAGGCCACTGTCACTACTTCTCTTGCCACTGGCACTCAGCTTTATAATGAGACTTGTTCAGCGCTACGCTCCACTGGCACACGCGGCTCTTTCTGCTGGATCTTCGCACGCCTTTCACGGTACTCCTCGATCTTGCAAGCTATCCAAGGCTGTGCATACCGATATACTGGAGTAAGGATCCATCGCAGGACTGTGAAATCACTACTAGAAGTCAGCTGCGTGGCTCTGCGCTGCAACAAAGAAGTAGTACTTACATCCAGAAGCCTAATGGCCAGGACAGGAATCGAGGTATGTTACCAGTGACCACTCTGACGATACAAGTGACCGAGAAGAGCCATATGAAGGCAGCTATCTGAAGTCTGCTCATTGTGCTGCAGACCCAGAATCTGAATCGGCTCGTGGGGCAAGGGAAGATACGTTCAGATCTTTTGGATGGTATCTCGTCCAAGCTATGATGGTGTCATTTGCAGAGTGTCGTACTCGGTCGATGAAGTACAACCACTTCGATCCCCTTCGACAAGAGATTATGAAGAACCAGGATCGGGGCAGAATCCACAAGAACAAAGTTTAGGACCGGACCTGTTCCCTGCAGAGTATACACATCTTGGCAGGAACATTACCAGGAACGTCAGGAACAACATCTTGTCATCACTCACAAGATAGGCAGTCTCATTTCCGAGCTCGAACAGCATTCGCTACTCCGTTGCGCCTCGCAAGGGTTGAAACGTGAAAACTATGCACGCGAGCATGCGAACCATGTTCCGGAATGCGGAAGACGCATCGGAAGACGGAGTGACCGGAGCAAAATAGAGGCTCAACCATAACAATCGCTGTCTCTTGCTGCCTGTCGAGGCTATCGCGAGTCGAAAGTTGTGAATCTTCAGCATCCTGGCCATACTGCTCAAGTATAAGCCTACCCACGACCTCCTCGCCGGTACCGTTGACATCCAGCCTAAATCAATCCTTCTCATGTTGGCAGCCGCCTTCTTGTCACTCGTTCATCGTATACATTGCCGAGCTTTCTGACATTTCTGTTCTTACCCTAATCGTAATGCGCATTCACAGGCTCCTCGACTTTGCACTCCTGGTCACGTCGTTGGCAGTTCCAGCGCAACAGCACAAGCATGAAGATGGCTACAAACATGAGCACAAGCATAAGCCCAAACAAAAGCGACAATACATCACCGATCCAAATCAGCAAGGCATATATGACTACATCGTTGGTAAGGTCCAAGCCGCTAACAGAGCACTTCGGATGAACAGCTGACTTGTGACCAGTTGGATCTGGACCTGGAGGCGGAACGCTGGCATGCCGACTTGCGCGCGCTGGTTTCAACACACTGCTGATAGAAGCTGGCACCGATACGAGTGGTTACTTGGACGTTCAGATACCATCTTTCCATCCTCGAGCGTCTGAGTTGCCGCGGCAGGCATGGGTAAGGCCGAATCGAAGCGCGATCGAGTGACAAACGCGTACTTACGCCATTCTCTGTAGCAATACTTCGTGAACCGCTATGCTGACCCAACGCAACAACTTCGCGACCCGAAAATGACGTACAAAATTCCAGATGGTCCTGAATACTATGGAGCAGAATACACAGGCCAGCGACCAAACGATGTACCGCAACCCTCGGCCGGCTGGACGTACCTTCTACCAGATGGGCGATATTATGTCGGCTATTATCCACCTGCTGGCGCTGTTCGCTTGGGACTGCAATATACTCGTGGTTCTGCGCTAGGCGGCAGTGCGCAAATGTCAGCAATGGCGATGGTGACACCGCACGAAGAAGACTGGACGAACATTGCGGCTGTCACTGGAAACTACTCGAGCTGGGACCCGGACGTGATGCGGAGTTATTTCGTCAAACTGGAGAGGAATCGATACCTCGTCAACAGTGTGGTGGGCCATGGCTTCAATGGGTGGTTGGACATTTCAATCACGCGTAAGCAGATGCAGCTGAAGTAGTGCGTTGATGTGTGATTCAGCTAACATGTACTACGTAGCATTGACGCTTGTGGCACAAGATCTGAAATTGGCAAGTCTGGTTATCGCGGCTGGCACGGCCGTTGGCAAGGTGAGATTGCAATGCTCAGATGACACGGTGACAATTATGCTGAAACTATTCCTCCTCTAGGCTGGTGGCTTGATTGGGGAAGTGCTCGCCACAGTCACTGGTCTTGCGCATATCTTCGCCACAGATCTCAATGCGCCTGGCCCAACAAGAGACCGCGACACAGACATCTGGCAGGTTCCTAACGCAGTTGATCCCACTTCAGGATTCCGAAGTAGTAAGTACGAGACAGAGCGTTTCCCAGTTCACCTCTAACCAAGTCTCGATAGGTGTGGTGAACTTCATCCACGATACAGTGCAACGCGGATACCCTCTTACGGTGCAGCTTGACACTTTCGTGACCAAGATTCTGTTCGACAACAATGGCTATTACGGCTCACCGCGAGCAATTGGCGTCGCATATGAGTACGGAGAGAACCTGCACTACACGTCGCCTTTGTCGCCTCACACGCGCGGCATACCTGGTTACGTGTTCGCCAGACGAGAAGTCATAATCTCTGCTGGCGCGTACGAGACTCCAAGTAAGTCAGAAACCATTATGATCTGCTGGCTTGCTTTTGCTGATAGGCTTGACTCCCAGAACTACTCAAGCTCAGCGGCATTGGTCCTGCGGCAGAATTGGCTCAATGGGGCATCCCATGCATCCGAGATATGCCTGGTGTGGGTGTCAACATGCAGGATCGGTACGAGGTCGGTTCGGTCGGACTGGCGACGACACCATTCTCAGCCTTCAAGAAGTGCACGTACACCTATACGCTACCCGATCCGTGCTTGGATGAGTTCCGCGCAGGCCTCACACAGGTAAGTAGAACATTTTTGCAGCCACAGGGCTATGATGCTGATAACGTGCAGATTGACAGAGGTCCATACACGAGTAATGGATTGGTAAGTCGGGAGCTGAGCTTGTCTCCCTCTTCACGCAGCTAATGGGGGCTAGGCACTTGGAACGACAATGAGTACATCTGTCAATGATGGTCCTACTCCAGACTTGTTCATCGTCGCTGTGCCCGCGTACTTTGCAGGTTACTATCCTGGTTATGCTCGTGCCGCAGTCCTGGATGCTACACACTGGACGTTTGTGGTTCTGAAGATGAAGACTCGTAACAATGCCGGTACAGTCACGTTGCGATCCCTCGACCCGCTTGATCAGCCCGAAATCAACTTCAACAACTTCGCCATTGGTGGTGATCTGGATGCCCAAGCCGTTGCAGAAGGTATTCAGCGAGCAAGAGATATCTATGACCTCGTTATCCCACTTGACGGAAGCTTGACGGAAGTAGTTCCTGGTCCACAATATCCAGCTGGACCACTTCTCAACCAATACGTCAAGGACACCGCTTGGGGACACCACGTATGCTGCACAGCCAAGATTGGGAGCCCGTACGACCCATTCGCAGTCGTCGACGATTTCCTCCGAGTCATCGGCGTTGACGGTCTACGAATCTGTGACAACTCGGTCTGGCCGAAGATACCTGGCTACTATCCCACGATCCCACTTTACATGCTTAGCGAGAAGGCTGCTGATATGATCCTGGGACAACCACCTCAGATTATTGGACTGGACCAGTTCAATAGCTTCGATGCAGGTGGACCTCTTGGTACTCTGGGAGGCGCCATCGTTGGCAGTGTATTTGGAGTCACCAATCCCGATGTGGGCCCAGCAGGTCTCTTTGGTTCTTTTGGCACACTGCTAGGACCTTTGGCGGTAAGTCGCGTGACCTTGAGAGATGTAAACATGCTGACTGACATTACTCCAGCCTGGAAACTCTCACGCAAAACTCAAGCGATGGCTCAATGTCGTGAATGAAAGGATCTCATCCTACGCGTACGGGAAGTGAACCAATGCAGGACTGTCACCTTACGCAACACCATACGTACTTACACTTACACCAAATTCGTGTTTGATACTATCGAATTCCGACTAGGACACGCGGCTATTCTCAAGTTGCGAGCTTGGACTCAGCACAAAGCACATATACAAGTCTACGTTTTGTCTTACAATTGTCATGAGCAATTTTTTTTGGCCAAATGGTGTGTCGTGAGTGTACGAAGCAGCACATGCGACTTGCGACGGCATCTCGTTTGAGATCTCCCTCTTCTTCATCTTCTTCTTCCTTCTCGTTCACGATACACTTCGCTCACGGATCATCTAGTCATCAATCCTCGATACGTGGCTTCCCAGCACTTGCCGACGCTTGCCAGAAGCATGGCTGTGCAGCACGAGTACCCTGGCGATCAATAAGGCGTCCTATGCGATCTGCACTACAAGATTCGCGATATGGCCGTCTTGACGACTGTACCCATCTGCCACATATGTGACAGTCCTTACATCAACTCATATGCGCCTCATGTAGTCTCTATTGTACTTTCTGTGGTAAGGCTGAGCAACTTATCACAGCTGATCAGAGATCACGAGAGCCTGTTTTCACACATCATGGAACATGCATAATAAGACTGCAGGAAAAAGGAAAAGCTGACACTCTCAGAACTTCTTGATCGCTTCCAACAGCTGCTCATTCTCCAACAATAGCAACCTCAACATCCAGGATGGACGAGGAAATCTCCTACAGCGAAATACGATCCCGACTTGAGGCAGCCGGTATCTCATCCACAACAGATTGAGCAAGTTCTGGCAGAACCCAACCCGCAACAACATCTTAGCGACCTGCCATCACCACCCACATACGATGCCGCCAGCGACACCGACACGGCAATGAGAAGTCACGCTCAGCTTCTCGCGTGCTATTGGAAATCTGGAAACTCTGCCGCGCCGCTCCTCGCGCCAAAAAGGACCATTTGTCAGTCAATCAACCTGGAATGTCCAATGACAAACTTACCTACAGGCTACAGCGTTGACTTCAAGCCGCCAAGCTCGGGCCGGACATACGAACATACTCCCACAGAAACCGCAACTCGATTCAGGTCTGCGAATGTGCACATCACAGACACTGAGACTATGGTATCGACATCAAAGACAACAAGCCGAAGAACAAATGGCGCCTTCGCTGGAGTCCCTCTGTAGCGGGCTGGCATTGCGGCAGATTACTAGATGTGGTCGAGCGTGAATGCCAACAAATATCCTGGAAAGAAAGTTGTGAGATGCAGGACTACGCAGATGAAGTCGAATAACTTTGCTCGAGGAAAGCTGCAGCCTCTGGAGCCCTGTCAAGGTGTCATGTGGGAAGAGGATGCAGCAGGGGAAGTTGGACAGTTCGAGTTCCCGAAAGACATGTGGGAGAGCGCTGACAACGAAGACTGGGATGATATGGTCAGCAATGCGATAATACAGCTTTACCGAGCTGTGATGAGGTGGGATACGGCGCCTCCTGCTCGGGCGAGGCGTTCGGATAGTGTTGATGGTGGTAGTAGTAGTACCATGGCGATCGTAGCATCTACGAATGCGATGTGTTGGGTCATGATATCGATGGCCTGGCTGGATCTTGGAAGCCTTGGATGCCGCGAGCGAGGCGAGACATTAGAGGGCCTTGTTGCAAGAAATCGACCAAGTCAAAGGGCTATAACATTCGCTCTCCGTTCACGCATCGACAAAACATCCGCACCAGGTCTGGGGAGTGAACAGTGTAGTAGTTCGAGCACCGCAAAAGGGCGCCGCACTTCAGGTCCTTTATTTCGACCAAGTCAAAACATGCCTCACCTGTCTCTGCTCACAGAATAAGAACAATGCACAAGATAGTTTCTTTCTGAGGAGCGTGGTGGTTTGGTCGATGCAGAGAGACTGTCCACTTCTAGTCGAGGTTGCAAAGGCCCGAATAGGAGATACTTTAGCGATGCAGAGAGACCTGAATTTCTATTGGTATATTTTGACGAAGTCAAACTTCTATGCGACTTATCTTAATGTATCGAGATAGCTTTAGCACCGCCTTGGAAACCTACACAGCGTGATCAGTACAGATAGTACAGAGATATGCAGTCGAAGACTCGGATTTTGCCTCCAAGTCAAGCGTCCGGATTGCCTCTCTCTGCTCTCAAGCAGCACTGAAATACAATAGTCTATAGACCTCCATTGGCACAGTTAGCACATGGAAACGGAGAGAATGAAAGACTCTAGATGTGCATCGATCACATATAAGCTATGCTTACAAATTCACAAGAGCTCTCTCTCTGCTCACGAGCAGCACTGTATACAATACTTTGTCGACTTCCATTGGCATAGTTAGCACGCGAAATCACAGAGCAGGACGAGTTCTAATGGTATATCAGATCACACGTAGGCTATGCTTATACCTTCACAAATGCTCTCTCTGCTCTGGAGCAGCACTGGATTCCAATATCTTGTTGACATCTAGGTTGTTGGTATCGTAAGCATGTCGCTGGCCTGGGGGCAGTCTGTAGGTAGGTAGTAAGGCAGTCCAGATGGAAGAAGTGCCACTGGTTCTCTTGAGTGTCTGCGTACTTGATCCCGTGCATACTGTCTATGCTTTCAGATTGGAGAAAGATCTGCACTACAGCTTGTCTCCGACGAGCGTAGTAATTTGGTCGATTGGGAGGCAGTCCACTTCTGATTGTCCACCTTGGTTAAGTGAAACAACTATACCTCTCCTCTCTCTGCTTCCAGACTGAAAACAGATTCGCGAGCCATCTGGAAGTCGAGCAGCGTGGTACTCCGGTGGTGCTAGGGAGACAGTCCACTTCCGGTCTTTTATTGTGACTGAGTCAAACACCCATCCCTCCTCTCTATTTCCAGATCGGAACAGGATCCGCACTCCATCTGACACCTCGGTAGCGCAGTGCTTATGCATGGGGCTGAGAGCGTGTGTTCTAGACGGCTCAAGATTTCACTATGTCGGATTGTGAGTGAAGTGGACGTGTGGACATAGTCGAAATCCGTCGGTTTCTACGCGTACATCTATCTCTGTGGTCTCGAAGCCACTGGGCCACCTCACTCAGCTCCGCAGCGCGATTCCGGATTCCATTTGTTTTCAGAGAGCGACCTAGTCGCACATTTTGACTAAGTCAAATGCCCATTCCTCCTGTCTCTGCTTTCGGACTGGAAAGGTAGTCGCACCTCTTCTGAGACCTACGCGGCGTGGTTAGCACGAATTACGCAGAGAGACATACAGATCTAGTCGTCAATTTTGACTAAGTCAAACTTCCCCGACTTCTCTCTCTGGTTCCACATCGAGAAAGCATTTGGACCACGCCAGGATTCGCGGCAGCGTAGTCACCACGCCAGGATTCGCGGCAGCGTAGTCACATCGGCGATGCAGAGGCACCCGCATTCCGGGTAGTATATTTTGACTAAGTCAAACTTCCATAACACTCATCTCTGCTTACGCATCGAGATATCTTAAGCACCACAATGGGAAGCTACACGACGTGGTCAGTAGGACTAGCACAGAGACATGTGTAACCCAAGCCGTGATTTTGACTAAATCAAACGTACAGAACTCTTGTCTCTGCTTACCCGCCCAAAAATGATTTGGACACCGTCTGCGAACTGGACGCCATAGTCAGTAGAGACACACTGTGAAAACGTGCTGTGTTGACATGCATACAGTGAGCAAAATGCTCGCGGTAAGCCTACCTAACTCTGAATCTGCATCATGTCTCTGCCGATCATGCTTCCAAACATTGCACTTCCACGTCACCACCAGCAGCCTAGTCTTCGATCTTTACCCGAGTGAACTCTGTGTTCGCCTTCTTCACCTGCTGAGCCTTGGGACGCATGATGAGAGGTCTCAGCACCTTGAGTGCCTGCTTCACCTGGGAAGTGACCTCACCCACATCAGAGCCATTGTTCTTGTTGCGAGTAGGGTCCTGTGCTCCACGGACAATGTTGTGAACATGCTGGTAGAGATCGTTCCAGATGCCCGTGGCTTGAGCTCCGCACTCAGAGACTTCTGGAGTGTTCTTTCCCGCCAGCTTGTTAGCCTGCTTCACCGCGCCATTGGTCATGCTCAGAACGTTGCTCCGAGAATGAACGCCAATGAGCTGTCCATAGGCCAGCTCGGTGGGCGGCAGGTCGACGGAAGCAGACTGAGGAAAGGCGGAATCACGTTGAGCGTGAGCTGGGAACCCAGGAGGCACCAGGTGAGACCTGCTAGCCTTCTCGGCCTTAGACGGCCTCGGCTTCCTCGGTCCCTTGCGACGAGGAGGCTGCGTGGTGGAAGTATATCCCATGAGCCGGTCAGCTGGGTGGGAGGAGCCTCCACTCTTGAAGTCCGGACGGGGCTCTCTGAAACCCACGTCGATTGACGCTGACCGGCTGCTGCTACCTTGAGTGGCTTGATTGGACGTAAAGTCGAGAGAGCGAGGGTCTGTGAGGCGAGGGCCAAGCGGAAGGGAGTTCTCACCACTCTGGCGAGGACCGCACTTAATGTTCCTGACAGGGAGGACAGCCTCAATCGGTGTGGCAGCAATCATGGCCAGTCTCTCCGAACTGATACCCTCCAATGCTGCAGTGGGTATTGGCGAAGGAGCGCGAGCCGGCGGCTGATCAGGCTCGTACTCGACGATTTCGCCCGGCTCCAGATTGTCATCAACCTGCTCGGCCGCTGACTCGGCCGGTGACTCGACCACTGATGGCACCATGGACTCAATCGCCGAGTCAATCAGCTCTTCCACGGCACACTCAACTCCCAAAGGCCTCTGTGTACCAACAGAAGCTGGCATGCGTGCGGCGACAACGCTTTGGGCGCTGTCAATCAGCTCTTCGATGGCACGATCAGCCTCAGTAGGCATCTGTGTACCAGCAAAAGCTGGCATGCGTGCAGCGACAAAGTCTTGGGTGTTGCCATTGTCCTCATGAACCACTGGCTGGACGGCTGGCTGGACCAATGGACCAGCCGTCGGCTTGGCGAGCTGGACGGATACCTGTTGGCCGTGAAGAGTCTTGCCACTCAACTCCTTGATAGCATGTACGGCTTCGAAAGCATTCCACACGTGCACGAAGGCATAGCCCATTGCGACACCTTTCGGGTCGGTGGGAAGCGTCAATGTCTCACTGTGATACAGATTAGCTGACCACCTGATGGATTCTGTCGTGGCAAGTGTGCATACATGTGGTGGTATTGGAAGAAGTCCTCCAGCTCTTTCTTTGTAGTATCCTCATTCAAGTTGCTAATATGCAGCCGCCTGGTCGCAGCAGCGCTTGCAACAGCGGCCTGGATGGGACTCGCGTCTGCTGGCTTCTGCTGAACCTGAATGTGGACTCTGCGGTCGAGCATAGTGCTGCCGTTGAGCTCGTTCATAGCACGCTGCGCGTCAGCTGGAAATGCCATGTCGACAAAGGCGAATCCGATCGGCTTCGAAGTGAGAGGGGCGGTGAGCAACGATATCGATTCACTGCTGTCGGTATTAGCCCGCATTCATGTCACGGTAGGGTAAGGGCGCATACATGTGATGGTCCTCAGCCAACTTTGCCAAATCTGCCTCTGTAATCGCCTCTGCTAGGCCCGTAATGAGAAGTCTCCGGCCCTCAGCAGCTGCAGCGTCCCAATCAGTGGTTTGCTGCAGCTTCTCGAATGATCCTGGCTTGTAAAAGCCAGCATCAAGAGCTGCGCATCGGCGGCCAGGGTGCATCGTCTGGCACTGCTGGCACAGTCCGTGGCAGCTCGACCAGGTGTGCCCAGTGTCGTTGCAGTGGAGACACGGCGGCTGCTCAGGGAGTACGGCAACCACTGTGTCGCTGTCGCCGTCTTTGGTGACTCTGAGGCGCTTCACCAGCTGATCATGCGTGCACGAGGTCGCTGGCGAGCGAGGACGCTTGAGGCCGGCAGCTGGAAGTAATTAGCATCGTGGCTGTGGAGGCAGTGCGCGCAATTGCTTACCGATATCCATGGCCGGCGGTCTTCTGGCTGTGTTCTCGTGTTGGTGTTTGTGAAGTTGTGTCAGAGGCAGAGAGCTTGAAGTGAGAAGTGAGCTTTGAGCTTTGAAGAAGTAAACAACGACCGTTTCGCAACCCCTGCAACCTCCACGGAATTGGTAAGAGCAGCCTAAACAACGAGATCAAGACCACTTCTCCATTTCCATATTCTCGAGAATTCGTGCAGTCAACGACAATCCTGGTGTCGTGGTGCTTGATGACACTCGGAGAGGCACTCTCTTCTTGTGCAGTCCAGCAAAACCAGATCTCAAACTCGCCTGCAACATCGTCCAGGGCAGGAGCGACTTTCCCAAGGCACCCAGAACAAGATGCTCTATGTTCTCGTCCGTGTTCTCTCTGCATCATGCGAACTCCACGGCGCGGCATTCTAACATGCTTCAGGAACATCCCATCACGCAGGAAACGGAGAGCTGCCGCCGGTCATCCTCTCCTCGAAATCTCGCGATGAGTACTTAGTTCACCGCCGCCGCTGCTGCTGCCACTGAGGCCTTCTCTCTGCCAAAGGGCTCTCCAGCCCGAGCGACAGCCACGCCATTGCAATCCCAGACAGCGCAGATGAGGCGTCCCAATGGTCTCCAGAGACGCTGTTCGGCTACGAGCAGTTTTGTATCCTATGGAGTCGCTCAGACCATGGCCACACAAGCAGTTCACGTCTGCTGCTACCATCGAGCTCCCATGCTCTGTAGACATTCAACTGCCATGACTGCTATGTAACAGTCATCCTTATCAGTCACTGTCGTGGTTGATGCTCATCTTGCATGATCTGTTCGCTTCTTGAGCGCGTACTCTCCATGGTTCTTCGACCTTGCCCACATGCACACGAAGCTCCGTTCCTCTTGCTTCGCGTGACAGATCATCCTCATGCTGTCCGCGTACTTTTGCGCGTGCTCCCAGTCATCACCCATCTCATCTCATCTCCTGAACTTTTTATCGCCCTTCTCGCTCTTCCTCTCAAGCGTAGCCGTGATGCTGAACGCTGATGCTGCACGAGAGGAGACTTGTGAAGTGAAGTTGGGAAAGGAGCGACGCGTCTTCCTGCCTCAGGCAACAGCATCGACCTTTCGACCTCAACAGTCAGTCGAGATCGCATGCCACATTCGGAACAGTATTATAAACACCTACGATGATACTACGACAATTGAGCTGAGACTTGCGAGTGATAATGGACGATCTGCTCAGCGAGGATTGGCAAAAGCCAGCCAAGCCAACGACATCGAGCGGCAATACGAACGCAAGCACATTCGCATCGAGCTATAGCAGTCTACGAGGGAGTCCTGCTTTACCACCTTCGAGAACTGTATCGCCAGCCATCAGTAGACCAACTAGTACTGTCAACGGAAGTAGTAGCGCGAAGTCAAGCGGCGGCGATGCGTTTGGTAACCTCTTGGGTTCGAAGAAGCCAGCTAGCAGCAACATTTCTATACAGGAAAGACAGAAGCAGCTGATCGAGGAGAAGCGACGGCAGCAGGAGCAACAAGGGCAACAATGGGATACCTTGGGAAGCGGCAGAGGGACGCCGGAGGCACGTGGCCCTTCGCCAGCGATACCACAGCAGTCACAGGATGCGGAGGACGATATCATGGCTGCATTCAATAAGGACGCGCCTGTCGACAGATCCAGTCACTTTCCACCGCCTAGTTCAGGAGCAGCAAGCGGCAGAAGCACACCTGCGTTCCAGCCAGTTCCCGCGCAGATACCTACGAGCAATGGTGGGTTTGACGAGGACGATGACCCCTTTGGACTTGGTTCTGTGCCGAAGCAGAGCAATGGTCATACCACAGCTCCTGTCAGGCCGTCGAACGGCGACGACGATATCCTTGGCGATCTGGCAAAGCCAGTGACGGCACGTCCAGTCGAGACACATCGCATACCGGAACGGGTTGAAGTATCGGAGGCTTTTGGCATGGAAGAGCCAGAGGACCGGGCACTGGCAGAGCTCATCGATATGGGCTTCCCTGCGGACAATGCCAAGTTAGCACTCTCAGAGAATAGAGGCGATGTGCAAGGGGCAGTAGGCTGGCTATTGCAACAGGCACATGAAGAATCGAAACAAAAGGCAAAGGCTGAGGCTGCTGAAAGGCGGCGGAGTCCACCTGCGACAAGCAGAAGTCCGCAACGAAGAACTCGGGAGCAAGATAATGTGCCAGCATGGATGCGCGAAGAGTCACGATCCAGCTCAGCCAATGCACGACGGCAAGATAGCAGATCCCCTGCTAATGGCGAGAAGGATCCAGCAGCCGTGGCGCAGGAGTATGGCACGAAATTCCTGAAAGGCGCCACGTCTTTGTGGAAAGCAAGCCAGAAACAGATGGCTAAGACGGTTGCTGAGTTTCAGCAAGAACGTGATCCTAGCCAACCCAAATGGATGCAGGAACCCGCCGCAGCTCCTGGCAGGTCGAACAGTCAACAACGTCAAGATCTGACTCGCGCTAAGCAACGAGAGATGCAGGCTACTGACGAAGCGGCAATGCTCGACGCGCCTCGAGAACGACCTCAGAAGCCAGCGAGACCCTCAGCAGCAGAACGCCCTGCTCCACTGACCTCGAGCTATCGTGATCCGGAAGAGCCACTGGCGCATAGACCTGCGACGCAACCAAAGTTCAAGCAACAGCCAGCTCCAGCACCAGCTCAGCGAGCCGCAACCAAGCTTACCAGACAGCAAGTGGAAGATCAAGCGGCCCAGGCGTACGTTAGTTCCGCACGCCGAAGAAAAGCACCTCCAAAGCCTGAGCCTACACCAGAGCCAGAAGTCGACCTCTTCAGTCCTGCTCCAGCTCAAGTTACCCAGGCTAAGACAGTTGCTGCTAGGCCTGCGTCGAGACCGACTCCCTGTCCAACTCCTGTGCGGCCTAACGCACCTCCGCGAAACGTGCCGAGCGTATCACCGTCTGCATTGGCAACATCTGCGCAGCACCGCAAAGCTGGCGGAGAGGCATTCAAGCGTGGTGATTATGCCTCTGCGCATGACTCCTACGCTGCAGCTCTTCGACCTCTTCCCGCGCTACATCCACTTACGATCATTGTGCTCAGCAATCGAGCTCTTACCGCACTCAAGACTGGTGACCCGAAGCTAGCTATCTCTGATGCAGATCAGGCACTCACCGTTATTGGCGTGAGTCAAGGCATTGGCGAGACAATAGATCTGGGTGCGGGCGAAGGCACGAAAGATATGCGTGAGTTCTACGGCAAAGCAGTCATGCGTAAGGCCGAAGCGCTGGAACATCTTGAGAAGTGGAATGAGGCTGCAGCTGTGTGGCGTACTGCCATTGAAGGTGGCATTGGAGGTGCAGTCAGTCTACGAAGTCGTGACCGCTGCGAGAAGACTGCCGCTCCTAAACCCACAACTACAGCTGCTGCACCACGCAAGCCTGCTGCGACATCTACCCGGGCTGGGCCCACGAAGTCCTTGGGAAATAGCATACAACGACCAACCTTACCAGGACCGAAGGAGACTGAGGCTGTCAACAAGCTGCGCGCTCAGAACGCAGCAGCAGACAAAGCTGACGATGAGAAGTTCGCATTGACGGATCAAGTCGAAGCTCGGCTCACTGCATGGAAAGGTGGCAAAGCGGACAACCTGCGATCTCTATTGCAAAGTCTGGATGGTGTGCTATGGGAGAGCGCCGGTTGGAAGAAGGTCGGTATGAGTGATCTTGTGCTGCCAAATAAGGTGAAAATTATATATATGAAGGCTATTGCTAAGGTGCATCCTGACAAGGTAAGTCGACAGTTTCTTGCTCATTACTGTGAATGCTTACTGACCATGTTACAGATCGCACAAGATGCCACGACCGAACAACGAATGATAAGCGCAGCTGTGTTCAGCACGCTTAATGAAGCCTGGGATAAGTTCAAGAAGGACAACAATCTATAGATCAAAATATAGAGTCGTACTGAATCACTCAACCCTCTGATAAGCTTCAAACAAGACGTGCGAAACGAGTCATCGGCCTGTGCTCTCCTCCTCTCGCTCACCCTTCAGTCTTGTTGCAGCGACAGCAACCTCAGTAGCACAGACGGCCTTCATTCAGGAGAGTACCTTGTCGTAGACAGGACCCACTGATGGATTTACTGTACACGAAGGCGGCGATCCGAAAACATCGTGGAATGTGATCGCAACAACTGGACAAGAGAGAAGATAGTAGCAGAACAATCGCACTCGCCATATGGATTGAGCAGCAGCACTAAGTGTGGTCCAGGCAGACCACCTGGTCGTTAGCGAAGAAGAACTGTGTATGTCAGGCACCAGCTAGGCTGACGACTTACTGACTGAGCCACGGAGGCTCGGACGACTGTTAGAGATATTGCAATTCGAGTCGTGTATCAATGCTAAGTCCTGCCTCGCTGCCTTGTAGAAACGAGCAGCAAACTCAAGGTACACATATCGATCATGGTAGAGCTTTCATGAGCCTTGGAGCAAACACATTTGCAGCAATGAAGCGTGGCGCGGATACATATACTGCGGTCATGTCACTGAAATCAGTCCTGCTCCATCGACCACGCCATGTACCGAACACCAGAGACCAACCGCGGGACTGGGCACGCAGCCGTTGAGGCAAAGTCTCCCAAGCAGACCTGGGAGTGGTCATACAAACTGGAACACCTAGTTCTCTTACACTGCATGCACCGAGCAATCCAGTACGAGGATCTCAATGCGCTGATTCGATGCTTCAAGCAGCAGTATGACAGTATGTTACGGTTAATTTCGCCTTCTCACACCTACACCTACACCTTCTCACATCTACACCGATGATGTCCGCTAATCGATATAGTCACGGCCACATCCGAACAAATCATGCATAGAGTCCACGAGTTGAGACAGCAGCAGAAGGATCTGTTCGAAGAATTTGGTGATTATCCTAAGATTGATCCGAAGACAAATAGTGTGCTGAAGGATGATGTGGATATGAAATTGGTACAGGAGATGGGGGAGTGGAGGCTGGTTCTGAGGGATCAACGGGATAGAGGAGGATGATGCGAGCTTGAAATGATGTTGAGTAACTTACGGTATCGAAGCTCCATGCCGGCCGACTGAGTGCTAGCAGATCATGACTTATCACACAAGCAGATCGAAGGCAGCTTTGGAGACATAGCTTAACAACAATGCAGATCTCGTACGTCCAAAAACACAGCAACCAAAATTTCAAAAGGATCGAATTCCAACCAAAGGTGCAAAAGAGCGTTGGGTAAGATCCTATAGTCACGATCAAAACCCAATAATTCTTCCAGGGACAACACCAGTCGTAGAACGGGTGTTGAAACCGAAACTATTACGAGTGGACCTGACGCATTGTAAAATAAAGGATTGGCGCGCAGATTCTCACTTGACCTCACCGTCCACCGGAGATGTGAGTCTGTTGTCATGCGAGTTAGTCAGCAAGAATTCGTCAAAAATATGACTACTCATATGCGGGTAATCCCTTCCGCTCCCGCTTGAGTGAAGCTCAATTGCTCCTTCCTATCAACTTCCCAACTAGCACATGCACTATTGAACACAGTATGCAACCACTCCTCAGTCCTGGTGCGTGAATCCAACACCATCTCCGCTACCCATCGAGATCAGACGCTGCTTCATGGCCTCTGCCAGATGACTCATGTCCCCAGGTAGATTCGTGAAATCAGCGTCTGCTGCCCAAGACCTTATCCCGTGCTGTAAAATGTTCCGAGCTCGTTCTGGATCCGATTTCGTGATGCCCATGCTGCCGTGCAATGTCATGCGCTCCATCTTGCTGTCATATACACCTCGATGCAGGATGTTATTGTTGTAGAATACGACATCACCCGCTCGCATCTTGACTACCAGTTGTCCTGGCATATCGTCCTCGAATGGGTCAGCACCGCGCTCCATGTCTGTCCTGATACGCTTGTGAGAGCCAGGAACCACTACCAGCGAGCTATCTTCGTACAGTGCCAGATTCCATTGTGCGTGGATGACAGGCTCTTGGAGCAGTCGCAGCTCTTCTTGGGGCGATGCATCAGGTCCGATGTTATCACGATGCCATCTCAAAGCAAATTCATGATCCGGCCTGCAGAGCATGTTATATAGTTCGAGGACTAGATCATCCTTGGAGCAACCGAGGAGCTTGAGGACCACGCCTATGATCTTGTCGTTGAAATATGACTCTGCGAAGATATCTCTATCTTGCATATCTGGGTGTAATAGATGCTGTACCTGAGATGACCAGTAAATCATTATAGCTCTTCTCGCACCAGCCAGCAGTCTCTGCTTACTCCCCATATGCCATGCTGCTTTGCATCTTCTGCATTCCAAGGAGGAAATTGCTTTGGTAGAGTCCTCACGAAGGGCCACTGTCCCGATCTTGCTTGCTCGACTGTACGTTGACAAGCGACACGATATCGCTCCAGCTCATCAGCAGAAAGCAGCTGAGGCACTCTCACGAAGCCATCACGGTCCAATGAAGCTCTGAGCTCTTCAGCTGAGATCGACGCCATTGGGGAGGCTTGGTCTTTGTAGTGAAGAACAAAGAAAGGCGCAGCAGCATCGGCAAAGCACGGGCGGCATGGGCGAAGTGAGCCAAGAATCATCTGAGACGGACTTCGTCATACCAGCCATCTCGACCTCTCCTCGACACCACACCGACACCACCGACTCCTCAAGTGCGACACTCTGCGAGACCTCACCCTCGAAGTCTCCTGCAACAACACCTGTCGACCCTATTCTATACCACACAAATGTCTACGCACGCCTCACAATCACAAACCACACAACAACAACAACCACCACCTTGGTACATCACTTACGACTCCGAACTGCGACCGCGATTACTACCACCTTGCGTTGCTTTAGACACCGTTCAAACCACGATATTTTCAATTCCCCCGCTCTGGAGCGACATACGCAGCGATGGCCGACTACATGAGTGAAACTGCGCCTGGCGCAGAACAAGGGAACTACCTCCAGTCCACACCTTCTGGACCAAAGCGCAACAACCGAAACCGCAAGAACAACCACTATGCTCAGGTCGACGGTGCCATGTCCGATGGCGCGCTCGTTAACCCCGCTCTTTCTCCGCGACCTAGAAAGGCGAAACAACAACGACAAAGCGTTGCGATAGCGCCAACACAACAGCAACACGACAACATGGGTCAAGGAAATGCTCAGCGAGCGCGACCAGTATCTTATGCAGGCGGAAGAGTGCCAGCGACGCCTGCGAAAGAGCAAGCATATGCCGGACCTACATTTCAGGCTTCACCGGCGGCCTCTTCGTTACCTATGCCGAAGTTCTCCAAATCCGTGCCGAATGCTGGTATGCGAGGGAGCTTGTCAGCAAGATTGGCAGCGGAGAAGAAATCCGATGGAGAACAATCATCTCCCGAGACAGACAGCGCTGCGCCGGCTCTCCCTCCACGAGACGCCATGAACTCCCCTTTGGACCTGTTCTTCAACGCGGACCGAGAAGAGAAGGCAAGAAGTGGGAGTGGCTCGCTTTCTCCAGAGATGGCAAGAAGGTCACAGCCACCCGCGAGTCAGGCCTTTGGTCCGAAGAGTCAGAGCATCTTACTGAATGATGTGAATGGAGACATGGACATGCCCAGTCCCCGCACCATACCTACGAACAACGAGCGACCACATATAGTACACAGAACTGTGTCATCTCCTGGGGCGCCGCAACAGGTCGACTACCAAAGCGAAGCACAGCGACTCGCTAGCACGCAGAAGCTCAAGAGTATGCTGTGGTCCACTGCGGGTCGTCCTACGAACACATCCAACTCCTCACAACTGCGTACGCCATCCGGATCTGCGTCGCCAAATGGCTACTTCAACTCTCCTTCGCCTTTCAACCGTCCTGGAACGGATTCGAGACATAGTTCGGGTCCATCGACTCCTCAACCCACCTACGAACAACAACAGCAAGACAACTACTCCTTGCACTACGGTAACAAGAATCTTTCGCCCTTATTCAAGGCTTCGCGTTCCGAAACACCACCGCGGCCTTCTTCACTTCGTCAAGAGGTAGCCAGCGATACCTCATCCGACCGCGATTCCGGTGTAGCGATTGGCGACCCATACAGTCCGAATACACAAGCTCGTAATTACCTCCACCATACAGCACGCGCTGCGGCTCCGATCGAAATGCCTCAGTTCCCTTTCAACAATCATCCTTCTTCTTTCCACGGTCCCTCTATTGGTTCTTCTACACAACCTGTGAATGCGCAGCATGGCGTACCAGCGCAGGCCGCGAATACGAGTAGTAATGGGAACGACTTACGAGACATGAGCGCAGATTTACGACGAATGTTGAGGATCTGACTGCATTGTCATCTTGGAGCATTTGGGAGGCTTTATAGAGTCCTTTTTTTGCTATTGAGCATAGCGAGGCGTTTGGTGGCAGACTCTGTTTGATGCTGCATTAGGTGGAATGCATGGGGACAGCTCGGTGGGCATGGTTTCGGTCGATCTTGTGAGAACTTCTTGTTCTACAGACGGAGCATTGCATGGCCTGGAGAGCATTGAACGCTCACGATATTCGATCACGACTTCAGTGTGTTACGAGTACTCAGGAGCACCACTCGTTTGAGCTCTTCCATATGTAGATATATCTGGAGATGTGGATCTTAGGATGGAACGGAGCGCACCTGGTTGCTGCTCCTGGAGGATGGAGGAATTACATAGAAGACCAACTCTTGTCACTCTCTCACTCCGGCTCCATCGATGAACAGCCGCAAGGTAAGCCTTCAAACATGTCTGTGCATGGACGTCCATATGCAAGTGTGCAAAGGAACCAAACGAGAAGCAAAACGATTGCCTGCAGCAACCAGGAGTGAACGCACGATCAGCTGGCCAAGTATTTACTCTTGATAGCTACAATGTTTCAGCACTATGTCGAGCGTTAGCTATCCCACGACTTACTGACTATTCCACTGAACCAAGATTGACCATTGAGACTGGACGATTCTTAGACATACAAGGACCTCAATCCAAGCCACTTGCCTCATAGAACAGGAAGCACGGCCTGGAAAAGAGTGGACAAGAGAGCAAAACAATGGCCACTTGGGGCGGTCGGCTTTCTGCAGGGAGGCTCACAAGAGGTCAAGATGGCCTAAGTTGCCCGAGCTGTTAACGGATACTACGCATCAGATATACTGACGACTTACTGGCTATTCCACTAGACCAAGGACGATCGTTAAAGGAGGCCAATACATAACAACTGATATACCTCACTTTGACAGGGGCATTCTATAAGCAATAGATGATCCCAAAAAGAAAGAGCTAGCTAAAGAGCAAAACAATCGCCACTTAGCAAGTAGCATGCTCAGGACAAACTTTGTCAAGGCCGCGCTGCCTTCAGGACTCTGATTGCCTGTTAGCTATACCAAGCATCAGCTATGCCGACGACTTGTTGTCTAGCCACTAGACCATGGACGATCGTTGGATTATGGGTTGTGGGAGTGGTCTATATACTGCCATTGCTGGAGGTGGATCGCCAAGCACGCCATTTGTGCAGATTGCACATCACGTTGCAGCTCCATCTCTCAGCATGTTGAGAACTGCTTATCTTCGCGTCCGGGGCTATGGCGACAGGTAGTGGATGCATGGCGGACGCGTCTAGCACCTAATCGGAGCAGGCTTATAAGCTTTTATAGTCCGGAGCCTGCTGAACTCTTCATGATCAGGCTAAGCAGCAATGGTCGAAGAGAAGGAGCAAAAGCGTTTTGGACCTCTTGGAATTCTCAAAGAGATCGTCAACTGGTACCCGTCTGAGTATCCAGTTGAGGAGCGGAAGTTGCTCTTCAAGCTCGATGTATCGATTCTGGTCTTCGCTTGCTTGTGTTTCTTCGTCAAGTACCTGGATCAGACGAACATCAGCAATGCCGTGAGTAGAACAAACAGAAACATGAGGATGATGTGTACAGCTGACATTATTTAAAAAGTACGTCAGCGGCCTGAAAGAAGACTTCAACCTATACGGCAACGAACTCAACTATCTCAACGTATGCTACTTCACAGCCTACGTCCTCTTCCAAATCCCCGGTCTCCTCCTCATCTCCCGCCCAAACCTAGCCCGATGGCTCCTCCCAAGTCTCGAAATCCTCTGGGGAATCGTGACTTTCGCGCAGAGCCGCGCGACTAACATAACTCAACTCTACGCCATGCGTTTCCTCGTCGGCATGCTCGAAGCACCAGTCTTCGCTGCCACACACTTCATTCTCGGGTCGTGGTACTCTGGCCCGGAGTTGTTCAAAAGAGCTGGCATGTGGTTTATCTGTAACCCGCTAGGATCGATGGTTAGTGGATATTTGCAGGCTGCTGCATATACGAATCTTGAGGGTGTTGGAGGAATGCCCGTGTGGAGATGGCTGTTTATTATTGATGGGATTTTCACTATTCCTGTTGCGATCTTGGGGTTTGTGATCTTTCCTGGTGTGCCGGATAGTCCTAGGCCGTTCTGTTTGACTGATGGCGATATTCAATTGGCGAAGGAAAGACTGAAGAGCTATGGGATTCGAAGGCCTGGACCGCTGAGTCTGGATGTTTTCAAGAGGAGTTTGATGAGGTGGCATATCTGGGTGTTTGTGCTTTGTTATATGTGAGTTGGAGGACTGAAGTTGATGCAGTTGCAATCGATGCTGACAATGAAGCTGCATGATCATCTCCAGCTACCCGAATGCCTACATGAATCTCTGGCTCAAGGCAGAAGGTTACTCTGTAGTACAGATCAACCAGCTGCCTACAGTTACAATGGCGATCCAGATCTTGTCATCCTGGCTCGGGAGCACATTGGCTGCAGTTTGGCCTGTATGGACACTGTACACATTCGGCTCTGCATGCTGCCTCTTCTCGACACTGTGCATGTGTATCTGGGAGATCCCAACAGGACTGAAGTAAGCTCGGCAAATTCTGAGTGTGAGGAGACGGCTGACACAACACAGGTTCTTTGCATGGTATCTGTTTGGAACTGCTGGCATGCTGTCGCCCATTCTATACTCAACAGTCAACACGATTGTTAAGGACGACTCTGAAGAACGGGCATTGATCATGGGTGAGGCCAGAGAGTCTCGTTATCTGCATCCGCTAGCATGCTGACCTGAAGCACAGGCTCGATGATGACATTTGGCTACTCGTTCAACATCTGGGTTCCGCTATTATTGTTTCCAACAGCAGGCTACAACGGTGCGCCACGATGGCGTAAGGGCTGGCCGGTCACATTCGTGTTCTTCTTCCTGCTGTGGGCTGGCTTCGTCGCCGCAGTGGTGTTGCATCGGAGGAAGCGAAAGGGCCAAGCAGATAACGATCTCGCTGAGCTCTCGGAAGGTGACATTGGCGCTGGAGAGTCTGTGGAGGCTGTGATTGTGCCCACGAAGCAGGCACACGACAAAGATTGATGAAAAGAGTCAAAGATGTGCGATCTAGCTCTAAATGTTCTAGCTGGACTATCGTCATCGTTGTGCATGAGCCATTGTGGCGCCCTGCATGAGTCGCGATGCCTGCATGCGGTAACTGTATTGTACTTCATTCTTCACAGCTTGCTCTTCGGCTGTACCAGTTTCTCTACCTCTGCGAACTGGTAGTAGAAGTTCAAGCAGTCCTTATTTGCCAAAGTGTCAGAAGGCTTGATGGTGTTTCCACTGACAATCTGTTTCACAGGCAGCTCCACCTTCTTCAGATTGATGGTAGTAGGAATCTCAGGCGTCTCGAAGATATATCTTGGCACACATCTCCTGCCGCAGTCTCGTGCAATGGCATCTTTGACTCTCTTCACGAGATCTGGAGTGAACTTCTTGCCTGGCTTCATCAGGAGGAAGAGCATGACACTCTCATCTTGATCCCGAGGACGACGCTGGCCGACACAGATACTGTCCTGAATCTCGTCTGGAAAGCTATTGTCCAGAGAGTTGTATATCTCTGCACTGCCGAAGCGTACACCAGACGGGTTGAGTACGCCATCTGATCGGCCAAGGACGTGTATGCCACCAGTCTTTGGATGTTGCGAGATGAAGTCTCCATGAGTCCAGACATCGTCATACTTGGCAAAGTAGCTGTTGAAGTACTTCTCACCATTCTCATCACCCCAGAACTTGACAGGCTGAGTGGGGAAGCCTTTCGTACAACAAAGTTCACCTGCTTCTCCTGGTGGTAAGGCCTTTCCTTTGACACCTTTACCGCCTTCGATCGTCTGATCGTAGGCTTCGACTTTCATGCCCAGACCAGGACCAACTGTGCCGCCGCAATATACAGGTTGCATCTGGTTGCCCATAGCTAAGCATGCTGCTAGATCTGTGCCACCAGAGATGTTATCAAGCTGGACTTGCGGTGGAAAGCCTTGATCATAGAACCACTCAAATTGTGCTTCTGACAAGACCATTCCAGTGCTAGTCACTCGCCGAAGACGGCTGAGGTCAACAACATCGCGTGGTAGCACAGGTGGCTTTGCTGTTGCCAGTGTTTGCATCCATCTCGGCGAGATGCCAAGATCTGAGACCCTCTGGTCCTGCACAAGCTTCAAGAAGGAGGTCAGATCTGGCTGGAATGGCGAACCATCATATAGCACTGTTCGAGCACCATTGACTAGGGAGAGAATGCTGCTGAGGTACATGATCCAGCCAGTAGTGGTGAACTGCAAAACGCAGAGCTGATCAGGTGGAATCGCGGCCATGTCGCGATGCAGATTGCCTTCTTTGCGGCTGTTCAGCAGGACGCCGCCAACATTGTGAACGATACACTTTGGCTGTCCAGTTGTGCCAGACGAGTACACGATCAGGAAAGGGTCGCCGAAATCTATGCGATCAAAGTGAAGTTCCTTGTCTTCTTTTGCTGCAGTGAGGAAGAACTCAAGAGCTTCGGCATCTCGCACCTTCGAGACGTCCTTTGGCCTGCTCTGTGTCCTAGGCATGCTGACAATGCTTTCGAAGTCGGAGACGCCATCCATGCCGCTCACGATCTCATTCATCTTCGGCCTGAGATCGATAGTCTTGCCATTGTACAAAGCCCAATCGTCCATAAAGACGAACTTAGGTTTGATCTGCCGTAGTCTGTCAAGTATGCCTTTCGTGCCCATATCAGTCGATGAAGATGAGAAGATGCCACCAAGAGCAGTCGTCGCCAGGAATACTACCAATGTGTCGACACTGTTTGAAGCGACAATGGCGACGCGGTCGCCTTTCTCTACTCCTCGGGCTCTCATGGCATTCGAGAGGTAGCCAGTCCTGTCTCGCAACTCTTCCCAAGTGACATTTCGAATCTCGGTCCCGCCCTCGCGAGCTTCAACACACGCCACTCGCTCATCGTCCTTACGATATGTGGTTCGTTTGCTGGGGTTCTTGGGATCTGGCGAGAATAGCAGATTCTCCGCAAAGTTGATTCTAACGCCCTCGAACCATGGTGGGACAGAGTCCATACGAGCACTCTCGTCAACAACTTGCTTGTACTTGCCTTCATGAATGAGAGGATGCTGCTGGAATAGTTCTTCATAGAATGCGGCTCTCTGGTCACAACTCCACGCGTGCAGTTCGTTCCAGGTCTCGAGCTTTGTGCCTCGCTTTCGATTGACCTCTTGCATGAACCTGTATGCTAGGGTACCCTTTGGATTCGGTGGCTCCCATAGTTTACGTGGGATCGTGGTGTCAGCCATCGTGGGAAAGGCTCTTGATTGACGTCAGACCAGAGGAATTGGTGCCTGACAGTAGTGCCGTGGTTGTGTAGATCGAAAAGACTCGACTCGTAACAAACAGGTATATGAAACGGTTGCTATGAACGCGAGTGTCTTTCACGCAAGGTACGAATGCTTCGTACAATGGCAGTCCAACCACGCCGGGATGAAGAAGTGCGCTAGCCTTACCTCGGCAATAGCGTCAACTTAAAGCCGGCGTATGAGGGGAGCAGCTCCAGCCCGAAACATCCATCAGCTCCAAACTAGTGTATGGCCACGACTCATGGGCACGAAAAATCGTCATGTCGACAGTGGCAGCTGCGCAGCCATTATGTCATCGTGCAGATGTGCTGCTGATCAAGTAAGTGAGGAATAAGAGCCCGAGAGCTCCCTGTTTCTGCATTGTTACACCACACCATCTCCTTGTCATATCCTATTAAAAGAGCATAGCAGAAAAACCTCTCAGTATGAACTCCAACAATAACTCCGGCGGCCGAAGCAGCCACGACTTTGCCCGAGGCGGCAATTCTAGCAATTCCAACAACAACAACTCCAGCTCCAATGGCAGCTCTGGAAGTGGGGGCTCCTCTGGAGGACCAGGAGGCGGCCTGAGCTCGAACAACAACAGTTCTAGCAGCAGCAATGGTAGCAGTGGCGGCTATGGTGGTGGCTCCTCTAACAACAACAATTCCTCATCAAGCAACTCGAGAGGCGGTAACTCTGGCGGCGGATATGGAGGTGGATCTTCAGGAGGTTCGTCTAACAACTATGGCGGCTCAAGCGGTGGAGGTGGAGGAGGCTATAGCGGCGGCTCTTCCAATAACAACAGCTCCGGTGGTGGTCATGGCGGCGGCTCCTCAGGCGGCTCAGGCGGTGGATCTCGATCGGGAGGCGGTAGCAGTGGTGGTTCCTCAGGCGGCGGCTCCCGATTCACAACTGACAAGAAGATGGACGTCGCATATGAAGCGGGGTACAAGGACGCCATGGATAAAGTCAAGAGCGACATGATGCGCAACTTTGGTAACTAAAAGGTGTGCTATCAGTAACACACCATGTCCTTTCCACCGTTCAGACTGTACTGATCTTATCATCGCAGATAAATGATTAACGACAGCGACGCCCGAGACCAGATCGGCTGTGATTCAGGTCTTGGAGGATGCAAGATGACGGTTGTATGTTTCCGAGTCAGTGTGGGGCCCATTGTGGCGATCTCGATAGCTCTCGCGCTTTGCAGGCCGGAGCTGTACGCAGCAATCATGGTCGGGATATATTGATTGTATAGGCGTTTTAAATGTTCATTCGATCTTCAACTATTGTGCATCTTTGTACAAGCTGGATGATGTTGCTGACGAAATAGATGCAAACGCCCTCACGATGCGACTTCGGTAACGACTCCTACCAGCAAGCGCCAGCCGTCGAGCACATTGTAACAACGACTCATGTCGTCGAGATCATCTCTGCAAGAGCTGGAAAAGTGAAGTCAACAATGCTCATGCCAATGAAGGTGTTCTGACAGGGATGCCCTGGTCAGCGAAGAAGCCCTTTGGGTTGCTCCACGGACCTGGCCGTGCTGGCTGATGGTGACCGAAAGTGTACTCCGTGCAGGAGTTGTCAAGCTCAGTATGTATGAAGCAGGCTACTCAAGACCATAACAGCGCGTTTCAGTCGACCGGGTCATGGTCGCACTGTCATGCCCTGCATGCAGTTGTGAAGAACGTTTATGGTCATCCACTAGCTGTGCAACCAGGTTCGACGTGTCAGAGCAGGCAGAGCTCGAAACAAGCACAGCGCCTTCGATGCAGTGTGACCTGAGGCACGTGTCCCAAAGTCGAAGACAAGCACACGTACTCGATCAGAAACCTGGATCTCATTAGCTTTGGCCAAGCGTAGATTGCTAAAGTGTGATATGTTGAGCTCGATCATACAGGGTGCCGTGTCACCACGAGTACCGGTCAAGGCGTAAGAAAGCCATGCATGTGTAAAGCCAGATAATCATGTCGAGGTGTTGAATAGAGTGAAGAGCGGAGTGCGGCTTACCTACTGATGGTCAGACTCCTGACACGCAGCATCGTATGTGTTGACAGGCCAGAAGTCCTTGGATGTTGGAGCGACAGAGTGGCTACCTGCTTCGCAGCAGTCAAATACTGATGCCGTATTAAGATTGATGTCGCTACGTAATGGTCGTCAGTGAAAGCAATGCAAACAAATCAATCGCCACCAAGGCGTCTACCAGAGCCACTCCAAGCAGAGCCACTTGCCCATGAGTTGGGCAGTGGTCCGCTGCCCTGGTTCTGTGCAGCTGGCCGGTTGGCAGGCCGTCCAGCAAAAGCAGTGCCGTAGGTGCGGTTCGTCTGTGGTTGACCAGTGCCAGCGAACAGCTTCTGGATGAACATTGGTGTAGTAGTGTACTTTGTGCCACCTCCAAACTCAGGCCATACACGATCGAGGAAGTCGTAGAGGTGAGCTGCAAGGATTCCAGTGGCCTGGATCATGGTCTGGAAAGGACCAGCGACGAGGTATGTGATGGCCAGAGACGCGTATGGTAGGTACTTGGCCGGCATCTGGACGATGAAGAACTGGACCTGTCTGTTTGGATCCTCTTGGGCAAAGGTGTAAATCAGGGCCATGTTCAGGGCGCTGAGCAGTACTGCGCCGCCGAGATAGATGCCTCCAGAAAGCTGTTTCACTGTCAGTGAACTGCTCACCCATTAAGCAAGACGGCAATGATATGACAATATCAACAAAGATATGTAGGGTCCAAAAACCACCGTCAACCACAGGATCAAGGTCGCCAGCTTTCTCAATCCGGAATCCCACCATGCCCACACTCCACGAACGCTCTATTTGTTTTGCGAATGACGAACGCCCGCACAGTGCAGGGGGTAATCTTGCTCAATTCCAGGAACCGGTCACAGCTATAGTAGGCTGGCCGGGCAGATTAAGAGAGCGTAAAAAGAAAGAAATGTGCAAGTGGTGAAGAGTCGTGCTTACCAGAATGACAAGTGCCACGAAGAGCAGGTAGAATGCGTATGCACCAGGCGAGCTGAAGCGTGGTGCTCCGGTCTCAAGCTGACTGCTGTAGTGGTAGAGGAAGAATGGGTCCATGATCAGCCCGAGTGAAGGCCCGGTGATGAAGAAGCATGTGATGGCGCGCCATATCTGTGGCAGCTGTCGGAAGGTGAAGACGTAGTCTTTGAAAAAGACCACCCAGGCGAGGTTATACAGGCCGAGATGTCCGGGTACACTGATGAGTACGGCTGCTGCTGTGATGGTTCTGCTTAGCATCAGAATCTGCATCAGCTCGCGTGTGCTGTGCTTCTCACCTCGTGACTGGCGGCGCCGAGAAGAAAGCCTCCTGGAATGACATCCTGACCTCTCTGCAGCTTTGACACGCGTCCGGGCGCTGTGAGATGAGGGTGAAAGTGTTGTTGATGTCGAGAAGTGGAAGAGGTTGGAAGCGAAGCAAAAGTTGTTCTTTCCGCGTTTTGCACTAGCGCGGCAAAGCCGCCTCGTGCCTTCCCACTACTAGAAATTGCTGATGTAAGGGTCTTGGCTCGACAACACACCTGGAATTGGCTTGCGGCTGCAAACTTCACAGAATTGTCAAGCCGGACTACTAATCACAGCACCACTCTTTCCTTTACAACATCCATCGCAAACATGGCTGTAGGAAAGAACAAGAGACTGTCCAAGGGCAAGAAGGGCCTTAAGAAGCGAACCGACCCATTCGCCCGCAAGGACTGGTTCAGCGTGAAGGCTCCATCGACGTTCGCCATTCGAGAGTACGATATCACCGCCCCTACAAACACGAGTGCACTGCGCACAAGCACGAACGAGATGGCATGAGAATGAATGGATAACTAACTCTTGCTGCAGTGTCGGCAAGACCCTCGTGAACCGCTCCACTGGTCTCAAAAACGCCAACGATGCGCTCAAGGGCCGTATCTTCGAGGTCTCCCTCGCCGATCTCCAGAAGGACGAGGACCACGCTTTCCGCAAGGTCAAGCTGCGAGTTGACGAGGTCCAGGGCAAGAACTGCCTGACCAACTTCCACGGACTCGACTTCACCTCCGACAAGCTGCGCTCGCTCGTCCGCAAGTGGCAGACCCTCATTGAGGCCAACGTTGTTGTCAAGACCACCGATGACTACCTCGTCCGCCTCTTCTGCATCGCCTTCACCAAGCGAAGACCCAACCAGATCAAGAAGACCACATACGCCCGATCTTCGCAAATCCGTGCAATCAGGAAGAAGATGACGGATATCATGTCGCGCGAGGCATCGGCTGTCACTCTCAGCGGTCTTACCACCAAGCTGATCCCTGAGGTGATCGGCCGCGAGATCGAGAAGAGCACCCAGGGTATCTACCCACTGCAAAATGTAAGCACACACATATGAGATGAGAGGGAGAAACGTGGTCATGGACAAACAAATGCTAACATGGAGAAAAGGTCCACGTCCGCAAGGTCAAGCTCCTCAAGGCACCAAAGTTCGATCTTGGTAACCTCCTCTCGCTCCACGGCGAGTCCTCCACCGATGACGCTGGCCAGAAGGTTGAGGGTGCGCGTGACTTCAAGGAGCAGGTCCTCGAGACTGTGTAAGCGGGTTATGCATGACGCTTTATGGGACGGGCATTGGGCAGCGATTCACTTTTGCAAAGTAGAGAGGCGTTTGAGAGCAAGGGCCCTGGGCACGAAAGATGTAAAAGAGGACATCATACCAGCGCCACGTTAGGTCCTACGCAAAATCAGTGAAACGTTTAAATGTTCAAAACCTCTCTGAGTGTCAGTCTGCTCGTCCTGCTCGTCCTGCTCGTCGCCATTCGGTCTACTTCTTGTGAATCAGTGTCTACTGACCACCAGAGACCACAATATAATGAACTTCAGATACGACTTGTACAGTACAATGGCGCTGTTCGCCGTGGAGCACAAGAACATGAACATGTAGCCCTAGAAACTTGAATCCACACATCTTCTCCATACCCAGATTCTAAGCTTCCTCGTACCTGCCATTCTCAAATTCTGTCATCGCCAGAAGGCGAGAACTTCTTTGGACCTTACCTCACCTCATACTCCATATTGTAACATTTCTCTACTACTCTACCTCCACACCACACACCACCTCACACCACCCAACTACAACCACTGAACAAGAACATCACCATGCCACCAAAAGAACTCAACTTCATAACCGGCAACGCCAACAAACTCGCCGAAGTGCAAGCAATTCTCTCTTCCACACCCGTACAACTCCAATCTCAAAATGTAGATTTGGTAGAAATTCAAGGCACGATTGAGGAGATTTCGAAGGATAAGGCGAGGAGAGCTGCCGAGGCGGTATGTTCATCAACCTCTCACAAATCCACAGAGTCAGAAAGAACGCGATCACGATGAGAAGAGAATATGAGCAGAGAAGGATTATGATGGTTGGTCGCTGACGCTTGCTATGCTAGTTACAAGGACCAGTACTGGTAGAAGATACATGTCTCTGCTTCAATGCTTTTGATGAGTTACCTGGACCTTATGTGTATGTTCACTATCTACTGTAGCTACTGCGATCTTGCTGCTGACGAAGATCGTCTACAGAAAATGGTTCCTCAAAGCACTGGGTGTGAAAGAGTTCCATAAGCTATTAGCTGGCTTTGAGGACAAGTCCGCGCAGGCAGTCTGTACTTTTGCGTACTGTGAGGGACCTGGGAAGGAGCCGATTGTCTTTCAGGGAAGGACGGAGGTGAGTTGAAGTCTGGCATGGAGTGATGCTTGGTGTTCTGATCGATCGTGCAGGGCAAGATTGTGCAGGCTCGTGGACCGACAGATTTCGGTAAGTGCATAGCCTTACGCATAGATGAGATATCCACGTACTGACGAATCGCCAGGCTGGGATGCGTGCTTCGAGTATGAAGGCCAGACGTACGCTGAGATGCCCAAGCCGGAGAAGAACAAGATCTCGCATCGTGGAAGGGCTTTGCAGAAGCTGGTCGATTGGCTGCAGAAGGAGTTGTAAAGCAGACGTCCATCGCACTCCGAGTTCATAGAGATAGACGGCATGTCCTTACTTCTCAGCCATGCAAGAACATCGGATTATCCTCATCCTTCTGCTCAGCTTCTTGCGCCTTCACATTTCCCTCTTCTTTCCCATGATCCTTCTTCCACTGCGTGACCCAACTCTCAATCCTATCGACATTCGTATCGATATCCTCCGTCTTCTCAGAGTGGAGTTCAACCACAATCTCCCCATCATAAGCATCTCGCGCTTCTTGTAGCAAAACCTCCATAATCTCACAATCCATATTCTCGTCCAGTTTCTTCCCCTCGTAACCTCTGCCCTTCAATCGATCATACAGAACTCCATTATCGCATCTCACCACCACAACCAAATCGATCAAACTCGGCGGGAAGAGATCACAGGCATGCCAGTCAATGATCTGTCCTCCCTCCTCTAGATCGTTCTCGATAACATCGAGCAGTCGGTCCTCGTCCACGATTTGTAGGTTCGGGTCTGAAGGATCGTCTGACTTCTCGCCGATGTTGTGCTTCTTGACTATGTCGTTTATGCTGAGGTGGTGCAGAGATGGTATGCGCCTGGCGAGTTCTTCTGCGTGGGAGGTTTTGCCAACGCCGGGCGTGCCTGTTATGATGATGTTGGGGTCTGTTCGTAGCATGGTGAAGGCTCTTCTCGCGGATGTGTGCAGTGGTTTGAGAAGAGGAGTTCGAAATGCGCGTAGATGTGTTCTTAGAAACATGGACATGTGAGAGAGAAAGTTGGACTGCAGAGTGACGCAGTTTTGAGCTCGAGCAGCTTTTCAGCTCAGCCCTATGGAAGTTTGATGAGAAGTGAAGACAAGACTCATGCACTTTCCTTTCTGAACACCTTTCACTACCATTGAAGCGTTCTAGCATGCCGCACACCAGCGCAAGATACCTACCAAGGTACCGCGCCAACATGAACTCCCCGCGATCCCTCAGAATAGCCACCATCATGCTTGCGCGCAGGGCTCTGCCACGCCTGCAGCATCCGTTCAGACAATATGCGAGAAGAGCATACTCTTCGACGGAGCTGAGCAATGGCGTCAATATGGCCTATGAACTACACGAGCCTGAGACGGTGGCAGAAGGGAGTCCTATCATATTCGTCCACGGCCTCTTTGGCTCAAAGAGGAACCACAGGGCAATCAGTAAGTAAGGATTGTCTCCGTTCTATGCTACTGGACAGGATTTCGTACTCATGATAATGTAGAGCCCTCGTTCGCGACCTGAGACGACCTATATATGCCGTGGACACGAGAAACCATGGCGACTCCTCCCATCACCCAAAGCACGACTATACCGTCCTAGCTGAGGACCTCGAACTCTTCCTCAGACACCACAAATTGCAGGATACCTGCTTAATTGGGCACTCCATGGGCGCGAAGACAGTAATGACACTTGCTCTGCGAAAGCAAGTTAAGATCGGCTCATTGATCCCTGTCGACAACGCTCCAGTCGATGCAGCATTGAAGAGCGACTTCTCGAAATACATCGTCGGTATGAAGAAAGTCGAAGACTCGAATGTCAAGACCATGAAAGAGGCCGACAAGATCCTACAAAGCTACGAAGAGTCGCTGCCTATTCGCCAATTCCTTCTGACGAATCTGATTAAGGCAGAAGACGGGACACAGAAGTTCAAGGTACCTCTCAAGTATCTGACTCCTTCACTCAATGGCTTGGGAGACTTCCCATTTCGTGATCCGGATGAGACCAGATATGAGGGGCCGACATTGATCGTGAGAGGCACGAAGAGCCATTATGTTAGTGATGAGACTCTGCCTATTTGTGGGAGGTTCTTTCCCAACTTTGAGAGAGCGGATGTCGATTCTGGGCATTGGGTTATCAGTGAGAAGCCGGAGGACTTTAGGCAAGGTGAGTTTCTCAAAAGAGTGGTCTCCTCAGCCAGTCTGGAGTGATTGCTAACACTAGTGACCCAGCGGTTGTCGAGTTCTTGACGAAGCAGCAAGACTGAGCTCGAGTATAGACACAGTCCTTGAAATGTCGTCACGAAGATGCTACAAGGTCCTGTGAACACAGACAATTGAGGGCGAATCCGCTTCGCAACCGACCGTACGGGAAAGCCACCGAGGATTGCCGGTATCTGGTACGGACGTCTATCATACGATGACTTCTTACACCAGACCAGATCATGGCGTCCGAGCTGAGACCTGCATGTTTCTTGCTCAGCAGCAGTTCTGGCTCGCGACTTTCACAAAATGTGCGGCCACAGTCACCACGAGGACCTTATTAGGAAGCCTTCAATTACTCATACATTGCTTATGAAGAGGACTCACATATACATATATGCAAGCGCTATCAACATAGTGGCATGTCCTTAGAAGTCCTCGGAGAACGGCAAAAAAGCAGCGAGCTTGGCCTCGCTACTGGCAAACCTTTCAGAGCTAGGCCAGTCTGGAAGCGAAAGAAAGTGGGTCGAACGTGGACCTTGGACGAGCTTCAGTGCGGGCAAGCATTGTCAATGGCTCGGCTACTGAATCCTTACGGCTGCCATGCACGAGCCATGCTACCATGCTGCTACGGTTGCAGGTTTGGCTGCAGCACTGGTATGGTACTGGTCCGGCGTGAATGGTTGGGGTGCTGTGGTGAAGAGCTTTGCATCTGGGCGGCGATAAGCGCGGGTGGTATTCGATTGTTCTTAAGGCTATATCTTATCTCTGTGTTCAGATCTCTTCAGCTGACCTCACTCCATCTCTTCTGTTTCGCTGACCAAAGAAACTGTATCCACAGCCACAGGATATAGCTTGCGAGCAGCAGAATACCCGGTCAACAGAACATCGCAGAACAAACAGCATGCTTTCGATCTTGGCATTGAGCGCACTTGCGCCTCTCGCGCTGGCACAGTCGAGCGATGAGACCGTGCTGGGAGTCTACATGTTCCACCGCCATGGAGACAGAGTGAGTAGCCCACATCTTTACTGCGAAGACAAGACTAACCTCGATCGCAGACACCTAAAGCTCTTGCACCAGCCAACCTGACAGATCTCGGCTACCTGCAAGTCTACAACTCTGGAGAGTACTACAGGAATCGCTACATCGCCTCAAATGCCACCTACAAGATCAACGGCATCAATGCCGACCTCGTCAAGCAGAGTCAGATCGCTGTCTCTGCACCAGATGACACAGTCCTCATGAACTCTGCGATGGGTTTCTTGCAAGGCCTCTACCCACCAGTCGGAAACACACTCGGCACTCAGACTCTGCGCAATGGCATGAATGTGACCGCTCCTATGAACGGCTATCAGCTCATTCCAGTCGACCTCGTCACATCAGGTACTGGAAGTGAAGACAGCAGCTGGCTCCAAAGCACAAGTAACTGCGCTGCAGCACAAATCAGCTCAAACGACTACTTCATGAGTCAAGAATACCTCACAACTCTCAACAGCACGAAAGAGTTCTACACCATGTTGGAACCAGTCATCAACGGCACTTTCGCAGCAAATCAGACGAGTTTCAAGAACGCCTACACAATCTTCGACCTCATCAACGTCGCAGAAATCCACAACGCCACAATCAACTCCTCCGACCTCTTGACAACCGAAGTTCTCCAACAACTCCGAGACCTTGCGAACGCTCACGAATGGGGTCTAGCATACAACGCTTCCTCTCCAACAGACATGCGTTCCGTAGCAGGGAAGACTCTCTCCGCTCAAATAGTACAATTCCTCAACGGCACCTTGACATCAAAAGGCAAGAGCAAGATCGGAATACAATTCGGCGCCTACGCTTCTTTTCTCTCATTTTTCGGTCTCGCGGACCTTCCTTCAGTCAACACCGACTTCATCGGAGTAGTCGATTACGCTTCTGCTATGACTTTCGAATTGTTCACAAACACGACAACGATTGTCAGTAGCACGAGCTACCCAAGTGCCGAGGAGGTTTATGTGCGATTCTTGTTCCACAATGGTACGACGAATTCTAGTAGTGAACCTGTTGCTTATCCGTTGTTTGGTACTGGAGTGGATACTATTAAGTGGAACGATTTCACGACAGCCATGAACAAGTTCGCGATCGGGAACACCGAGGAGTGGTGTACGGCTTGCGGGAACTCGACAGGTACATGCGCCGCGTATGCTACTGGTGCATCTTCTTCGAGCAGTGGAAGTGAGAGTGGAGAGGAGAAGAGTGGAAATGGACTTAGTCCGGCTGTCAATGGTGTTATTGGAGCTATGGTGACTCTTGCTGTCATTCTTGGATTGGAGGCACTTGTGCTCGCTCTCGGCGGGTTGCGTGTGGTGTCGAAGAAGAGGGTTGCAGGTCAACATGCTGGCAGTGGAAGTGATAGTGAGGTTGCTAAGGCATAAGAGATCAGACAGGTATGAATGTATGAGAATATGAAAGATGTAAGAAGTGAAGATACCAGATCAATCATGAGCTATCGATCAACAAACCTATATTACCAAGGGCACTTCGGTACTTCAGCACTATGCTTATGATACGTACACTTCCGAGCTTTGCATGGATCTCTTGGAGTGCTTCCGCCCCTTACTTACTCAAATTCTGTGCCACTTCGCAGAGGAAGTCAACAAGAAGCTCTCTTGGCACATCTTCTCCTGCATACCTGAGCCACTCAGCCGTGGTGGGCCCCAGGTTGTGCAAATACCAATCGAGGCAAAGACGCCGAAGATTCAGTACACTCTCACCACCCTTGTTGGCATACACATGTTGCAGCATATCGAGAGCCGGACCTCCAACTTGGTGTGACGTCTTGAATTCGCTAATAAGCGCATCGCTGATTTTGTTTGCGAAGACGAGATCGTCTAGTTCGTACCCGAGGATGTGCAGTTCTGCTAGCTCTAGTTGACTATGCGAGCCTGTCTTGCCATGTGCAGCCGGTAGGTTCCTGTTATAAGAGACGTGCTGCAGATATGTATCAAATTCTGGAGGCTCGATTATGGGAAGCTCGATGGATGGATTTAGCGAATTCGTAACAGACATCCGGAAATACGCCATTCTAAAGTAGCTCGATCGATCACAGAGTGCTTGACGCAAGGTTGATAGCTGATATTGCTTCTTTTCTGCTCCGACGTATATCGTGGGCAAGTAGGGGCTCAACGGGATGGGCGCGGGCGTGATCGTGCTGATGAGCTTCTGAGATTGGTATGGAGGTGGAACATCCGGTGAAGCAGAGCTGGCGCTGGCTGACGCCCTTTCCAGTCGGTTGAAGAAAACCATCTTGATGTTGTGTAGATGTTGGAGAAACTTCAACTCAGCACATCTCGTGTGCAAATATGCCTACTGAGCCGAAGCAGAGGTGGCATGACAGGTGTAAACTTTTGGCTTTTCATCTACCATGGCTCATTACCACTTTGTGAAAGAAATTCCCTTTCCGATCGTGGCGCAGGTATGAGAACAGCTGGATGACTTCGATGCAGCCTTTCTGCGCCTTCTCCTGAGGCTCTTCATAACTTGCCGATGCTCCTGCACGACAGTCTGACTAGCGCTATGCCTCGAGTGCTCATAGACTTCGACTCTTGTTCCACGCCGCACTCCTTATTGGCATTTTACGAGCAATGCGGAACGTCGGCATTGTGCACGTGGTAGGTGCACTTTTCCGTTTCATCGACGCGTAGCAGCTTTTTGCCCTTGTCACTGCTCAGGCCAAAGGCCATGTCTACGTAGAAAGCTTTGGGAAAATAAGCTTCGGTGTCCCGTAGCCAGTGTGCATTGTGACTGTCCATGATGGCCAGGAGGTCATCCAGAAGTAGTTGATGTAGGGCCGATGAGGCTGAACAGTGCGCGTAAGCGAATTTGATCAACGCTCCACTGAATCCATTTCCTTTAGACTGTTTGCCGCTTCGAAGAACATCGGTAACCTTATTCTGCAACAGAACATCCTGAATTTTGCAGGCAAGTGCGTAGAGCTTTCCCACCAGCAGCTCGTTAGATTTGTTGACAATCTTCTTATTGTAGAGCCATTGTAGGTACGCCTCGAAGGTATCGGTCTCCGTGTCAGGCAGCTCGAATGGCAGCATTAGTGCCTCGCTGTCCTCCAGTCTGACAGTCCTGCGAAAGCGGCAAGCCTCGAAGACGACTGAGCTGTCACAGAGCAGACGTTCAGCTACCTGGTATGCAACCTGCTCAGGTCCGACCCAGATCTTGATCTGCACATCCTCAATGTTCTCCATGGCGTTGGACGTGTACTCAGGCGGAGTGTCTTGATTTTGATCGACTTCGAAGCTCTTCTCAACTTTGTTGTTCAGCGCTTTCTGTGGGTCAAGGCGACCCTCGACAGGTGTCGTCGGTGCCGTGCTTGTCGATGTGCTTCTCGTGTCATGGAATGGCCGCACCCTTGCCAGGCGTCCGAATAGCGACATCTTTGACGGTACCATAGATTGAAGCCGCAACTGTCGGTGATGGATCGATGAAATATAGAGGATCTTTGAAGCCAGATGATTGTTGTTGGAGGTGAAGAATTCAGCAAAAGTCGAAAATCAGACAAAGTTGGTGGTCTTCGTGGCGAAGCTTGACGAACAGATGGCTCCGCATTGGTGACTTGGTGACCAGCGGCGTGATTAGATCCACAAGACTGAGCCACGGTAGACAAGAAGATACATGTCCTCACAGCCACAGCGCGCTTCGACATCGATAGACAGGCCTGTGCCTTAGGCCACAGTCATTGCATTTCGTGGTGCGTGCCAAGTTGTGAGAAGAAGAGGTGTCCTATCCGTTCATAGCAATATATGGCCAACTTGTAGCTCGCTCAAGGTGCTCAACAGCTGAAGCTCTGTCGAGGTGGACGAAAGAGCACGAGGTATATTCCGATCCAGGAGGAGTCTGCCGTCATCGTCGACTCTCCCATATCACGACAGCCCGTGTCTTCTCCATGTTCGTCCAAGGCTGTGATGGCATCTACGTGCACCTGGGCACAGTCATGTTATGCACATGATATGTACATTTTGCCGCCTTGTGCGGCCTCAGCAGCTGTCCGTCTTTGCCTAGACGCTTACTCAACCCAACAGCCATATCCACGTAGTGCTCATTTGGCAGCCACTTCTCCTCAGTCCTGAACCAATCACAGTTTGCAGGCCCAATTATGGCGATCGAATCATCTCGCACCAACTTGTACAGCTGCGATGCTGCAGTCGCATGCATGTACATATGAGCTATGAGACTTGTATCGAATCCTTTTCGAGAGAGTCTCCGATCTTCAAGCAATGTGTCGACAATTGTATTCTGCAAAAGTGGGTCTTGTAGAGTCTCAGCGAGCAGATACAGCTTGCCAAGCTCCAGCTGTGTTACAGTAGGAATAGCATCGTGATAGACCCAGTGTAGGTATGTCTCAAAAGTATCGGGCCCTGTACTTGCAAGAGAGAAAGGTGTCACCGTCGGCACGGCTTGAAATGCTCTTCTGCTCCTCCTTCCCTCCAGGAGAACCGACTTCATGCAAATCTTTTCTTCTGAGACCTTGTATTCCACTTTCTTTGCGCCAACGGAGATCGTGAGCTTCTCTTCTTCTCCCGCATGGTCGCTTGGCTTCGTAGCAGGCTCACTGTCTGCAGCGAGGCCTATGTCTGGCTTTTCCGAATATCGAGGTGGTAAGTCGTCCTGCTTTTGAGTTTTGTTCCGCCCGAAGAAGCCCATGACTATGGTGTTGAATATGAGCTGAGTAGTCTGAACTACCTCTGCTATATCCTGACAGTAGGAAGATGACACGACAGCACTCCTGCTCCAACACGGCGCACGATGTCAGACAATCTTCCGCCGCCATTATCGCTGCATCCATTGGTTGACAGCCACAGCCACGATATGGGTGGAGCTTTTCGTGCTTGGTTGTACCGAGCCAAGAGTATGTCGACTTGTTGACCAAACGCGTTACTCAAATGATTGCGCATCCAGCTCCGTGCAGTCACAAGGAACTGCGCAAAGACGTATGTCTGCCAGTATCTATCCCGTCTACCCATCTGCTCGAGATGATTGACTCCTGCTAGGAATCGGCATACAAAAGAAGCACAAATTCCTTCTTCGCCATGGCCCAGCACGGCGGTGTGGTCCAGTGGTAGGATCCAGCCGTTGCCAGCTTCCTGCAGTCGTGAGAGCTCGCACTGTTGGCTTCGGTTTCGTGATTCAGCGTCTGCAGGCGCAGACGGTTGTGATGTCAATTCGCTTCTGGCCATCGCTTGCAGATACATGTTGTCTTTTGCAGAAACTCTGCCAGTTTTAAGGTCCTGCCCATATTATTATTGAGGCAGCTAGGTCGGCGTGGAAAGAGCCAATGCAGTCAAAGTCAATCGCTTGAACCTAACTTTTCGTTCTTCATGAACACAACGACAACCACCTCAACTAGTAAATTTCCGCTTGTCCGACAAGCCCTCCAGTGGTATTCAGCACATAGTGTGGCATTTGAGTAGCTTCCATTGTATCGAGACTGCCATCCTCTCTCCAGCAAAAGGTCTCTCGCGACGTTCGAACCATTGTCAGCTTTCCGACCAACAAATCTACGCACACGTGCGAAGTCATGGTGAGACATTGCCAGCGATGTCTCGATTTGCCAGTGCTCAGTGGTACATGGCGTGACTCAGCGGGAGCACGAGATGCGCCTTTATTTCATCTTCATACCCGATAACAAGCCACTTTTGCATCTACGGCACCGCTCACGACCTTTGTATGCCCAAACATGACTGTTTCCAAGAGCTTGAGGCACCTGCTTGAGGCACCTGCTTTCTCGCTGGCGCAGAGTTCCCAGTCACCAGTCGCCACGGCATCAAAGGCTGCGCGCAACCATCGTGCCTCATTTGTCCTTGGCTTGGTCGCAATGCTTCTGCCTCTCTTTCCAGCCATATCGGAGGTGCGCTTCGTGCGCATCGTGGTGGGAGGCGAGGCGATATCGGATCTGGATGATTGGAAGCTCTCTTGAGCATGCAAACCATGCTCTCAGCAATAACGGTACCGCTCGGAGGCTTGCTTCCAGTACTGAGTGCCGAGACCGTCGTGGTAAGACAACAGAGTATTTGACAAGTGCCGAACGCATTCGCACGTCTGCGGTGCTTCGACAACACGACGCAGGTCACGTCGAAATACAATTTCGCTCGCAGTGGTTCGCAGACACGCCAGAAGACGACGCTGCAAACAGGTTCCAAATCTGTTGACGCGTTCCTGGATGGTCCCTGGACGGCATGATGCTGTGGTGGCTGGCAAGGCTGGCGAAAGCCTGTGGCTGGGCTGGAATGTATAGATCTTTGCACAACGCTGTGAGACACAGAGCAGCTTCTTCCAATTCTACATTCTCTTCTGCTGCTCGACTGCTAGTTGTCACACTGCTTTCTGCACTTCGAGCACTTCGCAGAGCATCTTGCAAAGTGCCAATCGCTCACCGCATTCACATCCTGTCAGGCACGAACTCTCTTGCGGCCCGAGCCCACGCCCTCATCTCACACCCTGATAGGTGGGGCTCTCCTACTTGATCGACAACGGGAAGGTCTTGTGGTCAGGTCTCAACGATCAGCATTCTGTGCAAAACCTCCTCAGCTTCAGGAGCGTCGCAACTGTCAACTCCTCGAGGACGTCCTCGAAGTAAAGCGTCGCAGACAGCATTCTGAGAACCGCTGAGATACCGAGTCAGCGACCAGCTTCATCACCGATTCTTGGCAGACATATCTCGCCTACAGAAGCAGCTCCACGGGTTTCAAGGGGTGTCAGGACTTCGGAGCTCAGACTTCACGAGAGACCACGGGTACCCTCTATCTGACAGTGCCCGCCCTCTCCTGGTCAAACACCTTGCCAGCATCCGGAAAACGTATCTGTCTCGAAGAAACATCCCGGCTCTTACACAAGGACCACCTCAGCTCTCGCATCCATGGATTCCGCACGGTATCAACAACTCGACCCCTATCAAAAGCGCACTTCCCGTTCGCAAACGGCATACCACGGAGCTGGAGGACTTGACCTGACGCCCACATTGCGCATCGAGAACAATCGTTTCGAAGATGTACAGTTGAACGAAGATCGCACAAGCACGAGTCTTCGACCCGTTCGAGAAGGCATTGGTTCCAGGTTGCTAACAACTCTATCGAGCGCACAGCCTGCAGCCGCAGCTTTGTCGCGATCTGGTAGCGTTCTGCACTCTCGAGCAAAGTCCTGGGCAGCAGCATACAACAACGCCATACCAGAAAGGTCACCGTCGCCTACGAAGAACAAGTTCATCGACAACCTGTTCTCGGGAGAGTCTGGAAGAGTGCGATTAGGCGTCCCGACGTCTCCAATCAAAGAGCAGGCAGAGACAGAATTTGTTATGGAATATCGATCTGGACTCACTGAACGACCTGTACGACCAAAGTTGCGACAGCAGGCAACCGCAACGACTGCGCCCACTATGGCAGGCGCTGGGAGAAAGACATCATGGTTCACACGAAAAGCGAGCACTCCGGTCACGGCCACTGCAAAGGTCAAGGACGACCTGCTGGATATCGATGTTAGGAAAGCACTGTTTCCAGATGGCAGTGAGGAATCTGCATCGTCACCACAAGCTTTCAACGATCTGCTTTTGAATGCGCACAACCTTATCGAGCGAATGCAAGCGGCGTACAAGGAGAAAGTCGAATACCTGGTCAGCATACAACCAGAAATCGATGCTCAGAAGGAGGAAGTTGAGGAAGCCAAGACGCGATCTGAACATTTCAAGATACAACTCGAGAAATCAGCACAAATCGCGCAAGAACAGCGTGAATGCAACGAAGAACTGCTTGGTCAATTGGCAGAAGAAAGAATGAAAGTCCATCAGCTTCAAGAAGAACGGGTAAAGACAATACGACTTGTACGGCGCGACACTGAAGTATCCGAATCAGAAGACCACCAGCATCCACAACGAACACATAAACGCAGTTCGCGAGGTAGTGCTTCCGATTCCGGCTTCGAATCTGATGCGGACACTTCATCCATCTTTAGCAGTGGAGTACAAACACCTACGTCACAGCACAACCCACGAATGGGCTATAATCTGGAGCACCGGATCGATCCGAGATATGTTCCATCGAGAGGAAGTGCACTATCACAGCAAAGTACAGCCTTTTCGAGGAATGAAGGCGTGGCGTGGGCCACAGTTGAGAAGCTTAGGAATGAGAACTCTGACCTGAAGATGCAATTGATGGATATGCATGGAGGTTATGATGGGGTTCTAGAGTTCATTGATACACTGAAAGGTGCTTGAGCTCTATTTGGAGTAACATGCTTTATAGAAGAGCTGGGCTCTTCTTGTTCGGTACCACGTGGAACATCGGATGCGATGGAAACCCAATCTTGCACATATGGAGACGATACAGTTTTTGCATCTACTTGCATAGATTTGATTTGAGCTACGAGGTTCGTGAAGCCATACAATCTAAGACTATACGTTCAAAACAGAACTGAGCTCATTCTTCCAAGATCGTCTCCACCTCTATCAACACATTCTGACGTCCTTTGCCAGCATATCACCTCGAAGACAGATCTGACGAAGGCTTGTCCGCCGACTCAGCTTCACTCTCGATGATCTCCCAGTCATCATCGCTATTGCCCGCCTTCTCCCAGTCGTCATCGCTATCTTCCGTCTGAACAGATGGGACTGCCGGTGTCTCCGTCGTCTGCGGCTCCACGATTACTGCTGGCGGGGCCGTTTCAATGCACTCTTCCAAACCGAGGAAGTGCTCTGGAGCAGACTCGTCCGGTAGTGAGCTGAGGCGATTGGCCAGAGCAGCATTAACAGCAGATGAGGCTGCGATTGCCTGCGCTTCGACCCCAAGCAATGTCTTGGTGTCAGACGCGAAGTGCAGCGAAGGTGCCTTCTCCTTACCGTCATCACCATCTCTCGCCTGAACAGATGGGACTTCCGATGGCTGTGTCACCTGCTGTTCTACAGTCCTTGATGGCGTAGCTGCTCCAACTTCGATGCACTCTTCCAATTTGAAGTAGTGGTCCGGGTTAAACTGGTCCTCTATCGGACTGAGGCGACGAGCCAGAGCAGCAGTAACAGTAGACTCCGCTGCGATCGTCGCCGCTTCAGCCTCATCAAGCAATATCTCATTCATAGTCGGGAATCGCAGCCAATGTGCCTTCTCCCAACCGTCAGCACTACCTTCCCTCGATCTCGACTCAGCTTCTTTAGCTGCCTGCTCAGCTTTTCTCTGGATTTCGACTTGCTTGTCGTGGTCCTTAGCCAGAATTGGCACCAAGTCGTCAGGAACCCGGCTCTTCAGCTTAAAGTTTGCGGCGAACTTCTTGAGATCGTTGAGCTTGACATTCTTCTCCACTGGGACAGATGGCACTTCGGTGGCGCAGTCAGGTATCGGTGGCAGGAAGCGGGACTCCAGAGCAGCATCAATAGCAACATCTTGACGCGCCTTGTACGTCTTTCCCAGCTTGTGCTCTGGTTCGAGGAAGCTCGAATTGTCCTTAATCAGAATCTCTGCATCCTTGGCCCTCAGCGCGGCATCCTTCACGCGCTCTTCCTGAGCTTGGAGAACTGGACGAGACTGTTCCTTTAGTGGACTGAGGCGAAGGGCCAAGGAAGCATTAACAGCAGCCTCAGCTGCGATTGCCGCCGCTTCAGCCTCATCAAGGTCGATCTTGATTTCAGACGTCTTCTCCAGCAAAGGTCTGTCCCAGCGCGGTTGGGCCGGGTGAAGCAGGATGTTCCGCTCCGGTGTGCTAGGCGCTTTTCCTTTCTGCTTCTCCTTCCTATCCTCAGGATCTGCAGACTGAGCCTGCACTTCCGCCTTCTTGTTCAGAAAATTTGAGCTGCAGGGGCTGGGGCTTAGGCTTTGGTTCCTCGGAGGAATGGGCTGCGGGAGTAGTTGCCTCTCTTCGTGCGCTTTGCTCTGCCCTGCTGTTCAGGCCAACAATCGTATCTTGACGCTTCTGTCCCAAGTCCTCCTTCCTGGCCGTCACATCCGACATCAAGAACACAGCATCACCAGGATCACGTTCATCGCTTGATGTTCCGGCACCTTCTCCGGTTACGGGCAGCATGTTCTTGTGCATGCTGTTGCGTAATTTGTTCGCGTAGACTTTTTGTCGATTGGAAACTCCACCACGACATCCTCTTTTACGGCGAGGTGCTTGCACTGCGGTGTGCTGCTCGCTGGAATTGGTCAAGATGTCATGGATCTCCTGCATCGCAGCTGATCCGACCAGGAACTGGTGTAAGAGAGCTATCTTTGTGTCAATATTCTGCTTTGGCGTTGCTGTGTGACGCCTGGCTACTGCTCCGTGCAGACGTTCTAAGGAGCGCTGCAGTTCCTTCACCTTGAGGCTTAGTTCTCCGAGCTTGGACTGTTGTCCCGACGGTGTCTCCGAAATGCCTCTGTCTTTGGCAGGCTGGCCTGTCTCGGCCCTAGGCATCTTGGTATGTGCACGAGTGAAGAGATGGAACTCTCCATCTCCACTCTCAACCTCATCTCCTTGGGCGCCGAACGGATTCGAGGCATTTGCGGGCATGTCGGCCTCGTTCGGGAGGCCACGCCTGATCGACTCATAACCATCCAGGATGGCTTTTGCCAGTCTTGCTGCCGACGCACGGTCCTCCTCACAGTCTTCCTCCAAAGCTTTAGCCAGTCTGGTGTCGAGAATCGACAACCTGATACCTACCATGTTCATATGCGCTAGCATCAGGTCCGTCTCTCTCGGCGCATTGTTCGTCGACTTGGCCTCTTGCCTGATCTTTCTTGGCGATCTTTGTGATCGCAGATAGGTGACTATCGCGATGGTTATCGCAATCACTGTGAGCAACCCCAGGCCAAAGCTCACGCAATCCGCGATGTCCATGTTCGCAGGAGGAGGCTTTTGACCACATCGCACTCGTCGCACCGGTTCCGTCGTGAGTATACAGTACTTTGTGCCGACTTTTACTGCAGATGGATCAAGCATGTCCAGGTCATACAGGCCCAGGCCTTCCAGGACGGCCCAATTCGGCGTGGCTATGGATGGAAGTGCTGATGGTCGAAGAGGTGGCTTGTCGAAATCTTTAAATCAGATTTGAGAACCAGAGCTGTGAGGTATTCCCGAAGGCGCTTCTCTGATTTGGTGCGGTGTTGTGCTTACTATAGCGTGGTGGAACTGGTTGGCTTGGCTGTCGAGAGGGCTGTGAGATTACTCGACAGTGTCTCAGATGTGGTGGTGAGTTGTGGTTGTTATATCGGAGTTGATGTGGGTGGATTAATTGTCGAGAAGACTGTCTAAGGAAAATGAGGAGGTGATTACTGCTGGAGTCTGGTGCATCTGGAGATCCACGTGGCTGGACCAGTATACTCTATTTTACTTACTACCTTACGACTCCCAGGCAGCGGTGCTGATTAGCAGAGCTGTGAGTGGTGGACCCGTGGTTAACACGTAAAGGACAAGATTTTCTTCGAAATATATTCTACGGACCAGCTTCGCGAAAATACGACAACTTCAGCGTCACGACACAACAACCGACTTCCAGACAAACTACACCAGATCTCCAAAAATGGCTTCCACAGAACTCATGGAGCTCCTTACTGGATTCTCCTTCAACGCTTACGAGACACTCTACCTCATCGGCTTCTTGAAGCTGTACTTCGCAACTTACGACAAGCTTTCCAATATCATCTGCCCAGATCCCACTGGGCCTCGAGCTATCACGAATGAGGAACGATGGGCTGAGCGAAGAAAGTTCCCTCTTCTACCAGAATACCGAGACCTGGAGCACAACGAAGGCAAGGCCCTCCGCATTACGTGCAAAGTCTTGCACAGCGCAATCTTGCTGGAAAATCTCTTCCCGTCTATCAATGGCCATTCACGAGGGGTTAACATTCCCTCCCAGCACAGAGTGGCCGCCGTACTTTGCGGCAGTCTGGTCGGGCTGGTTGGAGTCAAATATCTCCCAAAGGCTGCCAAAGCTCTTGCTGAGGGCGTCAAGACAAAGTACAGGCAGGTCGTGGAGGAAAGAAAGACTGCGCAGGCCGCCGCGCGAGTCGTCGCACAAGCTGCTGCAGAGACCGCTGCGCTGAACGAGAGATACGAGGCCGAACGTCGTGCCAAGTTGGTCAGAGACTGTGACAGGAGAAGTTGGGAGGTTTTCCAAGATGACTGGCCAGCAGAGAGCCCAGCCATGCCTGGTGCACAATCGAGTCCAATGGCCCAGCAGAACATGAATGCCGGCGCACAAGGTGGTGAATTCGAATACAACCCACGAATGGGTATGCCACCGCAGAACGGCCCTGCTCCTGCAACTGGCGGACAACCCCAAGCGAACAACGGCAATCACGCTTTGCAAGACTATCAGATGCAGTTGATGTTGCTCGAGCAGCAGAATAACAAGCGCTTGCTCATGGCTCGTCAGGAGCAAAATAGCATGGCGAGTCCACAGCCCGAGCCACTTCCTGAAATTCCACCCCTTGCAAGCCGAGACCGGATTCCATACTGCCCTCTCAGCGCAGTATCGCAGGCTGCACAGGAACGCATGCGCGGACCCCAATTTCCAGACGTAGCTACTGATTATAGCAGTGAGTCGTGGGACAGGGACTTCGACTCTGACACTATGTCGAGCGATTCAGACTGAGCCTGAGTCTGACAGACACTATGTGCCTGAGTCTACCGGAAACTATACGCCACAGTGGTCAAGGTGGTAATGGTCTGCGTGCGGCGTTGTATGCAGGCGCGAGATGTCGAAGAGGAGAGACCGAACCAACAACGCAGGCATATCAAGCTGGCGTGTGAGCCATCTGTAGTCTGGTAGATGGTGTTAGCGTCGGGAGCGGTCAAATTAGGATATCTTGGATGGGGGTGTATTGTTTTGCTCTATGATAGAGTGATGAAAAGGAGGAACCTCCAACAATGAGATCGATGAGGTTACTAACCAGCTAACCAGCTAACCAGTTGGTCAGTAACCAGTACCTTCGCTAGCGTCTATAGAAGATGCTCCAGTAGCCTGTCAATCACATGCCACACCAAATTTGATAGTGGAACCATTGAAAATAGACCCTGCATTGTGCTCGATCTGCCCCGCGATTCCACAATGCCGAGATCGGTGTGAGGATAGGATAAAATCCATGACTCCATAACACTTCTTTCGCCGTGTCTGGCCGGTTTGTAGTCGGTCTTGGTCGACAACAACGCGCCCTATGCTCAGTTGAGTCATCCGTCGCGAGACAAGTCCTCGCTGTGTCCTGGAGTCATTCGAGAACGAGGTCATATAGAGTTTCCTAGTCTCGCCGAAGCACTTTTCACATCCACCAGACCCTCATTCCGTACCATTGAACAGTCACACTACAAATAAGTAAGATACATCATCACATGGCTAGCACTCCAGTCTCACCTTTCCGCTCCCAGAAATCCTTCACCTCTACCTCTCTGTCTACCTCTACCCCATCGACATCGACATCTACCACAATGGCAGTCAACGACACTCCCACCAATGGCCACGCCATCACTGCCGCCTCCAAAACCAACACCACGAAAATCACATCGCAAAATGACCCTCAGTCATCCTTCGCCGTCAAAGTCGGTCTCGCCCAAATGCTCAAGGGAGGCGTAATCATGGACGTCGTCGATGCAGAACAGGCACGCATAGCAGAAGAAGCTGGCGCCGTAGCAGTCATGGCTCTCGAGCGTGTACCAGCCGACATTCGCAAAGATGGTGGCGTGGCTCGCATGTCTGACCCCAGCATGATTCAAGAGATCATGAAGGCTGTGACTATCCCAGTCATGGCCAAGGCGAGAATAGGACATTTCGTGGAATGTCAGATTCTGCAAGCCATTGGAGTGGATTATATTGATGAGTCTGAGGTTTTGACTCCAGCTGATCCTGTCAATCACGTTGATAAGAGTGTTTACACTGCACCTTTTGTGTGTGGGTGCAGGAACTTGGGAGAGGCGCTGAGGCGAATCTCAGAGGGCGCTGCGATGATTCGAACGAAGGGCGAGGCTGGTACGGGTGATGTTGTGGAGGCTGTGAGACACATGTCGACTGTCAATGCTGAGATTGCAAAGGCTAGCTCGATGAATGATGCAGATCTCAGAATGATGGCCAGGGAGTTGGAGTGCGATTACGCTTTGCTGAAGCAGACTGCTCAGCTCAAGAGGCTGCCTGTCGTAAACTTCGCTGCTGGAGGAATCGCTACGCCGGCTGATGCTGCTTTGATGATGCAGATGGGTTGCGATGGTGTATTCGTTGGATCTGGAATCTTCAAGTCTGGTGATGCGGCGAAGAGGGCGAAGGCTATTGTGCAGGCTACAACACACTTCAACGACCCTAAGGTGCTCGCAGAGGTTAGCTGTGGTCTTGGTGAGGCCATGGTTGGTATCAACTGCGACAAGCTACCTGAGCAGCAGAAGCTCGCCAAGCGTGGATGGTAGATGCTGCAGCAAGGGAGCAAGACGCGATAAACTGTATGCATAGCAAAAGGCGCTTGTGGTTTGAGATTGTTGCGGGAAAAGTAGGTTTGGGAAGGAATGATCGAGGACATTGTGGCCCTTCCCTTAGATTCTGTGTTGCGCCTCACGCTATAGGTATCTCACACAATCAAAACAAGACCTTCAACACTATATCACTTCGTCTTTTGTACTTTGCCAGAGTTGAAGAAGCAAAACAGTTGCCAAAAAACCAAAAACAATCACCATCACCTCATGGTAAGAAACCATCCTACCTCTTCCGACAGGTCTGTTAGGCCTCGATCTGTAGGGTGCGACCTTTCTATGTGAGCAACAGCAGAGCTGACGACTTACCAACTTGACCATTAAGCCTAGGACGACTGTTGAGATGGCACGAGTTCTGCAAGTATATGTACTACCATTCAATAGCACCCGCTGTTGCACACTGCTCTTGTAATCAGACATGTCCCCTTGCATCACTCCAGCTCGACTCCTTGCTGCCCTCAAGAACATGTATGGCTCGCTTCCGAAGTACGCTAGCTGCCGTCTTGTTAGTAACAGATCAACAGATCTGTTACTAACAAACGAGGACATGAGCTAGCGTGCTGTTCGAAGAAGCCAAGGATATCAGCTCATCATGCAAGGAAGTCATCCCAATTCGGAACGGCATGTCCTCCAAAAGAAATGAACAAAGGCTCAATATAAGCAAAACAAAAACAATCGCCCTAGTCCTATAGACTTGCACAATGAAGATCACCTGGGATGACGCCTGCGTCATGCCCGCTCCACTCCAATTGCCCTGCTAGTTGAACATTAGCTATGCTAACGAATTACCAATTGTCTAGACTAACGAGGCTTTGGACGACTGTTAGTAAGCAGCATTTGGGAGAATGCATTAAGTATAAACGCTGGGAGTATTTTGGAAGTTTTTGAAATTTTTGAAATTTTAGGAGTCCGTCTCCTCAAGCAGCTGGTCAAATGTGAGGGGACATAGTCATATTTCACTTACCAAATGCCATTGAAACGGCTATGTCCCACGCTAGAGAAGTATCGTCTCTGAAACGCAGTTAGTTTGTGCATACTAGACTGTCTGGATTATGAGTGCCGTAGTTGAGATTAGATCGTTGGAGAGACAGGTCAAGGGATTTGGGGTCACCCGCGAGGACATGTATGAGGACGTGCTTGTGAGGATCATCTTTGAAATCGCCTTAGCTCATCGATAGGTATTCGGTAGGTTCCGTTCGTATGAGTTGTGATATTCAAGGTCTTTGTATTTTGGAGGTCTTTGTTCGTTTTCAGATATGGCTTGTAGTGAGCGATCCCACGTCAGGAAATCGTGCTTGAGGATCATCTCCATGTATGGGCCGGACACCATGCCATTGTGCTCTAAGGCATGGGGACAGGACTTTTCGAGACTCTGTTCAGAGAACAGTGAAGCCCAGGTGTTGAGTCCTCACTTTTGTTGGTTTTCATATATGGCTTGTGGTGAGCGATCACACGTAGAAAATCGTGTTCGATAATCATCTCCGCGTGTGAGCTAGAGACCGTGCTATCATGTATCCAGACATGTTAGGGAAGCATTCGAGACTGTCTTTCGATGAAGAAGGAGAGATGTGGTCTGGAGATGTTCGGCAAGACTTTCTACTCACGATTCACGACATGGATCGGAGTTCTCGGCACTTCAAGCATAAGGTTTTGAGCCGCATGTTCCTGCGTTTTCCTTCACTTCCTTTCCTGGTTGATGCAATGGCTCGATTCTATGGTTGCGACAAAGCCGTCGATGTCAGAACCGTGGAGGAACGTAACGTCTCATATACCACTCCACTTACGGAAGTGTAGACTCTTGTACAGCCTGGAAAGAGATGTTCTGCCACTCATTCACCAAGCAAGGATTCCGCGGAACCCCACAGGATCGACGACTTATATTGAAACCGCCACCATGTGACACGCGCCCCTAAACGAGAAATGTGCAACCTTTCTCAGGTATTGGACGCGCACTCTGCCCCACGGACGTGTAATTTGCACGTTGTTTGACAGTTTCGGACTGTCTGAGAACATCATTTCGCGTTGTATGAGCACGCGACCTGGTAGCAGCGACAATCGCATCGAGAAGAGGAATACTTGAGCAACAGCAGGAACGACACGCGATTGACTTCATCCATGCTTCCTGGCAGCAACTCTCGGCACTGGACACATGTTGGTCTGATCTGGAGAGCATCGCACAGGACCACAGCATAATGCACCATGGCGGAAACCAGCTCCTCTCCAACAAGCCAGCCGTCGCGCTACTTATCGCAAAGACAAAAGCACGCATCCGTTGAAGAAGAGCAGCAGCATGGAGACGGCGATGTGGTCAGGAGCAAATCGCGCTACCATCGCAGCAAGCAAGGCGGTGGTGCAGCATCAAGCCCGACAGAGACGAGGCCAGCCTCGCAGGAAACGCCAGCGAGGTACCATAGCAAACACCGCAGCTCGCCGTTGAAACCCATATACCAAGAGCAAGTCGTGCAGGCGCCACGACTACAGCCTACGAGAACCATTTCCAGCGAGAACTACAACACCAGAGTACCACACGCAGCAACGCCTCCAGCTGGGCTGGGCGCACAAGATCCCAGTAGCAGACACATAAGTAGCGGTGATGAGCGAGACTCAGAGCCGGACAGGCGACAGCGAGCACGAGACAGACCTACCAGAATCAGATCTAACGAGCAACCACAATCGGCTTTACCAGTATACCAGCAGCCTCCGGATACAGCGGTGTCAGGAGAATTGTTTCCACGTCCCATGGCAGTCGCACAACCTGTGCGGCACGATGGGCCTCCAGAATCTGGACAGATTCGCGCTACGCAGAGTTTGACTGAGCTGAATCAGTATGCTGATGAAGAGAGGGGCTGTTTCGCTGGATTGTTCAAGCGCAAGAGAGGGGACGTGACTGTTGTGGACAAGAACATGATTACGCGACCGGCAACTGCTAAACATAATGAGCCCATTCGACCTGGAGGTGGTGGTGTTGTATCTGGTATAGATGCACCCAAGTCTGCAGTCAATGCAGGCGATCGCAAAGTTCTTGTGGAATGTCAGAAGTCGCAAAGGTGGTTCTCCGTGACACCAGAGACGACATCAGTGGACATCATCAAGACTGCGGCGACAGTCATGTCGGAGCGTATCAATGTCAAGTCTGCGTTGCTGGTCGAGACGTTCAAGAGCGTTGGTGTTCAGCGACCTTTACGGCGATATGAGCAGATCCGAGATGTCTTAAATAGCTGGGACGACGATGCGCAGAACAGGCTGGTACTGGTCGATCCTGAAACCGGGACGATCGAGCCAGAATTGACAATCACCGGCGCACCCAAGGACCGACCGGAAGGCGATACTTGGCTAATGACGAGTTCGTACAGACCTGGAAAGTGGGAGAAGCGATATGTTACACTGAAGCCGGATGGCCAGATCGTGCAGCAGAAAGATATGGACAAGCCGAAAGATGTCAGCAATGTATGTCATCTCAGCGACTTCGACATCTACACGCCGACTACGGAGAGAAAAAGGGGCAAGATAAAGCCACCGAAGAAGTACTGCTTTGCGATCAAGAGCCAGCAGAAGACCACGATGTTCGAATCGACAGAAGACTACGTGCACTTCTTCTGTACAGCCGATCCGGTCACGAGCGACAGTTTCTACAAAGCAGTGCAGAGCTACCGTAGCTGGTATCTGGTCAATGTTCGAGGCGAGGGTAGGAAGGAGAAGCCCAAGCCTGTACCAGTGGCCGCACCACCACTACCTTCTCTGCCATCGCAGCACTCTGGCGAACTGAAGGGTGAGCCACAGAGAGGTACAGAATTCACGAAGACGCATCGTCCTCAAGAGTCCATGGAGTCGCACTATCAGCTCGGCTCCTTCAAGCCCTTGATCGACTTCAGCACATATGAGAAGCGGCCTCGATCTTCGGAATCTGGAAGTGACAAGGCCAAGCCCATCTCAGGCGGTGTCACAAAGCTTGCAGATCGATCACATCCGCCTGGCGCCATGTCCAATAGAGGTGTGCTTGGCGAAGACGAACCACTTGCGAATCTGGGTCGAAGTACATCGGTCAGTAAGCGGACATCGAACGATCACAAGCGGCCACATACCAGTGCTGAATTCAAGGACATTGGCCTGCTTGGTAGGAACTACTCGCAGCGACGAAAGGAGAATGAGCGAGAAGCGGGAGTGCAAGCATTCTCGAATGGGCCTAATCTGCTGAATGGAGGTTTGAGTGGACGAGAAGACTATCTTGGTGGTACTGGCGATGGTCTGCAGCGGAAGGCTTCGACACGAAAGCACAACAGCAATGGCGACATGCATCGATCCGGCTCTACTCGCAACGCTGGGAGCGGAGGCTACTCCGTCGAGCTCGGCAGGACTACCTCTCAACGTCGCAAGCCTCCTGGATCTAGCAAGCCTCTGGTCGACCTTACACCCGAATACAAGGAGCCACCTCAATTCAAGAACAAAGGACGAGGGCATAAGCCAGATCGACTCGGCGCAGGAGGTCTGATCGAGCATGCCACTGCGCCTGAAGATCCATTGAACATACCACAGAACAACATCTTCCGCAAGGACATGAGCGGACAATATCAAGATGGTGGCCAGCGAAGTCCTGGACTGGTTGATATTGCGCCCCAGCATAGAGAACCTGTGTAAGTCAAACAAAAGCTCCATAACATGGAGAGCACTCGCTAACTTGTTACTTGCAGTCACCACGCCAGAAGACCTCATACCGCAACAGTGCCGAACACCCGCGCTCCTTCCGGTGGCAACGACTCTCATGGCTTCACAGGCGAAGGTCTAGTAGCAAGTGCTGCGTGCCGAAATGGCTGGGGCACCGGCGACAAAGGTCGTGGTGTGATTGATGGGCGTCGCGCTGGCGGCAAGCCTTTGGTAGACTTCAGTGCTGATAGTCAGTATGTGAAAGGGAGTCTGCTGAACCAAGTGGAGAGAGCAGAAGGAGGACCTGTGCCCGGTCCCATTGATAGGAGCCATCATTGAGGCGCTCTAGAAGTGGAAAAGCAGTATTGACATGACGGCAGATCTTGATACCCAGTATGTATAGCTAAATGGCGAGTAATGTTTGAGAACCTGAACTAGTACTTCACTTGACAGATGTCTAATAAGCACGCTAGCTCCTGTGACTGTTGGCAACAGTTGGCAACACAACAAGTCCATGAGCTAGCGTCTGGGAGTATTTGGCCAGTAACATTCCAATGCCGAGTACTGTTGGCAACAAGATCTGTTGGCAACAACATGAGTACATGAGCTAGCGGCTGACTTAGTCAAAAGTTAGCCAAAATGAAGCAAAAGCGATCGCCCCATTTCCATGACATGGTTCGCGTTGAACCAGTGGTCCACTAATAGTTGACAGTGACTGAAGGCTATCCTTTGCAAACGTTAGCTATACCAACGACTTACTGCTTGTGCCACGAAAGCTAGGACGACTGTTGAGATGACTGCGCTAGAGGTTGTATATGAATGTCAACCACTTAGTCCAAGAAACGAAACAGTACATTAGCAAAAGAAAAAGCATAACAATCGCCTTTGCCTTGGGCGTATATGGACTGGTGGTCAAAGGTAAAGAAGTTATTGGCTTCCAAACTTGGTCCACGCTCACGTATGACACGCATCAGATTCATTGTCGACTTACTGACTGAGCCACGGAGGCTTGGACGACTATTAAGACGATGACTCTTGAGGTTGTATATCAACGAGCCAGACAGTCGAAAGTATCAACGTCCGAGAAATGGGAGGTCCAAAAGAAAAGAGCAAAACAATCGCCCTCGTCTTTGGCGGTGGCGTACACAGCCTGGTGAAAGACAATGTCTTAACGAGCGTTCTGTGGAATCCTCTATGTCAGGCAACAGATTCATTGTCGACTTACTAACTGGACCACGGAGGCTTGGACGACTGTTAGGATGACCACGCTGGAGGTTGTATATCAATGTAATTTGCACTCGTCCAAAGAAGAGTCGTCCTAGGAAGAGAAAAGGCAAAAGAGGGAGCAAAAGGAAGGGCAAAACAATCGCCATAGTCCGAGACTTGGCACCGAAGTGAGAAGCCATACCAAGACAAGGTCATGTCCAGGAGCTTCAATAGCCATGTCATGTGTCAAGCAATAGCTATGCTATCGACTTACCGACTGAGCCACGGAGGCTCGGACGACTGTTAAAGGATGAGAACATTGGGTAATAGATGTATGTCCATCCTGCTTGTTGACAGCTGTTGTACAATGAACGCTGTCTGTCCGGTGCGGAGATTTGTTGTCATACTTGTACAAAATGTGCAGTACCATGCTCATCTATATCCTCGAACTCCACGCTATGCAATGACCATATCATACAAATGTACAAGCCCTACTACTCCTTCCTGTACATCCACCCCAGATAGTCTTCTACGCTGTCAACCCTTTCTCTGTATCGAGGAAGCGGGTCGTCAGCTCTGACGATGTCCTTATCCTTCCCACTCTCCCGATCAGCAGCGTCCATCTTCTCTCTCACCTTGCCACCCTGTTTACTCAACTTCTCCAAGAAGGTCAAGAACAGATTCTCCTCCTTCTCCAACACGTTCCCTTCTCCATCAAGCTCCGTCTCACCATCTTCCACGAAGCAGAGAGCTTCCTTACGGCGGGCTTTCATATCATCATAGAGTGCCCATTCGTGTGAGGAGATGTCGTAGTCTTTGATGAGATAGTTGAGTTCCCAGTCATCTTCTGCTTTCAGATTCTTGGGACGATCGTCTTTTGGCACCGAACCGTTGACTGAGGACTGGACGAGGACTGTGGCGTAGAACAGGGGTCGTAGTGGACCTGTTTGGAGAGTTTCGACTTTCTCGAGGAAGGGTTTGTCGGCTGGGGAGTCGGAGGAGTGAACTAGCTTCTGTCGAGCATAGGCTGTAGCGTCGTCGGCGGCAGGATCGGTGACATTCTCGGTGGCTGTAGCAGGTGCATCGACTGTTGTTGATGATGCGGCATCCTCCTTGCCCATGATATTCCGCTCATACTCGGCGATCTTCTCCTTGTTCTTGTTCTGGATCTCGTCGATTTGGTCCTCTGTCATCGGTTCCGCGAACATATGCAAGTATGGAGGCGAGTCCTCGCCTGTCGACTTCTGCGCTTCGAAATGGATACGCAGAGATTGCTCAGGATACTTGGCTGTGGCCTTGTTCAGGAGGTCATTCATGATCTTGAGAGAAGCCTTGAACTCCTTATCACCAAGACTGGGGTCGGTCTGGCCATGCAGGAGCCTGTCCATTTCCGAGATTGGAATGTATTGGAACCCGAAGATGCGCTTCACGTTATGGTAAGCCACGAAGATGCCGTTCATGCGACCCATTCGAGCTTGGAGCATGTACTTCAGCATCGTAGCTCGTGCCATGTCATGGTACTCTTTCTCGTATGAGCACCATCGGCCGTGGTCTCCATAGATCTCATATCCGGTCATCTTCTCGTGGTCTCTGGACGACATGCGAATGCTTACTACGGCGCGAGTCTTGAGGTCAAAAGTTCCATTGCCAGGCAGGCGAGGATCATACGCATCAAGCTGGGATCGCATCAAGAAGTCACCCATCGTGGAGTACTGATAGCTTTCAGGAGATGTGCGCTGCTCCTCAGAGACTGATCGAGGGTCGCTCTTGCGGTACTTCTCATATTCGTCCTTCGGTAAGGTCAGCAGAAGTTCCATAGACTTCCCGAGTAGCATCAGCACATTCGGCGAATCGTATTCTTTGTCGGCATCAATAGCATATGATCCATTCTTCCACCTCAAGAAGATGGCACTGGGTGCTTTGTTGATGTTAGTGAATTGATGGCTAGTCCCTGGTCCAAAGTATCCCTGAGAAAGCATGTCCAGGTTCAGCGGGCGCCAGTTCGAGATGAGGTAATGGAAGTGGGCGAGGGAGCTTGTCATGCTCGAAGTAGATCCGATGTAGCGCATCTCTTGCTGCTTTGCGATCTCGGCAAGAGTAGTATCTTGAGAAGAGGTCTTGTACTCCTTGAGCGAGTTGAAGTCGAACTGCTCCACGGGCATGATCTTCTGTAGATATGGATCAAAATTGTAGACCCGAGATGCTGCATCCTGGAGCTGGTATATGCCAGGGTTGAAAAGTACTCTGTCCAGACCGTACTCCAGGTAGGGAACAGGTGGTTGTGGAAGGTCAAGCGGCTTCACTTCCAAGTCAGAAAGCTGTACAGAAAGGACGTCGACGCGAGCCTGCTGCTCGGCTTCGCCTTCATCGGCTGCTTCGGCTGCTTCTGTCTCTGTTGCAGCTTCGGGTTCGACAGCAGACTTGACTTGTTCGGGAGCTTGCTGTAGTTCTGCCAGAGCTTCTACGGGAGCTTTGTCTAGAGACAATCTTCTCGTTGCCCTCTGCCTACGAGGAGTTTTTGGCCTTACATCTTGCTTCATGGCATCTGCGAGTGACATTCCAGAGCTCTCTCTCGAAGCGCTGTCATCGGACGATGACTGTGCGAGACCCACACTCTGTTGAGTTAGCGGATGGCTGGCCTCATTCGAAGATGTGGGTTCAGAAACCGCAGCGGCTTCAGTCTCTTCCACTGGCGATGATGTGGTCGGGCTCGCAGTCGTTGCATCAGTAGTCCGGACGGACTGTGAAGGAGACGCTTCTTGTGCAGTTGCTTCCAGCGCTCGAATACGTGACCTTGCGAGTTGCATTCTCCTACGTATCGTTTTGCGGAGCGTCGAATTTCTCGTGAATACGAGTCTGCTATCCCAACGCTCGATCCTTTCCTGCAGCTCGATGATCTTAGCAGTCTTTGAGCTTTTGTTCTCGGCGTGTTCAACGTCGCTCATCACCTCAAACGCATTCGTTTGAGCCTGAGGGTCTCCTCCCAGAGCCCGAATACGCGCACGTAGCCTCCTTATCCTGACTCTATTGGTGTTATTGTTCGCCCTGGTTGTAGGCCTCTTGGCAAGGGCCTCTAGTCTTCGCAACTTCTGCAATTCGGAGTCCAGACTCAACTTTTCAATCTGAACTGGAGCATCTATTTCCACCGCTTGTGTCTCTGGAGCTGCCTTTTGATCTTCTGAGGATTCGCTCTCTGCGGGCAACACTGCAACGTCAGACCCACCGCTACGCTGAGAGCGATCCGCGTGCAGCTTCGTAAGACTGTCTACGGCTGCTTCATCGGCTTTCTGCGCCGGCGCTACTGTCTGCTCTAGAGACTGTGTTGTCGAAATCCCAGTTTCGCCAGCAGGCTGCGAGTCGGCCGATTTCGTGCCTGACACCTTGCTCTCCTCGGACTTCGTAGGGGACTTTGGCGTTGTCATTCCAAAGGAGAAGCCTGTAGTTGAGCTATCTTCAGCTTCATTCGTAGTGAGCAGACGGGATCTCAACCCTTCCATCGGATCATTTGGTGCTCCTCGCCACAGTTGCTTCAGACTATCGATGATACCGAAGGGCTTCTTCGCAACGGATGTTTCGATAGGCTTCTTGGGCGTGATCCGATCGGCTTTCGTGAGTGTGTTGAATGTTGCTTTTGGTGGAGGACTTGACGCTCGTTCTTGTTTTGCACCTCCCCATGGTTTGCGAGCTTGCGTCTCCTTGAAGCGCTCCATCAGATTCATCGGCTCATTCGACAGTACGCGACTTTCGACAGCTCCACCGAGTCCACTGTCGGCTGGCGACGTCTTCGCCTTCCATACTTTCGGTTTAGCAGAATCTTCTACGTCTGCGACAGTTCTTCCAGACGGCACATCCACAGAGTCGACGGATCGTAATTGTCGCCCTCGAAAGGTAGGAAACGGTCGCGGCCCTGTGTCTTCAGGAACGACCTTGACATCTTCCGGCTCCTCTTCAGGTTCGTGGGGCAAATCAATGCCTTCGTCCTGCCTCACCCGCCTTGCCTCCGCTCCAGCTTTCAATTCGCTCAGTAGATCAGACACAATGACATGGGGCTTAGCAGTCTCTGGTCTCTTCCTGCGGTCCCGATGCCGTGACTGTCCAGTCAAGAAGGCGGTCTTAAACTCGTCATCATCCTTCTCCTTATCATCTCTGGGAGGCGTGATCGCACCATCCACTGATGTCGCTAGAGAATCTGCCAGCGACTTCAAATCTCGAGCTTGCGATCTCTCTGGCCTGAACTGGGACTTTTTGCTAGCCTCCAATCTGCCTCGCCTGCCTCTGCTTTCTCTCCGCGCCTCTTCTCCTCCATCGTCCGGCTTCCTCGCTGGCTTCGGCGGAGTGGGCTTATGTGATGAGTACTGATCGCTAATGTCGTTGATGGTATCGAACCACGAATCGGCGGCTGCTGGTGAGGTTGATGATTCTGTCTGTTGCTGGCTATTCCATCGTCGTTGGTGTGCAATCTGCAGTTGGTGGCGACATGCGCGACACACGTAGCCTTGCTTGCTCCATGCTGGGCGAGTGCTGGGCAGCATTGGATATCTTACAAGTGCCTGGCCTGGCTGTGTATGAGAGAGAAGTCCAGAGAACAAAAGTTCTTAGTGGATCCTTGAACAGCCATCTGATCATCGAAGCCGAAAACACGCTAGACACGTCCTTTGCACTCTGTCGCGTCTCCCAACTTTCTACTCTACCTTAGACACACCACACCACTCAATCACAAAAGAGATCAGCGAAGATGTCGGACATGGAAGATGAGATGGACATTGACGCGCCGGTGCAGGCAGTCAACAACGACATTGTCTTCTCCTCCAACACGAACAGCAAAGGGAAACGCAGTGCTGCGAACTTGCCAGTAGAAGCAGAGGACAACCTGCCGTGGGTTGAGAAATACCGTCCGAACTCGCTGGACGATGTGTCTGGTCATCAAGACATTCTCGCCACAATCAACAAATTTGTCGACTCGAACCGCCTCCCACATCTGCTCCTCTATGGCCCACCAGGAACAGGCAAGACATCGACAGTCCTCGCTCTGGCACGTCGCATCTATGGCAACAAGAACATGCGTCAAATGGTGCTGGAACTGAACGCTTCCGATGATAGAGGTATCGATGTAGTACGAGAGCAGATCAAGACCTTCTCCTCCACCAAGCAGATCTTCGCTGGCAGCTTCGACAAGTCACAATCAAAAGACAGCAGCATCGCCCATTACAAGCTCATCATCCTCGACGAAGCCGATGCCATGACGAGCACAGCACAAATGGCCCTACGACGAATCATGGAAAAGTACACAGCCAACACCCGCTTCTGCATCATAGCCAACTACACCCACAAGCTCAGCCCAGCCCTCCTCTCACGATGTACACGCTTCCGATTCTCGCCTCTCAAAGACGTCGATATCCGCCGACTAGTCGACAAAGTCATCACAGAAGAGAATGTCAACATCGAACCATCTGCAGCAGACTCGCTAGTCACCCTCAGCAAAGGCGATATGCGTCGAGCATTGAATGTACTACAAGCCTGCCACGCTTCTTCCACACCACTACATGTTCCAGGAGAACCCGTGAAAGATGACGAGGACATTCAACGGGACTTAATCACGCAAGAGACGATATACGATTGCATTGCTGCACCTCATCCAGCAGACATTCAAACGATCATGAAGACGTTGTTAAACACGAAGAATGTGGGGAGTTGCATGAATACGATCAATACGCTGAAGAAGGCCAAAGGATTGGCTTTGGCAGATATCCTGACTGCTTTAGGAGAGCAGTTGAATGAGGTGGAAGCTCCGGCACAGACAAGAGTGGCGTGGATGGAGGGTCTGGCGGATATTGAGTATCGTCTCAGTGGTGGTGGAAGTGAGAGTATACAGACTGGGGGTCTGATCGGTGTTGTGAGGACTGGGGTTGCTATACAGGAGGCAAGAGGTTGAAAGGGTGCAGGAAGAGGTGGTGTATGCATATTCAGCTGGTGGAAGAGCAGTGTCGGGTCCAGACAGAAGTCGAGAACGGCGACGCCGACGAATGTTACCAGCTCCAAGGAGACGAATAAGTGCCGATTCGAGCTTCGACAACCACCAGAAGGCGTAGAAACACTCATAGCCCCAGAAAACATGACCTTGCGTGGCATGACTTCCCGGAGCATGGGACGATGTACGAATGAACCCTGAACATATGGCAAGAGAACATCGCAAGTGTTTCACTCAGCTAAGGTTCACTTCCAACGGCTATGTTGCCATCTAGGACTACATCAGACTCATGCTCGTGCCACATCCTATGGGCAAAGGACGTACATCTCACTTACTGGCCTGGCGGTATGGATGTACATCTATTCGCCCAGATCCTGTTCTTGCAACAGTCGTCCTAGCCCTCCGTGGCGCAAGCAGTAAGTCGTTGGTCTAACTAACGTTTGCAAAGGATTAACGAGTGAAGAGCTAGGTACAATTGCTGTTGTCAACTTCTCGACCTCTAGGCTATGTCACGAAGACAGGGCGATTGTTTTTTTGCGTCTTTTTACCTCCTCTTTGCTCACTTTTGTCGGTATCCTTAGTAGGATGGACCTACATATATCATCGAATGCCTTAGTCTTTCAACAGTCGTCCTAGCCCTTCGTGGCGCAAGCAGTAAGTCGTCAGCTAAGCTGATGCTTGTGTATTTGTGATAAGAAGATTGGCATTCTCAGGTTAGTAGGCCTGTTACACCAGTATGTTTCGCTAGCCGCAAGCGAGCGGCGATTGTTTTGCTTTTGCCTCCCATCATCTTCGGCATGCTGAGTATGTTAGATGACCTTCATATATCGGATTACGGAACACGGAAATTAACAGTCGTCCTAGCCTTCGTGGCGCAAGCAGTAATTCGTTAGTGTAGCTAATGTCTGCGAAAGGACACTCAGTCTGTTGAATCCTAGCAGTACTTTGATTCGTTTGAGCATGCGTCAGTGCCATAGCATGAAGACAGGGCGATTGTTTTGCTTCATCGTGGCATCTTTCTTTTTTGGTAGAAAGGCATCCTAACTACTAACACTCTCCCTATGCTCAGCCTTCTCACTCTCCTTAGCCTTCTCATCCAAACCCTTCTGATAGCCATGTTGTTGCGCCGCCTCAGAAATCCTTCTCAACTGATCCTGCTCATTGTCTCCCTCCTTGAGTCCACCTCGCCTATTGACTTCCATAGCAGCAGGAAGTAGCACAGCTTGCTCGATTTCGTAATTCCTTCCACCAGACGAATAGATGAACTGCCCCTGCCTACTCTCATCCGCGAATAAGACTGCAACTTGCTTCGCCACGACATCAGGCATTTGATATTCCACACCCGCTGCATCGATGACTTCCTTCGGTACAAGTCCCGTCAACGTCCATGACGGTCCGATACAGTTAATCCGTATTGGTAAATTTTGGCCTACCAAGTTGGGTATAGCACCACGCATCCAACCTAAGACTCCATGTTTGGCAGTTGTATAGTCCCATACGGCAAATTGTTGGAAAGAAGATCCAGAGGCTGTGCAGACTATACTTCCGCCTGGTGGGCTCTGTTTTTGGAAGTAATGAAGGCCGAGATAGGATGTGCTGATCATTCCTTTCAGGTTGATGTCGTAGACTAGACTGTTCGGCTCTTCGAGTTCGCCGTTTGTGTCGTAAGTTGAGGCTAGGTAGTTTGCTCGTCCGGAGATTCCGGCATTGGAAAATACATGGTCTATTCTTTTGTGTGTTTCATAGGCTGTGCTGAAGAGGGCTTTGAGAGAAGGCCAGGACGTCACGTCTGTTTTGAGAAAGGTCAAGTTGGAGGGAGATGTCGGTGGTGGATTGACATCGCCGACGAAGACGTATGCGCCTATGGAGAGGAGAAGTTCGACTGTTGCGAGGCCAATGCCTGAGGAGCCGCCGGTGACTATAATGATCTTGTCTTTGAGAGAGGCGTAGTCGGTGTCTTGGATGTGGAATTGAGCCATGTTCGTGGCTTGTAGGTAGTTTGGGCTTGTGTCCTGATCTATGGTTGCTGAGAACGGAGGCTATGGTATATCAGCAGAATTGAAGGCCAACACAAACACTTCAGATAAGTTCTTGGTCGACTAAATGTGCATGTCGCCTTCGCTCTTGTGACTGACCGAGGGGCATTTACCCCTCATGAGTGCTCGAAGTCAGAGTCGCCATTTTCGACTCTTCAAGGATTCTATCAATGTCTACCTTGAAGCATGGCTAATGATAGCATTGCGGATGCTTGAGGAACCGGGAACCTGTCTTTCGGTGACATGAAGCTGAGAGAAGAGGAGCAGAGAAGGCAGAGCGAAATAGACCCATGTCGTGCAGAGACTTGGCGCTGACCAGGTTCTACGGCCGCAGGTTTTGGACTTCACATGGTTCTCCCCTCTGCATCATCATCGCCATCATCATGATATGGTCACGATGCACACACCTATCTCCAGATTGATCCGGCGGGCGCAATGAGTACCAGGAAGAGGCCATTAACACTCCCACATGCTTTCAGCGTGCCCAGGAACCAGATACCTCCATCGCCCATATCAAGACAGACCTTTGCGGCCTACAGAGGGCCAGAATCTGCGATTCAGACAGTGCTTCTGGTATGTACTACTCTCCAAGCTCACACACACGTGCCAACACATCAACACGTTCAGTGGCGAAAAAATTGAGAATTTCTATCCTTATGAACCTGAGAAGTGACAACAACAGACCGTGCATCGGACTCGAACTCTGATCCTAAAGCGCCATGTTGAATCATTGATGCCTCACACCTGCGATATCCCACGTGGCTCCAGCATGCTTGGACGTCTGGTCGAGCCAATCGAAGGTCAGTAGTCATATCTGTGTGAAGTATAAATACGTCGCGGGGACTATTTACTATCTGGTCACTCAGGACAACATGAGTCTTCGATCGGAAATTCTCCTTCTGGCACTTAAGGCAACACCGCGCTCTCCAAAATTTCTGTACCTCCATCTGGCTCGCGTCGCGTCCGTTCGGTAATATCAAGTACCTTCTCACAAAGCCATCAAGGATTCCTTACCCACAACATCGAATACCACCTCACGACAACACTAGAGACTTCCTCATCACGATATGAAGATGGCTCAATCTGGCAAGACCAAGACTGCGAAGACTGGCGAGATGGCCGCTGAGGCGATGACTGTCAAGAAGCATATTCGAACCCTTGCGGAGATGCGACAAGACGAAGACTTGTGGTTCAGGACCCGTGTCCTAGTTCATGATCTTTGCTATTTCGCAAAAGACAAAAACGCCCAGAAGCGGTTGTCACAAACCACTGATGCACAATACCTAAGCATGCCGTACTATTCAGATGAGCAGGTCACTGTCGTTAAGGCTGCGCTGGTAGAAGTGGACGGCACATCTATAGCTTTGGAACAAGCCATTACAGAGAGGTTGCAAGACTTCTTCGAGAAGCGCAAGGCAAGTGGCGACTTCCGTCCCTGCGGCGCTCACACCATGGCACCAATATACCTCCTTTGCTTCGGTCTGGAGAAAGCAGAGATCGAGGACAGAAAGTTGCTATCTCGACTGCGAAAGTCGGGGCTCTCCTGAAAGATGCCAGTCAACAACTTCATCAACATCAACATTCTCTGCCAAGGCGTGCCAGTAGTTGCTCTATAGCCCAAGGTTGAAGCGTTCCATCGAGGTCCGACCGAGTCGTATATGCTTGCTGGCAGACGTCTTGCACGGAGGCAGTTTGTCTTCGAGAGGTTGGCAAAGACACAGCGTTGTTATATAAGCAGCCAAGCAGTCCGAGGCAACTTCACTACGGAGGGTGACTCCGAGGATCTGGGGGATATGCTCTCCTACTACTTTGAACTCATTCTTGGAATCACGTTGCTCTAAAGCTCAAAGTGGAAGAAGATCTTCCAGACGAGTAAGAGCTCGCGAATCAGAGCTCGTGCATTACTTACAACCTCCCACAGCCGCTTTGCATTTTACCAATCGGGAAGGTGATGCACATAGATGTGGCGTAATGCTAGTGCAGGATGATGGGGAGTATGTGCAACATCACTTCCATCATTTTGCATTTCGCAACATCCTCACAAGTTTCGCGAGTATGGTTCGTGCTTTCACGATACTCCCTGCGCTGGTCGCATCGGCTGCTGCACTGCCTGCACTACTTGACATCCCAACAGATCTACTCTCGGGTCTTGGTCCTGCGCCAGAAGGTGACCCTCGATTCACGAACTTCGTCGCTCCAGGGCCTAACGATGTGCGCTCGCCATGTCCCGGTCTGTAAGTACTTCATGATCACACTTCTTCGGAAGAACTAAAGCTAATGGCGGAAACAGCAATGCTTTAGCCAATCATGGCTTCATTCACCACGATGGCCGTAATATGACACTCCCTCACATGCTCGAAGGTCTCGCAGCAGGCATGAACATGGGCCCAGACTTCACAATCCTCATCGGAGGCCTTGGTTTTCTCTCCTCGGACGACATCCTTAGCGGAGGATTCAACCTGGACGACCTAGATCAACACAACTTCCCTATCGAGCACGATGCTAGTCTTAGTCGAAAGGACTTCTACTTCGGTGACGATCACACCTTCTACGACCCAATTTGGCAGCAAGTCTTGTCCTTCTACAGCGGTAGTGACAAGACGGCATTGCTTCCATCAGCGAAGGCCATTGCCAACAGAACACAAGACTCGACGAACATCAACCCAACCTTCACCTACGGCTTCCGAGAGTTTATTCAAAGATATGGCGAAGTAGCTATCTTCCTCCAGGCTATGGGCGCAGCCACCTCTGACGGCGTGACACGTATCGACTGGGTTCGTGAGCTGTTCGAGCAGGAGAAGTTGCCATATGAGCTTGGCTGGAGACCTCGTGCTGAGCCGATTACGGTTGCAAGCTTGGGTCAAATGGTGTTTGAGCTGTTCAACATCAGTCCCTCGAAGGTTCCGGAAGGCGAGAAGATCGCAGCGTAAGTGAACTCCTACTCTATCACTCCCTGTAGTTAAGCTAACATGACGTAGCGACTCTTACAAGATCGTCTTCGAAGCGGCATATGGAGGCTCGGAAATCCTCAACAGCATAACCAATGGTCTATCCAAGCGGGTTGGTCTGTAGTGATCGTCAAAGCAGACACGACATTACAAGAACACGCAAGAGATGTTCCAGCCATCCTGAGCCGTTGTTATCACATGAAGAATGCGGCAAGTATACGCCTCAATGCTACGAAACGTTTCAAGATGTAACCTTTCGCTATTTGTGGTCTCCTGCACTGGCACGCGCACTGATTCCGAGACATATAGTCCGAGCCATGGCAGCGGAACCTCCTGACATTCCTCGAACTTCACGAATAGATCTAACATTCCGCTGAACACGAGGGAGGTGGTGGCCAGACCATGTTCGCGCATGAACACGCCATGCTCTGTTTCCGTTCCGTGTTGACAGCGGCACGTGCAATATGAAGGTGGTTGCACAGATGGCCTAGAACAGCTCGTGGTCGTACAGAATGGTGATATGACAGCTGAATTGGGTGCCTGCCATCAGATAACCGCATATGCGCACCTACATGTGCGATCATGCTCGATCTGCAAGCGCCTCCCTTGATAAGCTCTCTCTGAATTACGAACCAGATCTGTGAGTGAATGGGAACCGCTTGCAAAGTCGCAGTGATTGCAAAAGTCCGGGAGAATGATTAAGTGCCTGAGACCTTACTGATTGATCACGCCATTGGACCCACGCTCGCACGAGCTTAGCACGAGCATCGCCGGGCATGAGCGATAGGAAGTTTCTGTCTCCGTGTTCAATGCTTATGCATTCATTGTCTAGTACTTCTCCAGGACGTACGCAGCTGGGCGACTAGGCTGCGGATCCCATGGAAATTGACTCCCGATTCACAAGCATCTTTCTGCGATGTGTCTCAACAACATTGCTTGCCTACGATCAAGACGTGAGGTCATCTCGACACGACTCGCGATAACCCAATGCCTGCTATTCTCGTTACCGAACATGATCGCCAGCCACATACGTCCTCATTGGGCGTTTGCTCAGGCACACAATGCACCTATAACGGCATAAGCTCCGTCATGCAGCCTTCTTCAAGGTTGGTGATACGGCAGTGATAAAGACATTTCTCGTGCAAGAATCAATGCATCAAGTACGCACACCGTCTTCGCAGACTACTGTGATGCAATAATTGGAACTTTGTGTGGGTATGTGAGTCCGCATCAGTTATAGTACAGAGCACACTTTCTTGATTTCTTCTTTTCTTTCTCTTGATATCGTCATGATTTCCATATGCCCTGCAAGTATATCTCAAAAATGCTAAATGTATCTCTGTGGGAATGGCTTCCCATACATCCGACAACGCCTTCGCTAACCCCAATAAATTCGCAAATCAATATCCTTCTAAACGTCATTCGTGTACAATCATTCCTATTCCAAGATAGATGCTACACTGCCAATGGACTGGCTTTCGGAGGTCCGAGTAGATCTCCCCAGTCTCCTTTGGGTGCTGGCACTGCAGGTGTTCGTGCAGGTGTTTGTGCGTTACTGTATCTTCTCCCTGCGGATTCTCGAAGTGGTTGCTGAACAGTGAGTATGAGTGAGTCTCGTCGACCTGGTGTAGAGTATCTGCTTGTAGTCTTGTTCGCAACACTTGCAATATCGATCGAGGAGTTCCGTCGTTTTAGTTGTCGTAGATTCTCTGTCATGGCCGATAGTGCTGCGGGTGGGACGCCAATGTCTGGCTCCGAGTCCATTGTTTTGCGCGTCATGATGCGATCCATGCTTCGTGTCATGAAGGATGGTCTTTTCCGTAGCGATGGTCGCACTGGAAGGACCTCGTTGTCGTCGAAGAATGTCCAGCTTGCAGACTCCTCGAATCGTACTCGCTTGACTGGTTTTGCGATTGAGCTGAGTTGGCTACAGGTCGATGTGTTCGACGTCCGACTGGTATGCGAAGTGAAGCTGGTACGTCCACTACTGAGGCTATCATGGCGGCCACTTAACGTTGTGGTCTCTGAGGATGGGGTATTGTCTGTCTCGATAGTATCGATAGTATGGGCAGTACCGATGGTATCGCTTCTTAGACGCAAGTCTGGGTCCATCTGCAAGAATTCCAGCATCGACAATTGCTTCGCGAGCTCGACAGAAGGTGTAGACGGCATTGTGCAGGGAGTAGCGTCCGAAGTAGCCATAGTGCTGTGCTTGTTGGTCTTTAATTTGACGTCGAGTGAGCTTTTGGTAGGCGTGAGGGATTGCGAAGAATGTATAGAGTTCGAGCCACAAACTCAACGTTCAGCGGGTAGCGGGAGTGATGAACGTTTCAGCCTTGCTGTACAAATATCCGGAAGATCAAACAGAACGCGGGAAGCCACACAACTTTTGCAGACAGGACCTGCAGCTGTGTATATGGTGGAACGAACGGTGGTGTATGCTTGAGTTTCCCGGTTGAGATTTCTGCTGTGCAAAGTGAGGTACCATAAAGACACGAACGCCTTTGGCCTTTTAGGAACGATCTCTGAGAACGTGTACGACTTGAGCTGACGCTCGTTGGGAACAACCTAGCCTTCCCCAGCTGCCAAATAGGTAGGCTGCCGATGTGTTTCCGGTGCCGTCACGCCGATGTGGCTCCTTGATTGGTTTGTTCCTGCAGGAAGAACCACGGTCGTGGTACACTATCGCGCAGTGTGCATTTCAATCCGGTTTGAGCATTGACAGGTGCTGTGGCTTTTTCGTGGTTTCACTGTTTCATAGATAGGCGAGTGGCGAGGGTCGTTGGAATCTGATGAGCACAGGACCTTTGTGAACACAAAGTGCGGAGAATGTTCGTTCCACCACGCCCTGCCTTAAAAGTCTGTCGAACACCTTGCTGCACACGCCAGAATGTCATCGACGCCTCACTCGGAGTGATTCGATTCTCTGCGTCCATGAGTAAATCGCCTATCGCGAGTACGCAATCGCCAGGAAGGCATCGTTCATGCTGGGCCGACCACCGGCTCAGGCATACAAGCTGCGGTTGGAGCTGATGATTCACAGCCATGTCGCGAGTGGTACCCGGCTCCACGAGCGTTCCTGTCTTCAACGCATTCTTCTGAGACAATAAATCGTTTAGACGCCAGGGGCAGCTGTGGAGTACTGTCCCATTCATGCAACTGATACTTCTCCGTGACACGTTCAGGTGATCTGGATTCGGTCCATCGTGCAGCTTTTCATACGGATCGCAAATTGGCAGGGAAGCGCCAGGTCCGTCTGGAGAGGACAGCTGCTTGTACCACTCCACCTCCACCTTATCTCTGGCTGCATCCACTCTACAGTTCCACAAGTCTGCCTCTTCTGCTCGTTTGCGGTTGTCATTGTTGCCCACCATCGAGAATAGTGCTTCTCACCTACCTTCAAGAAAGTGATTCCCTTCTGGTGGGTTTCTTGACACACCATAACGCAATCGAATGTCTTCTGAGCATGAGAAGTTCTCCACGCAGATGCATGAGCGGCACAACAGTCGGCACCACATGAATGAAGTCAGTGTTCGACAGATCCAGACAGCCCGCATGATGGCAGAATCGCACGATAGCAACCCATCAAGTCCCTAGCTATGCGTAAGTCCATCATGCCATAAGCTGAAGTTGACCTGAAGACTTCGCACGCGCATAGAGTCCGGAGCACTGCGCGAGTACTCACGTTCGATGTGACGTATTGCGAGCCGTTGACAGCCTATCATTCATGCACAGCTGCATATGCGACGACGGAACGCACTCCAGGAGCATCATATCAATGCACGTTCGCCGAAGAACGACCTTGACTCAACCTCTCAGCAGTGGCTCGCCACAAATGAATGCTGCTTTGACCAACTGCTCTGGGCGCTGCAACGACATCGCTAGGCGTGGAGAACTGTTTCTCAACGATATCCTCAAAAGAAGGTTCTCCGCTCAACGAGGGCTCGTCCCACGGCGCCCACTGTCTGCAATATAGTGGCCCACCGTAAACACTCTTTAAGGCGCATGTCAAGTGTCGTCTTCCCCGGCGTGGAGGATCGCCTGCAATGTGCGGTGCTGAGCCTCAACGAGTTGTGGGCAGCAGGATAGTGTATGACGGACATCTTGAGAGTATCAAGTGCCGAAAGACGATACAACGAGGTTCAGCATGCATGCTCTAGGGGTGTTGAGGTGATAGTCTCGAGCCGGTTTGTTCGCTTTCGAGGCAGTTGCTGATCAACATGGTCTTGCTAACACCAGTTTCGGAAAGCGATCGCTGTCGATGATCGGACTGTTCGCTATACTTCGCTGATGTCGAATTCGTGTCTTACGCGCAGAGTGCGGAGCTGAGGTTGAAGAGCAGTCTTTGTGAAGCATCGACTCTGTCCTCATGGTAAAGCTATACGCACGTGTCAGTGGAGGAACTAATAAGCGATACTGCTCAGCTGATAAATCGTGACCAAGACATCGATATGACCACTTCAGCTCTGAAGCTCGCGAGCTACCTGCTCGGTGTGTTCGCTGGCCTGCAGCACAAGCTCTGAAGTCATGCCGCCATTCGCCGAGTTCGTGATCGATGTGTGTGGCACGAAGATATCCTGTGGTCTGTCGATGATAGAGTGATGTCTTCCATGAACCAGTGATGGTCTCGTAGAAAGACATGTGCCTCAAGGAGAGAACATTGAAGTCAAAGTTAGCTCGTTATGCTTCCGGCACGCGGTCCATCCTTGTGGACCTTTGGGTTCCTCGGCCACGATACCAGAACCTTGATCAGCTCATCACCAGAAAGACATGACAATTTCTTAGAAAGTCTGCTGTCCAGGCTCCTGCTGACCTGAGAGACCATCAGGTAGGATTTCTTCGATGACGAAGACTTGCTCAGATTCCTCACCTAGAGAAGACAAATGTGGCACCAGGCCTGCGGTCAGCAGTCAGAGGTTGACATGCTCTCGGTCGAACCGGTTCGATGAATTGCGCTCTGTCTGGATGTGCGAGAGCCCGGTGATCGCTCACAGAAGGAGATGACTCTCTGTGAAGGGGACAATGTTCAATCTTCCACTGCCTGCCGCGAGTAGGGCGAGTCGTTCTTGAACGTTCCTGCCTACGCGCTCTGCTCATATGGGTGAGGAACAACGCCGTGTAGAGGAGGGCTGATGCGACAGCCGGGATGCAGACTTCGCTGCGGTATGCATCAATCGGGCGTGCCATCTTGAAAGAAGTTATTCGAATGTTGATGTCATTGGAACGCGAATGCGTCGTGTCGCGAATAGAGTATCCACAATCGCCACAAAGACTTGGCGTGGCTCCAAATTGTACAACTTCGAATGGTACGACTTCAAGTTCGATGAACGACAAACGACGAGTCGTCTCACTCGAGTCAAGGCTGTGACAGTACAAGATATCGAGGACAGTTATGGAATAAGCATAACAAGCTGGATGGCCCGATACACCATCGGAGGCCTTCTGGCCACTGGAGCAGGACTGGCATATGGCTCCTTCTACCTTGCGATTGCGTTGGCCTACTCTATGACCCAAAAGGAGTTCTGGCAAGGTCAGAAGTCCGTCGACAAGATACTTCAAGAACAGGCCTCAAGGAAACTCTGGTCTTTGCAGGAAAGTCTGGAAGGCATTCGACACAACTTTCTGAAACTTGCGGACGACACACAACTCCACTATCTGTCATCAATACCAAAGACTACTAACGGCCAGACTCTAGTTATTTTCCTCCATGGCTTCCCGGACTCTTCCCATCTCTTCGCCGAACAGCTGCGCTCTCCACTAGCCAAGAAAGCACAGCTGATCAGCTTGGATCTACCTGGCTGTGGAGGAAGTGATAGCATTAAGCGGTATGGACCTAATGAAGTGCTCAACGTGATATCAGAAGCTATCGTACTCCTCAAGAAACGCTACTTGCCTCGATCGAGCAAAGAACACGCACGATGTATACTGGTTGGCCACGACTGGGGAGGAGTCATTGGCTTTCGTCTCGCCGCAGAGACATCCAACTTATTCGATCACTTCATTGCAATCAACTCGCTCCATCCCGCATTCGCAAAGGAACAATTGGAAAGGCGGATCAAGGAAGCGAAAGCAGCATTGAAGGAGTGGAGGTTTCGCAAAGCGGCGAATCTGATTGCACCCGTGCTCTCACAACTCGGCAAGTCGAGCTATTTCTACATGATCACGCTGCCGCTTCCACTGGCCAAGCTGATACCGAGCTTGACCTTGTCTCTGGTACGATTTGCGCACAGCCTCGAGTATGAAGGAAAGCCTCCGCCTTCGCCGCAAGAACTGGCTACTCGACTCGCCATGGCTTGTGGACCAGGACCTAAGGAGAGTATCTGTATCGCAGAGAAAGAGTCAGCGTATGGGCCGTCCGTCTACGCACGTTCGAAGACAACTATGCCAGGAGACTGGGATGGACGCGTGAAGTTGTATGCACAAGGCCTGCTGCGTCGGAAATGGAACCCATCTTATCCACGTCATGTCATCGGCAAGGCTCTGCCAGCGGAGTTCGAGGGCAAACACTTCAAGTGCCCAGTCAGCTTCATCTTTGGCTTGCAAGACATTGCATTGGATCCTCGCATCGCGGTCGATGGTATTGAGGACTACTTTGTCCAAGAAGAGAAAGCCTGTGCAGCTTATCAGAAGAGCAGAGTGGTACGATTACCGAATTGTGGACACTGGAGTTTGCTCGAGAAGGATGGACTTCAAGCTCTGAATGAAGTGCTAGAACTGGTCGTATGAAAAGAGCAAGACGTTATAGACACAAGAACTTTTATTATTACCAGTCTAAATATGCGGTCGATGCGTACATGCGCCGCCGCTCACACCTCCTCTATGAACCAGTGATGCTCGACAAACGCCGTGGCTATGCGATATCAAAGGTTATATTAGTCCTTCGCTCACTCTATTGTCGGGCCCGACGTGAACAACCTCTAATCATTGAATGCCAAACACCAAACTCACGAAAAGACCAATCTGTCGTATGTATATGTGTGACTAGTAGTGTGGTCTTTAGTATGTGTACGATGGCGCAGCAGATGATGCAGACGCGGGATAAGTCGGTGGAGACATTGTTGCCTCGTTCTGCGGGTATGTTGGCCCGCTATCTGGGTACGAGGGCCCATCTGGTGCATACGAGGGACCATATAGTCAATCGTCCTTGTGGAGCGACACAGAAGCACACACGTTCCAGTCAACATTCGCGAAGATGCCAAAGGCGTTGGAAAGATCATGGGCATGCCATTGGAGATCAATGTCGCCATGACCACGATCGCAAGCGTACCAGCCACCAGAGGAGCCAAAGGCCTGGGCAATAAAGCCTTCTTCTTCATGGAAGTCGATGCTGCTTGTAGCGTACTCCGGCGAAAACTGGACGTGGCCGAATGCACCGGCTCCAAGGAGAAGCGCCAGACCCGAGACATCACACTCGGTGTTTCCGAATACGATGGACAAGGAAAAGTCGCGGGAGTGGTGATGGAACTTGGCGGCGTGCTTGGAGTGCTTGACGAGACGCGCCGTGCCAGTTCTAGAATCTCCAGCTGGGCCGGCCACGTAGTAGTGGTGGAATTTCTTGGTTCCGCGCTTGTGCTTCAGCTTGAGCTTGAAGTGTCGGTGCCTGTGGTGCTTGACGTGCTCGCACTCGATCTCGTCCATAGGATTGACAGGATTCTGGATGGCTGCAGTGACCGTAGCAGTGACAATGGACTGGAGCGTGGATGGAGCAACGGCTGTGACTGCAGTGACCTTTGGAGAAAAGCTAGGAACAATCGTCTGCACCACGTTTGGAATAAGTGCGGTGCTCATTGGTACACCATTCGAATATACGGTGGAGACGTTGAATTGAGTCGTAGTCTGGGTAATGAATCGAGTCTCGAACACGGTGACTGTCATCGGTCCTGGTGGGCTAGGGAAACAAGACCTCCGTTAGCAAGAACACTGCTCACAGCGGCAACGTTGCTAGCAGGCACAGAGGAAACAACGAGCAAGCTTGGAGAAGCCGCGGCGCTGGTGATCTGAGCAACCCCTGAAGACAACACGTTCGAAACCTGAGAGACCGCCGAAAGAGAGGTGACAGTAGTCACCACTGAAGACAGCACCGAGAATCCTGGAACCAAGCTCGATATTGCTGCGACATTGCTTGGTACAATGCCGCCGTTCGACCAAATCGACTGCAAAGCGGGCAAGTTGCTGCTAGGGACCGCTGGTAGCGAAGAAGGAATGACCAAGCTTGTTAAGACACTTGTAATAGGTGCTTGAGAGACTACGCTCTGAATGACCTGCGTTCCTAATGCCAAGACACTAGAAACACCTGTCGCCACTATAGGAGTAACACTGCTTGGGAGCAAGGTTGGAATCAAGCTAGTAAGCTAAGGGACGTTCGAAGATGCCAGTCCGCCATTAGACAAAATGCTTGCGATAGCGGGGACATTGGATGAGATGAGAGGTACGCCAGGCAACAAGCTATTAATAATCGAGTTGCTAATCGGGACCGCGGAAGCGATGCTAGATGGCACAGCAAATAGCAGACTCAAAGCAACTGTTGGAAGAGCCGAAGCTAGAAGGATACTGCCTCCGCTAACGATAACAAGACTGCCGCTTGGGATAAGGCTAGATAGTAGACCTGGCGATAGCAGTGTTATCGTAACTACGGCAGTAGCTCCAGCTGCCAGAGATGATGCTGCACCTGTGACGGAGGCGATGCTTTGGCCTTGAGAGACAATGCTCTGGCCTTGAGAGACAATGCTCGAAACACCAGGAGCAATAACAATACTACCGCTTAGCATAAGGGCCGAGGGAAGTGGCGAGCCCAGTGTCATCGTGACAATAGCAGAGGCCACATTTGCTAGGGACGATGGCACAGCTGAGGCAACAGAGATAGCCAGAGCTAAGGTGGATGCTATTTGAAGCACTGTTATACCGTTCGAGACAACAAGTGTAGCGAATACGCTCGCTTGACCTAAAGCAGAGGCGCTCTGTAAGCCCAATGATCCTGGCAGACTGCTCGTTGGCAACGCTGAGGCGATGCTCTGCACCGGTACAATAGGTAGAGACGAACTCAGAGTGACTCTAGAGGTAAGAACAGCTAGAATTCCGCTCGGAATCAAGGTCGAAAGAGCTAGTGCCAGGTTTGACAAAACACTACTAGTTACTACTCTGCTAGGTATAGCAACTCCAGATGGAATGATAACCGTCTAGAGATTGGTAATTGCTCCAGATGGAAGGACCGGGACTAGAGGAGAGCCAAGACCAGAAGAGCTTGCCAGAGCTGGCACAACTATAGTGGCGACAACGCTTGCTTGGCTCACGGCTGAAGATACAGCTGGAATAGCAGATAAAAGAACCGAAACAAGAGGCTGAGCGATAGACCCAGAAGAGCTTGCCGGAGCCGGCACAACTATAACGGCGGTAACGCTTGCTTGACTTATGGCTAAAGACATAGCAGATGGCACGCTGAGCGGGATCGTTGTGACGGCCTGTTGACTCTGAAGAGCCGAAGTGACAGCCGATGGAATTACTATAAGCGTTTGGACCGAGGGTGCAGAAGTTGCCGCCAACAGGCTTGATAGAGCCGAAGTGGACCCAAATTGGCTTAGTATTGTTATGACAATGGGCAAGGCGATCACTGTTTGACCCGCTGCATTGACCGAAGTAACAGGCTGTACGCTCGATAAGACCGAGCTGGCTAATAGGAGCGTGACCACAGATGGAGCCGAGGACGGAAGCAGAGTCTGGACTGAAGGTACAGCGACTGGTAGCGAGGAGGAGACCACAGGCAGTGGCGATGCTAATGCCACGAAGCCAGTAACCAGTTTTTGAGTAGTGATGACGGTCGTGATCGTTGAAGTCTATATCAAAGGTATACCAAGTATATTCGCCGCAGTGACCAGGACCTGAGAAACCACGGTTGCGGTTTGCGGGACAGCAATAACAAGAGGTGTTGGTAAAGCAGAAGACACTCCAGCAGAGGCCGACGCGCTGGCTGAAGCGCCAACTCCAACGCTAACAATACCTGAGGAGGCTGCGCCTAAAGAAGATAGATTTAACGGCACTAGCGAGATAATAGTCGAGATAGTAACTCCTGAGCTGGCACCCGGTGTAGGAACCGCTACAAAGGGCAAGAGCGGCAGAGTAGCGGATGGGAGGCTTCTAGAAGTCGTAGTTGCAGCTGGGACTGCAAGGCCGCCCCTATCGATAAAGCTACCTTGGCCAATCTAACTATTGTCAGCTAAGTAATCTCCGAAGAGACACAGTTTGTTTATACCTTCTCCGCTAGGACTGCTTCTCGGTATGGGGATGCATTGCTCAAGACTGCAAGGCCAGCGAGGGCCGCAGCATTGGCAAAACGCATCGCAGCTGTTCGGTTAGTATGTTAGTAGTGGTGGTGCTTAGAGTCGAGGGCTTCGGTAGGGAATCAAGAAGATGCAGAGCTCGGGAAGAGGGCGGCTAAGGAAGAAGATAGTATCAAATACTATTCGGTCCAAACCCACGGCCCTATGCACACACTTGCCGATTGTTCCGCTACGCACTGAGTTCTCCTGTTAAGCCATAGTCGATAGCTCTGTTGAAGAGAATCGAGATCTTGCAAGAGGATAAGCACAAACACGAATGGAAGCGAGATCTTCGATTTGCAAGCTGTCGAAAGCTGAGAGAATACTAAACAGGCGATGTACCAGAGACGCTATTACAGCATACTCTTGAATGGACCGGAGGCCGCCGGGTAGAGCTTCATTGATGTGGTCAAAAACGATGTATTGAAACAGATTGAACGCGGGTCGATTGATCGGGACATATGGAAGAGCTGTCCAGAGGAAGCCGAGAGCAGGGTTTGTTTGGCGCCACTCGAGATGATCAATGGTTGATGTCAATGCGCACTTCAGGTGGCCCAGCGCGGAGACAGTGTTGTGATTCGGGTAGCCAGATATGCCAGCTGTGCTGAAGCTGTGCTTTTGGACACGCCCGGTCGCACGATCTTGTTCTCCCGTGCAAGATGTTGTATCTGAAAGCCCTCCTGCGATGCTCTCCTCTGCACCTGGTGTTCGCGATCAAGTTGTTAGGCCGAACTCCCACCAGGCACGTAAGATCAGGCCACATAGTGGAATGACTTTATCGGTGTCGTTGATAGAGGCTCACAATAAAGCTTGCCCCACAGTGGGTTCTGCGCCATTCTTTCCGACCAGAGATTTGTACCTGACCACCACGTGTCGAATATTGCCAAACCATTCCTGAGCAGTACAAACTGTCAGAGAGCTGCTGGATGGTCCTCATCCATGGTCGGCATCTTCGGGCCGTCCAATTCCGGACAACTGTTCATTTGGCACGTTGAATGCATTCAACTTCCCATTTCATATGCGGCATTTGTCCGTTGCTGGTATGTTTCCTCGCCCAACACTTTCATGAGATCGTGATCTCATAAACAGAGCATTCCGACGAAACGCTGCTCAACGACTTGGCAGTCGCAGGAGATCTCCTCGCGCGGAAGGGGTGCGTCGATGTGAGTTGAAAATGTTGGTAATGGCGAGAGATGTTAACGTGTCGAAATCGTCCATCGTCAGCTGAAAAGGTTGACCAGATCGATTGAGCCACGGCTTCAATTTGCGATCGCGCAACACATGGACAGCCGTTTGTTCGCTACGTGGGCATGCGACACCGGAGTTGAGCGTGCGAACGATGCCGGCAGTTCCGAGTCTTGCGGAGATGAGTGAAGGCAAAGTGAAAGAGCTGGCAGTGCTCGCTCCCATTGTAACGAATAGCAGCCATATGCATCTCCATCTCTTCAGCCTCTCTCGATCTTCCTTAGCTGGGCAACGAGCTGCTCAACACTCCCATCAATAGCCGCCTTCTCGTTCTGGTCCATCTTCTTGAGCACATATCTCGCAACATCATCGCTCTGTCTGCTCACAGGTCGACCGATACCAACGCCAATCCTCACAAACGGCGTGTTGCCGATTACAGACATGATGCTCTTCAGTCCATTGTGCCCTCTCGCACTGAGACCTTGCTGTGTCTTGACATTGATTGCACCCAAAGGCTTCTCCAGCTCATCGTGCACAACAACCAGCTTCCCTTCACCGTCAGGCAGACTCTTGCTCCAGGTCTGATATGCTGCTCGCACCCCTTTCCCACTCTCGTTCATGTAGGCTGTGCTTTGCCAGAGCGTCCAGTCTCCGCTGCCGCCAGAAATGGCAGGTCTGGTCACTAGGCCATTACCCCACGTCCTTTCCTTAGAGAATTGCGTATAACCTAAATGGGCAGCGAGTCGGTTCAGCGCGGTGTGACCAGCGCTGTGGAGAGTGTTGGCATATTGCGTGCCAGGATTGCCGATACTGCAGACCAGAAATGGCACTGAGCGAGTGACGGCAGGAGCGACCATCGAACGAGGAACAGTTGTTGGTGGTTTTGTTACAGATGATCGTCGACGCGCTCGCAAAGTCGCGTCGGAGTTAGTCAGCAGTCCGACATCCTTGTCGTCGTGGCCAAGTTGCACTGCTGCCTCTTCCTCGACAACAACATCTTCGCGCTCGGGTTCGACATCCATTGCAGGCATAGTAATGGTATGAATAGAGAACTGATATTGAGGTTAACAGGATCATGAAGACTCGAGGACGGAAGTGGCCTTTACAAAGAAAATGCTTCTCGGTGACGTCGTGAGTCAGAGAAGGCGCAGCCGCATTGCTGACCACTTCAGTCGAGAATGGACACCGAGAAGCATAGGACACTGGCAGCTGCTTGCGACTAGCAAAAGAAGTGCTTCGGGACAGACATAACATCATCCATACCATATTGCCCTCGATCCGGTTCGGCCTGTTCCTGAGACGCTTGATATATGCACGTTGCGAAGAGCTTCTCACTCGCGACTCCCTCATGGTCGAAACGTCTTGAGGCCTACGAGCGGCACAGTGTAGATGCAGCCGTAACTTGACTCATAACATCGACCTGATCAACCTCGCATTGCTGCACATACATAGCCTAGCGGTTCGCAGGCGCCATCTGCGTCATGCGCAGAGCAATAAGCATCGATGAGCTGCACTGGCGGAACGTGGCAGGTAGTATAGGGGACATACGGTACTATTCTCTTCTCCGAACTCCTAGCCGTTCGCTTGAAGCAATGAGACATAGCCTTCCCAGCTGAGTCGACAGTACACAGTACTATACGGACAACTATGTCAAACTCGCCTCTGGACAATATCACAGCCTGGCCAACGATACTGTCCGCAGCCTTCTTTATTCTCCTGACCTGGCTTCTACAAGATCTCATCCTACCCTCACCTCTCCGCTCGATCCCAGGTCCTCCTCTCGCACGCTTCACGAATATCTGGATCCTCATCAAGACAGCTCAAGGCCAATCACACACTCTCTACCAAGACCTCCATCGTCAATATGGCCCAATAGTACGAATTGGACCTCGCAAAGTCATCGTCAGCGAACCCGAACAGCTAGCACAAATCTACAGCACGACACGAAATCTCCCAAAGAGCAACTTTTACAATGCTTTCCAGATCCCCATGGTAGCCGCACCACTGCACGGTTTAGCGAATCCGACGCAGGAGAATCTATTCTCAACTAGGAATCAGGAGTATCATAAGCGGGCGAAGAGTGTTTTGACTCCGGCGTACTCTCTCATTACAGTTCGCCAGCTGGAGCCAGAAGTAGATAAACTGATCACGAGACTGATCGATCAAATTGGTCATCATCAATTTTCCAAGTCGAATGGCACAATAGATCTCGGGAATTGGCTCAAGCTGTTTGCCTTCGACTTCGCAGCACTGGTAACATGGCACAAGCCCTTTGGCTTCATCGAAGCAGGCCATGATACTCTATCATTGATTGAAGACGTCGATGTGGCGATCAAGTACGCAAGCGTGGTAGGCCATCTTCCGTGGCTGCATAGACTTCTGCTAGGCAATAAAAGTCTTCTCGGACTGCTGAACCTCAATCCAGGCGCTGCAGAGGCTAATGCAGGATGGAAGATTCGCCAGTCGCTATGGGAAGCATCAAAGCAATTCAGTATTGAAGAAGGGTCAAGGGGTGATCTGTTGAGCTTCTTGAGGGTGATGAAGAGTAGAGGCGAAGAACGAATATCGGAGGGAGATGTCACTGGACATTTGATCAATAACATGTATGTTCATCTCTTATACCTCTGCGACCTTCTCCTGTCATCTGCCGCATTGCATCGACTCTATGGAGGCGTGCTTCTCATCAGCTGAACCCGAGCGAGCCTTTGCTAACATCTGCCTCCAGATTCGGGGGAGGCGACACATCAGCGGTCGTTCTCCAGCACATCTTCCATGACCTCCTCGGTCACCCAGAAGTAATGACGAAACTCAGATCTGAGATTGGTTCCCTTTCACCCGCAAGCAAGAATGGTCCCATCCAGTTCGCCCAGACCACAGATATGCCCTACCTCCGAGCCGTTATCAGAGAGTCAATACGACTCCACCCTCCACTCCCAATGCCCCTCGAAAGAGAAGTTGTCTCGAGCTCCGGCCTCAACATTGCAAACAATATCATCCTACCACAAGGCACCTCGATTGGCATATCACCTGCTGTATTGAATCTCAATACGGATGTCTTTGGTAGTGATGCCCGTACTTTTCGCCCTGAACGCTGGATGGAGAGCACTCTCGAGGAGCTTACACATATGGAGAGGTGCCTGATGTCCTTCGGTGCAGGGTCGAGAATGTGCGTCGGTCGACATATAGCGATATTCGAGTTGTCGAAAGTCGTAGCAAGCTTGGTAGGACGTTTCGACCTGCAGATCGTCCGCGAAGCGCCTCCCGTAGAAGAAGCCTATTTCTTCGCAGGGATGAAAGGATTGATGGTGAAAGCTAATGAACGAAATTGAGATAGGTCATGTCAATCGTTCAATTCGTGATATGTGTGCGCTATCCAGCTTTCGATCAACCCACGTTAGGCACGACAGGCGCAGCGATATCTCTGTTCAGTGCTGCCGCATGTACATCCGTCTCAGCGACAGGTACAGCTCTTCTCTCGAACAGCGAGATCCACCATTGTGGAGGATCTAGAGGTCGATGTCCGTTGTGCGTAGATGGGTAGATGTCGTTGAAGAAGTAGACGACGTGTCCGACCGCAATCCCGCACAGCTCATCCTTTGGCCAGTGTCCATGTAGTACCACATTGAACGCAATCAGCACCCATGGCAGCCACGGAGCCGTGAAGGTAAGGAGTCCAAGAAAGCTCAGCCTAGTGTCCGGATTTCTCCTCGCCCAGATGTACACCAACGTGCTGCTCAGCGTCGTCCCTAGAAACGCTTGATTGAACAACGGCTGAGCGACTGCAAGTAATGTCGCAGCTGTATAGAACAGCATCCAGCTGAAATGCGCAACCGACGCAGCCGACTCTTCCAGCATTCGTGCGTATCGTTGGATGAAGAATATGTGGAAGACGAGGTTGAGTGATAGCGGTCCAAAGTATATGAAGGTCGATATCAAACGCCAGAACTGTCATCACAGCGTCAGTGACTCTTTGTCTTCCAGCTCGAGATATGTTATGAGCCTACCTGCTGTTTGTGCCAGACGGCTCTGAAGCTGTAGAACAGCTGGAAAGGCGTAAGAACCTGACATTGGACCAGAATGCCTGTCGCCACTGTCGCTGTCGTCCACCATCTTGTGCACACGGGCATCTCAAAGAACCACTGCTCCAATGGCATTGCACCTCCGCCGTCTCCGCCGCCCATGATCGCGGCCATGTTGGGTGAAGTGTGATCGATCGTAAGCAAGGGGAAAGTCTCAAGGCTGAAGTGGTCGGTGTCGTAGATATAATCTCGAATAGGAGAATGTTCCAGCAGTCACTGCTGATTGTCGAGGTGTTGTTGTCGTTCGCGAAGTCACTCTTACGACAGCTGTCTGTCTTGTCATCGTCGGCCTTTGTCTGATAACGCCGCCGTCATGTTGCCTTATCCGAACCCTAACCTGCATGTCACTAGCGCCTCTTTCCAGCCACCCAATACCAGCCACAGAATTGGGGAAGTCGCATTCCAAGAGTAAACAGAAGCGGCAACCATGTTACTTTGACCACCGACAACGACAACATCACACTTCACCGTCACTCACAGCATACGTTATCTCGCGCAGAATTGGAACGCGATCTTGATCGGCTTGGAACCGCATCTTGGACATCATCACAGCCTCACTTGCGACGCGTCTTGAGCACTGGACTCGGGCAGATCAGCACAAATCAGCTGCAATAGCACTGCGCACCATTAGAGGAGCCTGGGACTTGGTGAAGTCGTTCAGTCCGCGCAGGGAGGCCAAGATGGCACGCACAGCAGCTACTTCATCGAGAGGTGGAAGAACAAGTACAGGCTCAACAGGAACGCCCACGCGCGGGAAGACAGTACCTACACGAGGGGGTCGAGGTGGAAGAGCCAGTCGAGGCGGAAAAGAGCCCAGAAGGAGCAGTGGAGCAGCCAGCGTGGCACAAAGTCCGCGGAAGAAGCGCAGATATAAGCCTGGCACAGTTGCATTGAAGGAGATTCGCAGATATCAGAAGTCTACGGATCTGCTTGTCGCAAAGCTGCCCTTTTCGAGATTGGTGAGTCTAAATCTTTGCGAGAGAAACGTGAAATGATTGCTGATATGATGAACAGGTCCGAGAAGTATGCTTGAACGTTGCGCCTCCTGGATCAGAAGTCACAAGATGGCAGTCACAAGCCATACAAGCGCTACAGGAAGCCGCTGAAGCGTTCTTGGTGCATCTTTTCGAGGACTCCAATCTATGCGCTATCCATGCAAAGCGCGTAACGATTATGCAAAAGGATATACAGCTAGCACGGCGAATTCGTGGTGCATGGGGAGGTCTTGGGTAGTCTTGTCATGCGTGTTGCATAGATGAGATGCACGCATCTGCTGTTGAAATCATTGTTGGGCTCAGCGAGGCGTCTGGCGAGGTTTTGTTTTGTGGAATGTTGTGATACCAGAGAGTTTTGGACAAGAAATGCCCGCAGAAATCGCTGCTTTGAGAAAATATATCTTGTCAACCATGTCGAAGATCAAGCATATCGATGCTCAAGTCATGCGGTCTTCCAGCTCACTTCCTTCTCAACAAATGTGGTGTCACATGCGTCCATCGCTATCGTTTTCTTTAGGCTGAGACCAAGTCGTGAACCGAAGTCTTGGCTTGTATGACGAAGCTCTCCCACCACATGGCAGGCTTGTGACAGCCGCTGGCTCTCATCTGTTCGTTCCTCATACATCCTTCTCACAACCACACGACTTCACGATTGACGAGATCTCAAGGACTTCTACGAAGACTGATCAATGGTCATGGTCTGAGAAGTTACTCCTACTTGTGTTCGAACCTAAGAAAGAGCCACTTGGCTCAACAAGTCCTTGGAGATGCTACCCTACATCAACGCCCGTACAGAATATCATATATCTGTTACACCGGAGCCCATATTGACACTTCTGTAGCCTTCGCATATGTCGCAGGACAGCTAGGAGCATCGACCGATGAGTGTAGGTGACACACTCTGCAACGCACACGAGTCTCCATTGACCCGAATCGCAGTCAAGCTCATATGCTCGTTCTTGATATCCTACCCGCTTGCCGCAGTACTTAAGAGACTGCCTGATGACAAGCCACATCTGAAGAACATATTCAGCATATCGTTTGTGGTTGCCGTTTGAAGATCTACCGCATTCACTGACTTTATACAGCATTGCTCTATTCTACCTTGTTGGCCTATTCGACTTATGGAGCGGCTTGGTCGTGATCTTGTTCGATTCGATCGGCACCTACCTGATTGCAGCATATATCGGAGGACCTTACATGCCATGGATCGGCTTTACATTCCTGATGGGCCACATGTCGATCAGTCACATATACCGCATGATTGAGAACAGCCCGAGCTCAGTCGATATTACTGGAGCTCAGATGGTCCTTGTGATGAAGCTGTCTGCTTTCTGCTGGAATGTCTGGGATGGCAAACAGAAAGATGATGATCTGAATGATGTTCAGAAGGAGCGTGCTATCAGACAGCTGCCAAGTCCTCTGGACTACGCAGGCTTCGTCTCCTTCTTCCCGTCGATCATGATTGGTCCCGCCTTCGACTATGTGGACTATGAAAGATGGCTCAACACATCTATGTTCGCCTTGCCACCAGGGACAGATCCTGCAAAAGCACCAGCGACGCGGAAGAAGCGAAAGATTCCCAGGAGTGCAACTCCAGCTTTTATCAAGCTTGTCACTGGTCTGCTATGGACTCTTGGATTCCTGAAACTCTCAGCATACTTCTATCCTGAACTGCTACTCAGCGAGGAGTACAAGCACATGAATATATTCAAGCGCATCTTCCACATGTACGCGATGAACTTCGTACAGCGTATGAAGTACTATGGCGTCTGGACATTGACAGAGGGTGCATGCATCTTGTCTGGCATTGGCTATCGAGGATTAAATGCAAAGACCGGAAAGCCTGACTGGAATCGTCTGACCAATATTGAGCCATGGGGGGTGGAGCTGGCACAGAACACCCACGCCTACCTTGGCAATTGGAACATCAACACAAACCACTGGCTACGGAACTACATGTACCTGCGAGTGACGCCCAAAGGCAAGAAGCCTGGCTTCAGAGCTAGTATGGCTACCTTTGTGACCAGTGCTTTCTGGCACGGATTTGCGCCTGGCTACTACATGGCATTTGTACTTGCCAGCTTCATCCAGAATGTTGCCAAGAGTGAGTCAAATGTGCAGCCTCTTTGAAGCATAGCTAATGATCAACAGACGCACGTCGCCTATTACGACCATTCTTCCTAACGCCCGATGGCACGAAACCGACAAAGTACAAGCCATACTACGATGTCTTCACATGGCTCGTGACACAACTCGTCTTTTCATTCACAACCACGCCTTTCATCCTTCTCACAATCCACGACAGTACTCTTGCCTGGGCTCGTGTCTATTTCTATGCAGTCATCGGTGTTGCAGCATGCAGTGGTTTCCTCGCCACACCAGGCAAGGCTTGGCTGCAGAAGAAAGTTAAGGCTCGAAGTGGTCGACCACAACTCAAGAAGACAGACAGCTACGAGCACATGTCTGGAGCAACTCTCGGTGTACCATCAGAGCCTGGACAGGAGTTCGACGAGATGGTTGATGAGATTGTAGAAGAGGTCAAGAAGCGCAAAGGTCAGCAAGCATTCCCTGATGCTCAGGAGCTGAGACGTAGAGTTGAGACTGCACTGAAGAGGGAAACGGCTGAGAGGAAGGAGCTTTGAGGTTGGGAGGTTGCATAGAGACAGAGACAGTCTGTTTACGTCGACAAAGGCAGTCTACAGCGAGCATCAATACAAGACCTATTTGTGCTCACCGGTGCGTCCAAAGCACTATCGATGCATTCCTTCCACCAATGTACGCTCTATATGGATTTCGGAGCTGATGGAAAGCAGTTCAATGTATGTGCTCAGCCCTGATATCTCATGCCAGTACCCGTTAAAGAATGCAACATTCTCATGCTACGCTACATTATGTCTCAACTGGAGTTCGAGGCGAGCACGCCTCGGCGTCATAACAGCTACCCTTATGTGGTATGTCCGAATAGTGAAAGTTCTTCGCAATCCTTCGATCCACCTCATGCAGGCACCGAGCTGATATGATTGGTTAGTCAAGCATAAATATACCCTACTTTCATCACTATACTGCCGTGGTTTCCGCATGAAGGCAGAGGCTGAGTAAAAAGTTGTAGTCGAGAAGAGTCTGAATAGGCAAACCATGATGTTGATCATTGGAGACGTGGAGCCTTTTGCCTACGAAGGAGTTCGTTTCTATTGGGTCATTACCCCACATCCCTCGCCGAACACCTTTTGCTGCAACAGCGACGGCGACTCGATGACTTGGTCTACAGACAATCTGAAAAGTGCAGATTGTTCGCCGTATCCGGTAGCATAAGTCGTCCAGCGAAGACTTTTTGCCAACGAGTATGGCTGTTGCGAAAACTGCTGCCAAGTGTTGGTCGACTTTTGGTTATGACTCAGTCAATACGAACTCCTTCGTACTCGCTTGCTTGTTTGCAGGCTGCATCCAGTCGGACAACGGTATGATGTTGAGAGTTTGACATGGAATAAGACTTGTCGCCTACACTAGATTGAGAAAGTGTTGGTTTGCACTGAGTTCGGAGGGATATAAGTATCCTTGCCCAGTCTCTGATCAAAAGTTCATCAACACAGCAAAGCAATACCACTTCCAACAACATCAAGAATATCAACAGTCGCTACAATACACCTCCCGAGATACGAACAGGACATCCATCAAGATGCATTACTCTCTCCTCGCCCTCAGCGCTCTCGCAACCTCAGCAGTCTGCTCCGTCCTCCCAGTCGCATACACCGGTACCCTTGAGGCCCGCGCAGACGACAGCAACTGCACTCAATACTGCTCCGTCTCCGCAGGCTGCGTCTGCACAGTCCGTCCATCCGACTGCTCAGCTCTTTACGAAGTCCAATCCGGCGACACATGTCTCAGCATCGCCAAATCCTTCTCGAACTTCACAGTCACCCAATTCTACGAATGGAACCCAGATGTCGGCCAGACTTGCTCCAGACTCCAGGCTTATGTACCAGTTTGCATCAACACTCCTTGGTACAAGTTCACGCCACCTGTCCAGCCTGATTTCGGAACACATTACACGCCTGATCAGACTCCTGTGCCGATCATGCCAGGTATTGTGTCCACTTGCCAGGACTTTGAATTGATTGAGCCGGGCAAGAGGGTGGAGGATCTCGCTGCTGAGAACGGATTTGAGGTGGAGCAGTTTGCGGAGTGGAATGGTAACTCGACTACGGCTTGGGCTGCATACTGGGCTTGCGTGAAGGCGTAAGCACAATCAAGCTTGCTTGTGGAGGGATTCGCGGAGCCGATCAGGTCTCGTGGTCGTAGGAGCTGGTCGAGAATGATCTAGACACTCATTTGGTCAATTCAGCATAGTGTGATAAGGCACTAGCATAGGAAGGAAGGGAAGCATAAGATGGTAGCATAGGAGCATAGGGCATGACCAGTCTCCAAAGCATATGTTTCTCTGTACAAAGTGCTCTGCTCCAATTGTACTCAGGTCGAATTTCTAGCCTTCATCACGGCTTGACAGTTACATTGCGCTTCCCGCTTTTCGCTGCGCTGTACCCGGATGCAGCGGCGGCGACAGAGCAGCAGACTTCGATTGTGTGAGTGGAAAGACGAGGCCAGATGGATGTCAGTGAAGAAAGAAGGACCACCTCACGACAGAGCATCAGTCTCCTCAGTCTTGGTGCGGACATGGCGGCCGCCTCGGAACTCAACCTCTGTCAGCAACGACATCACCACTCCAGTACTTCATCAGCCTTCTGTGTTTCGGAACACTCCCCGACCATTGTTCCCATCTTCAAGCCCATCTCAAGCATCCAGTCCGCGACAAAGCCACTGATCAAGATGAATAGGTCGCAGGAGCAGCCGCCACCGAAGCTAGATTGGCACCTGCACCGAAGAGCTCACCAAGCTGTAAACATAAGTATTGCACCTCCCCATCTTCATTCGTCTCTATACCTCATCACATGAGCACTTGTCTTCACCGATACTCAATTGCTACGGCACGCCATATCTTAAGAACATACGATCAGCATCAATATCGAATCAGTAACATGTCTCGCTACGCCGAAGCTCACAAAGACCCCAAAGGTCCCGGCGATGCCAGACCGACGGCACTCCAGATCGTCGAAGATCTGGGTTTATCTATGAAGCTGAAGGGCAAAGCATTTGTGGTTACGGGTGTCAGCAGCGGCATCGGCATCGAGACACTACGAGCACTCTGGTCCACTGGTGCCCATGTCTTTGGGACTGTGCGAGATATGGAGAAAGGTCAGCGTGTCGTAGAAGAGATTCTCACGAACCCGCCGGAAGGCGGCCAAATCACGCTCATCAAGATGGACCTGGCCGATCTTGGGTCCGTCAAGCAAGGTGCTATAGAAATCCTGAAGAGGACCTTGAAGATTCATGGTAAGCACTCTCTTCCGTATCTCACCAAGCTCATGCGAAGGGAAGTTGGAGGGGGCATATGTGGGAGGCGCTGAGCTTGAGAACAGACACTGGTGGGATAGCGTGGTGTTTCAGAGGTGTTTGTTGATCTTTCTACTTTCAGGTATCATCAACAATGCTGGAGTTATGGCAACCCCTGAAGGTGTGACTGTCGACGGCCATGAGACGCAATTCGGAACCAATCATCTGGGACACTTCTGCTTATTCGAATACCTCAAAGACACGTTACTCGAATCAGCCACTCCGGAATTCCCAGCACGCGTCGTCTGCGTCTCTAGTATAGGACACCGTTCCGGAGAAGTACGATTTGACGACTACAAGTTTCAAGAGCCCAACTCATATAACAAATGGAAGGCATACGGCCAGTCGAAAACAGCAAACATCTACTTCTCCAACGAGCTCGAGGGTCGATACGGATCCCGCCATCTCCACAGCACTTCTCTTCATCCTGGCGGAATCTGGACTGCTTTGCAAGTGCACGTCGAAGAAGACATGAGGCCCTATGCCGACAATCCTGCGGTCATGAACTACATGAAGTCTACTGCTCAAGGAGCTGCTACTTCTGTATATGCACTTCTCAGTGAAGAGTGGAAGCATAAGGGAGGGAGATATCTTACGAACTGCGTAGAGGCGGGACCTTTCGGAGGCGACTCGTCTGTTCCTGGCGATGACGGGTATGCGACCTGGGCCTATAATGAGACGAAGGCGAAGCAGTTGTGGAAAGACTCGCTAAAGTTCGTGGGGTTGGAGAACACATTCTCCGCTTAGGGTCGAGTAAAATGGGGTTTGCCGCCTCTCCCACTGTGAGCATTGTCTACACTGTTCGAAGCAGAGCCGAGCCGCCTCAATGAGTGGTTTTGCCAAGACGGTCGTTTGCTGACGTTATGGCGGGGTGCCTCATATAGCCACGGATATGCGTCTATGCTAGGGTAGCTCGAGCTGCCTCCGCTTTGCTCGATAGAAGTGCATACTAGATTGCGAAGAAGCTCAGTACTCAATCAAGTCCATACAGATCGATGACAGAGATGTCGTTCCAGACCAACCTTTTCATCAATGGCAAATATGTGCCATCATCAGCGGGAGAGACTCTAGCAATTCACAACCCAAACGACGACTCACTAGTCACAGACCAAGTCCAATGTGCAAGCGAACAAGATGTTGATACTGCTGTCGCGGCAGCAAAGGCTGCCTTTCCTCAATGGCGAGACACTGCAGGCCACAAGAGAGCTGCGATCATGTTAAAGTTTGCAGACTTGCTTGAGCAGAACATTGACAAGCTAGCACATCTAGAATCGACGGCTATGGGTCAGGTATGGAGCTCAGGACTGCGATTGACAAGCAGACACTGATGTTGACAGCCTATATCAGTAGCCAAGAAGTTCATTCTCGGTCCAGTTGCACTGTGGCGATACTACGCAGGCTACGCAGGCAAAGTCGCTGGTGAATCGTTCCCGCCTGACGAAGACGGCACATATAAGATTGTCCAATATGAGCCACTCGGAGTCTGCGCTGGCATCTGTGCTTGGAATGGCACTCACATCCTGGCAGCGTGGAAAATGGCACCAGCTATGGCTGCAGGCAACACTTTCATCCTCAAGAGTAGTGAGAAGTCACCACTTGCTATGTGTGCTTATGGAGATCTTCTGAATGAGGCTGGCTTCCCTCCTGGTGTAATCAATATCATCACTGGTGCTGGACCAGTTGGATCACTGCTGGCACATCACATGCAGATTGCGAAGATTGCTTTTACAGGCTCTGCTGCTGCAGGTCGTGCAGTTATGGCTGCTGCTGCGAAGTCGAATCTGAAGAAGGTCAGTCTAGAATTGGGAGGCAAGAGTCCAGCTTTGATATTCGACGATGCAGATCTCGAAAATGCAATTGAGCACTCTTCGACGAGCTTCTTGAGGAACTCTGGTCAAATCTGCTTCGCTGCATCTCGTGTGCTGGTACAGGAGAACATTGCACCGAAATTCATCGAGGCGATCAAAGTCGCTTTCGAGGGTGCAGAGAAGAAGATGGGCGATCCTTCGCTGGCTGATACAGCATTCGGACCGCTCGCCGATAAGAAGCAGTTCGAACGTGTGATGTCTTTCCTGACTGGAGCTCGCGAGGAGGGTGTGCAGGTTCTTGTTGGTGGAGAGCGGAAGGGCGAGAAGGGCACTTTCGTACGTCGTATTTTCTTGTATTGATCGACTGACGCTGACATCGAATGCTTCTACAGGTCAAGCCGACGGTCTTCCTCAATCCGGAGATCACGTCGAAAGTGTATACTGACGAGATCTTTGGACCTGCCATCTCTATACGGACCTTCAAGACCGAGGATGAGGCTATTGAGCTTGCTAATAACACAACTTACGGGCTGGGATCCACGGTTTACACGTCAGATATTGCCAGAGCTCTTCGGGTTGCTGGCAAGCTGGAAGCTGGTACTGTCGGTATCAACTCCGCCTTCAACACGAGTCCACAGACACCTTTTGGAGGCTTCAAGGAGAGGTGAGTTCTGTGTTTCTGATCTTGACGAGGAGAGCCTTGCTAATGTCGTCCAGTGGATATGGCCGTGAGAGCGGAGTGGAAGGCCTGAAGCAGTATCTGCAGCCAAAGACTATTCATATCAATATGAATGTGCCGGCGAAGAAGTAGACGAATGCTTACGGAGAAGGATCAACATACAGATCAATCCTCGTGGAGCACGAATACGGTCGTAACCAGTAGAGAATGTAGCTGGAATTGGCACTTCATTTGAGCTTTTCTACACGAATTGAAAAGTCTCTAGCACAACACCTCGATTTCGGAGCTTCTCCACATCTAGACGTGGGTCTGAGTTGCGTATAGCCCCTGCAACATTGAAGTAATCGAATGCGCGTGGATCATCGGCATTGAACTCATGCTCTATGCGATGACAATGTGGCTCCAGTGCGGTGAGGCGAGGATCCTCTCGTTGAGATACGCCTGTGTAGTTGTTGATGTAGAGCGGTAGCACTGTACCTGTAGTACCACGCTGCTCCACCCTCCATCCGGGAGGCAGATCACCCAGGAGCGCCTCGCCGTTCATCATTCCCTGAAAGTGGCAGCAACCAATCAGTGTGTATTGTCCTGGTCGAGCCGGTCGAGCGAGCACAGGAGCACAACAGCCCAGAAGAATGCAAACACGATCGTTAAGTTCAGCGTTACGTGGTACAACGCCCAGATAGCCGGAGGTCAGACGGACGATGGCTTGAGTTTGAAGCGTACTCAGGAGCCGAGCCTGAACTTGATCCTGTGAGTGCAACGGATCAGTCACTTCGCTGGCGAGCATGGCAGATATGATGGCTCTCCATTGCTCCAAGCTCAGCCACCTTTGACCAGGCATGTTCTCTTTCGTCCGGTCCATTAAAATTGTTCTGATAAGTGCATCGAGCAATGGTTCACCATTGGGGTAGACAGGCCCGGTGGCATATTCAGCTACCAGTTCACGGACCAAGGTACGTAAGGTTCCAGCAGCACTAGAGTTCGCGATATCCGTAGCTGTCCAGATCTTTATGACAGATCCACAGTCCACGCCGACCGCAGATAGCACGTGTTGTTTGGAGATCTCGAACTTAGCATGCGACATTCCAGCCGCCAGGAACTCCGTAGGGATGTGCATGCCTGGGTGCGGATCATGACTCCAGTCAGGCACCCAACTGGGGAGTCCATCTGTTCTCCGTTGATGCGTGAGTTGATTGCATCCAAGCAGACCGTCTAGTCGACCAGTGACAGTAGCATTTGCGCGAAATACATCCTCGAAGCATTCCGCCACAGATGCAGAGTACGACACCTGGATTTCTTTCTGCTGTCGCGGTCCTAGCAGCCCAAGCATTCCGTACACATGATCTCGCGAGTCTGTGCAGTGCAAACGTTGACTCAGGAACATTGCATTCGTGATGCTGATGAATCGCGGCCCAAAGACACCGAGTCCGTGGAACATGGGGCTCTGCAGTTCACCAGAATTTCCTCTTCCTCGCATTAGACCCACGACTGCTCGTCTGAAGTGATAGTAGTCTAGTGTGTCCGCGCCGTATTGCATCACAGACCTAGGATGAGCAAGTATAATTTCTTGTCTAACCCAGACTCGCTCGAACCATGGTAGCTGAGAGAAGTTGGTGACACCGTCCCAGGTCGTGTCGTCAAATGGAAGAGGATGCTCCCCTCGAGCCCATTCGGGATGTTTTGCGCCGGGAGTGCTGAAGAAATGACCGCCTTTGGCGATCTCGATCTGTTGTCCTACTACTCGAAGGGTGGGCAACACCTGCGAGATGGCCTCGTTACCAGACCCTAAGAACACAACCACCCGCCATGCAAGTGAGTATATCTCAGCCATACGAACAACTTGCTCAGCTCGCTCTTGCATATCGTTCTGATTGATGCATATCGCATCTATCCATAAAGTCCGCGAGACTTCCGTCAAACGAAGATATCGCAAGGCTAACTCCAGATTCTTGCCAATGCCAATTTGGGGTGGCACACTCTTTCCGTCCATGAGATCGTCCGAGCGCACAGTAACATTACAGCATGGCTCGCTGGATCCCCAGACGTATGAAAGAGCTTCGAACCTGTTTTCATCTTCTTGAACAGCGTTGACACAAGCATAGTCGGCTGAGCTCAGATTCGGGTCCGGGTGAGTATATGTCGCTGTCAATGCATCGGCTCTGCGGTCTGAAAAGAGATATCGACCTTCTGGAGTCTGAAGCACCCTCCAATTTCCATCCTTCGGCAGCAGCTCTTCCAAATCACGCTGGGACATGCGTGTCTCTGGCTTTGGTAGAGGGGCGGCTATATGTCGATGAACGATGCTGATCACAATGTCATCGCTATAAGCTCCAGGCCGCAACACCAGCAGCCTAGTCTCGTGGTCCTTGATGGGCTTGTACGCATACGGTATGACATCGTGCTTGAACCAGGAGTTCATGGCACAGAAAGTAAGGATGTAAGTGTGGATGTCAGCTCGTGTAGTACTTACGTGCTCATACGTGAGGCCGCACGATACAAGGGTATCATTGGCGGCCTCACATTCGCTACGAGCTAGGTCTGAGCCACCCCAATGCAGCTCCAACTCGTGTCCTGAACATGCCTCGAAGCTTTGTGTCCAGTGTGACCTCCACGATCGTTGCTGATATATCCAACGGGCCCTGTTGCAAGTCGTGTGCTTGGTCAAATAGATGGTGCTGGTGTATGCATGGCTCACGCGGACGCTGAAACGTCGCTGATCGACATCCAGGTCAGCAGTGGAGTACAGCGATGAGAGTAATTCCGCGCCGCAGTGCTGCTGTGCGTCAAGCCTATCATGAAGATGAGCAGAAAGGGTTGTAAGTGGAGGTGTAAGAGAGAGTTGGCGAACTGCAAACGAAGTGGAATTTCAGATCCTGAGGCATCAATATAGCTTGGCAAAGCGTTCTGGAGATTTTCTCAAGCGAGCTTGAGCTTTTCCAGACGACTTCCGAGCTTCAACAAATATTGCACATTTGTACAAAACGGCTATAATCAGCAGAACCTATCGCATTGCTACAGCTTTACGTTAGGAAGAACTGATAAGCCGGACATTTCCCAAAGGACAACACAGACATAACAAGAGCAGAACTTTCGCAAAGATGTCGTTGGTGCAGGCGAAGAAGAACGAGGATGAGGAGAACCAAATGATCATCAAGCCAGAGGCGGTTGGCTCCAATGTCAACACTGCAGACTGGCCGCTGCTGTTGAAGAACTACGATCAAAGTAAGTCAAACCTCCTACCTTCGTGCGTGCGGCAGCAGTGGCAGTGGCAGCGGCAATGCGACATAGTGGGCAAAATTTGGCAGACTCGGACATTGGGACAACGTGCAAACTGGTAAACTGGCGGCAGCATGGTAAAGGCAGATGACGATTTGGAAACATCAAACTGACTTACTCAGTGCTCATCAAGACTGGCCACTTCACACCGATTCCAGCTGGATGCGCACCACTTCAGCGCGACCTCAAATCATACGTCTCGTCCGGTGTGATCAACCTCGACAAGCCGTCCAACCCATCCTCCCACGAAGTCGTCGCTTGGCTCAAGCGCATCCTCCGAGTTGATCGCACTGGTCACTCTGGTACACTCGATCCTAAGGTCACTGGCTGCTTGATTGTCTGCATTGACCGCGCAACAAGATTGGTGAAGAGTCAGCAGGGTGCTGGTAAGGAGTATGTGGCAGTCCTTCGTCTGCACGACAAGCTTCCAGGTGGACAAGCACAGTTGGCGCGTGCTCTGGAGACGCTCACCGGTGCGCTCTTCCAGCGTCCACCACTCATTTCTGCTGTCAAGAGACAACTGCGTATTCGTACGATCCACGAGAGCAAGTTGCTCGAGTTCGACAATGAGCGCCAGCTCGCTGTCTTCTGGGTCTCCTGCGAGGCAGGCACATACATTCGTACACTTTGTGTTCATCTTGGTCTTCTCCTTGGTGTTGGTGGACACATGCAGGAGCTGCGTCGTGTCAGATCAGGAGCGATGAAGGAGGACGACACCATGGTCACTCTTCACGACTGCCTGGACGCACAATGGCTCTACGACAACCAGCGTGATGAATCGTACCTGCGCACAGTCATCAAGCCGCTCGAGACGCTTCTCACCACTTACAAGCGTATCGTCGTGAAGGATAGTGCCGTCAACGCCGTATGCTACGGTGCGAAGCTCATGATGCCTGGTCTCCTCCGCTACGAGTCTGGAATCGAGGTGCACGAAGAGGTCGTCCTCATGACTACCAAGGGTGAGGCTATCGCTCTTGGCATCGCACAGATGAGCTACACCGAGCTTTCTTCATGCGACCACGGTGTTGTCGCCAAGGTGAAGCGCTGCATCATGGAGCGCGATCTCTACCCACGTAGATGGGGCATGGGTCCTGTGGCTACCGAAAAGAAGAAGATGAAGGAGAGTGGAAAGCTTGACAAGTATGGTCGCACGAACGAGCAGACCCCAGCACAGTGGAAGCAGGAGTACAAGGACTTCGACGAGCAGAACCAGGTCAACGGCACCAAGTCCGAGGCGCAAGCTGCAGAGGGTGCTGCTGTCAAGGAGGGCGTCACCGGCAAGGTCAAGGAGAGCGCCTCGTCCGAGGATGTTCTTATGGCTGAGCCTGTCAACCCTGCCACTGGTGACGACGAGAGCGCCGAGAAGAAGTCCAAGAAGGACAAGAAGGAGAAGAAGCGCAAGCACGAAGACGAGACGCCTGAGGAGAAGGCTGCTCGCAAGGCCAAGAAGGCCGCGAAGAAGGAGAAGCGCAAGTCGACAGCCACTGCCGGTAGCGACGACAGCGATTGATCGAATGCTTCTTCTCCGAATATTTGCGGATTCTGAGCCTCCGAGTTCGAAGGCTGGTGCAGAAAGGCGTTTGTAACATGATTGGAGATGCATATGGGCGGCTGGAGGCAATGTCTGACGAACACTGTACAGTACCTTATGCTGTAAAACTGCAGGAGCATGAGCGTTCAGGCGAACAGGCGTACTATGGCGTTTTAAGTGCTAGCTACCATGTCGACAAGATACCTGTCGATGATTACCAATACCAACCAGACTACCTATTATCTTGCCCCATCTTCTGCCTTTCCCTTATACGTAGCTCTTCCTGTGCTTGAGTGAAGGTACAGTATCCTCCCAGCCTCAGCATCGTGTTGCAGACGAACGTCGAACACCAGTCTCCCAGTGCTCACCGGTCCCGCACTCTTGTTCATCACCGGCTGAAGAGGATACTGCGTGTCACACCAAAGGTACCTGCCCTTCCCCTGCCCCCCACGGCCGCGTCCACATAATCACGACAAGCTACTGCCCGCTCCTTCCATGAGCGAGGTGGTTCCCTACGCGGGTCAATGCGTGTATGCATTACAGATTACAGACCATTGCCAAGAGCCAACGCCAAAATTTGAAGGCAGATTTTCGGAGTACATCGACCCGGTGTCAGACTGGCGGCTGCTGCCAATGCCTTTCCTGCCTTGGGACTCTGTGGCGAACATCATCGTTTTCCCCTCTCACCCCCCGTCACCACGGCTTAAGACCTGTACTGGACGCCCGCAGCAGCGTCACCCGCAGCACTGGCTGACGGGTACAGTCAACATAGATTGCCCTCTTGTCGACAGCGCTACCACCACCGGCACCACCCAGCTCGGCTCACCGCCTCAGCATGCAGACATCACTGGCAGGAGTAAGTTCGTCCTCAAGCACTTGAGCATTGATACAAGCCGCTGACAACAACCATCAGGAGTCCCATACGCACGCACTACCAGCTGACATGTAGTCGTGTTGCTATTACGCACTACCTGCTGACGTGCGGTTGTGTCGTATCTACGAACTGCTGACTTGTCTGCGGTTGTGTCACAAGTATGGGTACTGCGACTGGATTGTTATCGTCGCTGTATGTATCATCTTCAATGAAATAATTTGCCGTCTTACTTCTGTCCTCGTCACTCAGTCATCTCTGAGCTCATGGCCACATGACAGTGAAGCCCCGTCGAGACCATACCTGCTGTTGCCCTCTTGTCGACCATCGTGACCCTCGCGGTCCAGAGCCTTTGCCCATTGAGTGGCAGAATCGGAGTACATAATAAGTAGAAGTGATTAGTCGGAGGCAAGAGTTTTATATCTGAATTTGCGTCTGACAAAGCAGAGCCATGATCAGTCATAAGTGATACCACGGTACTGGCGAACTGTATTGTATTGTCGTGACCGTGACTTCCTTTGGATATCCTGTGTGTGGTCTCAGTAGTGTATGTGGAAGTAGGAGATAGTAGGACTAGGACTGAAGTCCGCGTCGTTGTGCACAGACACCGGCGTCATCTTCCCTGTCCTGTCCTCGTCGATCTTCAACTTGTGCTGGCGTTCTCGACCAGCAACAACACAGTACACTGTGAGCCTGTGCTGGCAGCTGCTCACCATGTCCAAGGCCAAGTCACAGGCATACCAGCGTACTACACAACTCATCACCCACCTCTTCCACTCCCACTGACGGGGACACGCAGAAGCACAACAAGCCCAGCAATACTATGGCCCACCTCCCTCCTCAGGCTCTTTCGCATGGGGCTTCCTCCTCGGCCAACTCACTCTCGCCCTGATACTCTCCATCTTCATCAAATTCTTCATCTTTGGTGAAGCTCCCTCTGCCGACGAACGAGCAAATTTACGTGCAGCGGCGCGTCGAAACCGCACGCTATCCTTCTCTCGTCATGCACGAACACTTTCGACTTCGATTCGCCCACGTACGGCTACAGGACCTGTACTGAAAAGCGCTAGTTCAAGAGAGGGTGGTTTGACAGTACAGAAGATTCTCGAGAAGACTTATTATAATGTCCGAGGTCATCAGCCGGAGAGTTTGGATTGGTTTAATGTGCTTATTGCGCAGACTATTGCTCAACTGAGAGCTGATGCGCAGGAAGATGAGGCTGTGTTGGGAAGTTTGACGCAGTTGCTAAATGGGAGCAGTAAACCGTCTTTCATCGATGAGATTCGCGTCACGGAGATCAGTTTGGGAGATGAGTTTCCTATCTTCAGTAACTGTCGGGTCATACCTGTGGATTCGGAGGGTACGCCGGTGAAAGAGTTAACGGGACAGAAGGGTGAGAGGTTACAGGCGAGGATGGATGTGGATCTGAGTGATGTTGTTACGCTGGGGATTGAGACGAAGTTGGTGTTGAACTATCCTAAGCCTTTCGTGATGGTCTTGCCAGTTGCGCTGCAGGTTAGTGTGGTGAGGTTTAGTGGGACGTTGAGTATGAGCTTCAGCCCGAGCAGTTTTGCGCCTCCTGGATTCGAGCAGAAAGAGCCTGGAGTTGGTGACGATGTCAAGAATGAGGGACATCCGCTGAATCCTACGGGGCAGAGTCCTACGACTTTGACGTTCACATTTCTGGACGATTACCGGCTGGATCTGAGCGTGCATTCGTTGATAGGAAGCAGGAGTCGACTGCAGGATGTTCCAAAGATCGCACAACTGGTCGAAGGGCGAATACACCAATGGTTCGATGATAGATGTGTGGAACCTCGCTTTCAGCAAATCGTGCTGCCTAGTTTGTGGCCAAGGAAGAAGAATACGAGAGGTGGCGAGGATGATTCCGCTGTGGACGATACAGCGACTGCGCAGATGGACGGCAGTGGCGATCTGAGACCAGCGAAGACTAGAATAACAGCTACAGCAGAACCCGAGACGAGGTTTCCTAGCAAGCCTACCACAGGCCCGGAAACGACTGCCGAGCAGAGGACGAGAAACTGGGCGGCTCAGCAACAGGCGGCAGATGGCAGTAGGCCCAGCACATCGAGCGGCAAGCGGAAAGAGAGCAAGAAGGAGGAATTGAGTGAGATTGAGCTCGCTGGTCAGGAGATGCGTGAAGCTGATGAACGTGATCGAAGGAAGCAGCAAAAGCTGAAGACGGAGATTGGGAGGAGCCAGGAGAACTTGCGCATGCGGACGATACGTGAGGTCTCGCATGAGGGTGTAAAAGCAAAGCCATGATCACTGCTCAAGCGTTCTGTGCTGATTAGCGAGGAGTTGACGGGAAAGCATCCAGCAACGACCGATTACACATCTACTGCATACGACCAACTCTTCTCCACAACGGTACGACGACGGATTGCGAACGACCATTCACTCGCACCTATGATGTCTCACCTGCACCTGCCTTAGTTGTTCTACACCATGCGCATCATACAACACACTAACAAACATGCAGAGAAGCTAAAAGGACCGTATGTCTCAGATGTCACCAGGCGGCAAGAGCACCCCATTTCACATCATACAAGACGTCCCACAGCGCTACTAGCAACGGTCGCTATTCAAGCTTGAGATCATCATGGCAACTCTCGGACAGTGCGTCGCTAGTCACGCAGCCGAACATCTCAACTGCACCTTGAGCATTCGTGCCTCAAAGATGGAAGAACTTTGGCTATCGTTGAAGCCGCATCACAACGATGGAATGCATTTGAAGACTCTATTACACGATACTTTCGCACAAGCTAGACAAGCCATACCCAACGTCACTATAGACGCGACATCTTCACAAGGAAATCTCACTGGAGAAGCTCTGAAGTGGTATACAACACCCTGGCTCAAAATCGAAATCCTCTTCAGCAGTACAGCGCGTATCTACGGCAGTATCCTTGGCCTTGTACTCTTAGGCACAGTCATCTGGACTATTCATCGCTGTTGTGAGGAATTTGCTTCAGGCACTCAGCTGAAGCGTTGGACGGCACTTCAATGCAATGCATTCACTCGTCGTGCTGGCTTCCTGTCCGCTGTGTATTCGACATTTCTGATCATGGACGATAACGACGAAGGCGACCGAGAGCAGGCGATGGAGTGGCAGTGGTGGGCTTCTGTCACCATTGGGTTCGCCTTGCTGGTGATCTGGGTGGTTTGGTTTCTGGGTTGGGCGGTTCTGGAAGGCTTGCGAAAGCTGAAGGTCGGGACAGAGGCACGATGTCGACAGATGGTGTTCTTTGGTGAAGAGGTGGTGCCGAATGGTGCAATCGTCGAGAGATCGTCGCCCGGAGCTTGGGCTAGGTAAGATGCAGCTACCAACTTGTCTTATGGACGCCGGAACATTCCCACAAGCAGCGAAAGCCATGGAAGCGGTCTTCGCTGGGTCGACCGCGCGACTGTGATCACTGGTCTAGAAATGCAGTTGAACTTCCACGGATCAGTGCTTCCATTGTGTAAGCCTTGCTCGGGCTCGTGCACCTCCACGTTGTTGTTTTGTCTGACGAATTGTTGGCAAATGCCGGATCCCACTTCGTCATCCAGAGTGGTCAATTCCAGAGGATCAAGTTTTTCCTCCAACTCCTCCATGTCTAGGTATGAGTTTTCTGGACTTGCGAAGATGCATGGATGACCCCACTCTTCTCGCAAGGCGAAGGCTTGCCGTAGTGCGACTCGGATCTGGTGTTCGAGATGAAGCTTTCCGCCAGCATACGTATTGTTGTTCCTCCGTATAAGCTTCCTCAAGCTCAGGTCCATGTTCTTCTCACTGGTCTCGACCACCCGGTTCAGTGCTTCGTACATGTGATAGTGAGTGGCATACATCTGTGCGTGTCTAGGGTTGGGGATTCCCCTCTTCATTGCGAGGCTCAACTAAGTGAGCACGCAATCGTGTTTGTATATATCCACGATCCGGGCACCAAAAAACTTCATGTAGTCGTTCATGGGCACCACCGGGATCTTGAGGCCAACCTGGGCGCCAGAGAGATCAATGATGTACGAATTTCCATCGTTGGCATCGACTGCGAGAATTTCGTGTATGCCATCGTACGGATTGGACTTATCGACGACTGTGTAGCTTCCAGTTGCGGGCAGGATGTGCACGGCTTCGATGCAGGAAGTTACACCTGTCACATCCAGTTAATTACGACCAAAGATCATCTCAGCGATTGTCTTACCACCAAGCAACTTCTTACTCAACTCGTACACCATCTGAGGCGCGTGATTACAGCCCATGAAGCTCAATAACGCTTTCACCTCCTCCTCATCATGGCAAACATGGTGTGGAAAGGCATAGAAAGGTGCTCTGCCCTCGCCACCAGGAAATTGCCAAAGACAAATCTCATCGCCAAATCTCTGCACGCGGTAGATGTTTCGGTGGAACGCAATTTCTCTCCAGATGAAGAAAACGCTTTGTAGTATCTCGCCTGCGCGATACAGCCGCTTCCGGATGTTTCTTGCTTCACATTCGGCGGCATGATTGTGGTCGGTTTCGAGGCAGTGAGTCCTGCAGTAGCGGGTCATGGTGGAAGTTCCATCGATGTCGCGACCTTCGATGCAGTCTGGACAGAGCAAGATTGAATCTGTCGCATCAAGGCCGCATCTGGCGCAGAGGTCGGAGGGTCCGGTCATGTCGATGGCCCCTGCTGTTGAGCCTCCTGGCGTGTGCGAGCGGTGAAGACAGGGACGCAATGGGCGGGCAGGACACAAATGAACAAATGAGACTTCGCAGGTGAGGTTTGGCGTGATTGTATGAGCCCATTTCGATAGTAACCATCAGTGGTTGCTAGGGCCACTGCTTCACTTGTGAAGATGCCCGGGAACGGGGCCTACATGTCCACGTATGAAGCCGCTGATGGTCGGAATGATGCCATACGCCTCGCTGCTGTGCTCTGAGTGGCTCGCTCAGAACACACACTAGCTAATGTTCGCGTTTTGGTATACAGCTTCAGCTTCATGCCAAGACACGATATGCCAAATATGTCCCAGCTTCACCTGAGTAACTTTTCACAAGTTGTCGCCTCGAATTCCTACCACGGCTTTACTCGTCAGACCAGATGCTGCTACTGTCGCCAGACGCATGGAGTAAGCCTCGCAGATATTCCACCACTTTGCTCAAGCCCGATCACGCTCATCGCACAGATAGCTTCTCGACCCAAAGCGGCGACTGGGAACCCTCGGAAGCCACTCCAGCATACGAAGATTTCCGCTCTGCAAGTTCTTGTGCCCATCTCCATCGCATTCCAGACTGAGCAGCCTGATCTGGCGAGGCGCATTCTCCGTCTTGAAGACAAGCATTCTCCTTCTCACTCAACTTAACCCCGAGCGCTTTTGCCTTGGTCCGGGGATGATTAGACGCAGCACGCTTATCGAACGCAACCCGACATGCCTTCTGTAACCTCTTCATCAACCATGCCTTGAAATCCTGATAAACGTCCTCTGGCTTCTCCAACATTGCATCGAGGTTCCGAGAATTGAGATGATCCACCTCGAACCACATCAGGGCATCGTTCATAGCCTCATACATCTTCCATTGTGTTGCACCAACACGCCCACCTCGATCCTCCGATATGATGTTGTCCTTAAGACAAGCAAAAGTATATTCGTGCTCGTGGACGCTCCGGATGGTCGCGCCGAATCTCTCCATGTATGCGCCTAATGGCATGACAAGCACATCTAGGCCGACCTGTGCGCCTGATAAGTCGATGATGTATGAGTTCTTGTCCTTTGCATCAATAGCTAACACATGATGCGAGTAATGAGTATCGTTCCCGCGCTCGAGGACATTGTAGCTTCCGCAAGCCATATCTAGATAGACGCTTTCGATGCTAGTCGTGATACCTGCGAGTGACTAGTCAGTAAGTCTGTCGATGCAATGCTGGAGAGGCTATCCTACCTGTCAAAAGCTTCTTGCCCATCTCCACAAACATCTCTTGAGCCGCGACGCAACCGCAGTAACTCAGGAGAGCACGGCGGTCTCCTTCATCCGGAACGAGATGTGCTGGGAAGTCGAAGAATGGCCCAATGCCCTTGGTGGCTCCTTGATCGCAATAGATCCTAGCTCCAGCGTGATGCAAGCTCACAATGTTCCATACCCAGGCGATCTCTCTGTACATCAAGAATGCTTCTTGGAGAATCACGCCAGCTCTGTACAGAGACTTTCGAATGTTCTTGTTCTTGCAGACGGTATAGTGGGCTTGGCGGTTGTTCTCTTGACAGTGAAAGTTGCAGTATCGTGTGCTGAATGAGCGTCCGTTAATGTCACAGCCATTGAGGCACTTTTGGCAGGTGAGGCCTCCTCCCGGCGAAAGGACCTTTTGGCAACTGACACAGCTCTCCGTTGCCGCCTCGAGTGGTGGGCCTGCCATTTATTGCTCGGTGAGGTGGCGTGGAGAAGAACGAAAGCCGGAGTTGTCAAATTTGAGAAAGGTTGAGAAGCGACAGGCGGTGATGGCAGAATCTCGGGCCGGAGAGTGATTGGTGTGTGAGTGAATTGTGTCGCGGGAGCTTCACTTGCTCGTGAAGCAGTACAGAGTATGCTGGACCTGACCAACTTGCGCTATAGAAACGCCACTGCGTGCCAGGTCTGAGGCGATACCATTTTGGCAGATCTGAGCCACCATTTAGTACTGCGCTGTCTTTCATCAGGCTCATCGTAGGCATGTCTCACACTTCGTCTTATGGAGTCGTGGTGTTGTGTCAGACAGTGACTTTGAGTCGTTCGACACTCGCAAGTGGCTTGATGGCATACATATAAGATGAACATGCACGTCAGCTCAGATTCTGGCATCAACCACTATCGGCCGAAGATACCTACCCGACAGCATTAGCCACAGTACAACCGCTAGAGTCAGCAAAATGGGTTCTCCTCCCTACCGTCGAGCCCGCTTCATGCACACAGATTTCCTAAAGCAGAGTGCCGGACACTGCCAATGTCCCTGCACGAAACAAGTCTCTCCAACTGTTCGTTGTCGTCGCACATCTTTCTGGGACCGAAGCAAGCCTAGCAAAACCTTGAACTTGAGAGGAGAAACCACCAAAGAGGAGTGTGATCGACTCATCAACGAGCTCAGCGTGCATTATCGGGATTTCGATGTTGAGGAGCAAGAAGCCAAAGCCATGAGACTTGCACAGCTTGTTTGTTGTGTCACTTGCATTTCGCAGAAGCGACATCTTGAGGTGGTTGAAGATACGATGGCCGTTCTTGCTGCTATGGTAGCTTCTGCGAGGACAGCTGGCAATATCGTCCGTGGGCTCCAGGCTCCTATCGCGCGGGTCGCGCCTGGAAGAGTAGCACCTCCGCCGCCCAGCACACCAAAACCAGCTACTAGACATGGTGCAGCATCCTCACGCCCGCCAGTATCCGCTGAAACCGTCAGCCGCTCGCGACAGCCCGACACACCAAGCTCAGCAACCAGACCCCGTGAGAGATCTCAATCACCGCCGCCTTCTAGTGCCACTTTTGGTCGCTCACGGCATACTGAGACGCCAACATCAGCTCACAGAAATCACGGAGAATCACCATCACCAGTCTCCAGTGTCACCTTCGGTCGCTCAGAGCCGCCATCGCCTGTTGCTCATAGTGATGAGGAGTCCAATTTCAGCAGCGTCAACTCGTTCCAGTCTGCAAGATCCAGAAGCTCCTCACGCTCGCAGCGTCCGAGGCAAGCAACCCCACTGCCGACCGAAGAGGCTACTGTGCCAGCTTCTGGCGATCCTTGGCTCGTCTCAGAGCTGCGCGAACAGCTCGCAGAAGCACAGTCTGAGGTCAAGGAGCTAAGAAAAGTGCGTCAGAGGCACAGATTTCTCCGTGGTATTGTTCAGAGATGTGTCGATATGTTGCAGGGATTCTTGGATGGCGATGATGATGAAGAGGATGAAGGGTAGATGGGATGGCCGCGCGCCTTTGCAGGTTTGTATTTGGAAGTGTGCCCAGCTCCCTATGCGCGGAGTGGTTGCCCTATGCTGTTGTACAAGTACTGAGCGAGGTTGAAGCCCGTGGTTCTAGCGTTAGCAAGAAGACGTCCAAAAAAAGCTAGTAAAGGGACTCAACTCGGCTAGAACGATGGTTAGTGCATGTTCTCATATTTGTGGGGTTACTCGATGGCTTACATTTGAACCAAGGACTAATTAACGTTAGTGAATACTGAGAAGGACTCAATTGATGGTATTTGCTTACCCTCTTGCATTTGTAGACATGTTAACTCCCACGAATGGTGCCAAAGCAACTGCGCGCTGTTAGTATGTGTTCGATTGAACGATGACTGGTTGGAAATTCTTACGCGTCATACCATTTGACCTAGTGGTTGTTAGCGAATGTGCAGGAATGAAGGTCTGTGATAAACTCACCATTGAGCCTTATAAATTTGATGGAGATCGTGCTTGTTAATACGTGTATGACTCTCCAAACCAAGCTGTGACGTAGATGTGCGAGTAGTGTATGGGGCAATGTTGCAGTCATAAACAGTCTTTCAATTCGACACAGTCGCTGTCGTCTAAGCAGGCTTACCCCTATTGCTCTCACCTCCAGTCTCGGTCTTGAGGTCTTCCTTCTTCACTGCCTCCTTGATACTCGGGAAGTTGAAGACCTCCGAGATGCCTCCTTGTAGACCTTGCCACCTTCCATATGTCTCGAAGTTCGTCCAGGTCAGCAGGCCTACCCAAGGTTGCACGTTCCAGTGCAACGTCAACGTCGCGAACTGCCTGTCTGCCATCTTTCCCGTGACATCTGTGATCTGATACTTTGGCTTCTGGTCCTTCAACCTGATGATCCCTGGGCTCGTGCCCTCTGGATATGCCTTCGCAACACCAGACTTGCGCTCTTTCTTCGTTGGCTTCTTGCCTTTGGGCGTCGGGTGGAGGTATGTGTTCTGGTGCAGCGGTGCGTAGTCGGAGGGGATAATCGCGTCCCAGACCACCACTTCCGAATCTGGGATGTTCTGTGGGTTCTCAGACGGGTATGAAGCGGTGATGTAAGCAAAGACCTGCTTCGTATTCCAGTTGAAGAGTGAGGACAAGTCGGCGTCGAGATCGAAGGTAACGTGGGCGTACTCCTCGCGCTTTGTGCTGTAATAGTGAGGTCGTCCCTTAACACTGAGATCTTGTCAGCGGTGGTAACAGCCTACGATCACAACAGGAGACATACACTCGGACATTCTTTAATTCAAGACTCGCTGATGGGTTCTGAGGACTTAGCAGTACGCTGACAGCGATCGCCGCAGCCACTGCGAATGCGACTGATGTGAAGAAGCCAAAGACATTCTGTACGCGGACTAGGCTGGAATGCATGGTTGCGGTGTTGTTGTTGTCGAGATCCTATTGCATCTCTGTAATAGTCAGATGTCAAGCTAGACTAACTTAACTTACCTGGAGCGGACACGTTCACATTCACATGAAGTCGCGACCCGCTCCTTGGCGCTCGTTGGTGCCTCTTTCCTCCTGAACTCAGTCTCACTTCTCACTTCGTCATCACTTCGCTCACAACTCACAGCTTCCCGCTCTCCTCACTCCTCAGCACGACTCTCAGCGCATACAGCGCAATCATATGCCTCGTGGCAGGCTTGTCTATATAGAATACTGCTTCCTCTACATCCACCGGTTTCGATGTCTGGACATGTCGACTGACATGCGCTACGCGCGCTGGCGTCCGCGACGGCAATGCAGGCCCTAAAATCTCTTATCACACGCTAGGGAGCGCTCCTCGCCGTCCGCAGCGGGCGAGCCGTGTGAGAGTGTGCGTCATTATGTCTGTTCGCGCACGGCGACGCTACCGTTGCGCTACCCCTTTGATTTGAGCCAATTGTAGGCGTAAGATTCGCATGTCAGCTGTCAGGTATGTCTTGTCGCAAGACACGCCTGACAAGCAGACATGTGGCGTTCTGATCGGCGAGGGCGCAATATGCGTCTCCCTACTGGCCACTCTCTCGCTTAGGACTTAACCCTGAGATTATAGCGCTGTTTACGACCGTTTCATTCATTTTGCGCACCCCTACGGTCACTTTTGCACAAAATCTGACTTTGGTCTGAGTTCATGCACCCGTCTCGCTCGCGAATGCCCGCAGCCACACGCGCAGCGCATGGGCCGCATGTCCGGACATCGAAACCGGTGGCATGACTTGGACTTGGACGGGCTATCGGCTTCTCTAACATACCACGATTCATGACCGAGTCACCACCGAGTCGCACTTTTGGGCTGCCCACTTTTGTCCAGTGGTCACGATGGTGGCAATGAGCCTGGAAGCCTTCTGAACAAGGTCAACCCTTCCAGCAAGCACACTTGCTCGACCGCACGTAGTGGGGAGTACTGCTCGGTTCATGACTCCACGAGATCTTCGAACACTACGCGACCAGACAATTTCGCTCAGGCTCAGATCACTTGTGATCACTTCACGGATATGCTCGTGTGCTCATCGTCTGCCGAAATGCATTTGAACGGCGATGGAGAAGGGTTATGAATCTGCCGGCGCGTTCCTGCAGTAGTCGCATCTCGAAGAACCACGTCTGCAGAGATTGAATAGCCAAACGCCTCAGATCGCGGAACTGACGTCGTGACAGTGAGCCCATTGGACGAATCTTGAAGCTGCTATATGCTGCTAAAGCTCCGACATATGGACCTCCATCTTGTTCGAGTAATTCGGCTATCGTGCCTGACGATCATGGCCATAACGGGAGAGAGGCGATGCGGCAGAATTTCGTTATAGGTGATGAGATGGGCCGACTCGCGCAATCTGTATTCATTGCCAACCTTGATCGTGAGAAGAAGTGAGAAGCCTTCTCTGCGCAGGACTCTGCAAGTCGTGACTAGGACGCACATTTCTCCAACAAGTTCTCGACTGTTACAAATGCACGAGTCAGCCACTCACAGCCTTGCGCAGGCCTTGGCGACATGGGGGGTTATATTGCAACCTATCGTGTGTTTGCTAGACGTTCCACAGCATTGGACACTGGGCCCACCAACCGAATGTGCGACCTTGCTAGCCACTTACTTTGCCCCAGATGGTGGCAGCCGGTGTACATCGGCTCGCAAACAGGAACCATGTTTTGTACCACTTTTATGATGGGACTTGCGCATACTAATGAGTCGAACCATTCCACGTGGTTGTTTCCAAGTCCATCTATGTAAGGTTGTGCTCCGGGTCGATCTTAACGCTCTTTGCCTTTTCGACCTGTTTGCATGACTGCAACTTTCCTGCTCATTTATGGAACGGCGGAATCTTGGAGACTCTTAACGTGATGCAGGGACAGTCCGGGATGCTTGTAGTGCTTGTTGCACGACTGCATTAAGAGAACGATCCACCTCCTCGCGGCTGCTCTCGCGCGACCAGCAGTCAAACGTCGGAAATCCGTATCAAGCCCATAATCATCTCTGTCCACGCGGGAGCACCAGGCTATCGCATCTCCAGACAGTGGGCATCGCCACCAAACAAGGTGTTCGGAGAGCAGGTTCCACAATTGAGTGTATGCCACGAGTGGCTTAAGCCTTTACGCAGGACTAGTCGCTGTTGGCAATCATATCACCAGCGAACGACGAACGACATATACAATACGAATTCCTTCGGACTACCATGGCTGTAGGCCACGCACCAGGGAGTGCTGTGGTCGGCGTAACTGTCGCCTTCACGACCCTCGCATTCATTGCGACCACATCGCGGCTCGTCACCCGGATAGCGATTGTTCGAGGAGCTGGCGTTGACGATGTCATCATCACTATCGCGTTGCTATTCAGCATTGCTCTCACAACCACCATGGTTATGCAAGTCAAATATGGCATGGGACGACATGCAGACACCCTTAGCCCCAACGACAACACATACAGTCTGATCTGGTTCTGGGCTTCTGTATGGATATACTACCTAGGACTCATGTTCACGAAGCTATCGATCTTATTCCAATATCTCCGCATCTTCCCGGACAAGCGTTTCAGGTTCTGGTGCTTTAGTCTTATGGGAGTCATTATCGGCTGGACTGGCTGGGCATTCTTCTCTGCACTCTTCGCTTGCTGGCCTATCCAGCACTTCTGGAATCCGTCCATACCAGGCGCATGTCTAAATCGTCTGGCAGTATGGTGAGCATATAACTCGACAGAGCTCAGCATTAGGCGCAAACACTAATCTGCCTCTGCTAGGTTCTCTAACGCAGCTATGAACATCCTCACAGACATAGCGACTACAGTTCTGCCATTACCAGTCCTCAAGCAGCTCAACCTTCCCAAGAGGCAACGCTACATCCTCATGGTCGTCTTCGGCATGGGAGGCGTTGTATGTCTCATATCAGTCCTTCGGCTCTCCTCACTCTACGCCATTTCCGTGAGCACGGATGTCAGCTGGGACAATCCTCTAGCAGCAATCTGGTCAAGCTGCGAAGTCAATGTCGGCATTCTCTGTTCTTGCCTCCCGACACTGAAAGGTTGCGTGACGCGCTACTTCCCACGCCTCTTCAACTCATCAGGTGGATCCAGACCTACAGGAGACTTCGGGGGTTTGGAACTCAGTGGACGAGGACGTAAGAACCAAGCTTCATGCACCATTTCTGCCGCACGAGCGCCGCCAGAAGAAAAGCCTTCATCTATGGGCGGAAGGATGGCAAGGATGAAGTCGAGACTTGGGAGAGGTGAGAAGGATCTTGAAGAAGGCTCTAGCACAGAGGACTCTGAGAGTTACTATGGAAGGCTGACGCCTACTGATCGGAATCATCATGGTATTCGTGTTACGACTTTAGTGGAGCAGGAAGAAGAAAGATCGCCCCGCTTTGGGAAGATGGAAAGTGAAAGTATTAAAGGTCTGGTCACTAGAAAGTGATGATGAAGGATGGAATTTTGGCGTTTGGGAGGGCCGTTTATTGATACCAGGTGGAAGGAATGACTTGTGAACAGGAAAGTATGTGTTACTACCAGAGTGGCTAGCTTTGAGAAGCTGATGCAATGCTATGGGCATGAACGATCACTGCCATACATCTCTCGGTATTCCTTCTCGCCAGGCTACTCAGGTAGGATTCAGTATCGCTGCTATCTTCTTCGCCCAGTCAGAGCGATATGCTACGCGTGGCTCGCGTGCTTGTGCGCGTCTTCACTCAGCATAACTTGGCATCCTCCCCATCAACAAGCGGCATGTCTTACTATGTTACAAGCGGTGAAGTGTAAGTGGGTAGGCCATCAAGACATTGAGCGAGCGACTCAAGCTGCTGAGCAGTCACCGCAATACTAAAGGCTGAGCTTCTGCTCTCGGGCTTCCTTTTTTGCTTTCGTTCATCGAACTCATCAAGCACTGCAGACCACCCAGATCCAAGCAATACAAGCAGAGGCCAATAGTTCTCCCTTTACTACAGTAAGTTGGCCCCAGTCTTAACACTCATCATTTGTCACAAGAAGCAGAAGCTGACTCTGACCCAGATATCGTCACCATGCGCATCCCACAAGAAGTCCTCCAGAAGGCTAACGTCACCGGCGAGCCGTTCGTCTCAAGCATCAAGCCGGTAACACACATCAAGACCACTTATGAGATCGTGCTCTGCTACACTTGCACCATCGTGCTCGCTTTCTTCATCGCCAAGGTGTTGTGTAAGATCATCAAGCAAATGAACCTCAAGAAGCTATTCCGCCGAGCCTTGGGCATGGCGCTCATTCTATTGCTTGTCAAGTACGAGGTGCTGATGGAGCTCATGGGAGCTGGCAAGATGCTTGACATCGAGGATGTGTTCAAGGTCATGGGGGAGATGTCTATCGATGTCTTCGTCGGAGCTGGCTTGGTGAGCTGGATTATGATGTGATCGATAAGAGCTGTTGAATGCTGCAGACGGAGCGCTTCACTACAGAACAGAAGGATATGGCAGCGCTGTCATATTCATCAGCTTGAGCTAACGATGTTTATGAGAGAGAGACTGTATAGTACCTGATATTGGTTGGGGTCAGCAACAGAGCAGAGTGCGCGGAAATGACTTATGACAACACACTCATTCAAACCTATGCGCATTGTGTCTGACGTGCCTTGTGCTTTCACATCAACTGACCTAGAGCTCGATCACGATATGAAGTGGCTGAATTCAGCAAACTCAGGCAGATCAATGACTTGCACATATCTCAGAAGAGTCTAGGAAAAGACATGTCGTGGTCAGTAGAAGCGAAGTTAACTGTATACCTGAATCGAAGTGTAGTGTGAAGTTTGGAAAGATTTACAAAGGAATCAATCTCATCGCAGTAAAAGGTGCATTTCTGACTGTAAAGGTCTGGCTGGCAGCGTCGCCTCGCTCACCCAACCACCCTTAGCCATTGTGCCTGGGGTATAAACTATGGTTCTGATGCCGTCGGGCTCATCTTACCATCAACGGGGCGTGTCGTGTTGTGTTTTTTGGAATCTTCAATATGTTACAAGGCACACGCAGGTCCTGCCCGCTGCAGGTGGCGACCAACCTGCTCTTCCTGGTGCTCGATTCCCGTTATCGCTATATCCAACTCGGAATGAAGTTCGGACTTTGTCAAACAATCAATCAAGGAAATGCTAAACACTGCGCCACCCAAATGCCGCTCAATGCTTCCAAACATGTAAAACACAAGGTTTGAGATCAAGATTGAAGAATCTGATTTAGTGCTTGTGGTGATGAGCGTGCTTCTCGGCGTGGCGCTTGTGCTTGTAGCTTGGCGCCTCGTAGCCAGCTGCGGCAGCTGCTGAGGTAGAAGCTGATGTGTAGGCAGCAGGTGCAGTGGCCGTTGCGGTGACTGTAACCTCAACCTCCTCGACAACCATCTCCCACACTTCCGTGCCCTTGGTGATGTACGTGGTGTACTCACCAGGCGAATCGGTAGCAGTGGATGTTGGTGCAGAGGTGATGCTGCTGCTGCTGTCATATGCGACAATGATGCCACCCTGTGCGGTAGCAGTGACTGATGGGTTGGCTGGCGAGTATGCTGGAGCAGATGGAGAAAAGGTTGCTGGAGCAGATGTCTTTGGAATGGCGCTTGTTGCGGCGGTAGAGCCTGCGCTGTAATAACCTGGGACTGCGTACTTGGTGGCTGGCTCTGGACCGTACTGGATCGGGACACCGACTGGTAGACCGTCGCGTGGGCCAGCGCAGTCATCCTCCTCGAGGTCCGAAGGCATTGGGAAAGTGCACTTGGCGGCGTCACTGTCGCTCTGAAGGGTGAAGAGTGGGCAGTCCTGGACTTGACCGGACGAGCTGGTGCAAGTGTTGATGGCCTGACCAAGGAAGTCGGCGGACTCCCAGCCCATGATGAAATCGGCGTGGTAGCTGGTTCCGACTGGGTCACCAGTGGAGAGGATGAATTGACCTGGAAGTCCGGCGAATTTGTTGGTGGCGAAGATGGTCTCGTAGAAGAGGAATGGGTAGTGGACATCGTAACCAGCTGGGCAGTTACCCTCCTTGACGAGCGATGGGTATGCCATGTGGGAGCGGTGGTCTGGAGAGTCGAGCGCGCCAGTACCACATGATGGGAATGCCATCTCGAGACGCAGACCATCCTTGCAGTTGTTGTCAAGCTCGTCCTTGGTTGGGAAGACGTGGCGGTAGAGAGAAGCCTCTGGGTCCTTGTCGTAGTTCAAGCAGTTGAAGCCGATGGCGCGCTGCTTGAGGAAGAACTGATCGGTGGGGTCGGTTGGCCAGTAGCTGAGCTGAGTGTCGGGGAATGGACCTGTAAAGTTACGAAAGGTTGGGTCTCCGGCAATCATCTGGAAGCCCTCTGGGAACGGCACCAAGTTGTCCATGTAGAACAGGTAGTATGCGAGCATACCACCGACGTTCTCGACCATCTCGACGGAGCCATTGCTGTGCTGGAAGTAGAGTGGTGGTGTCCAGTATGCTGACTTGTCCTGGGTGACTCCACATGAGGTGCAGTCGTACTCCTTGTCGGCGCACTGGGCAAGGTCCTCGTATGTCGCGTTGTTGCCAAAGTCTATCAGACGTCAGTGAATGCGCGCGACCCCGAAAGAGAAGGAACGAGAACTCACTTCCACCTCCGAAAACAATGTGAGAGTGGTCTGCTACGTTGAGTGGTGCAACAAGAGGATCAATACGGGCGATACCAGTGTTCGAGCGGCATGGCATGCGCCAGAAAGCCGCGGCATTGCCGACGAGGGCGAGGGCGGTGATGGTGGTCTTCATATTGATGAATTCGCTCCTGGCGCTGGTGTTGGCAAGTGATGTTCTGCGTTGCCGGCGCAGAGAATTCGAAGTCGAAGTGGCTGAAGTCTATGCACAAGCAATTCTTCGCGCGCTGCACGAAGACTTTGGAATATTCGTGATCGTTTCGGTAATCTGATGCTGAGTTCGTATCGTATCGATGAGCTCGAGGCTGTGCAAAGCTCGTGCTGTGCAAATGCCGCGTGTCTTGTGTTTTTTGTGGTCTGCAGGGGCTGGCTCTGGTATGCACCTTGCGCGAAATGTCTGTCGGCTTTGTTTTGATGTTTGGTTGTTGGGTTCTTTTTCGAAAGTCGGTCCAAGTTGAGGGAAGCTGGGTAGCACTAAATGAATGGAACGACTGTTATTGTGAAGCACTGGGCTGCACAATAGGTCAGTCTGGGTGAACGATTGACAATGCGTGAAGGAGTGTGAGCGGAGCGACAATCAAAGTGAGAACTTGGCGGGCTGTGGGCGACGACGAGGTGAGGATTGAAGAGTCGGTAGGCATGCGACCAGAGGGAAGGGACGTGCGCTAGTGTGGGTCAGAAGTGCGGCTATGCAGCTAGCCGTCTCGCTAGCCAGGGGTATGCGTTTCAATTAAGATTAGACTTCGAGCATATCGCATCTGATTGCACGACATCACAGGCATGGCAGCGGCAATTGTGCCTTCAGCGCAGCATCCTTCGTGATCTCATAGGACGTGAAGAGGCACGAAATATCCTTCTTGTCGGACGAGAACACTATTGTGCGTGAGCTGAACTTCAGCCTGGCAGTGTGTAACGAAGAACTGATCGCCAGCGTTCGACCCATCTCTTTGAATAGGGATCTGCTTTTAGCAAGGGGCTTGCTGGCCGTGTTCCGAACATCAGTATTGCAGGCAGAGGCGTGCGTCATAACGAACCAGCATCCTCCACGAGGTTGGCGTAGAAATGCCATCTCCATTTCCGATGTCATGGCGGACGCTGGTGCACACCGGAGCACACCGTGGTTTCTTGGACTATCTTTGCATGCATGGGTTGCGGGAATCGAGACGAGTCTCTTTTTATGCCACGACTAATCAAGCCGTTGGAGAGAGCCATGGCAACAAGATACAAGACAGACCACCAAGGCCACGTCAACCGGCGGGCGACCCACTAAGAAATACAGCATATTTCGGCTGTGTACAGGCATTCCGAGAGCTCGCTGTCGAATGCTGCCAAACGAGTGCTGCCAACCTCGTTTGATACAGGATCCAAAACTCATCCTCAGTACAATTCTCTTCACCGCAATCCACGTGCGTCGCGGGTTCAGGAACCGTGGCCGGGCATGGGATGAGGCTCGAGGCTGAATATCGTCAACAAGCTGACAAGTTCGGGGTACCCTGTCGAGCTCAGACACAACCACCTCCCCGCGTGTTCCAGTGTCACCCGAAGGGGTTCTTCAGACGGAGAGGAGAGCGGCGGAAGAGTCTCATCAAGGCTTTTCGCGAGGGAGTCAAACAGCTCGGCGTTCTACTTTGGTTTGACTATGCGGACTCCTGTGAAGCTTGAGAGTCAGGATTTCCTTCACGGCATGAACAGCGGATTCGCCTACACTACTGGAGATCAATGGAGCCTTGTGGACCTCTTCATTATTATTATACTGGAAGCCGAAAGTAGCACAACAATAGCGGTGTTGCGCGGCCTTGGTGATCGGAGAGATTGCACAAGACTATTGCCTTGAGATGTCCGGGAGCCTCCGCCGGACCTGTATCAGATCAACCACGATATACGATGAGCGATTGTATGACAGACACCAAAAGGGTCAAGCAATGCTCATAAAGGCAACTGTCAAGCTTGATAAACGCAGGCTTCTCCATGTTGCTTGTTCTTCTTTTCGATCTACAAGAAAAGCATACAATTATAGTACGCTGTGGTTACTGGATCTGCTCTCAGCTGCACAACATCTGTGCAGCTTGAAACACTTTATGCTGCGACCGCCATCAAGCAAGATATATGAACCTCCGCAGATCGACATTGTGCCCTGTTGCACATCTTGCCTCCTCCTGGCAGACCTCTCTGAAGGCCCATCTCGAGACTGTGACTATCTCGTCCAGAGCCCGGATGCCATGGTGAGTGCCTGTTTGCAGAAACACAGTCCATATTGTCTCTGTCGGCATGCTTTCTCCAAGCCTAGCACACCGAAAAGTTGGCGGTGAAGCAGACGAATCTGGGAACCAGAGAGAGTCTCGTGCTTCGAATGCAGGGACGACCGGATCATGATACCGTCTCCCTCACAGCCAGCATACTGCGACAAGACCCAGTATCATCAACCAGACCAATGCTCTCACCGCCCCTCGATTCGATGACTCAGCTGAGCTCGGCGTCGCAGATGCTGCTTGACTTGCACTGGAGCCAGAAGCCGTGATGCTCGTTGTCCAAGGAAGTCTGCTTTGCGTGGAACTGGATCTGACGCCCGCGACAGGAGCGCCAAGTATAGCACCTGGACCGGTGCCGTTCGAGGTCGCATTACTCGCACCGACAATGACGGGCGTTGAAGAACTCGCAGCGCTGCCATACGTCTGGACACGATAACCAGAGATCCATGAGTTACCGCCTGGGTAGGAAGATGTGACAGTCTTCACTATGGGCACCGATCTCTGCGATGTTCGAGTAGTTCCACATGCAGTCCCGCTATGCCAGAGAGGCTCGGTCGCCGTGCCCACGAAGAGATCGCATTCGTTGAGGCTGTATGTCTTGCCGGACATCGTCAACGCAGCACCGCCTGCTGTCAGGTGCTCGGTTCCCATCAGGATCACTCTCGGCGAGGACGTGGTTGTCGCATAGGCAGTGAGATCATCAGGTTCTAACGAACTCGTTCCAGTACCAAATTTGTCCGAGGTCGTCTGACTCGTGAGAGTCTCTGTGAAGTATGGCTCTCCATACCAATCCCTTGTGGTTATGAAGAGGCCTGGCGCTAGCTCCGTCGATGGACGATTGTTGGTAAGTCCAGTTCCATTTGTTGTCAAGCTTGCTGGTGATGATGATGCCGTTGATCGATAGAGAGTCGTTGTCTGTTGTAGCACTTGCGTAAGAGTTACATGCTTGATCGATTTAGATTGGGCTCGAACACCTTCCAGTGCAAGAGTGCAGAATATGAGGAGAGTTGAATACATGATGGAAAAGCCAAGCAGAATGGGACAATGTGAGTGTGATTTCACAAAGTCGACAATCGTGCATCTTCTGCCACTACATATTGCATTCCTACGCGCTGCTGTGCCTCTCACTAGCACCAGATCGACTATTTCGACATGGACTTATGCATTGAAGCACCCACGCTTGGTGCTGTGCCCCTTTGGGCGCTTAGAAGTTGAGGTCGCATATGGCCGGCCCACAACGAACATCACGTATGCCGATGTATACCCATGGAAGCGAACATCTTTTTGCCGCTCGAGATTCACCTTACGACAACACGAGATGACGAACGCACAAGTCAGCAAAAGACATGATACGGAAGGCAAAATAACCGCCAGTAAACAAGACACACGGACACACACAAGTCGACCAACTTGCGTCGCTCGCCCATCATAGTTCTCAAGTCGAGCATCAGCTATGCCAACGACTTACCGATTGCCCACTGGACCAAGGACGACTGTTGAGGGTCACTGTTCGCGAGTGATATATGTAAGCCCATCCTTCACTTAGAAAGAGCAAGTCAAAGGTGCAACACCAATGCCTTTCAAGTGGCAAAAGAATAGCATGGTGACAATCGTCCGTTGCCCATGTAGTACTGTTAGCATCACCAATGTCAAGTCAATAGACTTGACAGGTTGCCGGCTATGATCTTCCATCGAGCATCAGCTATGCCGACGACTTATCGCACTTCCACTAGACTAGTGACGACTGTTGAGGTTGCCTTCCAGCTGGCTGTATATGATGCTTGATCAATGGCCCTTCGTCTCGTGCAAAAAGAGCATGTCACCTCTGGTAACGAGGAAGGCGCGAGCAGAAAGCAAAACAATCGCATGTACCTAGCTGTACAAGGTGTACTTCCAAGAGAACCCCGAAGTCAGTTGGCTTAGGAAAAGCCTTTGAACACAAACTCGAATCGAGCATCAGCTATACCGACGACTTATCTCACTCCCACTAGACCATTGGCGACTATTGAAGACTCCATTCTTGGAGTCGACTATATACCTCTGTTTTGAGCAGTGAACTGGACGCAAAAGAACAGAGAGTCATCTCAGTGGATGGAGCAAGACAACGAAAGGCAAAAGAATCGTCGCGCTTGGCGGCAGAATGAGACCTCGACAACATAGGCCATAATTGACCTGTCGACGCTGAAGTCTCGGCTTCCTTAAATACGAGCAACGTCCTACGACGGCGACTTACAGCTCGACCACTAGACCATTGACGATTGTTGAAGATCTCACCCTACACCTCCAAGATGTACCCCAACTTTGGGCTGTGAACTGGACGCAAAAGAGGAGACTCTGCGAGACATCGAGGCGCAAAACAATCGCCATGCTGGACAAGTATCCAACTCTGCTCGGGTCACACCCGCCAGGTCCATGTTTGACCTGGCAGCATTTGGGCCCCGGTGTTGCATTCCAGCAACATCATACGATGCCGACTTACGGTCATGCCACTAGACCACGGACGATTATTGATGTTGCGGGATCGAATGTTGTATATGAAGCTTTACTAATCACAAGAAAGAAGAGAACGATGTCTTCTGACTCTAGCACTACATAGCTCACCTGGCCAAACGTGTGAGCACTCATATGTCACTGAAATTCCTCCTTCCTCAACAATCGTCCTTGGTCTAGTGGAATAAGCGAAAGTCGCAGTCACCATGCTGTGCTGCTAACGTCTTATAGAGTCTGGACATATCGAGGCCTAATGACCTCACGATAATCTGTCGTGACTACGATAATCATGCCAATGCGGCGATCGTTTTGCTCTTTTTGCTGCTAACACTGCCGGAGGAGTATGGAGCTTGATGTACGATAAGCAATCTTGTGTCTTCAACAGTCGTCTATGGTCCAGCGGAACAGCCGTAACTCGCAGTCATCATACTGTGCTCTTAATGCAACACAAGATGTAAACAGATTCAAGGCCATACGGACCTGGGTTGGGAGTGCAAGTCTATGATACCCACGCCATGGGGACGATTGTTTTGCTGTTTTGCTTGACATCTTCTGTGAGAATGGATGCTCATATACAAGGCTGAGGGAGTCTTTTCCAATAGTCGTCCTTGGTCTAGTGGTCCAGCCGTAAGTCGCAATCCTGGGTTGTGCTTGAACAAATAGACTCAGCAGGAATCGCTTTCGAAGGTCCTTGGTCCTAGTTCGCCACCAGTTGTGATACGACACTACAGAAGGATGCGATCATTTTGCCTCTATTCGCACTTTTGATTATAATGTTATATCGCTATACAGACATTCTTTTGCTTCAGAAGTACTGTTCAATTGAGGTATATGTACTATCAGCAACTGGCCTTCTTCAACAGTCGTCCGTGGTCTAGCGGCAGGGCCAGTAAGTCGCAATCTGAGATTGTGCTTGAGCAAACAGCTCCGTCAATACTAGCTCCGAGGATTACTCAGTCCTGCTTTGTAGGCATAGTGATGATCTCGCTAGAGCGTGCGATTGTTTTGCTTCTTGCCTGATCTTTTGCTAGAATGATAGTCTTTCGTGAAGTGTCTAGGACTGTACCTTCGTATTGAGCTTCAGATAGTGATCGCTCAATAGTCGTCATTGGTCTAGTGGTGAATCCGTAAGTCGTAGTCATTATGCTATGCTGCTAACAGATACTCCGACGACTTAGTCTAGTCTACCTGATCAGGACTTCTGAGATGTCACCCACTTGACGAGGCGATTGTTTTGCTCCTCATTGCATCTTTTGGCTCTAGTATAGTGCGATTGTTTTGCAGCTTTTGATTTTGCATCAGATGCATGCAATGCCCGGGGTTGACCTATATGCATCGCCAGCATTCTTCTCTTTCCAACAGTCGTCCGTGGCGCAACGGTAAGTCTGTAATGCGTTGGCATAGCCGATGTCAGTCAAACATAGATTCTTGACTTCACTCGGAGGCCTCTTGACCTTCATTGTGAGGATGTGATCTCGTGTTGCGCCTGTCGCCTTCGGGCGATTGTTTTGCTTCATGCTAGTCTTCTGCCTGGTCTCCATCTTCTTTTCGTCTCCAAGGCATGACCTTGAATGAGGTACATGTATCATCCTGATCCAGCATCCCTCAACAGTCGTCCTTGGGCTAGTGGAACAGCCGTAAGTCGCAGTCACCATGCTGTGCTGCTAGGAAACACTTGACAGGCCTAAAGTCCTAAGACATCTGTCTTGCTCTGTCGGTTTGTACGCCGTGGATCTGCATAGCAGAAGGCGATGGTTTTGCCTCTTTACCAGGTACTTGCCTTATCGAGGTCTCTCTTCTTTTGCCGCCTGTATGTACGGAGTGCTAGAGTTGATGTCCATATACCACGGAACACCAGCACTTTCAACCAGTCGTCCGTGGCGCAACGGTAAAGTCTGTAATTCGTCAGCTATGCTGATGCTTGATAGAGAGAATAGGCAAGTCATGCAGAGGTTGACAACGGCCTCTGTCGTGTTGAATGCGAGTACTCCCAGTAGCGGGCGATTGTTTTGCCATTCTGATGTCCTTCAATCTTTTGATTCTCTGCTGGCCTAGTATCAAGCATCATACACTATGCGAGGTTGTCCGTCCTCAACAGTCGCCCATAGTCTAGTGGTCCACCCAATAAGTCGTCGACATAGCTGATGCTTGGTACAGCTAACAAGCAACAAGGCTCTAGGAGGTCGTTCGTCCTAGGGCGCGATGCTCCGACTTGCTAAGCGGCGATTGTTTCGCTCTTTTGACAGCTCTATCTGAGATCTTCTTTTGCTCATATGATGCCCTGTTGGAGTGAGGTATATGTGTTGCTACGTATTGGCCTCTCTCAACAGTCGTTCATAGTCTAGTGGATATACCAGTAAGTCATCAGCAAAGCTGATGCTTGGTGTTACTAACAGCTAATCATGCTCCCTCAGGTTGCTGAGCCTGTCGGGTATGTCTGATTATAATGCTGCTTGCTAAGCGGCGATTGTTTTTGCTCTTTTGCTAGCAAGATCTTGATCCCATTGGTCTAGGTCGTCGAGAGGAGTAGCTGGTTTGAGATATAGTTAGCCGAAGTCTTGTGAATGGATCATGATCATTCTTTTGTGCGAGACTACATATCTTCATCAGCTCTGCCCACTAAGCATATACCAGTGTGCCATCGTCCTTGATCTTAGCTTGCACATCCAGTTTAGCTTGTCCACCTGCCACAGCAGGTCCGACGACCAAAAGCTGTCCTTTCGGTTCCGGAGCTCCCACAAGCGCATCGTTTCCAGGACTCAGCAGCTTGACTTCCACACTGCTCAACGGCACACCGAAATGTCCATGCTGTGCACCATCGACTCGCCTGTAATCGAAGACGTTCGTCTGCGCCACTGCGCCCGCAACCTGAGGAGCAGTGAGGGCGTAGATGATCCTGCTTCTGGTGAAGATGCGCAGATCGCTGAGCATTGTCGATGTCAAAGGAGGTGACCCAGCTCCTAAGCGGTCGGCTGTGAGAATCAGTCGCAACTTTCCAGGTTCCGTATCTCCAGACTTTGGCGCAAGGAGTTTGAAAAGTAGTCCATCAGTCGGTAGCCGTCCAGCAGCTATCGTCTGATCCTGACTATACTTCCCAAACTTCTGCAGACCAGTACTCACACCTCCCAGTTCTTTCTCGTGCAGTTTCGCCAGACTTTCCGGACTGGAGATGATGACAGTAGGTGCAATCTTTCTCCTTACAAGTGCGAGATCGACTCCTGGGGCAGCCACCGAATTGATGGCCAGACTCGCATGCATGAAGAGTGCGGCGAAAGTTTGGCAGAGGACGTAGCTGTGTGTGAAGGTATCGGCGGGCAGGACGAGGTCTGCTGAGGTCAAACGTTGGCGGAGAGGGATGGCTGTTATGAGGGCTGCGGTTGCTGCTACGATGTTTGATTGCGAGAGGGATACAACCGAAGCCTTCATGGCTGGGTCGTTGGGCTGCCAGACGAAGATGACATCTTGGGGCGCTGAGCCGGTCTCGTTCGTCGGTAGTGTGCTGGCAGATGATTTGTTCTCTGAAATGATGTCGTGCCAGACACTGACATGCAGATTGTCGGGCGATCCATTCCAGTCCATATGTTTGCTCGTCTTTTCGACGACCCAGGTGAGGTGCTGGAGCTTCGGACAGATTCTTGACAAGTCTTCCAGTGGTACAGTACCAGCAGCAGAGACTAGAGCATCTGCTCCTATCTCGTTGAGAAGCTCATATAGCTTTAGGTGTGGCAGGTTGTATGGCAGCAATACTGGGCTGAAGCCATAGAACGCGGCGGCTAAATCACATGTCAGCCATTGATCCATATCATTTGATGATCGTTCTTACCAAAGATAGTCAAGAGATACTCGACACTATTAGGCAGATATACAGCAACCTTCTTGACGCCGGCGTCCTTGAAGTGCTTCCCAATAATAGCAATCTCACGACTCAACTGCTCAATATCATGATCAACAATTTCTTCCTTCCCCAACACAGTCATGATGAGTCCCTTTGGTATCTCCTTGCCATCTGCCCCAGTACTTCCACCCTTTTGTACTTCCCTCCAAATATCTCGAATATCTCCATCTCTCCCAGCAGCCCATCTCGGAGCTGAAGCATCTTTCACATTCAAGCCAGATTTGAGAGGATAGCCATGAGGCACTTCGGGAGATCTATAGACTGCAGACTCGCCTCTGTTCCGGACAGGACTTGCCGTTGCTTGTCGAGCGAGTAAGAGTGGATGAGTGTCGGGCTCGTCTTGGAAGATGATCGGGTAGGCGAGGAACGCTACTATGACGAGAGCTAGGACCGTTGTGAGCAGAGACCATTCTGCGAGGACCTTGGCGACAGTCGCATCTAGCGACTCCAGTGCGTTGGCCATGATTTCGTCAAGTCGATCAAGACTAGCCCCAGCCTGTTGAAGGTGAGACGAGCTGCGCTGAACTATCGAACGAGGGACCAGGACCACATATGTGGCTCAAATAGACTTCACTTACGCCACTGTGGCTTGCAAGACGCGCTAGCTTTCATAGCAACCAGCCGCGCTTCATCTTCGTCGTCGTTGTAAACGTGCAAACTGTCTTCCACCAATGACTTGACGAACGACGACTACTAACTTACTAACCACAAGCAGGAGAAGGAGAGGAGAAGAGAAGATGTCGTCCACAGCACTGGCGACCACAGCGACATCAACAAATCGAATAATCGCCAAAGCACTTCCCATCCTCAATACAACACCGCGCAAAGCAGATGGACGGCCTTCAACACCACAGCCAAAGCGAGGAGAATGGACACACCCACGAACGGATGAAGTGATTCGCCGAAGAAACGCAACGAACTTCGACAGCAGTAATGTCCAAATTATCCTCTTTAGCTCAGGCCTGATTATCCTGTCGCTGTTCACGCCTAGTGTTCTCGATCACACGTATGTCCTTCCTATACCTCCCGCATCACTTCTCGCTAACACTGCATCTAGCATACCGACGACCTGGCTCGCAGCCTCCTACCCCTACCCGCGCTACGCAGTCTGGGCCTTTCAACTTCTCATGGCTCTCAACATACTGATCTCCTCCCTTCCGCTGATGAGGAAACCCGATCCGTGCGAAGATGTACCTCTTACGCCCCAACAGAGGAAGTTGCTTAGACTACCACCCATGACCCGACCCGCAACGCCGCAGGAGGAAGCGCAGTATGTCACGCCACCACGTTTCTCGAGGAGTGCCACACCGAACAGTCGGACGAGTAGCTTGAACGCTACGAGAGGAGGCTCTTCGCCACTATCTGGAAGGGGAACGCCGAGTGGGAGCTTCAGACTAAGTGGAGAATGGGGAAGTCCAGCGCAAGGAAATCAGTTGAGGAGGACGGAGAGTGGAAATTCGCTACTTGGTTCAGGAGGGAGGGAAAGTGGAGGTGAGAGGCGAAGACTGAGCTATACGGCGTTCAGCAACAGCAGCGGATTGGACATCAGTGGCTTTGAGTCGATCGGGAGGATTGAAACGCCGACGAAGGAGAAGAAGGCGAGTGTCGGATTGAACAATAAGTGGTTGTATGAGCGGGGAAGAGGCAGTCCGGGCAGCGGAAGAGGGTTGAAGAGCAGCTTACCGGCAGGGAGTATGTGGTGATCAAGTTCTCGAAGAGGTTTACTAGCAAAGCGCGGCGTTCATGGAGAGGTGGACTGGCGTGGTACGTTTATGATCGCAGAGAAAAGATACGCTGAACTCTTGTACAGTAACGAGGAAAGGCCACGATACCCAGCAGCGATGTAGCATTACGAACGATCGACTTCTTCTCTGATCACTCTCAATCATAAATTCAGGCAGTGATCCGCGAAGAGAATGCCTTGATATCTTCCAAATATGCGAAAACAGCAAAAGGAACGGCAAAAAAGTCACCTGGTGCGGTCAAAGCCGAAGACGAAAGCAAAACAATCGCCCTGCTTCGACACGCGCAATGCGAACCCCGACAGCCCGTACGAGCTTCTCGTTCCGGAGTTGGATTATGCTCACTGATCAAGCATTAGCTATGCTAACGACTTACTGACTGTGCTGCCACTAAGCCATAGACGACCATTGAGAGGAGGCGAATGCTGGAGACATATCAACATCCATCTGGGCCGATGATCCTCATGCAAAAGAGCACGCAATGACTGCGCATTTTGGCAAAGGAAGCAAAAGAGCAAAACAATCGCCTGGGCTCGAACACCGTGACGACACTTGGTCTCCTGACGAGCTTCTCGTCTTGGAGAAGGAGTGCATCCACTGATCAAGCATTAGCTATGCTGACGACTTACTGACCATACCGCTAGACCATAGACGATTGTTGAGAGGAGGTGATTGCTGGGACCATATAACCCTTGGTCTCTACGAAATGCCTTGGTCAAAAGAGCACGGCAAGATAGAAGGCATGGCAAAAGAGAAAAGAAAAGAGCAAAACACTCGTCTCTTCAGGTGCATTGGCGCCACGATTCGACCTGTGCAGGTCAAGATGGCCTAGGCGGTTCGAGAGGCATGTTCCATGTTCAGGCACAGTCATAGACTGCGACTTACTGGTCTTGCCACTAGACCAATGACAACTATTGGGAGAAGAGGATTGTTGGATGTATATCAATCCTCACTATCCGCAGTTAGGAGAATGCGAAAGAGTGAGATGGCAAAGGCCGAGCAGAAGAGCAAAACAATCGCCACTTGGTGTGAGTCGCACTTAGGATATCGCCGATTACAGGTCACTTTGGCCTCTTGATATCGGATCTGTATCCTCTGTATGTCAAACATCAGCTATGCCGGCGAATTACTGACCATTCCACTGGACCAATGACGACTAATAAAGAGCATGGTTTATAAGGAGTATATGTACCTCAACTGCGGAAGCTAACACTGCAGCAGTTCGGAGCATAAGCAAAAGGAGGCACCAAAGAGATAAAACAATTGCACATTGGCACCGAGTGTCGCAGATGACTACGAGGAACAATACAGACTATGACAGCCTGGGAAGCCTGCAAGCCATCACTGCTCAACGATCAAGCATCAGCTACGCTGACGACTTACTGATCATTCCACTAGACCAAGGTCGACCATTGAGAGACTTTTTCTACACACTGTATGTGTATCTCAACTGCCTGGACTGCTGCGATGCCAAAAGGTCAGATCCGAGAGCAAAACAATCGGTCTCTCTCTTATGGATTACATGGCCAGACCAGGTCTATCAGACGAAGATATGTCCGAGAACTTCGCAGCTTTCGCTTGAGCGACTAGCATCAGCATACGCCAACGACTTGATGGTCATTCCACTAGACCAGTGACGACTGTTGAAGAAAGCATTAGCTGAAGTCGTATATCAAGGCTGCATCATGCGCGTTCATGTCGAGCAAAAGCAAAAGAAACAGGAGCAAAACAATCGCCTACCATCCTAGGGACACAACTTACAACGACCCTGGAGAGGTCTGCTACAGGCCTTAGCGTGAAGGTGATGTGTTTGTGAGTGATCAAACATTAGCTAGGCCAACGATTTACTGACTATTCCACTAGACCAAGACGACCGATGAAGGACATGTTCTACAAGATGTGTATGTACCTCCAGTTGACGCGGACTGACTGAATGACAAGTGGGCGGCACAGATCGGCCATACCACAGTCCGTCGCTACTCAGTTCGGTAATCTTTATGCTTGTTACTCAGCTTCCACGAAGTTACATATACGTAAGCTCCATGCCACCAGCACCTCTCACAAGCAATTCGACAACCGCGATGCCTACAATCCGCATCCTGATCTTCACCCGTCGCCTTCCCTCCCTCACTCCCCAAGAATACCGCGACCACTACGAAAACACCCACGTACCTCTCTTGAAGCAAATATCAATATCCTCCGATGGATCAAGCACTTTCCCAATCTCGCATACCCGCAACTACATCCCCCGAGATGCGTCCAATCAAGCTACCCTTCTCATGGGCCAAGGAGACCTCGACTTTGACTGTATAACTGAAGCTGTCTACGCTGATGAACAGCATCTAGAGAGACATATGATGACTATCGCGGATCCTGAGAAGGTCAGACTGAGAGAGACTGATGAGGAGAAGTTCTTGGAGAAGGCGAGTGTGAGGATTTTGAGAGTGGAAAGTGAAGGTGATGTGTAGTTCGAGGGAGATGCTTCTGTCGATGGCAAAGAATAGCAGCAAACATGATAGAAGCTGTTATGTATCAGCACGGCTCCTTCTCAGTTCAACGTCTAAGCTTACATTACATTTACACCTATAGCAAATTACCAAAATTCAAGACCATATACTTTAGAGATTCAGTCGAGCTATACCTACCAAAGCCATATGGCGCGCCCTCAATCAAACCTCGAACAAGCTCTAGCGGCGCTCAATCGCCTTCTGAGGCGTGTAGCTGCATCTATCCGCTTCTCAATCTAGCCTCACCGACCTTAATCTCGAGACAGCAGAGACATTCTCGCTCAGCTTACACCTATACCAAATACCCAGGATCCAAGAACATATACTCACTTCCCATCTTCTATACCCACCGAAGCAAGAGGTGCGCGCCACCGTTCTCGACCTGGTAGAGGACGACTGGTCCGCCATCACATCTGGCTGGACAGCGCTCTAGCGCTCAACCACATGGTGAAGACATGGGCACTCGCAATGACATAGACTCCGCCAGAGAGATCGACGACCTCGGGTACCATTTGTTCGAACTCGGACCTCCCTCTCCCAGCGTTCCCAGACTGATTCTGTCTCCAACTTCCAGGCCAGTCCACTCTTGACTCGAGCGTCCTCAGCCTCTGCCGGAGATGGATGCTGAGAAGGTGCTCAAAGTTCTCAGGTGGAAGGTGGTGCGCAAGCGGCTGTATTTGAAGCCAGAGTTGAAAGAGCTTCTCGCGGAGACATTTGAGAAAGGTTGCAAGCATGCAGGTAGTGTCTCTGTCCACGGTCAGTGACCATGGCGCTCAGATCGCAGAGCGGGCGAGAGAGAGGTCAGCAGGCGTTAGATGCCAACTGTGATTGTAAGCACATTTCAACAGACATCAGGAACTTCGAGTTGGAGCCCAGAAGAAGACCTCGAAGCCTTAGGTATACTCTTGACATGTGCAAAGCTTACAGAGAGAGAAGTGCTGGTGTCGACGGGACCCGAGTAGGAAGGTTGTAGTTCGTGAGCGGAAATATGGGTGTGTAGTTTCAGCTTCTTCATTTTACCCACTCCACGTAGGTTCCTGATAGCTATGTTGTTTGTGCTCTGAATGCAATGGCTCTTTTCTTGTAGTCCATCTCTATATCATCCATCCCAGCTTTTTCATCATCGTTCATGACTGCGTGAAATGTGAATTGCAAAACATCTATTTCTCGTAGATCCAGTCGTGGCTAGCCTGCTTCCAGGTCTGAATCTCCTCTGGCTTGAACCACAGAGCGATTTCCTTCTGGGCGGACTCGACGGCATCGGAACCGTGGCAGACGTTTCGGCCGACGTCCTAGAACAGAAACAAGAAGTGTTAGAAGAAAAGCAATTAGATGAGGAGGGATGGGCTGGAAGAGGAGAGAGAGAACTTACAATAGCGTAGTCACCACGAATGGTACCTGGGCTCGAAGCAGCTGGGTTGGTGGCACCGAGGAGGACACGGCCAGTCTTGACGGCATCACGACCTTCCCAGACCATGGCGCAGATTGGACCGGAACCCATGTCTATTGTCGCACATTGTCAGCACTTCCCTCCAAACTATGCCTTGAGTATGGGACTTCTCTTACAGGTAACCAAACCCTTGAAGAAAGGCTTGGATGAGAGATCCTCGTAGTGCTTCTCGAGGTGCTCCTTTGATGGGGAGACGAGCTTGATGGCAGCGAGCTTGAAGCCACGCTTCTCGAATCGGGAGATGATGTCGCCGACGAGTCCGCGCTGGACTCCGTCGGGCTTGATGGCGATGAAGCTATCTCATGTTAGTATTGGAGGGAGATAGGATGCTTGCAAGCATGAGCATTCAGTGGCAGGCTCGCGGCATGTATTCAAACGTCGATAATCATCTCCGAGTGCCATCCCAAAGTCTCAAGGCTGTGTCTGGACACGCAATGCCTCAAATGCCTCTAAAGGACAGAGATGCTTCTAGGACTTCCACCATTCGACTGCTTGCCACGAGACTGCCAGCTTGAGGATTGATGTGCTGAGGAGGACATAACGTACGTTTGCTCGTTTGCAGACATTTTGGCGGATTTCAGAACTGTGGTAAGGTGTGATCTGGTTTTGGGATTGAGATGTTGGAAGATTGGAGGTGGATTCTCAGACATAGCTCGAAATCTTTCACCGCCGCACTAGTGTGACTTTGGTGGGCTGGAAGGGCTGAGACGCAGGGGAGACAGTTGAGGTGAGAGAAGTCGTGGGATGGTATCAGATTCGAGATGGTTTGAGAATGGCTGATGGCGAGGTTGAGAAGTGGCAGATCTCGACTTGTAACAGTATACGAGTTGACGTAGGAGGTACTATTCACTTGTAGCACAGTCCTTCCTTCCTCTGTAACATGGTATAAGATCACGACTTCCGCTTTCAATGCTTCGAATGCTGGGAAGAAGGAATTATGTTTCTCCTCACGCCGAGAAAGAAAGAACTCTTGGACGTGTCGACGAGGCTAGCTGTCCGATCTCACACTCCTGATCAATAGACACTCTTTTCCTACACTTTCTGTTGCTGTTCCAGGCGAACAACGGAGTGTAGATATCATGAAGGGCTTCCATGCCTCATGGCAGAGCTTTGTGCTGATTCTGTTAGCTGCATTTGCTTTCATCACGCCGGCCGGTAAGTTGTCTATATTTCAATGGCTTCAGCGCGTAGATCTAGTCTCACTGACACTTCCTAGTGGGAGTAAAGCACGAGAACTTCAAGACATGCGATCAATCAGGATTCTGTAAACGAAATCGATTATACGCCGATACAGCTCTCGCAACCTCGAAGTGGGAGGCTCCATACTCGCTAGATCGATCGACCATCAAATTCAATAATGGCATTCTGACTGGGACGGTATACAAGAAGCTAGCCAACAGTGAAGAGTCTGTCCGATTACCTGTCAAGATCTCCTTCTACGAATCTGGAGTTGCTCGCGTGACGGTCGACGAGGAGAGGCGTCAAAAGGGACAGATTGAGCTCCGACATGACAGCAAGATTCGCAAGGAGAGATATAATGAGGCCGAGCAATGGACAATTGTTGGTGGAACCACTCTCAGCTCAGGCGCTGCACTATCAAAGGACACAGAAAAGGGTACGACAAAGGTGGTCTACGGTCCTGCCAGCAAATTCGAAGCTATCATTCAGCACTCACCTTTCAGCATCGATTGGAGGCGTGAAGGCGAGACTCAGATCACTTTCAACGAGCGAGGTTTGATGAACGTGGAGCATTGGCGCAAGAAGATCGAGAAGAAGGAGCCAGAAAAGAAGGAGGGCGAGGAAGAGAGTGCTGAGAAGACTGATGATAAGAGTGGAGAGGATGAAAGTACGTGGTGGGACGAGTCTTTTGGTGGAAACACGGACACAAAGCCACGCGGTCCAGAAGCGGTGGCCCTGGATATCTCCTTCCCTGGCTACGACCACGTCTATGGACTGGCTGAGCACGCCAGTCCTCTGAACCTCAAGGAGACTCGAGGCGGAGATGGCAAATACTCAGAACCATACAGGCTGTACAACAGTGATGTGTTCGAGTATGAGATGGACAGCCCGATGACACTTTACGGATCCATTCCACTTCTGCAGGCTCACAAGAAGGATTCAACTGTTGGTGTGTTCTGGCTGAACGCTGCTGAGACCTGGGTAGATGTCACTAAGCGATCCAGCTTGGCTAACCACCTGAGAGTTGGTCTCGGATCGAACCCAATCACTGACAGCCACTTCATCAGCGAGTCTGGCCTCCTTGATGTCTTCGTCTTCCTCGGACCGACACCACAAGATGTGATTGGCAAGTACTCTGAGCTTACAGGCACAACGCAGCTGCCACAGCATTTCTCGATCGCATATCACCAGTGCCGCTGGAACTATGTCACTGACGAGGATGTCAAGGATGTTGACAAGAAGTTCGACAAGAACAACATTCCTTATGATGTGATCTGGCTGGATATCGAGTACACTGACGGCAAGAAGTACTTCACGTGGGACGCTCTTACGTTCAAGGATCCACTGGGCATGCAGAAGCAGCTTGACGAGCACGAGCGTAAGTTGGTGGCAATCATTGATCCGCACATCAAGAACGAGGGCAACTATCCAGTTGTTGAAGAGCTCAAGTCGAAGGATCTAGCCGTTCACAACAAGGACGACAAGATCTATGAAGGCTGGTGCTGGCCAGGTAGCAGTCATTGGGTCGACTGCTTCAACCCAGCTGCTCGCAAGTGGTGGGCGAACCTCTTCCAGTACAGCAAGTTCACAGGATCAGCCAAGAATTTGTTCCTCTGGAATGATATGAACGAGCCATCTGTCTTCAACGGACCCGAAACGACTATGCCAAAGGACAACATCCACCACGGCGGCTGGGAACACAGAGACCTGCACAATCTCAACGGCATGACCTTGATCAATGCTACATATGAAGGTCTTCTAGCTCGTGATAAGGAGGAGGCAAAGCACAATGTGCGACCTTTCGTATTGACACGATCCTTCTTCTCAGGCAGCCAGCGTCTTGGAGCCATGTGGACCGGCGACAATCAAGCCGAATGGTCTCACCTCGAAGCCTCAATCCCTATGGTTCTCAGCATGGGCATCAGCGGCTTCCCGTTCGCAGGTGCAGATGTCGGCGGATTTTTTGGCAACCCGGAGAAAGATCTCTTGACGCGCTGGTACCAAGCAGGCATCTGGTATCCATTCTTCCGTGGCCATGCACATATCGACACTCGTCGACGAGAGCCATATCTGGTAGGCGAGCCTTACAAAGATCTCATCACTCAAGCTCTGCGTCTTCGCTACAGTCTTCTTCCAGCTTGGTACACAGCTTTCCATGAAGCTCACATTTCCGGAGCGCCAATCGTCCGACCGAACTACTACGTCTTCCCAGGTGACGAGAAGGGGTTTGCAATAGATGATCAACTCTACCTTGGCAACACAGGTCTGCTCGCGAAACCTGTCACGAAGGCCGACCAACCAGGTACACCGATCTACCTCGCAGACAAAGAAAAGTACTACGACTACTTTGACTACTGGACTTATCAAGGTCCAGGCGAAGTAGTCGTCTCCTCCCCACTAGAGACAATCCCACTCCTAATGCAAGGAGGCAAGATCTTCCCTCGTCGCGATCGTCCTCGAAGGAGTTCTGGCCTCATGAAGTACGATCCTCTGACTCTCGTCGTCGTGATTGGAGCATCTGGCGATGCGGAGGGTACGTTGTACCTCGACGATGGCGAATCTTTCGATTACCAGGACGGTGCCTTTATTCATCGCAAATTCCATTACGATGGCTATACACAAAAGCTCTCGTCCGAGGATCCCAACCTCGCCACGTCGACCAGCAAAGCTGCGAAGGCTTACTTTAAGACTATGGAGAAAGTCCGAGTGGAGAAGATCATCTTTGTTGGTGCGCCTGAGTCTTGGAAAGGTAAGACGCAGGTTGAGGTTTCGGAGACTACAGCTGAGGGTAAGAGTGAGCCTGTGAGGACTGCTGAGGTTGAGTACCACGAGAAGGATGATGGCAAGGCTGCTTGGGCTGTTATTAGAGACCCTAAGGTTAGGATACAGAGTGGGTGGAAGATCGCTTTTGGCGGTGGTCAAGAAGGGGAGGCGAAGAGGACGGAATTGTGATGATCATCATCATAGAGTGATGCTTGTAGAAAAGACACAAGATGAATGAAAGACTATTGACTAGAGGCCCCCCTCCTGGCATACAGCACACGCATACGAAACGACGTACCAGGACCCCCAGTATGCTCCAGACGACCAGAGAGCTACTGGCCAGCTGGCGGACATCATGAAGACAAATCGTAAACCAGCAACCTTGGCCTCTCTGGGTATTTCGCAGCTTCTCCGCCATTACGCGTCCAGATCGACTAGCAATGCTGTGGAAGGGGAAGAATCAGAGATCACCTGAATCTGTTGCATCTCTGGTCACCGTTCCCGACCACTCAGCTGAACAACTTGGCATCTAAGTCCGGCCGTTCATGGAGGAGAAAGTTTGCACTCTCTACCGACCAGTTCTTTCCATGATACTGACTTACTTGCGTACGATGCAACAAACCAGCCGAGACACCTTTCTGAGAGAGCAGAGGGCTGTTCATATCCTGAGCATGAGGGGAGAGCCTAGCGGGCTCTTGTCACCTTCTACAGACAATTTCGCAGAAAGCAAAGACAGCTAGTCTCTCAGCCTCGATCTACCTCGACTCCAGCTTTGCGATGCTCACGCTCTTGGATCTACGATCTCGAGATTACCACTGCTGCCCTCTCCGCCGTCGCACGCCCTACCAAGACACCTAGCTCGCAATTGGATCAATATGCCTGTAGAGGACAGCATTTAGAGACATCTCCGGGGATCCTGCTGCCATCTCCTCTATCAGGCCTTTACTAGGCTGCGTAGCTCAACACCAGGGCGGCCTGCCAGGAAGCTAGTAGGATCGGAGACATTCCGAAGTCCTGCTGCCAAGCTGGCAGAGCAGCAGGAGCAATATGGAGCCATGTATCAATCGTGCTCTTGAGTCGCGCGTTCAGAGCCATGCTCTCGTACTCCATCAGCAGGTGCCCATTTGTTCCTACCAGTACACGCTCCCCATACGTTGCATACCATCTCTGGAGTATGATGATCAGGTCCTCTGCTCTCCGGGCATCACTCGAAGAAAGATTTGGGACTATGTCAAGAGTTGGTGACTGAAATGTAGTGGGATGTGGGTACCTGACTTTCCACGAGGGATATACTCGCTGGCATCGAGAGCACAGTGTGTTACGCGTTGTAGCAGAACCGTGTATCGGTTCTCGATCCGGAGTTGCTTGCAATTGATGTCCAGCTCCCAGAGGCTAGTAATCAGAAGATTGAGTCTCGCATGGTCGAGAGCACCTTGGACATGTGCCATGGGAAACCGCGCCAATTGTCGAATCCAGTCCTTGAGGGCATCACATTGGACATCCTTGTCGACGGTACCAGGCTTGAGCATGGCGCGCTCAACATGGGACATGTGCTCAATCGCTAGACACCATCGGGCTCGATCTTGCAGGATAGTGTCCACTTCGCGCGTCCTCTCGCCATTTCCCTCGAACATCGACATCGCAAGCTTGGCTCCAAAGGCCTCGTCAATGTCTTCAACCATTACGGTACATTAAGCACGACCACCCATGTCCAGACCTTGCGCCTCCAGCTCTTTCACGTCTCGAAGGAACCATCTGAACTTGTTCTGCTCCGATGGCAAGTGCACCTCCTGAGGGCCGTGTGCATTGATGTCAGCGCCTTCGCGGAGACGACACATCGGATCGGCATCGAGAATAACGCGAAGGCTTGGACCAGTTGTGATCTCTCTCGATTCTGGGTTGGCGTTTTCGAAACATGTCCAGAGCTTCAGCACCCATGTTTGTACATCGACCACGATCATCGATGGCTTTCGCGCATACTGCGCCGAGCTTGCTATGTGCTTCGTTAGCATGCGCAAGTCATATCGGATCTCCAGAGGACACACTATCTTCCATCGTAGCTGCTCCGATCAAAACAAGCAGACCCGAGCTTATCCAGCTTAAGAGCGTATTGTCTACTGCGGACTTTATGCAGTAACATGCCTAGAAGTGGTCAGAGCCAGTCGGCATCTACGGAGGCTGTTTGTGGTTTACCTGTTGGTAGATCGTATTTATCTTCTTCTCTGGTGTCGCAGTGTTCGACAAGATTCTGTGTGTCACCACCAAGAATGCCTCACACCTCTGCCAGTCATTCTCGTCGAAGACTGGTAGCTCAGGAATGTCATTGTCGACGTGCTGATCTGTGTTGGTTGCCTCGAGGTCGTAGCCAGGAAGGCCGGCAACATCTGAATTTTGCATTGCGCTGTCCCACTCGGTCGACCCAGTTGAGGAGTGGCGAGGTATCGTGGGCCGAATGTCGATGTTTCTCTCTCGCCGGAGATGAAAAAGTCACAGTCTGCTCGCTGGTGTTCAGGTGGTGAGCGGCGCCTTGTGGCGTTGATGCGTTCGAGGTGGCGTAGGATTCTTATGCGTTCGAGGTGGCATAAGATTCTTGTTTGGATTCTCGGAATGATGAGGTGAGTGATATATCTGCTAAACGATGCCACAGTCACGATTAATGCGAACCCTTTTGTGGGTGTAGTGTTGTGCGCAGAAGTCGCAGGATTCGAAACATGGAGGCTGCAGATGTCTCTCGAAACCTCACTTCACTTCACTTCCCCGTCTGAATCGGGAAATATCGTCAATATTTGGCATATTTCTGGCATTTATTCGATAATTATCTGCGCAAGGCACGCTTGAGAATTGTGACGGTTCGTTACATATCGCGACGCTGCCTATATGCCATTTAATCATGGATTAATTGAATTGACTTGGCCTTATAGGTGCCCTCTGCAGATGTAACGGTTCGTTACATATCTCGACGCTGCCTATATGCCATTTGATCATGGATTAATTGAATTAATTTGGCCTTATAGGTGCCCTCTGCAGATGTAACAGTTCGTTACATATCGCGACGCTGCCTATATGCCATTTAATCATGGATTAATTGAATTGACTTGGCCTTATAGGTGCCCTCTGCAGATGTAACGGTTCGTTACATATCCCGAGCCCGACTATGCAGCATTCAATCATCAATCAATTGGTTTATTATTGTTATGCAGGTGCGGCGTGGCAATAATGAGTCTTGGTGAGCACGTCGCAGGCGAATTTGGTGAATAATCGCCGAACTTCACTTCCTACATCAACCCTCCCCACTTCTCACACACACGAAGTTGGCAACAACAACACCACCACCACAACACTTCCAGAAACGAAGCCTCCACTCAACTCGAAACGCACTGCACGATCTGCACCACCTCGACTTACACCAACCGCTCTGGAACTCGCGACTCGAACATCAAAGAGGACCTCAACGTCAGCACCTGAAGTTCGTCGCCGGCAAGACTCGCACTCACACCATTCGAGACTCTCACCACTGATACAGAACGCACATCCCACGCAGTCATCATGTCGAGAAGCAAAATCAAACTCCAAGCAGGTGCCAAAATGACACAACAGCCAATCAAGATCTGGGACGATGGCAGCCTCTCGTTGTATTCTCATCACGACGGAAATACGGGCCGCACACGCCAGCGAAAAGACATGCTAGGGCGCGACATAGCCGCCTACCTGGGCATGACGGGTCGAGGAGATGGACTTGCCGTCACAAACAGATCGGTGATCGCCTTGTTCTGGCACACGTCGAACTTTGATTTCCTTTCAAGGATGTTATTTCTGAAGACCAGCGGCGCCATGCCGGACATCCAAGAACTGCTTGTCAAACAGGCTCATGTGATGAAAGGCGATGAGGAATTCGACATTGGCGAGGACATGGATGATGCTGAGAAGAAATATCCGATCAAGAGAGGCAAGCAAGTCATCAAAGGCACCAAAACCACCAAGACCAAAGGCGAACCAAATGTCAACCTGGCACTGGCCCTGCTTTCACACTGGGTGAAAGGTCTCAACAATCGTAAAGACGATACAATCAGCCGAGAGTACCTTCTCGAACAATGGAACACCACCTTCCAAGATGCATCCTTGTACAGAGGAAAAGAGAAGGATTTCGAGGCCTGGAAAGCCTCCATGAACAACGCACCTGAGATCTTACCATCTGTAGATGTGTGGCCTAAGGGTCTGGAGCCAGCAGAATTAGATGAACATGACGAGTATGATCTGGAGCTATACAACCGCGGCTGGTGGCTTTTCACTTTCTTCAGTCAGCACATGGTGAAGTGGCGATTAGAGCGGGACGTGTGGAAAACAGATGGCAAAGGAAATGCGAAAATAGTCAACCTTGCTGAGACCAAAGCACCAACTTGGTGGACCAAGGCGCCTGATGTCAAGGCCATATTCGCGCGGATCCGACCTGAGAAGGAGCCAATTGAGGAGGAAGTACCGATCGGTCACATCGAACAGCCTATAGCGAACAGCGACACTCTGCTAGAGTCTTCACATGAGATCGTGGAAGACTTGCCGGCAGTGGCTCTGGAGACGAACCGAAAGTTGCAGGCACAGCCCCACGACGTGGACGTGCAAAAGATGGTCGAGGACGTGTTTCGGTCAATGAGCGAGGCAGACCAGAGCGCTTGAGGCGTTCCACAATTTGGCTGCTGGGTTTAATGCGCACAGATGGCATAGAATGGGACCCTTGAGATAGACTGGAGGGTGGTCTGAAGCAGGCCTATAGCAGGATGTAACCTCTGGCTCGGAAGACCCACTCCTCTGACTTTGGACTGTAGGTCATACACTATGGTTCGAGTCATTAGGTCCCCTCGATGAACCAGAGCCTCGACTCCGAACACAAATCATTCACGGCTACGCATTGAATTACATACACTCATTCACGGCAGCTCCACGTATTGGCATCATTCCATACCGCGCCAGAACGTGGTACTTATTGCCGTCTTGCGCTCTCTCTCTCATTATAGGGTCGATCAAATCTCACTAGCAGTACACACCACCTCGTCGACGAATACAGCATAATGCGTCTCAACCACATGCTCGCAGTGGCAGCAGCTATGCTTGCACCAACGCAGGCCCACATGTTCATATCATCACCGACGCCTATCGAAGGCACCAACTCGAAGTCACCTCTGGCGCCCGATGGATCTCAATTCCCTTGTCAAGGCGCCACCCTACCCACGACTGGTGGCCAGGTTATGCCCGCCGGCTCGACACAGAAACTTGCCTTCGATCTTGGTGGTGGCGACAACACAGCCGTACATGGCGGTGGCAGCTGTCAGCTCTCAATCACGTACGAGATAGACCCGGCCAAGCAGAAGAAACCATCGAGCTGGAAGGTCTTCTACTCAATCGAGGGAGGTTGTCCTACAGACGCTGCTGGCAATCTCCAGGACGGCCAAGTGGTGGACTGTCCCGCTAATAGCATAGATACTGCTTGCGTGAATGTGTTCCCCTTCGTCATTCCCAAAGGCGTCAAAGATGGTCATGCGATCATGGCTTGGACTTGGTTCAACACCATCGGCAATAGGGAGATATTCATGAACTGCATGAATGTCAACTTCACTGGCGGCGATGGCTCGGAAGTCGAAAGCTTTCCAGAACTCTTCGTGGCCAATCAAGCAGGAATTGGCACTTGTCCAACCACAGAAGAGCTCAACGTCAAGTTTCCTGCTCCTGGAAAGTACATCACGACAAAGACCGAAGGCAACCCATATCCACTCGCGGTGCCAACAGGAGATGGATGCAGCTCGGCTGGAGCATTTACAGCTCTTTCTGCAAGTGTCACACTTCCTGCGACATATGGCCAGTCATCGAGCACTTCGCAAGCTCTCACCATAACAAGCATGACGACAGTTACTCTACTCATGTCCAGTCCTCGTGCAACATTGAGCTCTTCAATTCCCGCCGTATTGTCAAGCTCAGTGCCATCATTGCCATCTGCCACTTCCGGGTCCTGCGTGAACGGAGAAGTACAGTGCTCCACTCCAGGAGATTTGGTATGTCTCGATGCAACCCACTTTGGCATTCGCGACATGGACAAGTGTGCAGTATCGCAACATGTGGCACCTGGCACGATGTGCTCGGATGGGACGATCGTCAAGGAGAAGTCAAGGCGTGGGCTATTGCCGATGCTGGATATCGCATGGAACTAGACACTTCCATAGGTGCCTTCTCGTCAGAAGGCGAGCTCATGAACCATCGTCTAGGCGCGCATACTCTGTCGAGGTAATGTGGGATCGAAGGCGAGGATAAGCCAAACTTCACATTCGAGGAGTGTACAGAAGTAGTCTTACATAGTAACACAAGTCCACACAAAGCAGTTACTCCTCCCAATGTAATGCAACCTTTTCAGTAAGCATCAAGTATCTACCTGGCGCACATGATCGTTCCAAGTCCACCTTCGCAGGCACCAAGACCAGCATCTTGAGCATCCTACCTCGGGTCAGCTTTCTCCATTCCAGACGAATATGCTATCGAAGCCAGCTTACCTCCTTGTGATTGGTGAACACACCGCCCTTGCTAGCAGCGCAGCAGAAAGTGTCTAGTGGTGAATATGTTAGCCTCGAGACTTCATCGTAGCTCGTCTGAAACATGTAACTTACAGACTCCAGAGGTCTTCTCACAGCCTCCGTTGCCAGTCCAGCCACGGTTGCACCATGGGCGAGGAGACTGTGCAACAGCAACGGTGCTGATGGCAGCGATGATGGCTACGATGGAGAAATGCATCTTGATGTATTGGATGTGTTTGACCTTGTTTGTTGGAGTGATGTTTGGATGGTAGCGACTTTACTGCAGCCTCGATGTTGTTCTTGTATGCATGTGCTCTGCCTCTCGTGCATCAGTACATCGACACTGTTGACTATCTTCCGCGTGCGGTCGGTGTGGCTTCAAAGTGCCGCTCATCTTGGGTAATCACCGTCGTGGTATGCATCTGTTTGTTCGACGGTCTCTAGATCCTTCTACCGTTGACGAGACCTAGCACTTCATGGCAATCCCGTGGAATGGCGATGACTATTGCGCACCGTCTGGTTCGGCTTGTGCTGGGAGGAGTGCCCGTGCACACGTTGAGCCCTCGCTGAGTCGCTGTGAGCAATTAGGCACAGCAAAGCTAGACCAATTGATGGCCTGATGCAATGTCTCATGGCTATGGCAGTCTACATCTTCGGTGCCGCAGACTCTGCTTGGCTATCGTAAATAGCAACGCTGGCCTCATATCTGCCTGCCTACACTTCCAGTAGCGGTGAGCTTATGGTCTGAAGGCGGTCTGCGTCTCTGCAAAAGGTCGTGACAGGATCTGGCGCCACTCTCGTCGATCACCAGTCTTCACATCACCGCTGCCTCGCCGCCTTGGCCTCAGTGCCACTTGTGCGGAAGTCTTGCACCAGCGTGCGTGGTTTTATGACCCTACTGATACCGTATGCCTGTGTAATCGTGCGTGCGCCCTAGTCAATCGTGGTTTAGGAGTCAATGAAAGCACCGAAAGTTCATTCTAGACTGCTTGTCGACACTTTGCCTAGAGGATATGTTCAGCTAGCCGTAGGTCTAGGAGGCTTCCAATTCGATATTGCAAGTCAGTACATGCGCCAGTCCAGCTCAGGTATGTGCTAACACTACTTGACTGCCGTGGCCGTGCCTTACGTTACTCCGCAGCTCCACGATGAGTGCATACGTTCCATACTAGTTCCACAAGCTCGTGTCCAAGGCTGCTAGGCATCAGAGATGAGAACCTATAGAATGTTTGTGACGGACCAAATGTCCCACCTGATGGTTATACCAACCGCTAGTAGTTCGAACAAGCAATCAAGAGCGAGGGCCGTGCACGCTCTCAAAGCGATCGTCAATCTAGCCGACCTTATGCCGCCATTCAGCAGCGTGTGAGGTAATCCAGCCTTACGTGCTTAGTGATCAGTACCCCAATCACCAATGCAGGCGCTGGCCTTGCGACAAATCAAAGTCTCTGGGACGGCTATCTGTCTCTCCACGGCACGAACCATGTCTGGTTAATGTCTTGCTTCGTCTTGGCTCGGTCAGGCATATCGCATTCCGCGGTTGTCATCTCGCACATCGATATGATAGGCACAGGGCGTGTGTTAAGGTACAGTCACCTCCCACAGCCGTTCGTTAGACCACCCGCAGCCTGTCTATTACCTGAACAGGATAATTTGGCGAGCGAGATCCTAGAAATCGTGCTATCGAACCCTGCGACCATCGCCAGAGTGGAGGCTTTGCACCTTGCAAGCGGTGAAATAGAGGTGTTTCGCTATTTTGAGCCTAGAGTCGATCGAAAAGCACGTCGTCCTATACGCTGGATGCGGCGCTAATGAACGGCTGTGGGAGGTGACTGTAGCATCACTATGCATACGGCTCCAGCGAGCTCGACTTGTGCACAAACGGGTATCGCTAAAGTCCGTAGCACCCTGACAGGCATATTGGCGGAGAATAGCCCTTTGCCGGGGTCGCAAGTTCAACATGGCAATCAATCGCGAAGATTTTATCGGATAGGAACATCTGCCCGCCTGTGCTCAGATCAACCTCTCCAGACGACTCGAGCTTAGTCAATTCAAACGGGCTCCTGTACTCTCACTCTCCTAGATTTCGCGACCAGAATGAACACCATCACCTTGCCGGAATCCTTCGCCACATGCGTCCTATCAGGCAGTATTTCTGAAAGTGCGCAGAGTGTCCAGCATTGCGAGAGACTTGTGTGTACATTGCTCGTCCAGTATTTCGACCCGCCAAAAAAGCCGAGATGTACCTGCTAGAAGCCGGGCACAAAGCCTTCAGAAGATCGAGAGGTCCTGTGATCATCCTGGGTCTCGGAACAGATGCTGTGGAGAAGTAGAAGGCCAGCGCGAGCTCATTACAAAGAAGTGGTGCGGCCACCCACTCCAGCACAATCTCCCACCACATGTCGAACAAGTGAAACCAGCGCAGAACGGCCACTCTGACATGAAGGCATCGGACTCCATCACGCACCGAAGAACTCTGTCGCAATGTTCCAAGCCTCCTCTTCAACGCTCATCTTCTCTTCATCTTCCAGCTGCGACTCGTCTTCCTCGCTCACCACGGCCAGCACTTGTATTGTGTCCAACTCTCCTTCTTCGCGTACCTGCTCTTGCTCTTCTTCCTTCGTAGTCTCCTGAGGACTCTTATATCCGCACAACGCCATCGCCACGACAAGAACAAATACCATCACCAGGACCGCCACTCCACGATCTCGGTATGCAGCACGAAACATCCTGGTAATCTCGAGATCAAAGAACCACATGGAAAAGGCCAGGAGCAATAGTACAGCAGTGCTGATGTCGCGATAGATGGGGATGTATGTCGGCATGGAGGCGCTTTGCTTGTGCTTTGTCCGCAGCTGTGAGTAGAAGGTAAGAGAAGAGCAGCCAATGTCATCGAGCGAAACATGCTCTTCAGGTCGAAGAGACTGCATCTGCTGTCTCAGACAAGAGTCTCTGATACTTCACTGCACCATCTGCGACTCCAGTGACATGGCGAAGACCGATCTGCGGAGGACAATAGCATACTTTCCGTGGAAGACCTCCACGCCAACTCGTTTGAATCAGTTGCGCTGGCTGTGCGTGAGTACGCTTTGGAGACACAAATGACACAAAGCCATTGGCTTGTCACTAAAACGTTGAAGTACAGCAAAAAGCTATTGCTCGTGCCCACCTAGCCATTCGAGTGATCGGTTGTCGTGAACATATCTTGGGCGGTTCTCGGTGTTATCATTATGGCTGAGACCTCATGATCTGCGAAGGGAGACACTCATGTCGAGACTCTCCTCATAGCAGAAGCCACTTCCAGCAGACGCCTCGAGCTCTTTGCAGAGTCATAGCCAGAACAGACAGCGTGCTTCACGCCTGCAGCTCTTCCGGTCGGACGACATAGGATAACTTAGCGAACATGTTGGCTTTCGTCATCGTCTTGAATTGCTCTTCTCGCTGCGCGAGTTGCATCGTTGCTTCGCGGTTCCATGTCCGAAAGGCGTCTCGATGGTTTTGTTCCGCTTCTGCTCGTAATCGCGGACGCGTTCTGCAAATTATGGTGCCTCACTCTTTGACCTCGCACTCGTATCGATGACGATAACCGGTGCGGACGCGTTGATGATCATAGTGTTCTGGAAGTCAACATTGCAGAGAACTTACAAGAAGTGAGGTCCATTCTTGGCGTGCAAAAAGGATGGGATTCCTTGTCACTTTCGAAGCTTCCTTCACGCTCTCTTTACATACGTCCGTAACGTGGCTTTAGATGCACACATCGAGAAACTGTTGCTGCACGATTCAAAGGGGCATTGCGACTTCAAGATGTTATGAACTTGAAAGGCGCCCGAGAACATGGCATGAGTCGCATAACTGCATACAGGACCTTCGAGTTCAACTTCCCTGTACACGCCCGCATACAGGCGCGTGTCACAAAGTACTGACATCAAAATAGTTCTTGGTTCTAGTGTTCAACCCAAGCCTTCGCGCTTTTCGACATCGAGGTCTATCATCCTAGCATATCAAGAACCAAATTACCTCCATCTTCAAGCTTGAACCCAATAGCTGGATCGAAGTTTACAATTCGAAACATCACGAGCCCAATGGATCAGAGTCACGCACTTCATGGGGAAATGACTCCGTGCCGACTGACGGAGCGTTGGCATCTGCTTGTACGCATTCGTCTCATTTGCGTCACAGTGTCGCCCAGATTAGTGCATACAGGTGCTCGCTAGAAAGCTTCACTCGACCGACAGCGTCATTTGGTTGACGATACTATGTGGCACATACGGCCGAAGTGCGATTTAAACTTCAGTATGCTATAGTTCTACTCGATACAAAGGGCGCATCGAAACCTCGCTACCTACTCACCTCGTTGAAGTTGCTTAGCGCTAATAGGGACCTCTCCAGCAAGAAACCACAATCTTTGGTGGCCCCTTGCCCATTTCGACTGGTATAAGATGGTCTCCACCAAGGTCAATCTCGCCACCCTCTTCGCTCTGGCACTTTTGACTCTTATCACTCATGCCAGACCAGTCGATCCGCCCCAGCTCGACCAGATTTCCGATCCGAATTATGTCGAAACCTCCCTAGCAGACAATGCTCCAACAACTCAAGATGCCGGGGTACAACCAGACGAGGCGCAACCAGACAAAGCCATCGGCTATCCAGCTTTGGGCAAGAATGGAATACCCTGCTCGCAGAAAGGTGGTTCGAAGGTGAATTGCGTGCCAGGCGGAGGAGGAGTCACTGGGAGTCCAGCGAACAAGTATACCCGACCGTGTGGATCAAACCAAAAGTGCGAGAGGCATGGCAAGCAGGCTGAGGGTGGTGGCAAGAGAAGTGCAGAACCCTATCTTCACTGGAGTAGCAAGAGAGATCTACACTACGGAGCTTGGACGGCAGAGGTCAGTGTCTGATCTCTACAGTATGTTACTCTAATGTCACTGACTCTCATTGATAGTGAGAGTCGTAGACATCGAGTCGAGGTAGTGTCCGAAGTTGAAGTGTTAGAATATTGCATATAGCGACATCTGCGCCTTCTATTCTGGGGTAATGTGCATGCTTAGCCTAATAACAATTTATCTAATGTGTTTATCCGCAGACCATACTCGACCCACGATATATGTCTTCTTGATATGATTCGAAACAAGTACGCTCTGTTGATGCTTCCGTCTCTATAATCTCACATCGACACACTATGGGAAGAATCGAATAGCAGCTTTCTGAATCTTTCGCTCATTGAAGAGTCGGTACGCCTCCGGTGCCTCGTCAATGGACACAATCTTATCGAAAACAAAGCTCGGCTTGGCTCGACCACTTTGCACAAGTGCCAGCAATTGAGGCTCGACACCAAAATTGACAACGCCACCTCTGATGGACACACTCTTTAAAAACCAGGTAGCAACATCAAACTTGATGTGTCCGCGATCAAGCGAGATGAGTGGCTGACCTTTGTCAGGATTCGCCGCCCAGTAGACGCCAGTGACTGCAATGCCGCCTCCAGCAGCAACTAGCGCAATAGCGTCGTTGATAACAAAGGACTCGTCTGGCTCTCCTTGCACGTTGACACATTCGAAGCCGATGCAGTCACAGATTCGCTTGACTCCAGTCGGCTCAAGCTTCATGATCTGTTCCGATGGCAAACCCTTGCTGAGGTCGATAGGAATGGCACCAATCTCTTTCGCCTTAGCAAGACGAGAAGCGACTCTGTCAATGGAGTAGACCTTGCTCGCTCCGCGTAAGAGCGCAGAATAGGCTGCAAGGAGGCCCATTGGACCAGCGCCATACACGGCCACGACATCCCCTGCTTCGAACCCACTCTGAGTCACAGACCACCATCCAGTAGCAAAGATATCCGAAAGAAGAATGTAATCAAGCTCATTGTCGAATCCTGGTGGAATGTGTCTTAGAACGCCGCTGTCCGGTGCAAGAGCATACTCGGCTTTGTATATGGTCAGAATGGCCAAGTGACTGAAGAGTGGCCAAGGGAACACAGAGACTTACCTTGCAATCCACCAACATCAGGCCCGAAAATATCACCTCCGCCATAGAATACTTCGGTCTCGTTGGCACCCGGATCAAGTCCTTCGCCACCGAGAACAATGACACGATCGCCTGGCTTATAGTCTGTTACGTCCTTGCCAACTTCAGCAACAACGCCTACAGCTTCGTGTCCCATGGTGTAGAACATCCTTCGCGCCAAAGATGCCATGGTATGTATGCAGGTCCGTGCCGCAGACTGTTCATTTAGTCAGTATGCTATCGATGATGGCTAAGTCAGCATTCTTACTCGCAGCCGTTGTAATGCGGATCAAAAGCTGAGCGTCCTTCGTGATTCTTGGCTTGGGGATATGTCTGACGACCATCTCGCCAACATGTCCCTCCCATCGTACGGCTTTCATCATCTCACGGCGAGGCTGGTAGGTCTCCATATCGAGGTCCTGGGAGCTTTGCGGAGGCATTGTATGACCGTTCATCTTGCTCTTAGGAAGTGCAAAGTCTGGTGAGACAGGAGAGGGTCTGATAGGAAGAATTGGGTGTGGCATCGTCGCTGTGAGGAAATTGAGCAGTTCGCGGAATGGTGTCTGACTCTGCCCACGAGCCTCTCTTTATACCTGAGCTGATAGTGCTGTGCAGAGAGCCATGTGTCGTTCGAGCAGACTAGGCTGGTAGTCAGAGTCGCTGCCGCAGACATCAACATCCTGAAAGTATGAGCCACCTGATTGAAGACGGAGTTAGCTGAAATTGAACAGCTCGTGGCCACCACCTGCCATGACTGGCATAGTGAGTCCGTGAAGTCTTCTATTTTAGCCAGCTGAGAGAGGCCTCCTCGCAATCTCAACAATTAGAGTGTCCTTAGCACGACTGTGTGCATCCATTCACCTGGCGAGGAAGCAGATGAGTAGTTGTTCATCGAGGTTAGGTTTGCTTACGTAGTCATAGTGCTGACTCTAAGCGATATGCGGCAGGAACCGTGTGGTTGCAGTCGGCGATGCGGCCGCTGAACTACACAATCGTATATGAGAGCTTCGTCTTGTCAGAACGATGCGCCACCAACGAGTGACAATGGGGTGGTGTTTGTGGAAGAGGCGAGTGCTGAACGCGAGCAGGATTGGAAGTATTTGCTAATATGCGTTCCTCGACGCCACTCGGTAGCATGAGAGTAAGGTCATGCCGTCCTGGTCGTCGGCAAGAGGTCTTGCCAAGTAGACTGCTGTACTCTGAGAGATCGAGACTAGTCGCTCGGTGTTCTGCTCCGTTCGCTTCGCTTGCTGCATTATCATTTACGGTGCCAGGTCCAGGTGTCTTGACAGCTATTCTCCCAACGCGTGCATTCGCTCAGCGCCTCAAATGCGTTCTGCGCGTCGTGAAGCAGCGATGCGTATTTCAGCACAGGCCTCGAGGATACTGATGCGTGCAGACGCGTGCGGACGTCTTGATGTTATGTTGTGTTGTGAAACCCAATGGCAGAGAAGTGATGTTGATACTTGGCGTGCAAAAAGAGTGGGATGTCCCTTCCTCTTGCTTTGACTACCTGACGCCGACTTCACCCTTGTCTTCTTGCACAATTTGGACACATCTACATCAACCCCTCCTCAAGTTCCATCGTACTGCTGTCTTCAAGGCTCTTCCAGGACGGACGGACATATGTCTGCATATGTATTCCATGAATCAGTCTGCCCTACTTGCTTGAAGAGTGCCACGAGACGATCCGGCACTAAGCACACCTGAGATGCGTGGCCAAGATTCATTCTGCGAGGCCTGATCTCGACCAAGTGCCCGCGTCGTGACCTGGTAGATCTGCTGATTTCTAGGTCAGGAATGGACCCGTCCGAAGTCATCGGCTCGTCGAGGGAGACCATCGCAAGCTTGGCAATACGCGTCTTCAATGCAAGACTACAGGCACAAACCAGATGGTAGGACTAAGTGCAGGATACAAGACTTCAGATAGGAGAACTTAGGGCGCAAGGTGAGGGCCAGGGCAATGAAGTCCATCTCTTGGAGGCGCACAACGCGCTGTACCACGTGCCCCCAACAGATCCGCGAGCTCGCGCCGAATGCGAGACCAGGTTGGTGCATATAGTACCAGCATTCAACCGCGACGTGTCTTCGCCCTGCAGAGTACGACCACGTCCGCCAAGCCGAACACCACAGCGGAAGCAATTCTCGCCGATGCCTGGAATATCGTGTTGTGAGGCAGCTGAGGCTCCGCTCTCGCTCACCATGCCGACTCACCTACCTTCGCACCGACACCGACGCTCATCAACACATCCTCGAAGCGAGCGATGCACAATATAGGCGATGATGTCTCACTGTCATTGAGATGCACTGATATAGTGGTTGCAGATCTCCATTAGAATCTCAATTGGCCTAGTGACACAGACTATCTCAGCGACGACCAACTTTCGTACATTTCGACTGATTTACGAACATGATGGTCCCAATAGACCGTGTGCCTACGGTTGGCTCTACCGAAGTACACGATAAGCCTGCATCGACAACGGATACAGACAGAAGTACAGAAGCACAAGCTGCACAAGAATTTCCCGCCGACGATGAGAAGACGACAGACACGACGCCACGTGGAACTCCAGACAGCTATGATGTCGAGAAGGCGGCCATTGATATTGAGGAGAGATCTGACACTCGCAACCAAGAGTTCGAAGTGTACTGGGAAGAGCCCGCAGACCAGGATCCTGAGAATCCCATGAACTGGTCGTTTGCTCGCAAAACCACGATCGTAGCTTTGGTATCATTTGTGTCCTTCTTGACGTGAGTAATTCTCCGATGCGGGGTGAAGAGAGATTGAATGGCTGACCCACTATGCTCAGACCGCTAGCCTCATCAATGTTCGCGCCAGGCATTCCTCAAGTCATGGAAGACTTCAATTCAACCTCGAACATTGTGGCCACATTCGTCGTTTCGATCTACGTTCTCGGATTCGCATTTGGCCCATTGATCATTGCTCCGGCGAGTGAAATGTATGGAAGGTCACCGGTCTATCACACCTGCAACGTCTTCTTCACCATCTTCACCATCTGTAATGCAGTATCGACCAATATGCCTATGTTGATTGCATTTCGATTCTTAGCAGGCTTTGCTGGAGTCGGTGCGACTACTATCGGATCTGGAACCATTGCGGACATGATACCAGTCCAAAGGAGAGGCATCTATATGTCGTTGTGGTCGCTTGGGCCAATATTTGGACCAATCGTGGGTCCTTTGGCGGGCGGATTCCTTATCGAAGCTGCGGGTTGGCGTTGGACGTTCTGGGTCATAACGATCGTTGTACGTGTTGAATGGTGTCCTTCACCCTGAGCCGTCTGCTAACAAGACCTAGGCTGGCGTGCTCACTTTGATATGTCCTTTCGTCCTCAAAGAAACCATGGCTTCGATCATCCTACGAAAGAAAGCGGAAAAGCTTAGGAAAGAAACTGGAAACCCAGCCTGGTACCCGAGAGGCGGCTCTGAGGAATCACAAAATCAGCAGTGGTCGGTTGCCTTTCTTCGTCCAATGAAGATTCTGCTCTTCTCACCCATCGCAACCCTGATGTGCGTATACATCGCCGTACTCTACGGCTTGATGTATATCCTCTTCTGCACCTTCACGTTCGTCTTCATCGACCAATACGGCTTCTCCACAGGCGGCGCAGGTCTATCCTTCTTGGGAAGCGGCATTGGAACACTAGCTGGTCTCTACTATACCGCTTCTCTCAGTGATCGGATGATCAAGAAAAAGATTGCTGCCAGCCTCAAGCCTATTCCTGAAGATCGTCTGCCGATGTATATGGTCTTGCCAGGAAGTCTGTTAATTCCTGTTGGACTCTTCATCTATGGCTGGGGAGCTGACTTCAAAGTCCACTGGATTCTTCCGCAGATCGGAACGACGATCATGAGCTTCGGGATGATAACGATACTGATGTGCATCTTGTCGTACCTTGTGGATACGTACGGCGTACATGCTGCCAGCGCAGTAGCGGCGAGTACAGTGCTCCGCAGCTTGCTTGGAGCTTTACTGCCTCTGTGTGGACTTGATGTCTACAATGCTTTAGGGCTAGGCTGGGGCAATACCCTACTTGGGTTCATCGCCTTGGGCATGGCTCCTATACCTGTACTGTTTGGCATGTTCGGCGAGCGTTTGAGAAAGAAGCAAGGAATAGTAGTGTGATAGACTGGTACATGTAGTGCGATTAGAGCCTTGTACGATTGACAACTTACACACCTGGTTCGTGCGTAGTCTTGTCAACTTTGTGCTCTTTATATTAGGGCTGTTGTTAGTAACTACGTAGTTACTAACCTAGTTAGCAACTACTTAGATAATATATATATATATATATATTAGAGTAAGTAAAGAATAGGTATTTTGGCGCCTTAGGTATACTTTTTATAGACTTCTAAAATATTGAAATAGAATATACAAATATTAGAATATTAAATACTACTACAAATATTACTCTATTGCCTATAAATACTACTAGATATTAATTAAGATAGTATAGAAATATAATCTATAAGTCTCTAAGTTCTAAAATACTACTATATAAAAACTAGAGTATAGATTACTTTTTAGATAGCCTTAATCTAGAATACTTTAAATAGCTATACTAGATCTATGACTATTATAAAGAACTTAGTATTACTATTAGTAATAGAAAGAGAAGAGAAAAGTATTTTAATAGCTATATAGAATAGCTTAAATATAAAATAAGAAAGAAATATAATAGAGAAGTAATTAGGTTAGCTTAATTAGATACTAATCTACTAAAGTAGCCTCGCTTTAGTAACTTTATAGACTATATTTATATTAGTACTAAAATAATAAAGTAATAGTAAAATAAGGCCTAGACTAAAGTATTATTTAAAAATAGAAAAGTATTTAGCTTATTTAATAAAGATAAGAATATAGTCTTTTTAGAGGTAATTAAACTATATATTTAGAACTATAAGTTTCTAACTAAATAAGCTATTATTACTAAGTAGTTACTATTCTATTATAACTATATATTTCTAGATATTAAGAAAACTACTACTAGGTAAGAATAGCTAAATCTTATATTTAATAAGTTAGAGTTATACTCTAGTACTTACTTTATAAACCTATCTAAACTTATAGAGAATAGAATATTATTTTTTCTTAAGCTAGTAGATATAGAAAATATAGATATATCTAGCTCTATATTATTTATTATAAATAGGAGGTAGATAGAAAAGTAGGTATACTTATATTTAGATATAGGTACTATAGATAGGCTATATAGACTCTATACTACTATATAGGTAGTTCTAATTAATAGAATATAGCTTAAAGGAAAAAAGTTCTTTTTTCGAATATTAGAGAAGATTCTTCTTTATAGAATAGTATATATAATTTATTTATATATTCTTATAGTCTAGGTAGGCTCTTAGCCTCCTATATCTACTTTAGGTATATTATAAGTAATATCTATAATATTACTTTCCTTCTAGCTATAAGCCTCTAAGCTTTATATAAAAGAAAAAAGCTATAGTACTTAAGTAGAGTTATATAACTTTTCTAGGCTATATCTAATTTTTAGTTATATATACTAAAACCTTTCTCGGCGCCTAGCAAGGTAGGCAAGATAGGCTTATATAACTATAGAAAGTAGATACTTCTCTAGAGACTTTCGCTAGTATATATATAGTCGGAACTAATAGGCTAATAAGGTATTTAGTAGAGTACTAGTTTATTAGAATAGCACTAATAGAATATTCTAACTAAGTATAGAATATCTTCGATAATAGTATTAGTAGGCTTTATAGTAGGGACGTTATATCCCTTCTATTTTATAATATAGTAAAAGTATATATAGCCTCTATAACTTCGGTAATCGACTTTAGAGTTTATAATCTTTTCGACTTTCTATTCTTCGACTCCTTCTACTTCGACTAGTAGTAGAAGTACCTAGTACTAGAAGTAGTATAGTTCTATAGTAGTAGAGGATAGTAGGTTATTATTAAATACTAGATAGATCTTTATAGATAGTAGAAGGTCGAGTCGATAGATATACGACTTTACTTCTAGAATCTAAAAGAGCTCTAGGTTTTTCTAGTTAAGCTTCTTTTTTAAGTATAGAGTCTTAATATTCTAGGTATCTAGCTAGACTTTCTATTTTTTATAGAAATAATAGAAGGAAGTATAGTTCTAGTTTATAGTATTTTTATACTTTAACTATACTAGGCTAGTCTCGGCCTTTAGATAATCTAGAATAGCTTTTATATTATTAGTAAAGAAGGCTATATTCCTACTAATAGAAGTAGTTATTAGAGGAAAAGCTTCGATTCCTAGAAGTAGCTAGTACCTATAGGTAGTAAAGAATAGAGATATTTCTATAGTTTTAGAAAAGATAGAGTTAGTAGAAAACTCGGCGAGAGGTAGCTACTCTACCTAGTTATTCTATAAGTAGGAAATATATACTCGAAGGTATTATTCTAGAACTATATTTAGCCTCTTAGTCTAGCTATTAGTCTATAGGTAGAAGATAGTAGAGGGTAAGGCTTTAATTTTAAGCTTCTAACTTAGGTACTTTTAGAAATTAGATATAAACTTTATATTATAGTTAGAAATAATATTAATTAGCTTTCTATATAGGTAGAAAATATTCTAGATAAAGAGATATACTACCTTTTTAGTACTATTAGTCGAATAGTAGAGGATATAGTATCGTAGCTTAGTTAGATAGTCTACTACTACTAGGATTATATCGAACTCTTCTAATAGGTATAGGTAGGTAATAAAGTCTATAAATATATTATTTTATATTTAGTTAGGCGTTAGTAAGAGTTATAGAAGGCCTCTATTCCTCTAGTAGTTTAGCTTAATTCGTTTATAGATTTTATAGTTATATACCTAGTAGTAGATATAAGAGCTTATCTCTAGCTAGTAGTAGTTTTAAAAAACTAGTTAGAAAGTATATAACCTTTCTAGGTATTCTATAGTAGGAATTATATAGTAGAGATTTATAATCTAGTTATAAAATTTATTATTATCTAGAATATATAGTCTATTATAGTAGAAGAGGTAACCTCTCTTTTTCTAATACTAGGCTAGTTATATTCTTAGGTAGTAGCTTTTATTCTTTTATAGAATATAGAAAATACTATATAAAATCTTATTATTTTAGTAGCTTTAGTTAATAAGATTTCAATTTTTTTTAGAAATTAATACTCTCTCTTTTTAGAGTCCCTAGCTAGAGTCTAGATTAGTTAGGTTTCTTCTACTAACTAGGTAGGTAAAAAGCTAGGTAGAGGTACTTAAAATAGTCTATATTATAACTTAGTCTAAGAATATAACTTTTTTTCTCTAATATATTAAGGCTATACTTAGTAGTAGTACTTCGAGGTTTTTATATTTTAGTACTACCTAGCTCTAGTACTATAGGTATTTATTCTCTTTTTTAGATAAATTATCTAACTTTCTAGTTAGAAAGTCTAGTTTTTACCTAAGTTTTCTAAGTTAGTATATAATTATAAATCTAAAATAGAATAGAAATTTAAACTAGCAAGCTTAGTAGTAGTTAAGCTATTTTGTACTCGAGGTTATAGTAGTCTAAGAGTACCTTAATCGAATATTCTATATTCTCTAACTTAGAATACTATTTTTTAAAGTAGTAGATAATTACTAGAAGTTTTTTATTATATATCTTATAGTTATACTTAGTAGAACTATACTTTTTCGAAAAGAATATAATAGATTAGAGTATTCTATTATTATTATACTAGAAGAGTACTTTTATAGAAATATAGTTTTAAGTATCTATTTTAATAATAACTTCCTTTATCTAATTAAATAGCGCTAGTATAGGTCTATCGAGAAAGGCTTTCTATATTTCTTTAAATATAGACTAGTAGTTCCGATTCTAGATAAATAGAGTATTCTTATATATAAAAGTAACAAATAGTATAGTAATATTCGAAAATCTATAAATAAATTAGTAGTAGAAGTTATAGAACTCTAAATAGAACTAGATATTAGTAACGTTCTTTAGTAGAAGCTACTCCTAGATAGTCTTAATCTTATCTAGGTCTATATAGATACTATCTCTCCTAATAATTATTTCTAGAAATTTAGTTTTATATTTAAAGAACTTATACTTTAATAGCTTTATATAAAGGCCTATATCTTCTAGCTTTTTTAGAATATTAGTAATATAGACTTTATATTCCTTAAGCGTCTTACTATAGATTAGAATATTATTAATATAGGTAGAGTAGAATAGGTCGAGATATTTATATAGTATATTATTAATAAATCTCTAGAATATAGTAGATATACTAGTTAGGCTAAAGGATATAATAAGGGATTCGAATAGGCCGAATTAGGTCTAGAAGGCTATTAGGTACTTATAGCTTTTCTATTATAGTTCCTACTAATAGGTAGGTCTACTAGAACTAAGATACTTAAGGTAGGAAAACTAATTTTTCTAATCTCTTATCTTTCGAAAAATTAAGAAAAGTAGCCTAGATCTCTCTAATCTCTCTACCCTCGAGAGATTAAAGAGAGTACCGAGATTAAGAAAAGAATCTTCTTTATATATATATAGGTAATAAGTATTATAATTATAAGTAGTTATTATATATAACTTACTATTCTATCTTACTAATTAGAATATAAGAACCTTTTTTACTTACTCTCTTATAGATATATTAATAAGCTCTAACTAGATTAAGCTTAGCCTCTACTTAGTAAGATTATTAGGTCCTCTATAACCTAATAGCTTTATATACTTTTATAATATATCTATTATAGGAAGCTCTAGAGGAACTTCTACTTCTAGTAAAGTAGGAACTATTCGATCTTTACAAACCTAGGCAAATACTAGACAACTCGACTTTAAGAATTTTAAAGTCGCTAAGCTAGACCTCTATTATAGAAACTATAATAAACTATCTACCTAGTTTAATTAACTAGCTTTATACTTTAGGTTTAATAAAGTTAAAAATAAAAACAAGATACTATTTGCCTCTACCTTCCTTCGTAGACGCGCTAAATACTAGCTTAAGCTATACCTAGAATCCTACCTCTATAATAATAAGAATAAGAATAGAATCTTTACTAAGTATAATCGGTTTAGAAGCTAGATAACTACTCTATTTAGAATCTCTAATAAAGTTAGTACTACTATCTACGTTATATAGTATCTTAAATAGACTACTTCTATATCTAAGTATATAGCTAAGTTCTAGAAATATATATATATTATTAGTTAGAATAATAAAGCCTTCTAAGTAATATACTATAAAAGTTTTAAAAATTAAGTTAAAGACGAACTAGCCTATACCGAGTAAGTAGTTATTATTAAAAACCTTACCTAGTTAATTAAGGAAACTATTAAAATTAATAATAGCTTCTATAAACAAGCCTTCAAAAAATAGTATAACTCTAAAGTAGCTAGAGTAGCTAGATATACTACTAAATAATAAGAAAGAACCGGCTACTTCTTAGCTAAGGATAAGTACTAAGAACAATAGTAACTAAGGTTATAGCCGTACTATAGTCTATAACTAATAGAGCTCGATAATATCGAGAAAGGTAAGAAGTTTAGAGCTAGAGGTAAAAGGAAGCTCTATAAGAAGTAAGAAGAACTAATCTATTATAAATATAGTAAGAAAGGCTATATAAAAAGAGACTACTATTCGAAGAATATAGTATAGCAATAGCCTTTTAATATAATATAGTAGAAGAGAAATAGATAAGGAGGTTATAATAAATCTATAACCTTTTATAAGAAAGTCCGATTTTTTAGTATAATAGAATAATAAGTAAACCTCGACCTATACTAAGAAAGACAAGTCGAATATAGAAGCTTTTACTAGCAATTCTATTATAATAACTTATACTAGATATATATATCTTCTAAAAGGAATACAAACTTTTAGCCTAGCTCTCTAGGCAAAGGTATAAGTTTATAGCTAATCCGATAGTATATAGATAGAAGCAAGCTATTACCTATTCTAGATAAACTATAAGAACTCTATTCTAAGCTAAGGCTCGCTAATAAAGAAGATATTAACAAGTCTTATTATAATAAAAAAAATTACTCTTCTAAAATCGAATCTAAGAAGAAAGAATAAAACTAGTCTATAGAAAGAAGTTCTAAGGAGGAGCAACCCTCCGAATATAATAAAAATAATATAAATAATAAAAACAAGAGTTCCAAAGAATTAGATATAGATATCGAGATTATAACCTTTACTATAGATACGCCGAGCTAAATTAAATAAATTATTCTAAATCTAGTATAGAATTATAAGTATATTTTTCTAAAAGTTAGAGGAAGGAGATACCTCTATCTATCTAAGCTAGATACTATACTCGATATAATAAGATATATATTCTAGAATTACTAATATATCGAAGTCGACTATAGGTTTAATATCTTTATATAAAAAAAAGTTCTAATTAGAAATATATATACTCTATTTAGATATATTACCCTAAGTAGGGAAATTGTTATAAACTAGATATATAAAGCTATTAAGGAACTCTAGAGAAAGTATACTCTTACCTAGTAATATTAATCTAAAACTACCTATAATAAGATATAGGTAGAAAGGAATCTATATTAGATAATTAAAGAAACGGAATAATAGATCTATAAGTAGCTTGCCGAAGAAGCTACTATTACTCTATCGGAAAAAGAATTAACTTCTAGAAAATAAGTATCTCTAGAAAGTTCTATAATATAAATACTTTAGTATTAATAATAGTCTTCTATATAAAAATTATTATTAAAGGTTATAAGCTACTAGCTATAATAGACTCTAGAGCAAGTAGAAACTTTACTTTCGAGTTATTTATAAAATATTATAGACTTGCAACCTAGTATAAGAAAGAAGGGTATAAATTAATTATAGTAGATAGATTATTCTTACCTAGTATAGAGCGAGAGATAATACTACTACTACTTACTATCTAATAGTACTACGAGATAATTATTCTAGATATTACTAATATAGCTAGTTATAATATTGTCCTAGGTATACTTTAGTTAAAAAAGTATAATCTAGTAATCGACTAGAGAAAAAGAGTACTTATATTTAAGGAATACAATTATATTATCGATATTTAGCCTATATAGTAGTAGTATTCGCTAGCAGATAAGGCTAAATAGTTTAACTAGACCGAACTTGCGCTACTATAAGCTATAGAAGTAGACTTACTCTAGATAGATACTTCGATAATAGTAGAGAGTTACAAAGTTATAGGTACTAATAGAAGTAACGCTCTATTAAAGAATACTACCTCGGAACTAGATATCTCTAAGAAGTATTAAAAGTAGTCGAAACTCTTTAAAGAGGTCGAGGGACTAGAAGCCCTACCTAAATACTAGAAATAGGACTATAGGATTATACTAATACCTAATAGGGAGCTCCTATTTAAACTATTATAAAAGAAATCTAAAAAAGAGCTCTAGAAAAAAAATAAATAGTTAAAAAAGATACTTGCAAAATAATAGATCTATAAGTTATAATCTAGTACTAGAGCCCTAACTATATTTGTTCTAAAACCTAATAGGAAGTTATAACTAGTAGTTAATTATTAACAACTTAATAAAATTACTATTAAGAACTAATATCTACTACCTAATATCGAAAAACTATAAAATAGACTTACTAGATCTAACTAGTATATAAAAATCGATCTACGAGACGCGTTCTATACTATCTATATAGTAGAAGGAGAAGAATAGAAAATAGTATTCTAAATATACTATAGGCTTTATAAGTTTAGAGTTATATCTATAGAACTAACTAATATACTAGCCTCCTACTAGGAGATAGTAAATAATATTTTTAGAGACCTACTTAATATATATATTATTATATATATAGACGACATCCTCGTCTATACTAAAGAGTCCCTATAGGAATATATTAAATAAGTCTAAAACGTTTTCTAACAACTTATAAATATAGGATTCTATACTACTTCTAAAAAGTGCAAGTTCTATAAGAAAGAAGTTAAGTTCCTAGAGTTTGTTCTAAACCTTAATAGAATAAAAATCGACCTAGCAAAGATAGAGTTAATACAAACTTAGCTAGTACCTAAGATAGTTAAAGAAGTATAATTGTTCCTTAGACTAGCTAATTATAACTAGAAGTTTATTAAGGACTACTCAAGGCTCTCTATACTATTAAACAAGCTTATATAGAAGGATAGAAAGTAGAGCTAGAGTATAGACTAAGTAAAGGCTTTTAAAGTACTTAAAATATTATACTACTAGGTACTAGTACTATAATTATTCGATAGGAAATACAAGGTTAAACTAGAGACTAATATATCGGATATAGCTATAGAAGTATACTTTATATAAAAGTATAATAGAAAGAGATACCTAGTAGCTTACTACTCGAGGAAACTAACTCCTATAGAATAGAACTATAATATTTATAATAAAAAGTTACTTATAATTATTACTATAATATAGTACTAGTAAGTATATATAGAAGGAGCCCCTAAGCTTACGATTCTTTCTAATTATAAGAATCTAACTTACTTTACTATAACAAAAGTACTAACCCGATAATAGGCCTACTAGTCGGAACTACTTAGTTAATATAAGTTCGAAATCTACTATATACTAGGAAAGGATAATAGTCGAGCCGACGTACTAAGCTACTAAAGTAACTATATAGAAGGAAAAGAACTAGTATACTAGAAAGTACTTAGAGCTAATCTAGATAGAAGCCTAAGCTCGAACTCGATAGAGTTTAACTATATTATACAAGTTCTTTAGAATATAGAAGAATAGTTCCCTATACTATAAAGGAAGTATTAGGTACTAAAGGACCGAGAGAATAAGTATATATAATACTACTATAACAATTTATAATATAGATACTCTAGAACTATAAAGACTATAGAGTTAATTTAGAAAAACTTTAGCTTTCTATATATATATAAATATATATTATAATATATTAAATACTATAAGCTCTACTAATAGAATAAAGCAGATCGATATACGAAATATAAATATATCTAATTCTATACTTCTCTATATTAACTATAGAACGAAGTTATAATAGACTTTATTATAAAGTTACCTTTATTATAGAACCGGATTATAGGAATTAGCTATAATATAATACTAGTAATAGTCGATAGGCTTACTAATATATATACTTTATTACTACTAGCTATTAGAAAGTATAGTCTAGTTAGACTATCTAAGAGATACCTTCTTAGGGATTAGATTATATAATATATATTATATAATAGTAGGTTACGTAGCTTATCTAATACTCTATATCTTAGGAGGAGATACAACCTATAACTAACTAATATAATTAATATAGTTAGTTCCTATCTAATACTTCTACTTCTATTATATATTAAGACTCTTTCTATATATTATAGGTATATATATTATTATTCTATTTCGATAGGTTATAAGCCTAGGTTTATAGAGGAAGTATTAGATAGTAATAGTTAGCTTTTTCTAATAGTAGAATACAAACCTATAATAAAAGGAGTATTAGGAGACTCGAAGTATACCTATCTATACTACTAAGAAGATATAGAAGATCCCGGCTAGTTCCGGACGTTCCTATAGGTAGATAAGATAGAGAAGAACCTAGTAAAGTATACTTAAAGAGTAGAGCTTAAAGAGTATAAAAAGGAAAGGATAAGCTAGAGGCTAAAGTACTATTTTATATAAATAAAACTTAACCTCTATACTAGAGTACTACTAATACTTTAGAAAGGAAACTATACCAAGCTTATCTAAGAGAGAAGGAAGAGAGTCTTAGACTAGGAAAGTAGCTATCTAGAAACTACTACTTAAGTTATTTAAAAGAGTATTAATTTTTAGAAGTTTAGTTTTAATATTTTAGATAAAATAGATTAAAAGTAAGAAAATAGATTTAGTAGGAGAGTAGCTATACTAATACTAACAAGAGAGAACTATAAGTTCTAGTTTAGAATAATAAGAATATATTTTATATCTAAGTAAGTAGAATAGGTTCTATTAGAGACTATACTAGATACTCTAGTATTAACTCCTTTAGAACATATATTAACTATATTATTAGACTCGCTAGATAGCTCTATTAAGAGAGTATTCTATAAAAAGTATAATATAGTAGCTCTCTATAAAATATATATCTATATATTAGTAGATAATTAGGAAGCAATATAGGAGATTAAGATAGTAAGAAAGCTCTAGAAATAGGCTAAAAAGAGGTATAAGAGTAAGCTTTAAGCTATAGAAAGAAGCCTTCTCAAATAGTATACTACGTTCGAAATATAAGATAGCTAGATAATTAATAAAGTATAGTAGAGCCTAAGTACTATTATAAGAAGGATAGTTATAATCTTTCTATAGTTTAAAGAAATTAAAACTAAAAATAGAAAAATATAGTAACTTCTTATAGCTCTACCTAAGTCCTACTTAATAATTAGAGATAGTATAGATCTAAAGTAGAATCTTAAGCTTTAGAATATCTTTAGAATTCTAAGAGAAAAATAGGAATAGATAATAGGCCGAGAGATAGCTATATTTACTAAGAAAGGTACCTAGGGACTACTAGCCTATTTCCTCTATAGAGGACTATATATCTAGAATAATTACTCTAGACTCGAGAAAGTAAAAAAAGCTACTAAAACTATAGTACTAAAGATAGAATACTAAGTTAAGAAAAGATACTTTCTATTAAAATAAAAAAAAGAATTTTTACTAGAAAAAGATAAACTTAAAGAAATAGTAAAGAAATTTAAACTTAAAGTATAATTTCTTAAAAAGAAATCTAACTTAAGCAAAAAGTACCTAAAGAAGGCTTTTGCAGCATAAGAAAATATAAGGTTACTAACTACCTTAGAAGCATCTTAGACCCTATTAGAGGATAAGGATATAGATAAGATAGCCTACTTAACTATAGATACAAAAGGCAAGTATAGGCTATTAGAATAGCTACTTGACTCTTATACTTCTATCTATATAACTAACTAAGAATTACTCTTTAGAGAACTAAAACCTTTTTAGACTAGGAAGTAGATTAAAGTCGGTAGTAGCTACTTAATAGCTATATATATTAGGAAAGTAGTAATAGAGGGAAGAAAGAAGAAATAGATTATACTAAAAGATATTCTATTTATATCTAGTTTTAGAGTTAATCTTATTTTATAGAGTTAGTTTAGTAAGTAGTTCGGTATTTAACTATTAAAATTTATACTTGTTTTAGCCTCTAGAAAAGTAGTCGTCTAGATAAGAATATTAGAAGAAGTCCTATTTATTAAAGAAATTAATAAGAGTCTAGCTAAGTCTATCGGGCTCTAGGAGCTCGACTAAAATTAAGTATACTTCTTATAGGAATTAATAGATAAAGTATATACTTTCTATATATTAGAAAGTATCTAGAATTAGTAGAAGCTCTAGTATCAAAGGCTTATATATTTTAGAGAGAAGGTAGTAAAAAACCTTTACTAGGTCTTAGATTTAAAAAGCCTAATACTAATTCTAAAGGAGTATAGGGTATATAGAGTCTATATAATAGTAAAGATAAAGTAGTATAGAAGGAAAGAGATATAGTAGAAGCCCTAAAGGCTAGCTCTTATATCTATTAATATCTATAGACCTCTATCTATTTTAAAATTAGAATTTAAGTAGTAGCTTAAAATTATTAATAACTTCTTAAGAAAGAAGTAGGCCTTTCTACTAAAGTTAAAAATAGATATACTACCTACCCTCTACTAATAGAAAAGAAAGGTAGAGCTTTAATCTAGAAATCCTCTCTAAGTAGTAAAAAGTAATAGAATAAGAGAGCTTTTTACTATACTAAAGTAGTAGAAAAGAAAGAATAGAATCTCTTTCTATACTACTAAGGTATATAACTCTATTTAGAATAGAGTTATTAAAAGGTCGATCTAGACTTCTAAAAAAAGAATAAAAGTAATACTAGAAGAATCTAATATACTAATTAAGTTCTAGCCTAAGGTACTAGAAGTAAGTATTATTATTAGAAATACTTTTCTAAATAGGCTAGATATTAATAGATTTAAAGTCTTACCCGAGGAAGCGTTCTTAGAATAGAGACTTCTAGTATTATATTTTAGAGTCTAGAGCTATAGAGTAGTTATATATATAAACCTAAAGTTCTAGCTAGCTAGAATATAATTAGATAAACTAATAAATAGAGGTAAGAATACTATATTCGTCGGTTATATTCTAGATACTACTAAAATATAGCTCTTCTAGGAGCCTAATATAGAGGCTATTAAGGCCTATAGTAATACTAAATAGTTTAAATATAAGAAAGGAGGAGATTTAGAGTTAAATATTCCTAGGCTTAACTAATCTAGTATTATACTAGTTAGGAAACTAGTTAGGAGACTAAAAAAGTAGAAGGAGTTCTAAAGTCTATCGGGCTCTAGGAGCCCGACTAAATATTAACTACTAATTATATAGCTTAGACCTCTACTAAAGGATAAGAAGGAGTACTAGAGGATAGATCTAGAAGAAGAAAACTCCGAGAGTATATAGCTTTAGAAGGAGAAAATTAGAATAGAGTAGCCGACTAATTAGCTAACCGAAGTTTATTAAAAGATTAGTAGAAATATATATATTAGAAAATATCTAGATATTATATAAGATCTACTAGAAGCAAGAGTACAATCCTAGAAGAGAAGAAAATCTATTTTAGATAAAGGGAAAGAACCTAAACCTAAGGCCTATAGTATAGTTATAAAGTAGGTCTTCTAAAAAAGGTAAAAAGATAAGGAAAAGAATATATCTAACCTAAAGTATTATAAAGTATTTCTTAGCCTAATTAAAGAAGAAAGGAATTATATCTAGGAAACTTTAGTAGAGATTAAAGAAGTTACATTTATAGTACTTAGACCTAATATTACTTTAAAGTAAAAAGTTCCTATTTTAAAGTTCTATAAAGAAGTAATATAGAATTCTAAATAGAGCTATATATAGAAAGAAGTAATCTAGAAAGAACTAGTAGCTTTAGATAGTAACTATACCTAGAAGCTAGTTATACTACTAAAGAGTACAAACCTTATAATATCTAGGTAGGTCTTTAATATAAAAAGATTAATTAGTAGAGCTATTAAAAAGTTTAAAGCAAGACTAGTTACTAGAGGATTCTTCTAGAAGTTTAGAGTAGACTTTAAAGATATCTTTATACTAACTATAAAGTATAATACTTTAAAGGTATTTATAGTAGTTATTTGCAAAAAGGACTTAGAGATATACTAAGTAGATATAAATAATATATTTATAGAAAGCTTTCTAAAAGAAGATATTTATATAATTCTACCTCTAGAAGTAGAAGTTCTACTAAACTAGGTTCTAAAGATCCTAAGAAGTCTCTATAGACTTAAGTAAGTAGTAAGAGACTAGAATAAACTCTATATCTTAAAGCTAGAACAAATAGAATTCGATTAATTAGAGATTAACCTATATCTACTTATTTATAGAGAAAGAAAGATTATAGTCCTAACCTATATAGATAATATACCTATTATAGTACTAGAGCTAAAAAATATTCTCTAGTTTAAGAAATAGCTTAGTAAGGTCTTTAAGATTAAAAATCTAAAAAAGCTAGAAAAGATTCTTAAAATAAAAATAATAAAGAATAGAGTTATAGAAACTCTAAAGCTTAATTAAGAATACTATATCTAAAAGAACCTTATAAGGCTAAATATAACTAAGGAAAATACCTATCTAACTCTCTTACTAATAGATAGTTATAAAAGCCTTACTAAGGCAATTCTATCTAATAAGAGATATACTAAATAGAAGTACTAAAGCTAGATAGGTATATAGATATAGCCGATAGTTATAATAAGACTAGATATTACTTTCGCTCTTAGTAGACTAAGCTTATATATAGCTAACCTAATAAGAGGATATATAAATACTCTAAAGAAACTAGTAAAATACTTTAGGTTGTCCCTAGACCTAGAACTTATATTTAGAAAAAGTAGTAGAAGCCTTATTAGATATTTAGACTCTAACTATATAATAGATAAGGTAGATAGAGTCTTAATTCTAGAATCTATCTTCTTTCTCTATAGAATACTAGTATTTTAGATAAGTAAAAAGTAGAAGTCTATAATAATATTAACTATAGAGGCTAAGTATATAGCTCTAAATATATATACTAAGCAATCTTAATTTCTAGTAGCATTTCTAAGAGAAATAGACTATATAGAGTTAGTAAGAAAATATTCTTTTTAACTACTTATTAAAGCAAACTCTAATATAGTAAATAAACTTAGACCTATTTAGATTATAGAGAATAACTAAGTATCTCTAACTCTAGTTAAGGATACCTATACCTATAAAAGATTAAAGTATATTAATATAGCTTATAATAATATTAGGAGACTCTAGTAGTAAAGGAAGATAGTAGTAGTATATATTCTAATAAAAGAGATAGTTGCAAATAGGTTAACTAAGCCGAAGAATAGTCCCTAATTCTAGGAGTTTATAAGACAACTCTAGCTTATATAAATAGCTCTTCTATATTTAATAAGTTATCGAGATTTGGAATAGAATATAAGTACTAGAATATAGGGTAGAATAACTATCTAGCCTAAGTAGAAGTATTAGAAAGTATAGTCTAGTTAGACTATCTAAGAGACACTTCTTTAGAGATTAGATTATATAATATATATTATATAATAGTAGGTTATATAGCTTATCTAATACTCTATATCTTAGGAGGAGATACAACCTATAACTAACTAATATAATTAATATAGTTAGTTCCTATCTAATACTTCTACTTCTATTATATATTAAAACCCTTTCTATATATTATAGGTATATATATTATTATTCTATTTCGATACTAGCGAGATATATACTACTAAGCAACTCGGACACCTTGTTATAGATAGACTTATAAAATATTATAGATTTCTAAAAGTATTTATTATAGATAGAGATAAGCTCTTTACCTCTAACTACTAGAAGACCTTAGTTGGTATACTCGGAATTAAGTACAAGCTATTAATAGTATATTATTCTTAGATAGATAGATAGACTAAAAGAACAAACTAAATACTAGAATAATACCTATAATACTATATTAATTATATATAAGATAACTAGTTAGCGCTACTACTAATAGTATAGCTTATACTAAATAATTAGTAATTAGAGATAATAAAAGCTATACTATTCTTTTTAAATTATAGGCGAAACTCAAATCTTTTTAGAAAACTTTTATTTTACCTATAGATAGAATATACTATAATTATAAGTAAAGATCTAAAGAACCTCTATAAGGAACTAGAAGAACAAATTATAGACTCGCAACTAATAATAGCTAGACTATATAATATTAAACAAAAAATAGTATCTTAGCTAAAAAAAGAAAATAAAGTCTATTTTCTTATAAAAAAATTTAAAATAAGAAGAAAGATAAAGAAACTAGATTAAGTTAAAGTTAGACTATTTTTAGTTAACAAACTATAAGGACTAGTTAACTACCGACTTAAGCTACTAAAAGATATAAAAATCTACCTAGTATTTTATATATTATTACTAGAACCTATAGACGCTAAAATACCTTACTAAGAAATATTCTACTTCTAATCTAAGGAAGAGAATATATTCGAAGTAGAAAAGATCCTAGAATAAAAGGGTTAGAACTACTTAATTAAATAGAAAGGGTATAACAAATTAGAAAATACCTAGGAACCGAAGTCCAACCTTATAAACTACTACTAGCTTCTAGCATAATTTTACTAGAGTCTATAAGGAAAGAAGGTATCGGGCCTTCCTAGAAGGAGTCTAGGATACTATCGGCCGCACTCCAAGTCTAAGGCAATAGAGCAAGCGCTATAGTAGAAGGATTCCAATCTAATACTATAAACTTTTTCTAAACTTCCTTATCTTTATTAAGAAAAGTATAATCTTTAAAAATACAACTTTTAGCTACTTTCTAGTCTACTATATCTAGTTGTTTATAAAAATATATTTCCCTTATATAAGCTATCGCTAGCGCCTCTTTTACTATATCGAGCTTTTTTAATAACTTTTTCTACTAAGCTAAGAAATATTTCTACTTTTTTTTAGTAACTTTTATATTATAGCCTTTTAGGTTATACTACTAGTACTTAGTATACCGACCTAACGAGATATATACCTTATATATACAACCCTCTCTTTTATATATATTATATAGATATATTATAGAATCTTCTTTATAAAATATTTCTTCGGCTTTCTTATAATAATATAAAGTATATTTCGATTTTAATAATAGTATAGTAGTTTAGTAGAAGAGAAAAAAATAGAAAGGTATTTTTATAGATTCTCTATAATAAGAGCTAATATATTATAAGCTTCGGGACGAAGCTAGGCTAGATAGGGGATAGTATTATAGTTTCTACTAATAGGTAGGTCTACTAGGACCGAGATACCTAAAGTAGGAAGACTAATCTTTCTAATCTCTTGTCTTTCGAGAGATTAAGGAGAGTAGCCTAGATCTTTCTAATTACTCTATTCTCGAGAGATTAAAAAAAGTACTAAAATTAAAAAAAGAATCTCCTTTATATATATAGATAATAAGTATTATAATTATAAGTAGTTATTATATATAACTTACTATTCTATCTTACTAATTAGAATATAAGAACCTTCTTTACTTACTCTCTTATAGATATATTAATAAGCTCTAACTAGATTAAGCTTAGCCTCTACTTAGTAAGATTATTAGGTCTTCTATAACCTAATAGTAAGAAGAACTAACCTATTATAGATATAGTAAAGAAAGCTATATAAAAAGAGACTACTATTTAAAGAATATAGTATAGTAATAGCTCTTTAATATAATATAATAGAAAAGAAATAGATAAGGAGGTTATAATAAATCTATAACTTTTTATAAGTAAGTCTAATCCTTTAGTATAATAGAATAATAAGTAAACTTCGACTTATACTAAAAAAGATAAGTCGAATATAGAAGCCTTTACTAGCAATTCTATTATAATAACTTATACTAGATATATATATCTTCTAAGAGAAATACAAACTTTTAGCCTAGCTCTCTAGGTAAAAATATAAGTTTATAGCTAATCTAATAGTATAGAGATAGAAGCAAACTACTACCTATTCTAGATAAACTATAAGAACTCTATTCTAAGCTAAAGCTCGCTAATAAAGAAGATATTAATAAGTCTTATTATAATAAAGAAAATTACTTTTCTAAAATCAAATCTAAAAAGAAAGAATAAAACTAGTCTATAGAAGAAAGTTCTAAAAAGAAGCAACTCTCCGAATATAATAAAAATAATAAAAATAATAAAAATAAAAGTTCTAAAAAATCGAATATAGATATTAAGATTATAACTTTTACTATAGATATACTAAGCTAAATTAAATAAATTATTCTAAACCTAGTATAAAATTATAAGTATATTTTTCTAAAAGTTAGAAGAAGGAAATACCTCTATCTATCTAAGCTAGATACTATACTCGATAGAATAAAATATATATTCTAGAATTACTAATATATCGAAGTTAACTATAGATTTAATATTTTTATATAAGAAAGAGTTCCGATTAGAAGTATATATACTCTATTCGGGTATATTACTCTAAATAGGGAAATTATTACAAACTAGATATACGAAGCTATTAAGAAACTCTAGAGAAAGTATACTCTTACCTAGTAATATTAATCTAAGACTACCTATAATAAGATATAGGTAGAAAGGAATCTATATTAGATAATTAAAGAAACGGAATAATAGATTTATAAGTAGCTTACTAAAGAAGCTACTATTACCCTATTAGGAAAAGAATTAACTCCTAGGAAATAAGTATTCCTAGGGAGTTCTATAATATAAATACTTAAGTATTAATAATAGTCTTCTATACAAAAGTTATTATTAATAGTTATAAGCTACTAGCTATAATAGACTCTAGAGCAAGTAGGAACTTTGCCTCCGAGTTATTTATAATTATAAATCTAAAATAGAATAGGAATTCGGACTAGCGAGCTTAGTAGCAGTTAAGCTATTTCGAGGTTATAAAGTACTCGAGGTTATAGTAGTCTAAGAGTATCTTAATCGGATATTCTATACTCTCTAACTTAGGGTACTATTCTTTAAAGTAGTAGATAATTACTAGAAGTTCCTTATTATATATCTTATAGTTATACTTAGTAGAACTATATTTCTTTAAGAAGAATATAATAGGTCGGAGTATTCTATTATTATTATACTAGAAGAGTACTTCTATAGAAATATAGTCTTAAGTATCTATTTTAATAATAACTTCCTTTATCTAATTAAATAGTACTAGTATAGGTCTATCGAGAAAGGCTTTCTATAGTTCTTTAAATACGGACTAGTAGTTCCGATTCTAGGTAAATAGAGTATTCTTATATATAAAGGTAACAAGTAGTATAGTAATATTCGAAAACCTATAAATAAATTAGTAGTAGAAGTTATAGAACCCTAGATAGAACTAGATATTAGTAATATTCTTTAGTAGGAGCTACTTCTAGATAGTCTTAATCTTATCTAGGTCTATATAGATACTATCTCTTCTAATAATTATCTCTAGGAATTTAGTTTTATATTTAAAGAACTTATATTTTAATAGCTTTATATAAAGACCTATATCTTCTAGCTTCTTTAGAATATTAGTAATATAGACTTTATATTCCTTAAGCGTCTTGCTATAAATTAGAATATTATTAATATAGGTAAAGTAGAATAGGTCGAGATATTTATATAGTATATTATTAATAAATCTCTAGAATATAGTAGGTATACTAGTTAGGCTAAAGAGTATAATAAAGAATTCGAATAGGCCGAATTAGGTCTAGAAAGCTATTAGGTACTTATAGCTTTTCTTTATCTAGATATTATTAAATATAGAGATAATATCGATTTTTATAAACTATTTTATACTATTTAGGTTATTTAGAGTCTCGGTTATTAGTAGTAGTAGGTATCTATCCTTTACTATAAAGTTATTTAGCGCTTAGAAGTTAATATAGAGGCGTAGCTCTCCCTCTAGCTTCTTTATAAAAAAAACTAGAGAGGTAATAGAAAACGAGCTTAGGTATATAAATTCTTTCTAGAAATTATTATCTAGCTACTTTCGAAGAGCCTAGAGCTTGTCTCTAGATATTCTATAAAGTAGCCTAAATAGAGGTTTCTTAGTACTAGTAAGCTTAATCTTATAGTCGTATAGTCGGTATAGTAGGAGCTTATTAGTAAGCTTTAGTAAGAAGACTTTATTAAACTATTATAGGTATTTAGGTAGCTAGGCGTCGAGGTTAGCTTTCTCCTTAGTAGAGAATATACTTTCTAAGTCTTTAATTATAGTAATATAAACCTTATACTCTCGGTACTAGTACTTTAGTATAGTATAAAGCAAAGTAGTCTAGAATAAGATTTTATAAATATCTACTTTATAATATCCTTTCTAACTAGATACCTATAGGAGTCTCTAAGTATAGAGTCGGACTTTACTAGATTGTTCTAGTATATTATAGTTCTTCTAGTAGTAGGAACTTTAGAAAATAAGAAAGCTTTTAGAAAATTAGAGATATAGATTATAAGTTTCTATCTATAGGTATTCTAAAATAATAGGGTAGTAACCTATCTATATAAAATAGAATATAATATTTCTCTCGATATAGTCTCCTATCTAGATATTATAGTAGATAATATATTATATAATTTAGGCGCAATCTCTATCTTAGTTATTAATAGAGCTAATTAGAGTCTCTTTTTATAGATATTCTATTTTTAGGCCTTAGTCCTTAGCCTACTCTAGGTCTATTATACCGTAGGCTTCGTAGCTAGTATCGAGTAGTACGTACTTAGTAATAGAGATATTAGTAGAAAAAAAAGTAAAAAAGACTTTAGATAATATAGACTAGTTATACTTATATAGAATAGTAAGTTTTTTAGTAGAAGAGTAGGAGATTCGAATAGCCTTCTTTAGCTATAGGTAGGTTCTTATTATTCTAGATAATAGAATAGTATAGAGAATAAAGCCTCTAGGAGCTAGAGCCTAAATTTATATACTATAAGTTATAGTTCTTAGAGTAGGTAGCTAGTAGAAGTAGATATTATAAATCTTATACTCTACTAATACCTAATAGCGACTCTCGATAGGTATATACTATTTTCTAAGAATAGTTAAGTCGGGTAGGCTAGGTTAGAGGATAGAAAGTAACTAGAAGGTATTAGGAAGTAGCTATAAAAAAAAAAATTAGAATATTTAGAAGAGTATTCCTTATATAGCTTTTCTAAACTAGAGAGGTAGTATTATTCGATATCTCTATACTAAATAGTAGAGAGGTAGATATTCGATTTAGAATAGTTATAAATAAAGTAGCTAGGCTTATAGTAGTAGAAGTAGTAACCTAGGTTCTTATCTATTTTTATAAACTTCCTAGTTTAGTCTAAGTCTATTAGATCTCTTATAGGCTTGTTCTTTATAGTAGTAGTAGCGTCTAAGTCTTTTTTTATAAATAAATCTCTTCTTATAGTAGAAGTAATTCGAAGGTATAGAGTAGCTAGAGCTTTATAGTAATACTATTTATAGTTCTCGAGTTCTTAGAAGTAAGTAGTAAGCTTAAAGTAGTTATAGCTAGGTAGTAGGCTATATATAGGTATAGTATAGAGTTCCTAGTTTATAGCCTATTCGAGGAAGGTAGAGAGAGATTCTTTAGTTATCTTTCTTTTAAGTTCTAGTTTCTAGAATTTAGTAAAAAACGAGCTAAACTTTTTATTTATCTACTTATAGAAAAATAGCTTTCTATATACGTTCTAGATACGATTTAGGTCTCTATATACTTTTTTAAGAATCTCGAGGATTCCTTTATAATTCTTTAGATAGTAGTTAGAGTTTCGTATATATAGGCTTACTTAATTATAAGTAATATTTATAAAGTAGTTTTAGGTATAAGCTAGGTAGAAGGTAGTAGTAGCAAAGTAGTTATAGTTTACTATAAGTTTCTATTTAATCTAAGTTATAAAGTACTAGAGGTTAGTTTTATTACTTAAAAACTTATTAGAGTTAGATAGTTATTCTAAAAAGTATATAGACTTAGAAGGCTCGGTAGTAAGAAGCGTAGGTAGGTTAAGTATAATATTTATATATATTTTAGTAGGCTAATCTAGTATAGAAGATATCTAGAAAGTAGTTATAGTAGGAGTAGTAGGTATAAGTATAGTATTCTTCTTAGTCTTAATATAGACTATTTCTCTATAAGTATAGTTCGATTCTTTATACTAGAAGGCGACGATAGCTTCTAGTATAGTAATATATTTATATAGGTATACGATCTTATTATATATATCTACTAGAGTAGAAAATATATTAGCTCTTTCTATTCTAGTAGTATAAAGTTCCTATTCGAGTTTGTAAGTATTTAGAGATTCGGCTATAGTAGCTATAGCTATCTAATTATAGGTAGTATAGTAGTACTAGAACTAGAGGGTAGGGTATTACTTAATATAAGTATAGAACTATTCTTTATCTTCCGAGAGGAATAGTAGGTTAGAAGAGGTAGATATTATAAATAGAATCTAAAGTAGAAGCTATATAATATTATAAGTAGGAGGTAGGTAGAAAGGTAGATATACTTATATTTAGGTATAGGTACTATAGATAGGCTATATAGACTCTATACTACTATATAGGTAGTTCTAATTAATAGAATATAGCTTAAAAGAAGGAAGTTCTCTTTTCGAGTATTAGAAAAGATTCTTCTTTATAGAATAGTATATATAATTCGCTTATATATTCTTATAGTCTAGGTAGGCTCTTAGCCTCCTATATCTATTTTAGGTATATTATAGGTAATACCTATAATAATACCTTTCTAATTATCTACTCCTCTATTATATTAAAGTTAATAAACTCCTATATAATTACTATTATATATATTATATATACTTTACTATACTTTACTTTAATTTTTTTCTAGATTTTAGTAGCTATTCTTTCTTCTAGTACTTTATTCTAGTTATTCTATAATAGGTAGACTATAATCTTATATCTAGCTTTCGTATTTACCTTCCTCTAATCTAGGCTATAGATAGATTTTCTTATACTCTAGTACTAGAAGGTAGTATTACTTAATAAAGCTATTAAGCTAGGTATATCTAGTATATCTACTATTCTATTATCTAATATAACCTAGAAGATATTTTAGTCTTTAAAGTAGTTTTAGACTAGACTAAACTATATCCTCTAGTTCTTTTTTATTAGAGTTAGTATAGCTCTTCTCCTACTAAAACTATTTCTTTACTTTTAATCTATTTTACCTAAAATATTAAAACTTATTAGAAAGTATAGTCTAGTTAGACTATCTAAGAGATACTCCTTTAGGGATTAGATTATATAATATAGGTTATATAGTAGTAGGTTATATAACTTATCTAATACTTTATATTTTAGAAGGAGATACAACCTATATCTAACTAATATAATTAATATAGTTAGTTTCTATCTAATACTTCTACTTCTATTATATATTAAAACTCTTTCTATATATTATAAGTATATATATTATTATTCTATTTCGATAGGTTATAAGCCTAGGTTTATAAAAGAAGTATTAGATAGTAATAGTTAGCTTTTTCTAATAGTAGAATATAAATCTATAATAAAAGGAGTATTAGGAGACTCGAGGTATACCTATCTATACTACTAAGAAGATATAGAAGATCCTAGCGAGTTCTAGACGTTCCTATAGGTAGATAAAATAGAAAAGAACCTAGTAAGGTATATTTAAAGAATAGAGCTTAAAAAGTATAAAAAGGAAAAAGTAAGCTAGAGGCTAAAGTACTATTTTATATAAATAAGACTTAACCTCTATACTAGAGTACTACTAATACTTTAGAAAAGTATATTCCTCTAAGAAGAGACTATTTAAGTCTATCTATAAGTATAGATAAGTAGGAAGTATAGGAAACTATACTAAGCTTATCTAAGAGAGAAGGAAGAGAGTCTTAGATAAAGAATATAGCTATCTAGAAACTACTACTTAAGTTATTTAAAAAAGTATTAATTTTTAAAATTTAGTTTTAATATTTTAAGTAAAATAGATTAAAAGTAAGGAAGTAGATTTAGAGGTAAGAGAGCTATACTAGTCCTATTAAGAGAGAACTAGAGGCTATAGTTTAGACTATAGAAAAACAACCTAGAGGAAAAGGAGATCTTCTAAGTAATCTTAAACCTAAAAGATACTAAGAAGAAAATATTATAAACTCTCTAGTTAGAGGAGTTATCCTTATTATCTATAAAGATACCTAATAGTTTCCTAGAGCTAGAATATTTAAAATTTAGCCTATAGTAGAGGAAAGCAAATACTTAGGCAATCTATAAGCTAACTAAGTACCTAGAGTAGGATAATTAGAATAAAGTAATAGAAGAGAAGAGAGCTTTTAATATCTAGACAACTCTATATAATAAGTATAGCAAGGTCTAGCAAGCCTATATAATAGCTATTATCTAGAAGTATATAAACTTTAAAATAGAACTAGAAGATAGAATTAGAAGCTTATAGATCTACTTTAGAAACCTAGATAGAAGAATAGTAGAAATTAACTAGAGAGAGTTTTACTATAAGACTCTAGAAACAAGAATTAAGTATCTACTCTTCTTCCTACTAGATAGATATAAAAGTACTAGATAGACTATTCTAGCTTAGAAGAACCTAATACTAGAGGATATCCTCTAGATACTAGAAGTAGAAGAGTCTATAAACTAAAAAGAGATAGCTATATTTGCTAGGAAAGGTACCTAGCAACTACTAGAATATTTCCTCTATAAAGAACTATATACCTAGAAAAAATACTCTAGACTTAAATAGGTAAAAAGAGCTACTAAGTCCTATTAGGCTCTAGAGACCCAACTAAATAGAGTCGAAAAGAGACTCTCTCTAATATAAGCTAGAAAGAGTTCTTTACTTAATAAGAATAAGCTAAAAGTAGTAGTAAAAAGACTCTAGCTTAAAGTATAATCTTTTAAGAAATTAAATAAAAAATACCTAAAAAAGGCTTTTATAGTATAAGATATAGAGTTACTAACTACTTTAGACCTATTCTAGACCCTATCTAAGAATAAGAATATTAATAAAGTAGCCTACTCTACTATAGAAGCTAAAAGCAAGTATAGACTATTAGAATAGCTACTTAACTTTTATACTTCTATCTATATAACTAACTAAAAATTACTTTCTAGAGAACTAAAGCCTCTTTAGGCTAGAAAGTAGATTAAGGTTAGGAGTAGCTATCTAATAGCTATATATATAGGAAAAGTAGTAATAGGAGGTAGAAAGAGCAAATAGATTATACTAAGAAATATTCTTTTTATATCTAGACTTAGAGTAAATTTTATTTTATAGAATTAATTTAGTAAGTAGTTTAGTATTTAACTACTAAAATTTATACTTGTTTTAGCTTCTAGAAAAGTAGTTATCTAGATAAAAATATTAGAAAGAGTCCTATTTATTAAAGAGATTAATAAGAGTCTAGCTAAGTCTATTAGGCCCTAGAGGCTCGACTAAAATTAAGTATACTTCTTATAGGAATTAATAAATAAAGTATATACTTTCTATATATTAGAAAGTACCTAGAATTACTAGAAGCTCTAATATCGAAAGCTTATATATTTTAGGGAAAAGGTAGTAAAGAATCTTCTTTAGATCTTAGATTTAAAAAGCCTAATACTAATTCTAAAGGAGTATAAGGTATATAGGGTCTATATAATAGTAAAGATAAAGTAGTATAGAGGGAAGGAGATATAGTAGAAGCTCTAAAAGCTAGCTCTTATATCTATTAATATCTATAGACCCCTATCTATCTTAAGATTAGAATTTAAGTAGTAGCTTGAAATTATTAATAATTTCTTAAAAAAGAAGTAGGCCTTTCTACTAAAGTTAAAAATAGATATACTATCTACTTTCTACTAATAGAAAAGGAAGGTAGAGCTTTAATCTAGAAATTCTCTCTAAGTAGTAAAGAGTAATAGAGCTAGAAAGCTTCTTACTATACTAAAATAGTAGAAGAGAGAGAATAGAATCTCTTTCTATACTACTAAAGTATATAACTCTATTTAGAATAGAGTTATTAAAAAATCGATCTAGACCTCTAAAGAAAAAGTAAGAGTAATACTAGAAGAATCTAATATACTAATTAAGTTCTAGCCTAAGGTACTAGAAGTAAGTATTATTATTAGAAATATTTTTCTAAATAGGCTAGATATTAATAGATTTAAAGTCTTACCTAAGGAAGTATTTTTAGAATAGAGACCTCTAGTATTATACTTTAGAGTCTAGAGCTATAGAGTAGTAGTATATATAAACCTAAAGTTCTAGCTAGCTAGGATAAGATTAGATAAACTAATAAATAGAGGTAAGGATACTATATTTATTAGTTATATTCTAGATACTACTAAAATATAGCTTTTCTAGAAGCCTAATATAGAGGCTATTAAAGCCTATAGTAATACTAAGTAGTTTAAGTATAAGAAAAGAAGAGATTTAGAATTAAATATTTCTAAGCTTAACTAATCTAGTAGTATACTAGTTAGGAAACTAGTAGAGAGACTAAAGAAGTAGAAGAAGTTCTAAAGTTCGTCGAGCTCTAGAAGCCCGACTAAATATTAACTACTATTTATATAGCTTAGACCTCTACTAAAGAATAAAAAGAACTACTAGAGAATAGAAAATCTAGAAGAAGAAAACTCTAGAAGTATATAGCTTTAGAAGGAGAAAATTAGAGTAGAGTAGCCGACTAATTAGCTAACTAAAGTTTATTAAAGGACTAGTAGAAATATATATATTAGAAAATATCTAGATATTATATAAAATCTACTAGAAGTAAAAGTATAATTCTAGAAAAGAAGAAGATCTATTTCGAATAAAGGAAAAGAACCTAAACCTAAGGCCTATAGTATAGTTATAAAGTAGATTCTTTAAAAGAGGTAGAGAGATAAAAAAGAAAATATACCTAATCTAAAGTATTATAAAGTATTTCTTAGCCTAATTAAAAAAGAAAAAAATTATATCTAGAAAATCTTAGTAGAAATTAGAAAGGTTGCATTTATAGTACTCGGACCTAATATTACTTTAAAGTAAAAGGTCCCTATTCTAAAGTCCTATAAAAAGGTAATATAGAATTCTAAATAGAGCTATATATAGAAAAAAGTAATTTAAAAAAAATTAGTAGTTTTAAATAGTAACTATATCTAGAAGCTAGTTATACTACTAAAAAATATAAATCTTATAATATCTAGATAAGTCTTTAATATAAAAAAATTAATTAGTAGAGCTATTAAAAAGTTTAAAGTAAGACTAGTTACTAGAAAGTTCTTCTAGAAGTTTAAAATAGACTTTAAAGATACTTTTATACTAACTATAAAGTATAATACTTTAAAAGTATTTATAGTAGTTATTTACAAAAAGGACTTAGAGATATACTAAGTAGTATTAGAAAGTATAGTCTAGTTAGACTATCTAAGAGATACCTTCTTAGGGATTAGATTATATAATATATATTATATAATAGTAGGTTACGTAGCTTATCTAATACTCTATATCTTAGGAGGAGATACAATCTATAACTAACTAATATAATTAATATAGTTAGTTCCTATCTAACGCTTCTACTTCTATCGTATATTAAGACTCTTTCTATATATTATAGGTATATATATTGTCGTTCTATTTCGATAGGTTATAAGCCTAGGTTTATAGAGGAAGTATTAGATAGTAATAGTTAGCCTTTTCTAATAGTAGGATACGAACCTATAATAAAAGGAGTATTAGGAGACTCGAGGTATATCTATCTATACTACTAAGAAGATATAGAAGATCCCGGCGAGTTCCGGACGTTCCTATAGGTAGATAAAATAGAGAAGAACCTAGTAAGGTATACTTAAGGAATAGAACTCAAAAGATATAAAGAGGAAAGAGTAAGCTAGAGGCTAAAGCACTATTTTATATAGATAAGACTTAACCTCTATACTAGAGTACTACTAATACTTTAGAAAGGTATATCCCTCTAAAAAGAGACTACTAAAGTCTATCTATAAGTATAGATAAGTAGGAAGTATAGAAAACTATACTAAGCTTATCTAAAAGAGAAGGAAGAGAGTTTTAGATAAGGAAAGTAGCTATCTAGAAACTACTACTTAAGTTATTTAAAAAAAATATTAATTTTCTAAAGTTTAGTTTTAATATTTTAGGTAAAATAGATTAAGAGTAAAGAAATAGATTTAGTAGAAGAGTAGCTATACTAATACTAATAAGAGAGAACTATAAGTCCTAGTTTAGAATAATAAGAATATATCTTATATCTAAGTAAGTAGAATAGGTTTTGTTAGAGACTATACTAGATACTCTAGTATTAACTCCTTTAGAATATATATTAACTATATTATTAGACTCGCTAGATAGCTCTATTAAGAGAGCATTCTATAAGAAGTATAATATAGTAGCTCTCTATAAGATATATATCTATATATTAGTAGATAATTAGAAAGCGATATAGGAGATTAAGATAGTAAGGGAGCTCTAGGAATAAGCTAAAAAGAGGTATAAAAGTAAGCTTTAAACTATAGGAAGAAGCCTTCTTAAATAGTATACTACGTTTAAGATATAAAATAGCTAGACGATTAATAAAGTATAGTAGAGCCTAAGTACTATTATAAGAAGAGTAGTTATAATCTCCCTATAGTTTAAAGAAATTAAAACTAAAAATAGGAAGATATAGTAACTCTTTATAGCTCTATCTAAGTCCTACTTAATAATTAGAGATAGTATAGACCTAAAGTAGAATTTTAAGCCTTAGGATATTTTTAGAATTCTAAGAGAAAAATAGGAATAGATAATAGGCCGAGAGATAGCTATATTCGCTAAGAAAGGTACCTAGGGACTACTAGCCTATTTCCTCTATAGAGGACTATATATCTAGAATAATTATTCTAGACTTAAGAAAGCAAAAAGGGCTACTAAGACTATAGTACCGAAGATAGAATACTAAGTTAAGAAAAGATACTCTCTATTAAGATAAAGAAAGGAATTTTTACTAGAGAAAGATAAACTTAAAGAAATAGTAAAGAAACTTAAACTTAAAGTATAATCCTTTAAAAAGAAATTTAACTTAAGTAAGAAGTACCTAAAGAAAGCTTTTATAGTATAAGAAAATATAGGGTTACTAACTACCTTAGAAGCATCTTAGACCCTATTAGAGAATAAAGATATAGATAAGGTAGCCTACTTAACTATAGACGCAAAAGGCAAGTATAGGCTATTAGAATAGCTACTAAACTTTTATACTTCTATCTATATAACTAACTAAAAATTACTCTTTAGGGAACTAAAACCTCTTTAGACTAGGAAGTAGATTAAAGTCGGTAGTAGCTACTTAATAGCTATATATATTAGGAAAGTAGTAATAGAGGGAAGAAAAGGGAAATAGATTATACTAAAAGATATTCTATTTGTACCTAGTCTTAGAGTTAATCTTATTTTATAAAGTTAGTTTAGTAAGTAGTTCGGTATTTAACTACTAAAATTTATACTTGTTTTAGCCTCTAGAAAAGCAGTTATCTAGATAAGAATATTAGAAGGAGTTCTATTTATTAAGGAAATTAATAAGAGTCTAGCTAAGTCTATTAGGCCCTAGAGGCTCGACCGAAATTAAGTATACTTCTTATAGGAATTAATAGATAAAGTATATACTTTCTATATATTAGAGAGTACCTAGGATTAGTAGAAGCTCTAGCATCGAAAGCTTATATATTTTAGAGAGAAGGTAGTAAAGAACCTTTACTAGGTCTTAGATTTAAAGAGCCTAATACTAATTCTAAAGGAGTATAGGGCATACAGAGTCTATATAATAGCAAAGATAAAGTAGTATAGAAGGAAAGAGATATAGTAGAAGCCCTAAAAGCTAGCTCTTATATCTATTAATATCTATAGACCCCTACCTATCTTAAAATTAGGATTTAAGTAGTAGCTTAAAATTATTAATAACTTCTTAAGAAAGAAGTAGGCCTTCCTACTAAAGTTAAAAATAGATATACTACCTACCCTCTACTAATAGAAAAGAAAGGTAGAGCTTTAATCTAGAAATCCTCTCTAAGTAGTAAGGAGTAATAGAGCAAGGGAGCTTTTTACTATACTAAAGTAGTAGAAGAAAGAGAATAGAATCTCTTTCTATACTACTAAGGTATATAACTCTATTTAGAATAGAGTTATTAAAAGGTCGATTTAGACCTCTAAAGAAAGAGTAAAAGTAATACTAGAAGAATCTAATATACTAATTAAGTTCTAGCCTAAGATACTAGAAGTAAGTATTATTATTAGGAATACTCTTCTAAATAGGCTAGATATTAATAGATTTAAGGTCTTACCCGAAAAGGCGTTTTTAGAATAGAGACCTCTAGTATTATACTTTAGAGTCTAGGGCTATAGAGTAGTAGTATATATAAACCTAAAGTCCTAGCTAGCTAGAATACAATTAGACAAACTAATAAATAGAGGTAAGGATACTATATTCGTTAGTTATATTCTAGATACTACTAAAATATAGCTCTTCTAGAAGCCTAATATAGAGGCTATTAAGGCCTATAGTAATACTAAATAGTTTAAGTATAAGAAAGGAGGAGATTTAGAGTTAAATATTCCTAGGCTTAACTAATCTAGTATTATACTAGTTAGGAAACTAGTTAGGAAACTAAAGAAGTAGGAGGAGTTCTAAAGTCTATTAGGCTCTAGAGCTCCGACTAAATATTAACTACTAATTATATAGCTTAGACCTCTACCGAAAGACAAGGAGGAGTACTAGAGAATAGATCTAGAAGAAGAAAACTCTAGAAGTATATAGCTTTAGAAGGAGAAAATTAGAATAGAGTAGCTAACTAATTAGCCGACTAAAGTTTATTAAAGGACTAGTAGAAATATATATATTAGAAAATATCTAGATATTATATAAGATCTACTAGAAGTAAGAATATAATTCTAGAAGAGAAGAAGATCTATCTTAGATAAAGAGGAAGGACCTAAACCTAAGGCCTATAGTATAGTTATAAAGTAGGTCCTCTAAAAGAGGTAGAAAGATAAGAAAGAGAATATATCTAACCTAAAGTATTATAAAGCATTCCTTAGCCTAATTAAAGAAAAAGGAAATTATATCTAGGAAACTTTAATAGAGATTAAGAAGGTTGTATTTATAGTACTCGGACCTAATATTACTTTAAAGCAAGAGGTCCCTATTCTAAAGTCCTATAAAAAGGCAATATAGAATTCTAAATAGAGCTATATATAGAAAGAAGCAATCTAGAAAGAACTAGTAGCTTTAAATAGTAACTATACCTAGAAGCCGGTTATACTACTAAAGAGTATAAACCTTATAATATCTAGGTAGGTCTTTAATATAAAAAGATTAATTAGTAGAGCTATTAAAAAGTTTAAGGCAAGACTAGTTACTAGAGAGTTCTTCTAGAAGTTTGGAGTAGACTTTAAGAATACCTTTATACTAACTATAAAGTATAATACTTTAAAAGTATTTATAGTAGTTATTTATAAGAAGGACTTAGAGATATACTAAGTAGATATAAATAATATATTTATAAAGAGCTCTCTAAAAGAAGATATCTATATAATCCTACTTCTAGAAGTAGAGGTTCTACTAAACTAGGTCCTAAAGATTCTAAAGAGTCTCTATAGACTTAAGCAAGTAGTAAGAGACTAGAATAAACTCTACGTCTTAAAGCTAGAATAGATAGGATTCGATTAATTAGAAATCGACCTATACCTACTTATCTATAGGGAAAAAAAAATTATAGTTCTAACCTATATAGATAATATACCTATTATAGTACTAGAGCTAAAGGATGTTCTCTAGTTTAAAGAATAGCTTAGTAAGGTCTTTAAGATTAAGGATCTAAAGGAGCTAGAAAAGATTCTTAGAATAAAGATAATAAGAAATAGAGTTATAGAAACTCTAAAGCTTAATTAAGAATACTATATCTAAAAGAACCTTATAAGGCTAAATATAACTAAGGAAAATACCTATCTAACTCTCTTACTAATAGATAGTTATAAAAGCCTTACTAAGGCAATTCTATCTAATAAGAGATATACTAAATAGAAGTACTAAAGCTAGATAGGTACGTAGATATAGCCGATAGTTATAATAAGACTAGATATTACTTTCGCTCTTAGTAGACTAAGCTTATATATAGCTAACCTAATAAGGGAATATATAAATACTTTAAAGAAACTAGCAAGATACCTTAGGTCGTCCCTAGACCTAGGACTTATATTTAGAAGAAGTAGTAGAAGCCTTATTAGATATTTAGACTCTAACTATATAATAGATAAGGTAGATAGAGTCTTAATTCTAGAATCTATCTTCTTCCTCTATAGAATACTAGTATCTTAGATAAGCAAGAAGTAGAAGTCTATAGTAATATTAACTATAGAGGCTAAGTATATAGCTCTAAATATATATACTAAGTAATCTTAATTTCTAGTAGCACTTCTAAGGGAAATAGACTATATAGAGTTAGTAGGAGAATATTCTTTTTAACTACTTATTAAAGCGAACTCTAATATAGTAAATAAACTTAGACCTATTTAGATTATAGAAAATAACTAAGTATTTCTAACTCTAGTTAAAGATATCTATATCTATAAGAAATCAAAATATATTAATATAGCCTATAATAATATTAGGAGACTCTAGTAGTAAAGGAAGATAGTAGTAGTATATATTCTAATAAAAGAGATAGTTATAGATAGGTTAACTAAGCCAAAGAATAGTCCCTAATTCTAGGAGTTTGTAAGACAACTCTAGCTTATATAAATAGCTCTTCTATACTTAATAAGTTATCGAGATTTAGAATAGAATATAAGTACTAGAATATAGAGTAGAAGAACTATCTAGCCTAAGTAGAAGTATTAGAAAGTATAGTCTAGTTAGACTATCTAAGAGATACTCTCTTTAGGGATTAGATTATATAATATATATTATATAATAGTAGGTTATATAGCTTATCTAATACTCTATATCTTAGAAAGAGATACAATCTATAACTAACTAATATAATTAATATAGTTAGTTTCTATCTAATACTTCTACTTCTATTATATATTGAAACCCTTCCTACACGTCGTAGGCGTATATATTGTCGTCCTATTTCGATAAGTAGATATAAATAATATATTTATAGAGAGCTCTCTAAAAGAAGATATTTATATAATTCTACTTCTAGAAGTAGAGGTTCTACTAAACTAGATTCTAAAAATTCTAAAAAGTCTCTATAGACTTAAGTAAGTAGTAAGAGACTAGAATAAACTCTATATTTTAAAGCTAGAATAGATAGGATTCGATTAATTAGAGATCGACCTATACCTACTTATCTATAGCGAAAGAAGAATTATAGTTCTAACCTATATAGATAATATATCTATTATAGTACTAGAACTAAAAAATATTCTCTAGTTTAAAAAATAGCTTAGTAAAGTCTTTAAAATTAAAAATCTAAAAAAGCTAGAAAAAATTTTTAAAATAAAAATAATAAAAAATAGAGTTATAGAAACTCTAAAGCTTAATTAAAAATACTATATCTAAAAGAACTTTATAAAGCTAAATATAACTAAAAAAAAATACCTATCTAACTCTCTTACTAATAGATAGTTATAAAAGCCTTACTAAAGTAATTCTATCTAATAAGAGATATACTAAATAGAAGTACTAAAGCTAAATAGATATATAGATATAGCTAATAGTTATAATAAAACTAGATATTACTTTTGCTTTTAGTAGACTAAGCTTATATATAGCTAACTATTAGGTTATAGGGAACCTAATAATCTTACTAAATAGAGGCTAAGCTTAATCTAGTTAGAGCTTATTAATATATCTATAAGGAAGTAAGTAAAAAAGATTTTCGTATTCTAATTAGTAAGATAGAATAGTAAGTTATATATAATTACTATCTATAACTATAATATTTATTACTTATATATATAAAAGAAATTCCTAGTTTTATTAATTACTCTAATTACTCTAATTAAGGCCTACTTAGTATAATTAGAGTACTTAGTATAATTAGTAGTAGGCCTAGTCTAAGCGCTACTAATTACTTCTATATATAACGCGCGCCTAGAAAATCTATAGAGATATTCCTATAGTATACGAACTATAATACTAACTTAATAAAAAGATATATAAATACTTTAAAAAAACTAGTAAGATACTTTAAATTATCTCTAGACCTAGAACTTATATTTAGAAGAGGTAGTAGAAGCTTTATTAGATATTTAGACTCTAACTATATAATAGATAAGGTAGATAGAGTTTTAATTCTAGAATCTATCTTCTTCCTCTATAGAGTACTAGTATCTTAGATAAGTAAAAAGTAGAAGTCTATAGTAATATTAACTATAGAGGCTAAGTATATAGCTTTAAATATATATACTAAGTAATTTTAATTCCTAGTAGTACTTCTAAAGAAAATAGACTATATAGAGTTAGTAGGAGAATATTCTTTTTAACTACTTATTAAAGCAAACTCTAATATAGTAAATAAACTTAGACCTATTTAGATTATAGGAAATAACTAAGTATTTCTAACTCTAGTTAAAGATACCTATATCTATAAAAAATTAAAATATATTAATATAGCTTATAATAATATTAGAAGACTCTAGTAGTAAAGGAAGATAGTAGTAGTATATATTCTAATAAAAGAGATAGTTATAGATAGGTTAACTAAGCCGAAGAATAGTCTCTAATTCTAGAAGTTTATAAAATAACTCTAGCTTATATAAATAGCTCTTCTATACTTAATAAGTTATTAAGATTTGAAATAGAATATAAGTACTAGAATATAGAGTAGAAGAACTATCTAGCCTAAGTAGGAGTATTAGAAAGTATAGTCTAGTTAGACTATCTAAGAGATACTTTTTTAGAAATTAGATTATATAATATAGGTTATATAGTAGTAGGTTATATAACTTATCTAATACTCTATATTTTAGAAGGAGATATAATCTATATCTAACTAATATAATTAATATAGTTAGTTCCTATCTAATATTTCTACTTCTATTATATATTAAGACTTTTTCTATATATTATAAGTATATATATTATTATTCTATTTCGATAAAACTAAACTTTAGAAAATTAATACTTTTTTAAATAATTTTAGTAGTAGTTTCTAAATAGCTACTTTCCTAGTCTAAAACTCTCTTCTTTCTCTTTTAGATAAGCTTAGTATAGTTTCTTATACTTCCTACTTATTTATACTTATAAATAGATTTAAAAAGTCTCTTTTTAGAGAAATATACTTTTCTAAAATATTAGTAGTACTCTAGTATAGAAGTTAAGTCTTATTTATATAAAATAGTACTTTAGCCTCTAGCTTACTTTTTTCTTTTTATATCTTTTAAGCTCTATTCTTTTAGGTATACTTTACTAGATTCTTTTCTATTTTATCTATTTTTAGAAACTTCTAGAATATATCGAGTTCTTCTAAGTCTTCTTAGTAGTATAGATAGATATACTTTAAATCTCTTTTTACTTTTTTTATTATAAATTTATATTTTACTATTAGAAAAAACTAACTATTACTATCTAATACTTTTTTTATAAATCTAGGCTTAGAATCTATTAAGTTAGAATAATAATATATATATTAATAATATATAGAAAAAGTCTTAATATATAATAGAAGTAGAAATATTAGATAGAAACTAACTATATTAATTATATTAGTTAGATATAGATTATATTTCTTTCTAAAATAAAGAAGTATTAAATAAATTATATAACCTACTATTATATAATATATATTATATAATCTAATTTCTAAAAGGGTATCTTTTAGATAGTCTAACTAGACTATACTTTCTAATAGTTAATAAAGCTAGTAGTCTATAGACTTTAATACTTCTATATTTAATAATATTAGCTTTAATTAGACTTATTATAAGGCTAAAGCGTAATAGATAGAGGCCTCTATAGATATAGTAACAAAGTAATTATAACTATACTTTTTTTAGGCTTTATTTTACTCTATATAGTAAGCTAGTAGCTGCTCTATAAGGCTTAATATATACGGTTAGTTAGTAACGGTTGTGTAAGGATACTAACTAGTTACTAACCAGGTTACTAACCACTGGTTACAAACTAACCATGGTTACTAACGACAACAGCCCTACTTCACATCGATAGGCACCTACCTAATCTCATGTCAACCGCCGGTCATTCAGGAACAATGCAATTTATGCAGGCTTCTCGTCCGGCGGAACCGATTGAAGATATACCGAACCTGTACGCGCCGTCCTGTTCGTCGGTAATGATATGCAGGAACCTACGAAAACCACAGCTAATAGCGTGGTGACACTGAAATGGTCCAGCAGTGCCTCCCTCGCACTCGCAGTGCTCGCAGATGAAGCATTATGCTAGTGGGTCGCTGGCGTGTGCAAACATCTCAAGCATTCCAAGCCTCAGTTTCGTCACGCTCTAGGTGAAGCAGTGGACCTCGCATTGGATGCGACCCCGGATTGGCACCATGTCGGTGACCTATAGCGTCCTAGCGAACAAGGTTTCAGATCGACGTCTTGGATAGGCTTGTAAATTCCATACCAGGACAACCTTAACATCACACACATACAGTCGTGCCGAGCATTGTACTCCCGCTTGAATATTGGCAGCCTAGTGGCTCTTATCTCATCACTCGTGCACAGCATTTCTGCTGCGCAAGCAGAAGCTAGAAAATGCGTTACGAGCAAGGTTGTTGTTCTTTTTCTGGGCGCCACAGCCTCAGTCTTAGGAAGAGTTTGAAGTGTAACTCCCTAAACTTCATCATTGCACAGGAGTAACTAAGGCAGCCTAGAAGTCTGAGCTTGGCTTCCAATCCGATGTATAAGGTCTGGTCAGCAGCATCCTGAGACAGTCATCAACAAATTCAGCAATTCATAACGACACTACTGCGATTCAGCACCCGCGATTCAACCTTCGCACTCGCTTATCGCCCTACAACCTCCTTCCCAAAGGTTATACCTCTCGCGCAGACTTGCAAAGACATCTCCAAACAACCTTCGAACTCAGGACATCCCACCCATCATGTCTTCCGTGGAAGCATGTCGATCGCCCTACCCATATGAGCCAAGTCTGGTCCTGGCGTGTGTTGGCATTGGTCTCTTTACGATACTGAGCGCGGTGTCGACATGGCGAACAGTTATGACCAGCACCTGGGATAACATCTTTATGGTTCTCGGAGGAATCTGCCAAATGTCAGGCTATGTCGCACGCGCATACTCAACACAGCATGTGTGCAACAAAGAAGCTTATGGGGCCCAAGCCGTTCTGCTACTACTCGGACCAACACTCATGATGTTCACTGTGACACTCGTTCATACAACTTTCATCGCGGCCTTGAATGCCGACGACTACTGCTGGGTGCCATTGCGATTCCAGCGACCAATTTACCTGGCGATCAATGTTGGGTGCATAGCGATTCAAGTCGGAGGAGGAATTGAGCTTGCAATTGCACAATTCATCCACATTGCAGAGATTGGAAGCAAGTTGAAGATTGCCGCATTCGTCATGCAGATGGTATATTGGGTGTACATTGTGGCAGAGAACACCACAGTTTGCATCCGCGTTGGACTCGCGGTGAAGAGGGCAGATCGCGCAGGCTTGACTGCTGTTCCGACAGCAGGAAGCAGCATCTCAGCTGTTAAGGAAAGCTTCCAGCACTACAAGCGTTGGTCGAACCTCTTCGGACTGGCAATCTCGATCATTGTTGGCCGCAATCTGATGAGGCTTACCGAATTGGGTGTGAAATTCCTCCAGGACAACGAGTGGCCAGGCTATGCCTTCGATGGGTATCAAATGGCAGTTGTGATGGGTGCTTGGGCAGTGTTCTACCTGCCAGGGAAGGTGGCAGAAGTGACCCGCAGCCAGCGCCGATATGAGCATGTCGATCGGTATGGCTCACAGGAGCGAGTGCCCCTTGATACACACAAGCAGGTTGATGGGGAGAGCACCGAGCTTGACAGGATAGGCACGCCCCGACAAATGGTATGAGATCGATGGTGAAGGTTGATCAATGTCGATGAGCGGCCGCGCGGGCGCCGGCTGTACCAATAGCATAGTGTAGCGCAGTCCAGCGTAGCATATAGATTCTGTTATCAATGAATGTCTTGATTCAAGATCAACGCCTGCTAGATCGCAAGCACTCGGGTGATATGCAGTGCTGCAGACGGCTTCAGACTGTTGCACGAGACTTGGATTGTTCGTCACTGCTGCAAGCGAGGCCATGTAGACTGCTCAGACTGTTGCGCATGTCTAGAGGTGGACAATAATTGATCGTCCCATTGGACGCGGCGTCAACAGTGTCGAGTCGCCGTCATGATGTTTGGATATTGCCTGAAACATCTCTAGCGCATTGAGACTGAACCGGGTTCATGCATGTTGTAGATGCATGATGTGCTCGCTACGGCATGCTGGACTCTTGGTATGCGAATGCGAGGCAATGCGAGGTTGGGGGCTTCGGCTGGCTGCCGTCTGCAGATCTAGCCAAGAAGTCTTGCTAGTAAGTGCAACCGTGCATCGGGATGATGTTTGCGATACACAAGTTCTACGCACGCAAATGCTACGCACGCAACCGAGCGCAGGCTGTGCTGAATCAAGTGCGGGCTTATTTCCTTTGGATCGACTTCGCTACGGATGCGTGCTGTGCATTCTCCCGACAGTGACGATCGCTGCCTCCTGAGTGGAGTGGGTGGAGAGCGCTCGCAACATATATGATGTCCCTCGGCGCTGTGCCCTAGGTCTAACACCCTTGATTGTATTTTCTCAAGTCTCTTTCAGCCTGTTCTTGCCAAGATCTGACTTGCAGCCACCACATCTCACCAGTCCTGTAACAGCACCAAGCAAGGAACCATGCCAGCACCCATTGCTCCCGGATCAGTCGAAACTGTGCTGAACTATGTGACGGACGTTCCTGAGAAGGCCTGGACCACGGACTTTACGAAACCCGGAGCAGAGAAGCATTTCGAGGACTTCAACCGCTACAAGACCTCACATCCAACCACCGTTGTGAACATCCGTGGTCGAGAGGATGACTTCTGCCTGTTCGAGAATGGGTTTGAGTACACCAAGCAAGAGGTTCCGACTTTGAAGGACGCTCAGACTGAGGAAGAGGCGGCGAACATTGCGATACCTGCCACCGAGGAGCTGGTGAAGAAGCTGTAAGTGCTAGGCTGGGGTACCAGGAAGGGCGAGCAAGGTGCTGACCAGGATCGATCAGAACTGGAGCCACCAAGACGATTGTCTTCGCACATCGCGTTCGCAGCAAAGCCGAAGATGAAAACAAGAGGGCCGAGAACAAAGCTCCGGCACTTGCTGTGCATTCTGACTTTACACCTGCAGGAGCTGACGCGCGTTTCGATCTGGTCGTTAAGGATGAACTGGAGCGAGAACAGCTTCGAAAAGGCCGAGTTCTGATCATCAATGTCTGGCGTCCATTGAAGACGGTACGACGAGATCCCTTGGCAGTATGCGACTGGAGAACCTCAAAGTTCGATCGAGATTGGAACCCTATCCGGATGATCATGCCAAACGGGTGGTCCGAGCACGGTGCAGTGAGTCACAGTCCAGAGCACCAGTGGTACTACTTGCAACACCAGGAACCTTCTGAGCCATTGGTGTTTCTGCAGTATGACAGCAAGACTGCTGCAGATGGAGGCATGTGTGTTGCCCATAGCGCTTTCGTTGACCCAGCAGGCGCGCAGGCGGAGCCCAGAGAGAGCATTGAGATCAAGATGTTTGCATTCGTGCCCGAGCCGGCAGCATAGAAGGGTGATCCACTGATGGAAATCCAGAACATCCATAGATAGGCGTTTGAGATATGCATTGCATGTTATGTCACTTCATGTCTGTCCGGTGTCGTTGCGTATGCTGGGCGTTGTTGCTGCTCCACGATCGGCACTGGGATGTCCCCACACAGGCCTGTGCACACAGCAGTAGATGTGTCTCGTCAAATTCGGAGCGTACTCGTGACGGTTCAGATGCAGGAAAGTGCAGAGCCTTAAATACCACGAAATACTGAACGGTGCAGGCTCATAAGACTCCTTCCGAGCCCGCGGGCATAAACGCGAATGGATTGAGGAACTCCGTGAGTCCCCTTGTACCGCCGGTAGCATTCCACTCAGTCTGCTTCGAGCTTACTCGTTATTGAAGTCAGCAGATCGTTCATGCCGTCTGAAATAGCATCAAGCAATTGTAGCTCTGCTTTAGTATTTAGCATCAGCATGGTCTGAAGCTCGCTTCTCTGCAGGAAAGCATCCTTGTCATCCACACTATCCTGCTGGTCCAGCATCATAACTGCTTTCGATCTATCTCGCTTCGTCAGGGTGAGCAGTCCTTGCGTAGCATGTGTGTCGAATGCACTAGTATGCAAATACTTGCTGCGCAGACCTAGCCACTGTATCTGCGGAACGGCATGGTCTTTGTTCTCGTGTGCAAGTGCCTTCGAGCCATGTTTGTATGTGGATATAATGGCAATGCCATCGGGATCGAAGTCTGCTAGTCCGTGAACAGGAGGTGACGCGAAGCCATTCTGGGTAGAAGGGGTGCTGAGATAGCGAAGTAAAGCTCGTGTCGCAAGATCGGGATAGCCTTTGCCGGTGATGATAACGCCTTCGCTGATGATTGTATCCCAGAAGTCGGAGCCAGCAATAGAGCGGAATGTGGCTTCCTTTTCGATAACCAGTATCCACTTCACAGCAGACAGGTCGGTTGATAGTACATCCTTCAGATTGGGCACCAGGATGCCCTCTTGATCGCTTCTGACATCAGTTGTGCTACCATCTTTTCGGAAGAAGGTCACGGCTCCTGCGACGAGTCCTTTGGCTGCAGCACAAACGTTGAGCATAGATCTGGTTATGCGAAACGTGTACGCGATGTCGTCAACGTATCGGTCAACATAGGTCTGGCTCCCGAATAGAGCTGGGTCGCGATAGTAGATGTCCCTGAAACAGTCAGTAGTCAGTGCATGGTAGAGGCCAATGTGGCAGAATACCTCTTCGATATCACGACGTCGTTACGCAGAGCTTCATGAATCAGCTCCAATAGGCGTAAGACAACTGCTGCACATGTGTCAGGCCATGCTTTGTGTAGCCGGATAAAGGAGCTCACAAAAGCGCCATGCCTCATCGACTGTCTTTCCGGGAAAGCAAAAACGCCTTGTTGGCATCTCTGTCTGGTCTTGAGGCTTTGTGTGGTGCCCTGTGGCTCCGGTCCGTGGTCGACATTTCAGAGTGATGCCAATCTCAAGCTTGTCATTCAGCATCGCATCCACGATTTCTTCAAGGACAGCCTCAATCTTGTCAATTACAGCAGCACTATATGGACATTATTAGCACTATCTCGCCGGGCGTCTGGTGGGAAGGTCTCATACTTGGGATATGCTCGTGGCAGCGTACGCTCAGCTGGACGGAAGTCGTTGTGCAGTACATTCTGGGCGAATGAACCTGTGTTGACTGGTAAGGATTCGTACTCGCCTTCGCTCTGCGCATCGTCGTTCAGTTGAGGATGATACGGCTCTTCAGGATCGTCTTCGTGTTGGATCGCTAGATTAGTTGCTGCACCGATTAGTGACCCTTGCGACGAGGGCTGGAGCAAATGAGCGTTCTCGCTGAAGAGATCCTCGAAGTCTTCGTCGTCCATTGCGATGGAGTGACTTGCTGTTGATGACGGAAGAGGAGAGGAGAGGAGAGGGAATTGGAGTTGGGATGGAGAAGATCTGAGGGTCACGCTAGGCAGCCAAGACCCACTTGACGCGTTCCTTGAACTTCCTGTTCGACGCGTACCGACAACCTCAACTGCACTGCCATACACTTTGCCGTCGCTGTTCAGCCCGAGACATCATCGACTACAGCGCTAATGGAAGATACAGTCAGTTCCCCGTCATCGTCTCCCAATATCCGCAAGCGCACTCGAGAAGCGGACCAGGACTCGCCCGAGCAGAAGCCATTGAACCTCAAGGGCAGTCAGTTCATGATGCCCACTCCTCCTGATACCGAGAGTGAGCGATCGAGGAATGCAAGTCCCGGTGGCAGTACAAATAACGACCACCACGAACGTGCTGCATCTCCGGCGCTGAGCACGAGCACTACTCTCAGCAGCGTGATCGATGTCACGTCCAATGTCGCGCCGGCAAGCTCTGCCATGACCACACAGTCTACCGCCCCGGCATCGACCTCCGCGTCTGGATATGGAGCTCCACCGGCCAAGAGGAGGAAACTTACGCCCGCTGAGAAACTAGAGCAGGCACAACTCAAGGAAGCCAAGGCGCGTGAAAAGGCGGAAAAGAAGGCTGCTGCAGAAGAGAAGAAGGCACAGGCAGAAGCTGAAAAGGAGGAGAAGAAGGCTCAGCTCGAGGAAGATAGGGCGCGCAAAGCCGAGGAGAAGCGTCTCAAAGATGAAGAGAAGCGTGCCAAAGCAGAGGAGAAGGAAGCAAAGAAACGCGAAAAGGAGCTCGAGGAGACGAAGAAGCAGGAGGAGAAGCTGGCGAAGGAACGAAAGCAGATGCGTCTTGGAGCGTTCTTCGGTGGCAAGCCGAGCACACCCGCAAAGCGCAACGCGGACGGTGAAGAGATCACACCACTCTCTAGGCGAAAGTCGTTGTCCCTCGAGCCGTTTGACGCTGTTTCAGCCCAGCTCAAGGCCACCGTGTCACCTGTCAAGCAAAGTCCTGCTCCAGCGTCAAGTAAGGAACCTACTGTCTCAGACTACCACAAGACATTCCTGCCATTCGAGGCCCCAACGTACAGCCAAGTTGCCCCGGTGCTGCGAGACGAACAGGCTGATCAAGCACGTTTCGACCACGACCTCAACGATCCGCTCATTCAGGAGAAGTACGACCTTGGTATTGTCGCGTCGTATGCGAGCCTTGACAGCTACTTTGGCGAGCTTCGCGACGCACGACGTGGAAAGAGAGGTCACCCGAACATCAAGAAGGTGGTCGAGAGAGCTCAAGGAACCTCCAAAGAGCCAATTGACTTGACGGAAGAAACTTCGAAGGAGTCACCCGATGCGATCTTGCGTAAAGTTGATACAAAGTACATACACTTCCACGAGGACGTACGACCAGCGTACTGTGGCACATACACAAAGATAACATCGCCCCGGACAACTCGTCGCACGATGCGGAACCCATTCGCCCGCTCACGACCCGATACAGACTACGACTACGATTCAGAGGCAGAATGGGAGGAGCCCGAGGAAGGTGAAGATATTGGCTCGGACGATGATGATGAGGCTGACAGTAATGCTGATGGCGACGAGATGGATGATTTCCTAGATGATGAAGATGATAAAGCAAAGACTAGGCGCAAAGCTGTGACGGCAGAGCTCATACCGGAGAGCACGGGTCTATGCTTCGCGAACGACAGAGGACGAGTTCTGCATGTGGATGGTGCAGAAGTGGCTATGCAACCGGCTGTAATGGACGACATGCGCATGGGATTCTTGCTTCCAGGATTCTCTGGCATGACGATCGACCCCTTCTCGACATCCTACTGGGATGCACCTGTGCCGGTATGCAACGCGGCCAGTGTTGCAACCTCTACCGGACCTCTGGGGACCCAGACCTCTTTGGATGCGATCATGGCACCTCCTCGCAAGCCTTTGGAACCTAGACTCAACTTCAACAGCTCGGCAGAGTCTGCTGTGTTCGCGCTCATCGGCGCTGCTGAAGGCCAGAAGGGCCCCATCTCAAGTACAACCGCTATGACACCGGCCGTTAAGCGCGGCCGGAAACCTAAGCCCAAGACTTTGAGTAAGGAGGATCTGGACGAGCTTAAGGATGCAGTCGTTGGCAGTCCGCTCGGCAAGCTGGAATTACATAAAGGACTGAAGACGAGGTATGTTTGGCAATTCTCATTGAAGTACATGGTCACTTACTAATGATACAACAGATTCCCGAAGTTGACGAACGATGCCATCAAGGATAACCTCAACAACCTCTTTGCACAGAAGGGCTCTGGCAAAGACAAGAAGTGGGTTTATGTTGGCGATGTCTGAACAGGGGCTGTGAAAGGCCTTTGCGTTACACATCCCACCTATACAGCTGATACTGCGAAGCATTACAAGATGTCGGTTTGTGATGCGCGGTAATGACATGCGGAGAGAAGTGTATCATACCACGGTATACAGCCTGTAGAAAAGCAGGAGGATATCAATAGTAGATGACGAAGCATATGCACCATAACAAATGCTCTATGTGTACTTGTGTTTACTTCTGTACACCTCTGGCATCAGGTGAAGCGCATGCGTGCCAAGCAAGGCAAGGTGACGCGAGTCATGGCCAACTTCTTCAACTTCCATCTCTCGCGTGTTCTACTTCATAACATCAACCCTTCTCTCGCCACCACCACAATGACTGACGTCGCCGAAGCACCCGCTGCTGCGCTTTTCGAAGACACCACTGCGCCAGCCACTGAAACCTCCACAGCCCTCACAACTACCAACAGCGATGGCACTGTTGTGCAAAAAATGAAAAAGACCAAAATCATTAAGCGCAAACGACGACCAGCACGCCCACAGCAGGATCCGAGCACTTTCAAGACCGAACCTCCTCCACAGACTGGCACGATCTTCAATATCTGGTATAACAAATGGTCTGGAGGTGATCGCGAAGATGCTCTTTCTTCGAAACATCAGGCGAAGGGTCGCTGCAATGTTGCGCTAGACTCTGGCTACACGAAAGCCGACAAAGTCGCAGGATCCTACTTCTGTCTATTCTTTGCGCGTGGGCTGTGTCCGAAGGGCCAGGACTGCGAATATCTGCACAGACTACCGAACTCGAGGATAGGGAAAGATGGACCTGGTGGAGGACTGGGAGATATCTTTCCTAGTAATGTGGATTGCTTTGGAAGAGACAAGTTCAGCGACTACAGAGACGATATGGGTGGTGTGGGATCTTTCTTGCGTATCAACAGGACACTTTATATCGGACGCATACATGTGTCAGACGATATTGAGGAGATTGTCGCAAGACACTTTCAAGAATGGGGTCAGGTGGAGAGAATACGAGTGTTGCCGAGCAGAGGTGTTGCGTTCGTGACATATGTTCATCTGGCGAACTCGGAGTTTGCGAAGGAGGCTATGGCGCATCAGAGTTTGGATCATAACGAGACCCTGAACGTGAGGTGGGCGACTGTGGACCCCAATCCTGTTGCGCAGAAGAGAGAGGCGGCGAGGATAGAAGAGCAGGCAGCAGAGGCTATCCGACGAGCGCTACCGGCTAGCTATGTCGCGGAACTGGAAGGAAGGAAGTACGAAGGTGCTGATGGTGAGGAAGAGCGCAAAAGACGAAAGATCGAGGGCAGCTTTGGGCTACAGGGCTATCAAGCGCCGGATCACGTTTGGTACGCAAGCGAGAACGCGCGGATTGAGGGTGGAGAACAACAAAAGCAGATTGAAGGAGCGCCAGACGAGGACGAGGATGACTATGACACGCCTCTGCAGATCACAGCTGGGAAAACGGAGCCAGTCTCGAATGGTGGCTTACTAGGAGGGAGTACACTTGCAGCACTTCGAGGGCTACAAGCTGGTTCAGGGAACGGCGCAGGACAGGCACCAGACAAGCCTGCTGGACCTCTGGTGGGCTATGGTAGCGATAGTGATGCTGAGTGATTGCGAGCTGGCAGGCTGTAATCCTCTTCGTCGTGGCGCACGCATGTAGTGCATAGTATAAGCCACCCGGGCTTTAAGCTGGACGAGGCAAACGAGTTTGACGCCATAGAATTGCATTTCCAGCACATCGATCGAGGTCCAAATACTCTCCGTCCTGCGGCTTCCAACGTTCTAGGGCGGTTTCGCGCGTTGCGCACACGGCTTTTCTTGGCTCTCCGATCGCTTCACACGCGAGACTTCACCTCAAAGTCTTCAGCGTATCTCGTGTACCTAACACTGACCTCGATATAGACAGTCTTGCTGTGAACAACCAAACGCCAGGAGATCGTGGCTCACAAACGCATCTCTGTCCATGCACACCGACCAAGTCATTGCATATCCGGACAGTCTCGACAGAGAATCTCACTTAAGCTTCGGAGAGCATGCGAGGTCAGGTCGCCCGCGAGGCAGTGTAAGTTTGAAACAGTTTCCACAGAAATTCCGACGAGCTCGCCAGATTTCTGCTCACCTGCAAACTCCACACACGCACAGCACTGACACAGTCGATTCACCCACGATACCTATCACCAGCCACCACACACGACAAGACTCCACGCCGCATCCATCCGATGCCACTCGACATGAAGGAAAAACTGGACAAAATGATTGACAAGGCCTCGAAATCGAAACCAGCTCTCAAGGTCAAGGACTTCATGCGTGCTCGAGATCGCGGCAGAGACTCAGCAGCAGCAGCGCACACACTCGCCATCACCGAGCTCCTTGAGCACATGCTTGATTTCCTTCCGCAAAAGAGTCTTGTGCGTGCAAGGCTGGTCTCTTCGATGTTTCGAAACACGATCGACAAATCTCCAACACTGCAACCGAAGATCGGAATTGCTAGCGGGCAAGCTATCGACACCAAGCTCGCTTGGTTCTGGAATCCCCATTCCCCAGGCGCTGGCCGATCACCCAGCACTACTGGTTCCATTACACTGGACCGGCCATTCCGAGGTGCTTCAAAGGTCACGCTGGAGGTCGAGTTCGAGCCATATACAGTTCGTAGCTCCAAATACGGCAGCTATCTGGCCGTCTGTGTGCTTCACTGCCATTTGCGGAAAGGCGAGGACGTAAAGCTGCTATACAAGGCAGAGTCCTCCTCACTAAGCATGCATTACATTGCCACGCGCCCCGTTCATATCAAGCTGGTGCTGCACTTCAAAGGTCTCACGACGCACGCACATCTACCTGCCGTTAGTAATTTGCGAGGATGCTTACAGGAACTGCAAAGATTGAAGCAATATCGCATAATATCCCTGTTCGATAGGCTTGGTGTGGATTTCATCGTGGTGAAGCCGAACAGAGAGCACATTTGTCACCTGAGATTGACTAGCTATACATCCGCATGCTGGCCGCGAGTACTCTTCGACTGCTGCCTGAACAACTGTCCATGCCACAATGAGAAGGGTTTCTTCGGCCGAACTTTTCGAAGCTATAAGAGGATCATCATATACAAGTCCTGAATTCATCCTGGAGGCTCGACCAATCCATTGTATCCAGAGAAACAGCAGACACCACTTCTCTGGAGAGGGATCGATATCTGGTTGCACGTGGCAAGGGTGGCGGGTGTATCGCGCAATTTTCCGCCGACTTCACCTTGATGTCCAAATCGCACTTTGACCCCAGCACATCCGAAAATGCCACCTCACCACACAAATCACATCAAATACGATAAACGCTCACAACATGTCGCACGACACAGTCTTCTACTCGCGCCCACGCACATACGGCAAAGGCTCTCGTGGCTGGTAAGCATTTCTTCACTTGAGCGCCAAGACTGAATAATAAAGACGGTCCGCTGACACATTCCTCCCAACACAGCCGCGTCACTGGCGACAAGAAGAAGTCGGGTGTCATCCGCAAGTATGGACTGAACATGTCTCGTCAAGCTTTCCGCGAAAAGGCTGCCGATATTGGATTCACAAAGGTCAGTCTACGACGAGTCAGCAGAGCACGCTTCATGAGCTGAAAGATTGCAAACAGTTCCGCTAGAGGTTCGACATGTATGTGCAGAGGCTAGAAATGCCAGAGCTGCCGAATTCATCACCAGTACGATAGTACGACGAGTGAAAGCAGACCTGTTACTTGCACGACCAGTAGCCACAATACCACGTTTCTTTTCCAGTTCGCATGCGTCTCTTGTTTCTACTCGCAGTCACCCTGCCCATCATAGTCGATGAGAATCATTGGAAGTCTTCATGATCTACTTTTGTGTCGTGCAATCTATCGTCGCACGGCTAGATCGCTAGATCGGCATGCCAAGAGCAGGACGATCGTCTTCTGATGTTCATTCATAAATCTTTCGTCGACCCGCTGTTTGGACTTACTTCCTTGTTCCTACACTCCAGCTTCACATATAACATGTCTGACCACAAACCTCCAACTCTAGCGCAGCAACCACAACCACGACCGTTCTGGTGGACACCCGGCAACGCGCTCGCCTTCCAGGCACCTCTAGTCATCCCTCTGATCCGACTTATACTGTACTCTTACACATCATTTGATGCTGTGGACTGGCGAGAGAACTCTACGGTCTGGGCGATCAAGGTCGTGGCTATGATAGTGGTTTTAACTTGTCTGGGCATTCAGGCATTACAGTAGAACTTTTTGAGATATTGTACTATGAATCTTGGAGATCTAGTACGCAGCTCCAGCAGCGATCAACAAAGGCCCAAACACAGCACAAGGTGCATCACTCGATATCAGTGGCTTAGTCTCCTCGGCGCCTGGTGCATTCTTGCCACCTAGCACTCCAAGCTCAACACCATTTGCGCTTCCCAACTTCGGCCACGGAATGCTTGTTGGATCTTTGGCGAAGCCGGCCCACACACCTTGCATGTACTTGCTCAACGCGATCTGGTCTTTGGTGGCGCTTCCAAACTGGTTCGTGAGAGGGTATGTACCCCAGACAGACGGAATCTCACTCGAATGCCATGCGCCAGCATTTGGAAAGACGTTCAAGTTGGGGAATGCTCCTTCGTACCGGTAGCGCCAGACTGAGCGTCCAGCGGCCTTCATGGCATCGGAGAAGGTTCGAGTGGTGCAGGTGAAGAGCAGATCTGTTAGGATCTGGCTGATCAGTGCGGAACCTGATAGAGTCGGGTACATCGACTTGATAGTCGCGTCTGAGAGGCCTGGAAAACCATAGCCCGCAAGGGTATTGTTGACACTTGGGTTGCCATTCAGACCCGCAATGTCGACGAAAACAGTGGCCTCATTGGCATTCGAACCAATGAGTATGGGCACTTGCGCGAATTGACCTGATGCGAGGCTCGGTAGAGACTGCTTGCCAACGCTTGTGCCATCTCCGGTCACTTCTGGAAAGCTGACGCCATTGTCGCCGATATATTTCTGGATGTCCTCGGCTTTGACCTTTCGAAGACAGTGGATGACAGAGGCCGCGGTACTGCAGCCGAAGTTGGCTGCCACCTGTTCGTAGCTAGCGAGACCACTGCCAGTGGCGGCTAGATTCTGCGACTCCATTATGGCCGCTCGATATGGCAATGGGCTTGGTGGGTTGGCAAGAAGCTGCTTGATATCGTGGCCTCCTGCACTCTCTCCGAAGAGGGTGACACGTGCTGGGTCGCCGCCTATAAATTGATTAGAGCTGTAGACACAGAACATATGTCTAATCATATCTCACCGAACTGCTTGATATTCTGCTGTACCCATTGTAGTGCAAGTCGTTGGTCCAGATAAGCGCTGTTCTGCTTTCCGAAAGGAATCTGTGGCGAGTTCGAGAAGCCGAACACTGGAGAGCTGTCAGTATCAAACTTCGGAACCTAGTCGCCAGTACATACTGTTCGTCCGATAGTTGATCGCAACGACCACTACGTCCTCGTTCACAGCCAGTGAGCTACCATTGTAGTAGGCGAGTGATGCCGTGCCGAACTGGTTGTTACCGCCGAACAGCCAGAACATGACTGCCTTCGTTTTCGTCGGACTGGCCTTTTGTGGAGCGAACACATTCAGGTAGAGGCAATCTTCATTCTCTCGAGGCGGCGCGAGTCCTGGGTTGTTGAAGTACTCTCTAGTCTTTGCTCCAGAAGCACCACTCACTACACAGGTCAGCCACGGGGATCTCGAAGCTGGAGAAGCATCTTCTTACTGAATTGTTGCAGACATGCCGGAGGTTCTGTTTGTGCTTTACGTGGCGATGTCCAAGAAGTTGGTGGCTCTGGCGGAGCGAATCTCAATGATCCAGTAGGCGGTTTCGCATATGGAATGCCTAGGTAGGCATTGACTGGTGCCAGACTTGGCTGATTTGACACTGCGGTGGCAGTTCCAACTAGGACACCATTGCTAATTGTGACAGTAGGATTTGCAGCTCTCTTCTCTTCGGCAGGCGCAGCAGATGCTACGGAAAGCAGACCCAGGACTGAAATGTAGGAGAGATACATCGCTGCTGTAGCGACTTGACGCAAGGACTAGTATAGTAGCGACAAGAACTTTCAGGACTTATACCATCCCGTACCTTTTGTAGTAGCACAGCCGTTGCAAATGCGGAGGCACTTCTGTAAGACATATGCTAGCGGCAACTTTCGTAGTCACTTAGCCCTAGAGCAGTCGTTCAAGATGCCCTCACATGTCAACACAGCATTTGCTTCGTGCTTTCTTTGGAGTCGTCTCTCCTCTTAATGTCTTTGCAATGTAACCAGCAACCCGATCGTATATCACGAAATTAGCATCCCTTGCGCTCTGGACTGATCATGCTCGAGCCTGGAAATACTTTCATGTTTCTCTCACATGAATCCGAACATAGTAACTGCAGATCACCGAGGAGACTTTGCGCCACCTCCGCAAGTTCCACGGCGTCGGCCTCGACCCCATGCACGAGCAAGTCTCGTTCATGACGGGTACGAGCAGTATTCAATCATGACTGACCAGTCGGCGAGCTTGGAACTTGTATATCCTCAGGCGTACGGCCGAAGGTCGAAGGTGTATGAGATCCTCATTGTTCCATAGTCGTGATCGTGAACAGTGGGAACAGTGGCTATGAAAGCGGTCTTCCGGCGAGCATCGTCCCGCCACAACAGAATCGTGGCAGAGTGTAGCAGGTGGTCTATGAGAGATGGGTCTTTTGTCGAGGTGTAGGAAATGACACTGATGATATGAGCGTGGTAGCCGATGAGGTCAAGTGATGAAAGGAAGTTGGAGTTCAAACATGGGAGGAGCGATCAAGGGGACCCACAAAATTGGACATCCTTGTGAAGCAAGGCGCGTCAGTCTCGCGTTGCCAACGACGACATCTTCCTGCAGTCTGCAAACGTGTTCCTTCACTCAACACAACTCTTTTCGACAATGAGGCAGAGGATCACCTATCTGCTGCCACAGGGTACTGGAGTTAACCCAGCTGATATTGAAGTTGGCAAGGATCATCTCACATTCGCCAAAGCCAGCGATGCTGTAATAGAACACCGCATTACGGTTGGCCTTTCCGAACTCCCGGACATAGTAAGAATTCGCATTGATCACGAGTCCAGACGCTATGCTAACTCGTACGCCAGGTACAAGCGTTTCTGCAAGATTTCCACGAACTACACGTTCGAGTAGTGTCATCACGGAACCTCAAGGCCATCTCTCCAGCATTGTCAAGACTACCCCCAGGGCTACATGCATTTTTCACGCCTCCGGACAGGCAAGGGACCCTCGAGAATGGATTTTGTGTTGAGCTATCATTCTTGCTGGGCATGACAGAGAAGGACTTGATATGCGATTATGAGCCTGGGAGCTACCCAAAGCCGCCTGTGCTATCAGAGAGATTTTCAAGCTCGTCGACATACCAGTACTACTACGGGGTCGATGACCTTTCCATCATCTCGCGGAACCTCGCAGCAGAATACTGTCCAGGACTCGGTGTTGCGTCAATCGTTGGCCAACTATGCAAAGTCCTTGTAGATGCTTCCGATGCGGCCTATGTGGACTATGACTATGATGTGATCAATCACGCTGTCAATATCGCCATAGTATCGTCACCAACAGACAATACGAAAGCTCGTGCTCACAAGCTCTCCCCAGAGGACAGACTTGAGGTCGGAATACTATCACCTGAGAAAGCTGATGAACCAGAAGAGCTGAAGCTTGGTGGATACTTGACTGTCGTTGGCGAAGATGATAAGCCAGGGCCAACAATGTTCTCGTTTCCAGCCCGCCATCATCCTCTCCCTTCAGATGATCACACAACCTTTACCGCCACCTTCCAGAAGCCGAGTGGCCTTCACCCGAAGCTCGATATCACGTTTCCAGCGAAAGACTTGAAGGCACCCAAGTCAGACAGCTGTTCGCTACATGCATACTGGACAACTCCTGCTACACTGTTCCTCGATCGATACCAGCTTGGAGACGAGCTATTTCTTGCCTCTCAAAACCTTGTGGCTCTTCGCGCTTTGACCGGTGAAGAGGATCTTGAGCGGCCTGCATGGGCTATCAATCTGTGGGGATCTGCTGCACTACTTGAACTGGCCTCTCCAAAAGCTGCTGACCGCCTCAAGGACACGTGGACTGTCACAATACCTACACACTTACGATACGTCAATGCGACGGCGTCTGAAACCGGTCATGCGCCAGTGGACGTGCCTTGGCCCGTCGTCTTCTGGGCATGCGAGGCAGAGGAAGGACTGAAGATGAGCACAAATCCTTTCGATCGAGTCAACCTTGGATATGATGGGCTGTTTGGACCTAAGACCATGTTCTACCATGTCCCGGCAGATCCGGTCCACGAGCGACTTGTCGAGCAGCTAAATGTACCTGTTCTCGACCCAATGCAGGCTCAATGGGTACCACTCGGCACACTATTGGCTGTATTGGCCGGCTTTGGTTGGGTGTGCTGGAAGCTGTTTGGCAGCGGACCTGCTGTGACGTCGAAAGGTGTTGAAGCGGAGACGGTGAAAGAGCCGGCTGTTGTGGAGGTCGTGGATGAGACGTCTACTGCGATATGAGTGGCACTGAACAAGTTTAGAGGTGGAGACCGGAGTCACACAGCATCACGCTACTATCCACGCTTTGTTACCATTGCAGCCCTTGCGGGACAGGTGGTCATAGAACTGTTTCTGCACTGGACAATCTCACTTCTCGAGTGCTCTGCGATCCTTCATCATCCCCCTCGTCGTTGCCAAGGACTACACGATGCAGTCCGAGAACGGCCGTTCCAGATCTTACACTACGAGCAAGCAGAAGACAATAGATCTGCTAGAAGCAAGGACTCGCGCTGTGGCCGATCGGATCAATGCTAGGGACTTCGAAATGACTTCGCAAACATGGAGCAATTCTGCAGACTCGGTAGTCTGCACGCAGGTGAATGGAAAGCAGCACCACTTGCCGGACGCATTGGAACTCCTGAAGCAGGAGATTCGTGAAGCACCGAATTACCATCTCAGCTTTCTAGACATGAATACGACTGTGAACAACACTATAGACCGAGGCGAAGTCTTTGTGCGAGCTGAAGTCACTGGGAATCCGCCTGGAGTGGTGAAGAAGGGAATGTTCACGTTCGAATACAGACTGCTCGAAGGGTGCTGGAAGTGCGTCAAGCAGACGACCTTTGCTGCTGGAGAATTGGTGGAGTGGGGCTAGTCGACATCGGACGCTTCTCCGAGCACCCAGAAAATCCATGGTAGCACAGCATGAACGAGAAGTAGAGTGGAGGTTGTCGGATGGTTTGAGCGGCCAATGCATCAAGGCCCGGCACACTTTCCTCGTTTGGTCCTCGTCTTGAGCACTTCGTCCGAACTTCAACTCCGCAGCAGAGGATCAACAATGACATCCATTCCACCCTCCCGCCCGAGGTCGCCCATGATTGCTATATCCAAGTAGCCAGCTGGGAAGATAGCTGTAGGATAGCAGATTGTTCCATCTATCACCACCTCTTACCACAGCACTCTCACCGATCCCACAAGCACCCGACCAGCATGCCTCCTAACACTAACGGACAGCCACCAGCAGTGAAGAATGTAGGATATATAGGCCTAGGAAATGCTGGCTTCAGCATGGCCAGCAACCTTCCCAAAGCAGGTTACCATGTAGTCGTGCACGATGCGAACGACGCACAAGTACAAAGAGCAGTGTCAGAATGGCCCAACACGACAGCAGCGAATGGCAAGGCGGAAGCGTTTGCGGACTGCGAGATCATAGTCACTATGCTGCCACAGGGCAAGGTCGTGAGAGAAGTGTTGCTGGGCAAGGACAACTTCGCTCGCGCGCTCAAACCGGGTATGCCATCCAGATCACGAACCAGGAACTGATCCTAACACAGCACAGGGACCATCATCATTGACACTTCCTCTTCATCACCATTCGACACGATTGCGCTGGGTAAGGAGCTTGCAGAACACCAACTCAAACTCGTTGACTCGCCTATCACGCAGACCTACATGCACGCGACCGATGCCGGCGAATCTACACTCATGGTAGGAGCAGACTCGAAAGCAGTATTTGAAAAGGCGGAGCCCATCATAAGGACTATGGCCGGCTACGTCTTCTATATGGGCAAGCTAGGCAATGGGCATGCAATGAAGACGCTGAACAACTACATCATGGCATCGTCCATATGCGCTCTGAGCGACAGTCTTGTTACTGGCCAGAAGTACGGCCTGGACCCCAAGCAGATGATTGATGTCTTGAACGTGGGCACTGGCGTATGCTTCCCGACACTTGACACTTTCCGGCGAGATGGCTTGACAGGAAGATACAACAGCGGGTTTGGTCTGGGACTACTGGTGAAGGACCTTGGTATCACGGAAGACTTTATGAAACACAATGACTTCGAGACCGAATTGCCGGCTCTTACAAGGCGATATTTGAGCGACGCGCTGAAAGAGGTGGAATCGACCGCGGACCATACCAAGGCGCTCGTTGGATGGGAGAAGAGAAGTGGTGTCAAACTGAACAAGTCTGAGACTGAGGACATTCCAGCTCAGGACTTTGAGCATCGCCTCAATGGTTTGAACAGACCGAAACACATCTGGTAATGTAGCTCGAGGCGGACAGCCAGTGCGATGCGCGGCTGAGCACGAAAGATGATCTCTATAACACTTCACCTGATACCCAGGCCCTTTGTGCCGGCTACTACGGATGAGAAAGACATCCCTTGAGATTTTTACTAACAATGCTTAACAGGGCAGCAAGTCTCTAGTCTCCGGCGCGACCCCAAGCTCGCTCATATGCTTCTCTGAGGAGACGTTTGGCAACCCCAGAAGCGAGCTAGTAGCACGACATGACAACTCACTATAGTACGAGCAGCATGCATTCGCGAACACGATACCATACCCTATTTCTGGACAGTCAGCCTATGAGGAGCTCAAGAATGTCAGATACTCGGCTGTACTTGATAGGACAAACACCTTCGCGACTCATACGGCCATTCGTAATCCCTGTCATTATGGCCTCAAACACCGAATCCGCCGACCTGGTCCAGAGAAGCTGCATAGCTGTATCGCCGAGCCCACCGGATAGCACACCAGATGCTAGTGTAAGAGATAAGAGGTCTTGGTCAAGAATGCTTGGACTTCTTGGAAATCAAAAGTACAGATACTTGTAGCCAGACCATTCCAATTCGACAGCTATACGATGGCCGAGACTCATCTTCCGATCTTTCCCAGGGAACTTGACTTTGATCCTCATCGTCAAGAAGAAGAGGAAGTCGACGATAATGTACTGCATCAGACACCGCACTTCCACATACGCAAGGAGAGCACACACGCTGAGCTCTTCTACGATCTCTTCTTCGTCGCCAACTTGACAGTCTTCACCTATATACATGACGTAACGGACCTTACAACACTGGCACAGTACATAGCGTTCTTCTGCATCATCTGGTGTACCTGGTTTCAGGTCGCTCTGTACGATGTACGCTTCTCTGTGGTCGATTGTGCTGTTGGCAGAATCTGGAAGGCGTTTCAGTTCGGGTGAGTAGACAGAGAGCTCTGACTTGCAAGACGGAGCTATACTGACGACTTTCAGATTCATGATCGCGACAGCAGCTGTCGGACCTATGTTCAAGGTTGGAGAGATGGAGACTAATCGAGGCGTGCTGGTCAACACCTACTTCCGAACACTAACGCTAGCCCTCATGGGCAGCCGTATTGTCCTGGCACTCCAGTACCTTCAAACGTGGTACTTCCTGAGGGAGCACAAACACATCAAGAAACCAATGATGATCAATATCGCGACATACTGCATCTCAGCAGCAATCTACCTCGGACTGGTCGGCTCCCTCTTCATTGGCAGTATCAGCTGGGTCTGGATCGCATGGTACATCGTTGGAGTTTTCGAGAGCGTCACGATCATCTACGTCTCTTGCAAATGGAGAGCGCTAAGCTTCAAAGGCACACATCTTGCTCAAAGAATGTCGCTCCTGACACTCATCATCCTCGGCGAAGGAGCCATTAGTGTGGGAAAGCAGTGTCAAGTTATCGTAGGAGCTTCGATGTTCAGGTGGAACGTCCTGAATGCCGTGGATATCGCCTGCGCGGTTGCCATACTCTACTTCCTATATCAGCTATACTTCGACTGGCTGGAAGAAGAACGCCACTTCGGTTCAATTAGACAGCAAATCTGGGCTGGACTACACTTTCCTCTGCATCTCGCTCTCGTCTTGGCTGTGCAAGGGCTAAGCTTATGCATTGTCTGGGGTGCTGCGATTGCGCTGGTGCACGATGTCAATAACAAGCTTGGAGTCTGGACGCCTTCTGGCATGAATCCAAGCATCCATTGGGAGACGAATCTCACAGCAAACGACTGGCATGAGGCTGTGACGACTTGGCAACACTACTATCCTGTCTTCCAGGACTCGGAGTTCAATACCAAGGATGTGGCTGCCGCTATCGGTGCTATGAATGATCAATGGCGCTTCAATGCAGCATTGGCAGTCATGGAAGACTTCAGCACGAACGCGAGCACAGATGCCACCGCATTCGATGCACGACGTGCTTATGAGCTTGCCAACTACACGCTTTACACTTCAATCTATACTCTCGCGGGCTTTGGCAAGAAGAAGGACCTGCAGAAGGAAGTGGAAGAGCTGGCTTCTGATACTATTGACCTACATCATCCGATGTATGACATGGTCAATGGCTCCAAGGTCGAGAACGTCCGATACGTGATGGAGCTGTTCGAACTGACATATGTCTACTTCTTCCTTTCGGTCGGATGTGCAGTTATGCTCTGTACAGGTCTTGCGATCCTGTCAAGTCATGGAAGGCGTCTAGGTGGCAGCATGATTATCGGCTTGACCTTGGCTCTGATGACCAGCCTGGCGGCCGGAAACAGGGCAGTGTACTACCAGTTCATCAGGAATCCATTCGTGTTGCCACTGGTCATGTTATTGTTGTTCGTTGGTGAGTCAGTGCGTTGATCAAGTTCCTCCAGACATTGACTGACACATGACAGTGGTGATTCTGAACAATATCAAGCTTACATGGTATTCGAAACCATATCATCTGGAGAGAAGTCGGCCTGGAGGAACGATGGACAGCATCTCGACGATCTCTTTGGAGTCTGCCCTTACAAAGCCGGTGGCTACGAGATCTTGGCCTGCAAAGCAGTCTCCGCATTATCACGCATACCTGTTCGACTCTCGCTCGTCACACATCGAGCTGCTCAATATCCCGCGCTATGCAACTGGCAATGAGGGTGCCCTTGTGCTACCTCTGAGGTCCTGGTACAGGCAAGGACATGTGGCGAGCTATCCACGATACCATATATCGTGACAAGCCAGGTCGCGCGTGGCTTCGATTGTTTCTGTAGATGTGTAAGAGTGCATAGACATACTCACTCACAAGAAATCCCATGGTGCAGTGTCCTCGCCTGGTCATGTTACACCACAATCGCGTCTTATGACATGGTTGCATTCTGCGAACGGTAGTTCTTGATGGTCAGTGGTGGCTTTTGATCACCACGCCACACGCACTTTACATGCCTCTCTGTGCAGCGAGCACACATTTCACCTGTGAGGACACGGTCGTTGCCCTCGTCGTAACCGCCCATGGTGCAAGATTCGCCTCGTTGAGTACACTGGAGGCACTTGGCGTCTGCAGCATGTGTGTGGAAGTGTCGCCTCGCCGCGCGATGCAGCGAGTCCTGCTTGGCCGCAGAGCAATTGTCGTAATACTCGCGAGAGACTCCTGGCGGTGGATATGGCAGGTTCGTAAAGATGCCTGTACCTTTCTTTGCACTAGGTCTGCCCTTCCGCCCTCCTGGGATTTTGTCCTTGGAACCCTTTGGTCGACCTCCTTTGTTGCGTACGACTCCCTCGTCATGCCTGTAGCAGTAGCAGTCACAGGTTCGTGGACGCTCAGCCGGGTTCTGCAAAGTCTCGGTGTTGTCCGCTGCTCGTTTTGTTGCTTCTGCTTCAGGTGTCGTAACTACGGAGTCATTGCGCCCATTCGAGATGTCCCGAGGGCCTGGAGAGTCCTCGCCATGCAATGCATCATCGTTGAGTTGCTCCTCGAAAGACGCTCTGCGTTCACGTGAATCCTGATCCCGCTTAGCACTCTCTGGTGCCAGTACATCATGCGGCTCTGACTCCATTTTGACTGCGGTGGTTGCGGTGGTGTTGTCGTTCTCCAAACTGGGCTCGTCCTCGGAATCGTCCAGGACGACCACATCATCAAAACGGACACTCGTTGGGAGTTCGCCCTCTTGCTCTGCTTGGTCTCGTGTTTCTGGCTCCGGCTTGACAGTGATTGGCACCTCACGTTTCACGCTGATGCCCTCGTCTTCAGAGTCGTCAAGAACAATCACATCATCAATTCCACCAGTAGGCTCCAGATCCTCACGCTTGCCAGGAGTATCAACAGGCTGTGGGCGATTGTCCAGACTCTCAAGCACCCTCAAAATGTCTGGAAGATTGGTCGAGTCTGCATTAGTCATGATCAAAGTCAAGAGCTGTGTGATTACATCTTTCTCAACGTTCAGACGTGTAGATATGTCGTTGACTGACAATCGCATATCGAACGCGTACGTCGCTGCGATTGTACGTATAGCTTGTGGCATCGCAAGCACAGCTTGAGACGCAGCTTGAGGCGCCATTGAGATGAGCAAGTCTCGAAGAGAGATGATGAGCTCGATTGCTTCACGTCCTGGAGAGCCCTGATAGAATTGGGTACTGGAATAGTCCTTCAGTATCGCATGAAACCCGCCTCTCTTGTCGTAGTCAACGCTGAGTGATGTGAGTAACCAGTACCGATCGGTTTTGATATTCCATGATCAGTTCTTGCTCTCCATAAGTTAGTTGATGATTCTTAGTACCTGCTGGTAACAATCTTGAGATCGTTCCAAGTGCGTGTGCAACAAACAAGAAATGCGATAAGTCGCGTGGTCGCGTTTGTGAACCTATGTTGCGTCCGTGCTTTTGCCATCGATTGTTGCCTGATTGCCTGACAGGTCCTCGCTCCTTCCACTTACACTTTTCTGAAGCTTCGCGACTTCACATCTCTCATACCACAAAGAACCTCGCAGTACACATCTCGAGGCAACTGCTCGTAGACGCCAGCGTAAGTGCCATCTCCCTTCGCGCTTTCTGCTTAAAGTCCCGACAACCACAGCCTTCGATATGGACGACCAAGAGCCAGAGATCGAACAGGACGATGAGCTCCAGAAGTTCTTAGGCACCTCGTCTTTCGGAAAGCAGTCGCGAGCAGCAAATGTGCAGAAGCAGGTCGATCTCAGCAAGCGTCCGACACAAAAACCACAAATCCAGGAGTCGAAAGGATCCGATGAAGAAGAGAAGGACGAAGACTCGGACGACGACGATGACGATAGCGACGATGAAGACGACGAGTACCCAGTCTCGCACGAGATGATCATCAAGACACACGACCGCGCGGTGACGGCGGCGACCATAGACCCGTCCGGGGCAAGATTGATTACAGGCTCCATGGACTGTACCATCAAATTTCACGACTTTGCTTCCATGACACCTACCACGATTCGCGCTTTCAAGTCTATTGACCCAAACGAGTCGAAGAGTTCAGCGACTGTAGAGAACCATCCTGTGAGCCAGGTTATCTTCAATCCACTATCTGCAGGCCATGTCTTGGTTGCGACAGCTCTACCTCAAGCGAAGATCTTGAGCAGAGATGGCGAAGAGATATGCCAGTTTGTGAAAGGAGACATGTATTTGCGGGATATGCATAATACGAAGGGGCATATCAGTGAAGTTACCACGGGATGCTGGCATCCTACAGACAGGAACTTGTGCGTCACGGCAGGCACGGACAGCACTCTTCGTATATGGGACATCAATAACCCTCGACAACAGAAGCATGTCATCGTACACAAGTCGCGCGCAGCAGGCTCAGCAGGGCGAACAAGGATGACAGCGGTGGCTTGGGGTTCGCCGATGCAGGGCGGCAACAATCTGCTCGTAGGTGCTGCTCTAGATGGAAGTTTGGTGATGTGGAGCGGTGAGGGACCCTACACTCGACCGGCGGCAGAAATTAGAGATGCGCATACTCCCAACACTTGGACGAGCGGCCTCGACATTGACTCTGCGGGCCGTATGGTCGTGACGAGAGGTGGCGACGACACTGTCAAGCTGTGGGATACGCGCAAGTTCAAGCAGCCTGTCGCCACGATCTCACATGCCTCGACTTCGTCACAGTACCCTACGAGCAACATCCGCTTTTCTCCGACATCGACAAGTATTCTCACTGGCTCGCAAGAAGGCAATCTGCACATCCTCAACCCAGGCACGCTCAAATCCGAACTGGTCACTCCAGTGACACCTGGCTCGCCGCTGATCTCCGTCCTTTGGCACCCGAAACTGAACCAGATCATCACCGGATCTGCAAATGCGGAAACGCACATCCTCTATAACCCCAACACCTCCTTCAATGGCGCAAAGAACGTCATGTCCCGCGCTCCTAAGCGCCGCCACATCGACGACGACCCCAACTTCACCACCGATCTGTCCAATGGCATCTCCGGGGACGCTATCATCACACCAGGAGGCTCAGTTCCCACCACAGCTTCATACGCATCTCGTCATCCCACTGTTGGTCTTACGGCTAGTGGTCGATCAAGAGATCCGAGAAGACCGCACATCCCTCAGACTACACCTTTCGCGAAGGGTAATCCTGACGAGGAGTACATCAAGTCGCAGATTCCTCTCAGTTCACTTAGAGATGAGGACCCGAGAGAGGCGCTACTGAAGTATGCGGACAAGGCGAAGAACGATACCATGTTCACCAATGCGTGGAAGACTACACAGCCAGAGACAATCTATAGAGAGTTGAGTGATGACGAGGAGGAAGAGGAAGGACCGGATAAGAAGAAGGTGAAGCAGTAGGACAAGAAGTAGCCTTCTTGGCAGATAGCCTGACAGAAATGCTGCAAAGAGCCGATTTCCCGATATCTGTGAGTATGAAGTTTGCAAAAGTGGACGTACTAAACTGCCCATAGTGCTAAAAGTGCTTCAAAAGGACAAGACAATCGCTCTAGCCTCGGTGCGAGCAGATATGGGTACCGGGCGAGTACATCTCAGCCGGTCGTAAGTACGCTGTTTTCGCCAAACATCAGACTTGCTAATGGCTTACTGACTGAGCCATAGTGGCTGGACGATCGTTGAAGCTGATGGCCGTGGAATTGTATATGAATCTCCACTCCTGCATTTGGGTAAAAAAGTAGACACCATTCAGCGAAGCAAAACAATCGCCAAGATCACCTTTGATCAATTGGGCGAAGCAATGCTCGTCATGAAGAACCGCTCATGGACCGATTGCGATCCCATCTCTGTGTCAAGTATCAGCTTTGCTGATGACTTACTGACTCAGCCATACTGGCCAGGACGACTGTTGAAAGTTACACAATGGACACCCTATATGAACATCCATTTGTCTAAGAAGACCTTGAGCAAAACATATATACTATGTTCTCTTAAGGAGCAAAACAATCGCCTCCGCCGGATGTCCTCAAGCTCCTTACCTCGCCTTGACTCGAACCTTTCAAGTCTAGTAGGAGTAGTGGTAACAAACTGTTAGCAGGCAACATACCCAGATGTCGACTTACTGCTTGCGCTATCGAGGTCGAAGACGACTGTTAAGGAGAGGACAATTGCAGTTGTATACAGACACCCATTGCTAGAGACCCGATCGACCAAAAGTTATAGCTACAGAGCAAAACAATCGCCCTTCGCCCTATGTCAAGGAGTTCTTCCGCACCTCCCTGGACTCGAACCATTCAAGTCCGGTAGGAGAGGTAGTAACAAACTGTTAGCAGGCAACATACCTAGATGTCGACTTACTGCTTGAACTATCGAGGTCGAAGACGACTATTAGTGAATTGAAGACTTAGGCAAGCTATGTAGTCCTATTATGTGCTCTGAAGTTGTAGACATGAACAGATTAGCATTCTAGTGAGTCTTCTTCACTAATGGAGCGGGATGCGTCTCTCTCCACATTCGCGGGCACTCCATGCCACTTAGTAGACAACCACAGAAAGCTCCGAGACGCTCGAGCGATTCAGAGAACACCTGCGTCTGGGTACATCTCTCTCCGTGTTCGCGGGCACTCCATGCCACTTGGTAGACAACCACAGCAAGCGTCCAGAAGCTCGAGTGGTTCGGAGAACACCTACATTTGGGATACATCTTTCTCCGTATTCATGGGCACTCCATGCCACTTGGTAGACAACCCTCGCAGGGAGTGAGACGCTAAAGCGTTTCAGAGAACACCACGTTTCGTAGCCTTTGTGTCTACTTATGTTCATTGGATACATTATGCGCGTTCTTCAAGCCACTACAATTCGAACAATTTGTACAGGAAGTACAGTCGACACAATTTGAACAGTTCGTGCATTCTTTACAACGACGACAGTTCGAGCAATTCGTGCCTATGCCGCAGTTGTATCAGCACAGAAGGTTCGGTAGGTAAGGTGGGACTTACAGCCCTCGCAGTCCGTACAGTTGCTACAGTTCTTGTTCCCATCTCTAATCCCACCACTTCCAATCATGAACGCAGCTGGAGCACTAGTCGTCATGCGTTGTATGACAGCTCCTAGAGTGCTGACGGGTTGAGTGGTGACAGCTCCAGATCCCCAGTTCAGACCAGTAGGTGCTTGAGCAGCATCGAGATTGTCGTGTGTATGAGCAGGTGGTTTCGAGCTCGATTCGAATTGCTCAAGCTGTTGTTGTAGGAGGGCGATCTGGTATCGGGTTGCTGTGTTCGTGCTTTGCTGTGCTGTATTCGTAGCTCGCTCTGCTGGAGTACTGGGTGTTCGCTTTGTCATGGTGCTGATGTTATCGAGCTTAATTCGCATCTTGATTGAGGAGGTTGGGTCGAGGGAATGCGAGAGGTCGTCCATAATCGTGAGATGGATTGTATATCCTAGTAAGAGAAGATTGATCGAGGTCGAGGAGTGCTAGATCTCCAGTAAGCGTGATGTCATGTATCAATACAAGATATTGCTCAATGTGGCGCGTTACACAGCATGAAGAGCTGTCCAAGCTGTACGCGAGTTTGCCAATGTACGTGCTCCGAGAGCCGAATCAAGCATCACATACAACCCAAAGCATGAATTTTCAACGAACGTCCTAGATGGTGCAGCGGTAAGCCTGTAAGTCGTTAGCTTTCGCTGATGCTGGATCAGAAGCGCGATCCTACACATGCGAGGTTATAACGACCTCGTGAAGTCTGCTGTGCTGGATCCGCCTTCATTAGAGACTCGCATCAAGTGGCGATTGTTTTGCCTCTTGTTGATGCCTTTCGCTGAGCTTCAAGAACTTGCTTACCAAATGATCCTTCATATACACCTCTCCACTCGCAGTCTCCAACGAACGTCCTACATAGTCTAGCGGTATACCTGCAAGTCGTCAGCACTGCTGATGCTCGTGCAACATTGTCATTGCTTCTTACTTCAAGGACACATCGACCTGAAGTTCTAGAACCATTGCGCGCGCTAGTCAAGACACGATTGTTGTGCCTCGTGCTTACCTCTTTTGTTGATCTCGTAGTCCAGTCAAGCATGATATACATCTGTTTGCTCCCACTCTCCAATGAGCGTCCCAATGGTCTAGCGGTACACCTGTAAGTCATTGGCGTATGCTGATGCCGTGCCTTGAGCGCAGAATATGAAACTCTGAGGATATCTTGAACTCGCAGCAGTGGATGCCGACGTGCAGCGCGGGTCAGAGGGCGTTTGTTTTGCTTCCCTCTGACATCCTTTGCTGGAGTCGTGGCCAGATGAAGCATCATGTACACCCCACAAACATCGTCCTCCATTGGTCGTCCTAGATAGTCTAGCTGTAGACCCTAAGTCGTTGGCATATGCTGATGCCAGGCCTGTAACTCATCTCCGTCGGCTTCGAGAACACATTGAACTCAAAATCGGGAGAATCGTCGTCTTTCGCGCGAGCCAGTGGGCGATTATTTTGCCTTTCCATCCACCTTTTGGCTCTCGCGACAGCGGTTGGAGTATCATTCTTCTCTTTTGCACGACTCCGCGCAGCAGCGAAATGGAGGTACATTAACTAGGTCCCTGGTACCATCTTCAACAGTCGTCCGTGGTATAGCGGAAGAACCGTAAGTCGTCGAAAATGTAGATGCTGGTCAACATTACATACAATCAAGGCACGCCAGGTCGAACGACCTGGGTCTAGTCGTTGCGTATGTCCCGCCCACTGTTGGCGATTGTTTTGCTTCTCACGTCTTCTCTTCTCATTTTGCTCTACCACCAAGGCTGCCCAGTGAGGTTCGTATGCGACTCCGAAGTCTTGTCTCTCAATGAACGTCCAAATGGTCTGGCGGTCTACCTCTTGAGTCGTTGGCGTACGCTGATGCTGAGCCACGATTGCAGATTGCAGATTGCAGACGGCGCCAACATTGAAGTCCAAGGCAGCGGTTCTTCGTGGGGGCGTGCGGCGTTTTTGATCTGCTGGACCCAGGGCGATTGTTTTGTTGTTTTGGAGCTCTTTTGCTGAACTGCTGGTCCAACAGTATGTCTCTATTCTTTTTGTCAGCTGACATCACAAATGATGCGAAGAGAAGGCTAATGTGTTGCAATGGTATATCTTGATAGTTCGTGATCTCAGCCCTCCCTCTTCTGGTGTGGTTATCGTGATACCGCATGAAGTTGAACGCCTTCGCTATGCCCTCCCTGTCCGACAAGCCATGCTCTCTTATTGCACGTCCGGTAGTCGCACAGCGATATCGCCAGATTGTGTGATATATCGTACCCACGGCAGAGAAGGGTATTGCAACTACCTCGAAGTCAGCATAGTGTTCCCACTCAAGTTCAGCAGTCCAACTCACCTTCGGCTCAATAATCTTCAGATACCTCACTTGTATCCCCGAAGTAGTGAAGTACGGTATCTCAAACTTGACACCAATCGGCCTCTTGCCTTTGCCACTTCCACCCACGCCACCCATACTTCCACCAAAGCCACCCATCATGCCTCCACCACGCTCCTCGTCACCTTTGACTGAGGGCAGACCAAGCTCGGCGCGCATGAGGAACTCCTTGCCGCCACCGAACTGCTTGATCTTCCACACGATGGAGGACGTTTCCGGCGCGTAATGAACAGAGCCGATGTTTGTTCGGAAACGAGGCGTGTCGGCGTCGTCGGGTACCGGAATGGAGATTTCCACATTGTTGGCTGTGGACCGGCGTTTGAACTGTGCTTTTGCCTACAACCGTCACATTAGCATTCGTCGTCTCCATTGAACGATAAGGTCTGAACTCACCTTCAACATATACTCTATCCTACTCCCTGAATGACTCTCCACGATACACTCCACCCAGATCAGCGGCTTGACTTGCGTATTCAGTCGATACGACATAAGTTCAAACTCTCCATCCGGCGGAATGAAAGATATCGTCCTGTCGTTTTCGAATCGCGACAACCGCACACATTGATGAAACTTGACATCTTCCATCTCCACAGCTTTCCCTCTCGTAGCTCTCCCTGTAGTCTCAAACATGACTTTATCATTCAATCCTAGTCTCAGTTCCGGCATTCCAGAAAGATAGCACTTCATCTTCACAGCTCCCAGAATCTCCGATCGCAGAACGTTTCCTTGACTGCTGACGAGCAGATTGAGCGATTCCACCACATCGAGGAAGACCTCATTCTTCCTATATCGTATCCCTTCACTTCTCCAGCTCACAGCATTCGTCACAGCAATAGGCGGTCTAGCCTGTACTTCCAACTTATGTGACTCTTGCGTGATATATTCTTGCAAGATCTTCGTCTCCGTAGTCTGAGGGTAGCCGAAGTCCATCATTTCGTCCAGTAATTCGTAGATAACCACAAAGTTGTCCCTGATACTTTCTTCTTCCAGTTCCTTGAAGTATTCCGTAAACACTTCGACGATTCGATGAAGGAAGAGGAGGATTTCGGCTGCATTACTGTTCTTCTTCGTGAGAGCCAGGAGGTACAAGTTATTGTGTCGTATGTATAAGTAGTTGATGCCTTCGTCTGAGAAACATGGCGGGACGCTGCTAGATTCTTCTTCGGCCTCAGACAACAAGATTGGGAACTTCTCGACGGCGCTCATGGGAATGTCTCCACGGTAGTTGCGCGCCAGGAGAGTCTTGCCCTTCAGGTCGAGGAAGAAGACTGCGGAGGCCATTGTGAGGGGAGGTGTTGGGCTCGAGGCCCGGTATGGAAGAAGAGCTGAAGCTTTTGTTGGAGAGGGAGCTGAACAGGCAGCTGTATTCGTTCGTATATCGTCGAATTGAGAGTTGTGGTTATGGTGTTGCCTTCTACCGCTACGTTGATGTTCCCATTGACGTTGGCGGAGCGGGAGACGGAGTTCTTGGCGCGACTTTGCTCCTACTTCATACTCAGACAAAGAACTGTATACACATCATTGAGAGGGAGAACATCATGGCGTCGCTACTGAAACCGCGCATCTCTCACGCGCCTTTGACTGGACTGGAATCAGCATTGGCCATTTTCCGCATATCTCTAGCTTCATCTACGAGTCTAGGGAGAAGAAACGCATCGCATCAAGCCCAAGGACGAGCCAACGGCGCAAAAGATGGTCCAGGAAAGAGATTAGGAGCAAAAAAGAGCGGAGGTCAATACGTTGTGCCCGGGAACATTCTCTTTAGACAGCGAGGGACACTGTGGTTTCCTGGCGACAACTGCTATATGGTATATATCCTGCTAACATTTTGGAGGAGAATGGTATACTGATGAGAACAGGGACGAGATCACACCATCCACGCCGGCCAACCAGGCTATGTAACATACTACCGCGATCCTCAAAAACATCCTGACAGAAAGTACATTGGAATCGTCTTCGAGCGCACACAAACCCTTCCACAAGCACCCAACACCCCTCGAAGGAGGAAACTGGGCATGCTCGCATATCAGACACCTCAGACGACCGCCTCATCATCAGAAACGACAGGCGACCTGACCTTCGCCGCACCACCAGATACGCCAGACGCCGCATCATCACCCGCGACGATCATCAAAGATGCGCCAAACGCTTCACGAGACATCACAGTCATGCGAGGACCTAAAGGAGACAAACAGGAAGTGAAGCTACATTTCATTCCTGGAAGATATATGTATAAAGAGGCGAACTGGGAAATTGGAAGAGCTGCGGAGAGGAGTAAAGCTGCTATGGCTGTGAAACCTTTTGTGCCTGGAGATAGATTTGCTGCGTGGAGAAAGAGGACTGCGAGAGCTGCGAGGGCTGTGGAAAGAAGGGCGCTGAGTAGAGGTGGCAAGAAGGCGAAGAAGTAGGCGATTGTACAGATATCATGTGTATAAAAGGCGTGCTGATGACGAAGAATGGGGCGTGAGATGGTCACACTGTGTGTGGTATCTTGAGGCCGATGGCTGAGAGACTGGCTGCTGCTCGTCTGTACAGTGCGACTGACCTCTGCAATCAACTCGGCTCATGCATATCTACTACGGACTGCTACGAGAAGTACAGATTCTCGACAGTATCTCAGCATATCGGCAGTACCCACCACATCACACTTTTCCACAGCATCACGATGCTTACCCTGCTCATACTCACTCTAACGGCTTTCATTGTCCTAGCAAGCCCACATCCACCTCTCCATCGACGAAGCGCGAGCACTCCTCAATTGATGTGCGAGACCTCCGGGCACAGCAGAATATGCTTCGACAACGGCGTGGTGAGTGGCTCATGCAGCAATACAAGACCACGCGCTAACATTGCGCTAGTACGATTGTCAAGAGCAGAAGACAACCAGCATTTGCGCGTATTGCTTACCGGATCCTTTCAATGGCAAAGTGCACTGTATGGGTGAGAAGGCAGTGCCAAATGCAGACTCAATTGTGTCGCCGGAAGTGAAGATCCCAGTGGAGGAGGCAGGAACAGATATATCTGCGCCGCTGCGGCAGAAACGCGATGCTGCTGATGCTGTCGAAGACGCCCTAGTCTCAGACACATTGCTCAACGCGTGAGCCGACGATGTACAGGCTCTTTGTGATCAGAAAAGTAACACAACCGACCAAATCTGCCTAGGCAGCACAATCGTACGTCTACCTTCCCTCTCCTCTTACACTCTCGGCTAATAGACACATCATCCAGTACTCCTGCGCCTCCCACTCCACCCTCCAAGACTGCGGCGCCGCTGCCCTCTGCCGCGAACTCCAACCCTCCGATACGGACTACATCCACGAAACCCCAAATCCTTGGTGTATTACCGAAGACGAACACAATCACTCCGAACTTCTCGGACGTTGCCCTCCTGGCTTTCCGAACGGCACCGCAACTCAACACAAGTTCGAGGCTGAATGCGCTGGCAAGGACGCGCAACATCCAATGCGATCGATATGCATCCAAACCGACGATGGGAGTGGGAAAGGGAACACGACGGGGCCGGATCAAGTGTATGATTGTACCTTTCAGAAAGTCACGGCGACATGTGATCTCTTGAAGAATGAGACCCTTTTGTATCAGGATGGGCAGAAGGGGCTTTGTCAGCAGATGTATGTTCCAACTAGTCCAACTAGGGAGGCACAGTGCTACACTGAGGACGAGCTGGAGAAGCAGATGGGCAATCTGAGGGACTTCATGAGAGTCGCTGGAGCCGTCCCTGCGGCTACTGGTGAGGCGAAGCAGGAGAGGTAGTGAGGGTGTTTGAAATATAGTGTGAAGGACTTAAGGCGAGGTTGGAATGGTGGACGAGGTACGGCAGGTACGACGTGCATAGAGCAAGGTCCATATACGAGAGCAATTCTTGGTCACTCAACAATCGTCCTTGGTCTAGTGGCAAGCCGATAAGTCGTCAGCGCAGCTGCTGCTCGATATCAACCACGATATTCCACCATACGAAGCCTAGGGACTTCAGTAGGTATGTTGAGGGATAGCAGCTACCTGTTGGGCATTGTTTTGCCTCCTAACTTGCCTTGTGCTCTTTTGTTCCTTCTTGGGCATAAGTGAGTGTACATATACAAGTCTCAATCCTCAGCATTCAACAGTCGTCCTTGGTCTAGTGGTAAGTCTGCAAGTCGTTGGCATAGCTGATGCTGGAACAGAGCTCACTAAGAGCCCTCAAGTCGGTCGACTTACGGCTTTGCTTGGTTGTGGAATGTACCCGGCGTCGGGCAATGCGCGATTGTTTTGCTTTTTGCAGCTGGAGGCGATTGTTTTGCTCTTTTGCTGCTCGAGTGATTGGTTTGGCTTCTTTTTGGCTTCTCATGCAGGCCTCGTCCCACTGAAGGGTCATATACGACCTTCAAACTTCACCTCCTAACAGTCGTCCATGGTGTAGCGGTATATTCATAAGTCGTCGCCAAAGGTGATGCTGAGAACATAGTCCGGCTTCGTGCATCTCTATCAAGGTCAGTTGGTCTTGAACGGATCATCGCCGCTGGAATTGACGCCATCCAAGGCGATTGTTTTTTGTTCTTTTGCTTGACCTATGCAGAGCTTTTGCTCTCAAGACCCCTTGGACGATGACGTTCATATATCAGAGTGATACGTAGCACTCCAATAGTCGTCCGTGGTCTAGCGGTCTGATCGTAAGTCGTCAGCAAGTCTGATGCTGAGAATAAAGCATAGCAATGCAAGTCGTCGTACCGAGACAATCGGCCTCTGTATGAGTTTTGTGTTGACCGCCTCACAGGACGATGTTTTGCTCTTTCAGCCACTCTTTTGCATGGCCTATGTGTTCACAGTAGCGAGACACACGTGGATTTGCATTATTTTCATTTGGAGATGCCTATATCTCAAGGCAACGTCTCTCTCGTGCAGAGAAGATTATGGCGTCTACGTAATACACCTGGCCGCCATACGCTTGCTCAGCAGGCCAAGAGAGAAAAGAAGTTCAGCCACCACCACCTCAGACACAGATGCAGATGCCTCATCCTGTGCTTGTCCCCTTCTCCTTCGTGTCTCATTGCGAAACACTGACTGTGAGCGTGTCGTGATGCCATCGTAGGCGATGATCGATCGTAGCCGGAATCGCGCTGCAGGCAATAGACCGGCTAGCCTGAAGCGTGTGGCTATTCGGCAACAAGCGTTTGTGTGTCACTTCAGCTCGGCAAAGGGTGAAGCGGAGATGGTCGTATGAGCCGACAGTGGAAGCTGATCAGGATATCCCAGAAGCTCATCAGGCCAGATATGTCGCTCAAGCTGTCAAGTGGATGGTTTGGTGATCGCTAGTGCCAAAGCTCTTTGCACAGCTCGGGCACTTTCTGTTGCGGTTTGAGATGAGGTCCTTGACACAGTTGTGGCAGAACACATGGCCGCATGTCTTCAAAACAGTATTTCGAATGTTTGCGTTGCAGACCGGGCAGATGGCCACTTTCTGTTATCTTCGTTAGCAATTGTACTTTTTGTGGGAGCATGTCATATGTGAGACTCACCCGCCAGTCGTCCGAGTCTGCAGCGTTCACTGCCGCCCTGCTCTTACGCAGAGTGTCGTACTGCTTCTTCGTGTCGTCGAGCCGTGCTTTGCATTTCTCCAGATCTTCCTCTGCTTGGCGTTTCGCCTTTGCCGTTCCAAGCACTTCCTTATCTTTAGCAGCCACAAGCGTCTTCAGCTCTTCACTGCTCTTCTTGAGACCGTCGCTGGCGAATGTGACCTCTTTGAGCTTCTGCTCAGTAGTGCGATGCTGCTGCTCCAGTTTCGTCAACGCTTCCTTCGATTCAGCCAGTTGACGTTCGTAGTTGCTGCAAACTTCCTTAGCTTTTGCAGCCTCGTCCTTCAGCTGAGTCACAATTTCGCTTGACCGGGAGTTCTGTGACTTTGCTGTTCGAAGTTGCGCTTCTTGCGTGTCCTTAGCTTTCATCGCACCGAAGTACTTGTGGTCAGCCTTCGCCTTCTCCGCAGCTAACCGTGAAAGCTGATCTTCCCAGCTTGCGATATCCTCGATCTTCTTGTTCGCTGTTGCTTGCAGCTTCCTCCAGGCAGCTTCCAAAGAAGGTAACTCGTTCGCAAGCAGGGAGTACTGATTCGTGAGCGTCTGCACCTTTGCTTTCAACGCATCCGTATCCAGACTCTCCAGATCGACTTCAGCCGCTTCAGCCTCGCCCAGCTGCAATTCCAGCCGCTGTACCTTGGACTCCAAAGCTGATATCCTCGAGTCCTTGGCTTCAGCCACCTCTTGTGCCAATGCTAAGGATGACTTCGGTATGTCGTCCGAAGCCTTCAGAACTGCCAATTCTGAATGTAGCTGGTCGCGTGCATGTCGAATACGTGCCAGATCAGTCTCAGCACGCGCGTTCGCGGCCTCAACTTCTGAAATATGGTTTCTGCTCTCCTCCTCCACCTGTGTTCGTGTAGCTGCTCTTTCGGCCTGTAATTTCTGCGTCTCTTCTCGGAGCTGCTTGTTGAAGGCTTCCAGATCATTCACACGCTTCACAACATCTTCATACATTGACTTGATGAGTTTGTAGTGCGAAGTCTCCATGTAATCGTCGTCTGTCAGACTGGCGAGCTTCGTCCTGGCGGCACTAAGTTCGTTAGTCAGACGCTCGTTCTCAGCCTCAATCTCCTCGACCTGAGCTTTCTGCTTCGCGGCTATTGCGATGGCCTCCTTGCGTAGCGCTTCGGCTTCTGCAGTATCGAGACCATTCTCGAGCTCCCCGTTGGTATCCGCGTGCTCACGCTTGGGCAATACAGCAGCTTTCGAAGTAGTCGGAGATGCACCACCGCCGTTACTACCCATGATGGCCTGCCTTTCAAGCTTCTGCACTTGGCTGCTCTTGGCACGATCCAGTTTCCGCTCAGCAGTCATGTATCGGCCCATAGCAGCTTCAAGACGCTCATACATGGAATCCTTCTCGTCGATGGCACTTTTCATCTCAACTGCCAACTCTTTCTCACGAGCAAGCAGATCAGCGAGGCGCTTCTGTAGTTGTTCCTCCGCTGGTGACGAGGCAGTGGGCACTTTGGCGAACAGATCCTTGATGGCAATCTTGATATTGGTTGACCGAGCCTTGAGATGCGCTGAGAATGACTCCGCGTCGTCGAATTTGAGGGCACTGTTGTATATCTCTTCTCCTACGCATTGTTCTCAGTATGGCATATTCTCACGTGACATATATGGGTGGTGTTGGCATACCGATGGCAGATGTTGCGCTGGGCGGCGGTGTCGGAAGTTCGTCGCCGACTCGGATGCGAATCTCGTCGAGAAGTTGAGCCCACCAGGCGTCGAGGATTCGGAGATGGTCATCGTGATATCTGGCCTTTTTCTGGAGGTCGGCCAGCTGCTCCTCAACGTCTCGCTTTTGTCGCTTGTACTCTTTCATCTGCCGCATTATGGCATCTTTCTGGTAGTCCTGTATACATGCACAGTCAGTTGGCGTGTTTTTGTGGAATGCACGCCGAGGCAGGGGGGAGGCACGAACCTCGACCTGTTTTTCCTTATCCTCGTCCATGCGCATGGTAGAGCCATTCTCGTCCTTGAGACGTTTACGACTCGGCGCCAGGTCATCGACATCGCCCATCAGCGATCGCTTGCGGTCTTCCATCTCGACTTTTGATAGAGATGGAAAAGCAGGCAGCACAGCCTTGGTGGCGGTCATTTGAGTGAGAATCAGGCTGCTTTCAGGTGTACTTCTGCAGCAGCGGCCATGTGCGCATAGAGCAGAGCGCGTCTCAGATATGCATGTGCGTCAGATGGTATGTCCAGTATCCAGTGTGGCGCCGTGGTGGTGATGTTGGCGGTGAGATGCGCTGGTGTTGTTGGATTTAAAGAAGAAGAAGAAGAAGTTCTCGAAAGGAGACACTTGAGTCGAGAGGATCGACATCCGCGCAAGGACCAATCGCGTCTGTTGACCCACCTTGAACTTCTTGACTCGCTCGTCTCAAACCTCTCTTCTACAACAACCACACTCATGGACATTCGATAACACACATTGCAAGCAGCTCGTGTCTGCTTCTACCCACAATCATGGTTCTATTCACATCTGCCGCTCCAGGCAAAAAGGCTGCGCCCAAAGCAGCCCCACGACGAAGACCACAACCAGCAGCGGCACAAGCACCGCCGACAATCACTCCAACTCCCACACCCGTTCCCACTTCCAGCGATGCGCCGGCGCAATCAGCTGGAGTAGACCAGCCTTCGAGCAATGTTGATATTCCTTCATCAGTTCCCACAGTCACTACACAGCCCAGTGTCATCTCCGTCCCGACGCCTGTTGTAGAGAAACCACCTCAGCCGACTCCCATACGACTGCCTGAAGCAAGGCCTGCGCCAGTTGTTATAACAGCTCAGCCAACTCCACCACCCACTCAATCGCAAAGTGCTTCAGAGCCACCACGGGATCCCACACCAGCAGTAGTCCAGTCGCGAGAGGCACCAGATGAGGCGAGTATTGCTATCTCGATCGCCGGCGCGCAACAGAGGCTCGAGGACTATAATGTGGCGCCAGATGCGGAAGCGGAAAGTACAGAGCTCCAAACTCCAGCCGCACCTATAGAAGCAAATCAGTCGAAAAGGTCAAAAGCGAAGTCTAGCCGACGCGTAAGTACGACGGAAGTGTTAGAAGCAGCCTCTGGTTCAACAGCAAAGGCGAAGCCTGCCCCGAAGCGTAAAGCGAAAGCAGCACCAGCTAGCACATCGGATGAAGTACGACCTGCTAAGCGAAGTCGACGTACTAAGGCGACAGAGACGTCCACGCCTCTTCCTACAGAAGACCCAGAGCCCAGCGCAGTCACCGACGTCGAAGCCGATACTGCTCAGGATGGCGAACGTGAGACCGCTGACGAGGCAGCGCCAACCCGTGGTCGACGAAAGCAGCCCACTCGAACGGCTGCAGGAAAGAAGAAGACAAAGACAGTAGCAGGAAAGGAGACGCCCAGAGGGAAGAAGCGGAAAGCCACAATGAAGAGTAACGAAAGGATCGTGGACTCAGACGACGAGAATGAGACCGAGGTTGAGGTCACGGATGCTATCGTGACACCAGAGCCGGAAGCTGAGCAGGAGCAGGAAGATGCAGACTCGGCAGCAGACGTGGACGAAGGGGAAGCTCCGCGCAAGCGACGAAAGAGAGCGACCACAGAACCAAAGCCGGAGAAGCCAAAACGTCGAAGACGCAAGATACGCCGTGCTCCTGTTGAAGGCGAGGAAGAAGAGGAGCAGCAGGAAGACAGCGGGTCTGACCCAGAACTCTATGAGATTGATCCTGCTACTGTGAAGATGTGGGATGTCAGTCATGATACGTACCACGGCAAGATGTCAGAACGTGGCAAGGCCATGAACGAGATCGACTGGGAAGCTGAGAAGGCAAAACGACATGCAGAGGCAGAGCTGATCGCGAGTGGTGGACAGCCTGAAGGTTCCGGAGAAGGGGCACCAGATGGTGTAGTACAAACGACAGAGGGCGCAGATGGTACTGCTACGCCAGCAGCAGATAACGCAGACGAAGGCGAACAGGCTGCAGAACCAGCCGCCGCCCCTGGCAACGACGATGATAATGATGGCGGTATTGGGTTTATTGTGGACGACGATGGTAACATCATTGAAGACCCTACAACACTCGTAGTCAACCGCCAAGCAGACGCGCTGGCAGCAGCAGCCGCCGATCGTCCAGTCGAGGAGATCAATGATCTGACAACACTCAATAACCGAACCACCTGGATGAACACAACCCGCCGCGAGCCCACCGATCGAGTACCACTCTGGAAATGGAAAAGTGATCCCTGGTCCGAAGAACAAACCGACGAATTCTACGATGCGCTTCGAATGTTCGGCACAGACTTTCTCATCATCAGCAAGATGTTCCCTCCTAAGACAAGACGCATGATCAAAGCCAAGTTCACTCGCGAAGAGAAGCTAGATCCGCAAAGGATCACCCGAGCTCTGAACGGTGAAGAAACGAAGCCACTCGATCTGGACTTCTATGCTCAAAAGACTGCGAGGGACATGACAATCTTCACGAAGTACGAAGGTCTCGAGGATGCAGAGCAGAAGATCGGCCTTGAGATGAAGGAGAAGCATGCGGAGATTGCTGCTGAGCTGGCTACTGCTGCGGCACAGGAGGAACAACGCGCCGCGGAGAAGCGTATACAAGATACTGTGGACAAGCGCAACGCCGTCAAGAAGTCTCGCAAGAGTAAGAAAGCTTCTGGTGGTGGATTTGGAGGATTCGGTGGAGGTGGTGGGCCGGATGCTGGTGGTGACGATGATTAGAAATCAGGCGGAGCTGTACGGTCGCCAGACGCCGCTACTCACGATTCATGAATGAGATGAGATGATGACTCGATGCGATCACTTAGCTAGCCGTCTGTGCAGCTAAATACCAATCACTCAATGACAACTTCTGATGAAGATGAACCAAGGCCGGAGGGAAAGAGATGATGATGAAGATGAACAGTTTCCAAGTCAACCAACTGTGTACTTTTGATCTGTATACTGAGCTGATCCTCGAAACACAGAACGCCCAAATCTATCTACATGAAAGAAACCCCCATCGCATCACACTCCAGCCTTCTCCCTATTTCTCACACTGTCCGCGATAGCAAAAAGAAACGGGAATATCGTCAGGTGAACACCCTCCTCGGGTCCTACATATAGTATTAGTCGCCATTGTCGTGGGAACGTCAACATAAGGTCCGCGGTTGCAGACAGGATACGTAGGATCTGAGAATGGACACTTTCCAAGATTTGGATTTGGCCCCCTAGTCCTAGTCGCCATCGTCGTGGGAATGGCAGCAGGAACAAATCCGTGGCAGAAAGGATACGTAGGATCTGATTTTGGACACTTTCCATAATTTGGCCCCAAAGTAGTGTTAATCGCCATCGTCGTCGGAAGAGCTGCGCACAAAGGCGACCCAGGAATACACCCAGGTACCGGTTTCGTCACGAAAGTCGTCAGAACAGCAGCAGGAACAGTAGAAGTCGTAGAAGGAAACTCGTCGATTGGAAGAGTAGTAAACTGTCCATTAATCTCCACGGGGAATCTTGGACCTGGAATCGTAGTTTGTGGTTCTGGTGTTTGTATATTGGGTTTGGTGGGGGCGACTTGTCGTTTCGACCAAGCTGTAGACATATAGAAGTCATACGCGTCCACGTTGGGAGAACCTGGATACTCATAGATACACCGTGGTAGAGTATCAGGGTCTTTGTCGCATGTCGGGAACACCCCCGAGCATTCGAATGCGGGCATGTCTTTGCATGGCTCGTTGATTGGAGTAGGCTGAGGGCGCCTAGAAATTGCGGCTGCCGTCGCGCTTGTGATCACTGGACTTGGAGTTGTGGCAGTTTGTGTTGATTTGTCGCCGTCGGTAGGACGTGGAGAGCCATAGAAACACTGTGGTAGAGCATCCAAGTCTTGGTAGCATTGCATGTCCTTCCCCTGGCCCTCGCAGTGAAATGGGGGTATGCCTTCTGTGCATGGCTCGTTGATTGCAGTAGGCCGAGGGCGGCTAGAAACTGCGGCTCCCGTTGCGCTTGCGATCTGTAGACCTGGAGTTGTAGTTTGTGTCCCAGGTGTGGCTTGTCGCTTCTCAACTGCATTCGCGTCGCCGGCATAGATACATACTGGCCTGTCGCAGTAGCCAGGGCTATATTTGTGGCATGGAATATGGGACTCGTGTAGGGGGGGTGGGTGACGGCATGGCTCGTTGAGTGCTTGCTCCGGTGAGACTTTGGGTAAATGGCCTGGGGCACGAGTGGGCGCCGCGAACAATCGGCTTGTTATTGTTCCAATAATTGGCCAGGCGATCACTGTGCTTGTTAATGTTCCAATAATTGGCCAGGCGATCACTGTGCTTGTTAATGTTGCAATAATTGGCGAGGCGATCTCTGTAGCGCCGTCTGCGTTGACTGAGGTGATGGGTTCTGGGCCCGGGCTGGCTGTAGGGTGAGGCGCGCCGTGCTTGGAAGTAATACGAGGACCATGTCCACGCGGATCGCGCCACGAGTTGAATGATGGGATAGCAGTTTCCTCGGCTTGTCGCTTCTCCACGAAGGTGGGGAGCTTAGCAGTCTGGATTGCACTCTCCAAATCCTGCTGCGCTTGATACGCACTGGAGTACTCGAGCGAACCTGGATAGGCATAGACGCAAGCTGGTTCGTGGCACATGATATGCTCATCGGTCTGGCGACAAACCGGATCGCATGCTGGACCGTTGATCGCTATGCTTTGAGGGGCAGGATGAGATGGCTTGGCAGTGTAAGCTGGGGCTCCGTGGTGAGTGGTGAGATGAGGGTGAGGGCGAGTCCAAGTTGGCGTGTGAGGGTACGATGGTACTCCATGGTGGGTGGCCTTCGTCGTCGTCTTTGGAACATGCGATGACTTCGATGAGGCCTTGGAAGACTGGTGAGAATCGTGGTATACTGGGACACTATGCGACCACGCATACGGCTTGCTGTGAGTTGACTTGGGAGCATGCGATGACTTGGCCGAAGTCTTCGTTCCAGTGCTGGAGTGGCTTTCCGTCCGCGAGCTTTCGTAGCCCAAGCACCAATACTCATAGGCGCTGCAGTCACTCGAGTTTTTGATACAGTCGTTGTGCATTCGATGACAGTTGTCAGCATCGGCTGGGCCGGCTCGTGGTGCAGATGTGGTGGTGTAGGCGTTGGGAGCGTGCGATGTCGAAGTTCCCATTCCAGTGCCGTGGTAACTTGCCGTCGGCGGGTGTTCGTAGCCTAAGCACTCAAACATAGCGGCGCCGCACTGAAGCGAGTTTCCTCCTTTGACATAACACTGGGCGTGTTCCGCAAAACAGTGGTCCTTATCGGATGGGTAGGGTGGTGGTGCAGATGTGGTAGTGTAGGCGTGAGACGACTTGTGAGAGTGCTTGGTAGTTCCAGTAGAAGAGGTGGGATAGGCTTCCTCAGCCGAGCTTGTCTTGTGGTACGATGTGGACTTGGAAGGATGCTTCTTCGAGGTCTTCTTGCTATGAGTTTGAGTCACGGTCGGGGCGTAAGAAGGAGAGTCGAAAGTCTTCGAGGTAGTGTGCCATTGCCAGAAGAGCTTGGTGCTTGAAGTAGTTGGGTATGCAGGATGTTGACCGTCGACGATAGCCTTGATGCTGCTTGCGTGGGCCAGGACAGCAGAGGCTTCCTCTGCATCCTCACGAAACCTGAATGTCGTGCTTGAAGCGAACGCCTTGAGACTGCTTGCTGCGGCCAGGACCGCCGCGTCCTCTGGGCTGATTCGGCGTGTCGTGCTTGGAGCGCGCAGAGACTCTGGAGCAGCATAGACAGTGGAAGCTGCCAAGGCTATAATGGAAGTAGAAAGCCGCATCTTGGTGTTCTGATGCGCTCTGGTAAGAGCGTATACTCAGAAAAGTAGAGAAGGTGAGGAAGAAAGGTTGTAGAACAAAAGTGCGCACAAAGAAGACCATATGCTCTCGATGAACAGCTACCATTGAGTTCGAGAGTGAGCTGTGAGCTCTTCGACATCGTGGTACTCAACATTGTGCTCTTGGGCGTGCTGTACGCAAACGGCGGTAGTGCATCTCAGCTCGCGAACCTGGTTGTTTTCATCGAAGATCTGCGATCAGAAGGCATCGACCACTCGAACTCCTGTCAACATCGGGATGCCGACGGTGCATGTTCAGCACAGACGTGGTGGTCAGCCGGTGCCGATTTTGCTATTGGTGCCGATTTTAATTGTTTCGCAAGTCCTGGTCTCCGGAGGTGGCTTGTGGTACGATCGTCGACAATCTTCGGTCTGAAGGCTCTCCTACACCTCTACATGTCAGTGAGTTGCTGTGTTTCTACTTCGTCGGTTACGGAGAAGAGGACACATCAGCAGTATGCTGTGAGGAAACACTCTCCAACTGGTGGACAGTCCCAGTTCGCCGTTGCATGGATGCGAAGCGGGGAGAGCTATTCGATCGCGATTGTATGATTACTGCGCAAAGGCATTGGTGGGCGTCAATTGTTCGATCTGCCCAGCGAAGATCTTCAAGATTGTAGTTTTATGCTCTTTTGTTTCGTCTGTGCGCTGACGTCTGTTCTATAGTTTAGCTTGGATCTCGCTTGCTGGTTTCCCACGAATGTCAGCAGGTGGTTGCTGATCCACAATCAGCGCCGAGGCCTTCTTCAAACTGGCTATAGCTTCAGTCTCGATTCTTGACACCAGAGTCTCGCAAGATGGAATGTCGTGGATCAAGCCAACGACTTGACCAGCTGTCCAGACCTGAACTCAATGTTAGCTTTCGGAACATGGTAGATAGCTCCTGGACATTCTCGCGTAGAGACACTTACACCAAAGTCTGGATCACCATTTGAAAACACCTGTCTACCCCTCGCACCACTGACAAGTGGTCCAACCGAGGCAAATTCCTTCGTGGCAGGATCATTCTCGATCTTGTATGCCTCCGAGCTGACTTTGTTCTTGAACAATCTTGAGGTGTTCTTCCACTTCCTCAATACAAGTTGTGTGTCCGTCTCTTGCGCCTTAACAATGCTCTCTTTGATGTTGTGGTGGATGGGTGCCTCCAATGTGCACATGAATCGTGTTCCCATGTTGATACCCGAAGCTCCCAAATTTAGCGCTGCTGCAAGACCTTCTCCGTCACAGAAACCACCTGAAGCGATGAAGGGAATTGGCATGACTTGACGTGCTCGGTTGAGCAGGATCAGGTTCGTGATATCTGTTTCTCCAACGTGGCCTGCACATTCGAAGCCATCGATGGAGAGGAAGTCAACACCCAGCTTCACCGCACTAAGAGCATGTCTGATTGTGGTACACTTGTGCAGGATCACACAAGGTGGATTGGCCTCCTTGAGCATCTTGATGATGGGACCTGGCGAGTTGCCTGCCGTCTCCACAATGCGAATACCTTCATCGAGAATGGCTTGCGCGTAGCCAGGGTAGTCGGGAGGATTGATCGATGGGAGAAGCGTAAGGTTGACACCGAACGGCTTGTTGGTCATGGTCTTGCATCTTCGAATCTCTTTGCGGAGATCGTCTGGCGTAGGCTGTGTGAGGGCTGTGAGAATACCAAGACCGCCTGCATTCGAAACTGCTGAGGCCAATTCTGCATAGCCCACCCATTGCATGCCACCTTGAACTACGGGGACTCGGATCCCCAGTGCGCGAGTGAGGGCTGTATCGAAGGGCATCTTTGCTGGCTTTGAGATGGTATATTGCTGTTTGTCTTTTGGTACTGGGAGTGGGAACGGGAGGTCGAGATGGTGGAAGAGAAAGACAGTCTATGGTACTCGACACGCAGTCTTCTTGTCAGTCTACGATACGTCCGTATGAGTGATCATGCCTCTGCCGTGCTTAAGCTACGGTCTCCGCGAGACACAAACATCCTAGACCGAGGTCATTGAGACCCTGCTCCTTCATGCACTCTGTCATTGGCACGGAGAGTGACTCCGCCGGCAAATGCGCTTGTCACGAGCTTGAAGACCTTCTTGGCAGGCATATGTTCGGATATCGCTCGCATGTGGACGTCTTCACTTGTCTTGTGTCAAAAGGATCTGCTGATGATGATGAAGAGCGGATCGGACGGGCTAGAGCTATCGAACAGAGGTTAACAGCGACGCAAGAGCAGCAATCCACCGCGATGTGCGACACGCCCTGATGTTGGGAGACTCGACAAGCAGCTGCGCGCAGTTCTTGACAACCGGGCATTCAGCGAATGCACTCGGGGCATTGACAAGAGTAGGAGTATTCCTGCTGCCATTGCGCTCGGGCTGAAGCCTCGCAGATCCGAAAGAGGGAGCGAAGTCGTTCTTGTGTGCAGCAGAGCGACTGAGGTTGCTTGGGGTTCTGATGGGACAGTCGGGTTCTTCATGTGGGAGAGTCGAAGAGCATGCAAAGTTGAACTATAAAGCAGGCGAACAGGCGCATAACAAGGACAGGACAGAACGTGGAGCGACTACAGCTGAACCGACTTGATGAGTCGCGCACAACGTCGCTCGCACAGAATAAGGTCTACACGTCAGTCTATCTGATAGAACGGTATGTGAAGAGTCCATATACATCAATACTTGCTCTTATGATTGCATAGCGACGTTGTGCGTGGCTCTATAAGAGTGATGGTTTTGGTAAGAAAGAGAGGTTCGAGTGATGTTCACAGCCAGCTTGATGAGTCGCGCATAACATCGCTCACACAGAATAAGGTCTACACATCAGTCTATATGATAGACCGATATGCAAAGACATCATATCCATCAATAGTTGCACTTATGACTGTATAGCGAGGTTGTGCGTGGCTGTACACGAGCAATGGTCGGTGAGAAGCTTCGGCTTGGCAGAGATCTTCTCCTCAGCTTCGCAAATTCCGACATACCAACGTCGCACAAGTTCGCTGCCGTAGATTAAGGACGACAAAGTACGGGATTCATTCGAGTGGTATACAAAGAGCTGGTACCAAGTGTTAGTCACTCTTATTCTGATATGGTGCGGACACATGAGTGGTGGTTGGTGAGGAGCACGGCTTCGTGAAGCCCTTCTCCTTCGCTTCACAAATTCCGACACACCAACATCGCACATGTTCGCTGACATATATTAAGAACGACAAAGTAGTAGCTCTGCTGGAGTGGCATAAGGAGAGCTCATTTCGAGTGTTAGTCACTCTTATCCTGGAATCGCGAGGTTGTGCGTGGCTGTTCAGATTTTGGTACAGCGCTCAAGAAGACCTTCACAACTTGTTCGATACCAAGTACCCAACGTCGCAAGTACCGCATAAGACTGACACGGCATCGGAACTCGTTTGGAACTATGCAAAGAGCTCACCTTCGTTCACAGTTACTCTTATTCTAGCATAGCGACGTTACGCGTGGCTGTTCAGATCTTGGTGTCGAGCTTGGGAAGAACTTCACAGCTTGCTCAACATCGACCACACAACGTCGCAAGTACCGAATAAGACTGACACGATATCAGACTTCGTTTAGGACTATGCAAAGAGCTTACCTTCGTTTACAGTTACTCTTATTCTAGCATAGCGACGTTGCGCGAGGCTATCTAGATCTTCGTATAAGCTTGGCAGACCAAAGCGATATCGATCGCGCAACATCGGTTACAACGAATAAGGACGACAAACTACTTCACGACCTCTGAGATTATGCGAAGAGCTTATCCTCGTCTATAGTAACCGTTAATCTGGTGTAGCTATGCAGAGCGCAGCTACTCGGACTTTTGGGCAAGGCTTGGCAGGCTAAGTGAATGTGGAAGCAATAACGTCGGCATCTATCGCACAACATCGCTGTTGAGTAAGACCGGCATACTCTCGAATCTACTCGAGCAGTATATGAAGTATTTGTCTAAAGTGTATGCAACACTTAGCAGAGCATAGCGACACAAAGCGCGGCTCTATAGAGGTCGACATTGATCGAACAACATCGCCGACGACGAATAAGACCAACACAGTGCGGCTTGTACTAGAGTAGTATACGAAGAGCTTGGAACCGTTGTTTGTCGCAGCTAACATAGCATAGCGCGTTGTGGCGATGCTATTTCTGAAATTTCGAGGAGGAGATCCAAGCTGTCCTCACGTCGAACAACGTCGCTGATAAAGAATAAGGCCAAGAAATCGCTGCTTATACTCGGGCAATGTTCAAAGAGCCTGGATCAAGTGTTTGTCGCAGCTAATATAGCATAGCGTGTTATCGCGATGCTATTTTCGAAATCTCGACTAGGAAATCCAAGTTGTCCCAAGATCGCACAACATCGCCTTTGGAGATTGAGGACTACAATATGTGGCACCTACTCGAGGAGGATACCAAGACTTCAGAACAAGTGTTTGTAGCAGTTAATCTAGCACAGCGCGCCGTGGCGACGTTACTCGTGCTAGCTGTGAAGCTTCGAGAAGGAGGTTTATCGCAACATCGGACAACATCGGTATTGGAGATTCAGCGCTACAAACTACGGCACCCGCTCGAGGAGCATGCAAAGAACCCGAGCGGCATGTTTGTCGCAGTTAACATAGCATGGCGCGTTGTAGCGCTGCTATTCGTGTTGGCAGTGAAGCTTCGAGAAGGAGATCCAGTTTGTCTCAATGTCGCACAAGTTTGGTATTGGAGATTAAGCGCTACAAAGTTTGGCACCCACTCGAGGAGGATGCAAAGATGCCAGGGCGCATGTATGTGTCAGTTAAAAGTGCATAGCGATGTTGTGGCGATAGCATTCGTGTTGGCCATGAAGCTTCGAGAAGCAGATCCAAGTTTTGCTGCATCAACGTCGGACAACATCGCTACAAGACATTAAGGATTACAAATCGTCGCATCCTCTCGAGGAGGATGCAAAGATGCCAGAGCGCATGTGTGTGCCACTTAAGAGTGCATAGCGGTGTTGTGGCGATGCTGTCCGTGTTGAGCTTGAAGCTCTGCGGAGGAGACCCAGATTTGTCGCAACGTCGCACAGTATCGCCATTGGGGAATAAGAGCAACGCATCGCTGCAAGTACTCGAGGCGCATGCAAAGAGATCAGAATGCGTGTATGCAGCGCTTAAGAGAGCACAGCACGTCGTTGCGGTGCTGTCGCATCGGATGTCACTCCCATGTATACGTCTTCAAGGTATTGCAGTCGCTCTCTGAACGCCGTCGAGAAGTTCAGATTAGCCCAGATCGCTGCAGGTCAGCATGGAATCTGGAGATGTCGCAGAGAAGAAAGGGAAAGACATATTGAGTTTCATCAATTTCATTCATGCTAAGTGTACAGTGGAAAGAAGTAATCTCGAATGCCCTGAGAGCAAGCGAGTAGGGTATAGAAGTGAACTCAGCACAGCGTCATTGTCCACCTCTCCCCCAAAAGTACAAATACAAGAAAGTATCTCCGAAAGCCAGTCCAGATCTCAAAACAGCCCGATCCTCTCTTGAATGGCATGGTCTGCTCTCGAGAAGAGAGAGATATGCCAGAATCCAGCTCCAGAGTTGTGGATATAGTGTTGTGTTTGAGTAGTATAGTTGCCAAGCACTAGACAGGAGAGTGTAAGGCAGTGAAGTGAAACGCCACCGACTTTGGAGAAGGCGGTGGCCTAGGTACCGATACCGAGAGGTCCAAGATTGAACGCCTTGGTGCCGTAGTATCGTCGATACTCGTGGTGCGCAGATTTGCTTGGAAGTTTGCGCACGAAGAGACACCGTCAATCTTCGTTATCGTACTTCGGCTTCTTCACGCGAAGGCCTTGTCCGACCTCCTCACCGACAGCGATATCCTGGTCGCTAGAGAAGTTGAGCTCCGAGCTCCGCTCGCGCTTGGGTGTCTCAATAGTGTCGGCGAACTCCATAGCTGGCTCGCCGAACTTGCGCTTGCCGGCACTGGCTGGCGGCCTAGCGGCCAGGAAGTCGCTGTCCTCTTCCTCGTCGCCATTGTCTGTGATAGTCTCCTTCTTGGTGCGACTAGGCAGACGCATCTTCGGCTTACTTGGTGCCTTCTCGGGAGTTGCAGCTGGAGTGAGGTTGCTGGCGAAGCCGCTGCTGACGTCGCCGAAGGTGGCACTGGAGGCGGTGCTGTTGGCGATGGCCTTGCGAAAGGCGGTGAGGCGGTGGGAGACGGCTTTTGCAGTACAACCTGTATATCTGTTAGCTCTCAATCGACCTTATGTGAATGGTAGAGTGGTACTTACCACCGCCGACACGGGCGGCAATCAGGACTTTCTCGGCCTCAGTTGGGCGCACGTTGCAGACTTCAAGGATCGCAGCGTACATCTGAAAAGATGTTAGATCAAGCTGGTTGCTGAATGGCATACTCCGGCGCTTACCTTGGCCAGAGTTGGATCATCCCAGGTGACCGTCATTGTGTTGTTGTGCGTTGGTTCGGTTCTGTGAGGGCTTGGTTGTCTTGGTGAGGTCGGAGAGTGGTATGTTTGTGGAAGAAAGAGGAAGAAAGAGGGGAGGAAAAGGTATTTATGTACAGAATTCGGAGAAGGTTCCGAATGCTAGGTCCAGTCTCGAGGTGAGGTTTGACTACACTTGTGTTAGTGAATGGAGCCACTTAGCAAGTGAAGTGAAGCGAGAGTTAAGCTCATTCACACAATTCCAGCAGAGCGACTCCCGATGTCGCCAACAGCTACAGTACTGGAGCTCCAAGCAGACTAGCACACGTTCTGTAATGCGATTTCCGAGAGGCGGCCGAGTTCCAATGTGTATGACGAGCACATTAAGTGAATTAAAGGAGTAAGTGGGCACATTACACCCAGATCCGGCCGAGAGACTCGCGATGTCGCTAACAGCTATGGTACTGGAGCTATGAGCAGAGTAGCATACGTCGTGCAATGTGATCCCAGAGAGGCGGCCGATCTCAGATATGTACGACGAGCATATCAAGTGAAGTGAAGGGAGCCATTGAGCACAAGTGAAGTAAAGCGAGGAATCGAACTCACTTCAACCAGATCGAGCCGAGAGACTCCCGATGTTGCTAACAGCCATAGTACGAGAGATTCAAGCAGACCAGTATAAGTCGGACAAAGCGATACTAGAGAGGAGGATGATATGTTCTCTGATCATGTGAACGATTTCTGTTGCTGACATGCCGTGGCTTTCGATGCCTTGGCTGGCAGTAAGGCTGCAGAGATACTGCGGGATGAGTCTCCGGATATTGCTAACAGCCATCACACTGGAGCTCCAAGCAGACTAGCACACGTCCTGTAATGCGACTTCAGAGAGGCGGCCTATTCCTGATGTGTACGACGAGCACATGTTGTCAAACCAGCCGAGAGACTCCTGATGTTACCAATAGCCATGGCACTGAAGCTCCAATCAGACCAACACACGTCGTGCAATGCGATATCAGAGAGGCGGAGAGATTGTTCTCTGATCATGCGAAAGGTTCCTATGGCTGACATGCCGCAGCTTTCGATGCCTTAGCTGGCGGGTCTGGCTGCAGAGATACAGCAGGATTGCAATCGATCTTCAATGTGTACAACGAGCGCATGTGGTTGCTTATCTCCATATATTCCGAAGTTCCAAGACACCAGACAGCCGCCTGGGTCGCGATTGAGATTCTAGCACAGTTCAGAGATATGCCGGTCTCTGATGTGTATAACGAGCACATGTAGTCAAGTAACTCTACGGAATTCGAAGTTCCACGACACCAGAAAGCCGGCTAGGTCGCGATTGAGGTTCTAGCACAGTTCAGAGATATGCCGGTCTCTGATAGATTCCGAGGTTCCAGGCCACTGGATGTTCGACCAGACTGAGGTCCAGTTCATGACACCGTCCAGAGATACGCCGATTTCTAATATAACAATGATTATTTCCCAACATCAGAAAAGTTATACTCAATCTCCTCGAAACTATCAGCAGCGAAACAATATACCCATTTCAAATCCTCCTCTTCTCCACATGTGGATCTCACACCATGTTCTGCATTGCCAGGTATATACACCAGATCACCTCGCGATACTCGCTTCTCCTCTCCATCGATAGTCACGATGCCTTCACCTTCTACGATGAAGTAGATTTCTGCTTGGGCGTGTCTGTGATGTGCGAGGAACGTACCAGCTTTACAAGTGGCGAGACCAGCTGTGAGGGAATTTGTTGTTGGCGTGAGGTTTGAGGAGATGAGAGTTGACCAGGTTACTGTGCCGTGTTTGAGAGGGTCTGGGAAGGATTCTTGAGGTCTTGAGGCTATGGTCGTTGATGAAAAGTGGATGGGCTGTGGCCTGTGGATGTTGGTCTTGAGGCTGGTTGTTTGAGGTGGATTGAAATTGGTCGTGACATCTACTTCTTGGTCTTCCAGGATTTGCTTTTGCTTGTCCTTCTTGAGCCATGATGTGAACTTGAACATGTTCGCAGTGTTCAACAGTGGTGTGTAGACTTTGACGTCTGGCTCTCGAATGCTCGGAAGTACGTCCAATGTGTACAGCTACAACAGAGCGGGGCCTAAGTCGGTGCTCGAGCTCATGTGGACTGCAGGTGAGGTGCATGCATGTTATGGAAACTATTGCTCAATGCGGTAACGCGCCATAAGCTGCTTCAGCAAGCGATAGCAGAGGCTCCTAGCCTTGCGGATACTGACTATAGTTTGGCATAACATTCTGCTGAGGATGCTGCTGATGCTGAATGTTGGGCTGAGCTGGCCAGCTTCCCCAAGTTCCACAATTCGCAGTCGCAACGTTGTTCTGATTCACAAATCCCATGTTTACATCTTGCATATGCTCCCACGGATCAAACGAGGTATCGGTAAAGACATGATTGAACGCGTCGAAGTTGAGATTGGAGTAGGGATCCATGTCGAAGTTGAATTCGTGACTCATCGGACTGCCACTTGAGGTCTGAGATTGTGGTGTCTGACCATCGGGGTTGTTATTGTATTGCTGAGTATCATTGTAGCTATAGGCAGTCTGTTGCCCGGCGCTCCAAGATGCTGTACGCGTAGCATTGTCGTAGGGTTGTGCGGTCTGAACGTTTTGGACAGGTTGTTGCTGTGGTGGCATCGTAGCAGTGGGTGCTGGTCTGTGTTGTAGAGGTTGTCGCATGTTAGCGATCGAGTGCGTTAGGCCGGCCGCTGAGCCAACTGCGGGCAGCTGATCGTGAGGTGCCGAGTGCCTGGGCTTCTTGTACTGTGCATGTTCTTGCAAAGCGCCATCCAACTTCTTCTGTCGTCGGAGCTTCCGTGCTCGTTGGATGGAGTCGTTGACATGAGTCCAAGCGGGATCATCCTTCTTCGTCTGGTATAAGGTATCCCACTCTGCTAGGATGTCGTCGAGAACGTTCCAGGCCATTGTTACAAACTTTTCATCTCGACTCCAGCCAAGTTCAGCAACAACAATTGCCAGAGAGTGCCACTGCACATAGCCTCTGAAGTACCACACCCAGTCGCTTATGCGATCATCGACAGCTAGCGCATGTGTGCGCTTGATGATATCGACTGATGACTCTAGTAGAGTCATGCGCTCAGCTTCAGGCATGGTCTTAGTCGGCACTGTTCCGGTGTGGAAGTTGATGATCAGCCGGGCTTTTGTAAGCATGCCTTCGACAAAGTTCGTGCAAAGCCAGTCGTATGGGCGGGAGCTGTCCATGTATTTCATGTACATCTGGTCAAGTCTTTCCTTGGATTCGTTGTAGAATCGCTGTTGAATCTCGGTGACGCCAGGTTTGTCTGCAGGAGAGCCGCTTCTGATGTTCCAGATGCCAAAGACCAGTCCATGAATCTCGAATCTGTACACCAAAGTACGTCAGTCAGTAGATGTTCTCGGTGTTTGGCTTAGCACAGGATTGTCTTACCTCAGTATTGGGAACGTCGAATCTGTTACACCAAATCGTGTTTGGGGTGCAGTGGTCATTCGAGGACTTAGATCGCAGTCGTTCAGGTTGCGTGGCATCTGCACTGTTTGACCCTTCAAGATAGAGTACTTCCTGGACCCGCCCTCTTCGGCCGTGCGAGACTCTAGACCGCACAGGTGGAACCACAGGCGTCGTCTGTATTCAACTTCGAAAACTGGGTAATTGCCCTCTGGGTCTTGTTCGAGATGGATGAGCTGTGCGCACCTCACGGCTTCATGGAACAAGTCTGCGATGCCGCCTATGTTGTCAGATCGACGTATACAGATCTGGTGAAATTAGTAAAGGTCCTTCTTGGATAGTTGCAAGAACTTACAATGTAAAGCACTAAAGCCTGCAGACCTTCAAGCTGCGGAATTTCGTAATTGGCACGCGTGGCATCCTTGATACATTTACCATATCGGGCGATCAGTATTTCCTGGCCTTCTCCGAATCTCTCTCTAGTCTCTTGTGCCGAACATGTGCTCAGTGCAGCGTAGTATATGCTGAACATCATCGCACTAGTCTGTGATGACACCTTGGTCGGGTCGTCGATGACATTCAGAATCTTCTTGTAGAAGGTCGGACAGTGGATGATCTTAACCATAGGATCTACTCGTGTCACAAAAAGCTGCCAGTATTCGAATATGCGCCGGGGAGTTGGGTGAGGGTTATTATGTGTATAGTAAGGCCCGCCAGCGGCATTTTGTTGCATACCAAAGCCTCCGTCATCCTTTCGAAAATCCTCGTCCTTAGCCGCAGACCTCGTCAGTGCTACCAGCGCATCGGTGACCAGACTCTGCTGGTCTGCAGGCTGCGATGGCGGCCGTCCATTGGTGGTCGGAAGTGATGTTGCCTGACCATATCCTGAGTGTCCAGAAGACGAGGCCTGGCCAGGACTGGCTGAGTTCTCATGCCCTTGAGCTTCAGATGAGCCTGCTTTTGGTTCCAGATACTTGACAAGATCCTCCAGATGTCGTTGGCGTGGCGGCTTGTCCTTTTTGTACGGGCCTCGTTTTCGCTTGACACCGACGTCCGGCTGTGGGTACACGCATGGCAGATCGCTTTTTGTGCAGTTGAAACAGCCTTCTGGTTCCCGACTACATTTGAGCTTCCTCCTTCGGCAGCCAAGACACGAGGTCCCAGGCTTATTGACAGTGTTTTGTAAGAGAATAGCTTCGGACATGATATGAGGTACTCTGGCTTCCTTCCGACTCAGGTCAAAATCCTCAAGCACACAAGAAGTGGCAATTCGTGCTGCATTTGCACCTTGCGGTGTGTTTGCCGGGGCTGCAAAATGGTAATCGCACTGTGTATTATCTCGAGGTCAATGAGGTACAGCAGGCTGAATCGCGTAGTCAAAACTTGGATATGGTCTTCTTGCTAGATATGTGCGATGGCGCTGTCTCCGGTAGTCGAGTCGCACGAACCGTGGTGATAGACGTTGTTGGAGTCGCGCAGAGCTGAGCTCGCTCGGACACTCGGCCCCGTTTGTTGTGCCAAGCTCGTGGCATGATTGCGATTCTAGACCGTCGAGTATGCATTTGACCATCAACTTGACCTTGATCAGATCGAGGTGGATGAAGTGTTCTTCAGTATACGAGCGCACGACTCGAACAAAAGGAGGAGCGAAACGGCTGATGTTTTGTGTCAAGTAGCCTTGCCATTTCGCCGCCGAATTCTTCGTCATGAAAACGGGTTGGCTGACTTCACACTTTCAGCTCCTGCCAAGTCACACACCCATCATCATTCGCATCTCCTTCATCATCGCGACCAATATAAACAGTATCAGATGCAGCGCCTGCTCAAGCTCATGACCGGGTCGAGGACATGGCTTTGTTTATTCATCTCATGAGACGCGCTTCAGCCTAAATCACCAGCCGCCAACGAGCACGTCGATCTCCGACTGTCACCAAGCCACGAGCTTCCAGGTCCTTTCGTGGACCAGCAGTAGCAAGCGTGCCCATGCGCTGATGGAATCATTGCGGAAGCAGGAGTTTTGTATCGCACGCATGGAAGGTTCATGAATAGCCTGGACCGAGCAGGACACAGCGGCGGCGTATATCATGAATAGGAAGCGACATGTCTACATTATCTAGAATGGCGGTTTGGCATCTATTTGCTGTGCTCTGAGAAGTGCTGTCACAAGGATTACTCTGATCTGTACATGGCATCATTGGATGATCCGCGGTTGTTGGCGGCACGATGCGCCCATACTCATTGGGACAATTCTGTTGACTACTTCCGAGTGAGCCAAGTAGAGATGTTGGCAGGCTCCTCGACATGTTGCAAATATATTTTTGAAGTGGTTGTATGTCTTTGCTTTTGTTAGTTTCGAGGAGGTTGAGTGTAGTTTTTCTTGAATGTCGAGAAATGGTCATTGTTATGAAGTGTATCTAATCTTATGGGTATCTAAATAAGTAGTTCGTGAACATAACGAGCGTGAGCCACGCATTACTCTTTCTTCATACAATGGGCTCTCGCACTCGCTTCCTATGTCTTCAGAAAGCCATCAGCATCATAAAGACTCTTAGGCGTAGCCATAACTCCCGATTTCCGATCTCCGGCCTTTCCCATAGGTGTACTCAAGAGTCTAGGATCCATCGTCTTCTCTTCTTGATGATCAGGGTAGTATGAAGACCTGCCTTGAGAAGCTGGACTACTCACAATATAATGTGGCGTAGCAGTATTAGATCCACCACTACCGGCAGTCGTAGGTCTAGAATCATCATACCCGTACTCCTGCTTCTGTTGCTGTTGCTGCCAGTATTTCTCTCCGTCCCAGACACTCGATTCCCGTTTAGCCTGTTCTTCCTCATGTTGATTCTCCTTATCACTGCCTCGTCGTCGGATATTGAGAGGTGGAGGCGAAGACTTCAATGCTTGGGAGTATCGATAGTCTTCATTGAAACCTGCTAGAGCACCTTCGATATTGATCTCAAGAGCAGCGAAGTCGATCTCATCCATAGCGTTGCCAGCTTGATGTTCGGCTCCTGCATGCGTAGAATCAAAGTCGAAATCGAAAAGACTGTTTGAGCTTTCTTCGCGACGGGCTCTGTCTCCTTCTGCTTCTACCCATGGGAGAAGAGGTGAAGCTTCGCGGCCCAGACGCGTGTAGTTCCTGCTCTCGCGAGAACGATGGACTTTGACTTCGCTGTTCATGCGACGGAGCTCTGTGACGTTGCGGAGAACGCTTTTTGCAGGTGGCGCGCGTGGGCCGAGCGGTGAAGTTATTCTTTCACGTGGAGCCTTGGCTGAGGAGTTGATCTGGAGTGCTCGAGGGGCGGGTGGTGGCGAAGAAGATTCCTGGACTATGGTTGACAGAGATGGTGGGCGAGCAAGTGTTGGACGTGGCGTGGGGTCACGATCCTCTTCGTCGTCCTCGAGCGTAACGTCGTCGTATGAGGTATCGTCTTCCCAGCGTGGAAGAGGACAATAGTCATCATCGTCGTCGGCATTCTTGGGTGGGAGAAGTATGGGCACGTTGCTGCCTGGGAAGTTGATAGAGTGAGTGGCCATCACTGCACTAGCATTCTCGGATGTCAACTTCACTGTCGCGCGCTTTGGGTTCTTGTCTGGAATGGCAGGCTGCTCGGCATCTATCATAGTGTCGAACCGTGCACGGGGCATAGTCTTCGGTGAGCAAGGAGGGCTATCGCTCTTCTCCTCGACAGGACTTTGCGACGAGATCTTGTCACCCATCAAGTCTAAGCTGCCCATCGCAAATGGCAAGAACATACTTGGTCTTTGCTCGACTTCCTGCTCTCGTCGTGTCTTGAATGGTGGGCTGGCTGGGTCGTACTCTTCTCCACCAGTCAGTCGCTGAGACAGAGGTGGCAAGTCGATAACATGTGGCGAGGCTGGGTCGTATTTCGCTGAAGTTGGCATTGGTGGACTGGACGGCATGTGCACTTCCTCGACTGGAGTAGCCTCTTCGGATGACATGTGCAGCGCAAATAGAGACGAGTGTCGTCTGCTGGTACGGAAGTCGGTTGGCGAAATGTTGTCCAGCGGTGATAGTGTGTCGACTGGAGAGATGCCAACAAATTCAGGCATTGGCGCAGTGTCGCACTGAATAGGCGAGATTGAAGCGCGAGACTTGCCAGCTGGCGATGGAAACTTGGGAATGTGGAACGAATCTCCGCTCATTCTCCAAGAACCGCGTTGAAGGGTAGGTGAACGGCTCTCAACACTGTCATTGGACGTTTGACGCGTAGGTGGCAACGGCCGCTCTGGATGCTCTTGCTGGTATGCGGTCCATGTGGACAATGTCGGAGAGCTCGGCGTTAGTGAAGCGCGTAGTGTCTGCACTCTCAGATTGTTGTTGTTTAACGCTTGAGCCTTGGGTGCTCTGCTGCCGTACGCAAGCAAGAATGACTGGCGTTCTTCAGTGGGAGTGATGACCGGCTCGGTATGAGGACGTTGGAACTCGTCGCTCTCACGCTCCTCGAGCACGCTTCGAAGCAGGGTCGCAGGACTGACAGATCTGCTACGTCTTTGCGACACCGGAGGTCCAAGTACCTGCGGTGTCAAAGTGCTGATGCGGACACAGTTCTGTCTTCTGTGGCCTTTGCGCGCGTTTGGTGAGCCTTTGAGTGCACTTGGCTTCATCACTCTCGTGCTTGAAGGGCTACCGGCATCCCAGTGGAAAGGGTTTCCATTACTGCTGCTGCGTGAGATGAGCGTAGAGTCGGATGGCTGTCGTCTTGGAGTGGTCTGCTTGCTGATGCCAGCATTGCCAGAGACCTCGCCCAGCACGGGCGTTCGCCGGCGCTCGGAAGGAGAGCCATAGATCGAGACTGAGGAGACTGAAGTCACCCGCTTAGCGCGCTTTGTAGGCGTGCTGTTCATGGTTGTGCTTCCACTACCAAGCAAAGAGTTTGATGAGGAAATGCGTCTGGCGGGTGTCATGACCTTGGTCACACTTCCAGGTCCAAGTAAAGAGGTTGAAGAAGGAACACGGCTCAGGCTGACAGCCTCTGCAGAACAGATCTGAGGAATCGACAGTCTGTTTTCATTGACCTTCAGAGAACCGGTGGTTGAAGAAGAGTCGTTTCGCCAATGTTGTGTGAGAGCGCTGTCGGTGCTCGATCGTACGATCTTGGCTCGTACTGAGGCGCGCGACTTCTCAACGCGCATGCTGGAACTTGGACGAGGCCCAGAGCTGCGAGGGTTTCGCCACTGTCGATTGGCGACAGTTCTTAGCTCTGCATTGTCGTTGTCTTCGATAAGCTCCTCGACTGTCGGGGACTGAAGCGGTTGTTCCACATCGCGTCGCTCCAGAATCGGGCTGACGACCAGGACCGAGCTGCTAGCAGAATCGCTGGAGGAAGATGACATCCTGGAAATGCATACTACCTGGCGCATTCTTTCCTCTTTGCTGAAAGCACCTGTAGGTGAGATGACTGGCAAAGGTGGCACTGGACCAGAAGGTGGCCTGGAGCTTGGTGCTCCAAGACTCACAGATCGTGCATGCATTTCAGGCCGCCGACGCTTGCTGATGTTTGGCAGGTACTGGAGGTCGTCACCAAAGACAGCGCCATCATCAGTCAAGACGCCCATCGATACAGAGCGAGTGACCAGCGTCAACTTGGGCTTTGCTGGGCTGCCATTAGCGATACCCAAGCCATATTGTCCAGGTGATCGTATCGCGAAGCTAGGTAAGACATTGAACTTGGGACTGCCTGGAGCTGGTCGAGATACACCTGCAGGCGTGGGGTTTTGCGATGCGTTCGTGCCCTTTGCCGGAGGCGAGGTCGTATTCATGGCCTCGAAGATGGGCAGGGAAGACTCGCGCGGGATAGCTGTGCTCCTGGGGCTCTCTGCTATCACGGAAAGATGCTTCCTCGTCCACGGCTTGAGTGCCATCGCACTCTTGTGCTTAATGCGCTTCGGTAATGAGACAGATGATCTCTTCCGCTTGCCACAGGTATGTAGCGGTAGTTGCACTGTTTCGTTCGAACCCAGCTGATCCCAACCGCCTTGCGTGAATCTGTTACATGATACTGCGCTGACTGGTCGTGCGATCTGGTGCATATCTTGTCGAAGAGTTGAAGGGACTGGTGCGCCGTGCTCCAACTCGGCCATTTCTCGTTTGTGCGCATTGCGTTTCCGTACGAAGAAAAGACCAAGTATGATGAAGCCAATGATGAGAAGTGACCCAATGCCGACTCCTACTCCTACGATAGTCGTTGAGGTCAAGACTGGAGTAGTAGCTGCGGCCGCCTCGACCTGACGCGGCACAATGGCGCCGGCATCGGCATACTGGTATCGCGCCATTGCCGGATAGTAGTAGGTGATGTCTCGGGGGGTCCAGAATCCAGAGGCGCGCCCGGTTGGGTTTCCAGTGAGGCCGTTATGTCGATGCAACCCTCCTCCAGCTCATCGCCAGCCTTGTCGTTAGTCGTCGTTGTCGCGAAATTCGAAGTCGCGCAAGGCGCCCGGCAGTCCTGCTAGGGCACTCAATCGTCGTTCACTGTTGTGATTCGGTCCGGTCTGGCATGCGGGCCGTTGCTACAACAGGTATGTTGGAATGTGAATAAGATGGCCTTTTTCACGTGGCAAATCCTCCGTTCGGTTTCCGATTGTCGTTGAAAGATTAGGTTTATTGTTGTTGTACCTGTAGAGAGTGTAGAATTGAGAGTAAGAGATGAAATGAGCGTTGTAACTGTTGGAGAAATGAGTGTGGCTGTCAACGAAGCATTAGCAGTAGTAGGATGGCTAAAAAGAGTGCCTGGCAAGAGCAACGACGGTGATCGTCTCAACGAGGTCGTTACATCGTCTTCATCTTATTCCTACCGTGCTGGTCGGCTCTCGTCACTCCTCTCGGGCATCCAAACACTTGCAATGGTACATTGCGCTGAAGACGAGGAAGGCCTATGACCAATCTGGGCAGAGAAATGAGATTTGCCAACGTCTCGCAAATTAGGACGACTCTGCCATCAAGAGTATATGAAGAGCCACAGGTCCCAGCAAGTCGCAGGAGAAGAAACGCGATTCCATGGTGTCGTTGTCGACAAGAGTATGGTTGCAGGAGGCAGAGCCAGATCCACCAGCCATCGGAAGCTCGTATGAAGCCGGCCAGCCAATCAACAAACACGTCCAACAACGAGCCATCTGGAATAGTCGCCATCTACCATTGCAGCACTCCTTCCAACGCAGAAATGGGCTCGTCTTGCAGGGCATTGTCGTTTGCGCGCGTGCACAAAAGTCTCGAAGTGCTGACACGTGCTGTATTTCCGGCGCCACTAGAACGCGTTCCCGGTATGTCTAGTTGAGTATGCAGCATACACGCTCAGAACACCGAAGCCTCTTTCTGCAGAGCTGTTGCGGTCGCCGGACGTGGTGTCTGCATGTTATGAGCTGCCTGGGTTGTGCCTCGAGGACAGATACATCCTGCTAAAACGCGTTCGCACCTATCCCAGAGATAGCTGGTCCGCGAGGCATTGGTCGAGTCGATATCGGCCTGGATGTGCGAACAGCGTTGAAAGTCGTGTTCTTCAATGTTGAGCATTCGGCATGCGATTTCAGGTGAGTGAGATGCACGTAGGCTGATCATCTGTAGCACAGCATGCTCATGCAATAGCTACACGGCAATGCACTACCGGCAACTGGGAGTGGAAATGCTGACTTGGCTTGCGCTCGAGGCTTTCCATCAAAGCAAGGTCGAAGCCTCTCTCAGTCGTTGTAGGTGTCGAGCGGCATGATGCTATTTTCCCGTCCCAGATCGTGTCGTCTCCTGGTTCCTGTGATTGTGTTAAAGGATCAGCGTTTCTAGAAGCAAAGAAGGTCGCACAGCATGCAGAGATCGGCAGCAGCCAAGACACTGCTCTGGGCCCTTTCAGGCTTTGCCTCACCGACGTCGAATTTCCTACAACCTGGAAGCTTCATAATCAAAAACCACCTTCTCCTCAATTTGCGCGACCTCCTTAGGCCGCAGCAGAAGCACCCGACGCCTTCTTCTTGCACCTCGACAGTGTTGGAAAGTGCTTCTGTTGGTATCGCCACTGCCAGGATTACGATACGGACAAAGATACCTCAAGAGGTACCTTCTTCGGGATCCGTTGCTGCGAAACGCCATTTCCAGTGCCCCGAAACAAGAAGAAGGAGGGACAACTCGCGACACACACCTGCCGATCTGACACACGTCACCAACGAGAAGGAGCAGACCGTGCAGACCGTGCAGACCGTACGACCGTCGCTGCGCATTTCTAAGCAGTATCCTTATTCACACACTCTTCCATACAACACCGACCTCCCGCAAACAACCCTCCACATACGCACACGCGACCACAACATACGCCGACCTATCCGAACACGTAGAACAGACAACACAATGTTCCCCGTCGACTCCATCCCAGCAGCATACCACGAGGAGCGCGAGAAATTGGACTCGGCCAAGCGTACCGCGCACATCCAGCAACAGCAAGCGAAAGTACATGCTGCACAGGTCGCTGCGGCGTTGAAGGTGGCCAAGGCAGCGCAGGACAAGACAATGACACAAGCTTCACAGCAGCGACCACCATTGACTCGTCCTGTCTCGTCGACTGTCTTCGGCAACATCTTCCAAGGCTTTGCGCGATCAAACACAAGCACACCACAGGCACGTAGCATTGCTAGCGGCAGTACCACACCCGTCTCAACACCCCCGGCGAAGATCGTCTCCCAGGCAGACATCGAGAGAGATATGATCATGGCAACTCTCAGAGCACGAGAGGAGAACAAGACTGGACAAGACTACGCTGGGCCAGGATGGTGGTGAAGGCAGCTTCGCGCTGCTGGGAGTGAAGTGCATGATATCACGGCGTTATGAGTTACGATGAACATGAATTGGCTCAAAAGGGACGGCGCTACTAAGGGACTGGGCAGGGAAGGTGCGGAAACACAGGCAGGATGTGTATATGGAGCGAGCTATACGATATGATATCCGAACAGAGGCAAAATGGGAGTGTACTGGGAGTTCTAGCGCTGGCGTTACGGACAGGTTTACCATGGGTTACCAAGAGTATGGTTACTACTCATGCAGCAATGCAGCATTAATATAGTGCATGGAATGTCGATACGTGTTCCATTCCACAAATATGGGCATGGACCAGGTAAGCCACCATTGAATTATCCCCTTTGTGGTCATACTGCTGCTTTCGGAAAGAGTTTCTAGCTATCGTCAATATGGCTGTACCTTTTCGCGACCGTGTCGCGTGGGCTCATGCGACTGCTCACACAGCATGTCGAACTACTATGTCGCTGGCCTGACTATACCACAGTCACCCACGGCATCCAGCTCATATGGATCGCCAGTCGACACGAAGAGCCCTTATCGGCCGCAATACATCGGGGGACTTTCTTTTCTAGGACATCGTCGAGATCCCACAGCTTCGACAGTGAGCCCGGCTTACAAGTCAGAAGAGCCACTTGGTGTGGGTGTCGAACCACTCAACATCATCATCCTCGGAACGTCCTTCGCAGGCCTGTCTTGCGCTCACCACTTCCTAGATCATACCATTGATCGCCTACGCACAAAAACGCAGGCCAGCTATCGCCTAATCATCATCGGTCCTTCCACGCACCTCTACTGGAATATCGCGGGTCCTCGTGCTCTGGTAGCCCCAGGACTAGTCCAACATGAGGACACTTTCATCGCCGTGGAGCCTGGCTTCCATCGCCATCGTGGCCACCAATTCACGATCATTCAAGCCTCTTGTATCGAGGTGGACACCGAGGACCGCTCAATCAAAGTCGATTGCTACAACTTCGAAAGCATGAAGCGGTGCGCATTCATACAACCAAAGAGATCCAGCAGCATGGCTCTCAAGAATCTAGCAGACCTTGCTAAAGTCCAAACACTCAAGTATCATGCTCTGATGATCTGTACTGGATCTTCCGCCCATTCAGATCTTCTCTCCCTCCATGGACCACATCTCGATACCGCCGAGTCTCTCAGTCGCTTCCACACCCATCTCGCTCAAGCAACATCAATCGTGATCGGCGGAGGAAATTGTAGTGCAGTCGAAGTCGCAGGACAAATCGCCACTCATCTAAACTACAAACACCATTTCCCTCTTCGAACGAAACGAAAGCCTCAAAAGCAGATAACTCTCATGTCAGGCTCGGACGTCCTCCTCCCAGACCTCCCATCAAAACTCCAACAACGAGCCGCACACCAGCTCTCGAAACTCGGCGTACACATCATCCACTCCACCCGCATCATCCATGTCGAACAAGTCTTCAACTCTAACCAAGATGGAAGTCACACTTACAACATCATCCTCTCAAACGGCACAAACATCCTCACCGACATATACATACCCTGTACAGGCGTTTCGCCCAACACATCCTTCCTCCCTCCAAACCTACTCGATCCTCGCGGATATGTTCTGACACATAACCAGACCATGCGGGTCGAACGCGCTGGGCCAAGAACCTATGCTGTAGGAGATGTTGCAAGCTATAGTCAGAACTATCTGGGTGATGTGTATAATGCTGTGCCGGTGGTGATGCATAATCTCGAGGTTGACCTGATTGGAGACGATGGTCTGGAGGATAAGAGATATGTGCAAAGAGTGAAAGATAGTGTTGTTTGTCCCATCTCTCGATTTGGTGGTGTAGGGATTTGGATGGGCACGACGCTGCCGAGTACGTTGGTGCATCTGTTCAAGGGGAGTAGGTATAGGACTAAGAAGGCAGAGAAAGTTGTGATTGAGGGTGGAAGTCCATATCGTTATTGTAAGGCACTTGAGAAGTGAGAAATGTGCTTAGTGTTAAGCTTGTACGAAGCGTCGTCTCTTGGATTGATTGTCTAGTGCGTGCAGCTCTCCGCATGTCTTGACACTCTGGCTCGTTGTAGTGATAGCGACCTGAGTACCATAGTCAGTGCTCGTCAAGGCGAGATGTTATTGTTATTGGGTCATAGCGATCTGAAGCTAGCGCATACTCTCGACCGGGCTGTCCGAATCCGGATCCATTTCCAGCTTCATTCGACTGACAAGGTTCACCAGCAATATACTGCATAGTCAAAGACTATATCCCAATGAGCGACATCAAATTCACCGGCTCCTGCTCATGCGGCCACTGCACATACACATGCACAACACTCCCCAGCAGTGCAGGTTTCTGCCACTGCATCACCTGCCAGAAACTCTCCGGCTCGTCCTCGATGCCTTTCGCGCCTGTCCCGACCGACTCTCTCACATGGACGAACAACGAGCCTGTGGTCTTGAAGAGAAGCGATATAGGGACGCGGCTAGGTTGCGAGAAGTGTCATTCTTGGCTACTGATGCGGTATAACTCTACGCCGGAGAGAACTTCGCTGAATGTGCCTAGTGTGGACTTTGGGATGTTGTCGGGTGAGGATACGAAGAAGTTCGCGCCTACACATCATATTTTTGTTGCTCAGAAAGCGCCGTGGTTCAAGATACATGATGATTTGCCGCAGTATGAGAGGTTCAGAGGTGATGCGCACCGGGTTGAGACGTGAAGAGCTGGAAGAGATGGAGCATGGATAACAGCGAACAAATGAAGCAGGAGGGCCATCAAGGTTGTCGGAGCTACATGGCCTCCAGCCTCGACACCGACCAGGACATAGCGTTCTACGGAGGAGTATTCTATGATCATCATCTGCTGAAAAAGGCACCAGTGGACTCTCATGCTATTCGGGCCCGATTCTTATAGAACAGAGAGGCGATTGTAGTTGGAGCACCCACCAGGACGAGGCGAGCCCGAAGGTCTGGGCAGTCGAATCGATATGGGTGCTAGTCGCGAGTGCTGTAGCAGACCTGGACTGGTGACGATAGGCTTTAGGAAGTCAGTCTTCATGCAATGTGTTGGAAGCCACATAGGAAGCACTGGACTCGAAGATGGAGGCATGAATGTGTATTAGTGGGCCATTACAAGCCAAAGTACATATTATTCGGACTTTTCTGCTGCTCAGAGCTTCTCTTCTATCTCCGCGACAGACCTTGCACGTGTAGTATGTTGAACCACCCCACGAAGCGTGTTGTGCACCTCTACCACGTTGAGTCCTTCCCACTCTCGATCTTGTCTTCTACATGATCTTCGGGCCATTCGGCTTTGTTCAGATGTCAAGAGTCTCCGCAAGGTAAAGTGCTGCCATGCGAGCGGAGTCGTGGTGGGTGAAGCTTCGTGGGCTGGTAGAGGTGTCCGAGTCGCTGCAACGAGACAATATACTTCTCCAGCATAGTTGGCATAGGGCTCACGGCCGTACAGCAGACGCCATGCCGTCCAGTTCCGATCTCTGAAGAGTGAGTGCTCCAGGCTAGGATCGGCTGCCCTATGTGTCGAGTGCCAAGGATATGCTGGTATTCTCTTGGTCGAATGCTTGAGTCATCTGTACCTGTTCATCACCACGCGTGATAGACAGAGGCCTCTTTGACACTGCAATCGTCAAGCTCCACACTGCCAGAAAGGGATTGAAGTTCGGCCAATTTGTCCTGCAGAACACCAAGCGTGACATTTTGCTCAAAGATACAGTCGCCAACGTGCCGAACTTCTCCCTCCACATAGCGATATGCTCGAATCTGCAAAGCCTGTGACTTCACAGGAAGACTTGGAACCTGTCGCCAAGAATACTGATCGTTGCCTTTCATCCACTCCGGTCCAGCTACCTGATTGTTGAGCAATAGTGTGACCTTCCGAGTACCTCCATTCTTAGATGTCCAAGTCGTGCGCCAAGTGCCCATCTGTGCAAGATACCAGTCAAGTGGAGTATACTCTGTGTGAAGGCCAGTGGCGGCATTTGTTCTTCGAAGACAGACTTTCGAGCCGTAAAGTTTGCTTGAGCATAGAATGCTATCTCGGAACATTCGGTTGACACGTTGTAGGGCAAAGAGTGATGTAACGCCGCTTGAGTATAGTTCGGTCTTGGCTACCTCGAGCAGAATGAGTTCGAGCAGTTCTGGGATGTTAAAGACTGTAGACATGGCCGAGCATTGGGCAATGTTGTTGGTCATGGTTGTGGTTATGTATGTCTTGAACGTTATTGATCTCGGATGTCGGATAGTTGTGCTTAGATCTGGTGCGACCAGAGTTGTTGGCTATGGCGAAGGTCTTTGAGAAGAGCACAGCACCACTTATTATGATATGTCCTTCGACCGACTTACGAATACGGACCTAGCTGTTTGTTTTGCCTAGAGACTTGTATTGTCTTACCAACTCGGGAAAAGCATGGAAATTGGTACTTCACTATACACTGCGGTGGACAAAGACTGCCGCGCGCCTCAGCTGATTACTAGTCGTGGCAGTGATGGGCAAATCGTGTGAGGGTGCCGAGCGGATGCCAATACATTGTCCTTGGCTCGGAAATCGGTGTATATGAATCCGTGCAGCAAGCAGAGGGTGCCAAGTGAACTTGCTCTTTGTCACCAATCATTGGTCGTTTCGCGGCCGGTTGAATCATGGCAGTCGGAGCCTGGGGAATCGTGGTTGACTGTGCCTCGAGGCTGAGTCGCCAAGTAGCACGTGTGAAGGTGTAAGCTACAGTACTCGACTTCTTAGCCAAGTGCGGTAGTGGAATGCCCCAGTTCCCCAGTCTTGTCTGACGATGTAGCCAAGCCGTACGTATGCTGGGGAAGTCGTCCACGAGCATACCCTTGCCAGCTGCCGGTTTCCGAATGACGTGAAGGTCATAGCAGAAGTATGAGCCGGATTTGGAAGACGCTCTCCACTACCAATTGCCCAGAGGTCGTCAAATTACTCAGTAGAGTTGTGTTGACATGTGGCTTCTGACAGGTCAGCCAGTAACCCTAAGCAAGAAGCCAATAGCGATCCGCAAAGTCGTCCACACGCAAGGGCAATGCTTGATTGACTCTAAACGAGAGATCTCAGGCAAGTATGTCCTCGGACTGTTTCTTCACAAATGCGAGGAAGTATACTGTTGGTTCTTCGCTTGGCATTGTGAACTATGCGCTCGATATTGCTGAGAAAGGTCGCGGAATGGCAGTAAGTCCTCCGCTCGGCACAGTCGATGTCGATGCTGGGCGCTACGATTTGTATCTGTTCACAGCCTGTCCTGGAACTCGGGCTTATGAATGGCCAAGTATGGAGTCGCTCGTTGCGTCTATGCAAAGACATTGCCAGCTTCACCTCGAAAGATAGCTCCTGGCGCCGAGATGCCAAAGAACGGCGAGCTGGTGGGACAACTGTTTCTGCAAATGCATTGCGTAGCTATCCGTTGTTGTGTAGAGTCGTGAACATATATAAGGACCGTGAAGATACCAGTCTGTGAAGATCATCAGCAGCACAACATCAACAGCAGCACAACAGCCAACAAGCAACACAACGAACAACGAACAACTCCCAAACTCACCCATACCTCCTTCAACATGCAGATCAAGTACATCGCAAGTGCCCTGGCTACCATTGCCATCACTGGCACAATGGCCCTTCCAGCACCAAGGGTATGCTCAGCTTGCCAGAGTCGCTTGAACCTAAGCTAACACACAGTAGCCATACCCAGGTCCCGCTCCGGCGCACTTGACAGCTCGTGATCTCGAGTTGGACGACTTCTTCGACTTCGACCGCAAAGGTAAGCAGCGACATTACGAAGGCATCCTCTCCAGACACTAGCTCACGTTCTGCCTTCTTGTGCAGTCAAGGCTCGAGGCCTTGACATTGATGGCCTCGACAAGCGGGCTCCGGCTGCGCTCATCGACCCTATCGACGGCGCCAAAGTCGATCGCAGACTTGCTCGTCGTGCTGAGCAAGCCGCGCAGGCTGAACAAGCCGTGAACGCAGAGCAGGCCGCGAACGCTGAGAATGCCGCGAATGGTGAGAATGCTGCGAACGCTGAGAACTGGTGGTGGCCACATCAGCAACTGTGGGCCAACAATGATTGGCGCTTCCAGAACAATTGGTGGCAGGGCTACAATTTGAACTCGGTCAACAACAACTGGTGGTGGTACCAGCAGAACGCCTATCGCGGCTGGTGGCGCTAGAGGGCGCGTGCACAAAGGCGCTGCGGTAATGGTAATGGCGGTTGATGGCTGAAGAAGTCGAGGACCAGGTTGGCCGATGGACGAATCAACGAACCGGTAATGATGTCGATGATCTGTACCATGACGCTCGTTTATGAATGAATGAATCTCGTATTGTTCTTGTCGCTTGCTCTCTTCCGGGACATCTCACTTCTTCTTGACAACCTTGACCGGGGATCGAAGGCCCACGCCAGCACAAAAGAGCCATCGCACCACCGCGCAGGTTCCAGTGATTGCGATGTTGCCCCAGTCCTCAGCTCGAAGTGCCGATGGACTCAGGCGTCCTTGCTGAGATAAAGCATACCATATGCTGTATAGTAGCGCAAAGTCGTAAAGCAGCTGCCCAGCTTCCTGCACTTTCCATATCCAGATCTCGTTCGTCCGTCTGAGCAGGAAGATGTCCAGTATGATACACATCGAGAGAGCACCTCCAAGCTGGTGCTGGAAGAATGTCTGCAGTGGGTTATATGGCGATACTGATGCCGGAACGAAAGCGTCGGTGACGACTGCTGGCGTGAAGAACATCATGTACATTCCCCACAGTGCTATTACTGGGTCCAGGATGATGAAGAAGAGCCAGTAGAATGTCGGTATAGTGCTTGTGGAGCTCGCCATGCTGAAATCTTATGCTTGAAATGGTAGTAGATGCGGCCGCGTGCGGGCTTTCACCAGACGCACTTCTCCAATATGAAGTGACCGCTCAAGGTTGTTGGGTCGAGGTGCAGAAGGGTGCGATTCTCTTGACGCGTCGTTAGTAGGGCAACCACTCTACCTCGTCTCAAGAAGCATCGACCTCGATAAAAACACGAGTACCTTAGTAGCCACTCTGATGGTTCTGGATATGTCTTTTGATGATGTCGGACTGCAAGAGACAGCGAGCATGAGTCGGGAGGTTGTTTGTCCGCATCGCCAAGTCTCGGGCCAACTTCCTTCGACTTGTTGTACCGCAGGACATCTCTTCTACACAATCACAACCATTGGCGAACGATGATTGGCAAGCAACGAGCACAGACGAGTCTTCTTGACGGAGAGATCGTTAGCATCATAGCAAAAGTAAGGTAGGAGTAAGATATATCTACTCGCGACGGCTCCCCACCTGTGTAACCATCTCCCTCTTCACCAGCGTAGTCAAGGCGATATCTAAGAGACCAGACTCAGTGAACCAGATCAGCGAGAAGACTGCCATACCACCGACACCATGGCCACCACGTCCCCTACTCTGCGCATGCTCGTTGTCTCCGGCGCAACAGGCAAACAAGGCGGTGCTCTCATCCAAGCACTCCTCTCCAGACCGACACCAACCTTCGAGATCTACGCCATAACCCGCAACAAGACCAGCGCCTCTGCTCAGCGCCTCGCCTCATCACCCAACGTCCACGTCATTGAAGGAGACTTCTCCAACCCAACCGCAATCTTCTCCCCAGATCAGAGAACCATGGGGCCTCTTCAGCGTAACAATGCCCCAGAACGCAAAGAAAGAAGAAGCCCAAGGAAAAGCGATGACAGCAGCCGCAATATCAGCAGGAGTAAAGCACATAATCTTCACAGCCACAGATCGAGGAGGCCAAACAATCTCAGATAACGAACCAACACCTATCCCACACTTCGCCAGCAAGTACCACATCGAAAAGGACATCATTGCTCAATCCACTCAGCGAAAGGATCTGTCTTACACTTTCCTCCGCCCAGTAGCATTCATGGACAATCTCACTTCCGACTTCCTCGGAAAAGCCTTCATGGCCTGTTGGCGTGTAACCCTAGATCTCGACACAAAACTTCAACTCATCGGAACGAAAGATATAGGTCGTATAGCAGCTGAAGCGTTTCTCAATGCTGATTCACCAGAATACAAGAATCAAGCGATTTCGCTCGCAGGAGACGCTATAACACTCAGAGAAGCGATCAAAGTGTTCGAAGAAGTGACCGCTGGGAAACCAATGCCAGAGACTTATGGATTCGTGGCGAGAATTTTGAAGTTCTTGTTGCATGAGCAGTTGGGTATCATGTTTGATTGGTTCAAGTCGACGGGCTTTGGTGCAGATATGGAGTTGGTGAAGAAGCGGTATCCTTATGTGAAGGACTTTAGGGCTTGGTTGGAGACTGAGAGTGCGTGGAAGAAAGTTTAGATCAGTCAGCATTGGCAGAGGTGTTTAATAGACAAGCAACTGTGCATACAATGTTAGTTATGTGCGTTTGCTCTTTCCTGCTTCTTGTCAAGTGCTTGTGTGCCACCATTCTGAAGACGAACGCTCGATGATGATGAAAGTGAAGAAGAAAGAGGCTATTCCTTGACCTTAGAATTCAAAGCCACTGCATATCGCACAGACGGCTTTGCCCAGTGTCGCCGTTGAACTACCGTAGAGGCCTATCAAAAGCCCCTCGCGCTACCATCTGAGTTGCAAGTTTCAATCAGAAGGAGTTCATTTCGCAACCTTTTCGTCGTGATCCGGCCAAATGCACCGATTCAGCCAAATTTTGTGTGAAAGAGGAACCTTGCATCCCGTCTTTTCCCATGCACTATTCATGATGATTTTCGCTCGATCCCTTCGTCGGTGGAGAACTCTCCATATTCCATCTTTTCAGCACCCACAAGAAACATCTACCTTGTGAAGAAGGAACCAGCAGTACCAGCAGCAGCATCCGTTCAGAGCAAAGTTGCTAGGTTTCGTCGGACCAACGCGCGTCCATTGAAGTGTATCGTTTCCCAAGTAGTATCCAGCTCAGTGTGGAGCTCGCGCCGTGAACTCCAGGCTCGTCGAACGCCGTCCTTCTGTGACCTGATTGTGACCATGCGTTCGCTGCGTAACTTCATGACTAAAAGCTCAAGCTTTTGTACGGAGTGAGAGAAAGAATGGGTATAGCTCTCTCAATCCAGTCGCGCCATCATTTGATCCTTGCTCATCGGCGTCAAGTTGTCGATGTCAAGGCCCTTGCCGGCTAGGACGGACTTCATGTGTGCTGGCACAAGCTGTGCATTGAGGTGCGGTGCAATCGACAGTTCTGCAGTCGCAAGTTAGTTCCGCCTCCGCATGAAACACAACTTGTGCACTTCAAACATACCATGATGAGAAAAGTCGAACAGATTGGGCAGGTCTTTGCTAGCACCGCCCGAGTGGCGCGAGTCCGGTAGTCGTGTGCTAGGATCCCTGAGCTCGTCGAAGAATGGGTGCACCATTGCGTCAATTGCCGACAGGCGTTGTGTCGGCGTATACTCTAGCAAGCGCGAGATCAGGTCGATTGCGTTGGGGTCTGCCTTTCTGAACACCTGATCAAACTATACGTTAGTATCAGGCTCGAACCCAAATGTCAGCGAGAACATACCTTGCTGAATGGATGGGGCTTAATCTGTGGGAACTTATGCTCCATATAATTCGGATTCATAGTCCTAATTTGATCGCGAGTAGGAGTGCCAAGAACCTTTATGATCTCGACAAGCTGGTCGATGCCCGACTCGCCAGGGAACAGAGGTTGTCCCAGCATCAGCTCCGCCATGACGCAGCCAGTGGACCAGACATCTGTAATTGGTCAGCGGTACAGCACAGTGAGTGAAGACTTTGACCTTGACATACCGATCTTCGTAGTATAGTTAGTAGCACCGAAGATGAGCTCCGGCGCACGATAGTATCGCGAGCAAATGTACGAGACATTGGGCTCATTCTCCACGAGGATCTTTGCGCTACCGAAGTCGCAGAGCTTGAGGATGCCCGATGCTGGGTCGAGAAGCAGATTTTGCGGTTTGATGTCTCGGTGGCAGATTCCCTGCGAGTGGATGTATGCGAGCGAGCGGAAGAGCTGATAAATGTAGAGCTTGACCTCGAGAATCGGCATGGTGCTCTTCAATTTATTAAAGTGACGTGAAGCACGGTACACAGTTTCTGGGACGAACTCCAGGACCAGGTTGAGGTATACTTCGTCTTTCTGTGCCGCGATCAGAGATGTTTGTACGTTCATGCGGGCATCGGTGTCGCGCACCCTGTCACCATTGGAGTAGTAGAACGCCTTGAGCTCGACAATATTCGGATGGCGGACGATTCGCATGATTTGCAGCTCTCTGTTCTGTTGAGATTGTCAGTGCTGTATACAATCTCCAGCGTCGTCGAGTCTGCTGAGAGAACTCGCTCGCGGCGTACCTTGAATCGCTTGTCCTGGAGAACACGCTTGATAGCCGCATCTTCACCCGAAGGTGAGAGCTTGGTCTGGAAGACTACGCCGAAGCTGCCATTGCCCACGATTTTGCACTGGGTATACTGCATCTCTCGGGTCTCTCCGGTGAGACCATCTTGGACCTTCTCGCGAATAACTTCGGAACCTGAATTATGTAGTCAGCATCAGCCGGTGTCAATTGCACCTGTGCACGCTTTCACCAGAGCTGGCGAGGCATGTCCATAGCGGGACCACATACCACCCATTCTTAAGCCTTGAAAAGCTGAAGGTCGGTTCTGCGACATTTGACGGCGGAGGTGGTGGTGTCGTTAGGCGCGCAGCTTCGTCTCGTGCTATCTCGAGTACGGTGGGCTGCGATCGATGTAGGTATTGGTGTGACGAGTGCGATGTTTCGCGAGTGACGTCCGTGTTGGCGGTAGTAAAATGCTGAATGGGGCGGGGCGTGGTCGTGTTGCGGTCTCGATGCGCGCGGAAAGGCTTAGAAGTGAGGATTGAAGATGTGTGATGTCGGCGGGTCACGAGTGCTGTGCTGTTTCGGAAGGAGCAGCAGTCAAGGTCAGGCCAGAAGCGTGAATCCAAGTGTGACTGGATGAGATGGGTGAATTGGATTGGATTGGCAGGCGAGAAGGTCGTGCAGGTACTGGAACTTTGAACTGGGAGCGCGGGCGGTGGTCGTGGTCGTGGTGGTGGGTGAGGTCGTCGTGCACAGAGAGTAGGTAAGGTTCACGCAGAGCGTAGTTGCGGACTTCTGACCCCTCTCAACTGGACAGACCCGGCGATCGATTATTGCCCAAGCGTCACCAGTTGAAAGTGAAATGTTTGAAACGCGCTGTTTCTGCTTGGGCGGACTGAACTGAACGTTGCAAGGAAAGCGTGAGGCAGACAGACAACGATCACCAAATGCAGCTTTTGGTGGTGAAGACGACGAGAGAGCAACACAGCAGCAGCCTGGACTTTGTTACGGTGCAAGAACAACGGGGAAAACCACAAAACACGGCGCAGAAAGCTCAGACTCGAAATAACTCCTAGAGTCACAAGACTCGCGGTCCCACTTTCGATGTCATCGGCCGCCATCAGACTCCCTTCTCATACCACAGTAAGTTACCCATTGATGAAGCATCTCTGCTTGGAGCTGCACACCGCGCAAGCCCTTCAGTCTCTAGCCATCACTAAGAGTTGCCCATCTGTGCTGAGACATTGCTTTGTTACAGAACCACGTGCTCTTCGACTACGACACCGATCCAAAATGGCTTAATAACAAGGATCCACGACCCGCAGGTCACGCTCCAGCCCAGCATTTCTTTACCAGCAGCGGTCCGCAATTGGCCTCCGGCTGGACTGCAGACACAACTTCCACCTCTATACCACTAATTTTGCGTTGCTGCGAGTGCAGCTGGTCCTCTGGATCTGAACGCGAAGTCGATGCACTGACACGCCTGCATTCTCAGGTACTCTGCTTCAGCAATCATGCTTGGGAGCCAATCATAAGTTCTTCGATACCGAGTACAAGTATACCAAAGCGCAAGCTCCCCAAGCTTCGAAAAAACACGTACCATCTGCATTGGGCTGTCTGTGGTTTGCGGACCTAGATTGTGGTTTCACACCCCATCTCAGACGATGTCCACAGGTCTTACATTTTCAGATCCAGAGCTATCTGTGGCTGTCCCAGCCATACCAGACCATCGAACATGAGATGCCGCCAGCGGGCCTTCTTGAGGCTGAGGCTGTCTGCTATGATTTCCGCCAGCACTGGCGCGAACTACTCAACTCCATGCGATGAATACATTTTGCTCGCTTCACGAAAGTTCACGCAACGCATACCATTGAACGCTCAGCAATGTCACATGTCATTGCCACGACTGGGATTGGCCTGGACTTCTTAGCGAGCCAAGCTATCGACCATCTAGATCTTTGCAATTCGCTGATTTCATGCCGCGAGAAATGCATCAATAGTCACACAGCTAACATCGATCAGGTATTGAATCCACATACGCGGGTTGGCGATTCTGCACGCTCGCTCTGGACTTGCTCTCGTCGCCGTGGCAGATGTCTAGACGTGGCAGGCAGGTAGCCCGGAATAGCGCGGTCATATCGCCCACATGCCCGCACTTTCTTCATTGTGGAGTCCTGGAGAGGTCAGCAGTTCTCTTGTGCAGAACCACATGCGGTCCGAATACTGCATAGTGCGCGATATACAGCATTGAAAGTACACTTATCACAGGATGCCCAAGGTCAGCATTACAGTAATCACGATCTGGTACGAAGCAAGCAACACGAAGACATTGACTTCCATCCCAGAGCTTTCTATGTTCTACACACCAACAAGCTGTGAGGATGCAGACGGCACATCTACCGAGTGCACCCAGGCAACCCGCAGCTGTGGGTGACGGCCAACGCCATTATTATTGTGACAGCATCGGGACCAGCTGCTTCCTCATCAGCCTTGCTGAACCACAGCTCCACAGCTCACCCCTCCTTCTCTCACGAACTAATGATTCCTGTCACATGGCTTCAGATATAGCCGTTCGCGTGAAGACCTCGACGACGTCGACGACGTGTAACCAATGTCCTGTTCCGACTATAGAACTTCATCTCGGGTCGACCTATCTTTACAGCTATACATGATCCGGATCGACGCAAAGCCATTATGCTTATCTTTACAGTTACCAGCAGTTGGGACTCTGCCGGCATTCGGAACCAGAAGCATATCATCTGCAAGGAGATCGAGCACGTTCCGACTTCACTTTGATTGAGCTCTAGTACACCCACCTTATCACTGCATTGCCGCCACAACCTAGCCCCCTGGAGGCGTGGCATGCTCTTATGATCCACGGCAACAATGTGACACTACATCTGCTACGTCCTGGAGGCACCAACACCTCAACAGAAGTTAAGCGCGGCGAAGACGATGATCGAGCTCGCAAGCCTGCTCTAACCGCCTGGAGTTACACAACACACCCCACGCCATACAACGAAACATCAGGTATCACCAGGCCCCCGCGGCTGGTGGTCAATCACAAGACAATCGTCACCTCGAGTCACAGACTTGATCTTACGGACTCGTTGTTCAGGGCACCAGGAGAGCCACGTGTGACGACAACACTGCCACATGTTTGGTTGAGTTGTAAGGCTGAAGCGTTGAGACAGCACAAGGCGATGCGAAACGCGGAGACTTTCCATTCAGCTGAGGTAAAGAACAAACACTCACATCAAAGGTATACATTAATCTCGTATAGAGCTCGCTAGAACGATCAACAAACCAAACAGTCACAATACTACAAGTATCACTCAGCCCACTCGCCATGTGCCAATGGACTCTTCGCTCTAGCAGGTTGACCAGCGAAGCTTATGCTTCCTGGTAGCCAGCCACCAGATGGTCTCTTCTGCTTTCTTTTCTTCTTCCCAGGACGACTCGGGGCACTCTTTCTGGCCGACTCAGGTGAACTGGCTCCTTGACTCCGATCTTCATCTGTCCAGTCATCATGCTCGTTGGCTTGTCTTGGTGGCGGCGACGGTGCTTCGACGTTGATATGCACACCGTCCGCAACTTGTTCTTGCTTGCCCGGTAGGCTAGATCCGCCATCATCGCTCAAATACTGAGTGTCAGCTGGGGCCGTACTCGATCGCCACAACTTGCGTCGAAATAAGCTGACAGGACTTCTACTGTCTGGAGAAGGTGAATTTGGCGGCGAGTCCCAGCCCGATAGCGCTGTTGTGGACTTGTTGAGTAGTTGCTGCATCAGCGGCATCTCAAGAGCGCCATTGCTAGATCTGCCAAACAGTACTAGCGCCAAGCACATAAGCAACAGGGTAGATTGCACTATGCCCATCCGTTTCTGCCAGACGAGCTCATCGGCTACCATGGTTAATCGTGAGCTCAAAGCCAGCATTTCCCGCTGATATGTCTCACGCTGACCTTCGAGCTCGATTACAGTGCTTTGCCATAACTGATCATATGCTTGGCGAAAGCCGTGTAGCTCTACCATAACAGTTTCGTTGAGCTGAGCGAGGAACTTGCTTGTCGTGGAGACTTGCCGCTTCTCAACTTTGCTAAAAGCTTCACGTAGAATGCGAGACTGTTCCTCGATGTACTGCAAGCTCAGTGTGCTATTGCTTTCGAGTTGTTGTAAGCGTTTGTGGACCGACTTGAAGAACGACTCCTGTGTTGAGGGCTGTGCGGGAGGTGGCGAGCTTGCAGAGGAGGCTGCAACACGAGTAGAGTTTATCGTGGATGATGCTGTCTGATCGGCGGCCACGGTGCTGTTCACGGAGGGCCCAGCGGTCATGCTGGAAGTAGTGTTGCTTTCTTTCGAGACAGGAGGCGGTGTCTGCTCTGTATATGACAAAGCCGTCGATGATCCAGAACTCGAGTCAGCTACTGCTGTAGTAGAAGTGCTCTGCGCTGAAGCTGAGCTGGATGCGGTAGTTGTGTTTGTGCTTCTATTCGCGATTGTGGCCTGCATGGTACCAGACGACACTCGAGAGAGCGCAGGCTGCTCAGCACTTGAGCTTGGCGCGCTATCCGATGTCGTTGGCGGATCGCAAGTCATGTTCGCGTTAGTCGGCTCGTATACTCCAACATGCATGGGCACACTGCCGTTGCTGTAAATCACTGCCTCTGGATTGTCTTCTGAAGCGATGCTGCTCGGCTCGATGCTGGCCGTGGATGGCACAGAACTGTAGCTCAACTTCTCCTCCGTCGAGTTCACCTGTGCAGCTGTAGCCTCAGGCTCGACTTCGACAATCGGTCGGATAGCCTGCTCAGTAGCCTTCGATGCCTCGTCTGTCATTTCTGCTGGCTCTTGATGAATTGGGGGAGTCGCCAGAGCTTCTGCTTCAAGCGTCACATCGTCGACCTCTCCACTCGCCAGCTCTTCCTGGTGCCGGTAGTCCTCCATCATTGTGATACCATGCACTCGCAGTAAGCTTACGGGACAGTAGTATTCCGTGCCGTAGTGAGTCAGGAATTCGATGCGCAGATATCTTGCCCAGATTTGAGGATTCTCGATCAAGAACGCCTGTATCTCTCGCGTATTACGGGCTTCGAAGGTACCAAGGTCCTTCCATTTCTCCATCTTCACAGGATAGCGGTCTGATACAGACAGCCTGAAATGCCTGAATCCTGAGCTGAAGAACTCGTAATTTGCTAGCACCACGGTATCGATCTGGATGTCGTTACATAGTTCCACGATAAAGAACTTGTTGTCAGCCGAGCACTTGTTCAACATGTAGCTGTCTTTGCTTTCGATCAACACTGAAGTCGCGGATTTGGCTTCCTTGTTAGACTTTAGAACAGTCGCAGCACAATCGAACGATGCATAGTTGGTTCGCTCTTTACAGGTCTTCCCTGCATCTCTAGACCGTAGAGAGGTCGGGTTGCTGGCAGCAACGTTCTGTTCGCCTTCTGTCGCTGCAGCTGTCTTTTCAGGAAGAGGAGGTCGCGATGCAGCGCCAAACCCTGCAAAATCAATGTCGATCTCCTGGTCATCGCCAAGAGTATCTAGAGCATTGTTAATGGGATGTGGCCGATGAGGAGCGTTGGTTTGCGCTCGTCCAATGTCTTCTGGAGACTGGCCGCTCTTAGCAAGGTTTTGCTTCTTCCAGTCTTCAAATGACAAGAAGTTGGCGTTATCCAGTGCAGAGTCGGCTTCTTCTTCGATTGATGGAGTGGGAGTAGCTAAGGCTTCACTGATGGGCGATGCTGTAGGTATGCTCGATTCCGTGCTTGAAGCCGATTCCTCCACGGCGGCGCCATTCTCTGCGATAGTAGAGCTAGTTCCATTTGCCAACGTATAGGTTACGGTGACCACCTGAGTTTGATCCCCTTTCGAAATCGTGGTTGAAAAGGTTCCAGTGCCATCTGTCATAGATGTTATGCCATGCTGAGTACTGTTCCGCGATACACGATCCGTCCGTAGGCATTGTCGGGCTAAGGTATGAGTGATGTAGTTCACCGTCCGACTGGGACATGTGCCTGTACTATTTGAGGACAGCAGCCCTGTTTTGGTCGCTATCGCCGCAGTGCTTGTGATAGGTGGTGCTGGAGTCGTTCTTGGGACCGATTCCGTATCGCCATGGCTGCCGAGCACGGCAGAGACCCACAGGAAGACGAAGCCATTGCGCAGCATACTAAACATGATGCCTCCACATTGCTGTCGTCTCTTCCCGCTCCATAGATGTGGCAGGCAAGGGAAGGTCCAGCTGCTTACTGATTTGTGGTGTTGGTTGCGTGAGCAGCAGCTTGATAACACTTTGCAAACTCATGAAAGGACCGGGATTTCTGTGGCGCACGAGCTAGTACTCTCGTGACGTATAGGCCTTGTGAACAGTGAGTTATCGCTGGGCACAGTACAGATCGTACGGGCACTGTAAAAGAGTGTAGGTGGAGTGTATTGGTTTCGTTTATTCTCGCCTATTCATAGATGTCGTGAAGATGTTGTTCGAGACTTCAGTCGAGTCAAGTCAACAAGGTTGCCCTTGGCTCGTGAAGAGCGGGCTTGTCTCCGCTATCTCCACTTCTTTCTCGATACTCCATTGAAGATTGTTGAACATGTGAACATCCAGCATCCATCATGGCCCTCGTCTTCTCAGCTCGAGCGCGCATGCTCTGGGGCCATGCGCCTCGCGTCAGGTCGGCGGCAGCGTTCAGGCGCACGCTCGCCACTGTGGCCGACCTGCCAGCACAGTACGCCCCCCATACTCTACGAGGACCTCGAGACGACTCTGACATTTGCACAGGGAGCCCGTAGATGTTGTCGTGATAGGAGGCGGTCATGCAGGATGCGAGGCCTCGGCAGCAGCGGCGCGAACAGGCGCACGAACGACGCTGGTCACGCCCTCATATGATAATCTTGGAGTATGCAGTTGCAATCCATCCTTTGGCGGCATTGGGAAAGGTACAATGTTACGCGAGATCGATGCTCTGGATGGTCTAGTTGGACGTATCACGGACAAGGCTGGTGTGCAGTTCAGAGTGCTGAACAGAAAGAAGGGACCAGCAGTATGGGGACCCCGTGCACAAATTGATCGTGCGCTGTATAAAAAGCACATGCGAGAAGAGATGATGGACTATCCTGGGTTGAAGGTTAAAGAAGGCAAGGTCGCAGACATCATCGTGGATCGATCGCCGGAAGCGACAGCAGAAGGCAAACATGGCAGGATAACAGGCGTGCGACTGGAGTCTGGTGAGGTGATCAAAACGAACAACGTGGTGATCACTACGGGGACGTTCCTGGGTGGCGAGATACACATTGGACTGGAAGTCTACCCATCTGGACGAATGGGCGAAGCGGCGACCTTTGGTCTGTCGAAGTCGCTGAAAGATGCAGGTTTCCAGATGGGCAGATTGAAGACAGGAACGCCGCCTAGACTGGACAAACGATCTATCGATTTCTCAAAGCTCGAAGTACAAGCAGGCGATGAGCCACCGATGCCATTCTCCTACCTCAATGAACGTGTCACAGTCGAAGACCAACTCAACTGCTGGAGCACATACACTAATCCACAAGCGCACGAGATCATCCGACAGAACCTCGACAAGAGCATTCACATTCGCGAGAGCGTCAAAGGCCCTCGATATTGCCCATCGCTGGAATCCAAAGTGTTACGCTTCACAACAAAGACCCAACATCTGATCTGGCTGGAGCCGGAAGGCTTCGACAATGACGTGATCTACCCCAACGGAGTGAGCATGACTGTGCCAGCTGAAGCACAAGAAGCCATGCTCAAGACTGTAGTCGGCCTGGAGAACGTGAAGATGCTCCAGCCTGGCTATGGAGTCGAGTACGACTATGTCGATCCTCGCAGCCTAAGGAGTACTCTTGAGACCAAAGCCATTGGCGGCCTGTTCCTTGCTGGGCAGATCAATGGCACTACAGGTTACGAGGAAGCTGCCGCCCAAGGCATCGTGGCTGGTATCAATGCTGGTAACGCTGCTGTGGGTCGTATGCCTTTCACCATGTCAAGAGCTGATGGCTATATTGGTATCATGATCGACGACCTCGTAACGAAAGGTGTCAGTGAACCATACAGAATGTTCACCAGCAGAAGCGAGTATCGAATGTCAGCTCGAGCTGACAACGCAGACATGCGTCTCACAGCTAAGGGCCACGAAGCTGGTGTAGTTGGTGCGAAGCGATGGTCTGCGTTCAACGACGAACGAAACCAGATGGAAGAGCTTCGTTTCTTGTTGGAAAGCAAGAGATTCAGCTCGCAGACCTGGATACAGAACGGCTTCCCTGTACGAAGCGACACAACCAAACGCTCAGCGTTCGAAATCCTGCGACACGGAAGCATCACAACCTCATCTCTCATTTCACTACTTCCAGAGATCTCGCAGTACCCGCAACGGATACGCGACCGCATTACGATCGAGGGAATGTATGCTCCATACATTTCGCAACAAGAGAATCAAGCTTCTGCAATGGCGAAAGATGAAAGTCTGCTCCTGCCTGCAGACCTGGACTATCAAGCCATCCACGGCTTGAGCTGGGAAGAGAAGAAGATCCTCAGCGAGACAAGACCTGAAAGTATTGGTCAGGCGAGAAGAGTTGAGAACGTTACGCCTACTGGTGCGTTGACTCTGCTTGCTCATGTAAGAGGAGCCTGGAAAAGAGAGCAGAAGGCGAAGATGTTCAAAGAGGTCACCGAGAGTCCGCTGCCGGGACGAGAGGCCGAGACGTTGGCAGAATGATCGCACCGAAGTTGTACATTATGGAAGAAGCACTACGAGCAGCCGATAAACATTGTAAAAACAGCAAGCACACCGCTCCAGTAGACGCACAACCTGCATGCATATTACTGTACTACTATGGACCCACAGCAGCCCGTATCGATCACCTGACCATGAACTCATGCACGTCAATACAGTGACATAAACTAGCTTACCACCTAGCAGGGACCGGAAAGTGATGATCTACAACTAGCAGACATTTGTATTGGGGAGGTGCAAGCATGGCACTGTCGCATGTTTCTCTTCGGCACTCGACGGATGCTCCACTACACGTGTGATGGTGAAACCTCTTCATCGGGTGTGATTATGATGTGCGACCAAGATGACGAAAGGTCTCACGGTTGAGCTTCGCTTCGGAAGTGACTGTCTCGGGTGCAATGTCGATGGGGATGTCTCGGGTGTGATGAAGAGGTGATGTTCGGATAGGGTAGTTTTGTACGCGAGAGAGGGTGAGAAGTACAGAGAAGTAACATATCCTAAGGAGGTAGGATCTACTCGGATCGTGGTCTTCTCGGATTCTGCTCAGATTCCTCGCTGCGCGCTCATGCTCTCTGAATGTCGATCGCCGACTATGCTAGTTCGTTTGCTGTCTGAGTAACGAGCCAGCTGCGCAAGCAAATGGAGAAGACTACGCACAGGACGTTGGATGCTTTTCGAACAGACCACGACCCGAGTAGATTCCTGGCACACAATACAGAGATGCAGTTTCACTCCGTCTCCTTTGCCTGCTGAGTTCGTTGGTTGTGTTTCTTTTTGTTGAATCCACTTTGTTGCCACATGGCAATAGGCTGCCCGTGAGTGTCAATACGCAAGGGCAGTCAACGGTACCTCGTTGGTTGTCCTTGGCTTAGCAGTATACTGGAAGTCGTCAGTATAGCTGATGCTTAACAGTGCTGGTAGCGTATATAGTTGAATGCTACTCGGCGTATCAACTGCAACCGACGCATACACACTTGGCAACGTGATTTTTGTGCCTTCTCTTTGGTTCTGCTTGATTCTCATCAATGTGCATTTTGATCGCAAGGACAATGAATTGTCTCATTCATGATGCATTCTATATTAAGTTATCATCTGCCTTGACGATAGTCGTGATAACATAGGCCGTGGCACTTCGGGCCTAGTCGTGACATGCTCCAAGGGAACGCCAAACGCCAAATATCAGTCTCTCGCGCGGAGCGCAATCGACTCATCTAGTCATTGCTAGAGCATCCTCGGCACCCACAGCTGACGCACTCAATCTCCTGGTCCTCCTTCAGTTGAGCGCGTGGCACACGGCAGATACAAGTGCTGTTGAAATTGGTCTCCTTCGTCTGGATGCATCTCAGACAGCACAGCTTCTCATAGCCTTGCTTCTTCCACTTCGCAATCAAGTTGCCATCAGCGTAGCCGTTCTTGAGAAGCCAGTCGTACAGCTTCTTGGAGATGGCTTCCTTCTCGTAATAGAGATCATAGATGTATCTCGAGCCTGTGAAGAAGGGACAAGTCAGTATATGAAGGTGGACGAGCCACAGCGAGCGTGAGGTCAAGTTCGGACAATGACTCACCTTTGTGGCTCACGAATGGACGCGAGCATGACCGATAGATATGGCGAGCAATGATTTGACGATCTTAAGTGCTGGTGAAGTTAGATTGGAAGGGCAGAATACTTACGCTGATGTGTGATCTGAAAGACTGGCCAGAGCATTTCGTGCTTCTTTTTGCCTTCGTGGCTGGCATTCTCGGCATCCTTCATCTTGTTCTGGAACTCGAGCAGAGTGTCTTCGATATCCTCGAAGCCATCTGGCGGTGGCTTGCGGTTCTTAGCTGTACGTATGGCAGGCATCGTGGCGATATGTGCGCGCTTGAAGATTCTGCTAGAGAAAATCTCTTGGGCTAGAGAGCAAATTGCCAACTCGGTATTGATATCTCGTGGTCTGATGCGCGTACTGTTGTTGGGAATTTGCAGGTTTGCCTGTGTTCTTGAGGTGGTGATTGTGAGTATTTTGGTTGCACGAGAAGTCAGGAAAATGTGAAAGGAGTGCAAATGCTAGCGCGCTAATTCGGAAGAAGCCGCAACTCTAATCGCGCTTGCTCATAACGCGCGAACTTGAGCTCATCGTTACTGCTTCACATCCATCACATCCATATCAGCACCCAGCATGGCGGATACGGACACACGACGTGACTACCGCGACGACCGCGGTGGCAGAGACAGAGGATATGGAGGAGGTGGTGGCGGCAGAAGAGATGGAGGATATGGAGGTGGAAAGCGCAAGCGCAGAGGTGGTAAGATTCTCCTGAGCTTCTCGAAGATCGCGCAAATCGCATTGGTCGCATAGGCATAGCTAACATGGCTTCGTAGACGACGATGATTACGATCGAGGCGATGGAGGCTTTCGCAGCCAACGTCCGCGCCATCAGGAGCCACCGCCAGGCACGAGAATCAGAAGAGGACTGCTGGAAATTGGAGAGGATCTACTACGATTGCCACACGAATGTGCTGCCAATGTCGCGAAGCTCGCCGCCGACAACTACGATGACGAATATGTGAAGGATACATTCCGCATTGCATCACTGAAGCTGGTCTTGGAGCAGCCGTTCAAGATTCCATTCATTGCTGCAGTGGTGCTCTATGCGAATGGCGAGAAGTCAGAGATGGCCCAAGATGTCATCAATCATGTCGCGCAAGAGTTACAGGCCGCAATGGACGCTGGGAGGCTAAAGGATGTGAAGCTGTTGCTGCGATTTCTCGCTTGTCTTGGACCTCTATTTGAGCAAGATGGAATCGTGCCCATCCTGGACGAACTCTTCGACAAGGCCGCAGATCTGCAGACAGCTTCCACAGAAGATGCAGTCGGTATTGAGCTTTGCAAGATCATCTTGCTCACCATACCATATCTGCTTGCAGCTTCCACAGACGCATCGCTACCACAGAAAGTAGGCGAGCTCCTCGAGAAGACAGACATCATAGCATCGACGGCGCACACTCTCGAGGCTCTTGTAGACCCATACCCACAGCAAGAGGGGACAGAGAAGGCCATGGCATGCCAAAGCGTGGTGTCCTTAATGCAGGCGCAATTGAATGCGGAAGCGAACAATGGCTGGCCGCTGAGCTGCATTCCCAGAGTGTACGACCCTAGCTATAAGCCTACAGCGGCCAAGATCGAAAACGGCGACGGTGAAGGCGAGATAAATGGCAATGGCGACGAGGAGATGAAAGAGCCTGCCAAGCACAGCTTTCCTTCAGTCGCGGTGCCATCGACTATCAGCGCTGGATCTAAGATCCTCCTTCCTGAGGTGTACTTCTCATTGTTCGCGGACCAGGAGATTGAGTCAGTGCCCAATACTTCCAACATCACATCGTCGCTCCTCCGCGATGCAATCGTGGACACAGTGAACATCCTCGACTTCAACCGCAATGCAGTGGCCAAGTTTTTAAACGAGATCGACTGCTACTGGACCAAGGACACATTCGTCAAGCGCTCAACCACGTTCGATAAGCTACGAGACCTGCCGGAAGGCAAACCAACGTGGAAACCAGAGGACGTTATGATTGATGCCATCTTCTCACAAATCTTCCAGCTGCCTACCCCGGAGCATCGCCTTGTATACTACCACTCCCTGATCACAGAATCCTGTAAGATCGCGCCCGGAGCGATTGCACCTACCTTGGGCCGCGCCATCCGCTTTTTATTCCGCAATATCGATCAGATGGACATGGAGCTGTCTTATCGATTCATGGACTGGTTCGCTCATCATTTGAGCAACTTTGAGTTCCGCTGGAAGTGGAGTGAGTGGTAAGTCAATCATAAACTCTACAATCGGTACCTGTGTCAGAAGCCGAACCAGAACTCTACTAACACTGAACAACCAGGGTACCGGATGTTGAGCTGCCTAACCTTGATCCGAAGAAGGCATTCATCAATGGCGTTTTGGACAAGGAGATCCGCCTGTCGTTCGCGAAACGTATCCGAGCAACGCTTCCCGAGCCATACCACAAACTCATACCCACCAGCAAGGAGAAAGACATCCCGGACTTCAAGTATGCCGAGGATCAGACTCCTTTCGCCAAAGAGGGGCGGGAAGTTCTGGCCTTGCTTAAGAAGAAAGCCTCAGAGGAGGAGATCCAGAAAGTCCTCGATTCAGTTCACGAACAGGCTACTGCCTTGGGCTTCGCAGATCCACTCGTCGCTTCGACCGACATCTACATGACATCTATCCTGAGCATTGGCTCCAAGTCCTTGTCGCATGTACTGTCGACTATCGATCGTTGCAAAGAACGTTTGCTGGGAATCGCCCGAGGATCAGAGGCAGCTAGGAGACAGGTCGTCGGTTCCGTGGTGGATTTCTGGTCGGATCATCCTGGCACTGCGGTCAATATCGTCGACAAGCTATTGAACTACACCATCATCACACCGATGAGTGTGGTCTCTTGGGCGCTTGTGGATCGCATCGATCGTGGACGAGCCCTCGCGAGCAGCCAGATCTATGAGATGGTAAGTATCACTATGTTCAAGGTCACAAATCGAGTAAGGCAAGTGCTTCGTGAGAGGAACAATTTGAACCTGGACTTCTCCAGCCGGAAGCAGATCGATGAAGCGCTCCCAGGCGAGCGCCAGGCTATGCGAGACCTCTTCGCTACCATTGAGGATGCGGTCGTTGCTGTGGCCAACGGAGCACAGGACGAAATGATCGAACGATTCGATGGTGATAGCGCTGAGCAGCAGTACATCCAGCATTGGGGTAGTCGTTGGGCCCGAGTCTGGAGGAGAAAGGCAGCTGTCGAAGAGGCCATCGTTGGCGAGGCAGTAATCGGTCCACTTGAAGAGCCGATTGCCGTCGAACAGCCAGTGTCCGTTGAGCAGCCGGATGTCATGGAGGACTTCGACCAGGTGGCTTAGGACAGTTCATTGAAGACTCCGTTAAAGCCCTGGACTATAGCGAACAAGCCGCTTTTTGGTACCAAGAGATTCTTGACTCCGAGGAAGAGCATTCGTAGCATCTCTAGTCATGGTGCCCCTTCCACATCGACAGCGCCGATTGTATCTGAATAGAGGAGCGCACGGCTTGTATCATAGGTATAGCCATTGAGATGTACTCCTTGCGTGTGCATAACGAGGCCGTTTATCCCATCATGCTCCGCCTCTAGCTCGTTTCCATGTATTGAGTGCGAAGGTGATCTGGGGCAGGAGATCGTTATATATATTGTTCAAAGTACCGCTTGCCTCCAAATCTTGTCGTGGTTGGCATCATTTCGACTGGTGAGTTATGCTTCGACAACTCAGCTTAGGGTTGCTGTGTCGGGAGGCAGTTGTGAGCTTTCTCTTCAACTCACTCACGCGTGCCGATTCTGTTCTTCAGTTATCCCTTGACACTTCTAATTATGATAGCGTTCTACATTAGAGGGATTCGTGGTACGGCAGTTGCATGGTGGTGGTGGTGTCGTTCCTAGTGGAAGGGCAGTTCAGCACAAACACTCTCGCAGCTCTTAGGCCTGCAAACTCTTGTTGACTTCATGCTATCTTCATTGTAACTGTTGCCCATGATTGACAGAAACTGTCGTATCTTGCAGTCTTCCATCTTCTGGTCCATTGACCACCACACACAGGCTGACAATCACCCACTTCCGCCTCGCCTTTGCCACTCGGCACACTTCGCCTGTCGTCGACCGTCCCGCTCTGCTCTGCTCGAAGCTGAGACTCTCGACCGTCCATCACCGACAATAGTCATGCGCTCTCCATGACAAGAGAAGAATGCAACGCAAAAGTGCGACCTAGGCACAACGAACTGCATATAGATACGCGACGAGACACTCTTCATACACAGGGTGTAGCAGTCGCCTCATCCGCCACCTCAGGCGAACGTTTGAAGCCAGCTATGGACCTGCCAGGGTACACTTTATACCAGGATACTGAGCTTCGCGTCGTTGAGGCGGCTGAGGGCTTTCTCCAGTACGTCCTGTGCAGGACACTGCATGACCACCAAGCTGTCTAGTGCGGACACCCTTTGTCTCGCTCATGCAGCTTGCATCGGCCATACGTGAAGGCAGGCAAGTGCGAATTAAGCTCTGTGGCTCTTCGCGACACTTCGAGATGAGTCGAATCTATGCGTTAGGTACTGCATTCTGTATGATTGAACATATCACCACACGCCAAAGCGACTCACAGGAACTGACGGAGTCAGGAGTACTTCACGCTGAATCGACTCATAGGTACCGTACTCGAGGCGAGCAGATATGACTATTGACCAAGGAAGGTACCAGCGGTTTGAGGATCTTGCGCAGTCTCCAAGCTGCTAAGTCGGCTGATCGTTGCATCCCACACGCAGACATGTTCTTGATGTACTTGGAACATCCTAGATCGCATCTACGGTCGTACGCAAGGACGCGTCGTGGACAGAAACCTGAGGCGAGACATGAATCTGCTGAGAAGTGAGCTGGACGACATGATGCTACCTTGCGGGACCAGTGGTCTCACAAGACGTGGACGGGTTTGTCTGAGGTGTGCGTCTCTCATTGCTGCGCTGCACGATGACCTGAAGTCGGCTTATCGTCTTTCGCCAGGATCATCTGCTTTGTGAGCAACGCACGGCCTGTTGGTGTTGTGCTGAATAAGATGTGTTGCTCACGAGCACGCCACGTTCAACTTTCCAGCACCGCGGTGGACTGTGGAAGAGCCTGTGATAGGTGTGCTGTAGGTCTCTCTTCGAGTTCGCACTCCAAGGAATCCTGGCCATGGGCGTCTATCATGCTCGAGGATGCGAAATGGCTCACATCACTGGCATGCCCCTAATGAGGCCAATGCATAGCATCAACAGCTCTCAATTCGTATGCCTTGTACGAGACATATCACAAAGTACCACAAGTTCCATACCTTTGGGTGCAGCGCTGGTCCGGTCATATGGAGAGTGCTCGGCTCGTCTCCTGATAGCCATGGGTGCCAATTCGGTAAGTCTCGGATAGCATGAATGCCAGTGATATCCTGGTCCTACTGTCGTTGATGGCATCGCGTTATCGTCTTCGTTTGGACACATGTTGGTGCCGCTCCTCGTAGCTGCGTGTGAATAGTCAGATGAAGTCTCGATGCTGCGCTCGGTCCGATAAGCTACTCGGAAATGTCCTAGCCACGAGCGCACCACCTCCGCAGGACCAGCCGGCTACACACCGGTGATGCTCAGACCTGGACGAAGATCATCGTAGTCAACCGGACCACGTTGTCTATTTTGCCAAGGTTATGAGCCTGCCTAACTCAAGCAGTGCAACTGCGAGATACGCTCGAGATCGCTCAACCTTCATGTCATGCCTTTGCAGACATCACCTCATCACGCCGTAGCGTGCACGTCAACTGTCTGCAGTGTGTAGCATCAGATTGCCAGTTCAGCAGCAGAGGCAGTCTCAAATCTCAAAGTCTGCATGCCTAAGATTGTAGTGACGTCTATTATTCCGTTTGCAAGCGATCCTGCCAATGCGGTGTGTCTCTGAATGTGCGATATGTTCCGCTGAGTACCGCTCGTGCACACACCGGTATGCTATCACGAAGTGAAGTATACAGTGGTTGCTCCTGATAACAGTAGCGCCACAAGGAACATCTTGCATGTGCAGTTTTCAAGATCTTCGTTGGTGGTGCCCATTTCGGTCATATCGGGACTTGATATTTGGCTCGTCATTGCATACGTTTGTACCGCCCGACGCTGGTCACAATTCACCCACAAGGAGCAGGGCAGCAGTAATCGATGGGCGAACCTACGTATCCAGCCAACCCACGTCGTCCAGGTCTACTTGCATTGTTGCTGGCAAGGTGTTGGGGTGTTGAGCCTGGGGTTGTACGAGTCGTGCCTCATACCCATGTCGTTGAGCCTGAGAAATGGAACTGCCGAGGCGGAAGACAGCAACAGGAATGCAGCTTTCAGAAGCCCTCGACGTGATGGCGCGGGCACTCGTGTAAGAAGCCAATGGTATCGGTCTTGCAATTGCAGCGCGAAGAGAGATCGGGACAGCACCTTCTCGTTGTCGTTAGAACTTTGCCCCAAAAGAAAGACATGGGCCGTGACCAGCACAACGCCCCCCATGTCGGCGATCCCAACCTCGCTTGTGGACGTCAGCTGTTCTTTGGCACAGTCTAGACTGCAAGTCGTGGCGTAAGAGGAAGATGTGCATGCATTTAGGGCAGGCACTCGAGCGCCGTGGTAGCAGTGGTCACGATCAAAGACGACGCCATCATTATTGAAATGCAGAGAACAGAGGCGAGATGGCGTAAAGTGATGTCTTGAGCATCGCTCATCTTGGTAAATGCGATTGCAGCCATTAAGTTTGCGAAAAATCTTAAGCATTCGGTTCTCGAGCCTAACATGCCATGTGTGCTCAACTCTATTTCACTCTGGTTGCAAAGTCTGTTCGGAAGCGCTTGCGTAGAAAGAGTTCAACCATACGAAACGTTTCCACAACGTCCTTCATTATTTCCGCTATACAGAAGTGTTTCGTGAAGAACATGCTGAATGTTGTTGCCTGGAGTCCTTTGCACGATGTTGTCAAAGAAGTGGAGGTCAGGCGTCAATTCTCTGCGAGATCAGGCTCATCGACATGGCCTCTCGTGAAACAGCCATGACGTTGGAGGTGTTTCGCTGTGAAGTGATTCCTAGGTCTGTGAAGTGCGGGATTTCGGGGGCGACCAAGAAGAGCATACATGGCGTTGCTCGCAAGAGCCCATCATTGAGCCTCTCAATGGGAATTCGCAAGCGAATGCGATGTTGCTGGGTCTCGCGATCTTGATCGACGGGTCTCCAAGAGTTGGCGGTAACAGTTCTGCTTCCATGTCAGCAGGTGACAATACGTCCTAGGGTCGAGGAAAATGGTCGTTGCCGCCTGCCCAACTGTGAGCATTGTCTGCGCTGCTCGAAGCGGAGCTCAGTCGCTCATATAATCGCGTGGCAATGGAGAATGATTGAAAGTGCCATCTTTACAGTTCAGGTGTCTCTGATACCCGGGGCGATCTATGCAGCTCAGCGTAGGGACAATGCAAGGACGGCAGCGACCACTTTCTTCGAGCCTAGGCCATGTGCTTCAGCAGCACCTGGATATGCTATTAGATCAATCATACCGTTGGCAATTGAGCGGACTGTTGCGTGTCAGCGAAGGCAATCGTTCTTCGCTCGTGGGCTATCACAGTTCAATCTGAGGACACTCAATCGCGCACGTTTCCTACGCTGTTGTCGTACTCTTATCACGATGTTACGAGCCTTCGTTCAACAGTGACAAGCCTGCGAAGCTTTGATGAGTATCGGTATCGTTGGTTCCTGCGTCGTTCTCCGTTCAATACTGGCTCCTACACGTGTCATGCAACCGGAAGGTATAGTGTGTAGTACGATATAGATCGTGTGCCCCACGTCCAGAACAGCAGGCTTCTCAGGCAATCTCGTTGAAACACTACATCTCCACTTGACTGTTTGAGGGCAGAGTTATGGTCGACACAACGACAGATGGGGTTGCCGAACGACAGACTTTCCGTGGATTCAACGTCTGGTTGTATATGCACCCGACAGACTGGTAGCCGCGGATCAGATGCGACACCGCCTATATGTCTTGAATCGTGCACCTGTACACGTATCAGCACAGGGTGGCAGGCTATAACGCACATGCTATTGCAGCTCCTACATTGACTCCAGAAGGGCTGGCGGGTGTTCAAGTCTGCTGATATCACAGATGATCGGCAAAGATCACTCGTGGCTGCTGATATCGCATAGTATCATTACTCGAGCACCGAGCGAAGTCGATGCGTTCAGAGTGAGCAGTGAAGTGATCATGCAAGACACCAGGTTGCCGCGTCAATCATATGCGATCAAGCGTCGAATGAGCTCGACCGGGCACAAGTAGATGTCCGATATAGCGTACTATAGAGGATGTGCTCGTGGCAATGGCGTCTCATGGAAGTCGTTGAGATTAGAATTCTGTCATGAAAAGTTCGATTGTGTCGTTCGTGCATCATCGAACTATTGATATGGCAAGAGTCGTGTTCGTATGTCGAAGTTCTCAGCGTGACAAGCTCTACCATGGCTTAGTAGAGTCCGCTCGGATGTCTCGATGTGCATTTGCAGTCAGCATCAGGTACATCGTAGCAGCCTAGGATTACTACTGTAATCAATAAGTTGTTCTCCTACCCAATGTAGCAATTTACCATAGCTACAGTATAACTCTCGACCTGACATCGAGCAATTGCCACGACTCACATCGCCTGTTGGAGCATCGAACTTGTGATATGTGTCATCGCGATCTCTTTTGGTGCAATTAGTCCTGTAGTCGATCACGATCGCATTCGTACCATTTGGTAAGCCTGTGAATAACGCAGCTAGAGGCTCTATCCGCGGCGAGTGATGAGCCAATGCAGGCTTGAGCGAGTATTCGACAGGCGGCCTCATTGGTGCTCCCAGATACACCGCAAAGATATGAATACAGCTAGGGAGCTGCCCCTCCTTCCTTTCCTGGCGGGCACATTCGAGGACGACAGAATCGGACAGTAACGCCGTTTCGAGGCGTTGTTTCGTCACGCATACATCCGCAACTGCAAGTGGACAATGTATCAAGGAGTACCTGGTGAGTGTAGGAGGCGTGTGGTGGCTCTGGCTTGCTATCCTGGTCAGAATGTGGAAGACCTTGAAAATTGATCACCGGAATGTCCCGCTATTGCTTGCGATCGTGCAGATTCGTATAGCGGCTCGGCGTGGCAGTGCTGTGGGTCGAGCGCATTCTGACCGAGCAGCAACTTTTCGTTGAAGCGCTGAGAGAATGTTCGTTCTGCTCGTTATATAGACAATTCAACCAGTTGAGAGTGTTTGAAGCTTAGTAGAATACCACAGTCGGCAGCTGCCTTTGAGTTTGCATCGCTCCAAGGAATGCTGCAGAGAGTGTGAGCCAATCCTAGAGAGAGTGTAAAGCTAATCTGACAGGGCGGCACTGAACTGGGGATGAGCTCAGACCGACCTGGTAGCTGGCGTGGGAGCCTGGACCATGGAATATTATGACATGGGCGACGTTGTCCGGCCGCTTTCAGCTCACATCACATACTAGTCATGCTACCCGAATACTGTCGTTGCTCGTGTATTCCTACCGGCAGGAAAATGGTGCTCTTGCCCGCAACGGCTACTCTCGAATCTGCGCTAGGAGAAGCACGCCGCTTGCTCTCTGAATGGCTCCTGTGATCGGAAGGCCCGCTTCCTACGCCTGCCTGCGCGCAGATGTCATCCCGAGAGATGGAAGCTGGCATTCATGGAACAGTGAAAAATGCCGATACGTGAGATGATGATGGTGCAGCGCCTCTGAGCCAGCGAGGCCAGCTTCTTGCGCAGAGGATTTGAGATTCTGCTGATCGTCCGGCCAAGTCGGATCGGGGTAGCTTGGAACGTCGATATTCGACACGGGTCCTTGGGTGATCGACTGCACATTCGGGTGTCCGGTCGCAAGCGTGCATACGGTATCAAACTCTGCTTGCTCGTGATTGTCCGATTTTGCTGCTTTCGATATTATTACTCTCCTTCAGCGGAACATGGTACGATAGCTGTTCGTGAGAGCGCGGCCGGCCACAATAGATCGAGACAGCTCAAGCATCAGCAGTAGCACCGAACTCATGGCATTGCGGACGCTCTTCCGTTGTGTATGCAAGATGTGCTCTCACACAGCATTCACATGTCTGGCGCTATTGGTCGTGGTCCGCCGAGCTGAAGCCGTGGTGCTGGGATGTGATGGTTCGTCGGCGGAGCGTGCCTTCCGGATCTGCAGGGAGTGTGACATATGGCCACCACCAGCAGCGCAAAAGAGAGGTGTGCGATTATTCTGTGAGACGCGCGGGATCTGTCGCACTGCTGCTGGTCGTTTCGCTCAGCCAGTCTCTCTTATTCCCAGCTTGGACTGCGTTGCACATCCCTGTATCTTGGTACATTGCTTACTGGTTCTGTTTGGTGGGGACATTTGGTATTGTATCGTCCTATCAGTTATTGTTCTGTATCGGCAGAGCACGACCTCGTACCACGTTAGTCCTGTCCTGTCCCGTACCTCGAGGCTTGCTCTCAAGCCCAACAACGCGCTAGTCCGGTGCACACACTTGTACTTCTCCAGCTTCTGCACAGCGCTATTGGATCCGCGTCGCCGCGGCACTTTTGGGTGCCTCCACTTGTGGGAGGACCTGGCACGGGTAAGGACGCTGCTCACAATGACTCTAGTGCGACCAGGACCCAGCACCGCAGCGATGCGACTGTGCCGACGATGGGCGATGCGATGCTGCTGCGCGGTCGAGATGGTCAGCGAACCCTTGGGCCAGCGGTTCCCAGTGGAGAAGGCATAGCAGCCTAACTCAGCGCAGAACCAGGACCAGCACGCCGCCGCTCGACGTGCCTTGCCTGCAAGCGTGCAGCAACAGCGAATCCCAACCCGACCGCTGCTCACATTGAACTCTATCGTCGTGAGCCGGTAAGTGCGAACTCTGTTCCTCTTATGCTTAACTGTGGGGAAAAGACTGTCTTGCTGGCTGCGGTCTGCTTGCGGTCGAGTAGTGTGATCTGCTGCTTAGGTGTCTGGTCATTGTCAAAAGGCTGAGACTTTTCTTTCGCTGTGATATTTTCAAGGTTGCTTTCTTCGAGAATTCACCGCCATCCATCATCATCATCGACTTGCCAACCGCACAACTGTCACATCTGCAACCCGCTTTCCCACCCACGCACCACCGCGGCGCACGACCTTAATTGACTGCTGCTCTGACGCACGCCCACAACGCCGTCGCAGCTGCTGGGAAAGACGGCTCGACTCCGACACGACTTGTGCGCTCCCTGAGCTTAACTACTAAGACCCGACTGCCACCAGCTTATCCCCTCCACTAATTGCACTCTCAACCGTGCCTGCTGATGTCCCGCGAATTTTAATATTAAATTCGTGCAGGGCGAACCTTCGTCCTACACCTCTGATCTACAGTGCGCCATCAACCTTGAGCGTCTGGTTAACCTTCGGCATCCGCTCAGGTACAAAACATCTTCAAACCTACCTACCTCACAGCAGATCCTACACCACTGGCGGCTCTTGCGTTTTCTTGCGCTGCGCTAGCAACCGCGACTACCATCATCCAGCGCTCGTAGTCTCCTCTCACGACGATCGTCGAGGAGTCCAGAGCGCCGCAGCAGGCACCTACCGCAGCTAGCTCGAGAGGACAGTACGTTGCACACCGCGCACTATAACGGAGGTATGACCTCCACCTTCACTTCTTGACTTCACAAGCTAACGTACTTACCAGATCTTTTGCGCCATCTTACTCTTTGCACTCAACCTAGAGTGTCGGCAACCACGAGTACACTTTGCGTTTGATCAAGACCATCCACGTGTAATACACGTCGCGTCTATCAACAATCACAACAGACGCCAGTACCACTGGAGTCGACTTGGTGCTTCTAGTCTCGACGAGACGACTATTGCACTCAAACCCACAGCTGCAGCCACAACTCTAAGCACTCGCAGCAATAGAACCTCACTTCACCATGACTTCAGGCGGAGCGGGACCACTGGTCCCTACTTTCCATGGCTTCGTGCACAACAGTATGGATGGCCTCGTCCTGTTCGAGGCATGCTTATCTGGCAAGCTACACCACGTTCCGCGACGACCACACGACCGCGAACGAAGCTCTCTTATCAAGAGCGGCAGCATCTTCATCTACGAGGAGAACGCCAGTGGCATCAAGCGCTGGACTGACGGCGTCGCCTGGAGTCCCAGTCGTATCCTCGGCAACTTCCTGATCTATCGCGAACTCGAGAAGCCTTTCCCTCCTGGCGAGAAGAAACGTGCCATGAAGCGGAAGAGGACGAGCCTGCCAGGCGAGCCATATCCTCGACGTGACTCAGACGGCACAGAGGACCAGCAGCTCAACACCCCATTGACACCGCCAACACCGCCAAACGTGGGTGGAGAAGTAAAGCCGGAGATTCCATCAACTGATCAAGACAAAGAACTGGAGCGCAGTCTCATTGGCAGTCTTGTAGATAGCTACGGCTTCAGACCTGATGGATTGGTCAAGAAGACCATGAGCATTTCGGTCAACGGCATCTCACATCACATGGTCAGTTACTACAAAGTGGACGACGTGAAGAACCAGCAGCTTCCTCGGCCACTCTCGGACCCACGCCTGCAGAACATTTCGGTGCGACCTGAACTGTACCTCAAGCAAAACTTCCGAGCCCCAGTTGAAGAGACAGAACACTACGCGATTGACGGCCACATGAATGCGCACCCTCAGATGATGTACTCGTCGGTTGGTGGTTACGGTGTGCCTGGGCAGTATTTTGGTGGTCGCCAGTACCCTGGCATGTATGGCATTGCCACATCCACAGGCGCTGGGATGTACGGTGGCGTGACTGGGACATCATGGCCTCCACAACAAGCCTCAGCTCCTCCGATGCAATATGGTAATCAGTATGGAAGTCAGGCTTACGGGAACTACTACAAAGGTCCCGAACAGACACCTGGCAGCATGAAGACTGAGAGCCAGCAAGCCACGACGCAAGGCATGCCATACGGAAATCAATACGCATCGTCCTACCCTGGTATGCAAAGAAACGGGTCTCAATCTGCAGCAAGTGGCGTGATGCAATCATCCTACCAAACACCAGGACAGCCGGCATCTTCTACTTACGGCGCTATGCCGCAGAGCAATGGTCGTTCTTCATACGCCAACAGCCCTTCGACCAATGGGCCGCCATCTCAGCAGATGTATGGCAATCCAGCTTCCCAGCCCTATGCTGTGCGTTCGCCCACTCAAAGCTATGGTGTTGGCAGCGCGCCTCAGAGTGCCATCAGCCAATCTCCTCACCCATCGGCTAAGAGCCCTCAATCTGCTCATCCAGGAACTCCGGCCACTTCGATCGGGACCGACCCGAATGGTCAGATGCACAACCCATACCGAACTGCATCATACCCAGCTCCTCAATCAGGGCACTCAGCAAGTGACATGAACGGTCTGGGCATCAGCAACACATCCAGCTACCCACCACCATCGCACAATGGATCTGGATACAGCTATGGATCTTCAGCTCCGTCTGCACAAGTGGCTGGGCCCTACCCGTCGTAGAACGATGTCCACGAGGAAGGTGAGCTTGCGAAGGAGTCACCTGCACAGAAGCCTGCACCTAAGAAGCGTGGGCGACCTGTCAAAGCCGAGACTTGCGCCAAACCGAATCTCGACTACTATGAAGTCTGGAAGGGAGAAACATGACTCTGAAGATGAATCTGGACGATCGGATAGCAAATCGAAGGTTTGCTTATACAGTGGAGAATTTGCTCCCAAAAGCGATGAGATATGATGTGGCCAGCGATCAAAATACGCGTGTTCGATCGCTAATTGTAATTGTATTACTTATGGGATGGATTGGAGTGGAATGGTTGGGACTGCACTGGTAAGCCAGACCGCAGCGTTATGCTTTACTATGGTGGTCATGATACCACGACTACGCTATTGCTATCGATGTATGCTTTGAGAGATGGCGATAATACCACGTCGAGGAGTGTGAAGATAGAAGAAAGTTGAAGTTGGTTCTTGCTCCCTCACATCAGACTCAGAGATCTTTCCATTGCTCAACGTGTGGCACTTCGATATGCTCATGGTTCTAAGACGATAGAGACAATCTAGCAAGTCTTTCAGTGAAACCGCTTTTCGCTCAAGCAGGACCGTTTCTTCATGCAAGTCGATAGACTCAATGCCCAACCTTTCGTACCTGCATCAGGTTGCACCATCACGAAAGATACTTTAATCCTGTCTGTATAACCAAAACGATGCTAGCTATAAGGAAAGACTACTTCTTATGGTTCAAACTCAAGTAGTGACGTTTGCACTGTTCAAGGCGCATTCAGTCTTTCGCTTAGTTGCATGCCGAAAGCCAGATCATAATCATCTTGGGCCAAGATCATGCATTCATACCCTGCTCATCGGGCAATGGTTGCAGAGTTGTCGCCCGGCTCAACACCGCGATCTGCGATTCAGCTCCATTTGATAATCGCGCATCGTAAAGGTACGACTGCACAGACAGCGGCAACTTTTCCTCGTCGTACCCATCGCGGATATTGATCGGTTATCGGCTCTTGGTATACCCTGGTCGATTAGGTCTGTTTTTCAGACGCGAGACCGACACGACTTCATACGACTCTCTGCCTGCACACCCTGTGCGATGGCAACTCGCACACTTCATGCTCTCCCACGCCATGTGAGAAGCTCTTGGATCTCGCCGGCGTCCAGTGCCTGCGCGGGACTTGCTTTCTTGACCTGGCCTCACCACGGACGAGCTTTCAGCTTCAACAACAGCGCGGCTCACGATTTTCGCACACGAAGGAGGCGCGGCACGTCGTGCTCTCCACTCGCCAGGTATGCAAGCCTCGCTCGTTCAGCCTCGTTGCTCTGACGATGTTCATCGCTGACGGCTAGCACAGCGACTCTGTTGTTACTCCTGTCTGGCCACGTCAATACTCTGATTCTTCCAAGGCTACACGGCAATCCGAGCGCCAAGGACATGTCGATCAGTCAAGTAGCGTAAGTTGTGCCCCTCCTCGTCCACCCATTATCATTGTGGTTGCACAATCTGGCCACCGCCTTGGTCTCAGCACACAATCCGAGATCAGCATATTTGTCACTTTCGGGAAGACCACAGCCGTGGAACCACGCCTCAGCTGCCTCAGTCCTGTCTGCAGTGAGAACACAAGAAGACGGGAATAATGACAACACACAAAGCTGCAGCACCGCATATTCACGCTTCAAATGTCCGCATACAGTCAAGCTCAACAAGTGGCGAAGTGCATGAGCTGGACTCCCCAGCCGACATGCTGAGACTGGATCTGCAGAAGGATTCTACGTACCAGGCGGCACAGCAATACACATCGTTATTGCCCTGCAAAAGGTCACTATCTGGAACGCTGACTGATTCGAGCATGCACACCGCTGGCCTGCAGAAGTCGCTCTACGCTTGTGCCCTATGAAGACCACTCACCACTAAGACTCAGCATCACGATCACGCTATTACTTCTCTTTCAGGATCATCAGCACCAATGCGGAACATAATAATGAGAAATGGACTAATGCGATCGACCTGCAGAAACCACCGCGGCCTGCCCCGAAGCAGCCTATTGCGAAAGGTCTCGAAGCAGCGAGAGAACGCACTCAAGCTGTACGAGATAAGGTCCGTTCATCGTTGACTGGCCTCACACCGCACGAGAACATCTACAACCTCCCAAACTTCCTCACAGTCACTAGGCTCGTTGCTGCACCAGCTACTGCATACTTGATCCTGCATGACCAACATGCGCTCGCATTAGGTCTCTTTGCGTATGCTGGAATCACAGATCTGATCGATGGGTGGATGGCCCGCAAATGGAAGCTCCAGACCGTCGCAGGCAGTGTGATGGATCCTATGGCTGACAAGGCTCTGATGATCATTGTTACAGTAACACTCGCCATCAAAGGCGCCATACCACGTAAGGCAACCGCGATTGCCCCACTTTGGCGATTTCTAGCTTCCGCGGCAAATACTGACTTTGCGGAACAGTTTACCTGGCCACATTAATTCTTGGCAGAGACGCATCTCTTGCATTGGCGGCGCTGTACTATCGCTATGCGTCTCTACCCGCGCCAAAGACCTTTCTTCGATATTGGGACTTCTCGCTGCCTTCCGCCGAGGTCCATCCTACGACTGTCTCGAAGTACAACACCTTTCTGCAGTTAATATTGATTGGGTCCACGTTGACCCTCCCCGTCATCACAGCTGGTGGCCACGGTACAGATCTTCTCCAAAGCATCGGAGCAAGCAGTGACCAGCTGCACAATGCCTTGATCTACTTTCAGTGGCTCGTGGCTGGAACCACCGCCTGGAGTGGTCTCAGCTACGCGTACCTGAAGAATGTCGTCACTATCCTTGGGCCCAACGAAACACTGAAGGCGAAACAAGGCGCTCGAGGGCGTGCTATAATCGGTTTGACATTCGGCAGCTGTGTACTTGCAGCTGCTTGGCTGGCAGTGACAGTAGACACTCCAGCCCAAGCAGAGCCATTGCAGCATGAGAGCAATGATGGAGTCATTGGGCAATAAAAACGACAGTTGCAATATCAAGAACCATTAACAAATGACTCGATATGCTGCCGTCTAGCTTGTGGGTGACTTGCAAAACTTCTCAGAAGCTAACCTCAAGAACGTCAATATCACAGTACTGCAGACGACTCCGATGACATCTCATCGTATTCGTAGCAATGCTGGGTGTGCCACCAACATCTTCACCGCAACCGAGCGTACAGTCATGGCATTGGGGCGCGGGATGAAGAGGAGAACTGCGTGGGGTTAGGCATTGAGCTCGGATTGACAGGACGATCCTACACAGTGGAAAATTGCTGTTGCGAGCGACCCGAGTATCACAGAAAGCTGTTCGTTGGCTCGATGAGGTGTTGCACCACGTAGTACAACGATACAACACACATGCACCGTCATCTACCCATCACCGGAGTGCTCCCCGCCTATGAGCATCTTGTGTAACTCTCTCAAGTAACAACTTCTCTGTCCATTGCCCAAAACGGTCCACTTACATGAACCGATATGTAGGGATTGTTTCGACCAGGCCAGAAAAAGAAAAGATCGACTTGTCTCCGCGTACCTGTTGTGGATTCTGTATCCGGTCAGCAGACGACGTTCTTCCCTGCGCTTTCTCTGCATGGTTATGCGTCCAGCTGCAGGGACATGGGACGTGGTAGATTCCGAACAACGATGCTGGCAAGGAGATGGGGATGTCATGGGGGAAATACCTGGCTGAGGGAACACCGTCGTTCTCCGAAACGGCAATTGGCAGTAATCGTAGGCAAGGCACTCGAGGCGACTAGTATGGACTTCCGGCTGCCACGTCGCGTCGCAAGAGATACCTTTTGCGTATCCGGCACAAGCATACGACAGTGCGAATCACCGACTAGCACAGAAGATGCTGTAGTAGCTGGTCTATGGATAGGGCGCTACCAGCCATCTTTGCATATACCAGCCTCCTTTTTGACGAACTCCGCGGCCACGCCGTCCCACGCCAGAGAGATTTCTGACAGCGTATACCATGAGATGGTGCCTTTGACAGCGTGTACCATGAGCTGCATGCTTGAGGCATTATGAGTACAAGTGTACAACAAGAAGTCGCTGATCAAATACGATATGTGACCAGAAAGAGCCGGAAACAACGCGAAGTAAGCATGTCGAGGGAACAGATGCGAGCCATTTCGAGGGAGCCACAACAATCAGGCACTAAGGGCGCTCACAGCTGATGTATACTCATTGTATAGAGAGCATATTGAGTCTTGAAGGATTGCTGAAGAGGTGAGGTCAAGTTGACTTCGACCAGCAAAAGCCTGTGTTCCGAGACACATCTTCACAAGACCCAGGTGAGTAAAACAAAGTTTCTCTCACGGAACCGAGTCTACTTTGCTATCAGCCGGTAGAAGTCACGATCGTGAGCGCAGCCTTGCTGTCAGAGATACCATCTTGACTTCTCAATTCTTGTTGCCATGTGCATCAGGTAAATTGTTCGCGTTTCTTCTATGGTTGTCGCCTCGCTCTACAAGCGTACTATATCATGATGCAAAGCAAGCGTTTTCCTGCCATTAGGCCGCCGCTGGTATGTCGACCTCTAGAACGCCTTTTCATGCCCAGATAGAAATACATTCGGACAACATAGTCCAGTGCAGCATGTCTGCCGTCACTCCAGTGGTAGTATTACACTTCTCCATCGACGACAGCAAGCCTCTGCTTCACTGTCTTCGCCTTCTTACTCGTCCCCTTTCTCTTCTTAGGCAGCGGCTCGTCACCAGTCAGTGGTGTCGCGGCGCCCGAAGGCTCGTGGCTTGGACCATCATCGAATTGCCCTTCACCTGTGATATAGTTAGTATGATTGTCAAAGCCCGCAATGTCGCCGGGATTGTACATACCTTCATGGTACATGTCATCCATGGACAAGTCCTTGCCACTCTTCTTCGCGTTCTTCCGCTTTCTCTTGCCGCCTGACTTGGCCTCCTCGTCAGCCATCTCAGCTTCACGGCGCTCAATCTGCTCAGCTTCATCATCGTCGGCGAGCCACAAAGCCATTTCCTTGCTTCTGCTGGTCTCCTTGGGCCGGTTTGTGAAGTCCACGCCAGTGCCAGATTGACCTGTGATGACAACACGTTGCACTTCTTCCTTTTGCAAGGCGCGCTTTCTGATACGTTCTTCGATGGTATTTCTCGTGATCAGTCGGTACACCGTGACCTGTCGAGTCTGTCCAAGACGATGAGCACGATCCATAGCCTGCGAATCGATTGTGGGATTCCAGTCTGAGTCGTAGAAAATGACAGTATCGGCAGCAACAAGATTGATACCAAGACCACCAGCACGCGTCGACAGCAGAAAGATGAAGATGCTCGGATCAGATTGGAAAGCGGCGACAGTGTCTCGGCGATCCTCGAGCTTGGTCGATCCGTCCAGTCGGCAGTACTTGTAGTTCCGATAAGTCAAGTACTCCTCCATCAAGTCAATCATACGTGTCATCTGGAAGTAGAGAAGCACACGATGACCACCGGCCTTGAGTTGACGCAGGAGCTGATCCAGCTTCGCGAGCTTGCCCGAGTCCGTAACGAAGCGGCGCATGGACGGCACTTGGATCTTAGTATAACGCTGCTTCTCGTTCTCTGGCCGAGGAAGAAGATTTGTTACCGGGTACTTCGACGGCGGCAGCTTTGATTGCAGCAGAGCCCGTTCGGTCTCGTCGTTGATGGGGTACAGTGCTCGTCGCGCAGGCACGTTGAAGTATGCTGTCTCCTGCTCCATCAACGCACCCTGAGCTGGGCATACCAACTCAATCGGCGGCACGTTGGCTTTGGGAAGGTAGCCAGGCTCGATCACCCTGTAGCCTTGCTCTTCAGCAGCAAATTGCGAGATGTTGAAGAGCTTGCTCAAATGCCCATCGTCCAAGGCTCTGGCTAACGGCTGTTGAGCATTGTCCTTAACAATGTCGAACATACCATGCACCGGAGTCCAGACTCTGTTCTCCTTGTCCTCATGCTCGTGTCCGTAAGTGAGGCCAATCTTGCTTGCGTGACTTTCTTGAGCGGCAAGCTCAACAACACGCTCAATCAATGACCGCCGGGCAGTGAGAGCAACCTCGCTAGCGGACTGGTCCACAAACCGTAGCCACGAGAAGCCCTTACTTCCACTTTGGTTCTCTCGAATGTGCTGTTCGTTCCAGATACTGAGCTCATTCGATAGCCACTTGTTTCTCCATCCTGCTTGTTGGTTTTCAGGGTTAGCGATGTCAAGTCTGCCTGGACCATCGCCTAGGAAGCCAGGTAGCCAATACTCAATCATGTTGCGCACACTATACGCCACATTGACGCTATGCCCTTCGCGCATGAACGATGCTGTCTCTGCGTAATGGGACATGGCCAATGGACTGACTGTGTCCGCGCGCTCGAACAAGTCCGGATGATTACAAACCTTCCTGAACTGCATGACCAGGTTCATAAGCGTAGCAGTATCCTGGTCATCACCGCCAGCGGCTTTCTCGATGAGGTCCATCAGACTGATCTTGTTCCTCAGATTCGAGTAGTACGCACGTTGTCTATACGTCAGATCGCAGTAGACATCTTCTTCGATCTTGTCTCCAAGCTCTTTCTGAACATGCTTCTTGATGCGTCGAAGCATGAAAGGCTTGAGGATCATGTGCAGTCGCTTCAGCTGATCCTCATTCAGCTTCGAATTGGAGTGCGCATGACTTTCGATGTCCTTGGAGAACCATTCCGAGAACTCATCGTGGTTGTCGAAGAGTGAAGGCATGATGAAATGTAGTAGAGCCCACAGTTCCTGCATGTTGTTCTGGATTGGAGTACCGGTGAGCAGAAGACGATTGCGGCAGTGAAAGTTGAGCAGAGACTTCCATCGCGAAGACTGCGAGGATTTGATGGCCTGTGCTTCGTCCAGAATCATGTACTGCCACTTGACCTTCTGGAAGTAAGCGGTGTCTTGTACTACCAGTTGGTAGGAAGTGACAAGGACGTGGAAAGGACTATCACGAGTGTAGGTGATGTGCTTCCGATCCCAGAACTTTCGCAGGACTTTGCGGTCCTTTGCAGAACCCCAGTATGGCAGCACCTTCAGTGTCGGGACGAACTTGGCGATTTCTTGTTGCCAGTTGTGCAGTGTACTTGCTGGTGCAATAACAAGGAATGGTCCCCAGATGTTATGCATCTCCGCTAGGTAGGCCATCACAGAGATGGACTGTACTGTCTTTCCAAGACCCATCTCGTCGGCAAGGATGCCATTGATGCCCTGCTCGTACAAGTTGACCAGCCAGTTAAGGCCCTTGAGCTGATACTCTTTCAGTTGACATGTCAGCATGTTGGGTTGTGCGATGTCTGTTGTCTGAAGCGAGGTCGGATTCTGGAAGTTCATATCGCCCTCATCAAAGTTAGCTTGGGCTTGTGCAAGGTCTTGGCCGTCTTCTCCGTCGGCCTGGTCAGGCTTATTGAAAGCTCGTGCCTTGTCCTGCGCCTCCTTGAGGGCATTATGTGCATTTGCCATAGCAGCCTGTTGGAGAGCAGTCTCGTCTTCAGCGTCGAAATCCAGGTCTTCGAAATTCGTGACCTTCTGACCAGGATTGGCTGTTGAGTCAGGGAGGTCGACAATGTGCTTAGCATGCGGATCGTCCCGGATCTTCTTGTCACTTGCAGTGACACCTTCGCCATCGTCCTCGTAATCGTCTGTCTTGACCTTCTTTCGGATGAAATGGGAGTAAAGCTCGGTCTGGGAGATCAGGAAGTTCAACTTGCGCTTTTGTCTGTTGGCCTCACGATCCGCTTCTTGTTTCTTGGCCTTGTCGAGCTCTTGCCGCTCTGCGACCTTGCGGCCCTCACGTTCGTCTCGCTCGTTACGCTTCCAGAATCCAAGCATCTCCCTCATAGCACGCTTGGCCCGAGCAGCGACATCCTTCTGACTCTTGTTCGTCTTCAGCTGCCATCTTCGCGCTTCCTTTGCCGCCAGCTGAGCCGTTTTGCGCGCGTTGGACTGCTTGGTGTCGAGGCTGTTGTTCTTTATCCGAACAACCTTGGGGATGTTCTTCGCAATGTCGTTCTTCGTGATCTGCTCGTAGATCTGATTGTAGCCTTTGCTGGCGAATCGTGCCATGCCCGTCAAGCCCACAGTAGGTTGCATGTCGAACATGGTTGGTGCAGCTTCACTCAGCGGTTCTGAGTCCTCGCGCATAGCTTGTTTGCGCTCCGCCATCCGTTCAGCGTAGGATGCCAGTCGCTCTTCTTCTTTCGGTGTGATGTTAGGCAACTCCTGACCTTGATCAATGTAGGCCTGAGCCATGCGAGCATTCTCTTTCTCGGCATGCTTCTGTTCCTTAGACTTTCTAGCTCTACCGCCTCCACCGCCACGGCCTCCTCGAGCGCGACCTCCTCTAGAGGCCGAGAATTCGGGTGTCCCTTCATCGGTTGCAAGACTCTGCCCTGTGGTATAGAACGAAGTCATCAAGCCGCCATCCAGATTCACCTCGCGTTCCCGTCGGCCCAAAGCCGCTGCGTTGTGTGGTGACTCGTTACGCATGAAGGAGTCCCGTGAAGGAGTGATGCCCTGCAGTCTGCTCTGAGTATCACGTATCTTCTTGTCATAGCGCTGAATCTCTTTCTCGATCTTCGTCCGCTCTTCTGGATCCTGCACTGTTGCCAGAGCTAGCTCCGCTTCATCCTTCTTTTGCTGCTCATCCGCGATCGCCTTCTCTCTGCGTCGCTTCCGCTGTTGATCCTTCTTGCGCTCCTTGTCTTCTTCGATCTCGCGTAGCTTCACTTCCTCGGCAACCTCAGCCTCATACTGGTCGACAAACACAGTACGGTCTGACTCAGCTGCGTAGCTGAAGTGGTCGTGGAATCCAGTCATGAACTTTAGCCTCCTTCGCTTTCGCTTGGTAGCCTCTTCGAATTCCTTCTCCAGCGCTCGCTTGTGAGTTCGCTGCTGGAAGTCGCGCCTAGAGGCGTCCAGGCCGGGCACATCATCATCATTCTCGACATCAGATAGGTCTCGCTCTTCAATTTCTCTGTATGCCAGTTCCGTATCGCGGATCGTCAGACTGGGAGGTCCTGTCAACGGCGGCATAGAGGAAATTGGGATAGGAGCATGTGTAGGGGGACTATACCTATCCCTCCCGTTGTTCTGCCCCGGAGGTCTCTGTGCAGCTGCCATCGCCTGTGCAGAGTCCATGTTAGCCTCCTTGTTGCGATTTCCTTGTTGTGATGCACTCGACGTTCGGCTAGCTTTGCGACTCGAGGATTTGGAAGGGGCAGAGTGATCAGACGGTGTAGGTGGTTTGCGTATCTTGGGAGGTGCAAGGGGAGCAGCAGCAGGTTCTGGTACCGGAGCTGGGTTGGAAAGCAGATTGGCCATGTTCATAGGATTGTTTGCGCGCTCAGGTGCAGGAGCAGCAGACTCAGTGCTCGTGGTGTGAGAGTGATGGCCGTTGCCGCGAACAGGATCATAAGCAGGTGATCGAGCATCGCCGTGTTGTGCTGAATGAGCAGCATGTGGTGGTGCAGTCGGCGATGATTGGCTTGGATGCCGACTCATATTGGATCGTGGACCTCCAGCATGGCCATTCACTTGAGCCATAAGAGGAGGTAGCTGCTCGAAGCGTGGAGTCTGGGGCTGTGCGTTAGCATCATCATCTAAGAGGTTGTAGATGTTCATGATTCGGGCTGTAGTGTCATCTCCCAACAAGTGGTATATGTCCATATTGGTATATGTTTGTCTCACTTACCTGTGCAGGAGAGCGAGCTTGATATGGAGTACTCGTCGTGCTGGCTTCCCTGTTGCTTGCTCTTTCTTCTCTTGTCGGGTCGTAGTAGCTGGATGTAGGTCGATCAGGCGGAGGGAGTCTGCTCGTGGTTGGAGATGCCGGTACAGATCGATAGTGTCCTGGTGAAGGCGGCGGACCAGCATTATATGAGCTGGATCGATGCCGTTGCTGTCGATCTGATGGAGTGTAGGTGGCGTGCGCTGTATGAGGAGATGCGCCGTCCATGGTTGTTGCTGACGGTGGCTCTTGCCGCGTGGGCGAGTCTGGTCTCTCGATCTATCGTCTCGCCATCGACTGTACGCTCAATGTTCACGCCAATGGGGTGGTGCAGCTTTTCAGCTCCGGCGATGATGGTGATGCGTACGCTGATGGTGTGGTAGCAGTTGTGGGCTTCTTGACGAGCGGCGCAGTCGTGGAGGATGCGATGCGATGCTTGGACACCCGAACTCAGTGTACCCCTTGGTCAACGCGAATGATCTCCGGCGTCACGCCAAACGATGTGTCGATGGGTGTGATGGCGGTGGTGTGAGTTGACGACGATGAGATGTTGAGGGTAATGGCAAGGTCGGCTACGTTGTCAGAGTCTGAGGGAACGAGTCTGATGCGATTGAATTGATTGGCACACGGGCTTCCATCACAACTCAGACGTTCGTCTTCTATATTCCCCGTCTACCCATACGACCTATATAAAAAACACGAAACGCGTGGGCGGTGACAAGCATGCTATACAGCGCGAGCAATTCCTCTTCGGCTGTTTATCTTTTGTTCTGGACGAAATGGTCTTGTCTCGCTGGCTCCTTGGTCTGATATCAGCCGCAATCAATCCAACGTGTCAAGCTCGCTCGCTTTGTTCGGCATCTCGATTGCGAAGGCTCAAGCCGCGCCAAGTTTACCAACAGTCCTTCAGCGCTTCTACGAGGCATACGAATATCTTCGATATGATTCAAATTTGGCTAGACATCTCGGATCGTCCTTTGAGATCTCTAGCTTCATCCACGGGATGCAACGTTGAGCAGAATTCATACTCTCTCTCTCTCTTTGTATATTGAGATGCCAGGGTGGAAGGCTTCTGGAGTTTGTGCCTATCCAGCTTTTGCTGACTAACTAGCGCCAAATTTCGACTCTGCTTTGGAAAAAGTTGCGAACCCAGACTTGAAGTTGAAGTCATTCCATACAGTTGTCGCGCATATACAATGGCGGCAGTCTACAAATCCATGGCGAAGGCCAAGCCGAATGGCACATCAAATTCTGCTGAGAACGGCGATGCGAAACCAAAGAACCGCCAGAGAGTGCTGATCCTGACATCCAGAGGTGTAACATATCGGTATGCGACAATGGACAGTAGTGCATCGATCTCTGCTAACTAATATCATAGCCACCGCCACCTGCTGAACGACCTATACTCGCTCCTTCCTCACTCCCGCAAAGATGCCAAACTCGACACGAAGTCAAATCTGCACCAACTGAACGAGCTTGCCGATCTGTACAACTGCAACAATGTCCTCTTCTTCGAAGCTCGAAAGGCCAAGGATCTTTACATCTGGCTATCAAAGCCTCCTAATGGGCCGACTGTCAAATTCCACTGCCAGAACATCCACACCATGGAGGAGCTGAACTTTACTGGGAACTGCTTGAAGGGCAGCAGACCAGTCCTGAGCTTCGACAAGCACTTCGACGGGTCGGCGCACTGGAAATTGGTCAAGGAATTGCTGAGCCACACATTCGGTGTCCCACAGACCTCGCGAAAGGTTAAGCCCTTCGTAGACCACGTCATGGGCTTTACGATAGCAGATGGAAAGGTCTGGATTCGATGCTACCAGATCTCGGAAACCGAGCAGGGAAAGAGCAAGGCTGCTGAAGAGAGCGCTGTGGAAGGCGGCGAAACACAGATTGTTGCAAAGGCTACAGGCAAAGGAGAGACACATGTCAGTCTGGTGGAGATCGGCCCTAGATTTGTGCTTACGCCAATTGTGATACTGGAAGGAAGCTTTGGAGGACCAGTGATCTACGAGAACAAGGAGTTCGTGAGTCCTAACCAGATCCGTTCGGATCTTAGACGGCAGAAGGCTGGGCGGTACAACAGGAGAGCAGAGGGAGAGCTTGAAAGAAAGGTCAAGAAGAGGGATCTTGGTCTGCGAACTGGCGAAGGCCCTAGAGAAGTGGACGACTTGGACAACAATGTACTGTTCGCATAGGCGGGAGTGTGAATACTTTGTCGAACTTAGCGCTGGCGTCGGTAGGTATACTGGGAACCATTTGCTTCTGCACAAGTTCAGAGTGGAATCGGTCCATCTTCAGCAGTCGGTCTGGTGATAAGGCATAGATGACGAGGACTCCATTGATCAGTGACATGGGTATTGCTCCTGGTCACTCTGAAATCGAGGCATCAGCACGCTCTTGATATAAGCTGTACCAGACCGGACGATGAAACCCATCGACCCGCGCCTGACTGTCACGGACGATTGACCAAAGATGCCAAATCGCTAGCAAAGCGTACCTTCAAACATATGACAGCCTGGCAAGGAAAGACTCGAGAGGGACACTGCAACAGCGCGTACTAGCAACATTAGCCTGCAATCCTGATCGATCACGTCGATCTCTGTGAGCATACACCAAAGCTTGCCAGAAGCAGAACGATGCATATGGCCACTCCTGCTTTCGACCCCCCAAAACCGGTGGGATTGAGGAAATGCGACGACTGCAACATGAAGGTCGACCATGGCAGATATCTGAAGTATCCAATATGTGTGAAGAGGCTCCTCATGAATGCTTGGTGAGTCTGATTGTCTCAATCCACAGCGGTGTCGATCAACTCGAGAAAGACTGAACTAGCTGAATTCTCAGATGTTACTTGTCCGAGCGGTCGCCTGCCACTAATACGACTTCACCAGCACCCTCTACCTACAAGATTGGGAATGAACGCGGAGTCTGATACTCACAACATAGACTGTAATTGCCAGAGCAAAGGTGACTGAGATCTCACCAGGATCAAGGAATCACCGGCCAAGCCTCACTTCACTTCACCAAGTTTCGCACCTCGCCATTTCGTGCTCGCAACATTGAGCTCTTCCGCCAACCAAGAACAGTCACACCAATACCACACGAGACGAGTGCTTCTCGTGAACAGAGATCATGACGATACCGAACCACTCCTCGGCAGGAGTAGACGCAAGCCGCACGCGACGACACAGAGACCTCGCGCAACTCGATATCATACGCGAAATACTGGCTATTGACGACGCCACGCGACCAGTAGTACGCCGTGCACTCTCTTCTGTATCGATCGAAAAAGGCATCGAATTGCTTTACACAAGATTCCCTACCTCGCCACTCTTTGATGGTCTCGAGTTGCCTCCGCGTCACTATGCGCCTCATAACCCAACGGAAGCGCGAACTTACCTCCTTCCTCGTGCATTCATCCTTGCTGCTCACGCCTTCTCGGCCTTCTTCCCACTTGTTTGCGAGGTCTAAGTCTGGATGGCAGTGGTGTGGGAGTCGATGCTCCGCCGCTGCTCGAAGTCGTGTCTTGTGATGGTTGGCGAGAAGGACGCGCTTCGTGAACATGTTCCAGGACCTGAGGTTGATCGTCCAGCCAAGACGCCACTCTTACAAGTCTTTGCGATATTTGACGACCTTCTCTGCGAGATCCCACCTCTTCCATGCCAACGATGACTTCCTTATGTTCCCACGGCGTCCAAGGACGATCTCGAGGCAGTGCTGCTAACGTTCCGAAGCCAGTATGAGCACTCAGTCCCATATGGGCTGTCCTGTGTGTCTCGGAAACAGGAAGTTTCGGCCATGCATCGGCGATCTCCTTCATGCCAGGGAACTCGTCCTTGTACTTGAGGATCAATTGCTGCTGTGATGGTTTCACAAGCTATGGCTACCAGGGTGTTGTACAGTAGCCCTTGCTGTGCTCTGACTGCAAGTAAGGTCAGCATCAATACACGAGAAAAGTGGGTCTATGACTTACACCGCTTGTTTCGCATGCAATAGCTTTGCCTTCCTGGGCCTCTGCCTCTTCGAACATAAATCTGCCCACCTCTCTCGATCAAAACTACTCTGCTGCCGTAACGACTGACTGGTTGCAGCGCGATCTGCAAGGTGTCTACAACAGTGCTAATCGTCAAAGCCACCCCAAGAAGACGACTCCTCTGCAGCAGGCTCAACCGCCTTGCTCTTCTTACGCTTCTTCTTATCCTTCTTCTTCTTGATGACGATTGGCAGCTCGTCTGGCGAAGCATCCGACTCAGATTTCTGAGCAATCGTCTCGACCTCCACTTCTTGCATGACAGAATCTGGTTGATTCCCTGGATCACTTGACGGAGAGCTAAGCTGTGTAGTAGCCACTGGCTCTGCTAATGCTTTCGTAACGGCCGCTTTCTCCGCGGCCTTGCGAGTCTTCAAGGGCATCACAGCCGGCTTCTCAGCTGTCTTATCAGAAAGCTCTTCCAGAAACTCGGGAAGTGGCTTCTTGGTCGGCCTCATCTTGCGCCTCGATTTCTTCTTGGACTTCGCATCGTCAGTGGCAGTTGGTCCCACAATAGTCGTGTTCTCTTTGCTGCTAGTCGTAGCACTAGTAGCTTGTTGCTCGGCAGTCAAAGTGCTGGAGTCATTGGTTCCTTCCTAAGGAGTTCCATTATTTCCAGTCACTTCGTCGTGAACCTGCTGCTTCACTGCTTGCCTACGAGCTTTCTTGCGAGCTTTGCGCTCTTCGTTACTCATCTTCTTCTTGCCATCGGTGAGTGTGTCGAGAACTGCTTCCGGTACCGGTTCGACGTTGGTCTTTTCTGCAGCAACTTTCTTGATCTTGTGCTTGCGTGCAGGCTTTCCGGCAACGTGCGGCACCATACTTCTGAGATGATCATAAGCAATTGCCACTTTGGAGAGATGAATAGAGTCGTACTCAACTGCCACCCGACTTCTTGGGACTGCACGCGCAAGGACTGAGCCACTGTGGATCCGATCAATGCAAAGCTAGCACAAGGAGATTATGGAGATGATGGAGACGAGGAGATGGGTGAAGATCACATGTACGCGCGAAGTCGCGCGCGTTTTGAGTTTCCGTGGAGATCTTGGCGAGGAAGTCACGACCGTCACACATCATCAGACAAAGTCCACCACAGAAGGAAACACGACACAACTCTTCGCATTCAGTCGTTCTTTGGTCTTCTTCTTGCATCCCCAGCTCATGTCGGTTCCAGGCATAACGACCATTGGCAAATTTGATTCGATCTCAGCGTTGCATTTTGCGAAACTCGAACCAAGTGCCGCATAAGCCACTCGCGTTCCGATCTCGATCATCTTCCTTGCATCGGCGGCTTCTCCAAACGAATCAGAACGTGCCATATCGCTCATTCTTTGCCCCGCGTGTCACAGCCAACTCGATACCTTACTCGACTTGTACCAGCTGCCTCTCCTCGTGCGTCTACGCGCACACCGTGTCAATTACATCTTCCTCGATAGTAGTCGACACACTTCAGCCGGCATCCAGGACGCTCAGCTTCAAAAGTACATCGCGATTCACGAGCGGGTAAGTTGGGCCTCATCGGGTTCGCTTCCGGTGAACGGACCAGACGCGCTGCCTTCTTCCTTGCACCTCACCTTACTACTTCCCACTTCTCGACAGCAAGACTAATGAATCGCCAACAGAAATTTCTGGCATACCCTTCGAAAGCACCGGATCAATACCGCCATAGCCTTCTGCCGGCCTTTTTTGACTCTACGAGGCCGTCGCCAGGCGCCACCGTTTTTCGGACCACGACTGCAGTACCAGGGAACCTTTGAAAAACGACATACACACGCGTCCGACGCGTCAATCTAGTAGCATCTGCTCTATATCTACCCTGGACACCATCCAGCTGCCGTATGATGGCAGCGTCGCGTGAAAAGGTGGAAATTTGGAGCGAGAGCTACGATGAACAACCACAAATGCAGACTTCGGACGACGTTGAGGCAGCACTGCTTCATGCTCTAGGACCTCTAAGCGACGGGTCCAACAAGTCCAACGTTCAGCGAAGCCCGGTCAAGAAGTCCAGCTCCCCATCACGACCAAGTAAGTTCATCATACAACGGCCGTGATTCCTTGTGACGTCCGCACTTCTACGCGCCGTGCAGATATCATGATCACGAGGTCGCTCTCAGCACTCGCGGGTGCACCGAAGGCTGGCTGAGACATCTGCTAACGCTCGTCCTTGCACTATAGGGAGCGCCCACCAACTCACAAACTTTAGGCTGTCACCTCCACGACACTCCAACTTTCAAACAGACTCTCCCACCAAGGATAGCGACTTCTATGCTATGTATCAGCAAGTTGCTCCCAAGATGGAACGCAGTCTCTACCCCCAATATGCTCCGACATACGATAAGGAGAACGAGTATGAGGGCGCGTCATTTGGCGACATGACCATTCCTCCATACCAGGATCTCGACTATGGCTACAAAGGACCGCTGAAACGCGCTTATCTGGATCATATGCCAAACAAGCAGGGCGGCAAGAAGCAAAAGCTATACGATGAGCCCGTAGATCTGCCACGGCCTGAAGATCTGCCAACAGTCACAGACGACGGCCAGAAGCCACCACATAGCTATGCGGAACTTATCGGCATGGCCATTCTACGATCGCAAAACCGCCGCCTTACATTGGCACAAATCTACAAATGGATCTCGGATCACTTTGCCTTCTATCGCAGCTCTGAGGGCGGCTGGCAGAATAGTATTCGCCACAATCTCAGCTTGAACAAGAACTTTGTCAAGCAAGAGCGTCCGAAAGATGATCCAGGTAAAGGCAACTACTGGGCTATTAAGCCTGGCGAGGAACGCCCATTTCTGCTCGGCAAGAAGCAGCCGATCAAGATGAGGCCAGATGGTTCTTCATATGCCATGTCAATGCCACCAACATCGGACCCTGCCAACTTCAGGCCTGGCAGCACACCTGCTATTGGCAACTTCAGCCTGGGACCAACATCGTCGAGGAAGATCGAAGCTAAGGACATCGACTCTGCTAAGTTCCCAGACGAAGCAGACCTCAGCTCCGACGGCACGATTCCCGCCTCCGACCCTGCCTTGCAGGAAGACGAACGAGATGAAGCTGCTGTCGCAATGCCGCCTCCACCTGTTCACATGCGCTCGTCACCACCGCCGCCAGCAGATCTCGGATCATCGCCCCCTACCTTCGATGCCCATCGTAATGGCACACCACCTGTAGAGATTCGTCATCAGCCGTCCAGTAGATCAGGTAGCCGGCGGCGCAAGACTGGTGGACTGGGTGACAGTGGCTACTGGTCATCTATTGAGTCATCTGCTGCTCGTGGAGCTGCCCATCAGCTTGCTTCGGAGACAGATATGCGCAGCCACCGCATCAAGAAGGGTCGTGCTGAAGCTGAAATCGCGCGTATTCGAAGTTCATCCTTCGACAGCCCGAGTAAAGAGCAGCATCGATACAATGGTCTGCCAGGGAACTTTGGCTCTTCGCCATCGCACAAAGATGAGACACCGCTCACACCAGCAGTCATCTTTAAGCGACCAGCACGATCTATTCCAGCGGCATCACCAAACACAAACCTTCAGGACCATCGCAATCGTGTTCGTGCCCTGCTGGGATCACCAACCAAGAACAGCTTCAGCCCAATGCCAGAAGCTCACACGTGGTCGCCAGCATTCACACTTAGCGAAGAAGGTCCGGTCGGTCTCACACCTTTTATCTCACCACAGAAGACTAGCAAGACACCTTGGCGGCCTGCTGCGGATAGCCCAAGCGTTACCTACAACCTTAACAATGCTGCCTTCGACATCTTCATAGATCAGCCTCACGAAGACATTGCTGCTCGTGGCTCGCCAGAAAAGCGCGTGAACAGACGACCGTCGCTCATGCGCGCTGCTACAAGTACCGGTATCTTGGCCGATATTACTGGAACCTCCAAAGGCAACACTCCGCTCATGTTGCCGCCTGCGAGCAACAGCTCGTTCTCACTGTCTCCCTTTCTTACAAAATCTGGTGCCTTGAGGTCACCCGCCAACTTTGGCTTGGGCTCGCCACTGAAGCAGTCACATCAACCGCCTGCCACGGGCACAGGTGAAGACATGAAGTGGCTTGACTTTGGCACTGGCCCGGAGAACTTTTCTACACAGAGCATGAGCAATAAAGATGTTGCTGATCTGTTCGGCCTCGATCCGCACAGCGATGGCAGTGAAGAGGCGATTGACCTCTTCCAGGACTTTGGCAAGATTGGCCAGTCCGCACAAACAGGTGCGCCTGATCGATCGACTGGTAGCCCAGTCAGAAAGTCCGCCATGGAGCCGCCGGCTCGCCCAGGACTCGCACGCAGCTCAACGAGCAGGTGGTAGTAACGCCTACTGTGGGCACCATATCCAGGCTGACGGGGAACGATACGAATGATTGACGCCCTGACGAATTGACGACAGCGCTTCTGCAATACTTCAGTACACAGAATGGCACCGAGTCTGACATGCCGAACAGGTTGGATGCACGACATGGCCTTTGGAACATACTGACAGAGGCGCTGTCATTGTTCGGATGGCTTGGCTATCGAAAGAGGAAGGAGTTTTGTGTGTTTTTTGGGCAACGATTGTCTACGATACCAACGGCCTATGCAAGGAATCAAGTGCTGATTGTCCGTGTGCTTACTGCGTTTGATCGACATAATACCGAGAGTATCTTTACGCTGTTATGCTTAATGCTTGTACGTTGATGCTATGCTTTGATCAGTACTATTATCAATGCAATATGGGAATGCGATCACAGAACAACTCACGCTTCCACTTCAGACACTCTGATTCACACTTGAGGTGGCACAGCTGAACCATTGCAGAGCAGACGTCACTGGCAATTCCGCTTCCACATCTGCATGGCCGTTGACGACCGAAGGTATGAGTCGCATGACAAATGTCCCACTCCAGTACGCTGCCAACGTTCGAAGAGCCTAGACTGGAGGATCAATACACATGAACATCGGGCATACCGAAGGCGTGGTGTTTGCACCTCAATATTTATGCATCGTAAGCATATCTTGCTGGATCAACGGGGTGGCTCAGGTACTCAATCATTTAAGCGAAGCAGTCGGCATATGACGGCTTCGGATAAGGTGAGGAGAGCTGTTGTAATGATCACAATAGAAGATCGTGTTCGTGAAGGCAGATGTTGCTGGTATTGTTATCCCTATCTCATCGACTCCACATAAGTAGCTTCGAAGGTATCACTGACAGCTCAGTGCCAGCTATCATATTCGTTGCCTGCGCAATCCGTAAGATCGCACTAGGATCCAAGAACAGGTTGTCATCATGCTCGCGTATGTCGTCTACAACAGTCGATAGCTGCACGGCTAGGTTGTGGTGAAAATGGTCTCTATCTTTCAGGCGTTGTGCTCTCACTCGAAGCATGTAATCTTCGCCTACGACTCTGCATTGAGGGTACACTATGCTCGGGACCACTGTGTTAAATCTCTTGGCTGCTCGTTATGGGAAAGCAGTTATTTCGAGGTGTACCGTGAAGTACTGTCGTGGCCAAGCGAAGACGAAGCGTCGAAACCGCCTGTTCCCAACTTTGGCGATTATGCCTGGGAATACGGTTTCTGAGTTCTGGGGAGAAGTGATGATGACGAGTTCTGTGTGGTTCTGATATGCTTCAAGGGCCTCCCGGCGTATAAGTCTCGAGACCAGGGTAATCGGTGGCATGATTAGGGGATCGAAGACTGCGCGTGCATTTAGCTGAGTTTGATCATTGTTAGAGAGGTGTCTGAAGATCTCAAGACGCAGCTCAGTGGGTATGTCCTCGAGAGTTGGCATTGCTCCCCGGTGTCTCGACGCTCGCAACGCTCAGTAGTATGGGTATGCTCTTGCGGCTCTGCTCTCGTTGCTGACCAGACTGGCCTAGTAGCCTTCGTCCCTGTTTTCCGAGGCTCTCCATTGTCAGCATGTTCTGCGATGTAATCACTGTGAACTACAGAACTCGAGTTTCATGATGCAGATCGATGTACATCTTCACAACAGGATATGCCAACAAACACTGCATTCACCGCATTCAGTCAGTCGTCCTTTGTCGACTACAGATCAAGCCGGTCCTCCTTGCAAGCGCAAACAGCTTCGCATATCGCAGACCAACATACGAAGCTGTAGGCCATACAACGTTGTTATCTGCGCCACAGATGAACTTCGTTCTTCGTTCATCTGCCCATGGCTCCGCGAAAAGCTACCATACAGCCTAAGCGTGAGTACGAGCGTTGTTCAGAGTCTCCAGCAGACTGGGACAGTCCGGTTTGAAGTACTCCTGCCGGAGCATTGTCCCAAAGAGATGGCAATTTAGTAGTGGAATGCAAGCCAAGCCGCAATCTACTTATGTTTCATTCGTCGGCTTTGCGGGATGCATGATCCGGAGCAGAGCAAAGTTGCATCATTCGTATGGAGGGGCAAGAGTAATCTCATCGGGAAGACTGTATGGTTATATGAGTTGTTATGCTTGCGATTTATTTGTTGAGAGTGCTGGAAGAATTGTTGTTTCAACTTACAAGAAGCGGACAAGAGTTGGAGAGGACGAAGCCGTTCGGGCAGTGCCGCGGGCCGTTGAAGCTTATTAGGTGAATGTGCAGACATCAGGTCGTCATATCATGTCCTCGGACCGTGTTGATGAGAAGATCTAGAAGGCTTCGAACACGAGGTGGCTGCGGTATATCCCTTGTTGTACATATGCATATAATCACTATCTTACACTTCAAACGTCGGACCACATCGGCACCAGAAGCAAATAATTGGTACTGTTCATGCATGCTACTCGGTAGCAGAACTCTAACATGTACCTGCAGCTACCAGTATCCCAGCCAACGCAAAGCAGATGCATGGTCGTCTGCGAGCATGATGAAGTCCACGAGATCGCCAACGCTCTCGAATGCTCCCCGTACTGTCAAGATGTGATCGAGCCAATCTGCTAAGCTCCTTGAAAGTGTTCGACAGAACTCTGCTGTGCCATTGATCAACCAGAACTCGTTGGGAGGTAAGGCTGTTGAGAGAGCGACGCCTTTGATCTCCAGATCATAGCTAGTTGTGAGGTGTGTGCTAGTTGTTGGGTTACTCGTTCCGAGCTGTAAGAGTGGTGTGTATAGCTGCTGCATACCGTTGCGTCGTTTGGTGGACTTGATATGCTGTAAGAATATCGCAAGGTGCTGATGGTAGGTATAGATCTTTACAGCGTCGTCTTCGGCTTGCGTTCGATGTGGTCTAGATCTTTGCGATTGAAGGTCCAAAGTGATGTCTGCATAGTTGTTCCATCGCATTTCGAAGTGCTGTACGAGCTTCGCATTGGTAGACCCAATGTCGTTGAGCCAGCCGATGAGGTGTGTGGGCCTGCTGCCTTCGAACATATCGAAGTGAACCTGGACACTGCTGTAGTAGACTGGGATAGCTTCTTCCTGCAACTCGTGGCATGTTCTGACGATTGCTGGCAGATGTTCTTGTTGGTAGAGAGGCAACTGAAAGTCCGGTACCTGATCGCAAGGACTGATATAGACCCATTCGTCTGCGAACAGGTACGAGTAGATGGTCATGCGGACCTCTGTCGGGAGACCAAGGAGAGTGGCTGGTGAAGGCATTGTAGGTGATCGTGCTGGTGTGTATGGTCGATGAGCAGCTTCTTCTTGTATAGTAGAGGACCCCGAGCTGTACTGATCGAAATCTCCTGGATCGTTGGCGACAGGGAACTTTGTATGAATTGTCTTCAGGAGTTGACAACGCATTGCAGACAGCGGCAGTGACATCCCGAGTTAGAGTTCATTCAGCAACAGCAGTCCTATGGAGACTCCATGCAACACAAGTCTGGAATGCTGCAGAGGAGGCACTATGTAATGCCATCTTGGGAAAGATCGCCGCACATCTCGTTGGATCCTATTCGTTCTAAGATCTATTGCGCGGCACACTTAGGTGACTGACGGTAAGTGGGTTTACGTAGACTCTGAAACAAGCCAAGATAAGTAAGAGCCATGTCCGCATCCGCTTGCAGATGTCGCGTTTCGAGGGCTTCGGAGGGAATACCGAGCCATTCTTATGGGTCGCAAGAGCACCACGCGAAGTCAGCATAGGCGGACTGTGGAGAGATAATATCCTCGTGTCTCTCTCAACAGTGTACACTTGTTCTGCCCTGCAGTAGTCTGGAGGCCATGTGTTGACAAACGGCCATCGATCGGTTTGGTTCGATTGCATATCGTTGCAGGGACGGCCGCAGCTGAGGAGATACATTCATTCTTCGTACATTATCGTTGTCCATTGACCATGGCTACATCGTTGCCACTGTAATAGCATCGCTATGCCGTGTCCGATAGAAAGGATCACTTCTTCGCCACCACAATAGCGATGCTATGCCGTGTCCGATAACGGTACGATAATCAGTAATCGCGCCAAGTCCTGGGCCGTGTATGCCAACTATGGACATCGCGCGGCGCAAACAAGAGACGCTGGGAGTGTCTATCTCTTTCATCGGAATAGTAGAAGTTGTCCGATCATGTTGGCAAAGCCGGAGAATTGTTGGAGGTTGAATCTCTCCGGAGCCTGGGCCCGCGATACCCGGTGGGGAAACATGCAGGACAGTGGATACGTCTTATGCAGGTCTGAAGATATAGTAACGAGCTTCTAGACTCCAGATGGACTCATCTTCAGGTATCAGCTGCTCAAAGACTCGATAGTGCCGCAGCGTTGTTTGTTGATCCTCAGCTTGATTGATCATCGTTTCGAGTCTGTGAGCTGCATTGGCATAGCAGCCAGATTCTGACAGCGACAGCCAACTGAAGAAAACTTCAGCTCAGTGACAATTGAGATGTCCCGGGAGGGAGGAAAGACTGCTGCCGGCATTGCAAGACTGTCTGCATCATGCAGGTACACACCTACCTTTATTAAACTTGCTCGCGTTGTCCAAAACCAGTCGCCGACATGCAGGCCAGCCGGTAGCTAGCTCGCATGTTTCGCATTGCGATCCTCGTGGCAGGCAGTTGAAAGTCACAGACTCGTTCTGCACGATGCATCCCATAGTGTCACTATCTTCAGAGCTGCGATAGCTTCGTGACCGTTCGTGGGCGGAGATGAAAATGAATTGTCCACGTCGATAACACGATGATCTGAGTCTTCCAGCTTACTGTTTGTGTCCCTCAGACGTGGTCAGCCAGAAAAGTCCTCATTCCGGAACCGAGAGTCGCACAGTATCTGCTCCGCGGAGACACACGAACAACAAGTAGGAGCTGGTGTATGCAAGCCGCGTAGAAGCGGTGCTGAGAGTGACAATTCGCTATCATTTCCTCGCTGTTCCTTGAGCGAGTGCTATACAGTATATGCTACAATCCATCGCTATGCAATATGCAAACAATGCGGACATACCAACGTTCCGCAATTCAACCACCCTTTCTGACCTCCTCGACATGGGACGTAGCTCCTCCTACACCGAGATCCCGACTCTCGCCCATACCACTCATATCGATGTCCTCGCTGGTGTCCATAGCAGGCAGGTGGTTCGTAGAAGTTCCGGGGGCTGGAATCAGACTTGGCATACCTTTCTTCTCCTCCATTTCTCTATCTCCACTCCCGTCCAGGTAGTCGACCTGTGTTGAACTGCTTGGCTCAAGGTCGTCGAGATGAATGTCGACAGTGGCTGGGTCGTTGATAGTGTCTGGGTCGACACCGTCCATGTAGCTGATGTTGTCGGGCATGGAGTTCAAATAAGTTTGCATTTGGTCGTCCGAATGGTTCTCCATGATATTAATGTGATTGCCACGCTCATAGTCGTTGCCATTGTGTTGAGCCACCATGCTGGAGTTGCTGTCGTTGTCGTCATCTCGTTCGCGAGATTCTACAGAAGGACGAACGCCATCCCATTGTTGATCAGAGGCCTGAGGCTGATAAGGTGGTGGCGGATTACGCTTGGTCGCCTCAATGGTAGCCTGAAACTCCTCGTTGTCTCTTCGAATGAACTCTTTGAGTGGGAGAGGAAGTTCGGTAGGGTCGACATCGTCCAAAGCATCGTCGCTGGCATAGACGAGCAATGCAGAATTATGTTCCAGCTCAACTGCACGAATGACATCAAAGTCGTCTGCCTTGGTGCGAGTGATCTTGGCAGTCTGGCCAGACACTTCGTAGTCAATGCGCCACCACTGGAAGCCAACCGGCGTGGTATTCTCTTCATCCTGAACGGATGGCACAACATCCTTCATCTCCTCGTTATGCTCAGTGGCCTGGGCTCCGTCTTCTTCAGAAGCTTTCGGCCGCAGGACGTAAGTGATATTAGGTTTTGTTGCCACGCCTCGAAGTGTGTATCGGTACTGTGACTCCTGTCCCTCAAGAGATGGAATCGTGTTCTTGCTCGAGTCGCAGATAACTTTCTTAGCTTTCGCCTTCTCTTCAGCCAGTATCTTCAGCTTGGCATCAATGCTAGCCATGACTGTTTCGAGTTGCTTGGCAACGTCTTGGTAGTGAGGAGGCTGATCGGCCGATAGCGATACACTGTTCGTTTTGTCGGTCTGGTCCACTACTTTGCGATTCTGGCCCGAGAAGTGACCATGAGTGTGCTTGAGCAACTGTTGCGAGTCGAGCTGCTTTCCATCTTTCGACCAGTACTTCAGCTTGTTCTCCACATCAGTAATCTTCTTGATCCGTGACTTGTACTGAACAAGCTTTTCCCGTAGACCTCTTGTCGCAGGCACGTTCTCCTCGAGGTACTTATCCATAACGAGTGTCGAAGGGACTATGACGTTGAGGTGCGAAGCTGACTTGTCTTCTTGGTCGATCCTCATGACCAAGATGTTAGCGGGTCGCTCCAAGCAGAATTGTGTCGGATCAGCTTCATCAGCGTCTGTGTTCCAGACAAGTTTGTCCAGACATGCGAAGAGATCTGGCTTCGACTCTTCAGGAACAGTGTCTGAACAGCTGCTCTTCATTTCCAGCACAGTTGTCTTATCCCTGTTATCGTCTCCAATCTGACGAACGCCTGTCATGAAGAGCCCGGCAATCTGGTCGGCTTGCTCGCCACCCTCAGCCTCAGCCATGGCCGCGAAGGTGAACAAGAAGTTCTCTAGTGGGCTTGCTCTGCTCGTGACGAACTTGCGCTCTCTCATGGCCTTCGTCTCTGTCAAGCCTCCAATGCTCGCGTAGACTCTTGCGCTCGACTCGAAAAAGGCTGTCAATCGTTGCAGCTCGGCAACAAACTCGTCGAATGTATCAGTGTCCTGATCTACAGCGCCGCCGGCCTCTGTATCAACGATTCTTGGCTTCGCAATAGATGCCCCTTTCCACCACTCGGCCTCGTATCCATAGTCTGCCAAAGGCTTACCAGCCACCAAGAAAGCCTCCCTGGCCACGGGTATGCTGTTGCAGATGGTGATCAGATTTGATGTATAGTCTCCGTCCAGAGTGTGCTTCAGAAATCGAGGCGCGGTATCGACTCCACGCTGGAATCTGTCCTCAATTGACACATCGGGTATCAGCTCGCTGCTGTTATGCAGAACCATGCCCCACTGTCCCTCCCTGTGCTGTTGCTCCGTTTCTGGACCAATCTTCCTGAACTCTGCACCGCCATTACTGATTGTCCCTGTCTCTTGCTGCTGCGTCCAGCCGCCAAAAGGCTCACTATCATCTTGTTGTGTTGACATTGCAAGAGCTTGCGCCAGATCACGATCTTCCTGCTCATTGTTCGTTGGCTGACTGTCCTTTAAGCTTGGTGCAGGTGAGTTGCCGCGTGTTGGCGCAGTTGAGTTTGCTCCCAGTGGATGAAGATTCGCATTTCCATCACGATCGGTATTGAAGAGGCTCGGATCCCATGAAATCCCCTTCTCGAGCTCAGTAATGCTCTCATTATCGAATATGGCAGCAACCGCCGCATTGACGTCGCATCGTTTGACCTAGAGATGGGATGACCTATTAGCATGAACATCTCAGCATATGTCCTATGACCTGCGCCCTCGCAAGTCTAGTTATTCAGAGGCCACTCACTTTGAGAAATCTCCTCGCAATCGATGCCTCGATTCCGACATCCACAACCTGTTGGACCTGCTCATCGGTGGGCTCGACAGACATCGTGGCAGCCATCTGGTTCCTTGGTCGTAGAGCCTGTGGCTGATGATTCGGCGGGACAAACGACATGGCCCCACGTCGTTCAGAAGGAGGGCAAGGCTGCCCCAGAGGTCCCTTGAGCAGCTCAGGATCGATGGGAGCAAAATCGAAGATACGGCGTCGAGCCTTCTTCCTGCCGTATTGATTTTCTGGCGACTTTCGTTTGGGAAACATCGCGCCTGGAGCTTCACAAGCGTCGCGGCAAGCTTCCGCGTCAATCGACACGACGTCAGAGTCTATTTCGGGTGCGTATATGGCTGCTGGCGACGATGAGGTTGTTTTCTTGTCTGTCAGGAAAGAACAGCAAGTTCTGAGCAACACAAACAGCTGTGACTCAATTTCTGTCTGTGATTTGGCCCGTTGTCATGTTGATGGGAAGGCATATGAAAATGACAGGGATCTTTGCTTCACTTGAGCCTCTTGAGGAAGTCGCGAGCTCCCACCATTCGCATTTATATCAGATTGAAGTTTCACCACCAAAGCGAGATCAAGCATCTGTTCAATACCAATGAATTGTGTAATTACTGATAGACTGAGGGCGATCGCCATTGCTGTGGCAGCCACATATCTCTGCTGTAGGTATGCACGCGATGAGCGATTTCGTGCCTCCAGCACATCATGCCAAATATCAGACACCCGCCTCTCGCTCTATGCGATGCGTAAGTAACCACGCCGTAACACCTCGCTGAAAGTTCTGCCCAAAAATGCAAATCATATCTCTTCTGAGAATTGCGCCGTGCTAATATCTGGAGCACGAGCACTGAACCAGTAGACGGCGCAGAGGCGTATCGTAAGTCGAAGCCTGGTGAAATAGGACTACTCTTCATCTTCCTCCTCGTCCGTACCCTCGTTCTCGTCGAACATCTCCTCGTCATCGTCGCTGTCGAAGTCGTCCTCGACCTCACTGTCACTCCAGCTCATGTCCTTCTCCACTTCCTCCTTCTTGAACGCAGTCTCGTGAGTGGGCATAACGAAGCCCTCTGGGATATCTTGCTTGCTGTTCTCTCTATCCTCGGCGACACGCTTTCTGTAACCTTCGGGATCGGACCTCAACTGCACACCGGCATCCACATTAGCGGGTGAGCTGCACTCTGCATCGTCCAGCAGCGAGAGGACTGAGATCAGGACGCTCTCCACACGCTGTACTGGGTTCCAGCGCTCACCCGCAGCTTCCCCGCTCATAAGGTCTTCGCCGGGAGCATGCAGGATGGAAATGCAGAGACGCCCGTCGGTGTAGACATTCGGGTGCCACAGTGGCCGAGTAAAGGCGAATGTGGGTGGCTCATACGGGTAGTTCTTTGGGAAGGTCATCTTCGCCTTGTAGTAGCCGCCATAGTAGATCGAGTCAGGGTTCAGAACGATGAGCGCCACCGACCACTCGTAGATGTTGTCATTGATGAGGGAGATCTCGGTCCAGGTCTCCTTGCTGAGACTCTTGTACTCGGTCATGAGAGCCCGTTCTGCCGCCATGTTGGGTGACTGTGTGGTTGTGAGGTGCTGGTTTGTGGTTGCTGTCGTGTGGTCGTAGAGCGTCGCCGGATCTGGCGGGGACAATGCGCTTGTGCTGTGCTGTCGCTGGGTGGGAAGTTCACGATGGTGATGGTGGACGTGTGGTTGGCAGTAGAAGAGTGTTGTCCAGGGAGGAGAAGAAGTTTGAGTAAATAACGGAAAGCGATTACCAGGATCTGTGGTCGAAGACCCGTGGTTGTGGTGTTGTGCCGGAAGCGGTGGTTGTGAGTTGCAAGAGCCTAGATCGTGATTGTCTTACTTCCTCAATATCGACTGACTTGGTGTATTGTGAGCTTTTAGAAGGCTGGTGAATGGTCTAAAGTGTCATTCACTGGCCATCACTGTCGACATCACGGTGAGGGACTTCGTGACTCGGTCACAGGCGTCGCGATCGCGGCTCTGTAGATCCCTGTGCGTCCCGAGTTGTTGCGCGGATAGCCGAAAACACCGAATATAAGCCAAGAATACGAGAAACTAGCCCTCTAGGCTTGTGCAGAGATTTCTCAGATCTTGGCGAGCAATTTAGTATATAGAACGCACTATAGATTGCTTAGAACAATTAGTTATTAACTCCTATACAATCTAATCTATATATTCTAATATTTATAAAATTGCTAAGTAATTATATAACTAACTACCTCGCATTAGTTATAAGCCTAGAATATATATAATCTAACTCTAATTCTTTACTTTTAGAATTATAAAATAACTCGAAAACTAACTACTAACCTCTCTATAACTATATCGACACTTTAGATAGTAGGCGCTATACCTATAAAGAAGGTATACTATAAGATAGAGGATTAGAACAATTAGAATAACTAAATAAAGCAATCTATAATAGCTCTATAGATTTAGTAATATATCAACTCTAATAGCGCTAATATATAACTAGAGCCTATAAAAAACTCTAAGTACCTAATAGTTATAGAAGATAAGTCTAAGATAATATAAGAATAGAGGTTTATTATAGATATAAAATATAAGATAGTAGTATATAAATAAGCTAACTTTAATAAATTTAATAATATATATATATATACTTTACTTAGTACTTCGACAATTTAGCTAATAATACCTATAAGATAAGACTTATAGATAAGGCAATATTGCGCAATAAGTATATACTATTTGTAGAGATATATAAACCTATAGAATACTATAGTAAGAAAATATACTTAGTAAGATTATATATACTAGAACTTAGTTAAAAAGGCTATATATCTAGTAAGAACTAGGCTAATATATAGCTATTACTTGAACTATATATATAGGTAGTTAAATATAGTAATACTAATAAACTACTATCTAAGTTTATTAGTACTATTGCTAAAAGTAACTACTCTACTATAACTACTATATATAGTAAGATCTATAGTAATAATAGCTCTACTACTTAGTTATTAACTAAGGTAGTAAGCTACTAGATTAATATAAATTGCAAGCTACCGAGCCTATATTTATATAGCGCAAATACTATATTTAGTAACTTTAACTTAGAGGATAATACTAACTCGAATACGCCTCCTCTACTACCTCTAAGTAGTATATATAATATAAGAAGTAAGGGGTATATATACCTTACTAGCAAACCTAAAGTAGACAACTATATAACGCTAGCTATATATACTATTACTAATCTAAAGAAATAGCCTATAGCTAAGAATTATAACTCTAAGTTTAAGAAATATCTTAAAAACTACTTTACTAAGCTTAAGGAAGATAGCAACCTTCTTACTAATATAAAAAAAAAGTTCTCTAATAATACTAAGTATAATAAGTTCTTAGCTAGTAATACTAGTATACTAAGTACTACGTCGATACCGAAGCTAGTAATAGATATACCTTATAATAATAGCTAAGATAGTAGTTATAGTTATACTATACTTATTTATATAGTATACTATATAGAATATATACCTATAGATACTACTAATATATAGGCCTACGATAGCTATATAAATATATATATTATTAACTATTATTTAAAGGCTATATTCTAGCTAAAATATATAGTCCGAGGTATAGCTATTCGAGCTAGTACTACTATATTTAAGGTTGTTACTTATAGTAACTATATACTAGATATTAGTCTAGTAATACTTACGCTATACGACGTCGCCTATATACTAGGCTTTTATACAAATATCGTAGCTTACTATATTCTTAAAAAGTCTAGTTTATAGTAGTATAGCTTTAAGAACTTACTCTATCGACGCGACAAGGCTACTAACTAAGATACCTTTATCGCGAGGCTTTATAAGCCTAATAATAATATACCCTACCTTACTATAACTATACTAGCGCTATATAACATTATAGTATAAATAATGTTTATAAACCTTTAAGAATAAAATAGTATATATATACTAGTTACTCTAACCTTACCTCTACCGAACCTACTACTTATACTCTTCTTATACTAGTCTAAAGCCCCTACCGACCTCTATAGGCCTATAGGTACGAGCTTAAAAGCTTATATACTAAGGCAACTTACTATAAGGTAATAGTATATAATACTCGGTTATATAGGCAAAGAGAGATTAAGAGAGTTCTATAAGTACGTACTTAGTATAGAGGTTATAGAGGATATAGAGAAGGACTTAGATAAGCTACGAATAGAAGACTATAAGGTTTGCGCTACTAGTAAGAATATATATATTTACTTATATATCGAACAATTATAAGAAACAACCTCTTTCGGCTATATTATTATAGATACCTACTTCTTTATAGAGGCGTACGACAGCTCTAAATATATACTTTATCTTATAGACCTTATAATATTACTAGAGTTTATAGAAGCTACTATATTTAAAAAAGGCAAGATACTTACTAATATAATTATAAGAGTTATTTAATTAGCTAACTTAATAGATCGCATTGTCGTACGGCTTAGTACTAATATAGATACTATACTAATTAATCCTTAAGGGATAACGACTAAGTACTTCGAAACTATATTAAAAGATAAGGGTATTTAGTAGATACTAGCTATAAAGGAAGAGTATTACTAATTACTAGCCGAAATATATAGCAAACGACTAATCGACACTATATATTACCTTATATAATAAAGTAACCTTAGTATTAAACTCTAGCCTAAGTATATATATATAGCTATATATATACTTAATTAGTTGCCTACGCCTAGCAAACGTAGTAGCAAAATACTAATTAAGTTAGTAACTAGATAGAAGCCAAACCTCTTAAACCTCTATATATTTAGCTATAAAGCCTACGTTTATAAGGTTAGTATAGACTAACCTAATAAGCTAGAAAAGATACTAGCGCGAGCTTGTATTAGCTACCTCTATAGCTTTATTAGTAATAATATATATAGAGTATAGATACTATCTTAAAAGTATATAATTACTACCTTCTATATATACTTTAATAAGAGGTAGTTCTATCGACTAGGCGACTTAGATATTATAGTCGTTATACCTAGCTTATTAGACAATATCGACTTACCTTATATAGATACTGAAAAGGCTATTATAGCTAAGTTATATAATCTCTAGTTATTAGGTTAATATACAACCGATCTAGTATAACGACTAATCGTAGATACTCTATATAATGCCGATAATTATATATAAGAGCCCTCGGCTAATTAGAGCCCTACAAATACCTCTAATAACTCGTAGGTTGCGATAGAAATAGTAGTAAAAGTTATAGAATAGCTATTTCTAGGTAATATACTAACTTTGCTACCTAAGTAGAATTACCTATAATACTCGATATAGGTAGATCTTACTCGGAAATAGGGGTACAAAGACGTAGAAGCTCCTTCTAGTATATAGATACTACTACTAGAGGAGCCCGAACATCCCTATAGTTCCTCTAAAGGGGTAAGAGCGCCCGAGATTAATATTAAGATAATCGATAATAAATTATAGTTTCCTTCGAAACGCCTACGTATAATAGACTACGGACTATATAGTAATAGTATAAATAAACTAAGGTATAGGGAATACCCTACTATTATACCGGATATAGGACCTCTACTACTACTATCTCTACTACTATAGATAGATTAAGAGGTAGAACTTACTAGCTCTAAGCTAGTAAGGTATACTATAGACGACCTAGCACGTATTATATTAAGTAGATTAAGTGCTAATAATAATATAATACTACTATTTATAACAAACTATAAAGCTTATACTCTTACTAATATAATATAGCTTAGTATACAATCTAACCTTATATAGCTTTCTAAGCTATCTTATTATAGTATAACCGCAACGTAGAGTCTGTAGCTATATAGTATAGTAGCGTTAATAGTATTAATAACTATAATAAGCTATAAGCAAGATAGGCTATTATACTATCGTAATTTGCTACTAGAACTAAGAGGCTAGAAAGCTATAAAGAAATATAAACAAGCTATAGAATTTACTACTATAGCGCACTTAGAATAGAACAAACTTATAGAAATAAATACCTTTCTATAGGTAGATAAGTTAGAAGTACCTATAAGTAAATGCAAGCTTCTACCTAGTTTGCTATTAACCTAGGTATTTAAATACAAATTCGATAAATTGTTTTATTATATACGAGATAAGGTACAACTATATATATATATAGCGACTTTTAAGGTACTATATTTGATACTTATATAGCTATAGTAATAGTATATATATTCTGCTTCTACTATATATTAGCTACTATCTTTGGAATAGAAATAGAGCAATTTGATGTTATTAACGCGTTTCTTAATACCTTACTATCTTATACTATATATATATAGGCGCCTAAGAGGTTTAGATAGAAGAGCAAAGTATTATAGTTATTACAAGTACTCTATAGCCTTAAAGAAGCCCCTATATTATAGTAGGCTAAGTTTACTATATTACTTTTAGAGTTTGGCCTATATCTAATACTAGACGTTCTATACCTATACTATAATAATAAGAGTATACTAGTCTTCTTCTACGTAGACGATATTATTATAATCTACTATAAGAAGAATAAGGTATATATATAAGCTCTTAAATAATAACTATTCGAACGTTATAATATAACTTTATAAAGTAAAGTAAAGTAGTTTCTTAGTATTAAGATCTATAGAGATAGAGCTAAGAAGCTTATATACCTCTTATAATAGGAGTATATTAAGTATATAGTACAAAGGTTTAGTATTACTCTAGGCAACAAATAGACTAATATACCTATACCTATAAATATAGATTAGTCTGTACCTAAGAGCTACTATACCGAGAAATAGCTAGTTCTTAACTACTAATAATATATTAGTTTAATTAACTAGTATACTATTAAAACAAGGCTAGATGTTATAAAAGCAGCCTCTATACTTAGTTGTTACTTAGTTAATCTAATAAAAGTATACCTCTAAGCTACAAACTACTATATTCGATACCTTTTATAAACTAAGCTATTATACTTAGTCTATAGTTACTTTAAGGCTTACTTACTATATATATATAGTAATAAAGTACCTCTATTATAATAAGGTAGCTTCCTTAGTACCTCCGACGCTAGCTTTATAGATTATAGTAACTTTAAGAGCTCTAAGGGCTATATATTCTTTATATTTAGTAGACTAACTTTATAGAAAGCTAGTAAGTAATCGACTATTATAAAAAGTACTACTAAGGCCGAACTTACTATATTATTATATACCGGAAGCGAACTTATTTAGTAGCAATTACTATTTAAATAGCTATCTATTATATTTAATAATATACTAACCCTCTACTATAATAACTATCGAAATAGGACGACAATATATATACCTACGACATATAGGAAGAGTCTTAATACGCGATAGAAGTAGAAGCGTCAGATAGGAACCAACTATATTAATTGTATTAGTTAGTTATAGGTTGCATCTCCTCCTAAGATATAGAGTATTAGATAAGCTACGTAACCTACTATTATATAATATATATTATATAATCTAATCCCTAAAGGGGTATCTCTTAGATAGTCTAACTAGACTATACTTTCTAATACTCCTACTTAGGCTAGATAGTCCTTCTACCCTATATTCTAGTACTTATATTCTATTCCAAATCTTAATAACTTATTAAGTATAGAAGAGCTGTTTATATAAGCTAGAGTTGTCTTATAAACTCCTAGAACTAGGGACTATTCTTCGGCTTAGTTAACCTATCTACAACTATCTCTTTTATTAGAATATATACTACTACTATCTTCCTTTGCTACTAGAGTCTTCTAATATTATTATAGGCTATATTAATATATTTTAATCTTTTATAGGTATAGGCATCCTTAACTAGAGTTAGAGATACTTAGTTATCCCCTATAATCTAAATAGGTCTAAGTTTATTTACTATATTAGAGTTCGCTTTAATAAGTAGTTAAAAAGAATATTCTTCTACTAACTCTATATAGTCTATTTCCCTTAGAAGTGCTACTAGAAATTAAGATTGCTTAGTATATATATTTAGAGCTATATACTTAGCCTCTATAGTTAATATTACTATAGACTTCTACTTCTTACTTATCTAAAATACTAGTACTCTATAGAGGAAGAAGATAGATCCGAGGATTAAGACTCTATCTACCTTGTCTATTATATAGTTAGAGTCTAAATATCTAATAAGGCTTCTACTACCTCTTCTAAATATAAGTTCTAGGTCTAGAGACGACCTAAGGTATCTTACTAGTTTCTTTAGAGTATTTATATATCCTCTTATTAGGTTAGCTATATATAAGCTTAGTCTACTAAAAGCGAAAGTAATATCTAGTCTTATTATAACTATCGGCTATATCTATATACCTATCTAGCTTTAGTACTTCTATTTAGTATATCTCTTATTAGATAGGATTGCCTTAGTAAGGCTTTTATAACTATCTATTAGTAAGAGAGTTAGATAGGCATTTTCCTTAGTTATATTTAGCCTTATAAGGTTCTCTTAGATATAGTATTCTTAATTAAGCTTTAGAGTTCCTATAACCCTATCTCTTATTATTTTTATTCTAAGAATCTTTTCTGGCTCCTTTAGATTCTTAATTTTAAAGACTTTGCTAAGCTATTCTTTAAACTAGAGAACATCCTTTAGCTCTAGTACTATAATAGGTATATTATCTATATAGGTTAGGACTATAATTCTTCTTTCCCTATAGATAAGTAGGTATAGGTCGATCTCTAATTAATCGAATTCTATCTATTCTAGCTTTAAGACGCAGAGTTTATTCTAGTCTCTTACTACTTGCTTAAGTCTATAGAGACTCCTTAAGATCTTTAGGACCTAGTTTAGTAGGACCTCTACTCCTAGAAGTAGAATTATATAGATATCTTCTTTTAGAGAGCTTTTTATAAATATATTATTTATATCTACTTAGTGCATCTCTAAGTCCTTCTTGCAAATAACTACTATAAATACCTTTAAAGTATTATACCTTATAGTTAGTATAAAAGTATCTTTAAAGTCTACTCTAAACTTCTAGGAGAACCCTCTAGTAACTAGTCTTACCTTAAACTTTTTAATAGCTCTACTAATTAATTTTTTTATATTAAAGACCTATCTAGATATTATAAAGTTTGCACTCTTTAGTAGTATAACTAGCTTCTAGGTATAGTTACTATCTAAAGCTACTAGTTCTCTCTAGATTACTTCTTTCTATATATAGCTCTATTTAGGATTCTATATTACCTCTTTATAGGACTTTGGAATAGGGACCTTTTACTTTAAAGTAATATTAGGTCCGAGTATTATAAATATAACCTCTTTAATCTCTACTAAGGTTTCCTAGATGCAATCCCCTTTTTTTTTAATTAGGCTAAGGAATACCTTATAATACTTTAGGTTAGGTATATTCTCTTTTTTATCTCTCTACCTCTTTTAGAGAACCTGCTTTATAACTATACTATAGGCCTTAGGTTTAGGTCCTTCCCTTTTATCTAAGATAGATCTTTTTCTCTTCTAGGATTATACTTTTACTTCTAGTAGATCTTATATAATATCTAGATATTTTCTAATATATATATTTCTACTAGTCCCTTAACGAACTTCGGTCGGCTAATTAGTCGGCTACTCTATTCTAATTTTCTCCTCCTAAAGCTATATACTCTCGGAGTTTTCTTCTTCTAGATCTATCCTCTAGTACTCCTTCTTATTCTTTAGTAGAGGTCTAAGCTATATAATTAGTAGTTAATATTTAGTCGGGGCTCTAGGGCCCGACGGACTTTAGAACTCCTCCTACTTCTTTAGTCTCCTAACTAGTTTCCTAACTAGTATAATACTAGATTAGTTAAGCCTAGGAATATTTAATTCTAAATCTCCTCCTTTCTTATACTTAAACTATTTAGTATTGCTATAGGCCTTAATAGCCTCTATATTAGGCTCCTAGAAGAGCTATATTTTAGTAGTATCTAGAATATAACCGACGAATATAGTATCCTTGCCTCTATTTATTAGTTTATCTAATTGCATCCTAGCTAGCTAGGACTTTAGGTTTATATATACTACTACTCTATAGCCCTAGACTCTAAAGTATAATACTAGAGGTCTCTATCCTAAGAACGCCTTCTTAGGTAAGACCTTAAATCTATTAATATCTAGCCTATTTGGAAGAGTATTCCTAATAATAATACTTACTTCTAGTACCTTAGGCTAGAACTTAATTAGTATATTAGATTCTTCTAGTATTGCCTTTACTCTTTTTTTAGAGGTCTAGATTAACCTTTTAATAACTCTATTCTAAATAGAGTTATATACCTTAGTAGTATAGAAAGAGATTCTATTCTCTCTCTCCTACTACTTTAGTATAGTAAAAAGCTCCCTTACTCTATTACTCCTTACTACTTAGAGAGGATTTCTAAATTAAAGCTCTACCTTCCTTTTCTATTAGTAGAGGGTAGGTAGTATATCTATTCTTAACTTTAGTAGGAAGGCCTACTTCTTTCTTAAGAAGTTATTAATAATTTCAAGCTACTACTTAAATTCTAATCTTAAGATAGGTAGGAGTCTATAGATATTAATAGATATAAGAGCTAGCCTTTAGGGCTTCTACTATGTCTCTTTCCCTCTATACTACTTTATCTTTGCTATTATATAGACCCTATATACCCTATACTCCTTTGGAATTAGTATTAGGCTCTTTAAATCTAAGACCTAGTAAAGGTTCTTTACTACTTTTTCCCTAAAATATATAAGCCTTTAATACTAGAGCTTCTACTAATCCTAGGTACTCTCTAATATATAGAAAGTATATACTTTATCTATTAATTCCTATAAGAAGTATATTTAATTTTAGTCGAGCCTCTAGAGCCCGATAGACTTAGCTAGACTCTTATTAATTTCTTTAATAAATAGAACTTTTTCTAATATTCTTATCTAGATAACTACTTTTCTAGAGGCTAAAACAAGTATAAATTTTAGTAGTTAAATACCGAACTACTTACTAAACTAATTCTATAAAATAAGATTTACTCTAAGTCTAGATATAAATAGAATATCTTTTAGTATAATCTATTTCCTCTTTCTTTCCTCTATTACTACTTTCCTAATATATATAGCTATTAAGTAGCTACTACTAACCTTAATCTACTTCCTAGTCTAAAGAGGTTTTAGTTCCCTAAAAAGTAATTCTTAGTTAGTTATATAGGTAGAAGTATAAGAGTTAAGTAGCTATTCTAATAGCCTATACTTGCCTTTTGTATCTATAGTTAAGTAGGCTACCTTATCTATATCCTTATCCTCTAATAGGGTCTAAGATGCTTCTAAGGTAGTTAGTAACCCTATATTTTCTTATACTATAAAGGCCTTCTTTAGGTACTTCTTACTTAAGTTGAATTTCTTTTTAAGAGATTATACTTTAAGTTTAAGTTTCTTTACTATTTCTTTAAGTTTATCTTTCTCTAGTAAAGATTCCCTCCTTTATCTTAATAGAGAGTATCTTTTCTTAACTTAGTATCCTATCTTCGGTACTATAGTCTTAGTAGCCCTCTTTGCTCTCTCGAGTCTAGAGCAATTATTCTAGATATATAGTTCTCTATAGAGGAAATAGGCTAGTAGTCCCTAGGTACCTTTCTTAGCGAATATAGCTATCTCTCGGCCTATTATCTATTCCTATTTTTCTCTTAGAATTCTAAGAATGTCCTAAGGCTTAAGATCCTACCTTAGGTCTATACTATCTCTAATTATTAAGTAGGACTTAGGTAGAGCTATAAGGAGTTACTATATCTTTCTATTCTTAGTCTTGATTTTTTTAAACTATAGAGAGATTATAACTACCCTTCTTATAATAGTACTTAGGCTCTACTATACTTTATTAATTATCTAGCTATTTTATATCTCGAACGTAGTATACTATTTAAAAAGGCTTCTTTCTATAGTTTAAAGCTTACTCTTATACCTCTTTTTAGCCTATTTCTAGAGCTCTTTTACTATCTTAATCTCCTATATTACTTTCTAATTATCTACTAATATATAGATATATATCTTATAGAGAGCTACTATATTATATTTCTTATAGGATACTCTCTTAATAGAGCTATCTAGCGAGTCTAATAATATAGTTAATATATATTCTAAAGGAGTTAATACTAGAGTATCTAGTATAGTCTCTAATAGAACCTATTCTACTTACTTAGATATAAAATATATCTTTATTATTCTAAACTAGGACTTATAGTTCTCTCTTATTAGTATTAGTATAGCTACTCTCCTACTAAATCTATTTCCTTACTTTTAATCTATTTTACCTAAAATATTAAAACTAAACTTCTAAAAATTAATACTTTTTTAAATAATTTTAGTAGTAGTTTCTAGATAGCTACTTTCCTAGTCTAAGACTCTCTTCCTTCTCTCTTAGATAAGCTTAGTATAGTTTCCTACGCTTCCTACTTATCTATACTTATAGATAGACTTAAAAAGTCTCTTCTTAGAGAAATATACCTTTCTAAAGTATTAGTAGTACTCTAGTATAGAGGTTAAGTCTTATCTATATAAGATAGTACTTTAGCCTCTAGCTTACTCTTTCCTCTTTATACTCTTTAAGCTCTGCTCCTTAAGTATATCTTACTAGGTTCTTCTCTATCTTATCTACCTATAGGAACGTCCGGAACTTGCTAGGATCTTCTATATCTTCTTAGTAGTATAGATAGATATACCTCGAGTCTCCTAATATTCCTTTTATTATAGGTTCGTATCCTACTATTAGAAAAGGCTAACTATTACTACCTAATACTTCTTCTACAAACCTAGGCTTATAACCTATCGAAATAGAATAATAATATATATACCTACGACGTATAGGAAGAGTTTTAATATATAATAGAAGTAGAAGCATTAGATAGAAACTAACTATATTAATTATATTAGTTAGTTATAGGTTGTATCTCTTCCTAAGATATAGAGTATTAGATAAGCTATATAACCTACTATTATATAATATATATTATATAATCTAATCCCTAAGAGGGTGTCTCTTAGATAGTCTAACTAGACTATACTTTCTAATAATAACTAATAAATAATTCGATTAATAACTAAGAAAGGTATAGTTAATAGTAAGCTTTAGTATATTAATATATACTAATACTAGCTATAATAAGAGGTGTAGAACAACAAGCTTAATATCGAATATATACTAATATAAAATATACCTATAGATAGCCTTACTAAACTACTTACTATATAATAATAATAGTAGTTTATTATATAGCTAGGCCTTTAACTAATACCGAGGCCTAATATATAGGAAATAAGCGATACTCGCTTACTAAGCATATACTAAAACAAGTTAGAGAAACTCTTCTTAGTAGAAATCGATATAATAGTAGATAGCAAAGTAGCTACTAATAATAGTATATATCTACTTTAGAAAGGAGGTTGATAGACAACTACTATATATAATGCTATACTAGCTAAAGGGGTATATTGCGTAGATAGCTAAAAATACTAAATATAAGCCAAGAATATAAGAAACTAGCCCTCTAGGCTTATATAGAGATTTTTTAGATCTTAGCAAGCAATTTAGTATATAGAACGCACTATAGATTGCTTAGAACAATCAGTTGTTAACTCCTACACGATCTGATCCATATATTCCAATATTTATGAAATTGCCAAGCGATTACGTAACTGACTGCCTCGCATCACGAGTCCACACCGGCTTAGCCCGTCTCTATCAACGCCCTTGTTGCATGTGACAATACACCACGATACCGTGGCATCTGCATCAGTGGGAGTGACCAGGCGCGACAGAGGAGAGAATAGAAGAGCTTGGATGTGAAAGGCGACGACAGTGAGCTGCGGCTCAAGATAACACCACAGCCATGGACATCTTCCAGAGCGTGCAAGGCTACATCAACAAGATGGTGTCGCATGGCGATACGACCAGTGGAGGCGCTGCGAAGATGAAGATACTGCTGCTGGACAAGGATACTGTCTGTTGCGCGATATTGCGAGTTCGAAGAGGTGCTGATGGTGTAGCAGGTCCCTATTGTATCTTCAGCAACATCACAGTCTGCGCTCCTGAACCACTCAGTCTACCTGACACAACGACTCGATGACCAGAATCGCGAGAAGATGCGGCATTTGCGATGTCTATGCTTTCTACGTCCTTCACCCGACAGCATACAGTTTCTGATCGACGAGTGTCGAGAACCAAAGTATGGAGAATACCACATATGTATGCCACAAACCACTCTATATCAGTAGCCAGAACGACTTCTGACTGACACAGATTTCAGCAACGTCATAAAGAAGTCCTCTCTGGAGCGTCTTGCTGAAGCAGACGACCACGAAGTTATCAAGTCGATTGTCGAGTATTTCGCCGACTTCCTGGTAGTCAACCCAGATCTATGCTCGCTGCCTCTCTCCACACGACTATGGTCCTCATCACCAGACTTATGGAATCAAGACAGCTTAACGCGAACAGTGGAAGGCGTGGTTGCCATGCTACTTTCGCTAAAGAAGAAGCCATTGATCAGATATGAGAAGAACAGCCTGCTTTGCAAGAAGTTGGCAACGGAAGTCCGCTATGCCATGACACAAGAAGAACAGCTATTCGACTTTCGAAAACCAGATACGCCGCCCATACTACTTCTGGTGGACAGAAGAGACGACCCAGTAACGCCCCTTCTGACTCAATGGACGTATCAAGCAATGGTACACGAGCTACTGGGAATAGAGAATGGCAGGGTGAACCTAAGTGATGTGCCGGAAGTCAGGCCCGAGTTTAAAGTACGTTCGGTTGCGGGTAGACTGTATCCAGAGCTAACAGCATGCAGGAAATCGTGCTCTCGCAAGACCAGGATCCTTTCTTCGCAAAGAACATGTATCTCAACTTTGGTGATCTTGGCCAGAATGCGAAAGACTATGTCGAGCAGTTCGCTTCCAAACAGGCATCAGGACAGAAGCTCGACAGCATCGAAGACATGAAACGTTTCGTCGAAGAGTACCCAGAGTTCCGTCGACTATCTGGAAACGTAACCAAGCACGTCACACTGGTCGGCGAGCTCTCGCGTCGTGTAGGCACAGACAGTCTCCTCGATGTTTCTGAGCTCGAACAAAGCTTAGCTTGCAACGACAACCACTCTCAGGATGTGAAGAAACTTCAGCAGATCATTCAGGACCCTCGTATCCCACCCACGAACAAGCTGCGCCTAGTGGCGATATACGCTCTGCGCTACTCTGGACATACAAACAACAACACACCCGCCTTTATGGACCTCCTCGCTGTAGCAGGCAATATATCTCGACATCGGATCAACCTCATTCCCAAGCTTCTGACCTACTCACACAGCCTTCAGTCCATGCCTCAGACAGGTGGCATACCCGACCTCTTTCAGTCAAGCAACCTCTTCTCTGAAGCTCGGTCGCGCTTCCAGCGTGGTCTAAAGGGTGTGGAAAACGTCTACACGCAACATTCGCCTCGACTGGAGAACACGCTGCAAGACCTGATCAAAGGACGACTCAATATGAACACGTATCCATTCGTGGAAGGTGGAGGACAGACGAGAGACAAGCCACAGGACATCATTGTCTTCATGGTGGGAGGCGCGACCTATGAAGAGGCGAAGATGATTGCGCAAGTCAACGCCAGTAGTCCAGGGATTAGAGTTGTGCTTGGTGGGACTGGCATACACAACAGTAATACATTCCTGGATGAGGTCGAGGAGGCTGTTGATGCCTGGCCTGAAGCGAAGCCTGATACGGCTGCTGGAAGATTACGACGAGAGGTGGGAAGGGCGTAGAATACCACCGAAGCGGCTGCAAGAATGCGCGAATATCTGCAAGAGATGGACTGATGCCATTGCCGAGTAAAGAACAGCTAGGCACTGGCTTCCCCGGATCACACAGTTGCTCTTATCTCAATCTCAGTGCCTCTCCAAGCAGCTCATCAAGTACCGCCGAACGCATTACGCTGGCCCACATTGACAATTGCCGCCCGACTGGCATCTATTCTTGACATCGTTTCCGCTGCATATGCCGAATGAACTACACGACGGCGTGCCTCCTGGACAATTGCAGAGACTCTTGCACTTTGAAGGCGTCAACTTCGTGGAACTGCATGTTCCGTCCGAGAAGTTTGTGTCACAGGTATAGACTGATGCCAGCTCCTATATCAACTTTTAGCCCGTGCTGATGTAAACATGCATACTGAGCGTGGAGCTCGGGCTACTTACTCCTGAGAAAGTGGCATCCGACTGCAAGGTCTTGGAAGGACTTGGACTTGTACCTTCGGGCACGACTGCGGCGAGGGAGGCGAGTGGTACAGCGCACAACAGTGCAATGGTGCGGAGGGACTGGATGAGAAGCATTATCGCAGAAAGCTGTTGTGCGGTCTGTGGCTCGATCAGTGGTTGTAGCAGGAGTTCACAGACAGGGAACAGGCAAGGACGATGAGTATCTATGCATCGAGAAGCGACTTTAGAACGATTGTGATGCATTGCCATGATGGTCGCTGACTATGCAGTAGAAGAGAAATGACAAACGCAGTGTCCGCACTCGCCATCATGTTACTGGTTGAAGATGAGCACGCATCCTCTTCTGGCGCTTAGCTACCTCAAATTTTGAGTTCAGAGCATACCAACCAGGTGAGAGTGAGTCCTGTGGGAATACCACACTGCAAGAGACTCCTACTGCATGGCTGATTGACCATACCGCCAAGCTAGATCAAGCCTCATTGACAGTGCAGGAAAGCTACAACAAGCTTCGGTGACCTTGCAGAAAAGCTACAACAAGCTTCATTGACCACGGAGGACTCACTTCACTACTACGCAGTATCGATCGACTCCATTGCGACCAATCACCAACACTGCTACCATATGCATGGTCATTGGTCAGATATCATGTCTGCCTGTTACGGGTCCATCCGTCGTCATGTGCAGTTGCCACTGTCACCTTCCTACAATGGACTTGGTCTGCCTAGTTTCTGACTCCCACGATCAATCGCGCTTCACCGCAGCCTACACGTACCAAACACGCATCAAGCTTCGAGGCCAGCCAAGATGTCCGCCTCCAAGCAAACAATCCATAGCACCATCGATCTCACCGTCATCAACGCCTCTGCAGAGCCTGGACAAGATCACTTCGTGGCCCTACGAAACGCGGTCGTCGACGGCCCACCTAGAGTGCTCCTAGATCGAGTTGTGTCACACATCAACACTGGATGCTACAAGGCCATTAGCTTGAGCATTGGTGGGCCACAAGGTGATCATCGTGCAACATGCGTTGCAGTCATCTCTACCACCCTCCCTCGATCAGAGTTGCGTAGACGAGGCTTTGAATGGCACGGCCTGTCATCAGAGGACACGCCGAATGCCACTTCTCTCTCGCAAGATGAGCTCAACAGCATTGAGAAAGAAGTCAATTCGGACAGTTCCACCGAACTGGTCCGCATGGACTTCATAAACTGCAATTGGAAGTCTTCGTACAACGTCATCCGAGGCGGCTTTCATAACAAGTCGATTGAGAGAGCCCTTATCCTCCTCGACGGGGCCACTAAAGCTGGTTGCTTCAGGCTTGAGGCGCTGTCAGCTGTGAGAGATTGGTGCACAGTCACGATTGATACTGAGCTTACGAAGGAAGAGCTGCGCGCCAAAGGTTTTCGATGGCATGGTATGGTGACAGATGATGTTCCCGACGAAGATGGTTGTATCGTGATGCCGGGTTGGTCTAGAGCGGATGATGGCCATGAAGATGAGGAAGGTAACTGGGTGTCGGAACAGCGGGAGTGGAGGAACTTGTGAAGATGCCTTTCGCCTGTCGTGTGACAATATAGACTGCTTAGATACCGAAGTTTCAATCTGTTCTGATATTGACGTCCGCTCCGAATTTCAGCAGAGTTGCGACGATTTCGTGTCTTCCTATACGCACTGCAATGTGGAGAGGTGTCGTACCTGACTGATCGCGAACGTCGATGATCGCACCACAGCTCACAAGCATTGTGATGATCGACACGTGCCCGTGTTCGGTCGCGTAATGGAGCGCTGTCATACCAATCGCATTCGCTGCGTTGACGTCCGCCCCATGTTCGATCAGTACCATCACTGAGGAGACTGCTCCAAGTCGTGCCGCTATGTGCAATGGAGTGGCACATGAGATTGGCATGAAGGTTGTGCGAGGCCTTCGTTCTGTAGGTGACGCTGGGCTTACGCTGCAGGCCAGCAAGGGCATCGTAAGGTCTGCATTATACGCGTCCTAGAACCCGATCAGCTCATCCTCCACCTACTAGCGTTGGCACTGCAAACAAACCTCGCTTCGCATCATGACCGGTGGCGTGAACGTGACCAGCTCGTCGTCTGTGGGACTAGGGTAGTCTGGAGTGCATTGCAGACTATCTTGTGCTGGCATAGCTCTTAACAAGGAAGGCATCTCTGTGACAGACTCAGGAGTCAGGAGCCCAGGTACACAGACCCAAGCTTCCAATGTGTGTTCAGAGTCCGTATGGTCTTGCTGTCGAAAACGATGCCTCAACCCTAGACTTTGCCTTGAGTAAGATTTTAGCAAGAGGCAAAGAGTGAAACTTACTGGACTGTCGCTTAGCTATGCGATTGTCTCGTGTTCTTGTGCTTTCGTACTCCAACATGAGACCTGAGCCGGAGCATTTAGTTGTAATGCTGCAGCGTCTAAGGCATTGGGTTTCCGTCAGCTGTTCAGTGCAAGGTGTGGTCCGCAAGTTATGAATACTCGATGCCACATTAGAAGGATAGAACTGCTTTCACTCCGTAACACTAGCTGCGGCACAGGATCGAGCTGCGTGTGTGTGGCACAGCACGGCATCTGGCCGCGCGCATCTACCTGTCGATCTATCCGTTTTCTGCCTCCTGGATTGCGCTCATTGGCCACCAGCGTGGGCGGTGTCCCTGGTATGCGCCTGATGCGCCGTGGCCTGGCGCCAGAGTGAGCGGGAGCTCGCGAGATGGGAAGAAGGCTTGCTAGGTTAGGTTTGAGGCACGAGGAGTCAGCCTTGCGTCGGCATCAGCGTTCATCAGAGCCAAGTCAGGTTAAGCATCGCACAGTGTCTTTCTGACTCTCGACGCAGCATGTTCAGTCTTGAATGTGGGTATTGGTGAGATGGTGAGATGGTGAGGTCTGGAATGGGAGATGGCTTCATCTTGGCATTCTCAGCACTTTTCACGCTACAAATACTGTGCATTGACACCAATTGACACCAACCCAACAAGTCGGGTTCTCGAATCATCTCGTCTCCATCTCATCTCCATTTCTACCACAACTGACAGCACACGAGCACGATCATCATCAAAAGTTGTGATGTTTGTCCACCAGATGATCACTTTATCTCCTATGTAGCGTTTGGATTTGGGTTGACAGGATCTCTGGAAGGAATGGTAGCGGAGCAGATGATGCGAATGATGGTGTTTTCATGGTGGTGCCGCCGCTGTTGTTGGTGAAGGTGTTGTTTCTCTCGATTTCCTTGGGCATTGCGGTTGTTGGTATGGGAAGATTCAAGTGATGGCAATTGCGTTGGAAGTCGGTTCTCTTGGGAGCCTGTTATCCTAGCAGGCTATTGTCTGTGGTATAGATGTTGATGAGTTCGGGAGAAGACGGCGGGAAAGAAGAATGGCGGCGAGGATATGTATCTTGCTGAGGGCGTGTTCCTCATTCTGGTGCTGACTTGTCTTAGTCGAAGGCTGAGATGATCTGCTATTTCGGATGAAAGATACATGATCTGAACTACAGACACGGCTGCTGAGCGAAGCGTAGAGTGAGATGTCTGACAGCAATCTAGTCTTGGAGGCGCCACATCATCTTGAACTGTATATCAGAAGCCAGACGCAGAAGACCAAAGAGCACATGGGTTGGTGTCATGCTCATTCGAAAGTGCCTGAGATATGGCTATGATACAACTTCATTATACATCATTCGAGACGCCTACTTTGAGCCCATCTTCTCCTGGACGGTGCCTCCTACAGCTCCCTTATCCGTGAACTGTCAATGCGTTAGCATTCATCCCGAAACCACAGTTCCCACTGCTGTAGCCGTATCTCTTACCTGTTTCCCCACAGCTCCGTCCTTGGAGAAAGGTCCTCCCACAGCCTCTGCCGCAGAGCCGATCTTGCCATCTGCCTGGAACTCCTTGCCAATAGCTCCATCCTTGTCGAAGACAGACTTTGATTCTGCCATCTCCTGTGCTTTGCCGCCAATAGCTCCGTCTTTGGTGAACTCCTTGCCAACTTTGCCGTCTGCTGCGAATGGTCCTCCGACTTCTTGAGCCTTGCCGCCAATTTTGCCATCGGATTCGAATTCGCGGCCAACAGAGCCTGGCTTGTTTGCGTTGAGTTCAGACTTGTCTGCCATTCCCGTAGTTGTTGTTAGCGGCAATGCGTTTGTAGTCGTAGAGAGCTAGTTGTTGCGAGCTTACTGGATGTGTAGACGGAGAATTGTCGAGTTGACATGCGAGTCGATAGTCTCGTGAAGCGTGTGAGAGACATGGTGGCGAGTAATTATTCTTCTGATGTTTGATGATCTGAAGTTGTTCTTGGTGTTCGTGATTAACGTGAGGTCTGGATGTTGAAGTGTTATTATGATTGGAAAGTCGGGCTAGCTCAAAGACGGTGGTCATATAGCTGTCATGACATGCGGCAACGCGTCATTGCACCAAACAATGGCGGAGTCTGTGCAACCAGTGGCTGTTCCCGTCTTTGTGGAATGCGTGAAGAAGACAGCCATTGTACATATCATATAGAGTGATGGCATTCTGCAAGCTGATAGTAGTCTCGTCTCGTTAATGCTGTTCGATAACTGGGAAGCTTGAGCTGTAGCATAGTAGATCGCTACATTTCCTATAGAGGTTAGAACTGAACTTTAATCAGCTCACAGAGAAGCTCAGAGCGATTGTGTTAGGGGCTATAGGTATACCAAGTTACTATACCAACTATTCATCTCTTCCTTCACTATCCAAGCTCACAAGCATTTACTGCCGATTAGTGATGTCATGATTCGGTGTCATAACAGTATCACTTGTCGAGCGCAGATGGACTCTGGCTTGTCCATGATTCTCGCGATCTTCAAGAGCATCTTGTCTTTCAATCTCCATAGCGGCTTGTTGACGAGCGGCCAAAGTTTGAGGTGCCTGAACGACTGGAGCAGGATGATGCGGCAAAGTCGCGTTCTACGTGCCAGATGCACCATCAAGCTCCATGCTATCGTCCGGCTGTTGTACTCTCCTCCGTCTTGAACCTTTCCGACGCAACTGCTTGACTTTGCTATGAAGAGCTTGATCCCAGGTACTTTCGTCCGCGCCTCCTAGGACACCCTGATCTGCGAGGCCGTCCAGTGTCTTCTTTAGCAGATCTGTAGCGATGGGATCCTGCGGCGAAAGGGCGAGTGCTTCGTGCAAAGCGACTGATGCTTGCAAGTGATCGTCCATATCCATCAAACATAACCCTTTGCTTGTGAACACCCCAGAGTCTCTAATGCCCAGACGGATGACTTCCTCGAATTGCGCGAGAGCTTCTTCAAATCTTAGTGCCCTCCGAAGAGCGTGCGCAAGGTTTAATCGTGTGCTTGCGTATTGATTTGGCGGCGCGCCGTTGTGTTCCGAGATCTCCAGAGCTAGGAGAAAATGCTTGATCGCGCTTTCGTATGCTCCTTCCATGTAGCTAATGACTCCTATTTCGTTGATGAGAAGAGGATCCTTGTCGCACAGATTGTATGCTGCTGTGAGATACTCCCGAGCTATCGTCAGGTTGCCTAGCGCAATCTCCTGCATCCCAAGGAAGAGCTGAGGCAGGTGCGTGCCTTGGAACAGTCGAGCAGCAGTGCTGTATGCTGCGATTGCCTGATCGCTCTCACCTTCTGCTGCGAAGGTATGTGCAAACCCGATCCAGGCTGCTCCAAAGTGAGGATCCATGAGACTGGCCTTTGAGAAGTATGACCGGGCTTCTGGTATTCGATTCGTGGCCAGGTAGTACGTTCCTACTGCTAGCCACGTGCATGGCTCGCCAGGATGTGTGTCTGCAAGGTCATGTGATAGTGAGAAGAGCGCATGTGTGTGGCTAAGTTGAGCCAGGAGCGAAAGATGTAGAGGAATGCAGGCGAAGTTGTAGGGATCTGCCTCCAGAATCTGGTTGGTGAGGTCAACGGCAGCTTGAAATCGTGATGCTGTAAACAGTTTCTCGGCCTTGGCCAGCAAGATGTCCGGGTTCTGCGCCAGCTTGTAGTGTGTCGACAATGTTTCGATGGCAGTGTCGAACTCTTCGGGTCGTGCATACTTCGATAATCGAGTCGAGTAGATGTTCCGTGTAAAGTCGGCGGCTTCTGCTATGACAGTATCTCCAGTCCCATCTTGTATACTATCAAAGTTGAGGCTGTCCAGAAAGTCCCATTCATCTCTCGGGCTCATGAGCGAGTTCTTCACCAGCTGATCAAAGGCTTCGTAACACTGCACATCTATGCCCACTGCGTCCTTGTAGCATTGTTTCGCGCGATCAAAGGCATTCTGCTTCGCATAGCATAGTCCTCGCAGATAGCACATGCCCGCTTCGTATCGCAAGCTGCTGCCGTCTTCCAGTTCCCGTTCCACGCTTCTATCGACCCTTTCCGTGCGGTGAGGCAGTTTTGATTTCCCATGCTGTTTTGAAGCCAGGCCGTTGCTGATGTGCTGTAGTTTCCGTCGCTGCTGGTCTGCTGTTGTAACTAGATGAACTGGGTTCTTCTCTCCCAGCAAAGCCAGCGCATCGTCATGTCTGTTCTGTCGTACGTAGCAGTGAGCAGCGAGGTATCGTGATGCCGGTAAGCGCTGTAGAACTTCTGACCGCGAGATGAATGCTAATGCGCGCGTGTAGTTGCCCGCAGAGAAGTGTGTCTGCGCCAGGGCATATGCGTCTTCGTCTGAATCTACATTCTCTATTAGCTATGCCATATACTTACCAGGGAGAATGGGCGCATACTCGTCAAGGCCAGCAATTTGTCGCCCACAAAGATGGCGGAATCGTACTGATGGCGATCGAGGGCGTCTTGTCGCCATTTGCGTAGGAAGTTCTCCATGCTCGAGTAGTAAGTGTTATTGGGGTCTGTTAAGAGATGTCGTGTGTATGAACATCGTGCCTGCTTCGATCAGTACGGTTCGGTTCACAGTGGATCTTTCAGATGAACTTACCTTGGGGGAGAGAAAGGAAGAAAGATCAACGCGTCTCCTCTCCAAATCAACACATCAACATGTTCGCGACTGTGGGGCAACAGGCAGAGACATGACTCAGCAGCAGCATCTGAACTCTCCTCACTTCTATCTTTCTTCCACTCTTCCACTCTTCCTCTTTCTTTCACCAACACCCACAGTACCAGTTCCCCAGAAAGACTGGTTTCAACATGTCCGAACGAAAAGTGCTCACCAAGTACTATCCACCAGACTTCGACCCGTCCAAGCTCGAACGCAAGCGAGGACCCAAGCAAACTGGCCCGAAAGTGCAGACAGTCCGCCTCATGGCACCCTTCAGCATGAAATGCACCTCCTGTGGCGAGTTCATCTACAAAGGCCGAAAGTTCAATGCCCGAAAAGAGACCACAGAAGAGAAATACTACGCAATCACAATCTTCCGCTTCTACATCCGCTGCACGAGATGTTCTGCAGAAATCACTTTCAAAACCGATCCGAAGAATATGGACTATACGTGCGAGAAGGGAGCAAAGAGAAATTTCGAAGTGTGGCGAGAAGCGAAATTGGCTGAGGAGACAGAGGAAGAGACGTTAGATCGGATTGCTGCGGAAGAAGAGAATCGTGATGCTATGAAGGAATTGGAGAAGAAGACGTTAGATGCAAAGACTGAGATGGCTATCGCAGATGCGCTGGATGATGTGAGACATCGGAATGCTGCAAGAGAGAGGGTAGGGAAGGACGGCATCAGTACTGTCGTGGCGCCGAAGGTTGATGAAGAGGCGGAGAGGATTGAGAGAGAACTGGAAGAGCAAGCAAAGATGGCGTTCCAGAGCAGCACTGGTGAGAGGGTGAGGAGGCTGGGCGAAGATGATGTTGACGGAGAGTCTTCTTCAGCTGCAGCCAGGAGAAGTGCTGAGGCAGATCGAGCAGCTATGCCTCCTCCTGCGCTGCCCACGTTCAAACGTACAGCGAAGCCGAAGAGAGATATTGGATCCACGCTGGGCATCAAGAAGGGTATCCTGAAGAAGCCTGCAGCACCAACACCTGCTCCCGCACCGACCCCGGCACCCGCACTAGAGCTGTCCGACGAGGAGATAATCATACAGCATCGACTGGAACGACCTATCACCGCGTACGACCTGCCCGGAAAGCACGTCCCACTCGGCGTTGGTCTATCTCTGAGTGGCTACGGCAGCGACTCTGATTCGGATTGAGACTCTTTTGCCTTAGTTAACCTTTCTTTACTGGCGAGCACGCGATATACCCTGTACGAGTAACGATGATTTCGGGCAGTGTGGCTTTGGGAAGGACAAGCTGGCGCAGTATAGGTGTAAGTCGTATGAAATGCTTCTTCATTTCAGGTTCTACGATCACAATGTCTCATGCATCTCGCGATTCCTATTCTGCAACGCAGCGACGATGCAAGTGGCAATGGTTGGTGTGGTATAAGCTTTTCAGCGGAGCCATGGTAGAATTCAGGCTTCTACGTGGCCATGGGATATATTACTCACAATCCAGGTCTTCGCAAAGAACTTTCTACAACAATATTCTCGAAATCGCAGCGATACACCAAACTTTACACCTTGCGCCTACATACAACCACATACATCAGCACATCATGAACTCGTCATCTACGAGAACTTCTGCGATAGAAGCAATCTGCGCCCGCCTTGCTTGCGAAGACGACAACATGGCAGACGATAAGACGGACGATGGCTTCGAGGCCACTCCTGTGACTGCTGGTATGAAGCGATCACGAGATGAGACGATCGATCAAGACCTCGTGGCGAAGAGACAGTGCAGCAGCGAGTCTGTCAAAGCTAGACCTCAACTATACACCACACATACACCGGACAATACTGTGGAATCGAAGGCATACATCCCAATCGAGAGCCCACCATACGAGACGCCCCTCGATCTTCGCTATCCTCTACACTGGTACTCACCTCGCTGGCACAACGGAACAGACTTCAAGGACACTTTCACGGACATTGTCACTGCATGCATGTGCAGGTATCGAATGACTTGCCGCTGCTCCTCACGCCGCGTCTCACAGGCGCTCCGGACAGCAAGCGATACTTTGTGGAACGATGAACGTTGGCCCGGACAGCTGCGACTCTCCATCGGCACAGCGAAAGTTGCACTGTATCAGCCACTCTCACCGCCTTATGTCCAGGTCTCTCTCAACAAGGGTCCTGTGGACTTTCCGCTACGGTGGGAAACTTTCCATGAGACGGTGATGAGAACTATTGCGGATAACTTTGCGGGGGATCTGAAAGAGTATGGGAATATGCCGGTGAGGTATTGTGTCTATGAGGAGGCTGAAGAGCCTGAGTCGGATGAGGATATGGGGCTAGGTCTTATGGACTGAGTGAGTGCTTCGAGACACCGCAAGGACAAGCTTTGCGAAAGGGAAAGAACCATGGTAGGCTCAAAGCTTGGCATGTTGCCGACTTATTCATTCTCCAGTTCTTCGCACCGACTTTCTCTCTTCACAATCATACCAACTTCTCCACAACTTCGCACACACTCCACAAACAGGCAAGATGACTCTCGAGGAAATGTACGACGACGATATGACTTCGGGCTACTACCACGAAGAAGAAAATGATGGAACGAATGGTGGCTTGTATGCCAGTCCTGTGACTGCTGGAATGAAGCGAATACGAGACGAGGCTGTCGAGCAGGACCTGAAGGCTAAGAGGCAGCGCACCGAGGCTAGCGCAGAAGATGATAGCATGGCGGACGATGAAATGGACGATGAAAACATGACTTCGGGCTACTACCACGAAGAGACTCCCGAGCTCGATGTACCTGCTGGAATGACCGGAACGCAAGCATTCGTCCCGGACAACAATCCTCCATACGAGACGCCCCTCGATCTACGCTACCCTCTACACTGGCACAACGATGTGGGATTCTACGAAACCCTCGACGCTTGGTACCCATCCGACTGTTACAGCCTCGACGAAGAACCACCATTAACGGAACCTGACGGATCGCCCGAACAGGCTATGAGGGCCGCCCGGGACGCTATCTGGCTTGACAAGCGCTGGACGCGGATGGTGCGACTACAATACGGTGTTGCGAGCAAGGTTGCTCATAATCCTGGAACAAGTTCACCGCCTTATTTTGAGGTTTCCATTGATTATTCTGATAAGGCGCCCTGGAGAGAGGTACATGAAACTGTTGTTGAGACTATCAAGAAATGCTTTGGGCATTTGGCAGAGTATAGGGATGCGCCGGTGAGATATGTTGTCACGCAGTTGTATGACGATTGGCAATTTGGACTTCATGATTGAGTACAGTGTACTACGACGGCTGCGGAGTGTTCAGAAGCAGCACGATTAAAGCAGGCTGAAGCAGCATACGTACTGAACGAGAAGATTTGTTGGTGGCTTCTACTTACGCTCTCTCGGCTTGAGGTTCTCATGGAACGGTGTCTAGAGAAGAGGTCTCACTTATCGTCAATAACAAAGTCCAAAATCGCTCGCATTTGCGGCGACGTATACTTTCTGGTTTCAAGACCACCGATGGCACTACGAACAAATCGCAACGAGCTTTGGTATGCTGACACATGCAGGTCGCATCATTGGAGAATACTTGGGCACATTCCTCAGTCCTCACTTTTCCAAAGATTTAGAGTTTGGTGTGGAGCCATGGTTGGTGTTGCTCACCCTTGGCATATTTTAAGTATATATATGACTGCTCCCATGCTTCGATCAGCGAAAACTTTTCATCGACACTTCAATTATCAGAATCGTCGCAATTCTTCACCACACACATCTTAAGCATACTCAAACTTCACAGTTTTCAAGTCGCATACACTTGCATACACTTGCATACTACATACGGCAGAAACATATCACATATTCACATCTCACATCAGATAACTTCTTGAGCGAGCATACACAAGAATTTATCGTCGACAGTCCAGTGATCAACATCTTGCGCAAACGACAAAGCTTTCCAGTACACCACTGTTCACTGGAGATCGAAGGCTGCACCACTTCTCGCACACTACACAAGTCAGAAGCAGATCGAAATTTACGCAACGAACGCACCACTGATAGCACACTTCAAGATGGCTCCGACCAAGTCCGCAGTCGCTGCGACGCCTCTAGGCACAATCAAGATAGATGGTGCATACGTACCCATCGAAAGTCCACCTTACGAGTCACCCCTTGATCTCCGCTATCCTATGCACTGGTATTCCTCTAAGTGGTATGATAAATCAAGCTGCAGGACCATGGATACCTTCGAAATGACCGTTGGCGCGTGCTCCTGCGCAAGCCGTATCGAGGACTATAAGCGGTGGAAATCCCCACCTCAGGACCCTGCGGCATGGACATGCACATGCTCAGATGTTGGAAAGGCTCTAGGAGCCGTGAACGATGCCCTCGAGAGAATTCACAAGTGGGAGATAACGATCTCGATTGGCAGGGCTGTGAAGATCTCGCATTATCCCAGGAAATCGCCCGAGTTTTTTCAAATTGGTTTGTGGTATCCTAAGAGGACACCTTGGAGGATGGTTCACGAGACGATCGTGGAGACCATTCAGCAGAATTTTGGCCAGCTCGGAGAATATCGTGATCTACCTACGCGATATATTGAAGTTGAGAAGGATGACGATGACTCAGATGATGATTGAAAAGAGGGATGACTGCTAGGTGATCTTAAGGAGAATATGAAGATATGTATTGATGGCTTTGTGTTATTTGATCCATCCAGGATTGGTATGTATCTATGCCCTCCACAATCGCGTTCAGTGCTCACCCCTATCTCCACCGTCCTCCTCAAAATCCCTTATCATCCGTCCAACCTTCCGTATACCTAATCGGCAAATCTCGATACTCAGCAATATCCCCAAAATTCTCCTGAATAGTCTCACAACAGTCTCATGAACATCCTTCCAAGATACTTTCTTCACAACAGTCTCATGATCATTCAGGAAAGATACTCTCTTTATATCCCACAAAGTAACTTCGAAAAACTCTGGTGACATTCCAGAGTGTCGATTGATGGTTGCCACACCAATCGAGAGCTTCACACATCCGCGACAGCGTTCATCATCGTAATAAAGTGTATCGTGCGCGTCTCGCAATGCTTTTGCGAAGTCGTGACAATCGCAAGGTGTTTTTGATGAGATGGCTTTCTGGGCAGCCACTGACCATTCACTTCCTTTCAAGACGCCGTCTAGACAGTCGCATGCGATCACCTGTCGGGACAGGGTTTTCGTGGACCCCTGACTGTCGCGCCAGCTGAAAGGATACCAGTGAAGCGGATAGATAGCGTAAGTCGAGTGGTGTCTCATAGGGCGGGCTATCGGCTGGTAGCAAGGCTTTCGTCTCGATTCGTTCTGTAGGTGTGTTGGAAGTCGAAGTAGCGTCAGGAGACTTTGACTGCGTGGCTCCCATGGTGGCGTGCTTGTGTATTTGATGTTCCAGAATGCGTGACAAGTGAATTCGATACCGACTGTGAGATTGTGGATTGTGGTTTGTAAAGACCCTAAAGCCTGTGGAAGGTAGATTATATATGACCTGGATGAGTCAGTCTAGCAGCCTACCATGGCTCGAAGACAAACTCTAATGCTTGAAGAGTGAGCATCGATCTGAAAATGCATTCGGGTTTCTACTGTGATGTCTGGAGATTGAGGCCTGAGGGGCCTGATCGTCGGACTGGCATGCCGTATCGTAAGGATCTTTGGTGTTGTGCCAGTCTCAATAATCCGTATCATCAGCTTCGTAAGTCCAATATGGGTAGTTCTGCACGTAGCGGATCACAGGCTTCTTATAGACTTCATGACCTTCCAGATGCCCAAAGTTCTTCCTTATGATCTCGACAACTTTGTCATGATCCCTCTTCCAATCACTTCTTGCGAATATCCACACTTGAAAGTAGACTGGCGACGTTCCCGGATAATGTCGTATTTTGCTTGCAACGCCGATAGAGAGTCTTATACAAAGTGGCTTCAGTTCATCTTGTGCAGTCTTCAAAGCTTCTTCATCGGGTGTTACTTTCCAGGCCAGGCGCTCCTCCGAAGCTGAGCGGTGTTTGATTGGGTCCTCCTTTCGATAGGCTGCGTTGGAATGTATACCCGGTATGGACTTCCTCTCGAAAGTCTTGACTTCGACGGTATCTTCGAAGTGCACGATGTCCCAGTGGAGAGGAAAGCGCAGATCGATGGGGTCTTCGTATGGAGGGCTCTCGTCTGGGATGAAGGCTTCTGATCTGGTCGTCCCAATAGGCGTGGCAGTGGGAGTTGAACGGGTTGTGGTCATCTTGCTTTCTTGACGGTCGTCCGTGTCGTCGGTGACGATAAATGGAGTTGAGTGAAAAGCGCCCATCTTGATATATTCGTGGTTGTATAATTTATGTGACCTCTGCTTTCGACTTGCGAGTTCGTTGCGGTTCTTGGTGCGCGGAGATATAATGGTGTTATTTACGAGTGAGCTTCTAGGAAAAAGCGAGGACTAATCAGTAAATAAGGTGGCCAGCCTGAGGCATACCATGGTAAGAGGAGTGAACTTTGTCGTAGGTGAGCCAGTGCCAAGTAGACACGACACTCTGATCGCAGGCCATGCATACAGCCTATGCGCTGATGATTGGCCGCAGGTCAATTATTGAATTTTTGCCGTTGAAGATGGCACAGTAACTTGGCAGCAAGAGTACCTCGTCAAGCGACCTAGTCGTCTCATAAGGTTCTGCAGACCTCTAGTATTGCAAAAGAAAGTCCGCTTGTTCTTCTGCGGTCTAACATGAAGACTGATAGTTCCTTGGAGCATTTCTTTGGAAAGTCGTGACGTACAGCGGCTTCTAGCTTGTTGCAGACTTGTCGTAGTGGGAGTACCCAGGCATAGCTGTCGAGATAGTCGGGCAGAAAGGTGATTATGTGCTGCAGAAGCTCGATAGGCAGGCTGGGAATACTGGTAGAGCTGGCTGCTGTCAGAGATGCCATAGCTACGAGAAGCTCTTGCGTCGTGCGTTCTGGTGTACAGAGGGCCATCTTGGTGCTTGTGTCTCGATGCTTGCTTAGAGAAAGGGTGATTTATGTAGCGGCATGGAATGGTTGAAGAATACTCAACTGTCTTGAACGCGTCCTGACCGGTCCCAGCGAAGAAATTCGCGATCACAGTGTGCATTCAGGCGAGCATGCTGTGTAACAACCATAGGCTTGGAGGTCAAGCACAAGCGAAGTCGCGAAGCTCGAACAAGAACTTGAAGCCAAGACTCGTTTCGACCTTTCCTAATGTAGAAGGAGCCCTGCTCATAACCCATGACACCAATCATACCAGACTCTTTCAGCCTCTTCTCCGATGGCTTGCCTTTCTTCAGCAACACGGCCGTCATAAAGCATGGCCGTCAGCCTATCGCTGCAGGAACACGAAGCACGAGCTATCAGCATGCAGGCACGGTATTGATCTGACACCCATATCCTCACCACGTGGAGATGCAGATTGCCGATCATGCCCACTATCCAGGTTGATACAAAGGTAGGCCTGGACCTCACTCTTCCTGTTCTCCATCTTCACAGCCATTCGGAACGTTGTCAAGATGAAGTACTCACTATTGATGGCCACTGCGGCAACCATTGCCAATGCTAAGCTATACAACACATCCACTGCCAACCATACTTGTGTTCTGGAGCCAGCATACCTCTCCTGCTCCCAGAAGGCCAACCCAAGCAGTGTCGATACCTGCTGCGTAGAGACATACGGAGGTCTTCTTCTGGCTACACAGTTCTGGGACACCTGGGCAGACAAGGCCTTGCCACAGAACACCTGGACGCTGCATGGTAAGCAATTTCAGCCACAGTTGCTGCTTTGATTGAGGATATATTGCTGACTTGAGATCGCAGGTCTTTGGCCCGACTTCTGGTAAGATAAGCTCACATATCAAGAACTCGAGTTCACTCATACTGACATTGGCCCAGCAACGGCTCGTACACGCAGTACTGCGACCTCTCCCGCCAATACGACCCAGTGCCCTCGCCAAACACCACCAATGGCTTGCCAAACGGCACAGTTGTGCCCCCATACAAGGGACCAAACATTGGCACCTTCCTCGAGCCATTCGGCAAATACGATCTGCTCGCATGGATGAACAAGTACTGGATCAGCCAGACTGGTCCAAACGCCGACTTCTGGGGCCACGAGTTCTCCAAGCACGCTACCTGCTTCAGCACGTTCGATGTTCCATGCTATGGACCAGAATACGTACAGCACGAGGAGGTTGTAGACTTCTTTGAAACAACAATCGGCTACTACAAGAAGTTCCCTACCTGGGAGTTCCTTGCGAAGCACAACATCCTCCCGAGCAACAGCACTGGTTATGGACGAGTACAGCTTGAGGATGCACTTGCTGCTGAGACTGGCGCAGTGCCATATGTGGGATGCTCGGGACCAAGATACAACGAGACGACTGCTGGGAAAGCTGCGAACTCGACAGACAGTGGTAGAACTGTTTTGAGCGAGGTGTGGTACTATATGCACGCATATGGTCGACCACAGGATCTCAGATATGTGTCTGTTGATCAGACTAGCAAGAGCGGATGCACAAACGCTACTGGTGGAGTGTGGTACTACGAGCAGACCAAGGCGCCTGGACACTACGAGTTGTAGTCGAAGAAGCTCTAGAAGAACGTACATACATGTAGATCGACAGTACATATTTGAAAAGTTCTGTTTACTTGCTAGTGACCTTCCCAGGCACACTCGCGAAATTTGAACACCCACAAGACATAAATTACTCCATCAACACCAGGCTAGTCGAACTCCCAGATCAATCAGAAGGCAGACTCCACATGGAACATGCCGAACTCCAACAATGTCCTCTACAATCACTCGACCACCTTCGCCTTGCCCTTTCCAGAGTACTGCGGACGGCCCCTTTCCATATCAGCCATCTCGACCGCCCTACCCTTCCCCTTCCCGGTATAAGTCCTCTCTGGGCTCTGCTCCCGGGCATCCATAATAGCCCTGTCCCTCGCAATCTGCTTATGGTCCGTCGTCCCAAAAACATCCTCGAGTTGTTTCTTCTTTCCCTCCTCGCGCAGTCGATCACCCCTTTTCCTTTCCCAAGGATCTACCTTCCAACGAATGGATCGAAACTTTTTCATGAAGAAGTTCTGAGTCTTGACTTCTTCTTCTTCTTCTTTCGTTTTTTGTTGTGCGTCTGCTGGATCCTGAACGATATTCTCTGGAATCTCGGCGCCTTCTACACGATCGATGAGTGTTGGAGCGCGTCGGGTGGGTTTAGGTGGACGAGGGGAGAAGAGGGGTTTTCCTTGCGAGTAGATAATATCTTGGCTGTTATCGGGGAAGTATGATGATGATGATGAGGATGCTTCTTCTTTATTGTTGGAGACGGGTTGGATGGCTGCGAATTCGCGCTCTTCTTTCATAATCCTGAGCTTCTCCTGGAGCTCGAGAGCTGGATCCTCGTCTGTTCCGTGGAGACCGACTCGCTCCTCCTCAGGAAGGTCTCCGTAGTGGGTTGTAGTGGTGGATTCCAGCCGCTCTAGTTGAAGATCGGGATGTTCTGTCGTTGATGTGGCGGGCACTTCTACTTCCTTATTATCGATTTCGATACTTCGTTTGCTGTCTGCGCGCTTATGGTCGGGATCTTCCTGTGCGAGGTCTCGCTGCTCTGCAACAGCGTCTGAATATGCAGATGAACTCGTGGACATCTTCCGCTTTGCAGCGCTAGAAGATTCTGGCTCTTCGACCTTTGGCTCTTCGGCGACTTCTGGCTTGTCCGCCGTCTTTGGCTGCTCTACGACCTTTGGTTCTCCGTTGATCTCGGATTGCTCGCTAATTGGCTTATCTGTGATCTCTGACTCCTCTGCGACCTTTGAGTTCTCTGCAACAGCGTCGGGAGACGCAGCGCGAGCTGGCTCTGCCACTGAGACTTTAGATGCCACTGCAGCCTTAAGATCTTCTGCAACAGCATGGAAAGATGCTTTTGCCTCTACGACCTTCGCCTCCTCTACAACAGCGTCGAGAGACTTGTCCGAAGGCACAGGCGACAACGACTCATGATCAAAGTTCAAAGCTGGAAGCTGCAGCGGCGGACACTTGGAACAAACGGCCCTTCTCTGCTGCTTCTGCTCCTCTGGTGTCGTCGGCATCTCAGAAATCGATGCAAGCTTCTTCAACTTCTTCACACTCTTCCTGCGGGATGCCCAGCCTTCGTATTGGAGACCTTCACGTACACTGCTGAGAGATCTGGCGTTCCTGGTTGCTCCGCTGTAGGACCCTGCAGTAGAGGGTACTGGGCCTTGGACTGGTGCTGGGATTCGAGTAGCGGGAGGCACACCGTCTTGCAATTGACTATATTCTGGGCCTTTGATGAGTGGGTCTTTGAGGATGTTGAGGGGCATGTCATCGTTCTGGAATTTCTCGGCTTCGAGCTCTTTTAGATGCGTTGCAGCTTGATGGGCGGCAGTTGATCTTTCTGCTTCCAGTTTCTTTTGGTGTGTGGCAGCTTGGTGCGTGGTAGCTGAGCTCTCTGCTTCGAGCTCTTCTTGGTGCGTGGCAGCTGGAATTAGATCGCGCACGACTGAGATCACGTCGACATCGTCGACAGGGTGGCTGTTCAGCGCAGATGTCTCGACTTTCTGCTGGTCAGGCACCGGATCGCGCTCTGCTGTCTTCCCAGACTCATCGGCTGTCGCGGCATCTTTCAAGCCTTCTACTTTATTGGCCTTTCCAGCACGCTCCGGGCGCTTCTTGGTGGATATGGCTCTGCGAAGTCCTTTCAGTCCACCCATCTTCGCCAATAATGCCAAGGGAGTTGTAAGAGAGGTCTCTGTATGCGGATGAGAAAGGTCTCTGTATGCGATTGAGAAAGGTCTCTATATGCGGACGAAGAGAAATTGTGTACTGAAATGCAATTTGGTCACGTAGCAAGATGCACTATCCACGAGAAATTGAAGATGTGCGCTGCAGAATTCCTTGGAACTGTGGAGCAGCTGAAGAGATACACCTGGCATGAAGTGATAGAGCGGTACACTCTGTCGGCATCGTCAGTATTGACCACGGCCCGCAAGGCCACTTTGCTCTTCACCATCCCGAGGAACCCGATGGTAACAGAGCATACCAGAGCCTGGAAGCTCTGGTCCTACCACAGAATATCGGCCACTATACTTTCTCATAGGTGGAGCCGACCCAATGCTGGCCTTGCACACCTCTCGATCATCGAGGACGGCAGCAGCAGCTAAGTTGGACATTGCGAACACTTCCGACACTCGCTATCACCTGCTGCATCGCATCGCTACTCCCAGGCAGGAACCAGACTACCCTTGTGTCGACTCAATCTGTGTACATCGACCTGGACACGCACACAACAATGATGGATCTTCAATACGCTGCCGTGTTAGCCATTGAGACACTGGCCACAGGTGTTCTCTCTTGGGTGGCATGGTTCTTCACGATTGGAATCTGCATCACAACGCTTAGACTCATAGACAATGAGAAGATTTTCGAGAACGATGCTTCTGCCAGGAAGATGGTATACTGGGTCGCGAACTCTGTTGGGTGGTCGTTTGCTATATTTGGGCTCGCAGGTCTTGTCCTCGCAGATGATCGTGCTCGATTATTATGGCGACTTGCAGCAGCGGTTGCTGTGCTAGTCCTCATCACGGCTTTGTTGATGCTGGCCGCAACCTCTCCATGGTTCAATACAGACAGGAGAGATCTGGATCTTGACGACACCGGGAGTGAGGTCAATGAGGAGACTCGGCTGCTTGCTACTGAGGTCGTGCGATGATCTCTCTGAATGCAGAGGGGGAGAGAAAGAGGCTCGAGCATGGTGCTTGGTAGCATGGTGTCAAGATTGCGGCATCGGGTATGCTTATGCTGCGTCCCGACTAGCTTCTCCACCAATATCTGGATCACGGCCTCGGCGCTTGGGTATAAGCCATATATTTCAAGTAAATTCGAGCAGACGCGACCCACGACCACCATCAACTGAACACCGGTATACCTCCCCACGCCACCGACAAGGACCGAGAAGGTGTCACATACCTATACGCTCTGCACAGTCTACCATCACGATCTAGTCACATCTCAACCGTCATGGCCGACGATGTCGAATGCAGTGGAATGTCCTCTGGAGCCTGCATTGCGATAAGCATTGGACTCCTACTACTCATGCTAGTCTACGGCCTGCTGTCTTTCGTAGCGGCGACAGTCTCCTATTTCGCAAGACGGGGCCGTTTTGGCGGCCCTCTTGAGGATACAGCTATGCAGTCCTACCTGCAACGCCTGCTTGGACGCCTATACTGCTTGCTTGCCGGGCCCATCTTCTTTGGAATGCTTTACCTGATCTTCACAAAGACGACAGATCTTGGCTGGGATTTTAAGGATTCCACAGGAATCGATGCGAACGCCATGTCTGTTGCTCTAGTCATCGTGATTGCTACTCATGGGCTATTCGTTGGCATTTGCTACATCTTGGTTGTAATCAAGCACGCTCTGGCAGAGAGGAGGGCCAGAGCTAGCATCGAGCAGACAACAAGAGATGTAGAATTGCAGGAAGTTGCCACGTAGACGGTCCTGTGCAACTGGTCAAAGGTTGGATGTCATTCTGGAAGAGGGTTTGCCTAACCACAAGCGGCGGGAACGGCACTCATCTATAGACATGTCGTGGGGCGGTGGCACGGGCTGTCGAAGAGAACTTTCCAGACCCGACAGCATAACCACGAGAGTGTGATGACCATCTTGTGATGTTTGTGCACAGAACAAGAGGCCATCTGTCAGCTTGGAATAAAAGGCTATGGTACCGATAGGTGGATAATACCCAGCATCGAGTCCCTTTGGTTGCGAGGTCCTATGTGACCTTTTGACTTGCTTTGCAAAGACAACTTGCACTTTTTGCCACACATCCCGGAATACCTTCATCTGACATTTCCTCTTACACATACAACCCGCTCCAGCATACAAGAAGCAACACAAAGATATAAACACGACACATACCGGCATACCACACCTCTCTCCGTACAGCATGCCTTCTTCAGACATCTCCTGGCTTATGATGGACATGGACTCTACTCCCACGAACTCGAATTTCGATTACTGGCCCGAAGAAGATGGCTCTCGCGGTCAAACGGCGGGCGTCAGCACAGGGGTGATCATCCTCTACGTCGCGCTTGCACTTTGCACAGTCTCCTTACGCTGGGCAGAGTCAAGTATGAGACACAAGATCTGGAACGCACCGCAGCGAAAATGGAAACATCCACTGAGCATACTGGACCTTGCCGTTGGCCCGCTCTTCTTCTTGGCATTCTCTATCACGGCTGTCTGTACGAAGACCCCACGATTCGTCAAAGACTTTTACTCGAATGCTGCAGTGTGTGCACTGGTTGCGTTTGGACTATTTCTCATCTTTCAGGTCTTGTCGCTGGGAGCTGTCTACCTGGTGGTAAAGATCTGCAATATGGTTCGCGCGAAGAAGGAGAGGAGACAGAATATTGCTCATCAGAGGACGATTGAGTTGCAGACTATGCGAAATCGACGTGCCTATCAGTAAGACTCTGCGGTGACATTTGGCTTAGCATTGCGTGAGGGTGCGAAAGGAAGTGCTACGTGTTGCGAACTCGAAAGACTGGAGCAGTTTGTCACATGCTGGAAAGCTACCAAGCTCGAACCTTTGGCTGCGCCACCAGCGCAGAGCTCTCAAGCAACACTTGAAATTATTAATGTCTACCACACTACACACAGCACACTACCCTTCAGCAAGCACTCCGACACCGACACAGCCTTATTGTAAGCGAAGTACAGCAGGAGTCTACGATACCAAGCACGAATCGAACACCAGGGCACAGATCAGCATCACGAAAAGGCACGAATTTCTGCGACTAGTGCAACGACGACTACGCAAACTTGATTTATGACGATCCGTGGAGTACCTGGAATTCATTCTGCAGCGCTGCCAATACTTCCAGCATCTCGAACGTAGCCATCTTCGTCTGCGCGACCGCTATTATCGCGACATCGTGGAACTGGTTTCTGGACGCTGTACGACGATAGACCTGGGGTGACGCCGCCCCTGCTGCTTATACCTCCTCTATCCAGAAGACTACTATCCTGAGAAGTCATGTCTGCTCTGCTGGCTATACAAGCGGCAAACGAGGATAGCCATACCAGCGCCGCTAGCACAGTCGGTTTCTCATACACAGCCGTTCTGGTGTGCACGGTCGCCATCGTGGCGGCAGCGTCGCCTTGGAACCACTTCATTGAAGCACTTCTTGAATCAGTTATTGAAGTACTGTTGGGTATCTCATCAACAGCCGTTCTCGTGTGCATGGTCGCCATCGCAGCGGCAACATCACCTTGGAAGCACTTTAGCGAAGCACTTGTTGAATCAGTCATCGAAGTCCTGTTGGGTATGTAAAGAAGGAGAGGTTCGAGACCTGCGATGCACTTCTCTGCTTGAAAGTCGATTACTACGCTACTCTATCTACAAAAAGATGAGCAGAATCTTAGCTAGCTAGAACCGAGAACGCCTCAATTGGATACAAATGAAATAAAACCTTCCACCTCAAATGCTTATACTGTTCCTCCTCGAATTCACTCCTTCTTCGGCTCAAAATTCATCCTATCCCTCGCCGAACACCCAGCCTCATCAAATACCTTCCCCTCATCATCACTACGACGCGTCTGTGTCCCCCTTGCTCTCAATTGACTCGGCTTCATTCTCTCCTCCTCCGAATACCCATAATCATCCCACTCATGCGGCCTTTCAACCAAACCACGAATTCCATGATGTCCAAGTCTTTGTTTACCACCACCAACTTGCTGTCTCCCACGCGAGCTTCTCAACTCCAAGCGTTGAGTATGCTGAGTAAGGAACGGGAAGCCGAGGCGTTCGTGAGGCAGAAGGGGAGCGGGTTCATGGTTCTCGGCATCCAGGAGCTCAGGTTGTCTAGTAGGCGGAGCTTCGCGCCGTTCTTGAGGGAGAGAGGGCTGGAGCGCAAGTGGCCTGGTAGGCGGGGAGGGCGCGGGAGTGATCTCGGGCAAGAGTCGTTCGTGAGGCAGAGAGGGCGCGAGAGTTTCATCGTCCTCGGCAGGTGGCAAAGTAGGCAGACTTTCGATTGGGAGCTCGGGCTCAAAAGGAAGAGCTTCATCGCTAGGAATCAGTTGGGGAGAACCATTGGGTGTGTAAAGGATGTATCTCTTGCCGTCATAATTAGTGTATATGAGTGGCTCGGTGTTGCCATCTGCTCGCTGCTTGCCTTTGGGACGAGGGTATAAGGACGGCTGGGTAGGCTCGACTACAACTTGCACACGGAACGAAGCATTGTCGTTTTGCTCATTACCATTTGTGATCTGCAGATGCCGTTCTTGACGTCGATGACAAGAGAGCGCATAGCATGCTCCTGGCAGTAAGATGAGATTATCTTGGCCACATATTGGCGAATAGCACGTTGTTTGTAACGTCGAGACATCATCAACCTCGGCCGTTTCAGGAACCTTCGCGGTCGGAGTACCTTCGAAAGGTATAGGCTTGCCATCAAGTGCCATAGGCTTGCCGTCAGATGTGTTAAGCTCAGGAAGCTTCAGCGCTGAGATGCCATCATGAGGTATAGGCTTGCCATCAAGTGCCATGGGCTTACCATCATCGGTGTCGAGCACGTACTTCTTGCCGTCGACGGCATTATTATACGCCACGAAAGGTGGTGAGCTGCGACCTTCGAAGAGATTCAGATCCTCGGCCCATTTCAAGAGCTCATCTTGTGCCTGTACATGACGAGGACTAGGTTGTACTATGGTTGTAGGAGTAGTGCTCACTGGACCTGGGCCTATATCTGAGGTGTTCAGTCTGTCGTGTCTTACAGTATCCCAGGTAGCAGGCTCTCCAGTGGTTGGCTCCTCTGTAGCAGGTCTGGCTTCAGCAGTAGTAATCTCTGCTACATCAGCTTGCAGCTCTTTCTTCGACGCGCTCTGGACACACGGAACGATCTTGCAGTCACAACCTTCATGAGTCCCTTGTATGTTGGAAGGTGAGCCCTGAAGCGGCGACTGCGGCATGCCCAAAGGCAAGTTCTGTACTGGTGACTTAGGCGTGTTTGGCCATGATCCAGGCATGTCAGTCCGAGGTTGAGACCGAGCAATCTGGTCTTGTAGCGCAGTAAGCTGTGCCTGCAACGATACCATCGATGGCCCATGATCGCGAAGCTCGAGGACTGGAACTGCAGCTGTCTGTATCTCCAATCCCAGTGGTGCCATCTGTCCACCATTGTATGAACGATTCACGATCTTGACAGCATCTGGTCCAGCAGCTGCAGCAGTGGCGTCTTCTACTTGAGTCACCCACGACTTTGTCCTGCCAGGTGCGCGCGCGACATCGCTTGGAAGCTTAATCACGCTCTCGCCGGATTGGGGTGGATGTATTGATGCTTGTCGAGCAGGTGTTGCACCAGGTAGCGCTCTAAGTAGCTCGGTTGCAACAGAAAGATGGCTGGGGCTCCGACTCTGCCTTGCTGTCTGTGCTGGATGAGCCCGCCGGCTCGTGAGGACTTCTGGTGATGTGTCGTTCCCCCAGATCACATGGACATCTTTCGGACTCTTGGCACCTTTTGGCACTCTTACCTCTATTGAATAGATATCACGACGTTCCCGGCTAGGCCCAGCTGGTGGAGGTTGCTGAGATATGGCGTCTTCAGGAACGACCGAACTATCACTTTCACTAATGCGTGTGGTTGATACTGATGCAGTCTCCATACTCTTCTTGAGAGCAGCAGCAGCACGCTCTTCATGACCCGGCCATGAATGCTGGCTACCCACTTCCTCGGCGTCGTGTTCAGGCGAAGTTCGACGTGCCTCTTGCTCGACCAGAGTCTGTTGTGCTGCCTGCTGTCGCGCGCGCTTGATGTCCCAATCTCGTATGCCGATCTCTCGTCTTACGAGGACTTGACTTATCTTCTCTGCGCGCTTCGCCATTCTCACACGCTCGTCACCGTGTGCGCAATATCTGACCGCGTTCTGATGAAGCACGATTTCAATATGTCTCAGTACATCCCAGTCTAGTTCGTGGACTTCTTGAGCACAGAATGGATGTACTAGCTTGATCGCTTTGACGCCACTGAAGCCGAAGGTGGAAGCGTCCACATACTGACAAGGCTGGAGCGCGTCTGATGTGCTGTGTCCAATCTGTACAGTAGTACAGGGCTTAGGTACTTCGTGCAGGAGCTTGTCAAGTGGTGTATGTAGCTTAGCAAAAGCATCGTTGTCTTCTAGTCCAGAGCGACTTGTGAGGCGTGAGCCTTGCAAAGGATGCGGTGCATGTTCTGCATTGTATGGAGTTGGACGTAGATCATGGGGCGTAGTGGCAACAGCCGGGGTCGTGGCACCACTACCGACTGCTGAGTTCGCCTGAGCTGGCAAGTTCAAGTACGTTCGTGCATCGACCGCTGCGTGACTCGGTCCGGCATGCTGATCTTCTTGCTGAGTCACAGCCTGTTGAGCAGTATTCAGATGTGCTGTGACAGGCTCCGCGATTGTACACTTGAACTCGACGTGATCACCATTTGGCAGGTCCCGGATTAAATTGGCGACGTAGTCTGGAAGCGCATCGTGCACTCCATCGGGCAACTCAACGGCTCTCATCTTGCCTCGTGCTTTCTCACTCATGGGCTTTGGCTTTGGCGTCTCCTCACTCGTTGCCTGAGACTCCAGTGCCTGTGCTGTAACCTTAGCATGTACTGGCAGCAAGCCGTGGGACACTCTGTGGGCATCGATGCGTGCCAGCCAAGCATCTCGAGGCAGATTTGAATGCTGTGAGTCTGTCGGTGACTGAGCTCTCGACTGACTCTGGGCTCGCTCGCCGACCGGCTTCGATTGTGGTTCTGCCGTGGCGATGGTGGGCATTGCTTGGTCTCCGTTCTGCCGGGGCTCCGCTACCAGGTCTGTGGACTCAGACTGTACTGGCAGTAAGCCGTGCGAACGCTTCTGGGCATCAACGCGCGCCAGCCAAACATCACGAGACATCGGTTCGTGCTCATGCTCCGCCGAAGACTCAGCAACTTCAATATTCTTCTCGCTAACGATGTTCAATTCTGGTGCGTCCGTCGTGTTACCAGTGGGCAGCAATTTCTTGCTCGTCGGCTGTGGCTCTGGGATCTCCCTAACAGCCTCGTCAGGCACTGTCAAAGACTCCGCAGCTACGAAGCTATCCGGTCCCATCTCAAGCAACATCTCAGTGTACTTCTCAGCGAATCTTAGATCCTTTGCCAGCGCGATTTCAGTTTCGTTGTTACGGTCGCAGACTTCTAGATCATGCGCCTTTGCTTCAAGGAATGCGGATATCTGGCCCATGCTCTCTAGAGCTCTTGGTGTGTTCAGTGTTGTATCCTGACCTGGTCTGGTATGCAATCTAGGGTGTCCCCCGACGACAAGACTGAAAGCATAGTCGTACACAGCTCTGCGGAGATGTGACATTGTGTCAAAGACCGGCAAGTCGCGCACGATGAAGCCTGTGCAGTAGGCTTTGTAGATGTATGCCGAGAGGTTCGCAAAGCGTTCTGCGATTTCTGAGGCGCTCATACTGCGGAGCGGGTCTGCTTGGGAAGAATCCGAAGAGGACATAGCTGGTAAGCAGTGTTCACTGCGGACAAAACAGGGAGTCGGGTAGCTGGCCGAAGAGTGGGCTACTTCGATGGTCGAGTCAATGTCGAAGCTGATCTGGACGATTGTTGTATCTTGTGGGTAGAACCTGGGTAACTGTTCTTTGTGGGTCGGTATAGACTTTCGAGTAGGTGTGAAGTACTGGCGAAGGTAGCTGTTTCTCCGTCAATCTGGTCTAGGCTTAGTAGCTGTGATTCGAGAAAGATATAGGATTCGAGCCGATGTGCAGCATCCGTGAATGCCACCACATTCAGCATTGAACATGACTATGTGGTTAGCTGCTGCATCATACAATATAGTTGCAAGCTTCTTCAGTGCCCGGATAGCATGTCCGTGTGACACAAAGACTCGGAAGCCTGGAAAGCATACACGAGTGATTCGAGACTGTCGTTAGTCTTAGCTACAGCGGGACGTCGACTAGTAGACCCATGGGATGAACTTATAGGGCGTCTGCCGCTCATAAGTCTTGAACTTGTCGCCGTACTATAGATTGTCAGCGCGCGCATTCTGCGTCCCCGAACTAGTCTTACCTTCTCCTCCATGTACTTCTGGTGATCAGGAATGGTCGACAAGATGAATTGGGTGGAGAAGAGTGCAGCCGTGACACCAGCCCACACCCATCCTCCACCTGCAAGCGCGTACCCAGCTCTCCAGAGCGTATAGCCAAAGTAGTTGACGTGTCTGCTCAATGACCACAGTCCACCACCATATACCTTTCCCTTGTTCTTTGGATCCTTCTTCCAAGCATGTCTTTGCTGTTCGCTCAGCCATTCGATGCCTAGGCCCAGAACGTACATAGCAGTGCCCACCTGCAGCGGAGTCTGTGGGAAGTGTTCGCCATTCGTGCTCGCGCTCGTCTGCGCGCACACAAAGAACAAAGTGTTCAGACTGTTGAAGACCGAGTTCAACACACCAACCATGAGTCCCATGGTCGGGGCAATACGCTCCTTTCTCGTTGTCATGACCCAGTAGTTCTGCTTCAGCATACTGCCTACAGACATGCCAAAGAGTATCGTGCGGTATGGCGAGAGACCTAGATGATCCAGAGGAGTGCGGGTGATCAGAGGCGGACCTTGAGGCAGCGGAGTGCCTCCCAGACGACGGAGTAGGGAGGAGCCATAGGCATTAGTGAGGAGTTTGTATTGCAGATACGGGTCGAGCGCGCGTGCTAGGCAGAAGGTGAGCGTCCCTGATCGGTCGTCTGAGTAGTCGCCTCTCTGTATATCAGCTCCAGCTGGTCTCTTGGAGGTATTCGACGCCATGATCGGGTACTGTGAGTTAGTGATGAGGATGATGAAAATGAAAGATACAACGCGTGAAGCTCCAACGCAGATCGCGTCGTGAAGTGAGGTCAACACCAGAGTGAAACATCGGCAAGTGGCGGGAATTCCCATGTTGACCTCGCTTTCTGACCGGAGCATTTCTGGCCACGTTGTGTTCTTCGTGGCACGATACTAACACGGTCTCAGCAGTCTCTTCGTGGCATCATTGCCGATGGGGAGGCAAAACAGAGCGACATGAGAGATCTTCGAGCCGCCGGAGGTGTTCAAGTGCAGGCAAGAGCTATTTTCAACGGGTGAAAGACATCAGGTTGTTTCTCCTACGGAAAGGAGAAACAGTCTGTCACAAAGGGCACGTGGAGTAGTTGCGGCATTGCGAATCTGTTGTCTGAGTTGTTGTTCTGGACTCATACCGCCATTTCTTAGCCACGACCAGGCGAGACAAATGCTTCAGGAGCTCCTGTGCGAGGCTACGTACAAGCTATACGTTCTGAGCACTTCGTACGCCTGTAATCAGGGCTCAACGAGTCACTGGAGTCTTGCGCAAGATCTCGAAACTTGTCCGAAGTATCGCAGATCGTTTGCTCTGATTACTACACCTTAGCAGTTACGGGTCTTGCAAAGAAGCTCTCAGGAATGCCTGGGCTTCTCCCATTAGCGTACGAGGTTCAAAGCCATCACTGGATGGAGAAGATTTCTCTGTGCCGAATTGAGGAGTCGCGCTAGTTCGACTACCGGCACTATGCTACAGACTAAGAGTGAGCAGTGAGCAGGGCTGACACGAGGCGAGCTAGGGTTTGGTATTCTGGACGCTCTCCACGATACCGAGTGTCGCAATGTGGAGAGTGCTATAGCATTTGCCTGTTATGGATAGGCGACTGCTACAGAAGAACACCACCGGCGTTGAGACACGTTCTCGTGCTCCAGATGTCTTTACCTGGTGGCAGCACTTCGACACCACTCCGATCATGTGCTGGATCGTAGGCTGGACGTCGCACTTTGCATACAGAACCTCATTTCTTCATCGACTAGGCCCGGCAAATCCGATGCATGGTTCGACAGCAGTACGAGCGTGGCACGCAAGGTATGCAGGCCCAGCTGGAAGATCTAGAGGAAGAGATCGATAACTATGAGAGTGTGAAGATGACCATACCGATTTTCGTGACATGATCATACAGAAATAGCTCACAAGTGCTTACTTAGACAGCAGAAACTAGCGGACCGTGATGAAGACATGAGGACGGCCGGTGTTCACCCACGACCCCAGACTATACCGACAACCGACAACTAGCAGAAGGCCTTGGCAAAGCTATGGACGAGCAGATATAAGAGGACACTCTCAACCTAGATCGAAAGGCAACAGAACAGCAACGACCAGCATCACTTCAGCCACAACAACGACCACACTCCCTCAACAACAAACACCACCTCAATAGTTCAAGATGCACTTCTCTCCAGCAACCGCCCTCGTGGCCTTCTTCTCCCTGTCAGCAGCAACTCCACTAGCCTTCCCAGCCAACGCTGGCACTGGAACCTCAGGAACAAACAAATGCGGCATATCCTCCTTCGTCCCAATAACCGGCTCCGGTGGCCAGCCAACACTCGACAACTGCTACAAACTGCGCGACCAAGTTAGCAAGAACAAGTTCAAGGTCTCATCAGCCATGACTATTTCCAAGTTCGGCGATTGCGCTTTCACCGCCACACCTGTCACCAAAGGAGAATTTGGATACATCGGAACTGCTGATATCCATGATATTGTTGAGAATGCTATTAAGAAGTGGCAAGCTGGTGGAAGTGGTGTTGCTGGATACAAGGGCACTATTACTAAGCAGGTTGGCACTGCGGGTGATATGCCTTGTGATACCGATGGAGGAAAACAGGTTGAGATTGCTTGGACTATTGGACGTGCTTAGATGATATTGAGTGTGTTGGGACAATGGTTGCCAGAGCGAGTGCGAGCATTGAGGCGTAGTGCTTGGACTTCTTCCAATAGCGTCTGTGTGCAGCGATGCATTTCATTTTAAGGAGAGGACACATCACTGGCTGCCTAGATCGTTCTTTCTACTTTGCCATATAGCTGTGTATATACTACCTTTCTGCCTGGTCGTCTTTCGACACTCAACACCTGCCAAGCCAGGACCTGATTCGTCCATACTGAAACATCAAGTACTGTGCCACATAGGGCGGCTACCCTGCGAAGACTCATCGGGCGCTTGCGATTGTATAAATCATCGTGACCTTTCAGGTGAAGGTAATAAACAAGTCAGCAACCTGTGCTGTATCTCTTGTTACCCGCGTCTCAGAACACCATGTCTCGTCAACAACTGGAACTCAGCAGTGCTAAGTGGTCCAGAATGACACAAGACGAGAAAGCAGCCGCAGAGCTGAGTGCTGCAGCAACTTCTACCGTCAATCACATACGATACCAGCCTGTATATCACTGGAACATCAACCCGGAACTTCATGCTGCTTGTATCGCCGGCGATATCTCCCAGGTTCATCACCTTTTCGCAGCAGGCCTTGCAGACGCGGACGACGCTACTACAGAACTTGATGATGCGCTCGATGACCCTGCAATGCTTCGATGTCTTCTGGAACTTGGTGCCTATGTTCACACTACCAGTATGAGGATGGTGCACTCCGGCGAGGCGTTGAGGGTGCTGCCTGAGTTTGGATATGATATCAAAGGTCAAGGCCACTTGATACTTCAGTCAGTCTGTCAACGTAACAACTTGAAATATGATTCTGATAGAAACCCAGAGACTTCACTGATGATCGAAAAACTCTCGACTGGTTGCTTGATCAAGGCGTCGATATCACCAAGACTCCTACTGGACGAACTGCCTCTGGTTTCAACCTGTATATAGGAGGCTATGACTACTCCATAAAAATGTTGAACAATGCTGCAGCCAGTGGCGATGTTGAGTTGTTTAATCATCTCGTAGCTCGAGGAGCTGATCCACACAAAAGCATGGCTCTTCACTACGTTTCGAAGATCAAAGACACGCAGAAAGCAGTGGCGATGCTTTCGAACCTGCTAGATAAGCACAATATGAACATTCACGCAGATACCGATGATCTCCGAGACTTCTTCCACGACGCATCAGACTATGGAACGCCACTCTGTACTGCCGTATGGCGCAAGAATCTTCCGCTTATCGAGGAGCTTTTGAGAAGAGGCGCACATCCTGACGTGGGAGGAGCTACTGGCGGCAGTGCTGTCTCTAAGGCAGTGGGTGGACTGATGTTCGAAGGCTTCTTACCTGCTCTTGTGCCACTACTGGACGCTGGCGCTGATCCGACAAGTGGGCTGAAGGCTGCTGTAGGCAGGGGACTGATCGATGTCGCGGAGACTTGTTTACAGTACGGCGCAAACATAGTTGCTGGCTTGGAACGGGCGCATATGCTTGAGCATTGGAGACTTCGTGGCCTGGCGCAAGACTCACCCAACAAAAGCTCCAAGCAGCTCCGAGCAGATGAGGTCAAGAAGCAAAAGAGCCATGAGATGATCGAGTTCCTGCAGACCTGGCAAGGGAAGTCAGCATGAATATGTCAAGGCCATCGAGCATGCCTCGAGAAGTGCGTAGAAACGTCTGCTAAGCCATTTCGGGCTAGCTGAATCCGTTAGCAATTTGTTTGCTCTCTTCCAACTCTTCCACTTCCAATTTGCTGTCTTCACCAACTTACACAACTCGAACACGCTATCTTACTATATAAACATCACCGATCACGCCCTATCATCGCACATATCTCGCGACCTCTCTTCGAGATGTCCGAAAACGAAGACAAAGAGGTGATTGAGGCTTCACTTCACTCCGCAAGCTCGAAACTGACATTTTCAACAGACCGCCGCTAGAATCTTCGCCGAGATCAAGGCCCGCGTGAAGAAGACCCTCGGCCGCCAATCTGAGATCGTCGATGAGAACAAGGACTATATAGTCCAATTCACCATGCTCGCGCGTGCGGAGGCAGAGAAGATGTTTGCGAGTGGGACGGACAGAGAGAAGCACATGCGGGTGTGGTTCACTTTCTTGTGGTGCCAGCTCGATGTGGCCGATCCACTAGTCGCCAAATAGGTCAGGGAGGTAAGTGGGAGCTCTCTGCTGGTGATATGTTTGAATCGAGCTCAAATCATGTATAGATGCCAGCGCTTTCCGCGCGCCGACCAAGCTCCATGCCACCTCAGCAGCAGCCCCGGTGCACAGATTTTACCATGAGAGAAGCAGAGAGGGCAATTATCTGCATACAAAGGAAGGTCAGTGCTAGTGTATCATTCTGAGGATGGTTACACAAGTGTCTCGTGCCCATCGGCGCAAACTCCTGAAGCATGCGGTCTTGCACTAGCTCGTACGTCGTTTAAGCCTATCATCGGAGAGGTATTCGGGAACCATAGGCGAGGGATGGTGATGCCCGTCTCCGACTGGTCGTACACAACTTCGTGTACGTCCACATCGAAATCGAAGTCTGGCAGAGGATCTGTAGATCCATGAGCACAGCGGACTAGACAGGAAATGCGAAAAGAAGGGACTGCTGGATATGTTTAGACGTTGATTGTGATAGATCTGCACCTTACTCCCAAAGCACAAAACATCGCAATTCAATACTCTCCCTCGCCGGGCCTTGGTCGTCCTCAGTCTGGAATGCTGTATGTGGGGAACATCTCGCAATGCCGTCCGCAGCAGAGTCGAAGCACTTGATAAGCAACACTCGTCAGGTTGCATGTTCGATGCGTAGTACCACTTGTGTGCCGGATTGTAGTTGAGCTCCTAGTGTCCCACATTAGTCTCCTTCTGTGAACGACAGTTCCAGGCCACTTACCCATCTTCCAATATCTGCAGGTTGAAGACGTGGTTGGTCTGTGCCATACGTAGGATGCTGACCGCGGCCAGGTAGAATAGTTCTCACGCCGACAAGATCTTTGGCCTCGTCGACAGAGCGCCAGTCGCACACTGCAAGAGCATCGCGATTGACTGGTCGAAGAGGCCTCCATCTGTGTGGTGTTAGACTGGCTAACAAACTCATGGACACAATGCACTACGCCAGATCGTGCACTTACAGATTGATGATGCCCCATCTTCCCTTCATGATGTCTGCCGCCATTTCTTCACCATAGGATGCTACGAGGTTTTGCTCAGCACCTTTGTAGGATTGGTCTACGTGAGCAGTCATCGCAGGGTGCATAAGGGGAACTACTCCCAGGTCGCCATCCTTGGCCAGGATATCTTCTGCTGCCTTCTTCGCATCTTCCCAAGTTCGATTGCGAACGATATGGCCGACGACGAATACCTTGGAAGCGCCCACGACGTCTTTCACAAGAGCTGCGGAATCCTTGAAGTAGATGTCTTTGGTGATTTGGTCGTCTTGGAAATCACATGTAGTAGGCTGCTGGACAAATTCGAACCCATTTCTGTCGACTGTAAAGTTTTCGGAGCAGGATCGAAGATCTGTGACTTCGACTGAGTTCGGTATGTATTGTCGAAGCTTGTCACTAGCTGTGCCGATATACGACACCTTGGAGCTTGGGTGGTGGTGATTGACGATTGTCGAAACGGTCTTATTCTCAGCGTGAGGCATGATGATGATGTGGTGCTCGAAGGTTCTGCAGTTGTGTTCCTCTAGGTGGTAGATACATCTGGCGGTAGAGAGTGGTACAAGCTTATCCTTATACTATGGTCGTACCTATTGCGGAATCCGGCTGTAGCGGAGCTGCACGGAGCGGATCAACATGGTGCAGACAGCTACTTGTATGACCGTTCACGGGAGTATTCCATAGCTATTCTCCGCATCCTGTCAACATCTAGAAAGGGAAGAGAAGGTAGATCATCGACCAGTAGAACTAGCTTTTTAGTCAGCTTGAATACCCTACCTTTGTCAGCTCCATAGCATTGCACCAATCGGTATCTTCGTACGGCATGGGTTCTTAGCATAGGGCTGGTATGTCTCTAATCCCTGAGCAATCGAGCCAAGCCATATACTTCAGAGTACGTCTGTTTTAATGGGGACCAGGGTGTACTTAGGGCAAGACTCTGCAGTACAGAAAGAGGCATCAGAGGATCTCCCAGTCATACCGTAGGGCGTACAGTACGACAGGATGGCATTGTTCTTTTATCCACTGCAGACATCACATCGCTACTCAATAGTGCTGCAGCCGTCCAGTAGCCCCCTAGACTGACCACGAACGAGCACGGGGGCGTGTTCCAACCTTGCATAGCTTGCTTTGGAGAGTCTGATAGCATTTTCGAGAAATGCAGGCCCGCAAACGAGATGTCCAGATGTCCTGATAGATCCAGATGCGCGGCCCATATTGTTCACCGAATATCCGGCTCAACATTTGTGCTCTTCTTGTATCAGCTCTGCGCTCTGCTTATCTCGGACTCTTGGTCTTTCAGGTTTTTCAGATCCATATGTGGAGAAGTCGTCCAGTCGTGGGCGACGCGTCTTCTAGTATGTTGTAACAGGAAGTTATGTCGCGAGACAGCGCGTCTGGGCGGCTACTGCAGGTGAACACTGCAAGTGAAAAGTAGTGAGACAGAACTCGCCACATTATCTGGCCAGGCACGAAAAATCCCTTCCACTCTACGCGCTCTTACAAACTCGCCATTAGCCATCGACTCACGAACAACCAACAACTTCCTCAAGAAAACGAACCTCAACCACGAATATGCCTATCTCCAAGAAAGACCGCATCCACCGCGAGCAAAAGAAAGCCGACGCCGCAGGTACTCGTGCCAAGATCAACCCAAATGGCACACCAGTCAAAGCAGCTAAGCCAAAGTCGATTTGTGCTTTCTGTCGCAAGGAGCTCGTGAGTACTATCCCTCTACTTAGTACTTCACACATGCGAGAGAGCTGTAGAAGGAAACGGAGAATTGGTCAAGACTTCTGACATTTCTTGCATTAGGACAACACCAACTTGAAGATTCTCGAGCAACATGCCGATACGCACAATGAGCAGTGGCCAAAGGAGAAGTGCTGGCCAAACGAGTTCAAGTGAGCTAGACGTTTGGTGAAGCGTTGCTTTCAGGAGATATCGACAGACGAGTGGCCGAAAATTGAGACATGGATGAGGTTACTTATTTCGGTCTTGATCCTACTTTGCATACGTTTACGGCGCTAGGGGCAATAGAAAGGAAGCGTGCGAGCAGGCACCAAAGTACAAGAGCAGTACGCTGTTGCTGATAGAGAGAAATGATACCCAAAATTTAAAGCTGACATGAGAACCTGAGCGTACAGAACACCATCAGTATTCCGGCACAAAGAACTGGGAAGCCTGCGGCCAGCTCTTCTCACGAGGACTACCTTTATCGCTATTAGAGTCTCCTTCCTCTCCTTTCCAGATCTGGTGTCTGTCATCACTAGTGTCGCTCTATAATGTCTTAGTGCTCACATGCTTCGAGAGTGTTTCTCCTTGATGTCTCTCGCATGAAAATCGCAAATAAGGAACATCTTTGCAACTGGTCGCTTCTTTCGCTCCTGCTCGTTCATCCCAGATCGCACCTTTCTCGCGGCATGCAAACCAGCTTCGATGCCCTTGACCTCTTCCACATCGATGAACGGGTCTAGCCTTGGGTGTGGCGTTGGTTCGTAATCGTTCATGCCCCGCATGCTCTGGTCCTCCCACCATAGCATGTACTGCACGAGTGCCCATCTCATGCTCGTGTTGGCTTCAGATAGCAGCAGACATATCTGTAACGTCTCCGCAGTCAGATCCTTCGCCGGGTTGTCCAGGGCATCGAAAAGTCTCACCATGAGCGCATTCTGCAGACCCGGTAGATCGACTGAATCTGCAAAGACCCATGTCCTGACAAGGAGTGTTGCATAGTCATCCTCGTCATCTTGGCTCGGGATGCTGTGGTATTTGCCAACTTCGTGTAGACCTGGCACTCTGGAGTGGAACGTCCAGAATACAAGTAGCGCGAGGATGTCTTCTTGGATGTGAAGGATGAGTTGATCTGTGCCTTCCAGATGGCTCATCATTTGCGTAAACCAGTAAGAGCCACGGAAGACGTGCCGAAGAAGCCCTTCCTGGATGAAGATTGGATCCACGTCGTACTCAGTGGTATAAATCCTGATAAGATCACCTTGGACATGTTGTAGTCGTGACAGGAGTTGTAGGACATTCTCTGCTGGTGGTCGAGGTGTGCTTGTTGTGGATGATGTACTTGTGCTTGAAGTCGATGTAGACAACATAGAGGGAGTCGGACGACTTGCGAAGAACTTCATGATGCTTCCTTCCTTCCTCAGTTGATGTGAAGATCGTTGGTAGGGTGCATATATGACCTCGATCGCGTCTTTTATGCATGTCCTCCTCGAACATGTGAGTGGCTCACGTACAGGCAAGTCACATTGTCATCTACGCGTGGAATCGGCAGGCTTGCTGGAACTGTGATAAGTTCTCGAGTACAGCAGACTCTCGAGCATGAGATCACAGCATGATCAATACCTCAATATACTGTCCTCGGTCCAAGTCATGGTCTAGCCAAGCTCGCTCCTGCCAAAGGCACGATCCATCGCGTCTCCCAGATCGTCAACTTGTTTGTCCGTCTTGGGCACGCTGCTGCTCTCAGCTGGCTCATCCATCAGGTTGACATTGCCTGCTGCCTTGGACTCGGTCCGTGGCTTCTCTGGTTGCAAGATGTACTGCTCAGTATCTAGATATCCAGGAGCTTTCTTTCTCTTCTCGGCCAATTCTCTGTCTCTGATCTTCTGTTCCCAAGCCCGCACTTCTTGCTCAGCATCCTTGCGCTGCTTCTCAATCTGCTCCAGCAATGACTTGTTCTGGGCAATGATGGTCTTCGGGTGTGCCGCGAAGCCGGATGAGGACGTCACATAAGCTGGCAGGTCTGGATTCGACGCGACTGCTGGTGAGCTGAGGACCGAAGGTGGGAGCGTGCTCGGAAGGGAGGCATAGTTGTGTGGGAGTGTTGGAGCTTTAGGCAGGTCGATGAAGGGATTCACGCTCAGCGCCGTCTGCTGAAGCAATGGGTGTGCGTCTGCATGTTTTAGCATCTGTAGCCATTCCGTAAGTCGGTGGTACACTCACTGTCGCCCTGCATCTTATTCTGTTGTCCGAAGGTGTCAATGCGAGCTGCCAACTTGGAAGTGGAGATGGAAGGTGTGGCGGTGCACCTTCCTGCCTGAGGATCCAGGTCATCGTCGTTGGATCCGTTGGCATATGCTTTTAATTGAACAGCATAGCATTATCATAGCGTAATGACCAGAAAGAGAAGTATGATCAGAACGACAATGAGCATCGATATGCAGCAGCCAGACCATCGATCTATCCCTCCGGTCAGCATAACGTTCTTCCTCAATGTACCTTCGTAATAGTTGAACTCACCCTCATTCTTCTCAATCACATAACGAATCTTCTTCATACCAGTCCCAAGCTTCCCAGTCACTCGGTCCGTTATGTTCTCGGTCTCCTCAAGCAATTCAGCCTGTTCTTCGAGCTCTCTTCCCATCGTGTCGGCCTGCATCCTCAGATTGCCTACAGTCTGAAACACGCCGTCCAGCGCTTCGTCCTGCTCGTGCATAATCTCCATCTGTCTCTGCTCTTCCCAAGCGCCATACTCATCTTCCTCATCTGCTCCAGTACCATCTTCGCCGAAGGAGTCCGGATGCGCCAGTTGATCAGCAGCATGAACAGTCTGGTTTAGCTGCTTATGCATATCTTCCACTTCTTTCCCGACATCTTCTACTAGCTTTCGACGTCGTTGGACTTCGGGTACATCAAGACCATATTTGTAGGGATCGCCTTCAACTGCTCGGACTGAGTCAACCAGATCTTGGAGGTCTGTGGACAGATCTGTGAGAGTTCCTTCGAGCTCATCGCGGGACTCTACTAGTTCAGGCGCGGAGGCTGAGGACGCTGTTGATCTTATGCGCAAGTAGGACTGGAGTAATGGTCGTGTTTGTTGCAGAAGGGAGAGGATGTCGGCTTGCGCTTCTTCGAAAGGGTCGTCGGACATTATGTTTGATGCTCCTGGTTGCTCGCGCGCTGTTCCGTATCATCTATCTCATGAGATGCTATGCCGGTGATGAGGTGTTCCTAGTCGCGTTCAATGTGTAATGTTGATGCCAGAGTAATGCCAGAGTAGATTGGATGTAGCCACAAAGCAGTTCTGTGGCGGTGCATTGCTCCTTCCTCAATTTGGCATCGACCAGAATTCTTCATTGCGACATGAACATTGATTTACTGCCCAGGCCGTCTCTACATTACACATACTTACAAGTCTATGGAGATACGGTACTACAACCAGGGCACATCATAAGCCCGCTCTGACAACAAACATGGCCAGCAAGATTGGGCCAGAAAAACCACTTCCTTACACAGATGAGTTTGCCAGTACAGAGGAATATGTGGAATCACTTTTGGACTTCGTAGGATCAGATGAGACAATACGAACCCTTTGCGGTGGTGTTCATATCCTGGACTTCTTCACGAGCGAGCCGTCTCTGTACGAACGGATCTTACCACAAGAATGGCGCGATTTCTTTGCCCAACAGGATCCTATGCGAATAGTGGACCTGCTTCTCAGAGACGACCTGTCTGAATCTGCCGAAGCAGTCAAAAAGAACAGCATAGCATGGCCTCCTCCATCTCTTCTGGCGTATATTCGCAAAGTCAGAAAGCATCTCCTGCTTCGAGAACCAGGTGGGTCACAATGCTCGCGCAACAGGCAACTAAAGAAAGTCCAGAAACTTGCACGAAACGTGGCTGTGGGCATGAATGTGAAGAAGGTGCATGAAGTAGGACTGTTCTCTTCATATCTCGATAATCTCGTTACGACTATCAGCGATGCTACTAATGAACCGATATCACATCTTGTGGACTTCGGATCTGGACAGAACTATCTGGGTCGTGCTCTGGCCAGTGAGCCGTACAACAGGAACATTGTCGCCATAGAGAGCAAGCAAGCAAATGCAGAACGCGCTAAGGAATTCGACATCATGGCAAGACTGGCAGTGAAGCAAAAGCTCATGCGAGATAAGAAGGCCTTCAGGAATGGCTTCGATCCAGTCTCTGCTGTACCGACGCCTGTCGTACCTGCAGACTTGCCTACTCCGCCACCAGAACACAACTCCGGCCTTGCTCGACGTGCTCCTGAAGTCGAACTCGCCGCATCTGGAAAAGGCAAGATCCAATACGTTGATCATCGCATCAAGGACGGCGACCTCCAGGACGTCATCGAACGCATACCAGAATCATCAACACCAAAGAATGCTATGGTCGTGTCTCTCCACTCCTGCGGCAATCTTGTCCACCACGGCCTGCGATCCCTTCTTCTCAATCCAGAAGTTCGATGCGTGGCAATGGTAGGCTGCTGCTACAACCTGGTCACAGAACGCCTAGGACCCGCGACCTACAAACTACCCGAGCTTCGTCCAACAACTTACGACCACCCACGTCTAGAGAAGACAGGGGAGGCGAACGATCCCCACGGGTTTCCAATGTCTGCACGCTTCTGCGAGCATTATGACAGCTCTTCTATACACAACGACAAAGGAGTCCGCCTCAACATCACCTCCCGCATGATGGCCGTTCAAGCTCCGTCAAACTGGGGTCCTGCAGACAGCGACAACTTCTTCACACGCCACTTCTACCGCGCTTTACTCCAACGCATCCTACTAGACTACGGAGTCGTCGGTCCTCCTACTCCTCAATGTGTAGGTGGCGCCTCACCAGCTGGACATAGTAGCGGCGGTACACCCATCGTCATCGGCTCTCTGCGTAAACGTTGCTACGAGAACTTCACTACATACGTACGCGGAGCTCTCGAAAAGCTATCTTCAAATCCTGAAAATGGGGAACTGTTTAGAGAGAAGATGGGTGGCATCACGGACGAGCAGATTGGGATGTATGCTGAGGAGTGGAAAGAAGGAAAGAAGAAGTTGTCTGTCATTTGGAGTCTGATGGCTTTCAGTGCTGGGGTTATGGAAGCTGCCATTGTCGTTGATCGATGGCTTTGGCTGAAAGAGCAGGAGTGTGTGGAGGAGGCTTGGGTTGAACCTGTTTTTGAGTACAAATTCAGTCCGAGAAATCTGGTGGTTGTCGGGATCAAGAAGAAGTGAAAGTATCTCTGAAAGCTGGAAAGGGTCCTCTGGGTGTTTATCTGGAGATTTGGTGGCCTGGTCAAATCGCATTGTGGTCGGGATCAAGAAGAAGTGAAATGGTCATCATCGTCGCAGCAATCCGACGTCCTTGAGGACAGCCTCGCCCATATGCTGGAGCACTTCCTCACCAACGTCCCGGACAAACCGCCAGACTTGGCGGCCGATGCTAGGCCTGGGTGGGCGTTCTTGGGTCCGTCCAATCTGCCTACCACGTCCATACTGCCGGGCAAAAGCAGCTTCGTCATCCTCCCGCTCATCGCTGTCAGAGTCGCTGCCGCGCGATCCGACACGACGCAGTACCGGTATGCCTGGCACTCGTCTCTGGATATGTCCTGGCTCTGGTCGCCGTGCTGCACTGCCACTGAGTTGCCTAGCTGAATCCGAGCCCGTGGAAGTCGCTCTTCTCCTCGAGTCAGCATGCGTATGTCGTCTCTGCCCACGCCTACTTGCCTCTGGTCCGTTGTCACTGTACTGAGACATGCTATCATATCCAGAGTCATCATCGTCGACGATAACATCTCGCCGACGGCGTCTAGTCCGCAGTGCATTTCTGCGTCGTCTTGAATCTCGGAGCCCGACTGCATCGCGTCTGCTGCTCTCAATGCCAGGAGAATCCGACCTTACACTACTAGCACTCGACCCTGATGCAGCATCTTGTCTCTCTCGAGCGATCCAGCTTCGTCTATGGTGCCGCCCGCCACCGCAACCCCCTCGCAGATTGGGTCTCGAAGTTGGAGCTCTGTCGTTATCTCGCATACGTCGGTTCATATCTATCTCTGCTTGCTGCTCTCGTGCCCGGGAACGCTCCATTCGATGCCAGCCTCGATCATGTCGATTGAGCGGCCGAAGATCTCTAGGCGGGCCTTGATGAGCTCTTCTTCGATCACGCCAGTGGTCCTGAGGAGGTATGTTGTCCGGCCACTCGTCTTCGCGTATTTGGTGTCTTGGTGGCGGAGGCGGAGGTGGCTGACCATGGTCGATAGCGCCTCTTCGGAGTGGTGTCAAATCGAGAGGACCGAGATGATGCCCCCGAGCGGCCTCTTCACTCTCATCGTCGGCTATGGCTGCATGGAACCGCTGTTCTATCCGTTCCATAGCCGCAAGATCCCTGGCATTATATTGAATCTGCTCACGTACTTCGTCCTGCTCCTGCTCAAGCTGCCTCTGCCGCTGGAAAGCCCTTCTCTCCTGGACATCAAGCATAAGTGGCACGGCCCAGCGCTGGAAGTCCTCATTCTCGCCATCATCAGAGTCTTCGTCTCCACCATCAAGGCCAGCGAGGAATGCAGCCTCGTCAGTGTATATGGCTCGCTCATCTCCTGGCTGGCCATATCTCGGACAACCACCTCGAGCTCGATCCCAATGATTTCCAGCCTCTCTAGCTGGTCTACCGCAGAGGTAGCAGAACTCCATCTCGCACGTGCAAGTGATGTGATTGCAGCCATCGGCGAGCTGGACTTTTTGCCTACAGTTAGGACAGTCCTGGTAATGTCTTCCACGATCCAGACCCTCGAATGCAGCATTGAGCTCCTGTCTGGCAGCCTGGTCGTCCTCAGGTGATACTCGACAATGATGTCGAATCCGTCTCTCCACACTCGGGTCAACTTCAGCAATGTAAGACCACCTCTTCAAACACCTCAAACAAGTATACAATCCACACCGGTCGCACCACCGACAAACTGGCTCATCTGCAGACCTTCTTCCGAGGAACCCTCCACACTCTTGATGTCTCGCACCAGGTGGATACTGTTGGCGACAGTATAACCTGTCTAATGCTGGACAGTCTCGCTCGCGCGCTCTCTCATCAAGCTGTCTCAAAGTCTGTCGATCAAGGACTTGTCGAAAGTCCCGGTGGTTGAGAACTATCTGACCCCATCTCGGCGGCCAAGCTGTTTCATCGATCAGAGCTAGCTCGAACAGTCGTCGAATACATGGAGCGCAGACGAGGCTGTTGTCGATGCTGTGGGGTTGGCAAAGGAGCTCGGAAGTGCACACCGAGCAGGTCCAGGTTGGTGCTGTGCTGCTAGAAGCTACCGGATTGGGCGTTGGAGTGCTCATGGATGATGTTTGTTGCTGGGAAAGAGAATGGGCTTGTACTCTTTTGGGCGAAAGCAAACACGAGAGATCTATATAAGATCCAGGAGGCGATCTGAGGCGATGTGCACTGCATCTTACGATCTTCTGCTCTTGTGAAGAGTGGTAGTGGCAACGATACTTATACTATGATGCAAGACTTTTATACGCAAGACGACAAACATGTTCTGCCCGGTCTGAGTGCTTCAAGCACCTCACATTGTGTCGCTTGGCGGTTCTCTCCCACCATGGGAGGCGCGGTGGTGTATGCATGCATGGTTCGCCAGAGAGCAGCAGCACATCAGACTGTTGCAGTACCGGAAATCGACGACCAACAGCCAGCCTCCTCACCATCGAGCAAGAACTTCTCGCCACTCGCAGACAGCCAACACGACTTTCTCGCATCCACAATCAGCTTCCTATTGTCATTTTGGCTTCGCGTGATCTATTGTCTATCAGTTTCTGTCTATTCATCGTTGACGGTCATTGTCGTTTAGCTTTTTCCTATTGTCTTTTGAGTGCTATTGTGCTTAGCAGTACTTATACGTTCTTCTAAATCACTTTCTGCGTTCTACATCAACTTCCAACACTCACCGCACCATTTCGCAACACTTTCAAGATAACATACTTCACCACAAACACAAACACAAGTACATCTCCGCCTCTTCCGCGCCGACCAAGATGCGTGACCTGACCCCAGAAGTAAGTTTCATCACCTCTCACCTTTCACGGATGCATGCCAGATACTAATGATATATTTCTTCACAGGAGACCAAGTGCTACGAAGAGGAGAAAGCTCGCGTGAGGGAGATGCTCACTCGCCAGACCAATGTGGTCAAGAGTCGCTCGGGCGACATTCTCCAAGTCGCGCGCTTCGCTCGCCACGAGGCTGAGCGCCGCTTCGAGAGCGAGGCGGACAGAGAGAAGGCTTTGAAAGCCTGGTTCACCATCGTGTGGGGCCGTTTCGGTCTTGATAAGTGAGGGTAAGTTACAACACCTCAACCTGTATCGTGATATTAACTAAATTTGAAGAGTAGAAACATTACCTGCACCACCTCTCTGGAACTTGATCGCGCTCCGCGCTGCTGAACCTCCGACCAGGGTGCAAACACTTATCCTGCGAGAACGCGAGATAATGAGGTGAAGCTAGAATTCTTCTGCTGCCTCTGTGGCTTATGAGGTGATGCGAGCACACTTCCGCTACCTCTAGGCTAATATCTCCGCGAGCATGCTGCCTGCCGCGCTGCTCAATATGCAGACAGACGAGCAATCGATCTTAGTCGCATAAACAGAGATGAATGAAATGACTCCTCATAACATGTTCCTTTGACTCACTTCTCCTTCCTGTCTGTCATATGTGAATCTAATGCTCATGTTAGCGACAGTAACGTCAACGGCTCTCCACGAGATGCGCGCGACTCCGCCACTATGATCGCACTCATAGTGCAAATACCTTTCCGGCAAAGAACAGAGATAGCAAGGCGCGAAAAGCACTCTGTTACCTCTAGGCTGGGTGAAGCAAGCGCTCTTCTCCGGTATCTCTGCGATTGAGCTGCGCACTGCGCTGCCATATCTGTAGACATGAGAGAAAATGTCTCAGGGAGCATAAGTAGAGACGAATGAAGTGACTTCTCTTAATATGTTCTCTTCCCTCATTTTCTAGCCTTATGATTTCCAGATCCACAGTGTCCGGTAGGCTAACATTGCTAAGCAGTACCTCTTCTCCGCGTTATTTCCGGCCACTATGCCATCCAAGTTATCAACCGGTGCGCAGCCATAACTTGAGCAGGCCTCAGAGATTCGGCAACCAGGCTGGGGTGAAGCAACAGCTGCAAGTATAATAAGCACTCTCTAGCTGCTCTTGGACCTGTGTCTCTGCGCGCGAGTCGCATACCGCGCTGCCAAATGTCCAGACAGGCGAGAAATGCGTCTTGTGGGACAATTCAGAGAATGAATGGAATGACTTGTTATCGCAATGTGTGCTTTCCTTATTTCAGCCTTGTAAAATCCAGATCAGTGCTCTTCGGAGTATAGCGATAGGGCTGTCATGATCTCTGGTTCCAGTGAGTACTCCCCAGATGACTATATCAACAGATTGCCACGAACTCATCTCTGATACGGACAGATGACGACTGAACGTTGTCCGCGCAGTTCGTAGAGGTTTGGTAACTCCAGTATTTAACGCTGTATGACGGAGCGACCGATGTAGCACAGGATACAGTCTTGTCTCGATCGCGACATGTCTTCTGCTTCGTCTTTGTTGACTCCAACCTCCTGGTTGCCCTGCCGTCCTTAGTACGGAGAAATATATCTGAAGGCGTAGACTGCCGGTCGGGGGAGGGTCCTATGCTGCCGGTATTTCATCTAGCTCGTCCAAGAACACGGTCAGTCTGAGGTGGCCATGACGTTTCATCTCGGGCGTTGTCAAGAGAGATGGAGTCAAGCAAGCGTGGAAGATCGAGCAGAGTTTCGGTCCGCACAATCCTGGTCCCTGCATGGAGAGGTGGAGAGACTTGGCGGCCTCGTGCATCAATAAGCGCCTGTATCATATGCAACCACTATGCACTCTCCACTACTACTGTGCGATGGAGTGTAGCTATGAGCTATGTTGTGCTATACCACTCCATCACATCTACGGTTCTGCGGACCATGATATCCGATGAACGATGGTTTACGATCTTGACTTCTGAAACGAAAGTGCACGAGCTCGCGGATGTCAACCGCGTGGTTGCTATGGCGATATGAAGCCCGTTTGAAGATCAATGGCCGAACATGCGACCCAAGCCACAATCTTCCATCTTCCGCAGTCTGGACAAGATGATGCCTCTGCTACTACTTTATCCACACTCTGCCCCTATCTGAGACACTCCGAGAACCCTTCAGCATAGGTGGCAGTGTGTGCGATTCTTCTTCTTCTCTCACCATATTCATATCTACTCGACAACAGTGGCGGCAGTAAACACAACAGCAGCATATTAGCCTGATCGGCGAGCGCACGAGCAATGGCGGACGATTATCAGATGCTCGAGGAGCTGGGCAGTACGATATATCTTAGGAGGTGTGAGGGCATTGAACAAACACTAATATGATGGTTATAGGCGGCTCCTTTGGCACCGTCTATCGCGCATTGCACAAGCCGACTGGCGAGTATGTTGCCATCAAACACATCGACCTCGAAGGCAGCGACGACGACATTCGCGAGATACAGCTCGAGATATCACTTTTAGCCACCTGCAGCTCCGAATATGTCACACGATATCGAACGTCCTTTGTGCGAGGAGTCAAGCTATGGATCGTGATGGAGTATCTAGGAGGAGGCTCATGTCTGGATCTGCTCAAGCCATGTCCCAAGGGCATGGAGGAGAAGTACATCTGTATCATCATGCGAGAGCTGCTAAGAGGTTTGGACTACCTGCATAGCACCGGCAAGATACATCGTGATATCAAGGCGGCCAATATCTTGTTGTCGGAGTCGGGTCAGGTCAAGATCGCGGATTTCGGTGTGGCAGCACAACTCACCAATATCAAGTCGCAACGACTGACTTTCGTGGGCACGCCATTCTGGATGGCGCCGGAGGTCATACAAGAGGCAGGCTACGATTTCCGCGCTGACATTTGGAGTCTTGGAATCACTGCCATGGAGATGGCATTGGGCGAGCCACCGCGTAGCGATGTCCACCCGATGAAGGTATTATTCTTGATTCCCAAAGAGAAGCCACCGCGACTGGAAGGCAGCAGATTCTCCAGAGAGTTCAAGGAGTTCGTGTCGCTATGCCTCAACAAGGACCCCGAGAAGAGGCCAAGTGCGAAGTCATTGCTAAAGCACTCCTGGATCAAGCGCGCAGGCAAGACGGAAACGCTGCAAGAGCTGGTATGGAGGACAAAAGACTACGAGCAGAATGGTGCTGCTCGTGAGAAGGATGTGCGATACTACGAAGAGACATTGCGTTCGATGGGCCACAATACCAATGACGACGAATGGGTATTCGATACGATAAAGCCAATTGCGAGCTTACGACCCAAAGCACAAGCGACTCCTACCATGAAGCGCCGGAAGCTGGAACGGATACCGTCAGGCGATGGGTCCGATGTCGAGAACGCAACGTCTGCACTCGAGCATATGAGCTTGAGTGCAGCTCCTCTATCTGAATCGCTCAGAACTCCGTCGCGAGAGGCTAGCACGATCCGAACGCCGAAGGTCAGAGGCTTGGGCACTCGGAGAAACGTGAGTGGCACGCAGCGCAAAGTCTCTGCAGTGACTACCCGCAAAGTGTCTGGCGCAACACCTACTGCCCGAAAGATTGGTAGCCGCAACGTCTCAGGAGCGACGCCTACTTCGAGGAGAGTCAGCGCACAACAGCCGCCGAAGCAGCCGCTCGGGTTAGACATGTCGTTTGGCAATGGCACATCGACCGTGCGGCAGTTCAAGCGTGTCAGTTCTGGCAATCGACCATCGACACCGCCTGAGCAGACTGGTACTTCACCTCAAGACAGCATATTCGACAGCGACTCCGAGAACAAGCCACCCCAAGTCGAAGCTGCTCCTCAACCACCTGTAGCTGCAACGAAAGAGGCAGTCCTCGGGAGAAGATCCTTTGCTAAATGCTTAGACCCAGCCTTCCAAGAAACATACGCCGCCACTGCAGACAGATCAAAACGAGAAGCGCTCAGCAACGTCGCCGAGGCCTGGTCGAAGCTGGACGAGCTGGACCCGGAAGGCGAACTCTTACTCATGAAGAGCATACTCGATCGTATCCAAGCCGATCCGAAGCTCGCCAGCGCTCTTATGCCACAAAGAGTAGCACAAGCACAACTCGCTTCTCTCCGCCTCTCGCCTTCGAAGAAGAGCAGTATGACACAAATCTCCGAAGCTGAAATTTCAACACGAGATGTGACACCTCAATCATCTCCATCCAAAGCTCGATCGCCAAGCAAAAGAGAGAGCACGAGTACAAGTCCTAGCAAACTCATCCTTAACCCTCAGAATCCTCATCTTAAGAAGATGAGATCTAGTCAGCAGTTACAAGCTGATAGGGAAAAGGCTGCTATGGAAGAGAGAGCTCGTCTGGAAGAGAAGATGCCTGGAGCGAAAGTTGAGCCTGGCATGGAACATGTGAGTATGTTAAGTGATGTACTTTATGGGAGGTGGACGGAGGGTTTGAAGAGTAGGTGGCCTTTGGCTTAGTGAGCTTTGTGACATTGTACAAAATGATACACTTCTATGGCGGGAGACAGCTGGGCTGCATTACTGGGTTGCATAGCACAATCGCGATTGGCATTTGCTGGCGTAGCTGCATGTGTACGAGTGCATTGGGATGAGGATGGACAAATGGAAAAGGACCGTATATAGAGAATTCAATGCAAATGTGACTGACTCAACTCTACTCAGCTCTTATACCTGTATGCCTGAAAGAGGGACCTGGCTTTGTCGCGGAATACGTAAAAAATATATGGAGTGGACGCTCCCATCGTCGATTGCTCTTGCCTTCGAGGACATAAGCTAGCGTGCCAGCTAGGAGAAAGCTCAACGTGTAAACTCATCGGTAAGTTATGAAGCACCTATGGATATAGATCTATATCTTGCATGCCAAGTCGAACATGAGCTAGGGTACCAAAGTCAGCAGTCCTGTTATAAGGTATGAGAAGCTAAGTTCTGACATGTCTATGGATCTCAAGGTGAGATGGCTTATGGAGACTCAGACTCTATGTCTCGGGATACGTAACGCTCAGGTCGGGTGGGCTATGCAATACTTGGTTGATAGCTCTTAACTTCTAGGACATTGACTCGCGTCCCCTTTGTGCACAGCTCTCTACGGCTGCTTCTATAGGCTTGCATTTAGGTATGGAGACTTGATCTCAAGCTCGTCAAAGTCAAGGAGAATAGCAAATAATGGTTGATAGCTCTTGAGTTCTAGTACATCTGCTAGCGTCTCCACCACCTGCAGCTCATCTATAGGTTCTAGCCAACATAGACCGTCGAGCAAAAAAGTTAAGGAGAGCTTACCAACGAGTTCCATTCCTTAGCTGAGTTTTTGGTAGACTAGTCCATGTACAGCTTGGCACTCGTCCGCGCCATAAGTCCCCAAATGTGTAAGGACAGGTCGTAGTTCTGTCTGCTATTCGTGCCTTAGAAGTGGTTCTGTTCACATTTGAGGAAGGCTCGGGATAACTGGACCAGTGTTCCTCAACCATCGTGTCTTATAAATCTCCTAGGTCTCATCGCTTTATGTTTGTCCATCAATCTCGTCGTCAGGTCTCCCCAGAGAATGAGCTGAAGATTGTGACATACACTGTCCTGCTGAGGTAGTGCAGAGTCACGGATAGCTCACGTCTTCGACTCCGAGGAGCACTATCGCTCACGGCAAGCAGCATTCCTATGCATTTTGCATATGGGCGCCTGCCCGACCATTGATGTCCTCAAGCAGACGAAGAAGAGTTGGCGGCGAGGCAAGTACTCACCAGACTGATGTCTGCGCTGAAGAGATCAGCACGACGCGTCAACAAGTCTTCCGATTTAGACACGCGTGGGCTACAACGACAATGACACACCAATTACACTTTCACTTTCAACATCAGGCCCTTAGTCTCAACTATACACTCCAATATGTCGCAACATTATTCCCTGAGCTGTATTCTGAATAGGAAACTACAGCTGATCAACGCTCCACCTTGATTATCAAGCAGCTCGAACTTTGGAAATCCTTCGCGATTATAAAAACCCATTGACGTTGCTCTCTATGCAATAACTGCGTTATCTTGATCCATTTTCAGCCAACCCACACAATGTCTCAATCTCAGACTCCAAAGTCCCTCCTCGTAGTCCTTGGAGCAACAGTGACTCAAGGAGGAGCAGTCCTTCAACACTTCCTTTCTTCTAACGAGTACAAACTTCGAGGAATCACTAGGAGTCCAACCTCTCCCGCAGCCCAGCATCTGGAAAAGCAAGGAGTAGAAATGATCCAGGCAGACCTCAATGACACATCATCTCTGGAGAAAGCTTTTCTTGGAGCAACACATATCTTCGCCACTACTGATTCCAATCAGTTGATTTTCAAAGCCATCGAGCAACCTGAACTACTCAACAGGAATGGCGAGACTCCTCGCGAATATGCGGCCAGGATTGAGTTGGCCCAGGGGAAGAACATGGCAGAGGCTGCTGTAAAGACTGAGACGCTCGAGCGAATCGTGTGGAGTAGTTTGCCTGGTCCGAAGAAGTGGAGTCGAGGGAAATATACAAAAGTTTCGATGTTTGATACTAAGGAGGAGATCTCTGAGATTTTGGGATCGGAACCAGAGTTGGGAAATAAGTTGAGTGTGTTGCTCATTGGGTTTTATGCGACGAATGCGCTGGCAGTGAAGCAGCTGTATGGGCCAAGCAAGGTGAGTTCTGCAGAGCTCGAACGGGCTCGTTCTGTGGTTTCTTCTGCTAACGCGTACTGATGAACTGGAAGCAAAGCGATGGAGTTTACGAATTGTCTCTACCAATGTCAGGCGACATCAAAGTCCCCATAGCCGACGTGGAATCCGATGTCGGGTCCTGGGCTGAAGCACTTTTTCGAGCGAATCCTGGCACATCTCTTGTGGGTGCTACTGAGATGCTTTCATGGAAGGAATGGCTAGAGCTGTGGGCTCAACGCAATGGAGTCCGTGCTCGTTTTTGCCGAATTACTCAGGAGGAGTTCTCATCCAGGATCCCAGGCATCAGCGATGCTGTTGCGGAAGAGTTCGCTTTCGTGGAAGAATTTGGATTTGCTAGAGGGAATACGAAGATTGTTTATCCGGACGATGTAAGTTCTATCGAGCGCTTGACCAAGGAGTTGTTCGTGCTAATGACGACTGTAGCTTCGGAGTAGGGGCGTCAAGGTCAAGACTTCAATGATCGAGGATCAGATTCGTAGATGCGATTGGTCTAGTCTTCTGTAACGTAGCTTAGATGGTTCTTGATCTCCAGTGCATTGAACGTTGATCGTCGATCGCCTTTGCCTCTAAGCACATGGATTAGCGTGCCAGATCTGTCACCCAAAAGGGAGTGCTCATCCGTAAGCTCATCGGCAAGTCAAGAAGTCAGTCTATCCTAAGGCATGGCAATCCGGCCATAAGCTAGGGTACCGAAGTTTCCAGCCCTGCTATAAGGTACAAAGAGGGTCCGCCCATAGGTCAATCACGGTAAATAGCTTAGGTTGACAATACAATCTTGGTTGATAGCTCTTGCCTTTCAGAACACGCACTAGCGTTCCCTTCGTTCAAAGCTCCTTACGGTCGCATTTATAGTCCTGAGCTTAGGTATGGAGTCTTGATTTATGGAGAATCAGAGTCTATGTCGAGGTACACGTAAGTGGAAGACATGATCTTTGGTTGATAGCTCTTGACTTCTGGGACATTCATTAGCGTCTCAGCACCTAAAGCTTGCTCCATAGGCTCTTGAGCGTAGGAGAGTTTGTAGAGACTCCAAGCTCAAGTAACTTAAGGAGAACTCACTAATGAGCTTCTCTTGTTGGTACACTAGCTCATGTTCGTCTTGGCGATCAAAAGACCTTAGCTCTCACGCACTAGCACACTAGCTTCTCTTGTTGGTACACTAGCCCATGTTCGTCTTGGCGGTCAAAAGACCTTAGCTCTCACTCACTGGCACACTAGCTCACGTCCCACTTGGCAGTCCGATGTCCCCATAGCCTTTTCAGCATAACTCGTACATCGTCCCTCCCTACAACGTTCCTTCTGCACTCTTCGTATCACTCTTGGTACTCACGGACATGCTCAGTCACTCCTTCTCACATAACCTCACACTTCCCTCCATTCCCACCAGGATACCTCTTCTCTTCTCCCTCCACCTCAACACGACCTTTCTCTGCCTTCGCCAACGAGTCACATCTACACTGCCTGACAGCTGCCAAGGCAAAGCATCTGTCACCAGTTGCAAACAACTGATTCGTGTTCGGACCTGTAGGTATCCCCAAGAAGAGCTTTGGACGCTCGCGATGCGCTCTATACTCAGAATGTGAAAGGAGCATTCGGCAATGTTGAACGTAGAGGTCGAAGTCTTTGTCGCTGGAGTTGATCAGGAAACGTTCTATAATGCCTAGGTAGTCGAGGCTATTTTGGCCATCGCCGCTGCTGGTCGTGTCGCTGTCTGTTGAGATGGTGGGAGTGAGGAGGTGGTCGCCGTGATAAGGCAGATTCATCATGGGACTGCTAGTACTCCTTGGGGAGTGGAAAGAGTGGCGACTCGGCATGTTCGCTGTTCTCACAATGTCATCCCTCAAGAGTTGGCTGGAGTGTCGAGGTGGCATTCCAAGAATCGTGCTTTCGTGAAGATTGCAATTTTTAATGTGCTAATAGTCGTGAAGGTGTCCTGATTCCAAGATCAGGCATTCACAACTTGTACGAATCTTGCATCGCAACATAATATGCTCCTCAGTCAGCGCCTACAGTCACAAGCACAACTCAGCTCGACCAGATCATACCACACTCCCTCCTGATCTTCAAGCAAAGCCATCGACAAACTTCTCAAAATGTCCTGGTTCCCAGCAGGCAATGGCACGTCCAATCCATGGGGCATGAGTGGCGATGACATGAACAACATATGGTCGATGCCTCAAGGCACAATAGGGCCTATGGGAGGGTCGCCTTTCACGTACATCCAGCCTCAGCAATCATTCGCGCAGCAGCAACGCGCGGCACTCCATCCTGCCTTGAGGCAGCCCTTGGGTGGAGGCGGAGGCATAATTCACGACTTTGGACAGCTGGGTCCTCGCCCTAACATGGGCCCCCAGGATCCCTGGGCAGGCTCCAGTGGCGGCTCTAGACCAAGCGACGGCGTTGGCGGAGGATCGCAGCCTGGACGTGCTCGATCCAATGCCTCATCACTTCCCTCGGGTAGCCGTCCAGGCGAAAACGTTCCAGCAGCAGAAGGCAGTGAACATCCCAGTCGTGTCTACCCTGAAGCAGTTCATCCAGTAGTCGGTGGCGGGTCGCGAGGTGGCGAAGGAAGCATCCATGTTGGCGAAAGTGCAACTTCTCGGCACGGAGGGAGCGTGGCAGGTTCTCGTCATAGTGGTCGAACTCGTGCTAGTAGAAATCCAGGCAGCGTAAGCTCTGGGCCGTATGATGGTGGAGGAGCTGCTGGGTTGCATCAGGATCCCGGAATGCAGGCGCGGCAGTTCAATGCTTTTGGCTTTCCGAGAGGGCGAGGATATCGGAGAGGGTACTATGATTGGTTCTAGATCAAATGAGTAGGCCACTTTGCGGTATCTAGGAAAGGTACATAGCGAGCCAAATGAGGCCGGCTAGAGAGTATGTCCTTTCTTCACTTCTATACCAATCTATGCTAAGTCCCCGCGCTGTTCCTCAGAGGATGGAGATGCGCACCTCTACCTCTCACATCAGAAGCAGCAGGACTTGCCTGTCTACTCATTCTTCCTTTCATAGGACTACCCATTCTCGGACTACGAGGTACACTACTTCCTCTCGTTCCCATCCTGCCTCTCCCCTCTTTCAACGTAGTGATATGCTCATCCTTGTTCTTCATAGCAAGTTGCATGTTCTCGATGATAGTCTTTTGTTTGAGATTCTCTTGTTCTAGCGCCTTGTTGTGGCCTTGGTTCGAGATATCTCGAGCTCGCGCTTGTTCTCCTTGCGCGATATGAGTTGCATGCGCGAGTTGTGCTTCGAGCTCGGTGTTGTTCTGAGCAAGTTCACGAGCTCTGTTGGAGGAGTCCTGGTACCTGTCACGCATCCACTCGAGGTCTTTCTCTGCAGCTGCAGTCTTCTTCTTGGCCTTTTCAGCTTCGAGCTGAGCTGCTTGAGCTGCTGCTCGAAGTTCTTCAAGCTCACGGATCTCAGGAACATCGTGATTGAGTGCTCGTGCATTCGCTTCTGCAAGCGCCTCCTTAAGTTGTGTCCGCTCTGTCCGAAGCGCTGCGTTATTGGCTTCAGCGCCGGTTGTCCGAGCCTGAGCGGTTTGCCCCAATAACAGAGCAGTATCGCGTTCTTTCTTCATCTCAACGAGGGCTTTTCGCTGGTCTTCGTGCCTGTATTGGAGATCCTCTAGCGCTTTGACATGCTCATCGAGACGGTCTTGGACGCTTTGCAGAATCTCACGAAGTCGTTGTTCTGTGTTTGATGAAGTGTGACTAGCGTCGCCTGACTCCGCGTTCGATTGTGTCGTCTTGTCAAGAGAGTCGCTGACATGTGTAATGTCCAGATCGAGAGGATTGATGGTACCAGCAAGCTGCGTCCCGGCTGAGGACTCGAGTCGTGCACGTTTCGCTTCGTCGCCAACGTCTGCTTCCGCGTCGTCAAGAGGTCGCTTGACGCCATGCGAGTCTGCCTGGATATCACTCTCTGTTTGGCTGTCCATCTCTTCAAGTTGGCTCAGTGGCGCAATCGGCCACTCTGCAGAAGTGTCGTCCAAATAGTCGGCGATCGCAGCGGCGGCGTGCTTCAGAGGTGCTTGTGTGCTTTCTAGCCGGCCTGCGTTCCAGCGACACTCGTTCATGGTTTTGACAAGTACTCGAGTGCGAGTCCGAGGAGGTAGGTCTGTTTGTAAGGACCTCTCGATATGTTCGAGTGTGTGTGGGATCACAAGCGTCAACAATAAAGACCACTTCACATCATGACCAATCATCTGCTTCCGTGCGGCCCGCACCAAGGGGTGGCGAAAATCCACAGATGGGTCCATCGCAATGACAACATCCGCTGGTGCCACATTCTGTGGACCGCCGTCCAAGTCGACAACAGAAACTTTGATGCCCAAGTTGGTTGAGCTCATGTCAGGATCAATGCTGAGGGGATGTGCCCACCTCTTACATGGCACTTTGATGCCTTGAAAGAAGTTCTGGAGCATGTCAGGAATGCGGTCGCCATGTGCAACTATTGCGATGTGCAGATTCTGGTCGGAGACATTCGCGATGAACTCGTTTAGGAACTCGAACTTGGCGCTTGTCTTGATGTCCCATTTTGCCTGGATCTCGCTCTCGGTGGTCTGCGATAAGGTCTCAGGGTTTATCAGGTCCGGATGCAGAGCCACCTTGCGCAGTGTATTTAGGAACTCCTCCGTCTTGGCAAGTATCTTCTCGTCGAGGGCTTCTCCGGTGCTCAAGACTTGTGCGATGAGCTTCTCCTCGTAATAAATGTTGTTCTGGTACTGGTCGCGCTGAAAGGCCGAAGGGGCGATCGGAACGACATGAACGCTTGCTGCTTCTGGGTCTTCAGTCTCCTCCTGCGACTTATCCGCTGCGTGGCTTGTGATGTTCGTGCCATTCTGCTGAGGCTCAGCTTTTGCGCCGTTCTGTGCCTGGGGCAGAAGCGTTTCGTACCTCTCTGAGGTGATCATTTCTTCCCTCGTGATGGGCGCCACCGCTTCTACTGCCGATATTGCGGAAGGTGATCTCTCATGTCCAAGAAATGGAGACCCTAGCCTTGCAGCTTGCGCAACTGCTACCTCCGCGATCAGATTGGGAGGAAGTGCGGACGCTGGTTGAGCAGTCTCAAGACTGCCGTTTACAAGACTGCTAGTAATGCTTGGTACTGGTGTGGCTGATGCTCGCGCTGCATTCCTAGCGTCCCGAGACCGCTTCATCTTCTCAGCGAGCGTCTCACGCTTTGGTGCAGGAGAAGACTCCATTGTAGGATGCTCTCGAGAAGAGAGAGAGAACCGTGGTGGTGCGCTTTCGCCAATAGATCCGAGAGGAACGCGTGGTATGGATGGAAATGGAGTAGACTCGGGTGATCTTGAGGAGAGAGCGCTGGCTGATCTATGCGCCAGATCAGATGTGGGCATAAACAATGCTCTGCTGCCGGGAGTGTATGTGTAGTCAACTGGAGACTCGAGCTTTTGCGGAGGTGTCTGCTGGTGTATTTGAGTCTGGAATGGAAAGGATTGAGATGAACCGTAGTAGTGGATCTGCCTCGGTGCCTGTTGTCGGCTTTGTGTGAGCCCAATAGGTGTTTCAATTTGCGAGGTGTTCGGATTCGGCTGCTGAGTGGATGGCTCGACAGTGCTCACTTGAGAGGGTTGAGGATCTGGAACAGCGAGAGCTTCGTCGAATGCGGATGATGGCAGTGGACGCTGGGCAGCAGGCGGTGGCTCAAAGTCTGTTTCGTGGTTTGACGAGTCGAAGTTGAGCGAGGCGGATTGACCACTCGACTCTTCGATGCTCGATATGACGACTACTTGTCTTTCACCGTGGCCGTTCGTCTGGCTGTGCGAGTGGGACGACTCTGTAGAGGAGACCCCGTTCGAGACAGTGCCTGCTATGGCTGTTGTGTCCGCTCCAGGAATCGACTCGGTGAGCTTTGTCGCAGCAGTGCCAACGTTACTGAGATCGACTTGACTTTGGGGTTCTCCAGCGTGCAGAGATGGAGATTCGTGCCCTTCGTCTGTAGCCCCGGATAGAGCAGGTGGCTTCGGATTCGCAACAACTTGCGATGCTTCGGTAATACCTCCAGCTAAACAAGGTGTGTCCTCACCAGTCGGCTGGTCCCAGTCGTGATTGCGCGAAGTTCGGGCCGGTACTATGGGCTCTTCAACCTCACCTGTAGCAACAGCTTCTTGCAGACTTGGCTGAGACGGCTCTTCGGTTACTGGTTCGAATTGCGTATGCTGGGTGTGCTGCGTGGGAGAGAATCCTCTGAAGGTCGACTCCTCAAGAAAAGCACCTTGACTCTGCGAATCCGGTATGACCAGGCTAGTACTATTAGTACTCTTTTGCGTCGAAGGAGCAGCTTGGTTTGCAGTACTCTGTGGGATAATCGATGCTGACGAAGTTACAGGCTGCGATGTAGGTGCTGCTTCGTCTTTGCTGGTAAGTCTTGAGGCAACCTTCTGATAATCCCCAGCAAGATAGCTAGACGGCGGACTGGAAGGCGCGACGAATCCTTTCTTGGCCGATCTTGTCAAAAGAGGCTCGTCGTCCTCACTTTGCTGAGTCTCGTCAATCTCAGGCGCACCAGCAACAGTCTCGGCTTCAGGCTCGGTCGCGGTGACCTCAGCTTGCTGCTCTTCTACAGCAGTACTAGTTTCAGCTTCTGTAGTAGCAGGAGGAGGTGAACTCTCGACTACCTTCCTTGGACGACCTCTTTTTCTTGGCGGCGCAGTACTCCCAGTACCAGAAGTTGCTAGCTAGCGCATCAGCATCTCCCCAGAATCCCACATTGAAATATACAAACCTTTCTGATTAGTCGCAGCAACAGCAGCAGCTTTCCTTCTTTCCCAGTCTTCTATTGCAAGCGAATTCGCGTTCTCCTTCGGCTCCCAAGTCGGCTCGTAGACTTCGCCAGATCTTTCGTCAGGCGCCCAATCAATGTGATATTGGGTCTCGTTTTCGCCGATGATAGACCTTACTTTATAGTCCTTTTCGTAGTCTACGGTATCTCCGTGACGATGTGTGGCGCGCTTCTTGGGCGGACGTCCGCGTGGTCGTCCAGTAGCTTCCGATAATGTACGTTTCCTACCTCGCTTACCAGCCATTCTGGCTGCGCGAAATAGTAGGAAATAGAACTGCCATGGCTTGAGTTCAGTATATGTGAAGAAGCGAAGTGACGCGCTATGGTATACAGGATATCGCGGATAGATTAAGGTGGAAGGTTTACCTTGCTGGCGACGTGCACGTGACGCTTGGCTTTCAATGTGGATCGCCGTGTAGATCGTGGACATATTGACGGCGTCTATTCTGATCGCGAAGACGTTACTCTCGAAATGTATGGGTTTGTACAGTTCAATTGAAATGGTGTGAAGTGAAACTTAGAAAGCCAAATCAGGCAGCAAGAGAGCTAGACTGAACCGAACAAGGAAGAGCAATTGCGTGTAACGACGACAGACTTCATTGAGCTTGTGCTTGTGCTACTCTCGACTTTTCGATATGCACTGTGCCGTCGAGACATCGGCTGCAGTGACGACCTTGTCCTAGTCGACATTCAGAAAGATGTATCACGCTGGTCGCGAAACCACTTTTCTCCTCACATCTCACGAGGCATGAAACGTCTCACTTCTTCTCGTCTTTCTTCCCATCATCCTTCTCATCTCCATCCTCCTTCTTCTCCTTCGCCCTCTCCTTCTCAAGCTCTGCGACAGCCTCAGGTGGACTATCCCCAATGAGATCCGACTTCTTATTGATACCACTCCATTTCGGAAGTCCGTCCGGGATGTCAATCACACGTTGGCTGTAGAACTGCAACACAGTTAGCACATATTCATCAATACCCTCTCGATTGTTTTGGGCACCATACCATATGCATATTCGGCTTAAATCTCTTCTTCTCCTCCTCACTCTTAAACTTAATCAAAGTCGGAAACAACAAGATCATGTTCCTTCCCTCATCCATAATCGGCGAGAAACACTTCTTACACCTTACTTTGCAAGGCAACTTATGTTCCCTACTCTTCGTAGACGGATCATACCAATCCAAATCATGATGTCCATTCTTAAAGTTGATATCCTCCTTGTTGAAAATCGCAGCCCACTGGAAAGGCGCAGCGTGCTGAGTCTGACAAGTCGTACAATGGCAGAGCTTGCTATCAAGCGGCGTTTCCCTACTCAACTCATATTCGACAGCTCCGCAATGGCAGGAAGCTTCGTAGACGTGTTTGAAATCATCGTTGTCGTCGTGGATTCTGTAAGGGGCTCGCTTCTTCCAGTCTTCGACGCCGTTGGAGTCTTTGGAAGGTTGTTCGCCTTCGTGTTGTTCTTTGACGGATTTGTTGGACGACATTTGGGAGGTACCGGAGGCGGAGCGTTTCATGAGGTGTTGTGTTGTCGTTGCTTGAAGGTATGGTGCGTTCGAGAAGGTAGGACGCGTGATGGAAAGGGTTCTGGGAGCTGCGAGGGATCGGCGTGAAAGTAAAGAGGTCAGCAGCTTGTTCATATGATGGGGTGGTGCTTGGGGTTTATGGAAAGAAACATCAGACGAAGCATTGACAAGAATGCCATCTTCGAAACGCTAGATCCAGGCATGGCTGGCGTTAGTGCTCGTCAGTTGTGATGCAGAGAGCTGCTCAGTCTGACGTATAGATTTCTCATAAATCGTCAATGCTTGCATGCGTTTTCTGGTTGCATGCAGGGACCCGCACATTGAAATCTGGGGCCGAACCAGATCGAGTTCCGATACGCGATGCACATCGATCTTGTTGTACACATCGACGGCTGTGTAGACTCGACGCCTAAGAGTGTAGTCAGTTCTAGTGGTTGGAGTGCCATAGGCATAGCTTGATTCTGTTCACAGCTAATGATATACCTATCCTAGGCCAGCTGCCATCGCCATGAGCTTGCGCTTGCAGTGTTCCTAACCACCCCGCAGCGCAGCAACAGCTTCCTTTTGAGTCAGGCCTAACGTGTTTGTAAGGTATTCGAGTCTGTAGCACGAGTTAGCTTCACCACCCTATCGCACATGCACAACTCTGACAGCACTTACTGTGCAGCTCTCGCAATCCGCTGCTGCACACTCTCATACTCCTTCACACACTTGCCCCACACAATCTCGCGCTTGTCCGCATCAACAGTCTTGACACGTAGCTGCATTCGGCCACTCACGGGCCTATGATCGCTCACTCGAATCTGATCCCAGCGTCTGTATTCGTCCATCCTAACCTTGCCCAGGCCACGATACAATATCCTGTCGCACCAGGCCGGTGCTCTGCGCTTCTCGGAAGTATCGTACTGATCTGTATGTACATTATACTTGTAGGTCGGCGCGAACTTGATCTGGTTTTCTTGAAAGGCTCGTAAGCGGAAGCCGGGATTCTTTCTGCGTGACAATAAAAGCTGATCGCGTTCGAGCAGCCTGGCGAGATTGCCTTGTTGTACGTGTTTGATCACACTGTCTCGGCCCATGGTATCAATGCGGTAGTTGAGATCGCCATTGAGAATGCATATTTCGTGGTCCATCACCATGCTCCCATCGCCTCCGGATGCGAAGACGTCACTGTGCTTGGCGACTTCCCCATCGCTGAGCGGGTAAGATGGTAAAGTGTTCGCTTCGAGAATCTCCGCAATGTCGTTGTTGCGATGCATCGTTTGTGTCTGCCCAGCAGCTAGATGGCAATTCACCATACATATACTGCTGTCGTCGAGGACCATGCGGACGATGATTGCGCCTTTGTTGCCGTGGTGACCTCCCATGCCGCGCTTAACTTCGGACGCGTGGATATTGCGGATGCGACTCCGCTCGGTGGACTTGACGAATATGCAAGTGAAGAGCCCGACCATGCTGGCAGTATGGACAAGTGTATAGCTCGTGTTAGTAGGCATATAGTCGTCGAGACATTTGCCTAGGTGGTCTCGCCATGCACGATACTGTGAAGACATATGCTGTGGCTCGTCTGGCTCCTTCGTCTTCTTGCTCTTGAAGAACGACTTGGCGGTGACTTTCTTGTCTTCAAGATCTACCAGTTCTTGAAAGCCGAAGATGAAGATGTCGGGCGGTTCCCGAGCTGTGAGATAATCTCGAAAGAAGTTGCTATCTTCTCTGCTATGTTGAAGATGACCAGGTTTGCAAGCTCCAGCATTCCAGGTGAGCACAGCTGCAGTCAGTTCTCTAAACTTACAGAACTCTGAGTCGCGCGTTTGCATGCGACATTCTAGCCAGTCGTCCTGGAGCATGCCGTCCCAGATGCGCAGCAGATTGTCAAGGCCCAGCGTTATGACGTTTAATCGACCCATCTTCCACATGGCAGAAGGATCAGCGATAATGCTGCACATCTGCTTCTCGTGCGCTTTCCAGTCTTTCCTGATCAGCCATGGTGTGGGTGAAGTGTCGTAGACATATGCCATTCCTGTGCTATAGCCAGCCCATAGATACTCGCCGACGCCAGCCATGCAGCTGATCCGATAGACGCTGACGTTGACAACAGCCTGACATGTGAAGTCGCGTCTGTTGTATATGCTCACCTTGCCATCGGAGTGTCCGAAGTAGATCAGATCCTGTTGGTGGTTCAGCGTGGCTCCAGCTGTCACGTCGCCAGTTCCAGGTTGAGATAGTGGTGAGCGCGTCAGCTGGAACTCCGTATCTGACAGCGCACTTGGCGCAAAGACACGAATGTCCTTTCCTGTCGCAATCCACAATTGCTTCCCATATGCTATTGAGAACGAGTGTCCTTTGGGTACACGCCAGTTGTTGTACTGCGAGTCCAGGCTTGGCATACCTTTGTGATCAGGCTTCCACACAAGCAGTTCTCCGCCATCGTCCAGTGTCCATAGCTCGGATGCGTATCGGTACATGCGAATCACTTCTCTCCGCGTGTGAGCAGCATTCTTAGTCTTGATCACTTGCTGCGAAGGCACATCGATCTCGTGAATGTCTCCAGCATTCGTGCCGATCCATATGCGGTTGCCCTCATGCTCGATATCGGGTGATGGCTTGAACACAATAGAAGTAACCTTGACTGTAGCTTGATGCTCCAGATTGAGAAGTTGCTCGCCAGTGGTGAAGTTCCATACTTTAGTAATGTAACCTGTGGTACACACATACTCACCACAAACGGCGAACAGCCGCGTATCATACTCAGTCGGTATATGCCAAGGCCTTTGCTTGAACTTTGGTGCCCTTCGATTCGCTCGAGTGCCATCTGGGTAGTCTGAGAAGGCTACGCCTTGTTCGCTGCTTGTGGATGGTATGACATCTTCTTGATCATCATGCGACCTGCCATTGACCACCGGAGGTGGAGGTGGTGGCTCTCGTCTCGTATCGAGTGACTGTCGAGTGTCAAGTGATCTTCGAGCGTCCACCGATCTCCGAGGTGCCGGAATTGCAGGCGGCGCTTTTGTCGTCGCTGATGTGGGCGTGGATGTCACACTGCCAAAACCCTGACTAAGAGCAGATTTCGTGTTGATCTTCATTGCGGGTATAGCAGGTATTCGAGGCGCAGCTTCGGGTGCTACATTGGTTGCTGCTCGTCGCAATCCATCAACAGATCGCCGACCTGGCAGAAACTGTGACTTGAGTGGACTTGTTCGTCCAGATCGAGGTTTCGGAGGACTAATTCGACCTGTTCGAGATTGAAGTTCAGGCCGCGCTGGCAATCGCGGCGCATTTTCATCGAGATTCTCAGTGGATCGTGTTTCTCTCCCATTTATGCCCTTATACCTTGACGGCATTGGCATTGTAGGCGCTCGTTGCAAGTGCCTAGGCTCATGATCGCGTGGACTAGATCGATGTGGATGGGGAAGCCAATCATTCGGCAGTGACGATGGCTCGTCTACGAATGAGGAGGTAGACGCATCGGAGTCTCCACGAAGTCTTTGTACCCATGAAGCGTTCGAATCAGCTCGGACGCGATTGATAGCTGAGGTATATGATTCTCCACGAGCGCGTTGCTGACCATTAGTCGTTGGGTTCAGAGCAGGAGAGCTTGCGCCGCTACCGGGAGGTGTTGTGAATGGTGAAGGAAGCTTCTCCGTGGCTTCGATACTAGGCTCCGGAGCTGTCAAATTGCTAGGCTTCTTCGCGAGAACAGGTGGTTTTACAGGAACCTTCGGCTTCGCTGCTCGCCTGACGCTGGGAGGACCTGGAGTCGTTTCAGGCTTCGCGTCACTCTTTGGCTTGCTGTTGCTTGGAATGGGTGGTGGAGGCATATCTTCTGAGACTGGACTCTTCGGCACGTCGGCAGCCTGCAAGAATGCACTCATTCGAGCTTCCAACGCGGGAGTCGTAGTCCTACTTATACTCCTGGCGTGTCCTTTGCTCGCCGAGTCTCCGGTCCTATCCGGAGTTAGAGGTGCCATGAGGGTAGTACCCGTTGAAGGTCTCAAGTCCAGCGAGAACGTCTTATGCGGCGATCGAGGCGAGTTGACCTTGACAGTTGGAGGAGACGGCTTCGTAGGCGTCAGAGACACCATTGACACTGGCCTTTCTCCTGATGGGCCTCTGCTTCCCACCTTCTCACCAGATATGCTTCCCGAAGTCACCGGTCTCTGCAGCCCTGGCGAGGGTGCCAGTAGCGATTGCCCGCTTGATGTTGACCGCGTTCCCATATCAGCACTCCTTCTCCCATAGTCCGGCGTCTTAAGCTGGGTTATAGGTGATGTCCCTCCCACGCCTAGCGATGATTGTCCACTCGTTGATCGTGTACCCATATCTGCACTCCTCCTTCCGAAGACCTCTTCCCCCGCCACTTCCTTCTTAAACCGTGCTGTTGGCGAAGTCCCACTCATGCCCAGCATCTGAGGCTTCCCTCCGACAGGCGTACTCGGACTCGCAACATCTGGCTCCTTTGCCATACTCTCAAACTTGGCCCGGAGCGAGGACATGGGCTTGATGGAGGTAGTGTCCGGCCCATCCTGCTTGCCCTCCATCTTGACAGTTTAGCCGTCGAAGCCGGAGTGTACTAGTAGCTCAGGCGCATTCGAAGTGTAGCCAAGCTCAGTAGGCTGAAGGCAGCAGTATCGTATCCATGTGTTATTGTCGTTTCTGGTGTTCATTGCTCGTCGTTGACAACATGAGGCAGTCTTTCGTGTCAGAAGTTGGCCTTACACATCTCGATCTGAACTTCGGCAAGGTCAAGGTCAGGCCATTCCGCCAATATCCTGGTAGCTTCTCAGGCAAGTAAGGATTCAGGCCACGGCATGCGGAGAGAACAGCTTCTCTCGGATTGTTCGAAGTGGTAGAGTGGTGATGGAGGTTGTCAATACTCACTTTCCTTTGTCGACATGTGTTGATGTGTTGTTGTTGACTGAAGAGAGTAACAGTAAAGATCTTCGTGACACTTGCGTAGGTTCTAGCGCACGCGCCGTAATACCACTCTAGATCCTTGCATCTTCACGAGAAGCCAGCCACAAACCGCGTATACTTTCACTTTCACAATCATTCAATCATTCTCCCTGACGTACCAACTCTCCTTTCTTCTCCACTGCAACAACAGAACATCGCCAACATGTGGTAAGCCATCTTCCTCCCTTGCTCCCTCCGCCTCCTACTAAGCTCGTCTACAGCAAACACATCCTCAACGCCCAAGTCTCGATCCGCTCCCCCTGCTGTAAACAATGGTTCGACTGCGCCGAATGCCACGCCGAAACCCAAGATCACGCTCTCAAACAAACCATGGAAATGGCCTTCGCATGTAAGAAGTGCAAAAAGTGCTTCCGCAAAGACATGAATGAGTGGGACGAAGATAGCGACGAGTACTGCCCACACTGCGACAACCACTTTGTCATTGAGGCGCGAGAACCGAAGGCACGACTGGAGGTAGAGGGAGAGGATATCAGGAAGGATAGCAGGATGGTCAGCAACAAGGATGAGAGGATCAAGCCGAAAGAGGACTTGACTATCTGGGATGATGAGTTGGAGGCGGCGAGGTTGGGGTAAAGGGAGAGAACAGAAGATGATTGGTGATGAGATCAATGAGGCATGATGGTGGGGAGGACAAGACGGGGGTGTGCGCGGTAGATGCTGATGATCTGCAGACGCGCTACCTCTTCGCGACGACTACGAAGTGCTCGAGGAATAGTAGCAGAAAGTTGAGAAAGGCAAGTGACAGTCTTACAAGAGTTGAACCACACGCGTACGACACTTCTCAGGGTAGAGGCACTCCATGAGCTTGCAATGTCTATGGCTACAGGCAAAACGGGCTGCGACAAGAAAACGCCGGCCGGACCGTGTCTCAATTGAGGTGAAGTCGTGCAGGCTGAGACACCTTCGCCGCAAGACAGAGAGCCGACTCGCAAGTACATAAGCGGTCATCAGTCCAGGTACCTCCTCATGCTCGGACTCTTGACCAATAGAGCATCCATCATGTCAACAACCCAAGTGCCACAAGCATCGCTGAGCGCTCTCCCAGAGGAGCTTCTCGTCATAATTGTCGAATACCTCCCTATCCAGGCCGTGTCAGCCCTTTCGCAGACCAATCACCAGTTCGCTCGACTATGCGATTGGAAACAGCCAAGATATCGCAAGGAGCTCGTTTCATTCATCACAGGAATGCCCTATATTTACCGTATAGTGTTTGACGGCAACTGCGTCAGAAACTACGTATACTACGAGCGCAGTCTGTGGACCTGTGTTGACCTTCCATCGGCGCGAGGTGGTGGCGAAGTGATCATCAGAATGCGCAGACGGGGACAAGGCAGCATGAACCTGAGTCGCTGAGGCTATGCATCTGCTCCAGGCTGCGCCAAATTGACTCGATCGACTCAGGAACTGCCATCATGCTCGACCTCATATCGCGCGTGTCTGAGCGAGCGAACGACAATGCCGGTCTCGGGCACTTCGATGCGATGCATCAACATTTCTAGGAAGACATGCTGGAACTGCAACAAAGGAATCATCTGGAGAAGGAGGAGCTGAAGGTGATCAACGCGCGATATATCTGGCAGAGATGTCGCTCACATAGCTTTCGTCTTTCTATGGTGGCTTTTCTGCCGGCAAGGTCACCACAAATGCCTGTTACGTTGAGTGCTAGGTTGGACTGAGCGACCATCAGCTTCTCTGCATTTCCTTTATAACTTTTCGTCGACATCAACAAATCCCCTCAACATGCACCTCTGCCGACCATCCGCATTATAGCTTATCATATCAGGAAGGTCCCACCTTACACAACATTCCTACAGCGGGCTATCTCGGCCAAGCTGCATCGCGCCGTTGTCGGAAGTCGGCCAGACGCACGCAATTGCGAATACACCAAAGATCTTTTCCGCTTACTCTTGCACTTACTCAACACTCTTTCGATGTGCCAAGCAGGACTCTTACACGATGGCTGCAGAAGAAGATGACCGCGAGTCTACAAACTCTAAAATCACACCATCCTCCACAGACGACACGGCGTCGGAGCGCTCTCCACTTCTCGGAAATAGGAAACCAAGCCCTCGAGACGAGCCTCAACAACCCGAAGACGATGAACAAGGGTCGATACCATGGGGCAAATCAGTTGTGTTGAAGTTGTTGTTCACAAGTACGATCGTCAGTCTGTCGTTCGGTGTCACACAAGTTCCGTGGGTCTAATATCAACCTCCTCAACATAAACTTCACTAACACCAAATGCCAAGCCTCATCTACGTCTTCGGACTGATGACATGCGAGGACTACTACAAGACCCACGATGATCCAGGCCTTTCAGACCCTCTACGATGTCACAACACAACGATCCAAGCCAGCACAGCCCGAGCAGTCGCACTCCTAGGCGCCGGAACAACACTCTTCGGCGTCCTGAACCTCTTTTACACAGGCTGGACGATCAAACGCTTTGGTGTCAAATCCGCACTTCTTAGCTCTGTCTTCTGGCCCGCTGTGAGGTTAGCAATTCAGAATGTTGGTGTCCATCTAGGCGGAGGCCTAGGAATCTGGATCATCCAAGCTTCGCAAGCTATAACAATCATAGGTGGACCAGCCGGCTACTTATTAGCACTCAATTCTTTCGCTGCAGAAGTCGTGCAACATGCTGCGCGAACGGCCACATTGGGGAGACTGCAGGGTTGTGCATTCTTCGGAACAGCACTTGGGTACTTGATAGGAGGCTACTCAGCCGACTTATTAGGTATAATCTGGCCCTTCCGAATCACACTGGGACTATTCCTACTATCGACGATATACATTCTATTCTGTTTACCTTGGATCAAAGTCGAGTTATCCCCAGAAATGCAGAAACGAACACAATCCCTCTCCTCTTTCTTCGATCCACTACGAATGTTCGTCCCCTCAAAATGGCGCCTCAAATCCGGGCGCATCCAGACCGAATACGGAATCATCCTACTAGGAGCCGGAGCTTTCACAGCCCTTCTTGCAACAGGCTACATTCCAGTCCTGCTACAAATGTACGCCACCGACGTCCTCGATTTCGGAACAACAGAAAACGGCTGGCTCATATCAATCAACTCCATGATACGAGGCTGCTTCCTCACATTCGCGTTCCCAGCAATCATTGCTTCTGGACGCCGCTGGACTGAAAGACGAGATGCGAATAGCGATAAAATCCTCATCAAAGAATCCGAAGTCGAAGATATCCCGACCAACCCGCAAGAATTCGAACCAGAACCTATAGGAGGCGGAGAACAACCTACTGAACCACCACTACAACACAAAGGTGCAGAAGAAGAATCTTTCGCGTTCGACTTGATGTACTGCCGCTACTCCATCCTCGTTGACGGCATCCTCACAGCTCTCGCGACTTTCAGCAGCAAAGGCTGGCATATGTACGTCGTCTCCATCGTCCTCCCACTCGCCGCCGGAACAGGCTCCGCTGCTAAGGGTACGATTCTGCAGATGTGCTCTCCTGCACAGCGTGCAGACGCGCTTAGTGCGATTAGTCTGGTGGAGATGGCTGCTCGATTGGCTACTACTGGACTTTTTGGATATGTCTTCTCCGCATTCGCAGCTATTGGGCAACCGAGTCTGACGTTTGCTGTTAATGGTGGCGTTGCAATATGCGCTTTTGTTATTTTGTGTTTTGCGAGGTTCCCGCCGAGAGGGAGTACGAGGATAGACGTTGATGATCAGGGAGAGATAGAGTAGATAGATCTATGAAAGTACAACGAAGATTTACATCAGAGTAGTGGAATTTCTACGAGTCCACCACGATTGAAATGAAACAAACACAAGTCTCGAAAGTGGTGCAAAAAGACAAAAACAGTCGCACTACGCCATATGGCTTGGCACTAGCCCTGGGCCCTGGGCTCAGCTGTCACAGTACAAGACTCGAGGAAAATTAACGTTGCCGCCATGCACTGTCTCTGCACTGAGCTGCATAGTCGGCTGAGATATTAGACACGAAACCTGGATTTCGATGCAACCTCTCCGTTCCTCGTGTCAACTTCGTTTGTACGCGGAGGCTGCTTCCAGTAGCATAGACAGCGCAAGAGCGCAGAGAGGTCGGCAACGACCACTTTCCTCAACCCTCGGTAGATCTGTGCTGCACATGCTTTTCTCCATTCCGTCAAACATCAACTTGGTTGACAATTTACTGACTGAGCAATAACGGCTAGGACGACTGTTGAATGACGATAAGCTGAACTTGTATATGAGGGTCAATTCAGTCGATGCTCTATCTTCTTGACCACTATTCAGACCAGTCAAACATATCAGGATCGCACGAGACCACCGCGAGTAGCAGTCATATACGATCGAGTACTTCAGCACATCCACCAAACATAGCGCCGTGAAGCTGCAGTCTTGGCGCCATTGGACATGTGAGATGGTGAAGTCCAAGACAAGGACGATTGTTTGCAACTTTCTTCGACTCTTTTGCGTTCTGCATCTCGTATCCTACATTCTTTTGCCAAATGTCGAATCTGCGAGCATAGCCGTCCCGCCTCGAACTCAGACTACTAGAACGTGAATCCGCCATGTCTGTCAGGATTACGTCTACTCGACCCATACTCAATCTCAACGTCCCATCCACCTTCCGAGCCATCCTCAAAGTCCGAGCCACCACCAGACCAATCGAAAGGTACTTCTTCCGAACATCCTGGTGGCTGTTTGCCATGCGTCCAAAACCCATCACCATAGTCTTCGTGGCTGACAGTCCGAGACTTATCGCCGTCTTTCCAGCCCTCGACTTTCTCCTCAAGGGCGGTCCAGTAGCCAGTACCATAGCAGTCCCAGAAGTCAACATTATGCGATATGCCCAGCAAGCGCTCACACTTCAGAGTTGCGAACATCTCCAAGATCTCATCACACCCGTCTTGGTATGATTGTTATCGGCAAGGACGTTCATTGATGAATACGAGCTCCACGGTCTGTAATTTGGCATATGCACTCAAGTGAACTATGAGCTTTGCAGCACGTTTATTGACGCGGTCCATCGCAGGTATGCTCTTCGCGTTAAAGCATACTGTAAGTCGTATATGACGCAGATGCTTGATGATGGGACACTTCTCGATCGTTCCTGATGGAGTCAGGCCTTTGGTTTCTGCCTGAAGTGAGAGGTCTATGGTTGCATTGTTGTACAAGATCGGGAAGCTAGCATTATATAGTTGCCAGCATGCTAGTAAGACGGCTATCTTGTTCGAGGTCTTGCTCGCCTTCGAGAAGCCGATATCGTATTGGACTTTGTTCCAGACTTCGAAGGAGCCATGACACTTTATGTCCTGGAAGAGGTAATCTATCATACGCGTTAGGATAGCAGGTGGTAGATCCAGGAGCGGACAATTGGCCTGAACAGGACGTTGTACTTTCTTGGGCTTTGGCATATTGGTGATATTGTGACGTTCGGATGGAGCATGGAGTCTTGAAAAGACGTGTCGCGCGCAGAATTAAACTCTTGGCCACTGACATGGGTGGCAAATTAGCGTGTCATGTTCGTGATATACCAGACCGTTTTCGTCCGAGCTGGACTTCACTTCACTTCCGCACGTCTGACTTTCATCGGTTATTATCGCAGTCAGCGCTATGACTGCTGCCGCTACGCTGAGAGTGCCTTTAAGACTCTCCCAGCCCATCTACGATATGGTAGCGTTCACTTGTCGCTTCACCGCCCCTACGGGATGAAGTATGCAGGCAAACGGATGCCTGCATCTAAACAAACGCTTCCAAGTGAGAACGGAGTGACCATGCCAACCCACTACCGGAAAGCCCCTCCTTCGATTCTTCCAGCTTCGAGGTTGAAAACGTCTTCTCGCGCTCACTCACCAGAACACGACACCAACAATGGCGGACACTCCAATCTGCCCGCCGTGCAAGATGCCAGGTACTCAGCAGTGCACCGGCTGCAGGGAGGTGAAATACTGCTCCAAAGAGTGCCAGAAGAAGGACTGGCCGCATCACAAACTTCTCTGCCGCTCCATCTCAGGATTCCAGCTCGAGTTCCGTACGTTTACTGACCGCTCGCAACATTCGCCAGATAGAGCTGAACTTGGCAGGCTCCAGCGAGCACCTTGCTGACCATTGATACAGGCCCAGCTGACGACATGCGTCGAGTTATCACCTTCCATGCTGATGCTCAGACGCCCACATGGGAATGGCTTCCAATCGGAAACAGCAGCTTTACTCGGACGGATGCGGCCATCGAGCCCTTCTTCCAGCATGGCCGTCAGCCTGGTATGCATATGCCGCTGGAGGTTTTCCTTTCTGAGCCTGGTCTGGATTACAACATCATACTCTACGCAGATGATTCCATGTTCATCAACTACACAGAGGAACAGAAGAACATTGCTGTAGCGAGGGCCACCGCAGGAAAGGCCGCTACAAATTGGAAAGGACCTCTGGTCGCCATGCGACAAGGGCTCGTTCACTTCAACGGCGATCAGCAAGGCGATCATGCTGAAGTGGACGACATGGGAATGAACGAGTACAGTGACCTCATTTCATACTTGATCAAGGGCCGCAAGCAGCGAGCAACTGCTAAAGCCAACTTCAATGTCCCTGGGCAGAGCAAGCAGACCCACAATGGCCCTATTCCAAGTGATGATAAGTACTCGCAGAACAAGAGCGCTACTCCGGACGAGGTAAGTGAAGTGAATTTGGAGGGCTTCTCGCTTTACCATATCTCATGAACCTCAAGCCTACTGGAGCGACAGACTTCGCCTCCAAGCCACGATGGCATATTCAAAGGACTTGCTGACCATCGCGATCTGATTCTTAGGTTGACGGCGTGCAGTATAACTGCTATGGTGAATCTACCACGAATCATGTGCCTCTGGCGCAAGCGGTGAAGGTCCCAAGAAGTCATCTAGTCTTCGTTACTGGTGCTGAGATCAGTCCAATCTCAAAGGTAAGGCCGTGCTCTCGGTCGCGTCGAAGAGTCGACTAATTCGTTACCTCTACAGCTCATCAGCATGCCTCTCGCAGTGTGGAGGCTTCCCTCGAAGATCTACCCGCCGGGCTCGAACCAGAACTCCAATTTGGGCACAACATTCATGATGCTCAATTGCGACCCTGCCAGCGAGAACTTCGGTTGGGCGCCTATGCACTGGCTGGGTGGCGATGTACCGAATGTGCTCATCGTTCGTACTGACCGAGAGAACCTGGACACCCAAGACGTGGAGTGGTTCGGCGACTACTGTTCGAAGACCGTGCTGAGCTACTTCGAAGCAGCACAAGAGGGCGAGATGAGCAGACAAGCTGTCCTCGACCAGATCACTCCTGCTGCTTGGCAGGCATATCGTCAGAACAGAATCGATCATCCACGACCCGCTAGCTTGACAGCGAATGATCACCTCAACGATGCTTAGAAGGAACAGCGGCTACTCTCGAGCTTCGATACGATAGGTACAGGGCACTGGAGTACCAACAAGACAGGCGCGATCATTGACACTTTAAAGTCAGCCATTGAAGACCTTGGCGATCTTCACCCAACGGATACGAGTACGACGAGGATAAGTTTACTCTTCTATACTCCCTGCCAACTATGCTATAAAAGGCGACTAAGAGGTTCTGGTTGGAACGGATAAAGATGAGAACGTCCAAAGGGAAATTGCGCGAACGCTTGCATTCTAGTGAGACAATTGGCTCCTCTACGTCCCGCGGCAGGCATATTCCAACACGAATACCATGATCCATACAATGTTCAGTCTTCCCCTATTCAATCGACTCAGCAGCGGCCAAGCGTACAGTCGGCATGTGCTGTTCAAGCATCTCTACTCCTGAGCATAGGCTTAGTATAACACTCATCTAACGCATCTCCAGAACTTATCAACTCGTTCTTCAAGTCACTCGTTCCTCATATCACTTTACGTCTCGGGACGATATTTCCCCTCTGCAAAAATGCATTCAGCCACCATCTTCTTAGCACTAGCTCTCATGCTAGCACAACTCAACCTCTGCGCTCCTATTACCGATAGTAGCTGCGGAGTCGCAAACTGCGATCAAGTCCTGAAAGCTCTCGGCTTCTTCAAGGATCAAGTTGGAAGCGACCCACACGGTGCCCTCAACAACTGGGATGGTGTCGGTAGCGGCAGCAATAACAACAACGACGATGGCCGCGGCTCGAGCAAGGAGCAGAAGCAGCAGGACCAGCAGCAGAGAGGAGACTCCACGCCACCGCAACAAGGATCTGATCCCACCACGCAGCAGCAAACAGACGAGTACCAAGCGCAGTCGGCTAATACTACTAGGGATACCTCTATGCTCGACGGGAATACTACATGGGATCCGTCTTCGCTCGACGGGCTTCCGGACGTCTGCGCGCAGAGCAAACCTGGTCAGAATGGCTTGTTTCATAGTTCGGGACATCACAGTACGCCAAATTGGTGTGAGGCGAAAGCAATGGCAGGCTGTCCATGTTGAGGAAGTGAAGGCGGAATGGTGTAGGTTGTCAAGGTCGCGATATCTTTGGAATTTGGACATATGCTAACCGTTTGCAATACTAGGAGGGTGTAGCAAGGGGCTTTTTATGTTACTGTTAAGATGTTATTGGTTCTTATTGTTACGGTAGTATATATGTAAATGGGGGGCGGGAAGCTCTGGAAGCTTATTCAGTGCAGAGGCTGTGGTCAGAGCAGCTGGATATATATACATGAGTGATTTAGAGCAGCTGAGCATGCATTGATGTGAGTACGCATTGATACATGAGTATTGCAGATGTCTCCACAACTTCCAGTGAATTTCCAAGTTCCTTGAGATGTCAATGAAGATATTGATCGTTTCTGCTCCTGTGTCGCGTCACGGCTTTTTGTGAAGCCCGCAGGAGGTGTCAGTGTCGCCGTCGGTTGTTGTGAGAGGCCGGCTACGCTCAATCTCGAGACGTTGAGCCACTCTCATATCTTCTCCTGCTTCTGGCTGCGCCATGCACAACTGCCGCTTCCACATCCTCGCTATCAACTCCTTAAGCTCTCGCTCCGCAGCCTTCCTTGTTGCGGCCTCTTCTCCTTCCTTTATCGTGCGATGCCTGCAGGCCATATCATGGTCGCTGTTGGTCATTATCAGAGGCCGGGAGCGATCAATATTGTCCCTCATCACCTTTTGTCGCAACTTACAAGTGCTGCTGCTTCATCTTCTTGTTCATATCCTTGAGTTCCTTCTGCCACTTCTTAAGCTCACGCTCTGCAGCCCTCTTCGCCGAGGCCTCTTCTCGTGCTTTTATCCTCGCCGCCTTGTAGGTGGCATAACATGCCTCCCGCTCTGCCTTTTTTGTTGCCTTACGTTCTTGTTTCGCGGCTTGGTCAGTGTTGTAGACCTTCACATCGTCCACACCTTTATAGTTGAAAGGATTATGAGTGGTGTGCTTGAAGTTGTACTCCAGTAACAGTTTAATGTCTCCAAGATCAGAGCGAAGTTGAGACACCTCTCCTTGTAGCGATGCTACCTGGCTTCTGAGTACGGTGGTATCTCCCTCGATATTCTTCACGTCTCCCTTGATGTTGTTGACGTCTTTCTTGATGTTGTTCACGATCTGTCCCCTAGCGATCGCGTAGCCGGCGGCTTCTTGATATGATGGTGGTGATGACATGTTGTTGAGAGTTGTCTCTGGGTTGAGTAAAACTTGCCGATACATGTTGCCGAAGACCAGATTGAGTATAATATATGTATATAAAGTCGTTGCAGAGAGGCTGTGTAGGTGTATCTTGTGACACCAGTCTCCTGTACCATGGGTCAGGCATAATCAAGCACTGATCGTACCGGACACTTCGAAGTTGCGCGCAGGCTGCACTGCCTCCCCTCCGAGCTACGTGGAAAGCAACGGTGTTCGGAGAGATATCGAGGATACGCTTGACACTTCTATCCACTCCATTCGCCCACTCCGACATGTGAGCAATACAGCTGCACTTCGAGTAGCGTAAATATGCCGACAGGTGGAGGCGCGTTAACGATCACCTTCCTCAGCCATATTCCGACCTAAATTTCTGCCGTCCCCAAAACAGTGATCGTCGCATGTCTTCGAGTGAAGGTTCGCTGCGTTTGCCCGCATTGCCACCATCCTTCCTAATCTCCTCACTAACTCGCTCCTGCTCGAGCTTTTCCTTGATCTCCAGATTCTTGACTGCGGTCGCGCGCTCTACATCCTCTCTGTGCTTGGCCTCACGATGAGCTCGCCTCCTGAAGGGGAACCCGCGAATCACAGCTGCTGCTGTGGTTTCTGACTCCTCGGCTCTGCGTGTACGACTTGCCTGCTGTCTGCGCAACATCTCCTCGCCTGATTCGGGGTTCGAAGCTGCCTCTAGTTCTTTGATCTTACGCGCACGCTCCGCGTTCCGTTTCCGGTTGAACTCAGCTTCTGATTGCTCTCGCTTGCGTTTCTCGAGATCGGCAGCCGCCTCTGCGTTCTTCTGCTTTACTGTCTCTACATCACGATACGTATACTGGCCTTGATAACTCCACTCGAGATTGTACTCCAAGAATGCCCTGAGGTCTCGAAGCTCCGTGCGCAATCCAGAGGTTTCTTGTCGATGCGCCAATACTTCTCTTTCAAGCCCAGTGACCTTGCATCTGAGCTGGACGTTGTCGCTCTTAAGTTGGGTGGTGTCTCTCTTGAGCTGGTCTGTATCGCCCTTAAGTTGCGTGGTGTCTTTCTGGAGTCGTTTGATGATCTGTGCAGCTGCAGTAGACCCTTGGTTCGTAGCTTCCCAGTATGATGGTGGTGATGGCATGTTGTCTGATGTCAGTCGTTGTCAAAGCCCCGTGAGTGGTGGCTGTCATGAGACGGGTCGTCTTCGCCAAATCTTCGCACCAGAAGTATACTTCCAGTGTGGCGCATGCGGAGGCTGTGTGCGTGTATCTGAATTTCTACCATGGTTAAGGGTGACCTTGGCAACCAAGAGCATTAAATCGCTTTGGCATCCCCGTTTGAGAGTTTGAGCGGATGTGCGGACCTCCAGGCAGTTCAGACTTCTGATCGCTGAAACAGCTGGTATTTCCTACCCCACCTGGCAAGTTTCCTGGCTTCTGAGGAGCAGTGCTTTTACTCCGCAGGCTGTTGAAAACCCTCGTCAGAGGCCCTCTCGCTTTCACGCCATCGCTGTCAGCTGCACGTGCTCTCTTCCGAGCCTCCCTGTCCTTCTTCTGACCCTCTTTCTCTCGTTTCAGAGCCTCTTCCTTCTCGCGTTTCCTAGCCATGCGTTCGTTATCTGCTTTGACCTTGTTCACATCTTTGTAGTGAAGCCAACTAGTGGTGTCCTTTAAGTTGTACTCGAGGAACACTTTCAAATCACGAAGTTCCTCTCGCAGCGCAGCTACTTCTTTCTCCAGCTTGGCTGTGCCGCCCGGGCCATGGGTCCCATAGTTGTGCACCGGACCAGACTGAAGTACCTCACAATTGAGAGTATGAGTGTGAAGCACATTAGTACTGTGCATCGGCTGTGACGTTTTGGTTTGTGAACTGCGCCTCTCGCGATAGGATGGCGGCCTTGACATTGTAGTTGCGATTCTTGGTTATCTGGGAGTATTGCTGAGGAATCGAAATTCCTTGTATCATAGATGAAGCTGCGCTCGTAGTCCTGGCGGCTGCTGTGGTGATAGATGGGCTTGCTGGCTTCGCTGTGGTGATCTGTGTACGAAGTGACAGCTGGAAAGTATTGAAGCGAGCTTGAAGCTGACTTTCCGAGTCTGTATATCTGCGTACCGTGGTCCACCGAATAGCTTCCCAAGACTTGCGCCTAAGCCTTCTTTGCTGCCTTATCTGCCTAGTTCAAGCCGAAGGCGTGTCTCAACAGTCCCATGCGTCCTCGTGCGTTCCTAGTATGATCCTCGACAGCTTGTTCAACTTCAGCTGCGTGCGATTTCTGCAGGGCTTCTTCACGCAGTCTCTCCTCCGTGGCTTGCGCAGTAGCAGCATCTCTCTCTCTCTGAGCTTCCAACTGTAACTCGCGTTCTGCAGCTTTGTATTTTACCTCATCGACACTCTGGTATTGATGGCGCCACGGGTGAAACTGCAGCAGCAAATTCACATTGTATTCCAGAAATGCCTTTAGATCGCAGAGTTCCGTTCGAAGCTCTGTCACTTCTTGTCGCAGTTGGGCTGTATCGTTTTGGTATGGAGGTGGTGCTGATGACATTTTGGCTGGTATGTCCGCGGTGTTGTGCGTGTCGCTCGTGCTGAGACGATTGTATAGTCGAAGCTTTCATTGCAACTGCCACACTCTTTTAGCTTTTCGTTAGTACCTGTACCATGGATCTGACAACAGGTGAGCTGTCGTTTCCACCTCTGAGGCTATCCTCATCGCGAGCATTTCTGTTGTAGGAAGCTGAATTTCCGAAGTTTGCAGAGCAGCGTACCATGGTCCACCAAATAGCTTCTACTAAAGCTGGCGGCTGCCTTTCTTTGCAGCCCAGGCATCTAACCTCCTACCCCATGTGCCCACGAACCGATCGATAGGATTACGCCAGTTCACCTTCAGCCCTGATTCGGTCGTCCTCTTCGACTGCGTATCACTCTCGACATCAGCCGTATACGCTTTCTTCATCGCCTCTTTGCTCTTTTCTTCCTCCCTTGCGTGCCGTGCAGCAGCCTTTCCACGCTTTTTCTTCTCTCCTGCATTCGCTGCGTCAACCTCTCTGTGCAATTTCTCGTCAGCCTCTCTTTGTAGTCTCTCCACCCGCTCAAGCTTCGCGTCTGCGTTCCACTTCACCGTGTCCACGCTTTGGTAACGTTGATCGTCGTTCTCCCAGCTGTAGATCGAATAATCTCTCATCATCACTGCTAGATTGTGCTCCAGAAATACCTTAAGATCGTGCAGTTCCGTTCGAAGCTCGGTAACCTCTTGTCGAAGCTGAGCTGTGTCTTCATAGTGTTGATGTGGCGTGATGAGCCTTTCGTCCTTCAGCTTTTCCGTTACTGATAGTGGTGTTGACATCTTGTCTACGATTCGGTACCTGTTGATAGTCTTGGGGTTGTCCTTATCCTTAATGGATTATCCTGGAGGCGGATGAGAGAAGAGCTCATGGGGCTCATATCGAAGGAATTAGTCTGGAAAGCTCTGTCAGCCTTTCATTGAACCATGGTCCGCCGACGATCAAGCAACGTATCATCTGGCTGTCGGTTCTACCTTTGAGGCTGTGCTCATCACGAGCAATTCTGTTGTACAATCTATTCAATCATCATTGCGTTCGGTGACATTATTCTAAGCCTTCCCAGCCATCGTCGTCCGCCATGTTCTCGTCTTCCTCGGCAGCGCCGTTCGTGATAGCTTGCAGCTTGATCTCCGAACCAGAGTCCCTTCGTGGCTGTGCCAAGAGATAGTCAAGTGTGTGATCGTTCTGATCTGCAACTTTCATGATCTCGCCTTGCACTCTGCCAATAGCTTTCTGCATCATGCGTACGACTTCAGCATACTCGCCTTGTCGCTCCTTGAGCAGTCGTCCGTGCTGGCTGAGTAAGCTCTCCATCCATAGCAGATTGAGTTCCAGATGCGGACTCTGGTCGGACTCCTTGGAAACGAATCGTAGTAGGCGGTCGAGGTAGACCTGTGGAAGATCTCGCACAACGAGACCAATGTCGGTGATCGGAATGCCGCGATAGACTTTGCGCACAAGTTTGAGATCACCCAAGCGGAACGCCATAACCATCGCCTTGAGCCATTCTTGTCGGCGTAAGGTCTCTATTGTGCTCTCTGGTGTAACGTCAACGTCAAGGTCGAAAGGGTCGAACACCGCACCAGTGTCCAGTGAGTAAATTAGCAGGCCTTCGGTGCTCGCGGCGGTGAATGCTCGACCTGTTGGCGAGAATGTGACACCAGGCACGCGAATTTCTGGCGCAACTTTCCGCTGGGCTGCATCTCCGCGCTTTGCTCCTGGTAGACTCGTGTCCATTCGATCTTCGAAGTCGGATGCCTCGCCTTGCTCGTCCAGTAGTGCTCTAGGACCGCCTTCAGTCAATATCTTTGAGTTCAGATACTCTTGCGTGCCCTCCAAGCTGAGGTTCACAGACACAGTGAACTTTCGCAGCAACACTCCAGTCTCAACAGCGTACAAGCAAATGTACTTGCTGTTTCCACCGGCCAGCAGAACAGATCCATCGGCACTGTAGGCTATTGTGCCGAAGCTTTTGGTGCCTGCTACGTTGGCTGCGACGCGACGATCAGTTGCCTTTCGACCTCCGCTTGCGTCTCGTCTGCCGTCTAAGCCTGCCTCCTGCGTTGCCTCACTCAAGCTCCAGAACGTTAGCTGACCATCGAGAGAAGAGGCAGCTATTTGTCGCCCGTCTGGTCTCACAGTCACCGCCAGCACATCAGCTTGAAGCTGTATAGGTTCTGAAGTTTGCGTTCTCCCGAAGATCGACCATATCCGCACTGTGTGGTCCCAACTGCCCGAAACGAGGTTGCCACCATTCGGCGCAAAGGCGAGTGTTGACACTGGACCCTCATGGCCTGTCAGTTGATCCAGCAGCTGTCCAGTTTGCACACTCCATATGTGAATATCGAAGTCATCTGTCGATCCTGCTGCAACCACTTCTCCGCTAGGGTCGACCGCTATCGAAGTCCATGGTAGTCGTTTTGACGCAGTAAAGGTTCGGAAACATCGGTATCTGATCAAGTCGAAAGCGCGCACACTTCCGTCCAGAGATGCTGTGAAGAGAACATTACCGCGCTTAGCGAACTCGCACGCTGTGACTCCTGAGGTGTGCTCTGTGAATGTGACGATGCAGAACCCGGACGTCGTGTCCCACACTTTGATCTTGCCGTCGTCTGCACACGTAACCACACGATCTCCAGAAGGCGAGTACGTCAAAGCGTTCATGCTGTCGAAATGCCCTTGCTGCTTCAGGATATACGACTCGCTTCTCCATTCCCAAACAAGTAGCTGACCAAGAGCCGAGGATCCAAAGGCGAGCCATTCCCCGGTCTCGTTGATAGACACCGTGTCTACATGGGAAGCTGAGATGGAAAGCTTATGTATTTCGCTGAAGCTAGGCAGCTCGTGTAGCATGAATAGTCCATTCGAGAAGCCGGTCACCAGTAGGTTTGAAGATGGATGAAACGCAGCAGTCGTCAGATGTGCTTGTTCCTGGAAGAAGTAATGCCTGTCGTTGATCCGCCATCGTTCATCTTCTTCGCTCACTTTCTCCGGATCGGCATCTGGAGGAGGTAAGTATTGCCACTGAAATAGTGCGCCGTCCTTGGAGACTGTCCATATCGTTTCCTGGTCCTTGCTAAACCATGCTGCATGTACGGCTGTGCGGTGCCCAGCGAGCACAGTAGGCGTGAAGCCCTCCTCGGGATCTAAGCTCCATATTCGTGCTGTCAAGTCCTTGCTCGCTGATAGGAAGAAGCGTGAGTCGCTACTCCATTGAATGCTCTGAACGGTGTCAGAATGGCCAGTGTACTGTCGATAGCGCACGAAGGGCGCAAATTCGAGTCCACCATCATCGCTGGCCGTCGATGGAGTTCTCCAGACTTCAATCTTCCTCCCAAGCCCTACAGCAAAGTGATCGCCACTTGGAGAGAATGTGAGAGCAGATACAGCACTTTTCAGTGAGAAGTGATAAAGCACTATTCTGCGCTGGAAGTGAGACAGAATAGCATGGCCAGACTCGTCGATCGTGAGCAATAATTGACCTTTTGGATGTAGTGCTATCCGGGTGATATTGACTCTGTGTGCGAAAGGCAGAGTGTGTGATTTGTTGTTCACCAGATCAAAGACTGATACTCGATTGCCCACTGGCGACAGCAGACATGTGCCATCGTCGGTATACACGAGGTTTCCTTTTCGATAGACAGTGCCCAGAAGGTTTGAGAACTGCGATTTTGGTCAACGCTCAGTCTTCAGAAGTGTTTGCTTCTCTCGAAGTCGCACATGCAGACAGCGCCTACCTTGAAGTCTGTTTTCATCTTGCCACTTCCATCAACGCGCTTCCCCTTCCAACTCAACTCGATGCTGTTCGCACGCGTGGTAATTCCGGTCGTTTCGAGATGTCCGACTGCTTGACCAAAATTTCATGATGGACGTCTTGAAATGCGGCTCTTCCCTCCCCGCAAGCACTAACGGCATCTAAGGCACACCCTGCGGTGAACTCTGATTGCGCGCTGCTGATTCGCTGTACTCCTGCCAGAGTGCACAGACAGAGCCATTTCGGTAAGTGCCACCTGGAAAGGAGGCATCTTTCCTCCTCGTCTCCCAGCAAGAAGTCCAGGGTCTGCAGTTGCAACTTGTTGCTCTTGCTCTTTCCACACGAACGACCAACGACACCTCCCTCGTCTGAAGCCGCGCTGTATATATACCTGCGCCCTCCTTCTCCTGGTATGAGAACACCTTTCCTCAATCCATTGACTCCACGAACGCGCGTTACAACTTCTCAATGGAAGTTCACGCAGCAATCAAGCCACTGGCTAACAACTTCCGCGATTCGTACAGACAGGTGTCTGACAAGCTCGCGCATTACAAACAGACTCCGGGCGCATATCTGCCATCCTCTGATCCTCCATTGCTTCCGTCGAGTTCATCGACACAGAAGAATCTCATCCCGATTCCCGTCCGAAAACGCCCAACACCACCAACAGTCGCAGCAATGGCAGAGACAGCAGGGTCGCCCATTGGCATTGCCAATGTATGTGGAGTGCTTCACAAACCATCAGAGTGTATACTGACAGCTTGAGTAGCTGCCCAACCAGCGCCACAAGATCGTGGCCAAGCGAGGTGCTGCCTTTACGATAATGGTAGCAGGTGAATCTGGCCTCGGAAAGACTACCTTCATCAACACCCTTTTCAGCACTACCATCAAAAACTACGCCGACCACAAGAGACGTCACGCAAAGCAGATCGACAAGACAGTTGAGATCGAAATCACAAAGGCAGAGCTCGAGGAGAAGTTCTTCAAGGTCCGCTTGACGGTCATCGACACACCGGGCTTTGGCGACTATGTGAACAACCGCGACAGCTGGCAGCCAATTATAGAATTCTTGGATGATCAGCATGAGAGCTACATGTTGCAGGAGCAGCAGCCAAAGCGGAGCGACAAGATTGACCTGCGTGTGCACGCCTGTCTATACTTCATCCGCCCGACTGGCCACACATTGAAGCCCCTGGACATCGAAGTCATGAGACAAATGGCCACTCGCGTCAACCTGATCCCAGTCATCGCGAAGGCAGACACCCTCTCACCAGGAGATCTCTCCCGATTCAAGCACCGCGTAAGTTGCACGTACAGCTGTCAGATCTGAGAACAGGACGCTAATAAAGGTTGTATAACAGGTCCGTAGCGTGATCGAGGCTCAAGGAATCAAGATCTACACTCCACCGCTCGAGGAGGACGACGAGGCCGGTCTCCAGCACGCCCGCAGCCTGATCTCTGCCATGCCATTCTCCGTCATTGGATCTGAGCGCGATGTCAACACTCCCGATGGACGCACTGTCAAGGGTCGTCAGTACCACTGGGGTGTCGCCGAGGTCGAGAACGAGGAGCACTGCGACTTCAAGAAGCTGCGCGCCATCCTTATCCGCACCCACATGCTCGACCTGATCCACACCACCGAAGAGAACCACTACGAGGTATACCGCGCATCACAGATGGAGACGAGAAAGTTCGGCGAGGCAAGACCTAGAAAGCTGGATAACCCCAAGTTCAAGGAGGAAGAGGAGTCGCTTCGCAAGCGCTTCACAGAGCAGGTCAAGGTTGAGGAGCAGCGCTTCAGGCAGTGGGAACAGAAGCTCATTGCCGAGCGTGACCGTCTCAACAAGGACTTGGAGCAAAGCCACGCTGTCATCAAGCAACTCGAAGCTGAGGTCGAAGGTCTGCAGGGTAGCATGTCAAGGACCAGTCGTCGTTAAGCGCAACATCTTGCGGAGGTCGGACACGGATACAGCAGGATGCTATCAGACAGGCTACGGCAGGACTGTGGCGACCGCAACAGATGAAGATACCAAGCTTCCTTGCATCCCCAGTACGCCAGGCATTGTTATGGAGTGGAGTAGGGCACTCTTAGGGTGGGTTGCAAAGTGCGAAGATACCTCTACTGCTTTCATTGTGTTTGTTCAAGCAGAGTTATGGAGAGATACTTAGCGAGGGTGTTGCGAGGTCGGCAAGCGCTGAGCATCGCTGGTACGCGCTCAAAAGTGTTGAGTGCATATCAAACAGATGTAATATTCAGCTGAACACAATTCTTGTAACCATTCTACAACTTCAGCCCTCTCACGTCTCTACCGCATTACACCGATCGAGAGATCTTCAGACCTAAATTTTGAGACCCGAATACAGGCCTCCAACATCTCTCCATCAACTGAAATTCCACCAAGACAACAGCCGGTCTCATAGCAGAGCTATTGCCGAACTTCAGACATTGATTTACAAAACACGTTCACGACGCTTCGCGTAGAACTACTTGCACATCAATGTCAACAAGCTCAGCAGAAAGGTCGGAATTCTCCCCGCATAACTTCCAAGTCTGTTCGAGGTATTGGTCTAATGACATTGTGTCGCGTCCGTAGTCTGTATGCCATTTCATTCCTGCTGATACTTCCGTTCAGGGTGACAGGGAGCGTCAGAATTGGCGAGAGTTGTGGGATGCGAAGATGGAGAGGTATGTCTATTTGATTTAAGAGCAGGCTTCATCTCCTGCAGTAGTCATTTTATTTGAGGTTGGTGATGTTGTTGAATGTGACCAGGATTGTGAGACATATTTGGCCTTGGCGGTGACTTAGGTTTGTGTTTGCTCTTCAGCTTCCACTTTCTGTAAGCTTCACTAGAGACATCAACAACATGATGACCTTACAACAATGACATCTAACACGCGCTTTCCAACGAAGCAGCTCTCAAGACTAACGAACCATACCGGTCCCGTGCACGCCGTCACCTTCTCGGCCGGTACAGGACAATATGTCCTCACAGGCTGCCAGGACCGCAACATAAGACTGTTCAATCCTCTAACTGGACGACTTATCCAAACCTACTCCGCTCACGGCTACGAAGTTCTCGACATAGGCGTCAGTGAAGATAACACTCGTTTCGTATCCGGTGGAGGCGACAAGACTGTTTTTCTCTGGGATGTGGCTACTGCACAAACTCTCAGAAGATATACGGGACATTCTGCCAGAGTGAATTGTGTGGCTTTTGGAGGTGAAGGTGATTCTGTGGTTGTTAGTGGAAGTTTCGATGGGACTGTTAAGCTTTGGGATGCGAAGAGTAGGAGTGAACGGCCGATTATGAGTTTTTCGGAGGCGAGGGATTCAATTTCGAGTGTGGCTGTTAATGGGCATGAAGTTTTTGTTGGGTCGGTCGACGGGTGTGTGAGAGTTTATGATTTGAGCATGGGGCATGTTGATGTTGATGTTGTGGCACCTGAGAGGGGTGTTACGAGTGTTATGCCGACGAAGGCTGGAGATGGCTATTTGGTGAGCAGCTTGGACAGTAAGATGAGATTCTTTGATCGGAGTTCTGGGAAGTGTTTGCAGACTTTTCAGAGCGATGGGTATAAGAATGAGACGTACAGGGTGAGAAGCACGTTGGCTATGGCGGATGCGTATGCTATGACTGGAACTGAGGATGGTAAGGTGTTGGTCTGGGACGTTTTGACTGGTGCTTTGGCTCATCAGGTCTGGCACAAGGAGCAAGGCAGTGCGCAGAGTATTGCTACCAAGAAGGATGTTGTGAGTGCTGTTGCATGGAATCAGTTGAGAAAGCAATGGGCTAGTGCTGGCGGCGATGGCACTGTAGTCATCTGGGGAAAGGACGACTGAAGCACTATCACCTGGACGCGACTATACAGAACGCACTGCTGCTGGACCGGACGCTAAACACTTATGCTGCTCTGCTATCGATGCATACGAAAGACCACATATGCATATAGTGCGAGAGATACGACTCTGGACTTAACGGCTCACAACAACACTCAGCTTGGAAGCTGCACACTGCGCTCTACTACCACACAGTTTCAGTATGAGGTAGTAGGAGTCGACTTTGAGCCTCCTCGTCAAAGTTGCCGTGGTCGTTATCTCAACCACTGAGCGATCGACTAGTCTCGTGGGCAGGAAAGCTTATTGACCTCGCGTCGATACAGCTACGTCAGGCCTTATCACTAGGACAAGAGGATCTCCGGATCTCAAATCAATCTCAATGCTAGGCACATCATGGCAAGAGTATATGAGAAGAAGCCCTCCAGGGGGGTGGGGTTGGTAGCTCTCTTTCACTTCGCAACAGACCCGTCAGTACATACCTACTATACCGAGCCACGATGGGCGACCTGGGCGATATGAAGAGCGAGACAGCCTACAATCACAAGCTGTCTCCTCTCGAAACCATAGCTCAACCACTGACACTGCCATGCGGTCTGAAGCTACCGAATAGACTTGTCAAATGCCCCATGCAAGAGACCCTCGCCGAAGCGCCATACTTTGATCCACCTATCGACAAGTTCAAGAAGATATATAAGAAATGGGCTGAATCGCAATACGGTCTCATCATTACTGGACAAGTGCAGGTGGACATCCGTTTCCTCTCGATAGCGGGAGATGTTTGCACACGACCAGAGAGCGCATCTGGTGAGATCTTTGCGAGATGGAAAGAGTGGGCACGAATAGCACAAGAGTATGGTACACCATGTATCGTGCAACTTGCACATCCTGGGCGCATGAGTCCTGCAGGTGCGGGAACTAGACCTGCCGATATGCCAGCATTGTGTCCGAGTAGCGTCCCAGTGAAGATGGGTGATACATGGCTCGACAAGCTTGCACTGGACAAGTTACTTGGAACACCAAAGGAGATGACCTTGCAAGATATTGACGAAGCCGTGGAGAACTTCGTTAGAGGCGCGGAAGTGGCTCGAGATGCTGGGTTCGCTGGCTGTCAGCTCCACGGAGCTCATGGATTTCTGCTCTCCCAGTTCCTGTCACCGCACACGAATCGTCGAACTGATGAATATGGAGGCACTGCCGAGAAGCGTCTGACGCTTCTCAAGAGGCTCGTTCGCGAAGTGCGAGCACGTTGTCCTCCACCTTACTGCTTGTCAGTCAAGCTGAACTCTGGCGACTATATGGGAGAAGAAGGACTGCAACAAGAAGAAGCACTGGATCAGGTCCGATGGCTCGTAACCTGCGGCATGATCGACTTTGTCGAGATCTCGGGAGGCAATGCAGAACAGAAGACTTCTGGTCTACACAACTCTTTCGGCAAGAAGACCATCGACAAAGCACCTCAGATCAAGGAGAGCACTCGCATCAGAGAAGCCTACTTCACCGACTTCGCCGAGAAGATCCAGAAGATGGAATCGCCCATCCCAATCCAGCTCTCAGGAGGTTTCCGTTCACGAACAGGCATGGCTGACGCCATCGACTCCGGCGTATGCGATCTCATCGGCCTAGGACGGTCTGCCGTCTTGGAGCCCGAGCTCCCACGCAAGACTCTGTTGAACCCAGATTTCAGCGATGAAGAAGCTATTGGCATGTCGCATATGGTTAGAGGACAGTGGCTTGCGCGAATGATACCTGCCAAGGTAGTTGGATCTGGTCTCCCAATCCAGTTCTTTTACTACAATATGCGAAGACTCGGCAATGGACTTGCAAGTGACCCGTACGCGAGCTTGCCGTTGGTGCTGTTTAAGAATATCTATGAAGCGATTACTGGGTCGCTGTGGTCTACTTTGCATGGCTTTCTTCAGGGGAAGACGACTTATAAGGCTTAAAGGGCTATAGATCAGCGTTCACTTTAGGTTCAGATTAATGTAACGTTGCTGCCTGGTTGCCTCATCCGCAGTGCTTGATATGTTTAATCATAATAAACATAACTTGCTGACTCTCCTCAGTATCGCTCTCTCTCAGGCCATATCTTCGACCTTCCCAAAGATGCCTCGCAACTCCGCGTCTGAAGCCTTCAAGGACGCGATCAACACAGACTGCTACGAACAGCACGGCAACAACAATGTCACATTCTGCTCTCAGGCACGCCTTCACATCATTTCTCTCAACCGACTCCGCTTGCGAGGTGACCAAGCCGACCTCGAAGGCAGCTATCACGACTGCTGGTATCGTTTCATAGCCACAGCCAAAATTATAGATGCCGATCACCCTTCACAAGATAGACTCGTGGCACAGATACTCTTCGCACAACGTCTTGAAGGGCTGGGCAGACAACAATTTCCGCTGCCTAATCCTCCATTTCTGGCGGAGGACTTAGCTGGGGAATGGGAAGAAAACTTGGTGTCCGAGGGTGCCCAGGAGCAGACGAACTTTGTAGGATTTGTTGCAAGACTCATAGCTTCCGGTATTGGACGAGAAAGGCTGGATGGGCTTGTCCTGTACTTTCTGCGAGATGCGTTCGAGTTGCTGGAGGCAGACTACCTCGAGCAGAAGGAGAAACAATCTGCCCTGAGGCACAGGCTACCTCCGCTGAGAGTACTGATGCAGTATTGTGGACCATGGATTGTGGCAGAAAGCGGCAATGAAGAAGTCTTGCAATGGGCGGCAGCCTTGAGCAGGATTGAAGCGACGTGGCTGTTAGATGTCAGTGATCAAGAGGAGAGAACATATCTTCAAGGGCAGACCAGATTGGCGAGCAATTGGCTGCGAACGTTCTCGGATATGATGGGCTTTGATGTTATGCCGAGCGGCACTCAGTCGTAGAAGTTAGGTCCAGAATAGTATGTGTCTCGAGATCGTCGTGTGACCTGTCCCAATGCCGGAGGCGTAGTTGTCGAGCGTGTCTTGTGAGGTCTTGTGATCAGTACTTGATATGCGGACCAATTGCTTCGAGCGCCATCTCGTATTAGCCATTGCGGCCTCCCTCGTGGCATGCAGTCAAACGGCCGGCATCCTCTATGAACGACACAGTCGATGGCTGGTCATGTCCGAGCAATAGCATGGTCTCAACGCGTGGACAGATACGACCGCGGACTGGCAAACAATCTTCTGGCGGTTGATGAGTGCTTGCCGCAAGTCTTCAGATCCAGCTGCAGCACTCTGCAGATGTGTGTTGTTCTGTGATGGAATCGTGAAGGTTGGCGAACAAGCATGACCCTGCATGTCTAAGCCTCCTCAGAAGCACGCTAGAAGGAAGTCGCGCTTCTAGCGTCCTTCCTAAACCAGTCACCTGCCTCACGAGGCGAACGAAGGATTCCTCTGCTTCGCCCTCCACATCCTTCGCTGCGGAACATGATGTCGAAACCATCACAACGACCATCTCGTTGGATGGAAGCTGTTCCTCCACCTGTACGACAGCTGTACTCCGCCTTGCCAGATGGCTTGAGGCTGAAGGATAAGTCAGATAAGGAGTCCTCAGGCTCTGCTTCCTGATGCTGTACTTAACCTCCTCACTGCTCGACCTCTTTGCCACATCATACTTCTATCTCACACTGCATGGCTGCACCTTACCCACGATAATCATATCACAGCAATCATGCCTAATCGACTATCGAAACTCTTCTCTCCTTCCGATAAGGAGAAAGAGGCTCTTGCGGAAGCAGAGCGCAATGTCTCGTCCTCATCTTCTACCAAGAATGCACCTCCAAGCTACGAACAACAAGAGTCCTACGACCGGGACAACGCTCTGCCCCCTCCGGATATGACTGCCGGTTTTAGCAACCTCAAGATCACGAACACTGGCGATGGCTTCCCTACCAAAGCAGAATGTATCGCACATCTTAAAGTGCTTGAGTGTTTCTACCGCTTGAAGAAGTCCATCGCTGCTCAAGATGGAATCTACGGCATCAGGGACTCAATAGTCACCAGCTCCAAGGTAGTGCAGAACGATAAGACACCAGAAGTTCTTGCCAAGCTCGGCGAGAAACGCTGGGCCATATACGTCCAGCAAGCGGTCGAGCGTTTCGAAGCATGGTGGAAAGCTATACGACCGAACAGTCGTATGGCAGATCTAGCGCGACTCGAAACTGAAGGGAAGCAAGGCAAGCTATGCGACCTCAGTAAGAGCAAGAAGTTCCTCTTCGATGAATCCACTGTGCCACCAGCAGATGTGTTGATGGTATGGCACGCATATATGCTCAACCCAAGATGCTACCTCGAGGATTGCATTCGTCAAGGCAAGCTAGACGTTTGGCACACCTCTATGCCCTGGGAAGTCGTTGCACGGTCCATCGACTCCGAGACCTTTGCATACGAGGCCAGTCCAGCTGCCAGAACATACTTTACCGAGCTCACTGGAATTCCGTGGGAGGGCATTACTGACAGTAAGACACGGCCCACATTGTGTCCGACCTGCTCGACACTAAACTACGTGCCTTGGACTATGCGCGCGGTGGGCTCAGACTACTGGTTGGCAACCACTCAGACAGAATTAGAGGCTGAGGTTGACGACTACTTGTCGGACGGGTACGGATACTGCGATCAAGGCCTTCGACACGCATGTACAACGTGCTCTCGATACATCACCCATGATCGACTACGAATTGCAAAATTTGCCAACGACGTCGCGCGCTTACAGGTCGAGAACGTGCCTATGAGTGGCACCTTGCTCGGCTTGCAAGGAATCCCTTGGAAAGCTCATGGCCAGAAGGACCCTACGACTGTAGCTATCAGCTCCCTCCCGAACCAGATGATCAAGATAGGGTCCGAGTCACCCTTCAATGTGCGTGACCTTGGAAATTTGGAGGTCTTCAGCGAGATTCGCGGATTGGTTGAAGCTACCATCAAAGACAAGAAGCATATGCGCATGGCACGAGGAAGTCTATCACACACCATCCAGAGGACAGAACGTATTGGCATTCGCAAGATGATGTCTCGATATTGGGAGAACAGCTCACCTTTCGCCCTTGATCTCCTCGGCGCAGTGATCAGACAAGGCAGTTTCATCGAGAAGATGCACAACATTGACTGGCTACATTCACCTGCGTTGCCAAGCACGATGGACAGGCTTGTATGGAAGTACGAGAACTTCATGACAGTAAGTACAGTGGGCCAGATACATCTCGAAAGTTGAATGTCTCTATGAGCTTAAGTCTGCCATGGCAAGAAGCGCCGAGACAGGGCTTCACCAAGAAGATGCTTCCCTTCGGAGATAGTTGCTGACCCTCCTACCTAGATCATGGCAATGAACCCAACGCGTATGGCAGTGCCGACACTGGACGTGGATCTGGCATGGCACACCCACCAACTTAACCCATCGTACTACATGGAATATACTGTCAAACGATGCAAGCAGTTCATCGATCACGATGACAAAGTAGCGGAGACAAAGCTCAATGACTCCTTCGCCTGGACAAGCAAGGCCTATCAGAAGCTTACTGGTCAGCCCTACTCCGAGTGCACATGCTGGTATTGCGAAGCGATCCGCGAGTCGCACACCAGTGCAGCCTCTCGCCTCTTCAATACATCATCAGCTCAAGCTTCAGATATGCTGCACGCCTCTGAACAAAATCCAGCTAAGAGTGTGCATATTTCGACGCATAATGCTGTGCGACCTGTGGACGATATCAAATACGAGATCGAATCGAAGAAGCATGCACTTGAGCTTGAAAGCCATTATCAAAAGGCCTGTGAACGAGCCAAGAAGAAGGGGAAGCCAGTGCCGAAGAGAGACGACTATTACTACAGTTTTGCATATGGATATCCAGTGTACATTCCTGCATACAGTCCGTATGTTGGCTTTGTGCCGTACGCTCCGATGTACTATCCTGTTACACCAGGATGTATGGCTATGGGCGCAGGTGCTGTTGGCAACTGCTGTACAGGTCAGTGTTCGCACTAGTCAAGCGCTTTTTCGTATATTTGACTGACTGATTGACTGATTTTCAGGTACCTGTGGCGGATCTGTTGCTGCCGGGGCTTGTGCCGGAGCTGGATCTGGAGGATGTGCCGGAGGAGCTGGAGCTGCTGGTGGCTGTGGCGGAGGAGGAGGTGGTGGAGGTAAGCGCTATCACCAAGCTTCTGCAGTAGACCAAGATGCTAATAATCACACAGGAGGCTGTGGCGGCGGAGGTGATTAGTCCCCATACACCCTTACGACTCATTGATACGATACTAACGACTTCTAGGCGGCGGAGGAGGCTGTGGCGGTGGCGGTGGTGGTGGTTGCTAATAGCTGTTATTTTGCAGTTTTCTGAACTTGAGATACCCTTACGACCACATAACACACATTCACTGATAGCAACAACAATGTACAGCTATCACTCCAAAGTCCTATATCATCACAGTTCCGCCTATAGGCTATTTGACAAACGTCCACAACGCGGATCCTCAATTACTTAGCCTTCTTACACTCACCCAATTCCTCTTCTCCCTCACAAACCATCTCAAACCCCTTCCTCAACGCATGTCTCGAATCACACTCCCCTTCACCTTCTCCCGTACAAAAGAATTTCTGCCCCGCTGGACAAGGATGTGCAAGTGGACCATCAGGCGTACATTGGAAGAAACGCACTTCGTTGAAACAACTTCCGTATAGATTTCCCACCTTACATGAAGGAGACGAAGCAGAATCTTCGTAGTCTTTTATGATATTGGAGAGGTCTGTGTCTGTGTCTGGTTGCGATAATGGTGTTTGATCTAGGTCGAGATTTATGTTCGCGCGTCCGTGGGTGGAGACTTCGAAGTAGAAGAGGACTACAGCGAGCAGGGTGAACATGGCTATTGTTATGCCATAGGGACGTGATAGCCAGGGCGAAGTCCTAGGGCGTCCAGATGTGTTGTAGTTGTCTTGTGGGAATTTGTTGGACATGTTTGGTTGTACTGCTCGGGATCTGGGCTCGTCTGTAGCTTCGGATGAGGTGAGGGAGACTTCTTCAGTAGTGCTTGAGTGTGTGTGCCTTGTATTGTTTGTGTTCGATGCCGCAACCAAGATTCTCGGTCCAAGGTGATGTTGATGTACGAGCAAGGATACCGTGATGAGCAGATGGCGAGAGATGATCGTCGCCTGATTCAGCTTCGTGTTTCTGAGCTAGTGGCATTCGTGTGGAGGCTATAATTAGCGAGCATTTGACGGCAAATAGTTCAGAGTATTGATTAGGATTATGGTCAAATAAGCATTTGAGTGGTTGTATGAGCTCGGTTGTATGAGCTCGTTGCAAGTCATCTAGCCATATTTCAGATGTAGAGTGGCTGGTGCATAGATTTTCTGAGGTCTCTATGGAATTTCCCCAATTATTGTGAATACAGCGAGTACTCCGAGGCTTCATTCAATGCCATTGCAATCGTCGAGTCCCCATACCATGTGAGTAGAGGAGCAGCATAAAGCCATTAAGTTGCTGTTCATATGTATATCGCTATCTCAGCACATACCCAAAGAAATGAACAACCCAAGCAGCAGGCCGACAATGTCACTCGACGCCAAAAGACGTCAGTTCGATCGTAACGAGCTCAACTACAAACAGTACCTACTCAAGGAGTCTATCGTGGTTACAGATCAGCGTAAGTACGATCTTCATACAGAACATCAGCATGGGAACTGCATTTGCAAGCACGATTTCCGACGCCCTTGGTGGCGAAGAGTCGTGACTTTCTTCGCCTGGGACATAATGCCAGTAAAGGCAGACACTACGGACGTGTATGTCTCCCAGAAAGCAAGCTTGAGTGTTCGAACTGATCCGTACAATGGGAGGAATCGCAACTGAGCACATCGGTCGAGCTATTACTTCCATTTCTTTACCAATATCGCAGTCCGGGTTGGAAAGGCGTGTCTCCTGGACATAGGTAGTGGCGCGGGGAGGCAGCGATATGAGGACCGTGAGCACAGTGGACATCGTGTCTTGGGGAATTGGCGAACCAACTCCATAGACAGTACTGTGAGAAGTCAGAAGTAGGTATTCTCAGTCAACATCATATCTCCGCGTTGCAAGCGACCACCAAGCCACCGCAGCTCCAGACAGAGAACAGAAAATGTCGAGCCTGTCTATAGAAAGGATTGCCGACTTCTAACTGCTTGGCGAGAAGTTATCAGATCTTTGTTTAACCTCGCGTCGAGTTCGTTCTTGCCAATCGTACGTTCATGTTGCGCCCCTCGGATTTCCTTTGTGCTGTGCGACTTGGTCAAAGAAATCTCTCCACGATCTTACGAGGATTCCACATCCCGCAACAACGTCAGGTTGATGTTCCGACACCGCGATTCCAACATGAGAGAAGTGGAGAGGTGAATCCCAAAAGCGCATCAGAACGACGAGCAACCTAGCCTGTTTCTGCACAAGCGGCCACAAGCGCAGCACGGCTTACAGGTCTGTCTTGTAAGTGGTCGACATACGCCACCTTCATGCAGGGTCGAGGCGCGATCCCAGGGACCAACGTTAACCAAATTTCGAAGTGGTCTGATTCTTCTTCTTCCAGGGCGCAACAGCAATAACAGCCGACTTCCGCTGCATACCACCACCAAGCAGTTTTACGAGATTCTACGAACACAATCCTCTGCACTACATCCTCCGAAAACGAATACGCTGCTCATCTGATTCGCCCTCCGAGCCATCACGAAGCATACCCTTGAACCGAATCGAACAGGCCAGTGATCAGAGCTACTTACTTTGCTGGGAGAGCTTCGAAAGCTCCGCCACGCCGTCGACATGGACGTCGTCCTAGAAGCATTCGACACCTTCCTCTTCGATCGGTTATATGCCAATGCCCTACCCATTGGGCCAAGCCATTCGACGTTTGATCCAGTCTCCACGCTAGCAGCGAGCTTCAAGGGCTACAACGAAACATACGGCCTGGCCCCAGAAGTGCCCTTTGCACGATCAGGATGGCAATGGGAACCCTCAAATTCGTATTTCTCGCTACAACCGAGTGAATTCGCGTACCTGAGTCGGTGGGATCGCGACAACATATTCAGACAAGCGTTGAGCTTGTACATAATAACATGGTAAGAAGAAGAAACGCGCTGGTTTGCAGCATTGGCGCGTGGATGAATGAGCTGATAGCAGTGACAGGGTGTTTGGTCTGTTTATCTACTTCTTCTGCGCGACTATCAGCTACGTGTTCGTGTTCGACAAGACGACATTTCAACATCCGAAATACCTGAAGAACCAAATGCGCATGGAGATCCGACAGACCATGGAATCGATCCCAGTTATGGCCATCTTCACAGTACCTTTCTTCGTTGCTGAGGTCCGAGGCCACTCCTTCATCTACGACAGCGCAACAAATCCTGGCTTCGAGCACCCATTCCTCAGCTGGTTTGGCAACTGGTACAACTACATTCAGTTCCCGCTCTTCCTAATGTTTACCGACTTCTGCATCTACTGGATCCACCGAGGCCTGCACCACCCAATGGTCTACAAGCGCCTCCACAAGCCTCACCACAAGTGGATTATGCCTACACCATACGCCTCGCACGCCTTCCACCCGCTCGACGGCTACAGCCAAAGCGTGCCGTACCACCTTTTTCCGTTCATGTTTCCACTTCAGAAGTTCGCCTATATCGCTCTCTTCACCTTCATTCAAATATGGACCGTCATGATCCACGATGGTGAATACGTCGCAAACTCTCCAATCATCAATGGCGCAGCATGCCACACAATGCACCACTTGTATTTCAACTACAACTATGGCCAATTCACAACGCTGTGGGATCGTCTGGGCGGCAGCTACAGAAAGCCAAATGAAGAGCTGTTCAGGAGAGAAGAGAAGATGAGCGAGTCAGAATGGAAACGACAAACGAAAGAGATGGAGAAGATGGTGATTGAAGTCGAAGGTAAAGATGACCGAAGCTATGGTCCTCCTGAAACTGTCAAGAAGGTGCAATAGATGGGCAGAATAATGAGTGTCATGGATAAGAATTGCGTGCGCGCAGTTCGCGGCGTTGAGTGGCAGTAGCATTGCATCAGTTCTTTGAGAACGGTTTTGGAATACCTTTATACGCACGATCTGGCGAGATCGTTCGCGTTTTGTCTGCAATAGGCATTGGGCGGCTAGCGCTGTTCTTTCTAATGAATAGAGATATTGACTACGGTCGAAGTTCACAATGCTCTCCGTACCCACAAGAAGCAGGTAACGACTGAGCGCTCGTGAGACATGAGTAGAGCAACACAATCGATGAGTTCATCTGGAGACATCGATTGTTTGCCAAGCCATCGATCAATCTGAAATGACCATCTGCGTAGCTTCGATCGTGCAACCTACTTCAACTACAAAACGGCCAATGACGACCACTCCAAGCCAGAAACACAAGACAACAAGACACCCTCTTATCACAAGCAAAGATGTCGCGCCGACTTACCGACGCCGCCCTAGCTCGACTTACAGATGAACAACTCGAAGCTCGAAAGGACGAAATCCATGAGGAATGGAGACGGCTGACTATACAAAGCCACATGATGGCCGGCACATTACCGATGGCTTACAACGAGATTCTAACTGTCCAACATCGAGACGCGTATATGCCACTGTTGAATGTGAAGGTAATGGTTGCTGAGATTGCTTATATGAGGCAGCGGTTTGCGAGACAGGGATGGATGATGGGGTGGTAGAGGAGACGAACGATGGAGAGGAGGATAGGGGTGGAGGATAAGTCTTTTGTACATATCACAGCATAACAAAAATGCGAGACTGCTGCAGAAAGAACACTCACATCCATTGATGTCAAGTCGTTGAAATCGTTGATTAGACTTTCAAGGGTTCACCGCTTTCGGCAAGCTGCCGTGCATCTTGTGCCGACATATTTCTGTTGCACTAGCCTTCACACACATCACAACCACTTTGCATATTCGTACATACATACTCTCTGCAGGAGCATGACGGAACCCATGGATATCGACGACTTTCAAAGCACAACAGACAAGTTCCTTACTTGGCTCAAGAACAATGGCACAACGATCTCTTCCTCCGTTCAAGTAGCAGATCTAAGAGACCGGGCTGCTGGCAGAGGAGTTGGTATGGAAAGACCATGATGGCTGACCCTAAGAACCGATCTGACACTTCTTCCTAGTCGCCACTCAAGACCTCCCCGAAGATGCAGAGCTGTTCAGCATTCCACGAACTTCAATCCTCACGAACGAAACTTCAGACCTACCCGCAACAATCCGCAAAGAACTCGATCATCCATGGCTATCACTCATACTGGTCATGGTCTACGAATACCTGAAAGGCTCTCACTCACCCTGGCAAGCATACTTCAACATCTTGCCAGAAAATTTCGACAGTCTGATGTACTGGTCTGAGGAAGAATTGCAATATCTCGAGGGAAGTGCCGTAGTGGACAAGATAGGCAAAGAGACTGCCAATTCCACCTTCAGTGAACAGATCATACCGATCATCGCTCAACATGCCGATGTCTTTCAAACTGTAAGCCGCAGTAACGAAGAATTACTTTCCCTCTGCCACCGCATGGGCAGCACGATCATGGCCTATGCATTCGATCTCGAAAAGCCAGAACAAGCAAAGAAGGAAGACAACGAAGAAGAAGAATGGGAAGAAGATGAAGAAAGCGCTACACTACCCAAAGGCATGGTCCCTCTAGCAGATATGCTGAACGCAGATGCCGATCGCAACAATGCAAAGCTTTTCTACGAAGACGACAAAGTAGTCATGAAGACTATTAAGCCTGTAAAAGCTGGCGAAGAGTTATACAACGACTTCGGACCTCTACCAAGAGCAGATTTGTTGAGAAGATACGGATATGTGACTGAGCAATATGCGAAGTACGATTTGGTCGAGATTTCTTCGGATCTGATCAAAGAGCAAGCCAGAGTACAGCTGAAGCTCTCGGATAAGACTATTGAAGAGAGATGGCAGTATGCTGAAGAGCAAGGAGTTGGAGATGATGCGTACGATGTTGCAAGAGTTGGGAGTGAGGATGGACAGTTTCCGGAGGAGTTCTGTGTTCTGCTGAACTTACTGGCCACGTCCAAGCCAGATTTCGAGAAGATGAAGAAGAAGGAAAAGTTGCCAAAGACAGATCTGATGGTAGAAGCGAAGAAGTTGCTTCGAGCCATTCTGGTGCATCGATATGCAGCCTATCTGTCACAATCAACGCCCGCAGGAGGAGCCACACCACGATTCGCTATGGCTGAACAAGTCATCAATGGCGAGAAGCAGGTCTTGCAGGAAGCTGTCGATGCAATCACCGATGCCAACGTCAACAAGAAGAGATCAGCCGACACACTCGAGGACGAAGCGAACGCTATTCGACAACCAATGAAGAGATGATGAAGATATGCTCAAAAGATGTGTTCATACAAGGGGTATCATCGCTATCCTATTCGTTACAACACGCGCTGTCTGCTATCGCGCATCCATCAGAAGCCGACAAACATGTCTTCCGCAAGAACTACTTCAAAATCGCTCAACACCCGCTTCGCCTAGGACTGCGAACCTTGAGCCTGACCCGCTGCGGCTGCTGCTGCCATCATGGCTGTCTGGTCACCACTCGGTCGATGAATTCGCTCTGGTCGATTATTGAGTGCCACACGATAGTCGAAGGTCTTGCTGGCCGGTACAGGGTGATAGTCTTCCACCTCATCATCGCTGTCAGCATCAGAAACGACACCGTTGCATATCATCCCCTTCGGTCTGTGCTTGCGCAGTTCCAAATGCAATCGGCCTCCACGACCACGCCGTAGTCGACACATTGGAGTGTCTGTTCGTTGGCGCTTAGCCTCCGACTCGAGAGCATGTCTGTCATCGCGATTCGCCGGTACTGGCTGTAAAGAGACACGGAACTGCGGTTCTGTTGCAATCCTGCCATTCATATCCAGCTTCGGCTTCTGCTCTTCCATCTCGACATCGCCATCTCGATCCTGCGAGCTCCTCGATGGCAGTGATGGAGGTGGTGTAGGATAGCCTGTTGGTCCTCCCGCAAGCAACGAGGACCATTTCGGCGGCTGATCAAATGAGTCCGGCGGTGGCGTGAGTGGCTGCCATGTCCTGTCTTGCCAGTCCTTGTTCCACCGCCGATGTTGCTCTTTCCTGTTGTCTACTATTTGTACAACATGATCGGCAACCTGGGCATGCAGATCGTCCAAGGATATGAGGTCATTCTCAGGAGCAGATTGTGTTCTAGGAGCCAGCCGTATTGTGGCGCCTGACCGACCACCATCTGCTCGCGACTTGGGCTTAGGCTGTGGTCTTTGGTTGACCAGCAGCTCTTCGTCTTCGCCCTTTTCGCCAACGATGTTCTTGCTGATTTTGACCTCTTTGAGCTTACGCCTTTGTTCGAAGACGGCTCGGGTGATCTCAAGCTGTTGTACGTGATGTTCTTCACGCTCACGGACCATCTGAACCAGTTGTCGCGCCTGTTCGAGCTCAAGACGGAGTTTCTTGAGCTTCTCAACGACTTGCGCATCGCGACCTCTGGTTTTGCGAGTTTGTCGAGCTTCACGACGACGGAAACAGACGTATGGATCCGCATCGTCCGCCTCGGAAGTCGTGTCAAGCACTCGGACCTTGATATACGGCATGAGTGGATGACCATGTCCAGACTTCCGTCTTTCCCAATGCTGGTAGATGGGCTTAATAAAGTGCTGAGCCTCCTGCGACAATGGCTCATCGCGAGCCTGTTCCAGCTCCTCCAACGACGGGATGGGCGCATTGTTGAAATTCGCAAAAGGTTTCAGACGCTGGCTATACTCCTCGAGAAAGGACATGGCCTCCTCGAAAGCCTCCTCTGAACATTGATGCGATTTGTCCTGGAGTGCTTCGCCATTTGCATCTTTACCTTCGTTCAATTGTTTGGTAAGGAACTCATCGTCAGCTTCATCCATGCAGTAGGCGGTGCCAACGGAGTCCTCCACGGTTGTGCTGAACCTGATGTAAGTGGCAGGGTCTTGAAACCCTTTTGGATACAGCTCATCATATTTGACACCTTTCGCTCGAACAGCATCTGGTGTTGGGATATAGTTCTGCTTGGTCTTTGTGCCAGCAGTGATATTGCTTGCAGCATTGATGACAGCTTGCAAATGGTATTCCTGATGATAACAAAGTCAGTCATGTTGCGAAAGTGTGGTAAAGGTAAGGTAAGGCGAAGGTGAGTAACTCACGATTTCTTCAGCCTTCTCGACACCTGTATCCACCTGAGGGATATGTTGTTGAGATTCATCGGCTGCTTCTTCGAGTTCATTCTCGCGAAGGACACGAAGGTGTTGCTTCGTATTTAACTTGCGTTGTCTGACATGGCGTGCATTACTCGCTCTGGTTGTCGACATAAAGCCAGAGCGTGGCCACTCGCACCTGCTGTTTCAGTGCCGTTTCCTGCCTGAGGCATGAACTGAAGAGTTTTTCGCCCGAGAGGACGACGCGGTGCAAAGAGCGTTTGTGGTCGTCAGAAAGTCCGAAAAGTGGTATGTAGCATGAAATTGAACGCTAGAAACTGAATCCGTGCCAATTTTGATGCTTGTGTGATGTGGTTGATGGTATTTGGATGCGTGTCGTCTGGCAGTCTTCGGCGTCGTCGCGCAACGTGTTCCAAGGTGACAACAACAGGAAGGCCCGCAAAAGCGGAGGGAAAGAACAAGGATTGCCGCTATCGCTCCTGCCAAAACTTTAATGACAACACGCTCACACTTCTCCCATTATATTCTATATATGTCTGTACAACGCTCTACATTGACCTGCGCGCTCCAATCTCTTCACATTCTGATGCAGCGATGCTCTAGCTCGCATGCGCATCGCTGACAAGGCGATACCACGAACTACGCCCCACCCCACCATGAAACGCGCTGTTCCCGAGGCTCAAATACTGCCCTCCCAACTCTTCGACAAACATCGTTACGCCTTCAACTCGGCGGCAACACTCGCAGTATAGTCCGAAATACAGCATCCGGCGCTGGCGAGAATCCAAACTTGGTCCCAGCCGATAGCTCAACACACGCGTTCACAGCCTCCTCGAATAGCGAGGTGAACGCCTTGTTTCCTCTGATGCCGAAACCGATCACGAAAAGGTCCCAGTGTTGGCTCTGCAGCTTCTCCTTGATCTCGCTCACTGCAACGTTTGGATGATCTGGATCCACGTCGATCTGACTGCAATCGTAGCCTGCTATTCGAGCGTTTTCTAAGTCCTGTAGAAGGTCAGATAGTGGGCCACTTCGGATGCACTTGGAGGACTTCTCACTTCTTTCAGTTTCTGCTTCATGAGCGCTGGAGGCCCGAATTTGATCGCTGCTTCTGGGTCTGCTCCTACGAACTTGCCTAGTCCTGCAATGAGGACATTCTTGCGTGCCTCGGCCATGTCTTAGATCTTGAAGTAGATCTGCCTTCCGACCCAAGGATGAAGTATGGTGAGCGGTATGTCGAAACGTATCCTTGAAAGCGTTGGTATATGCTCGCGGAGGCTTGCCAATTATACCCAGCATGTAATGTGTATGTTGTACTCATATGGCTGCAGCTATGGCCAAGCGGTTGACATTTCGGCCTTCCAGCTTACTAAAGCTCTCTACACATTCGGGTGCTACGTACTAACATACCGGCCGACTTCTGGGTTTCATGCCACACTGATGATATGGCGATGCATCTTTCACAGCGACGCACGAACTATCTTGCCGACGGCTTGCCGAATGCGAGACTTTCCGCGAGCATATCACCTGATCTATCAACAGTCCTTTTCACCTTGTAGACTTTCCAGCATGCAATATCAGCCTAGGCCCCGCACGCCTAGGCACGTAACTCGGGACATTGCAACTGTCGCAATACCATTCATCGTCTTCAGGAGGGCCATCCAGGCCAACACACTCGTAGTGGAACCATGCATTCTCCTGCGCGCAAGACTCTCCATCGCAGGCGACCATGCGATCGTTGTCCTCCTCATTACAGCAGGCAATCGTGACCCGTGGATCTTCTTCCTGCTGCTGATCCTGAGGCTGAGTTGCATCACATTCAGACACCGTCCTGCTAGGCATGACGCTCTTGCGCTTATTTCGAGGCGGGCTGTACTCCTGAGAAGCCTCGGATGCTGACTTGGCCTTCTCGGTCTGAGTACGATTTCTCTGAGGCCGTGAAGGCAATGCGTCTCCTTTCTCAGCCGATGTCTCGACAGCACCATGGCTCACTCTTTGGGACCGTGGAGCAGCTTGTTGCGCAGAGAACGATACAGTGTCGGCTTCGTCTTGCTGACGAGCAGCATTCTCGTCTTCCAGTGTCGCCTGCGAGTCCGGTTGTGTCGAGCCTGATACTTCGCTCAGCTCTCCAGAGTTCCTAAGCCGCACTCGGAACGTGTCGGTATTTGCGGTGTCGCCAGGGAGTAGCGTTCGCACGTGAGAATATGCACGTCTAGGGCCGCGAAGGCCATCCTCACATGGAGGGAGAGTTCCATCTGTGGAATGCCTTCTGGCGACGGTGTCCTCATCATCACGATCGCTAGGCGTCTCTGTGAAGCCGTGCAGAAATCTTCGCAGGTACTCGTCCGGCGGCTGTGCTTGGTGATCATTTATGGCTGAGGGATTCTCCTCAACTCCTCCTTCATAGACCTGCCAGAATCCAAGCGGAGGCGCTTGAGGTGGGCACGCTACACCTTGCCTGAGCCAGTACTGATACTGATCGTAGGAAATAGTGGCCTTGGGATACTTCTCAGCCTTATCCTTACAGCTTGTGTACTGCTCCCACGAAGTCCCAGGATAATGCTGATTCAGCAGGTCATTCACAGCATCATTCGTCGCGGCTTTACGAATTTGCGCTTTCTCTGCTTGCGTCCACTCCCTCGCATTCGACCCTGAGGCAGCTCCTGGCAGCTTAGTTGCTGGACGGCGAGCGGGGATGTCGACTGCCCACTGCGTATTTGCGACTTCCGCATGTGGCGGGGAGTCCAGGACCTCCTTCAGCTCCTCATTGCGGGCCATGAGCTCTGTCAGAGCCGCGCCCATGCGCCGTCTCGCCTGAGTGGTGGAAGCCATCTTGGCTTGTCGATCGGGCGTGTGAATATCTCTGACACCTCGTGGTTGTTCTCTGGTTGTACCGGTATGGATTGCAGTAGTTTGGAGTGCAGAGTCTTGGTGTAGGGTGCTGTGAGAATAAATTCTAGCAGTGCAGACCAGGTAGTAAGTTATATATTAGCGAAGAATTCAATGTCCTCACTTTTCTAAAATCTTGGTTCATATACAAAGGTTATTATGCTCACAAAAGGTTATGATCTGGTACGCTGTACATAGCCACTGTACATTAGTGTAGTAGTCAAGCTGTCGCAGAGAGCTGGCCTCGGACTTCTCGTGGTCTACTAGAGGTGCTTGCTGCACTTTCGAATGAGTCTTCAGGACGCTCGAAGATTTGATATGGTGGAATGAGATGGGTCACTAGTCTCTGTACACTGCTTAGCATAGACGATCTCGACAGTCCCGAACTCAGGACATTCGCTTTCGGGTAGCTGGAACAGCAAGATCTCGGTATGAGTGGGCATTTGCAGGAACAGCCCAGCCCATACGGACTTGGTAAGTTCTATAGACATGATTGTCTTTCCCCCTCACTAAGTTCGGCAACTGGATCATCCTCCACTGTCCATCATCTGCTCCTGAACAGCACGAGGCTACTCCGTCTGAGCCTCAACATTTTTCAGGAGTCCTTTGATTGATGCGAATGGGAACTTCGCCTCAAGTGGCAAAGCCGGCAAGAGCGAAGGAGCGCAACAGGTGAGAGTTCGTCGGAGCTGAGGTCGTCGACTTCGAAGGAGCTGATACGAGAGATGTACAGATGGGCGCAAGAAGTCGAAGTCTGCTATGCTCTGGAGACTAGCCAATGACATGGCGACTTGTCTTGGCTCGAATGGAAGTTTGAAGCTTGGACGCAAAAGTTCGGGTTGTTCTAGAAACTGGAAGTCGATCGAAGTTCTGTTGCCATCCTCCTCGCCGTTCCAACCTCTCCTACACTCATTCCATCTGGAGTCCCGGCGTTGTCATCGAATCTGCATCACTTGGTCTCTTCCTAGATCTTCATCATGCAGCGCGTCCTCTCTTCCACACCGCGAACCGTCGCTCGCCAGACGAGAATACGACCGGGTTCATTGATTCAGCAGCGATTTGCCCACAAGGAGCTCAAGTTCGGTGTCGAAGGCAGAGCTGCTCTTTTAGCTGGTGTCGAGACATTGGCCAAGGCTGTCGCTACGACACTGGGTCCTAAAGGCCGCAATGTGTTGATCGAGTCCGCGTATGGTTCGCCTAAAATCACAAAGGGTCAGTCGAGTCCATCGCCATCTGCATATGCATCACGTCGATATGCTAACGCTCTCCTACAGATGGTGTCACAGTAGCAAAGGCCATCCAGCTCAAGGATAAGTTCGAGAACTTGGGCGCAAAGCTGCTCCAGGATGTCGCCAGCAAGACCAACGAAGTTGCTGGTGATGGCACAACCACCGCTACCGTCCTCGCCAACGCCATCTTCTCCGAGACCGTAAAGAACGTTGCTGCCGGCTGCAACCCCATGGACCTCCGCAGAGGTACCCAGGCCGCAGTGGAGGCCGTCATCGACTACCTACGAGCGAACAAGCGCGATATTACCACATCCGCAGAGATCAGCCAAGTCGCAACTATCTCCGCCAACGGCGACACCCACATTGGTGGTCTGCTCGCCACTGCGATGGAGAAGGTCGGCAAAGAGGGCGTCATCACTGTCAAGGAGGGCAAGACGATTGAGGATGAGCTAGAGGTCACTGAGGGAATGAAGTTCGACCGCGGCTTCATCTCGCCTTACTTCATCACGGATACCAAGTCGCAGAAGGTTGAGTTCGAGAAGCCATTGATCCTCCTCTCCGAGAAGAAGATCTCAGCTGTCCAGGACATCGTCCCAGCTCTTGAGGCATCTCAGCAGCTGCGCAGACCTCTTGTCATCATTGCTGAGGACATTGACGGCGAGGCGCTCGCTGTGTGCATCCTGAACAAGCTTCGTGGACAACTCCAAGTCGCTGCCGTCAAGGCGCCAGGCTTTGGCGACAACCGCAAGAGCATTCTTGGAGATATTGCTGTCCTTACCAGCGGCACTGTCTTCACTGATGAGCTCGATATCAAGCTCGAGAAGGCAACCGCAGACATGCTCGGCTCTACTGGATCGATCACAATCACAAAGGAGGACACTGTCATCCTGAACGGCGAAGGCACCAAGGACATGGTCACTAACCGCTGCGAGCAGATCCGTGGTGTCATGGCTGACCCAACCACCAGCGAGTACGAGAAGGAGAAGCTGCAAGAACGTCTTGCCAAGCTTTCTGGAGGTGTTGCTGTCATCAAAGTTGGTGGAGCATCTGAAGTTGAGGTTGGTGAGAAGAAGGACCGCATGGTTGATGCTCTGAACGCCACCCGCGCCGCTGTTGAGGAGGGTATCCTGCCAGGTGGTGGCACTGCTCTGCTCAAGGCTGCTGCCAACGCACTCGACTCCGTCAAGACCGCCAACTTCGACCAACAGCTTGGTGTCTCTATTGTGAAGAGCGCCATCACCCGCCCCGCACGATCGATCGTCGAGAACGCCGGCCTCGAGGGCTCCGTTGTGGTTGGCAAGCTCATGGACGAGTTCGGAAAGGACTTCAACAAGGGTTTCGACAGCGCAAAGGGAGAATACACAGACATGATTGCCGCCGGTATCCTTGATCCATTCAAGGTTGTCCGCACCGGTCTATCTGATGCATCCGGTGTTGCATCATTACTCGGCACAACAGAAGTCGCCATCGTGGAGGCACCTGAAGAGAAGGGACCAGCTGGTGGTATGCCAGGAGGCATGGGCGGTATGGGTGGAATGGGTGGCGGCATGTTCTAGACGCCTCAACTTCGATCGACCCGCCCCGAACCTCCCTTATACCCTGATATCTCATGATATATGAGTGCGAGCCATGATACCCATGCCCGACTGGAAATGCCGGATTGTACAAACACAACATTATAACTACTACTACACTTCGTGCTTGTCATCATATTTGCACAGAGTGAAAGAAAGAGCAGTGAATAAGAAGAACATAATGATCTCCACTCTGGAAGAGGATTCGTGACGCATGGGCGGCGCATTGGGCACGGCCTTCACTGGGCTTTGTGTAGATGGTGCTGGGAATGATGTGTATCATAGTGTTACTGATAGCGTTTGAAAAGTTGTAGAGAAGTTCAACTGTATCCCCTTCCTGATCCGAGAGCTTTATGACCTGCGCTGATATGCTTGTAGGAGTTGTCCAGCATGCCTTCCTCGCCGCTCAACAGCAGACATGCGCCGTCGACCAATACAGAGAAGTGTGTAGTCATTGCACTGGCACAGTCTCCACGATGTTGCAATTCCGCCACCTCGTTTCACGCAGCGCGTTCGGATTCACTCTTACTGGGTCGCGCCTACCTCTGTCACATCCTGGTCCACGAGCTCGGTCCATGATTGCTGTCTAAGATTATGCTCACGCTGTCTTTCTGCCCTCCACTGCATATTCCAGGCAGGTTCTCAAGGAAGCAGCAGTTTCCATGCCATGCCAGCACGCCTTCTCTAGCCTCACTTCAAGACCCTGATTTCGCTGGCTTTTGGCTCACTCAAGAGCTCTTTCCACTTCACTTCATAACTCACTCACTCAGCACAGCACACAAAAGGCGAACATGCTGCTCGACAACGCCACTTACATTAACTTTCAACCACACACAAACTCCTCCAGAGGCACATAACATCTACTTCGTCGACTATATATTCATCACCTCAGCCACTTCAACATACTAGTGTGCTTCCTCCTTAGCAGCAACAGCTACCTCTCAACGACAAACTCTTCCGCAGGAAGCACCGCTCCTCGACAGACGCCGCTCTTCAAGAACAGATCCACCTATGTCGGCGTCACCAGTGCAAACACAGGCTGTGTCTACCTCGCCTCAGCTGGACGTCCCACCCCAGACGCGAACACAAGCACCTTCGCTGGAGCCAGACACCAATGTGGACCACATGGATTCCGACCTTGGCGATATGGATGGGCGCAGTGTCCCGGACGGATTCAGCGATTCTGATCCTGCGCCTCCTGTGCAAGGCATTGACGACATGTTCGATGACCAGGCACTTGACAACAACCATGCGGGACACAGTGACTTCGATCCTGCGTCTCCAGTTCAGAGCATTGGTGACATGTTCTTTGGTGAGGCCCACGACAATGACCTCTCTTCTAGCGACCTGAATGGATTCAACGATCTGCCACCTCCAGGACCTGGCATCGATGATCATCTCGCTGCTGAGGGACTCAGCACTGGACATGATCAGAACGTGCCTATGCTGGACGACCTTGCTCAACACGGTACTTTCGATGACGATGCTGTCGACAGTGTCATCGGCACGGATGATGCAGATCCGGAGGACTGGATACCATGTCTGCAGCCAGGCGAGGAGGGAGCTTTCGGCCCAATTCAGGCTCGTAGCCTTGATTGGAAGAAGTATGAGACCAAGGCCTATCAATACCACTACTACTACGAGATCGACTTCGACAGGAATGTTGTCCCTGCAGCCAATGCACCTCGTGATGTGAAACTTCACGACAAGCGTTGTCGCCCAATGGTGGAGTTCTTCGACACCTGGACTGTAGCCAAGACAGTTGATGTCCACTTTCCTCCTGACTCCATGCTGAGCGACTGGAACGAGTTCTGGAGTGCACAGCGAGGTCTCTGGGAAAAGGGCACCCTAGTCCACATTCACTTCAACGGCAAGGCGTATGGCGATGGCGAGCGTTACATGTGGTAAGTCTAGTTCCATCGAGCAGGTTCTTTGCGCTTTCAGAAAGCTAACTCTATGAAGGATCATCTCCGGATTCAAACGTCACATCAACGCCTGGAAGTTCATGGACTCCCTCAACGCCTCCAATGTCGACATCGTTTACCTCCTCGACTGCTGGATCCACACCCGCTGGCCAAGACACTTCCGTCGTCGTCACGCCATGGTAGAGTACATTCTCGCTGGCCATAGCAAGCCGACTTGGGGTACTGGCGAATTCAAGGCTACCTGGGAAGGAGACTTCAGTCTTTCCTTCCCTCGAATCTTGAGAAACTTCATCAACTACACACCAGATGGCAAGGAGAAGCCGCAGCGTCTACTGTCCACGCCAATGATTATGCGCTACGACCAGACCTTGAGCAACAATGCGCTCCGGATCTGGGATCTTCGACCAAGTACCAAAGAGTCAAAGAAAGGTGTTGTCATCTGGCGCATCTATACTGATCCATACATCTGCTGGGCTACGAAGAAGATGTACTTCTGTAAGATGAAGATACAGCCCAAGCCTGTTGAAGTCGAGCCTGGCGATGACGAGACGGAGCGCGAAGAGATGGTCATGGACGACGTGCCTCCCTGGGCTCCGGAAGACGACGTTGGAGGTGGCCAGGATGACGAAGACGCAGATGATGAGGGTCTTGGCGACATGGGCGATCTAGGAACTAGCGGGAATGGTGGCTACGGCGGCAGCGACGACGACGACGACGATAGTGAGAGCGGACCAGATCATGGGCAGGGTGGAGCAGGCAATCTTGCCAATGGTGATATTGGCGAGGGTGGAGACGATCCACGTATGAGCGGTGGGTTAGGCGATGCACCCAACGATGAATCACAGCATGACGTGGAAATGAATGGCTTCTACGATGCCAATGGCGCGGCAGAGCCAGAACAGGACAGCGACGACGAAGGTCTTTTCGTTCGAGAATGAACGCCAGGCTGCATGAAGCCAGGCTGCATGAAGCCGAAGCCAATCTCGGCAAACGACGAGGAAGACAGACAGAGGCCGCGGACAAGCAGCTAGGAGAACCTGCAAAGGCTCTGCGATCGATGCAAGATGGATGATTGCTTTAGTTGCTTCAATCTCATATTGATTCTCGAGTTGCTCGAATGACCAGGCTTTCGTCAGAGCCGCGTTTCTGGTCTGCATGCGATTCTAGTTCAGCTCATCATCTAGTATAATCAAAAGTTCCTCATTATATACTTGCTTCTATAATCACTTAAGTGATTCATTGAAGTCGGGATAAGCCGATGTCTTTGTTCAGCGCAAGGGATATTTCCGGTGAGGTATGTGGCATGTGGTATGCTCCTTTGTTGTCATCTTATGCCGCCTCTCCAAAGTTTGACAAGCTCCATGCTACTCTGGCTAGAGATGTCCTGCAATAACGTATAGCAAGTCTATACAGAGATAGCATGTTCGAGCAAGATCCAGCAGGAAGACAATGGCCAGAGCACGCTTCTGCCATGCCACAGAGATCTATTCCAATCGGCGCCAAAGACGAGTGGTAATCGCTGGCCTCTTCGTATTCCGCAGGCTCGCGCTGACTATGGCCTTCCTGAACGTAGAAGTTCAATTAATAGCTGCCGATCCGTTGCATTGCCATCGATAGTGTCATGCTTAAATCCGTTTGTGAACTGGAAGTCATCTCGAGGCTGTTGGTCTTGAGGTGACCACAGAGATCCGGAGTCGGAGATCTATGGATATTCCTTGCTGTCGATACCCACGGGACACTTCTGGCAGATAATGACCATAAATATAATTCAGTCATCTCAACCATCCCAAGCATCTCGTGGCGCTGCGCGGGACTGGGTCGTAATCTCAGCGGAACTCTGAGACCATGGTACTTGAGCCTGCTTGGAGACTCAATGTCTTGAAATGTCTCATAGCCCCAGTCATGATCACTTTGCCGTAGAGGGAGGCTTGAATGGAAGAAGCGCTATAGATTAGGCGTGTCAAATCTCCTGGCGGTGAGCGATTCCGGGTTCTGGCCCATCTGCAACCTCGTTGTCATGGACGTCAAGTGTCCTTGGAGATTCGATGTTGCTCGTCCTGCACTTTCTCTGTTAGTCTGATGTTACTGTCTCCAGACCCCAGTCGAAACATCCTTGCCGTAGAGGCAGGCTTTTGAGAGAGAAAAGCCACGGAGTGGGGTATACTCTCGTCATTCGTACAGCCGTCTACGCTATCATATCACCTATGGTGCCAAGTTAAGCTCGCGCCTTTCTCTTCTCCCGCAGGTCTCTCTGGACCACATTCACCACACCATTGGAATTCACCTCATACGTCTCTTGCGTCGTGGTGTTGGTCACGCTCACTTTGGTAGAAGAGTCGTGCCGAAATTTGACAATCATCGAATACTCCTGCATGTCATACGATTCGCGAGCCTGAGCAAGCTCGACTTTGATGTCATTCGCCCAGAGCTGGCTCAAAAGACCAAGTGCGACCTTGCGAATGTCTTCAGTACCATCAGTGACCATAAGAACATCGCAACGCTTTGGAAGTTGCGGATTTAGCTTCGGGCCTTTGTAGTGGTCTGAACGCTTGCCATTGCCAGAGTTGATAAGCTTGACGATTGGGTCCACTCCGATCTGGACACCGACTGCTCCTTGCTTGAGATTGGGATCAGATGAGTACTGTGCTTCGATCAGACTGTCATAACGTCCACCAGAGGCTAAGGGAAGTTTGCCATTCGTGGCTGGTATGGCGGCAGTGAAGATAAAGCCGTTTGCGTAGAATCGTGCGTTGTGGCAGGACAGTGGCGAGATGAGCACTTTGCGATGAACCTCCAATTGCTCAGTGCCCTGCACGATTCGTCGTAGCTCGTCAATTGCAGTGTTGCATTGAGTCTGCACGTGGGAAGCGGCATTGGCCATGAGCGCCGATAGTTGTTCGAACGCTTCGTCAGGTGGGGCTTCCAGGTCGTACTTTTTCAATGCGTCAATCGTAGTGCCCATGAGCTGCATATTGAGAAGCTCTTTGTCGACTTTGTCCCAAGAGGCTGCGGCAGTGTTAGTAATGCATGTTTCAGATACACATCTACGCAGGAACGACTCGCAGGCTCCTCGCATAGTGCTCTGATACCCCACTAGTTCGAGAGCGTTCTTGACAGATAGTTGCTTCTGTAGCGGCACGCGGCAAGCATCCAGTATGGCATCGATCAGGAGTCCGTGGCTTAAGTAGAATTTGGCTTCCGTTGTGATGAACTGCGGGAGCTCTGTCAAGGCCTGCAAGAGTAGTAGGTAAGCAAGTGTCTCTGAAAGGTGCGAAGCATTTCTCAGCAGGTCTGTCTTTGAGCTTGTCGCCTTGGCAGACTCAAGCTCAGTGAGAGAGTGGGCTGCTTACCTCGTCTACGACCTTCATCGCTTCCGCGTCGTTGCGCGCTGTGTCGTCGTCGTCATCCTTGTCGTCGACAATATCGAAGTCAGCCTCCAAGCTAGCTTTGGGTTGACCTCCCACATCGCGATAGACTTCGCTGATTGTGAAAGTGCTTCTAGTTGCCGCTTTCTGACGCGCGAGTTGTCGAGCGTGCGGGAGGATTAGGTCGTAAGGAAGTTGCAGTAGGAGTCCAGAGTTGTCAGCTACCTGCATGACGTTCGGCGTCGTGGGATAGTGTGCTTGGACAGCTAGTAAGTAGAATGATTAGCAAATATTTCTAGATTGCGGGCCTGGTTGCAGCGATGTCCGTCTTTGAGCTCAGCACCCTAGTGGATGCAAGCTCAGTGAGACATTGTCAACACTTACCTGATGGGAAGATTCGTTCCCGTTCGATCTCTTCTCCTCCATGTCTACGGAAGACATTTTTCAGAGCAATACACACCACGTTCTTGGCTCGAATATGATGTCCCTTCCCTATCGCCGTGAGGGCCTGTGTATCCCACACCCTAGCTTGCGCCTTTTGAGCTCCACTGCTGTTCGAGGAGAATTTCTCGACCATGGCTTGCCGGAACACTGCCGAATTGGGATCTTTCAGCTCGCTCACTATTCTTCGCATGGTCTCATCCTCAAGATGAGCTGGCAATTCTTGCAGTAACTGAGCACTTCCGGGGCGCTCGCTGGGCTTATGGGAGACCAGGCGGTTGATGATATCTCCTTGCTTCGCCTTCTCGCCCTCAGGCAGGAAGACATCTGGCAGAGAATGTTGGGGCTCTCGTATCTTCTTCAACTCCTGATAACGCTCCATCCCGGTGCCGAACTTTTGACACATCTCGAAGTATATGATGCCTAGTGAGTACATGTCGATCTTGTCTGTTTGTCGCCTCTCACTGCTACCAGATTTCATTTCTGGTGCCATGTACAAAGCAGTGCCGACCGAGTTGGTTGCGCCTTCGGCTTTGCTTCTGGAGTTTGAGCCATCTGTTGTATCCGGATCATGGAAGTGCAATATCGTCGCCAGGCCGAAATCTCCGATCTTGGGACTGCCATTGTTGTCCACAAAGATGTTGTCTGGTTTCAAGTCGCGGTGTACGATGCCCTCAGCATGGACTGCGGCTAGACCACTGGTGATTTGTCGAATCAGCTTCCAAGAGTCATCGTCTGAGATCCCTTCTTGGATGAGAGACTTCAGCGTGCTGCCCTCACAGAGCTCCATTTGGATGTACAGAATTCGAGGTGGGCGGTTTAACGTTCTTCCTCGCCGTGCTTTCTCAGATGTGGGTACCGAGATAGTAGAAGTGCCATTCGCGTCTGTGACTTCATCCTCACTGTCAGAATTGCCGAATACAAGTCGATCGTCCTCGAAGTCATCTTCGGCCTCCTCGTTGTCAAAATCAAGATCAGCATGGTCATTACTGATGAAGTCCAGACCACCCGGAACGGAGAAGCTGTTCGAATAGTCGGACTTGGTATCGTCGGTATCGTCGTTGGAGCCCGAATCTGCGTCTGACTCGGAGTCATCCTGAATCGCGTTGGACACGTCTTCTTCCGGCCATGCATGTATGTATCGGACAACGTACGGATGGTGCGCCTTCTGGAGTAATACCACTTCCTTTATAGCGTTGTCCATTTCTGACCCTCGAATCTTGACCTTTTTTATGGCGTAAACGCTGTCTGTCATCTTTTCCTTTACCTTGAACACTTCACCGAAACCACCCTTTCCCAGTTTATGCAGCTCGCTGAAGTTTTTCGCGTAGTGGGATTCACTGATGGCTTCCGGAATGTTTGATGAGTTATGTCTGGAACGCCAGAACGGGCTTTGGTGACCGGAGCTTGATCGCTTCTCCAATCGTGGTGTCACTTGCGGCTGAAGAACTGGATCGTTAGTGCGCAGTAGTTCAGTGAGGCGCAGATCGAAACACGAGGTACCACCTTTCTTTCCAGCGAAAGCTTTGTCGAGAAACACTACCATTGGGTCAGAGAGACCGGTTCTCTCGCGCAAAACCTTTGGTGAGTCGTATTCTTCCAGTATTTTGACGCCCAGGAACATCTGCACAACGACGACTCCCAGCTGCCAGATATCTGCAGCTTGGGTCTCGAGTATGTCGGTGGGCGGTCGCCACTCTCTTGGCATGTTATGGTCGTACAGCCCGACTAAGCTAAGGCCGAAACCTGAAAGCTTCAGCGATAATATCGGGCCACTGACGACGTACGTGCTTCGGGTATTCAGATATCCATGGACGACGCCGTGTTTGTGAAGGTATTCGAGACCTTGTAGCAACTCTCGAGTGAACTGCTGCGCTGTGTGTTGTTGAGGGGTCCCAAATGTAGACAGTGAGTCGTACAGGTGACCTACGACTTGTTAGCAATCGGCACGAAGACGAACGGCTGACGATGACTCACCTCGATCAGCATACTCGCGGCATAGAAGAAGCTCGAATTTGAATTCATCAACGATCGTGACGCGTGAAGCGAAGATGTTGAGAAGATTAGGATGGTGTAGTTGCGCAACCTTTGCCATGAGTTCTTCAATTTTCCAGGCCACAGACTGCGGCTTCTTCACGATTCTCCGCTTAACCGCAACAACTGGCAGAGCGACATTCGCGGGAAGTGCAACTTGCGGTGTGCAGAGACTGATATTCTCTTTAGTCTCGCTGTTGGTGAGAGATGAGATAACAGTGACCTCGGTGAATGATCGTGGGAAGCCGTCCTCTGTGATGATGCGCGCTGTTTTGAAGGACAAAGTCTGTGGTGCTGGAGTTGGCATGTCTGTTGGCGGGTTGAGTGACTTCCGCGACTTGCTCTTCTCTAGTCGCAAAGTCTCCTCCTTCAACTTGCGTTCTCGCTCACGGCGCTCTTCTTCTTCTGCTTCTAGCTTCATGCGCGCTTCTGCTTCGGTAGCTTCCTTGGCGAGTTGGGCTGCTGTTTCCTGAGCACTAGCGCGCTCCACATCGAGACTGGGGAGCGTGTTCTGCTGGCGCGCCGTCACCGCATCGTCGAGTGCATCTTGAATATCCAGCGCGATTTGGTAAATCATGGGCTCTCCAAGCATTTGTGCAGGTTTCCTCTCCAAGACATTTTTAATACGAGTGACTGTCCTTGCGTGCAGATCTTCCAAGCCGCTAACAATCTTGAGTATCGGTGGCGATCGCGGATATGTTGCTGTAAACCCAACGGACAGTTGCACAGAAATTTCGCGACCTGGTGAGCTGACAGTCACTCTGAAACTGCGATCGGTGGTCTTCTTCCATGCGCCTTGAGTAACGACGTCTTCAAAGTCGTCGCCGAATATGGCTTCGAGTGCTTCAAGCTCTTCTTTCTGAACATCTTGGTAATTGATCGGTGCGGATTGACTGGCGGATGTGTTAGCATTGTTGCTTGCCTTCGGTGCCATGCTGCTGGAACAGCTTGTGTCGACGTATATCTGCAGCAAGGTAATTGCTGCAGATGCGTCTACGGGCTGGTAGTCATTGTTTTTCTCAAGTGTGAGGTGAGGTCTTCGCGAATGTTGAACTTCACCTGGAGAGGGACGCGACCACTCATAATAGCTGAGGTTGCTAGCGTGCATGCCAAGATTGTGGCGATTTATGCTTGTGGCGTTGCTATGCAAGCACTCTCTACGCGAAATCGGCCGGCCATGCGGTCCTCAAGCTGCTCAGAGACAAACCATAGCTGCCCAGGCCGTCGGAGAGTGTTGATCGTCGTACCCTCGATGTCAAGAGGGACAGGTCATGGCGTTACTACGCGTTCGAAGCCTCTGCAGCCACGTAAGGCAGAGGTTCTTTTTCGCAATGCAGATAACGCTCATCAAATGGCATGGCAACGGAACAGGTGTACGAGTATCTGGATGAGAAGTGGAACAAAGCAATGGATTTGATACAAATGGGAGACTGCTATCGATGGGCAAGTGCAATGCAAGAAAGAGGTGCAGTCGCGACCCGCGCAGAAGTAATCTACGCGATAATGTCGAGTTATTCCTGTTTGCGAAGGTAAACACCAAGAAAGTTCAAGCCTCACAACCACGTTCCCTGCCACCTCGAGCGAGTCCCCCACTCTGTGGTTATCGTTGACCACCTGGCGATGCGACAACCATTTCCATACGTAGATCTCACTTTACTGCAGAGATGTTGCATTGGCTAGCTGGGAAGCCTCATGAGAGTACAGAGGATCCCGATACCACGGGCTACGTCGAAGAACCTCAAACTCCAGCGCCAGTGTTCGCAGTGCGAGCCTTCAAGCATCTGGTCTATGGGACGCCCGGAACAGAGAAACCAAAAGCCCCGCGACGCCATTCGAACACCGAGAATGGAAGAAACAATCAAGCAACGCGACCACGAATGACGCGACCCAGAAGCACCAACGATGCGACCACAATGGGCAGGCTCGACGAAGCAGTCGCGCCGGAGCCTCCTCCTTCTCCTACTAAGGGAATTTTGATGACTCCAGGCACTGCAGGCGGCAAAAGAAAGACAGTCACGTTCCCAGACAACGTAATAGACAACGAGGAGAAGCGACCTACGAAGACTGGCTTGCCAGAGGACTGTCCCGGGAAGTTTCCGAGTCCGTGGACGAAGTCAACAACAGGTGCAGAACATACTGAAGACCCTACGAAAAGGTCCGCAGGGCGCAGCAAGCTTACAGAAGCACTGGAGCAGGCACGCGACGAGAACTCTTCCAAGCGCAGAGTGAGGCTAGGCAAGTCAGACAAGCTGGAGGACGACCTCGATGGAACAGCAGATCTGGCTGAACCAGTATCAAACTCCGGAAAGTACTGGAAGAGGGAGTACGATATCTATCGTGAGAGAACTACGGCCGAGGTTAAGAAGCTCGTTGCAAAGCAGAAGCTTGCAAAGAACTATGCGCGGGACAAGGATGATGAGTGCTTGGAGTTGACAGATGAGCTCAAGCAAGAGAGAAAGAAGGTGGACAGGCTGCAAAGAAGGACTGAAGACCTCGAAGCTCAACTGAAGGAGTTCCAAGAACTGCTGAAGAAGAGCAAAGCTGCGGAGGAGAGCGCAAAGGATGAGCTGGAACGAGTCAAGCGCGGATTTGGCACGACTGGCTACAGGCGATCTGTTGAGACGAGCACGAGCGTAGCCTTGTCGGGCAGGACAGAGCCGGAGCCACGATCGTGGAGGACTGCAGCAGCGTCCACGAAAGACGCGGTGAACGAAAGTGAACGCAAGCCCGATCAGCCACCTCAGCCAGCAGTCGAACAGCCAGACGCTGCAAGACCACGACGAAGACCACGGGACCTCTCTACCAAGGCTCAAGACAGTCTGTGGGCGCCATCTTCGAGTCTGGAACCAGCTAAGCTTGAGCCACGAGGCGGTCGCACCGTCACAAGCGGCACAGGTGCAACACCTCTACAGACGCTCAGCATCAACAGCAACGTGCCGAAAGAGACCATCTCTTTAGCGATGTCAATGGGTCTACAACCACCTATATCCCCAACAAGAGAAAAGCGACAAGATTCCCCGTTGCAATTCGCGGAACCACCTGCCCGAGACGAGTCTCTTTCAATACCTTTACCTTCAAGTCCTTTCAATCCTGAGGCAACGATGGATAAGGCCCCTTCGTCGCCCACGGCTGAAAGATCTGCGCGTAAGGAACGACAGCAGCGGGAGACGAACAATACGAAAGAGAATGTTAGACCGAAGTCGAAAGATGGCGGTGGCGGTGGTGAGAAACCTTCTGCTGCTTGGAGTGCGATGAATGCTACGCAGCCTATCGTTATAAGTACGGAGAGTAAAAGGGTCAAAGCACTGGAGGTTGCGAGAGCGAGATTGGCTGCGAGAGGACGTGTTGTTTCCTAGCTAGGATGTGATGTTCTCTGCTGGAAGGATTATTTGAGTGGCGTTGTGAGATTATGCGTATACCCCTGTCATTGCTTTTTGTGTTAGGTTAGGAGGTACTGTCGAATGTCATCTTGCGCAACTGGCCGCCGGCTCAACGCGTTGGCCCAGGTTCTGGAGGGGAGGTAGGTGACGAGGTCGACGACGAGGAAGATGATGACGACGTTCCTGAAGAGACCGAGGGCAGTACAGATGAGGATGTTGGCTGTTGCAAGGTCAAGACTGCTAGTCTGATGCCGTCCTCGTTTGCTACGTTATGCTGTCCAAATGCTTGGTATCAATTCCGTCAGCGGCCTCCCGCTGTGGTGTAATCGAACATTTCGCGACCTTTTCGAGAGCTATACCAATATACCATGATGGTAGCTGTGACATGGGCATAAGAGGTCTCAGGCTAGGTGTGAGCTCGCTAACTGCTCGAGGCATTGTCTCAAAAGCAAGAATGCGACGGGCTGCATTCCTGCAGCCAACGTCACGTCTTCACGACGGTGATATCATGTCTTCCAGCGCTTTCTTTCTGCTTTTGCTACCATTCTTCTACAAGCTCTTTCGCGTTTCGATGCCTGGTCTGTTATCTTTCCGTGGACGTGAAGCGCGTTCAAGTCCGAAAGCTCGTCTCCTCTCTTGCGAACTACTGTCTGGTTCTAGACAGCGCAGACCACTCTTGAGCTCAGCTGCGCCGGGATCGCAGGATCAGTCCAACTGGACGCTGCAACGGCGACGGCATCCCTCGCACCAGATATTCTCAAGTCGATGTGTATGAGACATCAAACCGCTGGTGGAAGGTGGAAGGCGCGCTAGCACATGACAAGTCTTGGCGCTGACCACACACACGACTTTCGATCATTGTGAGCCACACAAGAATCGCACGAGCGAAATCGTAGGCTGGCATATTCTTTGGCATCCGGTGATCCTGTTGATACTCATCACAGATGTATATGCAGTCTCGAATAGACATCTCTGCTCATTGCAGAATCATATATTTTGTCAAATCCTGCTTCCTCATCAATCATAAGGGCAACCACCGACTCAGTCGGGTGATATGGTCTAGTGGTATGACGACGTGTTGTGGTCTCGCTACAAAACCGCGTTAGCCCGTGTTCGATTCACGTAAGGAAATAGCACAGTAACTACGCCACGAGCAGAGTCTGACAGTCTTCCAGGGTATCGCCAGCGATCTTAACGATTTAGGATGGTTCAAGTCCATCCAGGCTCATGTTTTTTGCATTTTTGGTCTACCCAGGAACAACAATTATCGACCCAACTTACACTTGTCGTGCTCTGAGCTGGCAAGACATTTTTTGCTGGACCCTACGGTAATGTGGCAGACAGTGCTATAGGCACGACACCGACATTGTATACTCTTGTGATACAGATGTCAAAGCATGGAGCATTCGAGATCAATCGTATAGGAAGCCAATCGGATATATGAGTCCAGCACGTCGTCCGGACTAGCCTTGTTGTGTCGAAAGACACCATACTTCTATCAGACAAGGCCACGATGCTGAATATGCGTGCAAAAGCCCGTGACTACATGCGAAAAACTTCAATCCTCCGCGACAGCGAGTGTTGGACAGAAAGAGGAAGGTTACAACGACAGCCAAGCATACTATCACACTCGACCGGACTTCACCCAAGAATCGCACCGCTTGCGATGTTTCCATGTTTCGATGTTGGTATTGAGATCAGAGCACGTTCAGATCTAGCTATACGGCAACAGCTCGACGATTCGGTGGAAACTCAAGACCACCTCCATAAACATCAACGGTGAATCAGATATACTGGAGCATTGGCAATGCCGTTCACGATGCATTTGAGTTGACATATATATGAGGTAGGAGAACGACAGATCCATAACAGACCCCGAACACTCAACCACAGAACATCAAACACTCCAACAAAATACATCCAGAAGGTACACTGTTCCAAAACATTCAAAATGAAGACCGCCTACCTCCTCAGCCTTCTCTCCCTAGGCTTCAGCAGCACAACCCTCGCAGCTCCCATCGAAGCTCAAGCTCCACAGCGCGCCTGGCAATGGCGCAGCTCCGGAGCCTTCAGCAACGGCTTCCCTCCATTAGGGTTCGCCAAAACTGCCATAAAGATCAAAGAGAAGCGTGATCCAGAAGCGTTTTTCGGATTGGCTGGAACGATCAGCCCAGCAAACGCAGCAGATGATTCCTGAACTGGCGGTCGCCAAGAGGAGAAGCGTTCCGAAGCAGAAGCATTCGATATCTATACTGCTGGTCACCTCGAGAAGCGCGATCCTGTCAATCTCAAACTCATCAAGGCAGCGAAGCCATCCGAAGTTCCGAGTTTTGGAAAATTTCTTTGGTCGAAGATTACTGGGAAGCCTCTTACGAAGCGAGAGGCGGAAGCTGAACCTGTTAATATCAAGCTCATTAAAGCAGCGAAGCCATCCGAGATTCCTAGTTTTGGGAAATTTCTATGGAGCAAGATTACTGGGAAGAAACTTGATTAGGTGACGCGGCTCTGATTGATGAACAGGTCCGAAGGACAAGGCTGGATAGGGAGGATGATGGACGTGGAGAGACCTACGCTCGGATGCGCAGTTCGAAAGTGTAGCCGTGAAGATTCTTGTGAAGCGACAGATGACAAGAGATGCGGACTGCTCGTAAGTATCGTCTGACGAGACTAATCATGTACATAGACAGGCCAAATAACTTGTTCTTCTCGAGCGACTGTCGCTGTGTGGGTGTATCTGTGTAGAGGTGAGTCGAGAACGCACCTTCGAAGCCGAGTCTTCTCATGACCATCCTGGTGATTGTTGCTACTTCCTCACAGTACAACAGCAAAAGCCACGAGAGTGGCCAGCATCGCAGCGTACGGCGTGACACGCACCGTAGCACTCTTGCCCAATTCAGCTCCTATCTCACACGTCGTCGACCCTGTCTGCTCAACCTTGAAACTTCCCAGACTGTACGGCATCTGCTTGCACTGCCTCTCCTGCACCCTATCGCATCCACCCCACTGAAACCAAGGCAAATCAGTAGCATTGTTGTATGAACAATCTTTCGACTGATACATGGTCAGCTTCAATTGCGTGCGGTTCGTGCTGTCGAATCCTCCAGCATGAAAAGACACATCAGAGTAGTTCGCCTTCGTGTCGTAGATATTTTCGTTGTCTTCGTTCTGGAAAGTGTACACGTCTGTGCTGGCGTTGTTGGCCCAAGGTACGGTGCCGTTGAAGAGAGCTTGGAAGTTGTAGCATCTGCCAACATGCATCAGAGGGCTTGCGACGGCGAAGAGTAAGATCTCATTCGTATTCGTTGTGTTGAAGATCTGGTCGCAGGTTCTGTTGTTTGGTGGTGCCACTATGAACTCCCATACGGGATCGGGTCGTGTACTGTTGTTGCTGACGTTGTAGATTTGTGCCAAGCATGGCTGGAGGGCAATGAGCAGGATTGAGCTCAGATAGTGAAGCAACATTGTGGTGTTTGTTGTAGGCGTTGTCGGGAAGTTGTGCATTCACACAGATTGGACTCGCTCAATTTAAGTTCCTTCTGGCGATGCGTTTGGATGCTTTTTGAGCTGGACGATGCTGTCATGGTATGGCTGAAGGACGATTTGGCTCAACACTTAGTTTTCTTAGATTGAAGCAGGGCTGTGCGCTCTGCCGATCTTGGCCTAATGTCATTAGCATAGCGAATGTCTGCCCACGTGCTGTCCAGAAACTATGTGCTGTCCAATAGTCGTTCACCAACCTTAGCATGATAACGACAGGAAGGATTTTGTGCTGTGCTGGCATCCTGATGTTGCGGAGTGCCCGTCTGTGTCGTCTGATCGACATACTGCTATTCCTAGCTAGTCGTCTTTTGCGAGGCAGCTCCGTTCCATGTCCCATGTACCTCATTCAGCTTCATCCAGCTTGCAATGACCGCATTTGTTGTGCAGCAGCATTGGCAGCCTGCGTCTGAGGTTTAGAGGAAGCAGCTTGGCTTGAAACGCACTGCTGCGAATTGGCGTGCTGCATGGCAATCTGCTGAGCTAGCTGTGTCTGTTGGTGCTGCTTTTGTTACGCCTGAGCTTTTTGCTGTTGACGTTGCATGGCCTGCTGTTGCATCATCTGCAGTTTTGAGGAATTAAAGCAATGGCTAGGAGCAGTGCCAAAGCAGTTTGATGTTGCGACAATGCGCGAGTCTGATGTGGACTCTTGAGACTGTCTTATAATCATGATCGAGCTTCAATCGTGAGCATGGCCACCTGTGCTGTGCATTCCAAGCCTTGTTTCGCATCCTGAGGGTGCGTGTTCGCTTTTGATCGAGTATGCGCCAGTGTCGTAGTACTCTGAAGCACGTCCTAGGCCGCGATGAGACACCAGCAGTCTTTAAGTGTGCTACTTCGAGCCCCCGAGTAGCAGCTCAACGGTCATAAAAGCGCCGGTGCATCTTCTACTCAGTGCTCCAGCAACACTCAATCCACTCCCAGCTTTTACAGTCCACAGCAAAGCACCTGATACGAGCGCCGGTCGCACGCATCGACACCGAGCAGTCGCTTCAACTCCAACAGCCCTATCCTTCTAACAACACAAAACTCTCTACGAGCAAGATGCCGAACTGGTTCCCCTACGACGAGGAACCAGATAACTTCTGCTGCCACGAGTCATGCGGTCAGTTCTTCCAGAGCAGAGCTGACCTGTAACAACACCTTAAACAGCCCTGGGGCTTCTGGGTAGATTCTAAAGAGGACCAGGAGCACTGGTGCAGGTATTGCCACAAGACGGTTCGAGGAGCCGACAAGTTCCTCGGCCATCGAGCAAGATGCGCTGGAGATTGGTGTGAAGTACCCAAGTGGTCGAGGCACTTGCCGATCAAGTGGGCCAACTATATGGCGGCGTTGAGCGGAACATGCGGCTGGCGAAATGGGAATCCAGTAGCTGTTAAACGAGGCCAGTCGTCCTAAGCCATCAGGCTATAATGTTGTGTCAGAAGTCCAGGATATCCTGAGCGCTTGCCGCGCCTCCTCAGTGATATGGCAATGATTACGCCGATGAACAGGCCATAGCATATCTCCCTCACTTCTTAGGCACAACACCAGCCGCAGTAGCTCCAGTCCCAGCAGCAGTCCCACTCTTAGCAGCACCCATAGCCTTCTTCCCCCGAAACCACCCAGCCAGTCTCCTCGTAACCGGCAAAACAGTCCAAGTAGCAAACCACGGCGTCCCCCAAACGCTCAACACCAACCTCAACGGCAAAAGCGCTTTCGTAACAGCATAAGCCGTAGCCAACTCCACCACAACTCTCGTCCCCGTCTCACCCCTTCCAAACCATCTCCCACCTCTCTCCTCTTCACTTATCCAACCTTTCTTCCGCATATATCTTCCAAACTTCTCAACTCCATCACTGACCCATTTCCCTTCAGAGATGAAGGGAGGGAGCCAGTTGGTGTAGTGGAATGCAGCTGCGAGGCCGAAGAGGGGTACTATAGCTGTGAGTTCGTGTAGGATGAGGAAGGCGGAGATGTGGGAAATGGGTGCGTTGCGGAGGGGTTGGATGTATCGGCGGAGGAACTTGGGAGTGCGCGATTCGATGCGCGTGAGGCGGGATGTTTCTTTCGTGATAGCTGGTGGTGGTGGGGAGGTTTTGGTGGATTCAAGGCGGGTTGTCCATTGTTTGGTGTTGAGCCTGATTGGCTGGCGACCATTCCATGCTGAGCGGAAGAGTCTGTTCATCGTGGTGATGCATTGTTCATGAGAAAGTGTTGTGGTTGACATTTAGCTTGATATATGACGACTTACGCTATAGTCTACCCTAGTCCAACCCTGGCATAACATATACTTTGATCAACCCATGTAGTTACCAGAATGCCGGCCAGATAGTGTCCAACTTCCCGGATGTCGAACCTCATGCCAACAGGACTCATGGCAGATCGAGCCATATGTGGTGGGTGATCATGATCTAGGAGATGGGGGCATGGCCGTGCTAGCGAGTAGTCACATTCTGAGCAATGACCATTTTTCGAAATATCGTCGATTCCGCCTTTTCGAGATACAACACGCAAAGTACAATCGATCAACGTCTAAGTTCTTAGACATGGTGGAAACGTACCTCAAAGATGGCACAGAGAGTGTGGCGGTCTTATATGCGGATCTCAGCATGTTGTCGTCGTCCCGATGGTTTCGGGCAACCCTAAGCTGGGCGATGTGTGACAGAGGTAACAGAATGTCGATAAGCGAATGATCGCAGCCTCGTAGCCAGAACAAGTGTACCAGGACAAGAACATGGCTACCGATCGGATGGCATGCCTGATAGTGTGAACTATTTACGCACTGTGGATCTGCAATTCAGGAGCGATAAAGAAGCGCTTTCTGCTCTGGCACTCGTCGTATATCGTCTCCTATGTATCCACACCGCACTGGAACGGCAGTCAATCGAAAGGCGTAGGAGGATCCGGCGATGGGAGATCATATGTCCTACAGCAGACCAGACTTCGCCAAATCCTCATACACTCTCTTCGGCATGATGTTGCCAGCTGGGTCTTCCATCTCAACAATACCATCTCCATCGGCGCCTCCTTTTCTCTCGAGGTCTCTGTTCCTGTCTCGCTCGAGCTTCTCCCACAGCTTCTCGGCCTCTTCGATCTTCGTGATTTCTCTGAACAGGCCAGTGTTCTTTGTGATACCCAGACATTGCAGGCCATAGATGTGGCGCGCCTCGCTGAAGTGCTTGTCGAAAGCTCGACGTCCCATATAGACATAGTTGCCACAGATTTCGCAAGAGAACTCCACTCCAAGACCGTGAAGCTTGTATAGCCAGAAGGGGATGGGCTTACCGTCCCATGCGAGCGGAAGCTTCAACGGATTGTACACCTTCTCCTCATCATCGTCGTCATCTTCCTCCGCGTTCGTAGGTCTGCTCATAGCTTCGTTCTCCTCTTCGAATAAGGCCGCGAGTTCTTGCTGTCTCTCCTTATCTGTCATACCAGCTTTGCGCTCAACGTTTACGCGTGTGTCTTCTCGCTGTGTCTGCATGTTCTTGGCAAGCTTGCGGATGCGATGCTCGCGCTCAGCCACTGCCCGCTCCTTTACCCGTGCTAGATCTGATGCGCCATTTCCGTTTGTCATTTCTGTATCCTCGCCTCCATTCGCGAGCTTTTGTTGCCGTGCTTCAGCTGCCTTGATGTGCTTCTTGCCTGTCAAGTGTGCTTTGTAGACGTTGTCATTCTTGAATTCCTTCTGGCAGTCTGCGCACCACACACCCCCTCCTGTGGCTTCTGTTGTCAGCCCATTCGAAGCTGTACCGTTTGAGGCGGCCTTGCTTGTTCCCCAACCTGGAATTTTGTCTTCTGACCACTCTTGCTCGAACTCATCTTGAAAGCTCTTCATCAGCTTCTCCAGATCCTCCAATGGCTTGATCTTCCTAAGAAAGCCCTCCAGGTACTGCGCAAGTGATCCCACATAGGCAAAGTATTGGTCGGTCATCTTCTCCTGCCGGCTGATGACACATTTCGGTGGCGTGAAGATATCGAAGTTGTCGAGATATTGCAGATATGTGAGTTTCCGCACATTCTTCACACCAGGCAGATTCAGGTACTCCTCGTGGGGCAGAGTCAGATCGAAGAAGCGGCCAAACGCTTCCTCGCCAGTGAACATGGTATTGATATCGCCAGCAAATCCACCCGGAGGCCCTCCATCTTCAGCCCGCTTGTATGCGCGCTCCAAGTTCTCGACAGGCTCGTTTGGATATCGCTTGTGGAAGTCCTTGACCTTGCTCAGCTCGTCGTAGAAGGTGGCATAGGTATCGCCAGTGCTGATCTGCTGGATTTCGTGCGTTCGTGATTCTTGTTCATCGTATAGGCGAATGGCACGTTGCGACTGGGTTTGGATGCGTTGTAGGAAGTTGGCGATTTCATGGTCGCGGACGAGGCGACTGCGGATCTGTGAGTTGTGAGCTCTGTCTGATATAAGTAGGGAGAGTGATTCTATACTCACGTGCTTGGGGTCGTCGAGGATGCGGTCTGCAATGGCCTGCTCTAGTCGCTCGACATCCTCGTGAATCGCCCGCAGGTCTTCGTAAATCATCGTCGTCGCCTGTCCTCCCTCCTACTTTCTGGCTGATGTCCGACTTCACTACCACACTTGTATGCAGTTTCTTCCGTTTCGTAAGATGTTCGGGGTGTGTTGGCAGTGGTTGATGTTGTGGTGAAGTCTGGCGCAAAGAAGTCAAGTCAAGTTGAAACTGACTTTGAGAAATTCTGCGGAGCTTGCTTTCCTCTCTTGTCGCGACCTCTTCCTTCTTCCTCCTTCTCCCTCACCACAACATCACAACCAACACAGAACAGCTATCAGATCATCAACATGGCAGACGAAGGAGGCATCGACCGCAAGGCGGAGGAGCGTATGGAGTTCTCCACGTCCAAGGAAGTGTCCGTTGCGCCGACATTCGAGGCGATGCACTTGAAGGACAACCTCCTCCGTGGCATCTACGCATACGGCTTCGAGTCGCCATCCGCCGTGCAGTCGCGTGCTATTGTGCAGATCTGCAAAGGTCGCGACACCATCGCCCAGGCTCAGTCCGGAACAGGAAAGACTGCTACCTTCAGCATTTCCATCCTGCAGGTCATTAACACTGCCGTTCGAGAGACGCAAGCACTGGTACTTTCTCCTACCCGCGAACTTGCAACTCAGTCGCAGTCCGTGTTGCTCGCTCTGGGCGACTACATGAACGTCCAGTGCCATGCATGCATTGGAGGCACCAATGTTGGCGAGGATATCCGCAAGCTCGACTACGGCCAGCACGTGGTGTCTGGAACGCCCGGCAGAGTTGCAGACATGATCCGACGACGCAACCTGCGAACCCGCCACATCAAGATGCTAGTCCTCGATGAAGCCGACGAACTCCTTAACAGAGGATTCCGCGAGCAAATCTACGATGTGTACCGCTACCTGCCTCCAGCCACTCAGGTCGTGGTTGTCTCTGCTACCCTCCCATACGATGTGCTCGACATGACCACCAAGTTCATGACCGATCCTGTGCGCATTCTCGTCAAGCGTGATGAGTTGACGCTGGAAGGATTGAAGCAATACTTCATTGCCGTCGAGAAGGAAGAGTGGAAGTTCGATACGCTGTGCGATCTCTACGACACACTCACCATTACACAAGCAGTCATCTTCTGCAACACGCGAAGAAAGGTCGACTGGCTTACCGACAAGATGCGCGATGCCAACTTCACAGTCTCTAGCATGCACGGTGAGATGCCACAGAAGGAACGAGATGCGATCATGGGCGAATTCAGACAGGGCAACAGCCGAGTGCTCATTAGCACAGACGTCTGGGCGCGTGGTATCGATGTGCAGCAAGTCAGCTTGGTTATCAACTACGATCTGCCATCAAACCGTGAGAACTACATTCATCGCATCGGTCGATCGGGACGTTTCGGACGCAAGGGCGTGGCCATCAACTTCGTTACTAGCGAAGATGTTCGGATTCTGCGTGACATTGAGTGTAAGTGTGCTTCAACTTCTCCTGTGCAGACAGATGCTGACTTAGAGACAGTGTACTACTCGACCCAGATTGACGAGATGCCGATGAACGTAGCCGACTTGCTTTCCTAGAGTGCAGGAAGTCTTCCTTTCGTGCATCATTTAAACAGCACAGATAACGACCAGGCGTTACTGAATGCTTCACTGGCAAGAGGCCAAAGGGGATGGAAATGGGCAGTTGTAACGATATCGTAAGTCATACGCTCTTCATGCTCTGGCCTGCTGGTACCAATGCTAATGTTACAAACAGCCCAAAATGCGATTCAAGACTTCTCACCATTGCGTCCATCGTGTCCCCAAAACTTTGCGCTTTGCTCCAACAATGCTCGCGAGCTTAAGGTGCGTACACACCTCTCCATACTGGCAACTGACAGCAGCTACACACTCTTGACGTCGACCCCATACGACCTCGTGCTCCACCTCAACATTCATCTATGCACCCGACTCGGGTCAAGGCCGAATTTTGCTCTCCACCGTACTGTCCCGACTGTCCTTGCTCACCTGCCATCGATACCTCGGAATCAGCATCTCGATCTCTTTCTCGGTCTGTAGTCAATAGAGTGGTCATTACTTACGGCGCCAGCATCGGATTTAGACGACGTCGCAGCAGTGTCTTCTTCTGCGAACCGTCAGACCAGTCGATCTGCAGACCATAGAATACAGCACACGAGGGCTTACTCTTAAGCTCGGCAGCTTGCTTCGGACCAGCGTCTTGCAAAATCGCTTTGGCTTGCTCGGCGTGCTCGGGCGTCGTTTCCATCTGCATGAGGGCTTCTGCTGTCTCTTTTGCGCGCGCCTGGCTATACGCCTTCAACACCTCCGTATCGACTTCGGACATGATAGCGCGTCTGGTACTGTTTCAGGTGTACTTGCTTTTCCCGACTGGTACGCTTGGTATGGTGTTTCTTGAGATTCGTTTGTTTTCGATCTTGTTATTTTGTGGTTGTTGTCAACGCAACTTCGAGGTGTATCATGTAACAAAGGGCGTCCTACGTCAGAATTGTGTTGAGCATCATGACTATGCCCTGTTCTGCCCACTCTACAGGCCCACATAACTATGTCAGAAGGACCACCAAACAATTCCTACTTCTTCGGCGTCGCCTCATTCTCTTGCTCTTGTGATGAGTTCCGAAAGTTGTCCACGGACGGCTACGAGAAAGGGAACCCATCGGCAGAATGGCGGCGCTATGCGTATTGACGCAGCGCATACAGAAACATCATCCTTGTAAGGAAACTTCATCGGAGTATCACCATACCCACCTATCCACACACCCACCAAGCATACTTTTCTCAAATACTGGAGAATCTATTGACAAGCATTTCATCAAAAGCATGGGCCTCCTCATCCGCATACAAAAGAAGCTAGAAAACAAATTGTTGCACAAGCACGGCGAGCACGGGAAACCTGTATACTATGCAGATCCAGCAGATGAAGTAGAAGAAACAACTACACCACGAACATCTACGTCAGGTCCAACTAGACCAACTTCAAGACTCAACCTTTCATTCTTATCATCAACTCGACGAAACTCCACACAACAAGCACAATCTGCGAACACAGATACTCCACCACGATCTCCTTCATTCTTTTGCAGAGGCTCTTCAGCACAACCCAACGCTCGACGATCACTTCACGCTCGAAATGGCTCGAATCTCTCAGCCACAGGACGAAGATCCGGAACTTGGCCACACGGTTCAGAGAGTGGACAATCGTTCAGGGTTCCTGCGTTTCCTGATAGTGGCTACGTTAGTCGTGAGTCTGATCCTGATATCGGGTTTCTACCTGAGGGCGACGAAACACTTGCGAGCCCAAGTCAGATGGGAAATGCTATGACGCTTGGAAGGATAGAAACGACAGAAACGAATGGTCATCATTCATGGAGAGGAGTTCCGAGCGGTCCGATGAGAGGTGTCCCAGTGAGACAGGCTTCTGGGATGACGAGTCCTGGTGGTATCGCAGAACGATATGAGGCTCCTAGTGCAATGAGTCCTAATGAAGATCTTGTGAATGGTGAGGATTCTACTGCTATTGCAACGGGAGGCTTGAGAGGTTTTGAAGGTGATCGTGATGGGTTCTTCACGCCACTTGCGCAGACGGTCGAGAGGGAGAGACCTGTACAGCCTGTACGGACGCAGACAGCTGCTCCGGCAATCGCGAGGCCTGCGCAGCCTGCGAGAACGCAGACTGATGCGCCTTTACAGAGTAGTGGTTCTAGCGGTGATGGCGGGAGGACTATGAGGATGCAGATCGATGATGCGAGGAGGCAGAGAAGGCCTTTTACTACTACGAGGGCACTCACAGGATATGCGTATGTGAAAGGGGAGTTATGAATGTGCCATGAATGAAGATTTAAGAATGAAACGTGAAGCGAGACAAGTACTAGTACTAGTACCATGAATTGTGTTGGGCAGAAGTCCCTCATTCTTGCGGTATGCTAGTATCCTTGCATCTCAATCTCAAGCTGCGCCGACCTGAGCTGAATGATTGCTCTGCTCCTCTCCTCTCATTGCGCAATTCGCGGTCTGTGCATCCTTCAAGCAAAGATATCATCTGCAATGCTTCCAAAGCCGCGCATCTCAGCAAAGACGTAAAGTCTGTCATTATCTACCAGATGCATCCATCTTGCAACATCTGCCCATGTAGTAGTACGCTCGGTCTGGAAGTGTACTGACCATGAGCGCGCTGATCTCCAAACCCACCAATTCCTTCATGATCTCTGATGGTGAGAGATGGAGAAATCTCCAGCTCCACGCATTCCGGATACCCCCAGTTGATCTCCAACTTGCCCCATGATCCAATCTGATCTGATGCGCCAGCATCTCCTAAAAAGTATGTCTTGGTTTCGTCATAGCCCCATTCTCCGACATAACGGGGACCGACAGGGAAAAGAGGGGCGTCGTACCTTGCACGATATAGCTGGGCTTCGTGACAGAGTGCCAGGTAGCACTCGCTGCCAAATCTTTGCTTGTACGAAAGGACTGGCATCGGTGACAGTGCCCTGTGGCGGTAGTCCAACGGGTTTAAGCGTCGCCTGAATAGCGCTCGACGAAGTAATGGTTTGTTGAAACGTGCGATTGACACCCTGTAGGCGATATATGTACTGGCCAGGTGGTGGTTGCCATTCGCGCCAATCGTCTGGTGGCCGCTGCATCTGCAAAAGAATCGCCTCCAGCAGCTCAGGAATTGCGAAAACGCGGGTGGACGATGGGATCTGGTATCTGCGTAGGCGCTTGATTTCTTGTTTCAATCGAAGTATGCATTTCGTATCTGATCGGAGGCTATCCAGGTGCTGCTTGGTCTCGTCCAATTGCAGTTCCAGAGTCGCTTCGCTATCGTGATCGAGCTCCGAAATCAAATCCTGCAGTCTGTCTCGAGTTTGAACTGATCTCTGCTGGAGTACTTTCAGGGCCGTGGATCGCTTTTGTAACGCACTGTCGATGAAATCCATGGTGAGCTGTGGAGTGGCGATGAGTATGCGTACGCCTAGCAGAAGAGTTTCGAGAGTATTATGTTGTGGATCGCAGAAAAGTCCGCCAATGTTCTCTGTGATCTTTGGCGTTCTGCCAAGCGTTGCTCCTCCGACTCTTTCGCGAACTTCACTCTGCTCAACCACACCAACAACATCCAGACTGGTGGCCTCAAGTCCTGGTTTTATCTAAACAACGCTGTCTCACAGCAGCCAATTGACTGCAGTCCGACCCCCATGGCGGCTGTCAAGAACGATACCTGCACGGAATCCGGCATCCAGCAGGAAGAACTCGAACTCGACGTCAAGCCTCGCGAGCGCTGCATGTGGTGCAGCAAATCTCTTGCTTACGACACCGATTCCGCCGCTCGCCAGGCCGCAAGCGCACGCCATGTCTACACCGAGATGACATGCCTCCAAAACCTCTCTTCTCCACATCAAATCCGACTCACCAGCTTCCGCAGTACATCGCAGGTCACGCCGCGGACAGCGCCTCCACATCGCGCAGAACTGGGTCAGAAGTACTAGAGGACAGTGTGAAGCCACAGCAAGCCATAGCAAGTCCGCAATCCAGAGTGATTGGCATCACAGAACTTCTCGAGCGCATTCTTCTGCTCCTTCCCAAGACAGCTGCAGATGCAGATGAACCCATTACGCAGCTGTTCGTACTGCAGCGTGTTAACAGCGACTTCCAACGAACAATCCTAGGATCGAAAGCGCTGCGTGGAAGGATGCACTACATAGGCTGTTATAAGGCTCAGTCACTTCCGGGCCACATCCCAACTGGCCCGATGGCCACTCAGTCCTTCAAGTCTGGCAAGAAGTTCCGTGTTGCTCTGGAGCGCTGTATGAGCCACCCTTCCATTGACTCGTCGATGCCTCTTGGGCAGTACAGCGTAACACAACACTACACCAAAGCAAAGGTCGTTGTCGATCGTGCAGCACTAAGGTCAGCTATGGCGATGCCTAGGATCCAGCCTCTTTACGAGTCCTGGATGGACATCAAGATCAATGCCGAGGTGGATGAGTGTATCAATTTGGTGTACGTCCCGATCCTGGCAGGCGACGATTTGCGGATCCTGTGTGGCCAGTGGCAGACTGAGCGCAGCACAACTTGGCATGAAGTTGTGGTTTGGGCGATGGCAGTGAATATGCGTGCACGGCACACGCGTAACGTGAGCAGGGCGCGGCAGGCTCCGCTCTCTAATATGGGAGTTCGTCAGATAGCGAAACTGGCGCCTTGGATATTATCCGAGGAAATCGTCGAGTTGGTGGCAGCCCGATGACACCAGCACCATGAATGCGTCGCTCGATGGAACTACGACTTAGCGAGTTGCGCCTGGAGAGTCAGCAGTCCTGAAAATGAAAATCACAAACGCACATCTTTTCTCCTCTCCCCATCCTCATGATCTTCACACCTCTTGCACACTGATCTTACAGTGTCCTAAGTAGAGAAAATGCTGTACATTGTGCTGAGTCGAGGCTATTGTAGCATACCAGAGCGTGACGCCAACTGCGACAAAAAACCGCTCCGTTTTCTCCCCTCTCTCTCTCTATTGCTTCTGCCCTGCCTGCCGCCTCTATCCTGTTTACCATCATCATCACATCTTCCTTATGCCGACTCTGGGTACATGGTCTCCTTGAGGTTGATGCCGAGCTCTTCCCGGATGCCGTTGAGTTCCTGAATGTACTCGTCGTACTGACCCTTGTTCTCCACCTTTGCCTTGATTCCTGTAATGCTGTGTTAGTCCAAACTTCCCATATCTTCTCTGCTGTATGGTGTTCTGGCATACCCTCGAATATTCTCACAGCAGTTGGGTAGTCATTGACCCTCCGTGCCGCTCGGAGCGCAGCAGTAATGACAGATGGAGAGGGCACGAGATCATATGCAAAAGCATTGTTCAAGTTACGCTGCAGCTCGAAGACGTCCTGGACTGATTCGAACTCCTTTTCGTATCTGTATAAAGACCTTCATTAGCTATCTGCATGATCGGCGTGTTCTGAGGCAGTTTGCGCTCTTTTTATGCTTCCTGGTCCTTGCAGCTGTTTCTCCCCATTGCGGACCCATATCCTCCCCTTCAGCAGTGAGTCTTACCTAGCAGTGAACTCCTCAAAGCTCTCCTCGTGGTGTGGGTCGTGCGCGTCGTGGTCGGCGAATTTCCTGGATGCGGTGGAAAAGGCAGCAGAGGTGGTTGGCTTGAACTGAGCAATCTGAAAGCTGCGCATTAGTCGCACGCGGCAGGACTGTGTGGAGAATCGGGAGGCCCTCGCGACGCGGGCGAGAACGGCGGAAGACATGGTGTCGGTGGAGTGGAGAGGTGGTGGTCGTTACAGTAGGGTACAGAGGTCGAAGTGCAGTCAATGTCGTTGGCCGAGCGGAAGAGTTAGGAGGAGACTTGGCGGAAACACGCGCTAGTAGCGGTCTTCCAGCCGGTCTTCACTCTTCAACACCACGACAAGTTCACTCAGTGTGGTTCTGACGTCTACTGCTATTGCTATCTTGAATGCTATCTCTGCTGGAAATTGTTGGGCACGTGGAAGCAACAGAGCAAGGAAGATCTTGAGCTCAAAGCTCTGCCAACATCGACAACCAATCGGATGCACTTCAATCGAACATCAGCCTTCGCGTCATCTCAAGAGCAGTATGAAGGAAGGCGCGTTGAACACGACTGAGCTCGCGACCTGCAAGTTACCTGAAGAGCTTGGAGAACGATATGTATGGACACACAGCCGGCCACGAGAGATCGTCACAGAGGTGATGCCAACTGAAAGACCACTCCTACTACGAGCGATGCTCAACGAGCCATTGGTCGCAGATGGGCTCTCGACAATGCAGGAGCAGACGTATGATAATATCGCCATTTCACTGGTATCACGGCGCAAGACAGCGATCGGCATGACTTTCACAAGGATAAAGCAGAGGTGAAGACCTCGTCACTGGCAGATTCGCCATAAACCACAGCAGAGAACGATGTTATGAGCCACCACAGGTCTGGTCGACAAGAAGTCCTGCAGAGGCAATTTGGATCGAGCCATCCATGTCGCGGATATGGTCCAGTCAGACTCCAGCTTCGCTCTACAGAGAGGCGGCCCAGGGAGGTACCTCCGACCTGGTGTTCGTTAGCGATACCAAACCATTTGCGCTTCCACTGGCACGTCCACAATAACATCATTACGCTTACGGTGATGACTTTGGAAAGAGTAGACTCCCTTGCCTATATCGCCAATTGGCACTCTCGGCATCTTGGGCAGATTGAGCGCAGATAAGGTAATATCTATATGGGCTAGTAGTTCGTTCCAGAATACCGGCCAGTCCTATACTCTATCGCTGAACAGTGCTCTGCAGTATTCTGTCGTTAAGCAGTGCTTTGGTTTTATGGAACGAACTACTACTTCGTTCCAGGAAACCAGCCTGCCTATAGGCATTGCTACTCGCGATTGGAAGTGCCATTTCGCAGTCAAAAAGTGCCCAAAGTGCTCAAAGTGCTAAATCTGCCACTCTGCAAAGCTGATGGGCAGTAGGCATGTTCGCCAATGTAAGTGGTATATTGTGCTTAAAAGGACTGACATATCTTCCAACCACAACTTCCGTCTCACAACCATCAACACCTGGCCGCCACGACTAGTCTGGAGCAACATCAGCAACATCAGCGAATCTGTCGTCAAACCCCCGACTCTGCATTTAGCAGACTCTCAGACTCTATACCCACAATGGCTGTACTTCAACATCAAGCCACCCCTTGTGACATACTATCACCCACACTCAACTGGTTCACCATGGCTCGGTCTGCGAGCGACAAGATACCAACGATCGTCAGCCTCAATGTTGTGCTAGACGAGCTGAAGAGCACGATGGCTGCCGGAGGCCCTGCAGCTGAGACTGGGGCCAAAGGCTTACTCTCTTGGCTTCGAGACTATCGCGACGAATCTAAGAAGATCCGAAGAACAGACTGTAGCAAAGCTCGGGCGTTGTGGACTGTGCTCGAGAACATCATTGGAGATGTAGAGAAGGTGAGAAGGCAGGGTCAGCGAAACACGGATGGCGACTAACGGCGAGCAGGGCACACGTGCAAGTCGCATGTCAAGACGAGGAGGACATTTGCTTGAAACGTTTCCCACCTCCTACTTCGCCGGTCTGCCTCTCAGCAGCGCCCAGCGCACTCTGCTTACACTGACTACGCATTTCCAAGCGAGGATGAACGAGGAGTCGAAGCAGAGCCAGAAGAGAAACAACACCCAGCAATCGTCGGCAGGAGAACTAGAGCCACCACACAAGAAGGCGAAGATCGTGGAAAGCGCAGGTCATATCGCAGATTTTGATCAGGACGACGAGATGATCTTGCCAGCCAAGGAGGCCACGGTAATCAACCAGGAAGATAGTGAAGGACATCATGACTCAAGGATGTGAACATGACGGGGAAAGTTACCACCGCAGCTCCAAGCCCAGTCGCAATCCAAGCTGCTGAGTCGAATGAGAGCTCGCAACCGAACTTTGAGCCCGGATTGGAAGAGCTCGAGCTTGTGAGGCAGGACGTTCTCGAGGGGTTGAAGGCATGGGGTAGGGGAGGCTGATTCACAACCAATCTTGAAGGATTGCGATGAAGTAAGTTGATTGATGCGGGACCGAGTTGGAGATGCCTCATAGTGCATAAAGTTCTCGGTATCTCAGCCGTCCTCCACGGCACCATGGCTACAGACATACCAGCGAGCGAGCTGGATTCGTTTGCAGAGAGCCTGGACCTCTCTGCAACAGGCAGGACAAAAAGCGGACATGATCTAGGATTTTGGTAGTGTAAGATATTCTCATTTACATTCTCATTGACACTCACATTCACGTCCAGCTCGCACTCTACAGCGTTTCCAGAGCTACCATACAGGATGACTTGTTGCCCCCCGAGTAGAGCGCCTGGCAAGTACAATACACGGTGATTCCGCGGCACGTCCTCGCCGAATGCGAGCGCGCAGAGTCCAAGCACGAATACCATTCGGCTGCTCAGGAGTACGAAATACTACGAAACTCGTCGCAATACACAGACACTGTATACCTGGTCCGCGATCACGCAGCTGCAAATAAGTGGGCGATTGCTATGGCCACATGTGCTCAGGCTCGCAACAGGGAGCTGGCTTCAAGACTCAGATCGATACGGACACCAACTTCATGCACGCAGCACTTCGTCACTCTCTTGAAGTGGTCACGCACACCAAGGTGATGCGTGCATCGAACTGCGCAAATCCATCGAGATTGCAGCCTATTTCCACGATGAATACCTCGACAAGAGTAATGCTAAGCAGATGCCCCAGGTTATCGCTGCAAGCCTATCAGCACTCACCGGAGACGAGCTGAGTGATGCGATGGATGACTGCCCAACATTGGGTGCTGCAGTTGTGAAGGTGGGCTCGCGCATGAGGCCATCATTTCACACATGGATGATCTATTCCTCCTCACGCGTCTCCGGCCTTCAGCCATACTCTGCGGTACCATAGCTACAGATACTCCAGCGAGCAAGATCGGAGTCGTATTCAGAGAGGGACCCGCCTGCTCAGACAGATCCTGTGCCAGATCAACTGCTTACCTGTCTTCGCAAATCGACATCCGGATGGAAAGCAGATGTCGTAGCTAAGAAGCTATCGACTGTCAGCTTGGAGTACATCGAAACACGTCTCGCTGGAGTACAGCCTAGGCAATCCAAGCATGTGCAGCTTGACCATCTCTCAGCCGAACAGCTACTCAATGTACTGATACAATCCCATTTTCTTTCAGTCCTGTTTCACCTCAGCACACTATAAACATCTTCATTCTTCATCAACCACTCCATCTCCGCATCCTCCTCATCCTACCTCCCCAACTGACTCTTATCAACATTCCCCGCCTCAGTCACAACTTTCCCCTTCACTGCAATACCACCCTCAGGCGTCTCAGCCCAAATCTCCCACTTATTATCTCCAGTCTTCGCCCCAACGAACTTGACATTCTCGCCACAATACAGTGGCGCGACATTTCTATACTCTACTGACTTAATCACTTCATTCCCTTGCTGAGATAGTTGCTGTTGTAGTAAAGTGACCAGGAAAGTAAAACTCATCGGTCCGTGGAAGAGGAGATTTCGATGGCCTTCGACTTCTCGAGAGTATTGTGGATCCAGATGGATAGCGTGTGCGTTGAATGTTAGAGCCGAGAAGCGGAAGAGTAGCTTGGGGTCTGGGAGGATGGTATGCGTATAGTCTGGCTTATGTTCAGGTTTCAGTATCTTGCCCGGTTTCTTCGCCGCGTCTGCTCGTGCTTGTTCGGGACTTCGACCTCTCATGAAGACGATGTTTCGCGTTTCGAGGATGCTGGCTTCGCCGAAGTCTTCTTCGGAATCTCGCCATAGACGTTGTCGGACTCTGTGGTTCAGATCTTCTTTCGCTTGTTTATCCGTGGTGGCTAATGCGAGTCTTTCGACTTCATCTTGACTCGCTTTTGCTAGACGACGTTCGATTGCTACGAAGACTTTCTCGTCGCCCTCTTTGCCTTTAATGTCTACTCTGCGAATGAACTCTTGACATACTCCTCTGCTTCCATCTAGCAGAAGTGGGTTGTTCTGATTGTAGAGAACTCTCCCTCCGGCCCACATCCTACGCTCAAACGGCTGGCCTGGAGATTGATCTGGGTTTGTGCCATCAGGAAGCATATCGCTTTGGCGTTTACTGGGTTCGAAGTAGAGGAGATGATGTGGAATGGGAAGTTCTTTGGCTAGAGTCGTGGGTGGAAGGACTGCAGGCGGATTCGTCCGAGGGAGGAAGTCCGCCAATGTCACGTCCAGTCTATAGCTGGATTGTGGTGAGAGATCTTCGAATGTGGGTTGAATGGCTCGTTGGGGGAGTTCTTGTTGGAGATGGGCGAAGGAGGAGTTGTAACGTCGCGACTGGAGTGGGATTTGTCGAAGCCATGAGGCTCGTAATGCTTTAGTGGATGCCATGATTGTCAAACGTATGCCGAATGAGTAGTAGTGGAGAGGTAAGAAGAGGAAGCAGACTTCAATGTCTATATGCAGAGCAGTTCATTTAAGCCGAGCTACCCCATGCTTCCTCATCATTATTCCCGGCACTACGAAAGCTTGTTGCACTAGTGTACTTATCGCCTGAATGGCCATATCACGACACGCAATGCGAAACTAGCAGCAAAGGAAAGCAAGAGGATTTTGATACGAAGTGGAGAGAGCAAGTGATTGCAGGCAACTGTCCTTGCGTGATTGAGTTGTGGACGGGTGTTCATGAAGAAAAGCAGCCAGAACTGCTGTTTGCGTATGCTATATCATCACTACGCCTCTTCTATGCAATTGCAATGCTCAGAACGCTGAACAGACCTCCCATTAACAATCCAGCCTCTCAATCCACGCAATGTACAAGCATCATTACAATCCATCCTCAAATCTTAAGCTTGTTTCCCTCAGATCCCGAGCTTCTCCTTTGGCACAAAGTTGAACCCAGTACTGATGATCGCCAAAATCGAGCTCACGACAATGATCGCCCAGTCCAACATCTTCTGCCTCTTGCTCAACTCCTTCCCAAACAACTTCAGATGAAAAGCACAAGGCATAATCAAGCAAATGGTAAAGCAAGCCACTGCGCCCAACAAGCTCATAATCGTATCAAACTCCGGAACCAGAATCGCCAGAAGAACAAACACTATTATACACGCGACTCGGACCACAATCTTCAGGATGCCTCGTGTAAGGCCGGAGCAGCCATGCGTGGCTTGTCCATCTCCCATGCTTCGGGCGTCCAGTCCGAGGAAAAGCTCCAGTGTGCTGACGATTGGTCGAGCGTTGAGCGGAACCTTGGTCAGAGGGATGATAGCCACGCAGACGACGATGAAGACCGACAGAGAAGCTGGATACCCCTTCAGCTGCAAGATGTTGCGAGTGACCTCATCTTTGACTCCATCGCCGAACATGAGAAGTCCTACAACTGCCATCAACAGATCCAGGTTGAAGACGGCAACGTAGGTAATGTTCACTCCTCTCCGGTACTTGTAAGGGTGTCGCATGTCTCGGTAGATGTTGGGGAACACGCTGTGTCCGCCCCATGGAGACATGAGAATTCCCATTGCAATTGGGAAACTACCCCAGTTCTCTGGGAAGAGATGTGTCTGAGCTGGCTGTCGTAAAGATCCCGGCGTTGTTGGTTTGATCAGGCCATCGATGAGCACTGCAAGCACGATGCCGAAGCAGGAAAGGATGCCGAGAACGCTAGTGAAGGAGAGCAGTCGTAGAGGCATGAAGCATAGCGGGATGAGGATGACACCGCAGACAATCTTCCATTCTATCAGTCCCCAGCCTGGTATTAGTGCATCCAGAGAATCCGCGAAGAGGACCACCAGCGCCACGCAGGCTGCAATCAGTTCCAAGGAGAAGAGTATTGACGTCCCAATTCGTGCCCATGGTCCGAAAGAGACGAATGCTAGATCGGCGAAGGTGATGAGACTGTTGTCCACATCGGCACACTTTGCAAGCAGCTTCGCAGTATAGCAGGTCGAGGCTCCAGCAAAGGCGAAGAAGATCAATCCTGGCACCCATCCAGCATATCTCATGGCCAGCGGCAGAGCAAGCAGCCCCACTCCAATGAGCACATTCACGCTATTGAATATGGTCTGAGGGAGTGTCGATTGTCCCACGATGATCTGTATGACTTTGCCATCATCCTCTTGAACCTTCTTCACCATCAAAGGCTCCCGCTCCTTATCCGGTATCCTGATGGTTCCTCGCAGCTGTTGTTGGCGGAAAAGTCGTCCTGCGTGTTGCATGGAAGACTCATTGACACGCGATGATAGAGATCCCCAGGTACTACCATAGCTGCCTCCAAATGGTGAGGCCAGTTGTGGCTCGATCATGAAGATGCTATCATCAGCCGGTGTCCGTGATGTGATCTTTTGCAGTAAAGGTTGCTGCTCTGTGGCTGCTGTAGTCCTTGACAGACTTCGATTCAGCTCTGCGGTAGGCGTCCTATCATCCAAACCTTCCTCTTCAATGGCATTGTCCACTCCTCCATTCTGCGCCTCCAGCTGTTGCCTCAGCAATGACCGGGAGTGGACAGCAGTCGGTGTTGTATCAGACTCTTCTTCGTCGTCATACTCGTCGTCGTCGGCGGCATATACAAAGCTCTGTCGAACCGGAGTGACTTCGTGAAAGCCCACTGCTCGTTGGAATGATCGGGCGAAGCTACAATCGCGTGTCAGATAGCATCTCCCAACACATAATGTCACCACTCACTTGTGAAGACTATTCACACCTCCCGCGTGTGTGATCGAGTCTATTGCCAGACCCATAGATGATCTCCTCCTTCGCACATGATGCCCATCGCTGTCGTATGCTGAAGGAGCTTGCATGCCACTGCCGTTCGAGACAGCATGGTGATGCTCTTCGGTTGTCTCGTCGAACTGTACCCTGCTCGACTCTGAATCTGCGCGTCCTCGCTCATATGCTGTCCAAGAAGCAGGCAATTGCCCTCTCTGCGCAGGCATGGTGTCCCTATATCTCGTGGATTGTTGCGCTCTCACAACTCTCACAACTCCAACTCTCGCATCCGGTTAATATGGTTAGTGTCGGTGGAGGGGAGGAGAAGCTGTTGAAGCTCGTGGAGTGACTTTGGCGTGATATGGGAAGGAGCCAAGGTGAAGACTGCAGAAATGAAATTTCTGAAATTCAGTGCAATCGACAAGCAATCTTGACCACTACTGCTTCTTCGACATCGATAAAGCAATAGTGGAGCTTGTGTAGATTAGTAGTCGCAGTCGAGAACGGCGACATTTCTTATCGGGAGAGACTAAGCGGTACCTGGTCCCATCACCAGGCCAGGCTCACCTAGAAATATAGTTCTACTTGCAGTAACCCGGGTCGGAGCATAGTGAACTCTATCCGCGTGCTGCTCAGGATAATGAATACGTCAAGAAAGCGGTATAGCTCTTGGAAGTGTGATACAAGGTCAGATGGTCGTGTCATATGGGAGGATGCATCAAGCTGTTCCTTGGATAAAAGTGAACAATCGGCTTTCGTAACAACGTCGGTTATAGCAGTTCCTCCGACAGGCTGCCTGACTTTCTCCATCGCTCCACCGGGTGAGGCTGAAGAGAACTGCTGGATGTGGAGAAGCAAGCAAGTCAGAATTTCAACGGACGACCAGATGACGTCCAGTTCAACAACTGTCTTTGTCTATACCATTCTATTCCAGTCATATTGCTAGGTTGTTACTGGAAGCGTGTGAATCATCTTGAGAGCGTGAATCAAAGGTCAGTCGCCCAATCAACGAGCTGCCCAGATTCGCAAAGTGAGAAAGCAGCCTCCCGTCACATGTCATAGGCGACCCGCACCGGGCGATTTTCCTCTGCTGGCTTTACTTAATCTGAATCTGTCCTTTCTCTCTCAGCTTCACCCCACCACCTCCCACTAACACCAACACACAGGAGCGACATTTTGCGCTCAAATCCGCCGCCATGTCGTCCGAACCCAAGGCCGGCGAGGCCGAGAAGAACATTGAGATGTGGAAGGTCAAGAAATTGATCAAGCGTCTGGAACAAGCACGTGGTAACGGTACAAGCATGATCAGCTTGATTATTCCTCCCAAGGACCAGGTCTCCAGAGCGGCAAAGATGTTGGCTGAAGAATTTGGAACCGCCAGCAACATCAAATCGCGAGTCAACCGACTGTCTGTCCTCTCCGCCATCACATCGACACAACAGCGTCTGAAGCTGTACTCGAAGGTGCCACCAAATGGACTGGTCGTATACTGTGGTGAAATCATCACGAGCGAAGGAAAAGAGCGAAAGATCAACATCGACTTTGAGCCATTCAAGCCGATCAATACTTCTCTATATCTGTGTGACAACAAGTTCCACACTGAAGCGCTTAGCGAATTGCTTGAGTCGGATCAAAAGTTTGGCTTTATCATCATGGATGGTAATGGAGCACTATTCGGTACACTTGCGGGCAACACAAGAGATATCGTACACAAGTTCTCTGTTGATCTGCCGAAGAAGCACGGTCGTGGAGGACAATCTGCGCTGCGTTTCGCACGTCTGCGTGAGGAGAAGCGCCACAACTATGTCCGAAAGGTCGCCGAATTGGCCGTACAGAACTTCATCACCAACGACAAGGTCAATGTGGCTGGAATTGTACTTGCTGGATCTGCCGATTTCAAGAACGACTTGAACCAGTCTGATCTCTTCGATGGACGTCTCCAGACCAAGGTTATCAAGGTTGTCGATGTGTCTTATGGTGGCGAGAACGGCTTCAACCAGGCCATCGAACTTGCTGCAGACACTCTTTCCAACGTCAAGTTCATCCAGGAGAAGAAGCTCATCAATACATACTTTGACCAGATTAGTCAAGACACTGGCAAGGTCTGCTACGGTATTGGCGACACTCTCAAAGCTCTGGAGGCAGGTGCCGCAGAGACTTTGATTGTCTTCGAGAACCTTGAAATGACGCGATGGTCACTCAAGAGCAGCGAAGGCTCCGAAGTCATCCTACACACCACCAAGGAGCAGGAGAAAGATCGAAGCAACTTCATGGACAAGGAAACTGGCCAGGAGATGGAAGTTATTGACTCCATGCCATTCCTGGAGTGGCTGGCAGAGAAGTACCGCGACTTTGGTGCTCAGCTGGAGTTCGTTTCCGACCGCTCTTCAGAAGGCAACCAGTTTGTTCGTGGATTTGGTGGCATCGGAGCTATTCTGCGATATGCGCTCAACTTTGAGCAATTGAACGCCGATGAGGATGAGGACGAGTTCTACGACGATTGACCCATAGAAGACCTCGCAGCGGGCGAGGCGCCATCAACTACTACTATTGCCGAGTCGAGTGGTGTGGCGTCCGCCGAGCAGCCAGAGCAGGCTGCAACTGCTACTGCTCCAGCAGTTTCCCAAGGAGCAGAACCCAAGCCGTCCAAGCCCTCCTTCGCAAAGAAGGTGCTGGCTCAACAGGCCGTCACCGCGAACAAGCACTACGGGCACCGACCACAGGTAATTTCTACCCCCAACTCGATTGAAGGAAAGGATGCTGACTACTTCCAGAACTCCACGCCACTGCGCGATAGCATAACAGCTTGAAGCCAAGCGAATCCGCTCGAGAAGATAGCTGAGGCGATGTCAGTCCTAGACAGCATCAACTAAGCGCTTTCAAGAAGCAGTGGGGAATTAGGTGATGTTAGCGAGAGAAAGTAGCATCACTTAGAAAAGCAGCGTCCTGGTCTGGTTTTGCGCGAAGCTTTAGATTGTGATTTGCGAGTTTAGTCAGTCAAACTCAATACAGTCTTTTCCTCAAAGCCGTCTCAACATCTCAGACAATTGTTCATCCTCTTGTCTCTCCAATTTGCATTGCTGGAATTTCATCCCAAAAAAGTTGAGCTCTCTGCTTTCTCCTGCGAACAGGCCATGTAGCGAGACAGCTCTTCCACGCCCTGGTGCTCGTCCGTCTTCCAGAGAGCATATTTGCATGCAAGAATCATTGGCAGGTCCCGTTGCTGTTCTTGTTCCACAGGCAGCGTCCACAAGATTTGTGCGTAGGATGTACGAAACAGCTCGCAGTATCTCCTGAGAGCACGCAAGGCCCACAAGGATCGCCCGCACGAGGAGCCCCAAGCCCCTGGGCGCGACCGACACGAGTCCAACGGTACTTGTTGGTCACAGACGTATTGTTGCCCATTTGGTCTGAGAGACAGACCACCAAGAGTCAGTGGCGTCAGGACGGCGAAACTGAAAAGTGCTTGCGTTGGCCTTCTCGACGTTACCGTCCTCGACGATCAGAACCTCATGATCAGCTCGTCGGACAGTTCTGTCAAGGTTGTCGTCTCCAGTCTCATGCTCTTCATCAATTTCGCCGTCTTCGAGCTTCACACGCTTCGCAAGCGTTTCGCCACCATCCTCCGCATCCTCACATGGCCGCTTATTCTGCTCTACTGTCTCTAGTGTCGGCGTCTCCGATATGTTGATCGCATCCTCCTGGTCTGGTCCACCTTCGCTGTCGCCGATTGCTACACGCACGCGGTCGCGCAATTTTGCAAGTTCTGATTCTGCTGCCTCTCGTAGCTCACGCTCGTGGAGTGTCTTTTGGCGCTCAGCGGTCAGGCCTTCGACTAAGTCCTTGTTCATTGCGAGTCTTTCTTTGTAAAGGTCGAGAAGACGAGTCTTGTCATCTTTCTCATTGTTTATGGTCTGCTCCAGAGTCGCGATCTTTGCGACATGTTCGTTCTCGAGTGTCTTCACTTTCTCGGCGACAGCGGTTTCGACGGCGCTGTTGAAGAACTTGTTGAGGTCGAACTGATTGTCCATGCTTGAAGACGGTGACGAGGGTTGTTTCTGCATGGTTTTGATGGTCGAGTTGTCGGGGTGATTGGGTGGCACAGCTTCGAGATTGCTACAGAGAGCTTTGCGTCGACTCGCCCGAAACCCCGACTTGATCGCAATTCAAGTGAAGCTAAGGGACTGACACGGGTTCTTCACTGGCGCTCCTCATTCGCATGCTATCGCCCTTCCACCAAAGTCATCTGTCTCCGGGCTCGCTGCCTCTGAAGAGACATACCTATGGACACTGCCATCGCCATGATAATCATATCTGGCCTCAGAAGTAGTCAAACTCCTCTCCATTCTTCGCATCAGGCTTGCCAGGCAGAACGAAGACCGGTCCACTCTCCACTTGCCTCTTGATACATGGCCTCTCTCTCTTCCTGCAGTTCTCGCAGGCAACCCAGGTACCCAAGTCGAACTTATCGTTGCTTTTGTAGACGACGGTGCCCCAGACGCATTTGTTTGACTTCATCTTAGCCCAGTTCTGGAAACGAGGTTTTGACTCATTCCGTTTTTTCGAGGTAACATCCTCCCAGGTCGATCTGATGTGATCGCGTTGTGACTGAGATAGGTACGTCAGATCAGCGATGTCGCCAAAAGATGCCGGAAAGCCTTCTGCGCCGACGAGATTGCCTCCCCGCAAGCAGTACATGTATCGCATAGCACTGTCTGGATCTTGAGGTATGCATGCGATCCTGGGCAGCGTGGTGAGCTCGGTGAGGTCTGAGGAAAATGTCAGCATATGCCTTTCAACGGGAGAAGGCACTCACTCGTCTCGTCAATTTCCTCCTCAATCACCACGCTGTTTCGTGGGCGCTTTGCAGGGCGTTGCTCTTCATCATCCTCACTTTCGTTGTCGTCAACCGCAGTGTCATCGTCTGCATCGATGATGTGCTGCATCTGCTGCAGCTTGCGCTCTAGACGTTGGCGTGCATGGCGTTCTTTCAGCAGACTATGCTGGAGCACATCATACTCCTCGCGCAGGTCTCGTTCCAATGCCTTACTCACCTCGCGTTCAGTGTCCAATTCCTGTCTTAATGCCTCATTCGCCTCGCGGTGGTGCTCTTCCAACTGGTCAACGGCAGCTTGAGCCGCAGCTCTGAAGATCTCGCCAATATCGATATTACCAGGCATGTTGTTTTCTTCTCGATGGCTCGTCGGTGTGAAGAGTGTTGTTGTCGAAGGAGGGGTGGCTGTGAAGATGTAAGTGAGAAAGATACCTTCGAGATCGTCACATTGCCCCTGTAGGACCCGGGCTTTAGGAAAGAGCGACCGCGGTCTTCGTACTGTACCTTACTGACTCCGCCATTCGGTGAAGCTCACAATACTGAGCAAACAACATTCAAGAACAGAGCATTCGCATAGCGGGAATCGTCCCTCTCATTCGCTGCGATCTGTGCAGTCCGGAGCAATTGTAGCATGTATACGCAGCGACCGAATACTCAGAAAGTGAATACCTTGAGCAGTTCCAATGAGTCTGGGACAGCGTCACTCCTCTGACATATCCATATTTGTCAAGATAGCCAATTTTCAAGATGAGATTAACAAGAAAGAGACCAATGAATCCATTCCTAGGTACAGACTCACCCTAGACACCTCGCACATGGATTTCCTCACTCTGGGAGCATGGTTGAAGACTTGTTCAGTTGGCAGCCTTGCGAGAGTTGCAATTCACCTTCTGTACGCAGATGCGTCCCTTCTCCTCTGGCAAGGCCTTCGCGATCTGATCACCTTAGGGCGATAGCAAGTAAGGATGACACTGTGTCGGCCGCAAGCAACGCTGCTCGAATGATTATTCCTGCTCATTCGATCGCCCTCGATAGCGATCCACACGACTACTTCAACAGACTCTTGCGGAACCTGGCCATCAGCTGGCTGTATAACCGGACCTGTACTCGTCGCGTATCTGGGCGTACATCGATGGATCGGGGCGGACGTAACATCGCTCGTGGAATAAAAGGTTCACAGGAGGCACTGCACTGCGCAAACTAGTATCGGAGAGAGTCCTTGCCGCTGGAGCCAGTTTCTCATGCATTGACTATGAAGAAGGATATAGACTCCAACTGTGAAGTCGTGCCGGAGAATCGGGCTTTCACTCATTTCTTGGCCTTGGCAGATTTGCTGACACTCGAGGCACGAGGCAGTTCTGCTTCACTTCATGTCCTTCCTGTCCTTTTATATCCCTCCACGGGATTCTTGTTGTTCAGATCTTGGAGCTGGCGCAGGCATTGTGGACGTGTCATCTCATGCATCAGACCGCGTCGAGGATTTTGTTGAAAGCAGCCTCGGCCAGACAGCTGATTCTAACAACGTATGCTCATTCTCAGCATCACACTGACCACGCAGAGCGATCGGGAGTTGACTGAGCAGATATAAGTCACTGTCACACCCGAAGAAGCGACTGTAATGCGCGGATCTCGCACGCGAATGCCTCGCTGGCAGAACAAATTGCATCAGACCGACGATGTCGGTTGGTGGGGACGGTGTTTCCTATCACCGGCAGCATGATCTGCGCGATGAGAGAAGGTAGGTTGGTGACACAGCATGCTACAGCAACACGGTATATCTACGAGCTGTCCCTGGCCTGAGCAAACTACGACGCCATTGAAATTATCAGCATCACCATGGTCAAATACACGTTATGCGGCGCCACAGGCGGCACTGGACGAGCTATCCTGCGATGTCTTCTTTCCAACCCACCTCGAGATCTGGAGCTCAATGTCTTCCTGCGCAACAAGAAGAAGCTCCTGGGACAATTTCCAGATATTGAGACCAAGCCACTCTCACTGAACATCTTCGAAGGAAGCAATACCGACCGCGAGCTCTGGAAACAAGCATTGAATGGCACAGATGTGATACTCATGTGCATCGCCACAAATGAGAGCAAGAAGGGCAACACATTATTCAGCGACACAGCCGCAGCCGTGACTGGAGCTCTACAAGAACTGCAACGAGAGCAACAACAATCTTACAAGACTCCCTCGATACTCATCCTGCGAGCTATCACACTCAACGAGAAGTTCAATCCTGGCACAAACAGTCCAGCATTCTTGTTCTTCGCGCTCAGACATCTCTACGATGCAATGGTGGATGCGAACAAGATCTACGAAGCCCAAGCGAAAGAGAATCCTGGCCTCCTCGACATCATCTACGTAGATCCGCCAGCAATACATGACGAGGAAGGCACAACCACTACCGGTTTTCGACTCGATACCGAGCCTTACAACGAGGACTCAGCAGCTGGACACAATCTGAGCTACGCTGATCTTGGCGCAGCGTACTGTGAGGTTGCACAGCGAAGGAAAGAGTTTGCAGGTCAAGGTGTCGCAGTCACAGCGACAGGAGAGGTGAAGACTACTTGGGGCAGTAATATGTACTTTCTTGCTGGCGGCATACTCGGCAGATTCTGGGGCTGAATGCGATAGTACAGGTCTGTGTGTGATCTGTGTCTGCATGGCGTTACTGCTTTGGTATGCATTGTGTACGATACTTGACTCCAGAGTAGAAGAAGTTCGGATCCGATTCAAGAACGCTATTGCCGAGAACAGAAGGTATTTCCACACACTGTGTATGACGACAGGCCTCCCGAGTGTTTTGTAGTGTCAGATCTGTCGGTGGAAGCCATGTGTGGTCGATCTGACACTGACGATTCAGCCTTACCCATGATTCAACTTGACCAAAGTTTCATACCAACCTGACCTACGTCAGGTTTTGAAGCCACACATATTCGGTCGTTGCAAACCGGATTGCGTGTCCTCTGTCGCAATGCCATCAGGATGCCGAAGTTCTGAAGACCGATGTCTCTAGACTCCAGCAGCATATGCCAGCTAGCAAAGAGCCTAGGAGGTAAATATGAGCAGCCTCAGGTGAACGTTGGCATGACCTTGAGTATGCTAGTGACTGTAAGGCATTTCTTCATTCGTCTCGTATGCTAGGTCGCCGGCAACTAGCTCGCTCACTTCTTCGTCGTCTGTTGTCCCATGTATATTCATGCAATGCTCGCTGAAGCGCTCGTCATAAGATCCCAAGCAGTCACGTTCAGTCGTTCTGTCGTTTGTTTAAGTTGCTGCATGATATGGCTTCTGGCCATAGACGATGTATCTGCACCAGTTAGCTCCGCATCATGTCTTCACGGCCAGATCACTTACAATGGACAATAAGTGTGGTGGGCCTTCCTCTTCCACTCTTGCCGAACCTCCATAAGTAGAACTTCCATTTCTGGGACACTCCAACCAAGTCCCATTGTGAACGTTCTCACACTCAACCCACTGAGACCTTCCAATAGACCAACGAGGAACAGCAAGCCTGCCTGCCGTAACCTCTTATCTTTAGGCCAAGGACCAACAGGAATCTTGAATGCCTTGACAGTGCAGTTAATGAAACCTGCTGCCTCCATCTTTTGCTTCATGACATCAGGATAGCAGCGCCCAGTCAAGCCAAAGTTGGAGATGCCTTGTTGCCACAGATCCTCCCAGCGCTGCACAGCGCTATTTGCAGGCATGGTACCGTCATCTGAAGCGAATTGAAGATCAAATTCCTGGTTCTCTACCCAGCCTCCAGGCTCTAAGCTCTTGTAAGCCTGCTCGTAAAAGAAATCCCAAGACTTTATGGAAAAGCCGTTCATGAGCCGGGTGTGAATGAAGTCGAATCTCCGACTGAATGTCCAGGTCTCGTCTGCGTCCATTACCTGGAATTCTAGGTTGGGAGGTACCGCTGTCGGCTGTATAGGCGACAGGTCAATACCAATGACCTGTGCACTGGGATAGTCATCGGCCACGTCTATAGCCCAGATTCCCGTGCCAGTGCCAACATCCAGTACCATTCGAGGTTGTCGTATAGGACAATGCCAATGCTGCTCTCCAAGTGTTAAGCGTATGCTGTGGTAGGTGATATCCATTCGCTCCTGTTCGGATTCGTCGTTCGGCAGAGCATACTTCTTGTCTCGTTGGAAAGCGTGATATGTTCTGCCATTCTCCTCTTCGTAGTCAAATATGCTTGAAGCTACGGATTCCGTAGATAGATAGCCCTCGTCGTAGCCGGAGTCGTCTGAGAGTGCATCGGCATCCCTTGCTTCGACGTTGACATCATTGAGCTCCAACGCCGCTGCGCCAAGTTCATTCATTATGGCCACAATATCGTGCTCAATAAGCACTATGCAGCTCGGAAGAGTGCGAAGGGACCACGAGCCGCACGGCGGAGTAGTGGCGGCAGGAAGAAATGCACCTTGCGTCCTCGATGCTCGAGCAGCAGAGTATATGGCAGGATTTTACGCGCAGAAAAGGTCCAGAGCCGGTCTATTTGTCTTCTATGCAGGAACCACGTGGAGTCGAAAAGAGGTTCAGCGGGATCTGTGGATGAGGCATCCGGAGCTGTAGCTAGTTTGAGCGCTATCGACATTGGTGCGATATCGCCGATGCCCCGTTGGTAGAGCTGGATCGAGGGAAACAGTTGGGCCGCTCGTTGACAGCACAGCATCCGCGGCAGATGTGAAGACAGTCCTCCGAGGTTGTCAAGATCAAGACTTCACAGAAGCTGCCATTTCGGGTCCGCGCAGTGTTTGTCAGAGCACAGCAATGTGCATCGGTAAGTCATGCTTTTTGTGAACATCTTCACGAACGGGTAGACGATCCTGTCCTGTCCGATTCGAGAGCCACAAGATCCGCCAAGCTGAAAATCGTTAGGCGCACGAAACAGCGTTCAAGTCGGTCCCGCTCGTCTCTCACCCAACTGCAGGGCACGGTTTCGTGTATATGTGTCGTCGCGCGTCCAGGATGCGCCTTCGCTTCTGGCAGCTTCATCGCGTGCTGCTCCGGCGATGGCTATCGTCCAAAGTCGATAAGAATATTCTCCGGGTCGCATAAGACGTCTGCGGCGCTCCGCGTGCTCTGTGGCACGGTTGCCGGTTTCTTTTGAGCTCGATTGGCCCGGTTTCGTCTGGCACTGATCACAGTCATATACCGACAGTATGGCTCTGCTGTCCAGAATTGCAGTTGCAGCTGTCACCTTGCTGGGACTGTACTACATCGCCCAGGCTATAGTGAGCTATCGGCGGCTCTGTCAGTTCAAAGGTCCGCCACTTGCCAGCTTCTCTCGACTCTGGCTGTTCTGGAAAGAATGTAGAGGCAGCCTGCCACCGGCGCAAATCGCAGCCCTCGAGAAATACGGTATATAGATTAACGTCTCGCGAGAAATCACAGCACAGCTACTGACGACGGTGAAAGGATCCCCGGCTCGTATTGGCCATGACCTACTTGTTACCGACGATGCGGAACTCATTCGTCATATGTATGCACCTACTTCTCGTTGGACAAGATCGGGATGGTACGATGCGATGCGAATGGACCCCCGGCAAGACAATGTCTTTTCAACGCGCGATGAAAAGGCACATACAGACCTGAAAGCGAAAGAAGCTGGCGGAGTGCGTTTCTCGGACTAGTTCGGTGATGGCGGTGATGTTGTGACTAACGAGCTCGTAGTACAATGGTCGCGACATAAATACTCTGGAACCTGACATTGATGCCCGAATCAGCGATCTGATCGAGCTCATCCGGAAGCATGAAGGCAAGTCAACGGACTTTGCGCCCAAGGTGCGATATTTCGTGCTGGACGTCTTGAGCACAGTGGCCTTCGGACGCCCATTTGGATTCATGGCAGCCGATGAGGACAAATGGGACTATTGCCAGACCTCGGACGACTTCACGCTCATACTGGGGTTGACGGCCAACCATAGCTCAGTCAGATGGCTGCTCAGTCAGGATTGGGTGCAAGCTTTGGCGGCCCCAAAGACGACTGATAAGAGTGGAATTGGCCCTGCGCTTGCTTTCGCCCACACAGCCGTGTCAGAAAGATATGGACCAGATGCCAAAGCCAGGAAGGACATGCTCGGACATTTCGTGAGTAGAGGATTGACGCAAGTGCAATGTGAATGCGAGGCTTTCCTGCAAATCATGGCCGGAACGGACTCATCGGCCACCATATTGAGATGTGCCATATTCTCTCTGGCTGGAAACCCACGAGTATATGCCAAGTTGAGAGCCGAGATCGATGGGCTGACGCGCAGTGTGACTTCCGAGATCAAATACACGGATACCTTGAAGCTGGAGTACCTGAAGGTTGTCATCTGGGAAGTGATCCGGCTATTCCCTCCCTTATTTGGCCTGAAAGCGAAATGTGCTCCTCCTGGTGGCGATGAGTTCAATGGCGTTTTCTACCCAGAAGGCTGCAGCGTTGCGATATGCGACGAGGGCGTGATGAGAAGGAAAGACGTGTTTGGTGAAGATGTGCACATGTTTCGACCTGAGAGATTACAAGAAGGCGACGAGGCACTTCGCCGGAAACGAATGCAGACCGTCGAGGTCGCCTTTGGCCATGGGAAGTATCTCTGCCTCGGCAGGCACATTGCCCTCATAGAGCTGAACAAAGCCATCATTGCGGTATGTCTGGGCTTCGTGCGCATGAAGATGATCCAGGCTGACTCTACACAGATAATGCGCTCCTTTGACTTCGCGATAGCAGATCCGATGCGAGGCGTCAATGATGTGTTGCACAATATCCACATGCATAAGAACATGAACCTAGTGTTCACAGCACGAGAACAATGATTTAACGACCAAGCTGTGTTTTGAGATACCACTCTGTACTGAGTTTGCAGTATTCGTCACGAATCGATGAACAAACATATTAGTACTGATGAAGTCTGAAATCAGGCCACTTTCTGCAGAATCGAAATCATAACAAAGATCGGATGTCAGACACTTTCGTACCTCTGTGAATATGCCACGTCTAAATGAGTCTGACGCAAACAGTATACCATATCACAGATCGATCATAACTAGCAAGCGGAGACTACAGGTATATGACAAGTCGTGAATGTGGTCAATGAACTGTATCCCTCCTTTCATTCCGCATAAAGCGAGCATGTTTCCGACTCACCACATGTACCCAAGAGCTGACTCCTGGAAGCCGACAGCATCTCCATCGCGAGGACCACATCCAGCTTCGACATCTGGATCGCTCCCTGCACGAGACTCAAGCATGTCTTCTTCGTCCGACATGGCCACCTCTGCTGAACCATCGCCACACATGGCACATCATAACGAGTACGTGGCTGTACAGTCTGCTCTTCAATCATTCGAAGACCGGTTCGAAGCACATATGCGTAGCCAATCTCGCCTGCTGGAAGGTATCCACGTCACACTTCAGCATCATGAGAAGCATTTACGAAGACAACAGAAGCGGATTGGAGAGCTTGAGGACGTGACAAAGCTTATGCAGAGCAAACTTAATGTCCTAACTAGCCAACTGCGTGAAGCTGAGCAGAGTATTGCTGCGGTCCCGATTGAGTATCCGCATGGTAATAAGCATAGGCAAATTGGCAAATTCAGCATCTCTGAGACACTGGAACGTACTCCAGACCAAGATATTGGACGTGGGTTAGTTGGCGAAGAGGTCTCGGGAAACGGGACTCAGAGCAGTGTGCAGGGTGCTGCGTCGATATTTGCGCTAGAATCCTCACCAGCATGCAAAAGTGATGAGGAAGTCTGGGAGGAGTATCTTGGTTTTGGCTCTCGACATACCGACTTAAGACCTCAGCATAGTTATCGAAAGCCGCATGCTACGATCCAAGCAAATGAGAAGCCTCACAATGCTACGGCCAACGAGCACTTCACTCTGGAGCGCCAGGATGAAAGTACACAACCTGTCAGCTATGAGACGTCTGAGAGCGAGCATGGCATTGATCCTGAAAGTGCTGCTCCGGGTACGTTGAGAGGAAGCAAAGTGAGCATGGCTGAGCTGTTGGATCAGCTGAGCGAGGAGCTCATGGGCTTCGAGCAGGAACGCAGGGCAGGGAACGATAGTGCATGAGAAGTAAGTTCTTCATTTTGCCGTCGACTAGGAGCAGATAGCGACGTCGAAAGTATCCCAGGGTTCACACCATCTTCCGGGCCACACACCCTTCTATCGCGCTGGTTCAGATGTCCAATAACAGATCATAACATCCACGTCATCTACTCTGGTTTACTCAAATCCAGTTTCCTTCTGCTAATCCACACTCTCGTATCTTCGCTTGTGGTGTATGTCCCGGTGGCCTTCTTGTGCTTAGGCATCTTCCACTTGCCACCTCCCTTTGGCTCGATCTCCCACACAGAGATGATGGTAGCTGTAAACAGCAGTGCCTCTCTCAGCGCAAAGGATCTACCCTTGCACATGCTGATGCCACCGCCGTACGGTCTGATAGTACCCAGATCTGCAGTCTCCTTGCCCTCGTCATTCTTCTTGATGTGGCGGTCTGGCTTGAAGATCTTAGGATCGTCCCAGTAATGCGGGTCAGTGTTGTGCAGATCATGCGCAGCGTGCACGAAATCACCTTTTCGTAGCAACAGCGGTTCGGCTCCTTTCTCGCGAGATTGCAGAGCAAAGTCACTCTTGACGACCTTGAAAGACCAGGGCGCCGTGTCGAGGCGCATACTCTCCACGTACACACTTTTAAGCAAAGGACAAGAGTCGCAGAGACGATCAACGTCAATATTGGTGATTCGAGGTGGCGCCTCGATAGGAAGTCCAGTGCGCTCCTGAACTATTGCCACATACGGAGCTATCTCTTCCCGTAGTTGAGCAAGGAGTACACGATCTGAGTAGATTCTATTGATAATCCAGAATATCAGAGTATTAGAATTGGCGTTGGCGGCCCACATCAGAGCAAGGTCGAAGGAACTTCGCGTACGAATCGTGAAACCGTACCTTCGAAAGACCTCCTCACGAGCCTTGACGAGAGTACCAATGTCATCCAGAGATGACCATTTGGACTCTACAAACTCGCCATTATAGTGCTTATCGAGGTTCTCGTGAAAAGCATCCAATTGTTCAAGGTTGTTCTTGCGCGCAATGTGCGCTCTGGTGAGTGCGGGAATAGGTGCCCACCGCGGAAGGCCTGCAGCAAGCAGGAGAAAGCCCGAATCTAGCTTCCAGACATCATCGAAGAAGGTAGGAAAGTTCGCGAGAAAGTCCGTACCCATCATGGAGGGAATGGCTGTGAAAGCCACAAAGTCCTTAATCAGTGGGAACAAGCTAGCCTCCACAACTGAAGGACCAGACGGGGTTCCTTTAGTCGCCTCTGCAAGAAGACTGATGTTGGCGTTCTTTTCCCAGGGCATCTGGTCCACCGGACTGTCAAGAAAAGATACCAGGTTGTTGACGTGGTCACTTGCTCGAGCAGCTGTGTTGTTGGTCAGAGTCTCCAGGCCTGGGTTGGACAGGATCTCGCGGTAGCAGTCGACCAGGTCTTTAAGCGCTGCATCGTATTTATCCATTTGGTTTGGCGGGAACCCGAAGATGCTGATCATCAGTTTCTTGCTCACATCTTCTGCATCGGCCTGCTCCTTCTTCGAATTGAGAAGCGCGGTGACATGACCTGGCGTGTAGACAATATTGTGGCGACTGCCACCAAGGTTCAAGGCGAAAGCACCTTTGCTGTACAGCGAGCGCAGGCCCTCGAGAAAGCTCTCGCCATCAAAGAAGATTTGCAAAACATGACCTGAATGATACGTGGAAGGTAAGCAAGTGTCTCGAGCTTCGATCAAGACTGAGGAGCATCTGTTCCCAGGCCTACGACCGTGCAGACAAGGCAGGGCGGAATAAGATCAGATCGTGGCTTCGTGGGCTTAATGTCACCTACCAATGACTGGTAACCAGTACGGATGGGCAGGAATCGTGCTCACACCATTCTGTACTCTGGCTTTCCTGCCTGCGCTGCTCCCGAGTCTGGTGAAGATAAGCACCGTAATCGTGGCGAGCAAAGCGGTTGCCACTGGGTTTTCCAATAGTGTGCGGTACCAGGTTCGAGGCACGACTTGTAACTCTGGCGACGTCCAAGAAGAATTCTCATTGGGAGACGCCATGCTCGCGTAGAGGTCGTACACGGCTTCTCGAGTGGCTGATCTGACCTTATGTACTTCAGCGGCTTATTCGGAAAGCATGCAGGCTATCAAGTCTGCACATGTTAGCAACAGATGCCGTGCAGTTTGAGAGACGGTACCTGCATACCAGATTACAAGAAGACACTGCTGGCCCGTCGTACTCAGGCGCTCACTGCTGCTGGCGGACCATGGAAATTCCGTATACTTACGCAGACGATGTTGCAAACAGGAGAAGTTGGTCGACCTACATCTGGATCATGATTGGTAGGATTCTGCTGACTGATGGTCTGCTTCGCTTGACTGGGGTGTGTTTCGTATCATCGTATGAACACGAGATCTTTTTGCTCACTGACAACCACACCACCTTCGAAGTCCAATGCCTCCATCCTGCGCGACAGAGGAACATTATCACCAAGACTTGTTACGGACGTACATCTTGCTGTCTGCCAGTTTGCGCTCTGCATCTCATCGGCTGTACCACGGCGAGCGGGATGTACAAAATGCTTGTACAGAAGGACAAGAAACACGCGAAACATTGCGGCCGCTCCTCTCGCTGATGGCGATATGGGTATCACTCCAAGGCAAGACCATCAAGAACAGACCCTCTTCCGGCTTTGAGTGTGGCAGTCAGCCCTTTCCGATGCCAGCAGTATGAGCAATATTTTGTTGCACGCGTGGATGTCAGATCAACCCAGCAATGCTTGGCCGCCGAGACGTCGCTTTCTTCGCAATTTCTTACGTCCGCATCTCCGCCCCATGGCCAAGCGGCACTAGTCGCTGCTGGGCTACCTGGCATGCTTACCCTCGTGGAGACCCCAGAGTAAAGAAAGCGGAGTCGATAACGACGGACGACGAGGTTCAACTTCACAGACCTTTGCTGAGGGTGCGCCGCTGCATAAAGATGTATTGCGTGCACCCGTCGTGTTCGAGTGTACTTCGACAACGTCTGAGACGCTCTCAATTGCTCCGGCAAGGCTCACAAGAGGCAGAATGTACTGGTCATATGTGGATGTTCAGCCGCATACCATACCGTCTTGGAAGTCCCAAGACAAGCCATAGCATGGCGCCGACCTTGTCTCAATCTTCTCGCACTCTCTGGCATATGGTAAAGCATATGGTAAACTAACTCATGGCTTTACCGCCGAGATTCTTGGTGCTGCAGCAACACTGAGCTGGGAAGCTGCTTCAGGAAATGCCTCACGTTTTCACTGGCCCTCAGCAGCTCATCGGCCATGCCGACTGCACGGAACACAATCCAGTGATCTCGGCGCATCAGTGACATCTCTACTACTAGGGTCACAAGCTCGTGAAGGGTTTGCCTAATCGTGGAGCCGTTGGTTGACATATAATTTTGATACATCTAGCAACACCCCAAGCTAGCTTTGCTTGTTCGCCTTTTTGTGTATTGGCAAGTCTTCTTGTCTTGCTCTTGTTCGTACCTCCTACTCCTGGGCTAGCGAGGGTCTCTCGGACCTGGCAATAACCAAATACGATGGCAGAGGAAAAGAGCCTCGAAAAGTCTGGCCACCAAGATGGTGTCGATGAGGTTCGCAAGCAATCCATCGTCGAATCCATCAATCTGCAAGAAATGTCGACGCTAAGTGCGTGGGCGCAGACCTCGATGCTGTGAAAGACTGCTAACAGGCTGCAGGATCAGTAACCCTCTGGCAGACATCCCATATGCGGACCTCATGGCAGATGTCGAACAATTTGCATATGAGAAGGGTCTGAACGATCAGCTTGAACTCCTCAAGAAAGGTGCTTTGATAGCGCAGGATCCAGCCAACTTTGAGAGCCTGGAGCAGCTTGACGAGCATGAGAAAGATTTCTTACGATATGAGGCTGCGCATCGATGGCGACACCCGATCCAGCTTTACATCACGATTATCGTCTGCTCCATTGGAGCTGCGGTTCAGGGTTGGGATCAAACCGGATCAAATGTAAGTGGCGAGTCGTACAGCTCCGCGAAGAGAATTCTAACCATAATATAGGGCGCGAACTTGTCGTTTCCCCAGGAGTTTGGCATTGGCTTCGGCGAAACTGAAGGACACCCTAGCCAGGTCCGTGACAGCTGGTTGGTAGGTGTTGTTAATGCTGGGCTATATATCGGTTCTGCGTTCATCGGCTGCTGGCTCTCGGATCCTTGTAACTTCTATCTGGGACGCCGTGGAACGATTTTCGTCTCTGCTGTCTTCTGTCTCATCACGCCAATTGGTGGAGCTGTGTCCCAGACCTGGGAACAGCTCTTTATCACTCGACTTCTCATGGGTATAGGAATGGGTCTGAAGGGCTCAACCGTACCCATATTCGCTGCTGAGAACTCTCCAGCTAGGATTCGAGGTGCTCTAGTCATGAGCTGGCAAATGTGGACTGCATTCGGGATCTTCTTGGGATTTTGTGCAAATCTTGCGGTGTACAGAGTCGGAGACATTGCCTGGAGACTTCAGATCGGGTCAGCCTTTATTCCAGCTGTGCCCCTGACGCTCGGCATATACTTCTGGTACGTGCTCCTCATGAATGAAGGCACATCTGCTAATGTCTTCCAGCCCTGAGAGTCCACGTTGGTACATGAAGAAGGACCGCTACCAGAAAGCCTACAAGTCGCTGTTGAAGCTGAGATTCCACCCCTTGCAGACGGCGAGAGATCTCTACTATATCCACTGTCAGCTGAAGATCGAGGCCAGCATTGTTGGGAAGAGCAATTATGTCTCTCGATTCGTTCAACTGTTCACGATACCACGAGTTCGTCGCGCCACTCTAGCAAGTTTCGTGGTCATGATTGCGCAGCAGGTACGTTCGGTCTTCACCTTCTATTTCATGACTGTCGTGGCAAAGCTAACATCAAGCCTTATAGATGTGCGGAATCAACATCATTGCCTTCTACAGCTCGACTGTGTTCAGACAAGCTGATGCTTCGGAACGCGACGCCCCCATCGCCTCTTTCGGCTTCGGACTGGTCAACTTTGTTTTCGCCTGGCCAGCGATCTGGACTATCGACACGTTTGGACGTCGGGCCTTGTTGCTCTTCACCTTCCCACAAATGGCATGGACGCTCCTAGCTGCAGGTCTCTGCTTCCTCATTCCTACCTCCGCTGGCGATGCTCGACTGGGTGCTATTGCTCTGTTCATATACCTGTTTGCTGCCCTCTACTCGCCTGGAGAAGGACCTGTACCTTTCACATACTCCGCTGAAGTGTTCCCACTTTCACACAGGTACGTTCTATCGTGTCCAGTTATGTGTCAAGATGATCGCTGACATATACCAAACAGAGAGGTTGGTATGGGCTGGGCAGTCGCGACCTGTCTTTTCTGGGCAGCAGTGCTATCGATCTCGTTCCCAGCTATCCTGGCTGCGTTCACTCCAACGGGAGCATTCGGCTTCTACGCAGGTCTTAACGTTATCGCGTTCGTCATGATCTTCCTGTTCGTGCCAGAGACGAAGCAGCGCACGCTCGAGGAGTTGGACTACATATTTGCAGTCCCGGGAACACAGTTCATCCGCTACCAGACTACCAAGGCTCTGCCATGGTGGTTCAATCGCTGGATTCTGTTCCGTAAAGATGCGAAGCTTGAGTCGTTGTACACGTTCGACCAGACTATCGAGCGGGCGCAGAAGGTTGGCGTTGCCTGAAAGTTGCAATGCAGAGGTCGATGTGAGGAAGGAGCCCTGGTGACCAAGTACCTAGATGAAAGATGAATGTTAAAACGGAGTCACGTTGTAGAAGACAGAATGGAGAGACCTGTCTTGGTGGATCATTTCATATCTGCCAATTCTCAGTGTGAACACTCTTCTCGTGACCAGTACTGCCACGATCAGCCTGCCCACCGAGGCGCGTCGCAGAGTCTGTGATGTACTCAAAGTCTATACCCGTGATATGTTCTGTTTGTGTTCATGATTCTGCTGCAGGCGACGCGACGCGTGAAGAGAAGAGGACGGGAGCCAAGACTTCGACCGAATATCGGCGTCGTCGGGTTGCTGCATCGTGCCTTCTGTCCTCAACCCGCTCTTCACGTGGTCTTCAGACAATCATTTCGAGTCGTACCCTTTTCTGTACGCACGCAATCGTTATCCATCTCACAACGCAGTTTTCGACGTATACTTCAAGTCTCGACTTCGCGCCGCAAGGTTTAGGTCCGATCCTGCTACTCCCACACAAGAAATGTCGGGCAAGAGATGACGGCAATCGTGAATCTCAATCGCTGAGATATGAACGCCAACAGCGCGGTCAGTGCTCCAAAGAGCCTGGAGGAAGTAGAGCAAGTACGTGGCGCATCGAGTTTGAGAAGTGGCTCGAATGTTTTCATTACTGATTACAACCACAGCTCGTCAAACGTCTCTACCAACCAGGCTCGCCAAAGCTCATCCAACAAATCGACGAACAGATCAAGCTACTACAGCATTCACCAGAAGGATGGCAACTTGCAGATGGTCTACTCGCCTCACAAGAGCCGAACGTGCGCTTTATTGCAGCTTTGACATTTCAAGTCAAGCTCAACAATGATGGGTCAGTCTTTCGACCCTGAGATGAGCCTTCATTGGTGAGACTCTCCGCTCATGCTGTGTAACAGGGCTAAGCTTGATGCTGCGACTGCGCAGGCTATTCTCGCAAGAATAGTGTCTTGGACTGTGTGTTCCGCCCTCTACTCTCCATATCACAGCTTCGAGAAGACGATATCATAGGGGTATGCCCAGCTGACTCTTTGCAGGTCAGACTAGATCGTGCTGGAGAAGGTCCTTTGGTGCGAAAGAAGCTGTGCGCTGCACTGGGAACGTATTTCCTGCAGTCCTCAGAGCCGTGGCCACGACCGCTGCTTCACCTTGCAGCGTCACTTGCGCATGGAGATGTTGTTGCCGAAGTATGTACGGCGCAGGTTCTTATTGGCAGCACGCACTGACTTGTGGTAGGACCAACTCTCACTATCCCACGATGCGATCGATCAATATCTGGTCGCCCTTGGGGATACGCAGATCATTTCTCTGTTGTGGCTGTCAGGCCAGCTAGCCACTGATGGCGCTAGAGTGGACAGCACTAACCAGACGTCCGATCGAGTGCACAAGCAAATGCAACTACTTGTGCGGGATGCGAGCACCCTCATCGAACATGCCATTCGCAGGCCAGCATCACAAATCTCCTCGAGTGTGAAGAGGGAGTGCCTGGTATGCTTCCTCAACTGGGTCAACTATGCGCAGCCCATGTGGCCCAAGAATCCGGAAGCACTGGAGTACCTCCGCCGCCTGGTGCCCAGCCTATCGATGCTGCTCATGGATCCACTACTAGAGCACGAGGCGATGGACATCTTCCGTGACGTCCTGGAAAGCTACACCACGTTCTTCCAGCCACCGCATATGAAGGTCCTGGCCGAAATCATCTCCAATAACATACGTCCGCGAATGTTGCAATCGCTACATCACCAAGAGCCTGAAGTGATATCAGTGGCCCAATTTGTTATCGCATATGGCATAGCCAATATACAGCAGATCGTCGAGGAGCCAGACAACGAGATTATGTCCAAAGCCCCTCTGTCGCTCATCATGGCCATCCTGGAAGCTCCCGGCTACCCAGGCGACGATGACGAAGTGTCCTTGCACAGCATTGAATTCTGGAACACTTACGTCGAGTACGTCAATGAGGAAACATATTCTAGTGCTGACATCAAAACTCCGCTGCATTGGGTATCATCTGCAAGATCGACGTGTATGTCACTCACACGGCTCCTGTGGCAGAAGATGCGAACGCCAGATGCGGAGACGGCGAATGAGTGGACTGAAGCCGAATCTGAAGGCTTCAAAGAGTTTCGAATGGACGCTTCCGATCTCATGCTGACAACCTACGTCTTCCTCGGAGTCGAGATGTTGCAGTCACTGGTCACCATAGTCCTGAGCACCCTGGAACATAAGCAGTGGCAGGAACTCGAGGCTGCCTTGTTCGCCATCAACAATCTCGCCGACAACGTGCTGGAAAATCAAGTCGCCGAAGGCACCCTCACTCCAGTCTTTCGATCGTCGCTGTATCGAGTTATCGGAGACTTCAGCCAGGACTTGCCCACTCAAGCGCGACGGACTGCCGTCGACACGCTGGGCCAATACGGAGCTTACATAGAGCGCCATGCCGAGTTCTTGCCTGATACACTAAGATTCCTGTTCGCATCACTGGAGAACCTCGGGCTTTACCTGACTGCCGCGAAATCTATTGCTGCATTGTGCTCGACATGTCGTGCAAGCTTGACGGGCGAACTGGATGGCTTCCTAGCACAGTACAACAATTTTGCGCAAAGTGAAACTAGTGAGCCGTATACCAACGAAAAGGTCATCGGAGCCATTGCCGCCATCGTACAGGCAGTGAAGCCAGAAAGCGCAAAGGTTAGGCCCCTCTCTGCATTGCTGGACATCGTCGAGGGGCAACTGGCAACAGCGCGAACGGCACCGAATGCTGAGTTGGTCGAAATCTGGGGCGTTTCAGCCATCGAGTGCCTCGCGGCGGTCGGGAAGAACATGCAAACAGAAGACGACTCACCGATTGATCTCGTTGATGACAACACTGCACCGGTTGACAAGAAAAGCTTCTGGCAGACTGCGGAAGGTAGGTGGTGCTCTGCAGCTTTTCCGAAATGTTAGCTGACTTTACACAGGACAAGCAATGCAACAACGCATTCTGAGCATATGCCAGAGTGCCTTGCAGCTACTACCGCACAACGGCGAGGTAGTCGAAGGCGTCTGCAACGTGTTCAGAAGCGGATTCGTTGAGAATGAACCTGGCCCATTCGTCTTCGCACCCAGCTGGACTATTGCCTTCCTCGAGCAGTGCACACCTAGCACGCCGAACCTCGAAGCAGTGCTGGCTATGATATGCACCCTGGTCCAACAGTACTCACGATCCAACCATCCACGCATCGACGACGAAGTCACCAAAACCTATCGGAAAGTCGTGTCACTCGTCCAACTCGTAGGCGAGCCAAATCGAGATCCAGGTGTTGCCCAAAGCTGCATAGACGTTTTCCAAAGAATGAATGGACGTTACACGAATGTCCTCATGGACACGGCTGGCAACGGAGACATGGTTGCTCTCATCCTCGATTTCTCCCTCAAAGCTCTGGATGGTACAGACCCTATGCCAAAGCGTGCAGCATGCAGCTTCTGGAGCCGCCTGGTCAAGCCAGAAGATCAGCCTACCGATGAGGTTGTGCATAGCCGCCTGGCACAAGTGGTTGCAGCCTATGGTCCCATGCTCGCTCAAGCATTGATGAACCAGATTTGCGGCAAAGGGCAAAGGTCTGAACTCGAACAGCTCTGTGAGCCTCTCAAGGCTCTTCTCTCTACTCAGCCGCGATCCAAGCAATGGATAGAGACCGCTCTCGCAAACAAACCTGCACTGCCCGCCATCAGTGAGCATGTTGCAGACAGTGAGAGGAGTCGATTCGTGGCCCAGCTCTCCGCTGCTCGAGGCGACACGCGCAAGACACGCGAGACTGTCAGACACTTCTATGCCACTTGCCGTGGTACGGTGGCCAGCTACAGCGCATAGATTTGACTTTTCGACGTCTCAGATTGCTCTCACAATGCACTCGAGCTCTGCGCGCCCAGTCCTACATAGGGCACATGATGCGGAGGCCATCCCGCTTGGTGAAAAATAGCTCAAGATATCATTATCCAGCGCGAAAACTGTTCACGCGTACCTCCTATCGGGTATCTCTTCTATGCTTGTAATCGTCATGACCATCCGAAACGCCATACCAATGTCCATCCTCGCTCAAAATATCCCCATCTTCCCACCCCACCCATCCTGTTCCCCTCCTGCTACACTCCCCGTCTTAATCTTCAAATCATACGGAAAAGGATTACTCTCCGCCGTCGTAATCGGGGGAATATGTTCCCTCTGCGAATTAACAATCTGCACAACCTGCCCCGCAGCTTTCTCCAGACTCCTCCCCATGAGTACCCTATTCCTGGCAGCTTCAGGCTCAGATCTCGCACTCGTGACTGTAACTCCAACAATCCATGTTTCCCATGGTGTTTCCTCGTCAGGCTTTTGTATGAACCATGTACGACGACGTTTGCGTTCGAGGAATTGGAGTGTGATATGTGCGTGAGTTGGTCGGGAGGGTGAGGGAGGGGTGGAGTCTAGTTGGCGGAGGAGAGAGGTACAGCGAGATTCGATTAGAGTGTCGATGTCGTCTTCTGTTACGAAGGGGAGAGTTAGGTCGAGGATTTCGTGGGTTGCTGGGTGGAGAGGGGTGAAGTAGCGGTGGAAGAAGATTGTGTGGAGGACGCCTGAACACTTGCGTATTAGTGGTATGTCAGGACAGTAGGTGCATTGTGTATACCTTTGACTACGTCCTTCACGTTGGAGCGATCTGCTGTGATGTCGAGTCTGTACTCTGGCGTCCTTCGCGGTTCCATGGTGAGGTGCTTTGATGCGGTATGCTGCTTCTGCAGCAGTGAGGACGTCTAGGACATCTCTGAGGCTTCGGATTGACAAAAACCGGTCTTATCGGCCGAGAGATATGTCGTTGCTGGTGATGATCACGAGTGCATACGGGTCGATGATGGAGGTGGGCGGATCTGCCCCACTTCGAGATCGACCAAGGCGGACCTCAAGAAATACTTTCCCTTTCATTGGAAGAATAACATCAACTCTTCACTGTCGCGCTAACTCCTTCGGTCCTGGCTGTAACGATGGAGAAAGTGCCATAGAATGGTGTTGTAACACAAGAAGCGCGGAGTAGATCGTGACGAGTCGCCACAACGTCCGGCGCAAACTCCTTTCCTCTCCCATACAGGAACAGGTCAAGGACCAACCTATAACTCAAGATGTATCGACCAAAAGCCGACAAGGGTACGGTTGGTATGATATCACAAGAAGAGTTCGACCTCTCTCAAGAAAAGGTCTCCGAACTTCAACACCTCTCGAATCTACTCCATCTCTTCCAAACTCGGAACAAAAACCAGCACCACCACTCTATCTGGTATCGCCACTTTGACATCTTCAGACGTCATCTACATAAACTACTACAAGAACTATCCACGCTCAACACCGTACCCACAACTCACGCTGCAAAGGCCAAGAAGAAGCTCTCTGATCCCATCTTGATCACCAGGATCCGAGCGAGATTAAACCACTGGAGAGATATCCTTGTCATGAAATGGCAACATGCTTTCTCGCAGCTCATCGCGGATCAGAGATTCAGTGTATTGGGATTGTTCTTGATGGCGACGTTGGCGGAAGTGTGTCAAATTGTGGGCATTACGGCGGAGTTGGAGGAGATGGGTCAAGAGGAGGTGCAAAGGGCTATCGAAGCTTTTGGGAGAGAAGAGTGGGGTGGAGAAGCGCAGAGAGGCGAGGATGAGAGGGTTGAGGATGCTGGGCAGGTTATCTCGAGAGAAGAAGAGGTTGAAGTGGCGGTGCTAGTACCGAAGACAGAAGATGTCCCGGGCAGTGATTTGCTGCCTGCGAAGGTCGCTGAGAAGATTCGGAAGTGTTCATCTGAGGCGACTAATGATACCAAGAAGAAAAATAAACGTAAGAAGGTTGGCGGAGATGCTATTGATGATATCTTTGGCTGACAAGACCGTTTGCTTCTATCGCTATATACCTTGTACAACTACAACCATCACGAACGGCAGCTCAGTGGACGTTGCAGCTGGTCAAGATGGCCGAAACTCCTATCAATGGATATTTGGTGCTGGCGGTGGACCTTGGTCACCAGGATTTGGAGGCTGAAAAGACAGGATATCTCTGCCGAATAGCTTAACAACCACGCGCGTGTGCGTGCGACTGTAGTAGCCACAGATATTCCCTGCAGAGTGGAGATACATTTCCCCGTCTGGGGTGAGGTGAGTAGATTCCCATTGTCCTTAACTCACCGCTTTTTAGTCTCATCGTGACATCGCTGCTTCGCAGCTGCCACATGTCCAGTACCTAGTTTTGAGCAAACTCTCGTGTATGAATCATATCTGATGAGCAGTCATATAGTAACAGAGTTGCAACTCTTGCATCGTACCGCTTTGTGGCTCAGTTGGTTAGAGCGTCCGGCTCATAGTCGTGCATAGCATTCAGTTGTGACCTGAAGATCGAGAGTTCGACCCTCTCCAAGGCGAGTTCCTTTTTTGCGTTTTCAGGTTTCTTGGTCGGTTTCGCGGACTTCTTGACTTGTTCGCAGGCTCGAGCAGTATCATCGTGGACTTGGGCGAGTAGGAAGTCTTTTTGCTGCATGTGTATGCCTATGCTATGTGAGTAGCCATATCAGATGCACCTCCCACCCGCGAGCACCTTCCTCGCGAGCCACCCTCTGGGTGTGCCGCGACCACTACCGCCACCGCGCATAGCGCACCCATTTCCTCCTCGCCCTCCGGCCGCGCTGAGGGAGCGACAGACAGCCCGGGATGGGTTTGGCGCACCGATCCCAGAGAGCGTCGCCGTGTCCAGAAACTTCCCGCAACGACGTGGTAAGCTTCATGAGCAGTTCGCCTGAATATGGCTATCAGGCCGAGTCCCGATCAAAGTCGACCTTGATCTCCAGCATAGCCCATACCTGTCCGCCACCACTCTAGGACTCCACGGGCATGCATGTGGGAGGCAAAGTCCTTGACAGACTCAACCTCCTGCAGCCCTTTGACGGCCCGATCTTGGCCGAGATGCTCGCTCTCAACTTGCACTGCAGAGGGTCGTGCAGCGAGCTGAAAATCCTTATAGCGGAGACGCTGTAGACAAACATCTGTAAGCATGCCAGAAACGGCAAGATGTGCGACGATGAAATGCTGACAACGATGAAGACTGCTGACATACCTGAACTGCGGCCACCCACGAGGCGACACCGCTCTTATCACCTTCCACATACATGATGCCAGGCGGCCCGCCGTAATGGATCAAGGCATAGACATCCTCAGCTGATGCACTCTGGCGGAGTTTGGCCACTTTCTTCCGTGAAGTGATGTGGTGGGTGCGAATCAGTGCGTGCCATGCTCGGCCGCTGCTGGCGCTTGTCATACGGGTTGAGGCTGTCTTCGTGTCCACTGGCGGCCGCTTGAGTACGACATTGAAGCCTGTTGATTGCACTGTAGAAGAGCTGGAGGTCGCGGTGATGAGGTGCGCACGGCAGTCGAAGACTTCTGGCATTTGGTAGTCGATTTGTGGCCACCAACCTGAACACGAACACGAAACGCGAAGCGCCCACTCAACAGCATTAAACATCATCACATTCTGGATCCTCACTAACCAGGCCGCCTCGCATCAGCTGAGATCCTCCAGATGCCGCCCCTTTCAAGACCATGAGCTCTCCAGCTCGCAACTCAAGCTGGGCACACGAAGAGGCCTTCTGTCAGAGAGACTTGAGAGATGGGAAGCCTGAGATCAGCGTTCGCCATTCCCAGCGTGTTAAGTCACCGCTGTGTCGCGGAGATACCGCATGCTCGTTCAATTCGTGCAAGAGGGTGATGCGGCCGAAGGACACCGCACCTCAAAGGTAGGTGATCCTTCGGGCGTCGTTAATCTGGCCGTTTACCATGTTTCATGAACCTGCAGGAAGCACAATGACCCTGAAGCCCTATAGGCCTAATACAGGCCCACATCATGGCGTGGTCACTCAGCTGTTATGCCGTTGGACTAATGCAGAGAGGACGGCCTTAAGCTCGTAGGGCGGATGCTACCTATATCCATAGGATACTTTGGACGTATAAGTATCTATGGTTGCGACTCCTCCCTGACCTCAGCTAACATACCACAACTATACCGACACTTGAAGTTCTCACATTACCAAGCAAGATGACCTTTCCAATCCCTGCCGAGAAGATCGAGTATCGCCATTATATCAATGGCGAGTTCGTAGAGTCATCTGATAAGGGCAAGTTCGAGCTGAAGTCGCCCTATAACCACGAACGAATCACCGATGTCTGCGAGGCCTCCGAGGACGACACAAATCGGGCTGTTGCAGCAGCAAAGGCAGCATTTCCAGCATGGGCTGCAAAGAGTCCGATCGAGCGTGGTGCACTGCTGAAGGCATTGGCTGTCAAGATTAGAGAAGCTCACAATGAGCTTGCCCAGCTTAATGCTATGGACATGGGCAGACCAGTAAGTTAGCACATCACTATGCCATGAACATGAGCTTACCACTCCCTGCAAGGTCTCCACATACTTCGATGGCTATTTCGCTGCGACTCTGTTCGAGCACAACGCAGAGGCCGGGTTCACGGCCAAGGGCGAGACGAGTCTGAACACTCCTGGGTTTATCAACATGACTTTCCGGCAGCCAATCGGTCCTGTCGCTGCTATCATTCCATGGAACATTCCCACCTTGAGCTTTGCGATGAAGGTTGCTCCTGCACTTGCAGCAGGCTGCACGATCGTGCTCAAGACATCGGAGAAGGCTCCCTTGACGGTATGAGATCAGTTCTAGCTCTTTATGGTCAGCATACTAATACACTACACAGCCTACACGATGCGCTCAGCTTGCTCACGAGGTGGGCTTCCCGCCGGGCGTTATCAATGTCCTCAATGGCCACGGTACACCATCCGGAGCCACATTGGCCAGCCATATGGACATCCGCATGGTCAACTTCACAGGCTCGACCGCTACTGGCAAGAAGATCCAGCAGATGGCCGCAGCCAGCAACCTAAAGAAAGTGGTTCTCGAGCTTGGCGGCAAGTCTCCAGCGATCGTCTTCGAAGACGCCGATATCGTCAAAGCCGCGACCGAAACCTCAGCTTCCATGCACACCCTCATGGGTCAAGCTTGTGTTGCGAATAGCAGGATCTACGTGCAGGAGAGCATCGCGGACAAGTTCAAGGAAGCATTCCTTGCGATCTTCAAGGCTGCGAAGAAGGGAGACCCTCTTGTGCCAGAGACACAGCAAGGTCCACAAGCAGATCAACTTCAGTACGAGAGGATTCAGACTTTCCTGAAAGCTGCTAGTGAGGGCAAGGGTAAGCTCGAAGCAGGTGGTAAAGCAACTCGAGTCGATGGCAAGGGTTACTTCATCGAGCCAACAGTGTACTCTGGTGTTGATGAGAACGAGAAGACGCAGAAGGTAAGCATTGCATATCAATTGTCATCGCCGTTCCGAGCTAACAGGTCGTATTGCAGGAGGAAGTCTTTGGCCCTTTCGTCAACATCAACACTTTCAAGACTGAAGCTGAGGTCATGGAGAAGGCTAACGCAACGGAGTATGGCTTGTATGCTTCTGTCTACACTCGTGATATCAGTCGCGCGATGCGTGTCGCAAAGGCATATGAATCGGGCACGGTCGGCATCAACTGCACGAGCCCGAGTATGGCTATGGACATGCCATTCGGCGGCTACAAAGGCAGCGGACAAGGACGCGAGGGCTTTGGGTACAGTCTGGAAGAGCATTTGGAACACAAGACTGTGCTCATCAGCATTGGCGACGAGTCTGCCTCTCCACTGAATAGGACAAAGGGATAGACGTTGAAAGCGACGGACTGGCTGCTTTTGGGTCGGACTACCGCATGTTCTCGCGCAATAATGGCCCAACTCTTTTCCTGCTTGCTTCCAGGTTGTGCTGATCCCAGAAGTGCTCGAACGCAAACGTGGTGTCTGATGTTGTGGTCTCTGCATCTTTCAGTTGCAGCTCTTCTCCGCCATTCTTGAAGAACTTCTCAGCTGCTGCTTTTCCCTTGTCGTCAAACGCATACAGCAGGATTTCTCGACGGAACCCGTCATCGCCATTATGTGCTGTCATGATCGCAAATAGGTTCAATGATCTCTCTTGAGCCCACTCCTTGACAACAGCTGATAAGTCCTCATCGCGCTTCTTCAGATATTGCACAGACTGTACGACACTGCTGATCCCAAGCGTCAAGTCGCCTTCTTGCCATTGCTTGTAGTCTTTGCGCAGAATATCTCGTATCGATAGATCATCGATGTTCGACTTCGCATCGTTGACCTCGTTGAAGAATCTGTCGCGATCATAGTCCTTGCCGTACTTGTGCGAGATGTTGATCTTCGCCTCCAGAAATCGCACAGCTTTTTTGTCGTGGTCTGTGACTTTATGTTCGGCTTTCATGTTGATACTGTCAATCAAGATAGCACCAAGAGCTAGCTTCGCTACTTGTGCATCCCAGGTTGAAGCGTACGGGAAGTCGTCCACAAGTCTACCATCTTCCTGCGCTGAGCCGATTGTGGATGACACCATGGAGCCCAGATCTTGCCAGGTATCGCGAAGGTAGTTTGTGACCAGACTGCTGCAGCTTGCACATTTGGCAATGACTCGAGGTGAGGCATCTTTTGGAACGAGGTTCTCATCGTCGTGATGATCGATGACTCCATGAACACGACCTCGATAGAGCTCGCCGAGCTTGCCTTGTAGGCCATTGTGGTCTACAAGAGTCCAGTCTGTCTTGTCTGCTGGCAATGGCTGAGACCCCAGATCGTCCAAGGTGATCAACTCTGATGGCTTGATGTCGGCATGCTTGAGTAATGCCGTGAGTTCTGGCCGCAGAGCGAGATCCGAGGCCGAGAGATTCGTGACAGGAATGTATAACTTTCCAGTTCGTTTTGACTCGACTTTACTCGATTGTATGTAACCATAAACCAGAGCACATGTGATGGAATCGAGATCTGCAGACTCGTTGCCGATGATGAAGGATGTTGGGGTCTGGTCTTTGATGGCTTGTTGGAGGTTGCGCTTTGCTGTGACCAAGAAGGTCCTCACTGACATGCGAGACATTGTGATGAGCTTCTGCTGGAATGTGCAGGCTGTGTGGTGGTGAGACGAAAGACAAGACGTCTTGGGTCAAGCTTGGTTCAAGCTCAAAGAACAGAGTGAAGACGTGCCAAGGGTGAAGTGAAGCCTTAGGCAGCAGCCAAGAGGCGCTAGCAAGGATCGCGTTGCATCTTCTAGAAGCGCGTCTACTTTAAATCCTGGGCTACTCTCTACTCTCTGCATTTATTTTATTTTACCTTCATCGACTAACTTACCTGAAAACACCCAAGCACATCCCACAACTTATCAGAGATCGGTGAAACATGGCAGCCCCAGCAGGTCGAGGCAAGAAAGCCCTTGAGGCTGGCGACTACAACCAAGCTATCAAGGAGTACACAGATGCAATCAAAGAATCGCCCACGTCTCCGGATTTCTTCATACAACGTTCAGTCGCAAACCAGAGAGCTGGCAATCTGAACGAATCTCTTTCAGATGCTGAGGCAGGTGTCATAAATGCCATGAACCGGGCGAAGAGGGAGGCCGTCACAGAGGCGCAGTTCCGCCGTGGTGTGGCTCTGTACAAGCTTGGACGACTCGGAGATGCTGGATTCGTTCTTAACCTAGTCAAGCAGCGTGACGACAAGCACAAGCAAGCCGAAATGTGGATTAACAAGACGAAGATGGACCTCGCGAAGCTTGAGCAAAATGACGAGAAGCGAAATGTGACTGTGGTCGAGAAGCCTAGTCAGGCAGCGGTCGCAACGACTACCCAAACAGCTACCGCTATGCTCACCCCTATAGCAGGTAAGTGTATAAGAGTTGCTGTGGATGTCTCCTCCGATCGCAAAAGGCCAGAGTATTAGGCTTGAAAACAGCCAGTGCTCGACCAGCCCGCAAATGCAGAGATACTTGCTGACTTCTCGATCTTGCAGAACGCACGCCAGCTGACAAAATCCGCTATGACTGGTACCAAAATACAGAGAAGATCTACTTCACACTCATGGCGAAGGGTGTACCTCAAGACAAGTGCGTTGTGGATATTACAGAGCGCTCTTTCAGCGTATCCTTTCCGACCGGCGCTGATTCCAACTACGATCTCCACATCGAGCCACTTTTTGCAGCAGTGAATCCAGCGACAAGCACCACTCGTGTCCTGGCAAGTAAAGTGGAGGTTGTTCTTACCAAGGCTCAGCCAGGTCAGAAATGGCACAAGCTGGAAAGCGACCAGCAGGTTTCAGATACCAACATGACTGATGCCGCTGCCGCTGAGCAAGAAGACTCTATCAAACGTGCGATCGTCTCCGAGTCCGCGCGTGCACCAAGCTACCCTACATCTTCGAAGAAGGGCCCCAAAGACTGGGACAAGGTTGCGAAGGAGGCGATGCCTGTCAGCGGCAAGCCTGGTGCAGCCGAGGACGATGATGACTACGAGGGAGGTGATGAAGCCAATCACTTCTTCAAGAAGCTCTTCAAGGGCGCCAGTCCAGAGATGCAGCGAGCCATGATGAAGTCTTACACAGAGTCCAACGGTACTGCTCTATCCACGAACTGGGATGAGGTATCTAAGGGACCTGTCGAAACCACTCCGCCGGATGGAATGGAGGCCAAGCCGTGGAAGTAACGTTGTCCTCCGAAAGCGATTGATTATTACGCTGCTCTGGAGAATGCTCTCTGATTAGTGTGTTAGCGTGGAGTACGGAGTCTTTCAGCATAGCGTGCTCTTTGTAAGTGGTAGCATGAAAGCTATTCAGCTGACGAATCACTTTCACTGTCCAGATTCAACCTCTCCGCTTACGATGTGACCACCAAGTGAAGTCATCTACACCTGGACACAAAACGATCGATGAACTGTCAAACATCTCGACGAAGATATGCCACGAGTCTGCTCTACTTCCCCTTGGCACTTCTTTGTGTCACAGCTTCACCAACCTTGTCGCTTATGCGGCTACAATATGCTTATTGCCGGCTGCTGCCGACAGCGTAACAAGAACGTCACCACGTGGCGAATGACCTCCAACTCAAATCTCTATCGTTGAGGATAGCTCTTTTGCTTCTAGAGCTCTTATTTCCGCGGCCTCCACGATGTCATTGGCTATGATATTCGACGTCATACTCACCTAGCTATCAGAGGTATGTCGAAAAGTTCTCTACTGCTCACAAACTACATATTCTAGTCTCTTGCGCTTAGAGTATTCCAATGCAACCAACTCCATCTCTACTTACTAGCGCAGCTTCATCAACAATCATCCTTAATCTCTTAACATGGCCAGCGAAACCAAGTTCGAAGGCTGGTGCGGCCTTAACGAAGACTCTGCCAATGGCAACATGAAATGGCAGTCATACGAGCCTAAGGCTTGGGATGAAGGCGACGTCGATATTGAGATCAGTCACTGCGGTGTGTGCGGATCGGATCTTCACACTTTGAGATCAGGCTGGGGAGAGACACCTTATCCTGCTGTTGTTGGACACGAGGTATATATCACATCACAATACCCCTGCTTCATCACAATTCTCGATCGTGTTAACACTTCGATCACAGATCGTCGGCAAAGCAATCCGCGTCGGCAAGAACGCAAAAACCGCCGCAGGCAAACCCATCAAAGAAGGCGACCGCATCGGAGTTGGTGCTCAATGCAAGTCCTGTCTAAAGCCTGACTGCGAAATGTGTTCCGAAGGAATAGAAAACCACTGCACAAACGACTTCGTGCAAACCTACGGCATGAAATACCCAAATGGAGATATTGCTCAAGGAGGTTATGCCAAATACTGGAGAGGCAACTCTCACTTTGTCTTCCACATTCCAGATGGTGTGCCAAGCGAGATGGCAGCTCCTATGCTTTGCGGTGGTGTTACGACTTATTCTCCACTTAAACAGAATGGTTGTGGACCTGGAAAGCGAGTTGGTGTTGTTGGGATTGGTGGGCTGGGACATTTCGGTCTTCTCTGGGCTAAAGCTCTGGGAGCCGACAAAGTCGTGGCCATCTCTCGAGGCCGTAGCAAGGAAGAAGACGCACGTAAGCTTGGTGCTGACGATTTCATCGCTACTAGTGAGGAGGGCTGGGAGAAGAAGCACGCCAACTCCCTGGATCTGATCATTAGCTCAGTCTCTTCACCAAAGATGCCACTTGAGGGCTACCTTGGACTTTTGGCATTCAAGGGTCGATACATCCAGCTTGGTATCCCAGAGAACCCACTGCCGAACTTCAGCGCTGCTTCACTTGTGATGAAGGCTGCTACGATGGGAGGCTCTCTGATTGGTGCACCTCACGAGATTGAGGAGATGTTGCAGTTGGCTGCCGATAAGAAAGTTAAAGCCTGGATTAATGAGCGACCTATGAAGGAGGCCAATCAGGCTATCAAGGACTTCGAGGCTGGTAAGCCAAGGTACAGAATCTGCCTGGTCAACTAGGCTGTTCGAGCTTTGTATGATATATGTAGATGTAGACGATTAGAACGATAATATACATGACTGATGAAGCGAAAACACTTCCACGAGTAGTTTACTCGGATTTCCTCTTCTATGTTCTATGCCCTGTGTTCAGCACAACGTGATCATGCGATCGCACCTCTTTTATCGTCGTTTAGGAACTCTAGCTACCACACGCCTTCGATGCGGACCTGCTTACGCTTTGCCATCCCAGAAGCTGACAACAGCCCACTTGCCACTCCATGCCCACTTCCTCTTGTCTCCGTCCTCACCGCCTTCTTGTGCCTGGCGGAGCTCCTCGTCTTTACCCTTAGGCAGACCAACCACAACATCAGCTTTGCAGGTCCGAAGTGCAAGCATTCTCACACCACTACCTGGCCCGAGAGGCCCAATAGCCTCGCTGAACGGCGTTGCTGGATCCCACATCGCATCGGCAGTCAATTTCCTGTAGTTGAGATCACCCTTGAATATCACCAGTTCCGAGTCCTTGAGGTCCTCGTACAGTGCTGGAGCTGTCTTGGGCAGACGCCAATACGAGCCACCTTCTGTCCAGAAAGCATTTGGTCTGAGGACAATCTGACCTTCTGCGTAGAGAGTTGACCAGTTTTGGAAAAGAGCCTGTAGGTCTGAGGCTTCTTTGTCGGAAAGAGGTTGTGGAGTCTTGCCACTTGCCGTGTCATCCTCAGAAGGCGTCTCATAGAAGTGCTTGGCGTTCACAAGAACAGAGAGCAGATCTGCGAAATCTTTCGGAACTACATCGGACACGAACCATGGGATGTTCTTGGGGTGAAGAACAACATGTGTTGCGAGTCCAGATTGTAGCAAATACCCAGTCAAGACCAAGTCGACGAACAGCTCAAAGCCAGCATTGTCGAGCACAATATCCACTCTCCTCTCCTTCGGCCCAGATTGTTGCGCCCTCTTCAGAGTCTCGAAAGCCTTGTCGAAGTCGTTCACGATGATCTTGTCTTCGTTTGCTTTGCGTGCATTAGACCCTTGCAACTTCTGGATATCCTCATAGCTCAGATTGGTCAACAGGCTGAGATCGGTAGCATTGCCCCACAAGCAGATCTCGGACATCTCCACGAAGAGCAGCTTCTCTGCTTGAGTTCGTTCCTCCTCAGAAGCTGATTGTAGTGCAGACTTGTTCGACTCGAGTTGTGTGGTGAGTTCATTGTAACGTGCTGCCAGCTCCAGAACGGCAGGCCTCGACGATCGGAAGGTGGACATCTTTTGTTTGGAGAAGACATCGTATTTCTTCCAGTGTGATGAGCGCGCGAAAATCGTAGCCATGCGGCGGTATAGGTAGCACTCAGCATATAGCCAAGCCACATCGTGCCACTTTGGGTTGCCACGCTGCTCAAGTTCTTGGTTGTAAGCTGCGATATCTGACCCTCCATCAGCGGCAAGAGGTCTGTTTGGCGTTAGCACCCATAACTGTGACTTGAAGAAGTGCCTCACGTTAGAGGTCGGTTGTGCTGCAGCTCATATTTGAGTGCTGCAATGTCATTCGTGATCTTCTTGCCTTCCTCGATCTTCTCAGAGTCTGTCTCTTTCGACACAGCTTTATGGACATCGTCAATGGCTCCGGTCTGCGAACTGGAATTAGTTGAGCTTGATGTGGGTGGCGTGTGCTGGATTGCTGACCAGAATCACGGGCCATCGTTCTCTTGCAGAAATGTAGGCGAAGGAGTTCGGATCGGCAGTGCCTGATTGTGCTGCTGTACTGTCAGCGTCTATCTGTCTGCTGTACTTGATATACACTCACGAACTCTGGTGTCGTACTCCATATCTGCGATGTGTTCGTCTGCAGGTAGTCATTCTGATGTTGAGGAAACGAAGTTCAGATGGTTTGGCGGCATTGCCGTTTTGGGAAGTCGCCCGACAAGCAACGCGAACTGATGAGTGGACTGGACGAGCAAGCTTGATCAAATTAGGAAGGAAAGTCTTTATGGCGGCGGGAGTGTGAGGGATCGTAGGATGCAGTCCTCGTAGACAATAATAGTAATAGTGATACTTGGGCAGGTCGTACAATCCGCTCATAGATACAAGTCCAACTCACCCTCCCAATATCTGCCTCCCTCATTCAGCAACGAACCCGCAAGATCCGATTCTGCTCATCAGTGGTCAAACACGTCTCCTCGAGTAGTCCGGCGAGCTCGTTTCTTCCAAAGCTAACATTCCCTCTCTCGTCGACAAGAACTCTATCCCGCACGAGCGCGATCGTCCTCTTCGAGCGCACCTTCCTCAAATTTCGAATAGTCCACTCTAGCAACGAAATGGTCCTCTTCGAAAGTCTTGCTACTGCTTGCGAAATACCAAGAGATACTGACGTTCAGCTTCCTGATCCTCTCATCCCCATACTCTGTTCTTCGCCTGCAAATCCCCTTGCCCACGAGGCGTATTGAGATGGTCCAGTACTGTCCCTCTAGCCAAATCCAGTCCATACTCCTGACAAAAGACTCGCTAACGCTTCCAACCCAGTCGATACAACGCTTCTTGTTATCGTCGTATCGAGCAGGCAGCTTAACGACGTACCCTCGCATGATGCTAGGCAGGAGTTCGAAGCGGATCTGTGGGCAAACCATGGCGAGATTGTCGACCGTAATCTGCTGGCCAGAGCGCTGATCTGGAAGAGAGAGTGGCCATGCTAAGCGGTAGATGAGTCGGCCCCTGTTGCTCTCAACGAGATCAGAACCTATTCCGAAGTCGCTTGCATAGTCGAATATTAGGCGACGAATCTCCTTCGGAAGCGCGAGGAAGGTCGGTGGTTCTGGTGTCGATACCCGTAGCTGAGTCATAAGCCCATCCATGTCTCGTCGGGTCGACATTGCTTAGGAGTGGGAGAGCAGGTCGTGTCTGTTGCCCACCTCTAGAGTCCTAGGTCAGCACGCCTAGTTTACCAAGTGGAGATCCAGTGGTGAAGGAGTCTATCGTGACACTGTCTTGCAGAGACACTCGTGAAGAGTGAAAGTTTGGAACTCTGACCAGCTGTCCGTAAGATAGTTTGGGTAACTCCATTGCATGGGCCGAGCAAGCAGCTGTCAGTGGACGTTCTTGTGGTTCGCGCCATTCGGTACGGCCAAACATATATTGAGCTTATTTTGGACGCCTTCGGTATGGCTATCTAAGCTGTCTGCGATGGATTCGCGATCCCTGTCTATGACCAAATTAGCAGAGAAGCATAGGCACGCTTCTTCCACACTGTGCTTGATGCCTAGCATCCTTCATATAGGCATGGGAGAGTCGAAGTGTATCAATCGTGTTCATCATGCTTTGCGTAGTTCTCATGCTATGGTCGTCTTTCCACTACCGCAGCGCGTTATAGTTCGCCTCGGGAAACTGCAGGTGCCCGTTTGGTCCTCTCGGGTCATAGCCAGCAGGACTTAGAGCTGAAGGCACCAAGTTTTCGTCGTACGCTGCAGGCGCATATGCTGTCTGCGTCGTTGAGTGGTAGCTCGTCCTCCTTCCTGGATGTGTCATTCCCTCTGCGTCGGTGTGTGAGAAGTTGTCCGAATCTGCTCTTCTGTGTCCTGCTCCGAGCAAGCCTTCCTGGTCGGCGGTCTGTGTGGTCTGCCCATACGCGAAGCTATCGGACGCATTGTTGTTGTTGTTGTCCAGCTCATCAGTGTCTGCTGACCACGGATCCGCGGTCTTGTCGGCCACCGTGGCCTCTTCTGACCCGCTCTCTTGCTGATTTCTCCTGAAGTTTGCACTGGGCACGACTCCAGTCTGCTTATACTGTTTGATCGCATGTACGGCAATGGCAGCAGTACCGGAGAACATCAGAAAGATGATCACGGCGAAACCCACTGTCGCTTTGCTGACGCTGCACTTGCTGGCGCTGCCATATCCGAATGAGTTGCATGTGCCATCCTTTGTCGTAGTGTCGGCTCGCTTGGTCGTGGTGCTCGAGTCGGTCGTGGTCCTGCCCTTGGCGATTCCTGCAGCATTCCATACGGCTACAGCGATCGCTGCTGCGAACCACAGGAGGGAGAAGAGGACATCGATCGTAGCGAATGCCCAGACATTGTTCAGGCGCCATGCTCGTGACCACATTGGCACCATGACTTGGTAGATGATGGCCGGAATCGTGAAGAAGCACTGTGTTTCTATCAGATATGCTTGTACTCCGATGTGACTGACCTGACCATACCAGCGCAAAGTAATAGCTAGTCGCTCCAGCATATCCACCCGATTTTGTCATGACCGCGAGCGTAAGCACTCCAGCCACGAATACCAGCACGCTCTGGACCAAATGGATGCCAGCCTTGATCCGCTGCAGCTTGTTCTGTGGAATCCGCATCTTGGTGTCTGTCTGCTGGGTCGAGTACGTGGGTCGAGTAGGGTAGCAAACCGAAGAGGCAGGTGGAAGTGAAGGCCGATGTGTTCTGTATGCGTCTGACTTAGACAAATACAGTAAACAACTTGAGACCGGTACGGCGTGTGTGTCTTGACACGGAACTTTCTCTTCAGCTTGCGCGGCGCTCAAGGCTTGTCCGCTCCGCCTCTTCTTCAAGGCGTCCACGAGGCTGTGAAGTTGATGATAGTGGAGATGGTGTGACCGGAGTTGTTTGCAGGCTGTGATGTCTTCAAGGTGGCCTTCGAAGTCGAGATCTGAGTGACGGCAAGTCCGTGGAACCCATCGCAGCAACTGCTTCCATCTCGCAGGCAGTAGTCATGATTCTCGTGAAACGTGAGCCTTGTGGAGTGGTTGTGAAGGACAACGCGTCTCTCTTCTTGACCAGGATGTCGAAGTGGGTCATCAGACGGCGATCTTTCGGCCTAGGACAACACCAACCACATCCTTAGCAACACCATCATCTGGAGGACATCAATATGATCAATGCCATCTCACTGACTCTGTGCTAGATTTGGAGCACAATCTGGTCTTGCAGGCACCAATCTTGGCATCTACGAGCCATCTTGACCCACGAACAGACTCGGCATTGTTGCATGGGTAATGTACTTCAGACACAGGACCATACCGCGCTCAGAAGCAATTAAGAATTTTCCCGGGCAACTCGCAAGCCAGAGTCGTGACCTTTGGTGCTGACATTGGTTCAGGATCAGTCCGTCACCATCGTCCAGCTCCTCACCCTCCGCAGCTCATATGCGCCACAATTGTTTCAGGTAGCAGACTCTACGGAAGAGCGGTGAAGTGCAAACAAGACGATTGATCTAGACGCGAACTCAAGGTATGCTGCTATGAGCTCTTGCATGATCAATGGCTGAATCTGAGCCTTCCACCTGCTGTATCGCAGACCCTCAAGGTTCAGAACACTTCGAATTCAGTATCTGAGGTCGAGTACCAACAAGCATGTATCTCTGTGTATGGCAGGCTGGTCCTTTGCCACGGTCTCCGAAGAAGACGAAGTGCCTGGAGCTGGTGTCCCGGAGGCATAGCACACGAGGCCCACGTTCGCGAAGCACTGAAGTCAAGTCGGTGGCCGGATATGCATTCCAGAGGCGCGTCGCACGAACCTTAGGAATGTAGTTCATGCAACCACTTACGCCTTATCGCGTATCGGTCCAGCAGCGAATTCACGCGATGGCTGGTCAAGGCGTGAGAAGTCAGCGTTGCGCAGTTCCCAATCTTCCAGCCGATCAACCAGCCTGTAGTTGGCAGCACTTCTGCATTAACGATAAGTCCTAGGCAGAGACACCATCAGCAGCACAGCAACCGCGCGAGCACGCAAAGTTCGCCGCAGAAAGAGACAGCCACCTTCCCAAATCGCCACAAGGAGAACACACGACAATCATGGGCGTGAAGGAGATGTATGAGCTGGAACCGCCGTGCCAACGATCACGAAAGCATAGACTCGGACGAGCGATAATCGTCGTTTGCCAGAACGTGATGCTCTGGGTGGCGTTCTACGTCGCTGCAAGCACGATATACATACTTATTGTCGGGGCTGTCACTCTTCAGAACATCCCCTCAGCGGTGATGTACTTGGTAGCAGTATGCCTCCGCCGGGTCCTCGTGAGTACATCGTAAGCTAATCGAGACTGCAGAGCATCTTGTCATTGCTCTACCTAGGACTACAGAATGTTGCAACACATCTGCGAACGAACGCTCGAAGCATGATGCAACATGAGAGAGTCGATGGCTATCACTCGCTGGCGGCACATACCCTTCCGATACTTTTGACGATGTGGACTGTGGCCAGCGGTCTCTGCATCACGTTCACTGCAGCACGTCAGCCACTATGCAGCTCTACTGCTGCTTCCTCGATACTTGATCGAGGTAACACTTGCATCATAAACAGAACGACGATCCTGGCCGGTCTTGTTGGGATGTAAGATATCGAGAACATAGATGCATCAGATATCAGACTAACGCTGGACAGAATCGCTTCTATCATGATATGTCTACTGCACCGCCGCGTAGACGGAGCACACCGATGTCATCTGTTCGGCGTAGTACCTGAGTCGAGGCTACTTCCCCTTTTTCTACCACATAAGCGACGAACTCTGCGAGCAAAGCCATCCGAAATGTCTTTCAAATGCCGCTCCTCGGTCTCCATAGCCTCGCAAGTGGCAGCACCTCCGAGAAAAGACGGTGGTCTGGCATCAGCCAGCCTCGAGTCATTGGTGCCCACCAGACCACAAGGGCTCGGTATACAGACAAGCAGAGCTTCGGCACCTGCATCGCTGCTACAGCCCAGGCCCTCACTCTCCTCCATTCCTTCTCACGCCAGCCTGCCTCTGCCGTTCCCGCCGGCATCCCCACTACCACCACTACCCGCCTACCTTCCAGCTGCGATTCGAGCGACGAGCGCCATGCACAAGGCTATATACACACCCATATCCTGCTCACGACCTATACCCACCAGCAGTAACGATTCTCTGCGCAGGCTTCAGCCTCCCGCACCCGTATTATCTCGAGAGAATCTCGCAGAACTTGCAACACGACCGGCCTCAGCGTCCAGTACCTACAGCCGCGACACAACCGGAGGAGACTCAGAGGTCATCCCGAGAATGGATTCCCGACCATCTCTCACATCTAGTTCCAGCTCCAGCAGTGTAACGACTATCAACAGCATAGTCACTATTAAGCGCAGTCCATTACACATGATGACGCTACCCGAAGGCTCACCGGAAGAACACACTTCGAAGATGGGCGACACGTCGAGTGAAAGCAGTCGAGGTAGATCTCGCTCGCTTGGCAGCAGCGTTGGGAGTGTCGAGCCGCTGCGCATCAGGAAGTCGTCTATGCCCAACCAGCTAGAAGAGAAACTGCGCAGATACGCGGAGAGTCAGAGCAGGATACGGGAGATGGGTTACAAGCCTTTGATGCAGGATACTACGGTTCCTGAAAGATTTCGATTCGAATGATAGCACATTTTCTCATCGGAACGGCCTCCGGATACTTCGATTTCGGCAGTCAGGTACAGTTTGCCAGGGACCCCTCCAGCACGGCGACTTAGGAGAAGGTGGGGTCGGGATAGGTCAACAATAGTCCACCGGTCTCGCTACACATCTCATGTGAGATAACGATGATCTTGTTGGCCTTATGTATACAGTCTTTCACACGAACAGTCAACTTATGATACCCACGAACTTCCTTTCTTCTCAACGCCGAAATTCTATGGGACTTGTCAGCATCGAAGCCAGCCACGCGATATATCAAGGACCATTTCATCAACAGCTTATGAGTAGGCGATTAGTCTGAGCAGTCATGACTTCAGCACAACAGAATTCCACTAATACCGTCATTGGACATCTCGAGCGTAGAGCCCGCAACCAAGTCCAAGCCGTCAACACTCGCAACTACGACCTTCTTCTCTCTACTGTTTTACCTCAATGGCTCGGCACAATTCGCATTCGCTCTTCAAGCTCCCACTCCAAACAAGTGCCCATCGAGCAGGTCGTACACCATCTCAGTCAGATATTTCTGGAACATCCCAACTATCAGATCAAGGTCTTGACCGCAGATACAACGATAGATGAGAGAAGAGGCCGAGCTCGGGTCTTCTTGACGAGTGAGATTACTGGTTTCCCGGTGGGGATCGTCAAGGAGAGTGCTGGGATTTTGGGTCAGATGGGAAGGGGAAGGAGTGGTTGGCTGTTGGATATGAGTGTCTACCTGGGCCTGGAAAGTTGTCGAGTCTTGTACATTGATCACTCGTCGCCATTGTAATGTCAAGCGCCAAGTCTGATAACACTCAGCAATCGTTCCAAACAAGTACGATACTCATCTCAAGCATACCTCACACCACCCGCCTCAAGTCTCGAACTGATAAACGCCGCAATCGTCACAGCCAGTACCACCATAGTCAAGTCTTCCCTCGTAGCTAGAACCCAAATAATTGCGACTGTAAAGAGGCCAAAGTACGCCGTATAATCCGGTCGAGCTCGATGGCGTCGAAAAGCTTGCACTAACAGCGAATGTACGCTGATCAACAGTATGATGGAAATGATCTTGATGCTGAGTTGGTAGATAAAGTCGAATGTGCTGATCCAAGGTCCTGTACCCTCGGGTTCGTAGGGTGGTGGGATGAAGCTTAGGGCATCTTGAACTTGGTGGATGGGGTTGAGCGCCATTGTTGATGAGTTGATAGCATAGTGAGTCTGGGTTAGTGATGAAGTTGTGCTGCCGAAAATTGAGATGTGAAGTGGAAGGGTGAAGGATGCAGTGGAGTGGAGTCGCGCCAAGAATTTGAAATTTGCATGTGAAGCCGTTGGAGCCGTGAGCTATGACAGTGTTGCCGCCATTGAGTACTCTGAGGCGCACCATTGATCGCTATTGCGAACAGCGAAGGCCCTTCCGTCAAATTACAGAAGAAAGAAGTGTCCATTACTCTCTGAGCGGGAATGCGTCCCGAAACCTGACTGCTGTTTCGCGCTTTGCCTCGTGTCAAGAATCGAAGCTGTCCACCAATCCTGCACATCGCTCAGAGCCTACCGTCCTGAGCTGTCCCGTTCGTAATACTGTATGGATGCCCGTCGTGTGCTGTGACTAGCCGGAATGGGACACCTAGACAGCTGATGGCTTTGAGGGAGTACACCAGACGACCCTGCCGCGGGTATCGAGGTATCCATAGCTCGAACAAGATCTGGTGACTCTCGTAGCCACTGCTCCTGATAAGCTCGGCGACCTCCAGCAGAAAGTGCAGGTTGTGGCACCAAAATCGGTCCCAGGCGAAAGGACCAACACCAAATCTGATCGTCAGGCATCTTGTGGCCTGGTGACGGTTTCGAGGCTGTGAGTTCAACCACCTCTTGATATACACCGTGAACCTTTTGATTGTATTCTCTTGTGTCCAGCTAACGTGATTCCAAGCCTCGTGGCCGACGTGGTAGACAAAGCTGTTGATATTGCGGTAGAGTAGCACAGTCTCCTTACGAATCTGCTTGCTGACTCGAGTGATGGCGGAGATCTTGGTGCCCTCCTCTGACTCCATGTTGAGGCAAATGTCGTTCGGCGAGCTTAGCACTAACTCGTATATCTTGTTGCGCAGCTCGGCGGAGAGCTTGTTGAATGGTGATTCGTCCATATTGATTGACTCGTGCCTTTGGCGAGGCGTGATTGAGAGTTGCAGCAGTCGTGATGGTTGCTAGAGAAAGGCGAAGTTCGGTAAGAAGACCAATTTTGTGTGGTAGGTGTTTGCTGCCTGCGGATAGTGCCGCAGGCAATGTGAAGCAGGTACTCAACTCGCGTGACTTACGCGTCACAGCACGACGAACAACTTTCTAGCCAGTGTATTTCGCGCCTCTCAGGAGGCCCTCGCCTTTCGGCGGGCCTCAGTGTTATCATCGGGCTCGTACGTGAATCTCGAGCGTAGCCCAACGCCTGAAGTGATAGCTTCCATCTTCTTCAAGAACGTGCCATCTCGGTCGGAACGGTCGCAAATGTCGCAGCAAAATGCTGGTCGTTCAAAGCACATGTCCAAGCAAATCTGTGATCTTCGATAACCGGCTGCTTCCAGCATCCCAACCATTTCCAACATATCATCCTGTCGGTCGCGCCATATACCCTTCCATTCCCAAGGTTCGACCAGTGGGTATCCCCTTAACCGGAGTTCTCTTATAGCCTGATGATGGTCAACTGGTATCGACGCGAGCCAAGTTTTCAGCATCAAGGTTCGCTTTGCAGTAATCTTATTACGGGGATCGTGGTGTTTCGGCCAAAACGAGGCCAGTCCAAGGGAGAAGACGAAGTCGTTGTTGCTGTAATACAGTCCGATCGTCTCCTGACCAATCTTTTCGCAAACTTGAGTTATGGGCGGTGGCTCCATAATTTTGCGGATCCTGATAGGCCTATCTGATGTGACGACGTACTCCCAAATCATGTTGCGGATCTCCGCAGGAAGTCTTTGCAATGTCGACTGATTCATTTTGGTGTCAGACTCGGAAGCAGAGGAGAGAACCTCGTAGATGTTCTTGTGTCTGTGTCCCGCGTCTGGAGAAGGCATGTCTGGTTTGTTGGGCTGTTCTGTGTGACAGTGGCAGCTGTGGTTTTTTCGTGGCTTGTATGTGTATTGTTCTTGTTGCGAGAGTTGATCTATCAGGGAAAGGTTTTAATTCCAGCTGTGCCAAGGATGCCAGTGACTTAATGCGTAAGGTTCACCAGTACCGTGGCTTCGTGGCTTCGCTTGACCAAAGAGCTAGTCGTGACTGGCCAGCATAGAATTGTATCTGCTAAAGACGGTAGCCTTTGTTAGTAGGCCTCTCTCTCAGCTCATCAACACCAGAGCGTAGGTAGCTGGTGAAGTCTTGGCTATGCACCGGACGGACGCGATCAGCTTGATCATCATGGTCGTTTGCTCATTGAGGCATCTATCATATATTTCAGCTTATACACGTTGCTCGATCTGCACGGAGCTCTCATATTCCTTGTTGTTGTACTCCTTGCGTGCGGCAGCCTCGGCCAGTCGTTCGACTTCTGGGTCTGGCCGCTTGCGTGAAGCCTTCACGATGGAAGCGATCGAATCGTGATCCCTGAACAGCTGGTTCATCTGCTCCAGACTACGGCCCATGGTCTCCGGGTAGATGAAGTAGACCAAAGCTGGAATACATGCTCCCAGGATGGCGTACAGGATGTAGTACTTGTACCCGATGCTTTCGATCGCGACAGGAGTGATCATAAGGACCGCGAAGTTCCATAGCCTACAACGACACGATTAGCAGATGTCTCTAAGGATCACCATTGATATTACAGCACTTACCAGTGATTTGCGGTCGAGAAGGATGTCATGGGCATTCGTAGACGCGTCGGGGCGACTTCAGTAACATAGAGATAGTTGCAGCCCAGGAATCCGATCGGCACGAAGAAGTTGAACTGTATTCGTTAGCATTGCCATATCGTCCTGTCTCATCGTGTGTTATGAGATGGGTTGTGCCCAGGAGAAACATACCATGAACACAAAAAACACAGATGCATACTGGGCAGGCTTGTTCGATGTAGGGAAGCTGTTGGTGATTGCCAGTGCCGTCATACATGCCGACATGCCAAAACCACTGAAGATGAAGAGCTTCCGGCGTCCGAAGCGATCGATTGTAAAGAAAGCCACAAACGAGCTCAAGAACTTCCATGTCAGGCAACCGCCAGAGAGGATGCGAGCGGTCTGCGCGTCCAGACCAAGGCCTTGCTGGAAGATCGTAGTGCTGTACGAGCTGATGAGGTTGCTGCCACACCATTGCTGGAAGAACTGAATGAGCAGGCACAGCATGAAGCGGTAGAAGACCTTGTCCTCGCCCATCTTGAACAGGTCTCGCTTCCTGGCAGCATCCTTCGTAGCCTCGAGCGTGAGCTCGATGGCACCCATCTCGCTGGCAATCTCGAAGCTGTCGATCGGCTCGTCCCGTAACTTGGAGAGATTGTTCTGAGCCTCTGTCATCCTTCCAACCTTGGCCAACCATCGTGGAGACTCGGGCACCAGGTACACGGAGGCGATCAAGACCAGACTGACAATTGCGGGGATGACCAGAGGCATGCGCCATGAAAGGGTGCCAGTCTTGATTTGGAAGAAACCAAGATTGATCCAGGCCTGAAGGACGTATCCCACAGTGATGAAGAGACCATCAATGACCACGTGCTGGCCTCGATTCTTGGCCTTCGAACACTCCGATTGCCACACGGGTACTGTTGTGCTTAAAGCACCGACGCCGAGTCCAGTAATGAAACGGCCAACTGTGAATTGTGCGAGTCCAAAGCTGCTGCACTCCAGCACTTCGCCGATCAATGTTAACACTGCAGCAAGCAGAACCGTCTTTCGTCGTCCGAGGATGTCGCCGATTGATGCGCAAGCGAGAGCTCCAAAAAGTGCACCAAGAGTGCATGTAGCTACGATCGTTCCCTGTATGTAGTATATTAGCACTCCTTGGCTGTCCACTATATCGGTATGATGCTGATCGCACCTGAATTGTGCTGTTTGTCGCTTTCTGTGCTCCAGTGGTGTGAATCGTATCGATTTCTGGAAACGTCTCAACCCAGCTGTTAATGGAAAGCAGGCCACCAATGCCAGACTGATTATAGCCAAAGAGTATGAAAGAAGGCAGTGCGATCAGACATGTCTGGATGAGTTCCAAGCGTTTCCCACTGAGAGGCATCTTGGCGGCTGTCGGTCGAACGTCGCGTGGGAAATGGCCAAGAAGACAAGACTTTGTCGAGAGCTTCGCCAAAGGTTGGCGCAGGATAAGCTGAATATATACCCAACCCATTCGCTCTCGCGGCGCCGGTCAGTGGAGTGGCCATGTGCGCGCTCATGCCAGACTCGCACGCCGCAATACTCGATCAGGACTGACGCAGTGGACCTCGTCTGCTATCCACTGTTGACCCGTGGGGACGCGATTGCAATCCAAGTGGAGACGTTGAAGCATGGAGCATTTTTGATACTGCTGCACCAATAGCGCCTCAACTTCCGTTTTGTTTTCGTGGGTTTCTCCAACCGTCCCCAGTGCATTGGTCGCAGAGAGCGCTTCTGTTCTCGTGTAAGAATGGAGGCCCCGTGTTTCGTGACGCAGCTCTCTTCTCAGACGCCGACTTGGAGACCTCCAGATTGATAATTCTTCATCTCGAGCAAACGGCAAGTGGATACTGCAGAAAGCAGCAGATGGCCTTGCCCACATTGGTAGATCCTGCAGTGCTTTCCGAGCAGAGACCGAGCGCGGAGCGGTCATAAGAATTGTCTCATGTTCCAAGCACTGATAGCACAATCAATGCGCTCGCCGCATGATTCTTCAGCTTTTCCAATGTCTCCAGTCGGCTTTCGGGGTCCTGGAAAGAATGCGGATGCCGTTCAATGCCGGACGGCGCGGTAGCGGACAAGACGACCAGTGGACCTGAGCCTGAACTCAGCCTGAAGGCTCGAAAGCGATGTGACGCTGGGAGGAGTGAGTACAACACGACGTCGCCTATATCAATAGTCAACAGGCTCTCTCTCGCCCTCCTCAACCGACTTGGCAGGTTGCCGTTTCTCCAGGCCAGATCGGCTGTGCCACTCGCGAGCACAAAAAAGAAGTCCACTCTTGAAGGAGCTCGTGGTGTCACGCGAGCATATGCCCATAGCCATAGGAGACTCTTCTTCAATCCTTGTGCCGACAGCTGACGTTGTTGTCGACGAGACGAACTGCTCAGAACGGAGGAAGAAAGGAAGCTGACTCTAGGCTTGGCTTCACAAGCTTTACGGCAGTTCCCTTGCTATGGACTGCCATACATCTCTACCGACTATCACTATGCTACAGGACGCAGGATATATGCCATATTCGCGGCCGACGCTGCTGCCAGCAATGCTGCCAATACCGCAGCAAAGCAGGTGAGCTCAGAAGTGATCGACACGGCCGGCCAAGCGTCATTGGGCGATGGCGCAATAGCTATACCTTGATGGCTCAGAAACAACATTGTTGGTCTGCTATCTTTCACAGACATCACACTCGAGCATACAGTATACCAGCAGGAAACAATGGCAGCCTCAACACAGTCCCTCTTCGCCGCAGCAGAGACCCGCATCTCATGCTACGAACTCTCAAAAGAGTCCCCAATCCCAGACTCCCGAATCCAAGAAATCGTCGAAACAGCAATCAAACACGCCCCATCATCCTTCAACGTCCAAAGCGCAAGAGCTGTAGTCCTGTTGAAAGCCGAACATGACACTCTCTGGTCCATAGCAGACCGAGTAGCCAAAGCCGTCCATCCGGAGACATATGACAAAATGCTTGGGAAGATGATCTCCGGGTTCAGCGCAGCATATGGTACGGTTCTGTGGTTCGAAGATCAGGCAGCTTTGGATGGGTTAGCGGCGAAGAATCCTCTATTTGGGAGTCTGGTGCCTGGGTGGGGTGAGACGAGCAATGGAATGCATCAGTTCATTGCTTGGACAGCTTTGGAGTTGGAAGGGCTGGGATGTAACTTGCAGCACTTCAATTTCATACCCGAATTTGAAAAGGAGATTCGGGAGAAGTGGGGTCTGCCTGAGACGTGGAAGTTGAAGGCACAGCTTGTGTTTGGCAAGCCTGTGAATGGTTTGGTCAGGAGGAGGGAGAGGACATATCTTCCTCTCGAAGACAGAGTGAAAGTGTTCGGGTCTTCCTAGGTGGCGCAAATCGAGTGCAGTCCATACAGCAAGTAAAGTGTGATGCTGAGACGGCCTGTAGGTTTAAACACTCAACATTATCGAAGCAGCTAGGATGTACTGTATGCTGTGCTCAACGCCAACCCAATGCTATCATGAATCATCTCTCCCAGGTCGTCAACTTCTCTTTGTCTCCACCCAGCCCACCTCTCATCTCCTGCCGAGTCTGATGAGAAAGCCATCTATGGGAGGCGCTGAGGAGTGTAGCTCTGGTCTGGCTTGACAATCTGGCCATTCTTAATCTGGCTATCCTTGTAGGCAGGGTAGATGATTCTGAGAGTGTACCTGTTAGCTAGACATTCTGTGAAATGGTAATACTGTGGTAAACTCACTGCCCACTCCTCACAACACTCAGCGTCTGAAACTCTTGTCCCGCTCCGAACTGGTTCGACCAAGTGCTACCGATCTTGAAACCTCCGCAAGGAACAGAGTTGTAAGAAGCATGAGCAGCTGGGTTGCCAGTGACTTGGTAGTTGCAAGCGGTAGCAGCTTGGCCGTTGTTGGTATTGACTCCAAAGCTGTAGTTGCAGGACTTGGCATCTGCTGTGCAGGTACGCTTGAAGTTCTGGATGGTCCAGGTTGTGCCTGCGGCGGCCATCATGCTGACACCGGATGCTGGCTCGGGGACTGGAGTCGCGAGAGAAGTGCTGGCTGCGGCCAAGAAGGCGAGGACGGTGGTGGTGAACTGCATTCTGATGGTCTGATGGAGGTCTTGAGGATGATCGAGTCTTTGGATTATGTTGCTGAGTATGGTACTGGGAAGGTTTCTGATGGTGGTAGATGATGTGGATGATGAAAGAGAAGGTGAAAGGTATGAGATGGCTCCTTATATCTGCCATCATCTCCTGCCTTCCCAGACCGACTTCTGACTCTGGCAGTCACGAACACACTATGCCTACTTCCGCATCTCGAGCATAGAATACGAGCTATCGGTCTCTGGTACGGATGCAAATGTGAAGCCGGTAGCATAGAGTTCAACGCAAGACTCCAATTTTGGACTTCAGTATAGCAAGTTCAATGTCCATCACGACGTACCTCTTTGTCAAGCGGTCTCGACATAGCAATGACCTTCAGCCATAGCACTGGTGCTCGTATTCTTCCAAGGCAAGCGTGACCGTGTGACCCACGGCAGCTCCATACACTTTCGTTCATTTGCTAGGCGCAGATTCTTTGTCTTGATGGGAGATCTGCCGGCAGCTCGTCTTGTCTTACTTGCGCCTTCGATATTGATGGTTTGCGTGCGATGTTTATCGGGCGGTGAAGTCGGACGAGAGGCCAGACTTTGGTATGAACCTATTTTTAGACACAGTAGCAAAGAACTTCTTCGTTCCACCAAACTGCCACACGACTAAACATACACACACTTCGGCCACTCCGCACTGGTTTACATTCGTGTCGAGGGTAATGGCTCATTCTGATGAAACATGGAAGACACCTGGAAGGCTGGAAGCATAACGAACATGGTCTGACTTTGATTCTCATGGATATACGGAGAAACTCTCATACTGTAACAGAACTGATGCGAGGCAGTCGGTTACGTAATCACTTGGCAATTTCATGAATATTGGAATATATAGATCAGATCGTGTAGGAGTTAACAACTGATAGTTCTAAGCAATCTATAGTGCATTCTATATACTAAATTGCTCGCCAAGATCTAAGAAATCTCTATACAAGCCTAGAGGGCTAGTTTCTCGTATTCTTAGCTTATATTCGGTGTTTTCGGCTATCTGCGCAACACACCCCTTTAGCTAGTATAGCATATAGTAGTTGTCTGTCGACCTCCTTCCTAAAGTAGATATATACTATTATTAGTAGCTACCTCGCTATCTACTATTATATTAATTCCTACTAGGGAGGGTTTCTCTAACTCGGTTTGGTATGTGCTTAGTAAGCGAGTGTCGCTCGTTTCCTATATATTAGGCGTTAGTATTAGTTAAAGGCCTAGCTACGTAATAAACTACTATTATTATTATATAGTAAGTAGTTTAGTAAGGCTATCTATAGGTATATTTCGTATTAGCATATATTTAATATTAAGCTCGTTATTCTATACCTCTTATCGTAGCTAGTATTAGTATATATTAACGTATCGAAGCTTACTATTAACCGTACCTTCTTTAGTTATTAATCGAATTATTTATTAGTTATTATAGTAGAGGGTTAGTATATTATCGAATATAATAGATAGTTGTTTAAATAGTAATTGCTACTAAATAAGCTCGCTTCCGGCGTATAACAATATAGTAAGTTCGGCCTTAGTAGTGCTTTTCGTAATAGTCGATTACTTACTAGCTTTTTATAAAGTTAGTCTACTAAATATAAAGAATATATAGCCCTTAGAGCTCTTGAAATTACTATAATCTACAAAGCTAGCATCTAAGGTACTAAGAAAGCTACCTTGTTATAATAGAGGTACCTTATTACTATATATATATAGTAAGTAAGCCTTGAAGTAACTATAGACTAAGTATAATAGCTTGGTTTATAAGAGGTATCGAATATAGTAGTTTGTAGCTCGGAGGTATGCTTTTGTTAGATTAACTAAGTAACGACTAAGTATAGAGGCTGCTTTTATAACGTCTAGCCTTGTTTTAATAGCATACTAGTTAATTGAACTAACGCATTGTTAGTAGTTAAGAACTAGCTATTTCTCGGTATAGTAGCTCTTAGGTATAGACTAATCTATATTTATAGGTATAGGTATATTAGTCTATTTATCGCCTAGAGTAATACTAAACCTTTGTGCTATATACTTAATATACTCCTATTACAAGAGGTATATAAGCTTCTTAGCTCTATCTCTATAGATCTTAATACTAAGAAACTACTTTACTTTACTTTATAAAGTTATATTATAATATTCGAATAGTTGTTGTTTAAGAGCTTATACGTATGCCTTATTCTTCTTATAGTAGATTATAATAATATTGTCTATATAGAAGAAGACTAGTATACCCTTATTATCGTAGTATAGGTATAGAACGTCTAGTATTAGATATAGGCCAAACTCTAAAAGTAATATAGTAAACTTAGCCTACTATAATATAGGGGCTTCTTTAAGGCTATAGAGTACTTGTAACAACTATAACACTTTGCCCTTCTATCTAAATTCCTTAGGCGCCTATATATATATAGTATAAGGTAGTAAGGTATTAAGAAATATATTAATAACGTTAAATTACTTTATTTCTATTCTAAAGGTAGTAGCTAATATATAGTAGAAGCAGAATATATACGCTATTACTATAGCTATATAAGTATCGAATGTCGTACCTTAAAGGTCGCTACGTATATATAGTCGTGCCTTGTCTTATATATAATAAAACTATTTATCGAATTTGTATTTAAATACCTAGGTTAATAGCAATCTAGGTAGAAGCTTATATTTACTTGCTAGTACTTCTAACTTATCTACCTATAGAAAGGTGTTTATTTCTATAAGCTTATTCTATTCTAAGTGCGCTATAGTAGTAAATTCTATAGCTTGTTTATATTTCTTTATAGCTTTCTAACCCCTTAGTTCTAGTAGCAAATTGCGGCAGTATAACGGCCTATCTTGCTTATAGCTTATTATAGTTATTAACACTATTAAAGCTACTATACTATAAAGCTATAGACTCTATATTGCGGTTATACTATAATAGGATAGCTTAGAAAGCTATATAAAGTTAGATTGCATACTAAGCTAAGTTATATTAGTAAGGGTATAAGCTTCGTAGTTTGTTATAAATAGTAGTGTTGCATTATTATTAGCACTTAATCTACTTAATGCAATACGTATTAGATCGTCTATAGTATACCTTACCGGCTTAGAGCTAGTAAGTTCTACCCCTTAATCTGTCGGCGGTAGTAGAGATAGTAGTAGTAGGGGTCCTATATCCGGTATAGTAGTAGGGTATTCCTCGTACCTTAGTTTATCTATACTATTACTATATAGTCCGTAGTCTATCGTGCGTAGGCGTTTCGAAGGAAACTATAATTTATTATCGATTATCTTAATATTAATCTCGGGTACTCTTACCTCTTTAGAGGGACTATAGGGATATTCGGGCTCCTCTAGTAGTAGTATCTATATACTAGAAGGAGCTTCTGCGTCTTTGTACCCCTATTTCTAAGTAAGATCTGCCTATATCGAGTATTATAGGTAATCCTACTCGGGTAGCAAAGTTAGTATATTGCCTAGAAACAGCTATTCTATAACTTTTGCTACTATTTCTATTGCAACCTACGAGTTGTTAGAGGTATTTGTAGGGCTCTAATTAGCTAAGGGCTCTTATATATAATTATTAGTATTATACAGAGTGTCTGCAATTAGTTATTATACTAGATTAGTTATATATTAACCTAATAACTAGAGATTATATAACTTAGCTATAATAGCCTTTTTAGCATCTATATAAGGCAAGTTAATATTATCTAATAAGCTAGGTATAACAACTACAATGTCCAAGTCGCCTAGTTAATAGAACTGCCTCTTGTTAAAGTATATATAGGAGGTAGTAATTATATACTTTTAAGATAGTACCTATACTCTATATATATTATTACTAATAAAGCTATAGAAGTAGCTAATATAAGCTCGCGCTAGTATCTTTTCTAGCTTCTTAGGTTAGTCTATACTAATTTTATAAATATAGGCCTTATAGCTAAATATATAGAGGTTTAAGAGGTTTGGCTTCTATCTAGTTACTAACTTAATTAGTATTTTACTACTATATTTACTAGGCATAGGCAATCGATTAAGTATATATATAGCTACGTATATATACTTAGGCTAGAGTTTAATACTAAGGTTGCTTTGTTATATAAGGCAACGTATAGTATTAATTAGTCGTTTGCTATATATTTCGGCTAGTAATTAGTAATACCCTTCCTTTGTAGCTAGTATCTACTAAATGCTCTTATCTCTTAAAGCAGTTTCGAAGTACTTAGTCGTTATCCCTTAAGGATTAATTAGTATAGTATCTATATTAGTACTAAGCCGTACGACAATGCAATCTATTAAGTTAGCTAATTAAATAACCCTTATAATTATATTAGTAAGCGTCTCGCCTTTCTTGAATATAGTAGCCTCTATAAATTCTAATAATATTATAAGGTCTATAAGGTAAAGTATATATTTAGAGCCGTTATACGCCTCTATAAAGAAGTAGCTATCTATAATAATATAGCCGAAAGGGGTTGTTTCTTATAATTATTCGATACGTAAGTAACTATATATACTCTTACTAGTAGCGCAAACCTTATAGTCTTCTATTCGCAGCTTATCTAAGTCCTTCTCTATATCCCCTATAACCTCTATACTAAGAACGTACCTATAGAACTCTCTTAATCTCTCTTTGCCTATATAACCGAGTATTATATACTATTACCTTATAGTAAGTTGCCTTAGTGCACGAGCTTTTAAGCTCGTACCTATAGGCCTACGGAGGTCGGTAGGGGCTTCTAACTAGTATAAGAAGAGTGTAAGTAGTAGGTTTGTTAGAGGTAAGGTTAGAGTAACTAGTATATATATACTATTTTGTTCTTAAAAGTTTATAAATGTTATCTATACTACAACGTTATATAGTGCTAGCATAGTAGTAGCAAGGTAGAGTATATTGTTATTAGGCTTATAAAGCCTTGTAATAAAGGTGTCTTAGTTAGTATTCTTGTTACATTAATAGAGTAAGTTCTCAAAGCTATACTACTATAGACTAGATTTCTTAAAAATATAGTAAGCTATAATATTTATATAAAAGCCTAGTATATAGGCGACGTTATATAATATAAGTATTACTAGACTAATATCTAGTATATAGTTACTATAAGCGACAACCTTAAATATAGTAGTGCCGGCTCGAATAGCCGCACCTCGGACTATATAATATAGTTAAAATGCAGCCTTTAAATAATAGTTAATAATATATACGTTTGTATAGCTATTATAAGCCTATATATTAGTAGTATCTATAGGCGCACGTTCTATATAGTATACTATATAAATAAGTATAGTATAACTATAACTACTATCTTAGCTATTATTATAAGGCGTATTAATTACTAGTTTCGGTATCGATATAGTACTCGGTATACTACTAGCTATATTGCTAGCTAAGAAGTTATTATACTTAGTATTATTAGGGAACTTCTTCTTTATATTAGTAAGAAGGTTGCTATCTTCCTTAAGCTTAGTAAAGTAGTTCTTAAAGTATTTCTTAAACTTAGAGTTACGATTCTTAGCTATAGGCTATTTCTTTAAATTAGTAATAGTATATATAGCTAACGTTATATAGTTGTCTACCTTAGGCTTGCTAGTAAGGTATATATACCCCTTGCTTCTTTTGTTATTATACGTACTACTCGGAGGTAGTAGAGGAGGTATATTCAAGTTAGTATTATCCTCTAAGTTAAGGTTACTAAATATAGTATTTGCGCTATATAAACGCAGGCTTAGTAGCTCGCGATTTATATTAATCTAGTAGCTTACTACCTTAGATAACGTCTAAGTAGTAGAGCTATTATTACTATAGATCTTACTATATATAGTAGTCGTAGTAGAGTAGTTACTTTTAGCAATAGTGCTAATAAACTTAGATAGTAGCTTATTAGTATTACTATATTTAACCGCCTATATATATAGTTTAAGTAACGGCTATATATTAGCCTAATTCTTACTAGATATATAGCCTTTCTAACCGAGTTCTAGTATATATAATCTCGCTAAGTATATCTCTTTACTACGGCGTTCCGTAGGTTTATATATCTCTACAAATAGTATATACTTGTCGCATAATATTGCCTTATCTATAAGTCTTATCTTATAGGTATTATTAGCTAAATTATTAAAGTACTAAGTAAAGTATATATATATATTATCGAATTTGTTAAAGTTAGCTTGTCTGCGCGCTACTACCTTGTACTTTATATCTACGATAAACCTCTATTCTTATATTATTTTAGACTTATCTTCTACAACTATTAGGTACTTAGAGTTTCTTATAGGCTCTAGTTATATATCGGCGCTATTAGGGTCGATATATTACTAAATCTATAGAGCTATTATAGATCGCTTTGTTTAGTTGTTCTAATTGTCCTAATCCTCTACCTTATAGTATACCTTCTTTATAGGTATAGCGCCTACTATCTAAAGTATTAATATAGTTATAGAGAGGTTAGTAGTAGTATTCGAGTTGTTTTACAATTCTAAAAGTAAAGAATCGGGGTCGGATTATATATATTCCGGGCTTATAACTAATGCGAGGCAGTCGGTTATATAATTACTTAGTAATTTTATAAATATTAGAATATATAGATTAGATTGTATAGGAGTTAACAACTAATAGTTCTAAGCAATCTATAGTGCGTTCTATATACTAAATTGCTCGCCAAGATCTGAGAAATCTCTGCACAAGCCTAGAGGGCTAGTTTCTCGTATTCTTGGCTTATATTCGGTGTTTTCGGCTATCCGCGCAACAAGAACACAATACGGAATGGCTGCTAGCCAGTCAACTTCCGCTGCTCTTCGCGCTAGTAGTCTGAGCTCCTTTCTTTCTGCCACTCAAGTCTTCTAAGCAATCTTCAAACTTAGCAAGCACAACGACCGACACTCGTTGATACGCGCTCCTGTTCCCTCTGGTATTGGACGGCATATCCGGTAGTCCTTGTAACAAGTGCTTGAGGTTCTTCATCACAAGTGTATCTCGATCGCACAGCCATGAGGAAAATCGGTGATGTCTCCAGTATAGCTTGCCTCCAAGCAATGCGCCATGACTGCGAGCCTGTCAGCTTACACTTCGACACAAATGGCGAGATAAGCATACTCTTGAATGAAACTTCTTGTAGTGGTGCGATCACAATCCCTCATAGTGCTCCTCAGCAGCATCCCAAATGCCGCGAGCAGCTTCTGTCGGCCAATTGCATGTATATGTATATCTGAATGGGTTCTTGGTATGGGTGATGACGAATGAAGATGATGTGTTATATGCGAAGGCTACCCGCAATGTTTGTAATAAGTTATCAAAGAAGGGCTGGGAGTAGAGAAGCAGTCAGAAAGTAGAGGCTATAATTGTTGTGCGAACTTGTATTCGTTTGTGCTGTGTGATGTGAGCAGAGGAGAGACTCCTGCTGCAGCCCAGCTGAAGGACAGCTAATATGTGACCCATGTTTGCTATAAATCACAGAGCTCGACTGTGCCAGAACAGCCTGTGAGGTCGCAGAAGGAGTCGGAGGTGCTGCATAGGCTGCTAGTTTCACGTCAGATCTGACAAAGACTGAGAAGGAGAGCCACTGCCAAGGTCAGAGCAAAAGGACAAAAAGATCAGCTTGGTCCCACTGAGACTTGAACTCAGAGCCTGCGGCGTATTAGACCGTCGCTCTACCGATTGAGTTATGGAACCTTTGATGTGAGTACAACCAGAAAGACCCAACATGAAGCTGGATATCCGTGGTGCGTGCGGAGAGTTCTTGGGTCAGGACGGGAGACACCCGGAGGAGTCATAGTTGATGACATGGAAGAGGACAATTCTCTGAAACTGTAGCCTCTCATTCTATAGATGTGCCGTGCGTGGAACTCCACCTTCCACAATGTCCAGGACCACTTGCCAGAGCACTTGGTACAGGACCATGAGCGAACATACATTCGACACTTCTTCGATCGTCTGAACGTCAATGTAGGGACCTCCTCCGGAAGAGAACACGTACGTGCTACCATACAGTCGTTCCCGGTGCATTGCGTGCTGCGTCCGACACTTATAGAGCATTCGAAGCATATGCGAGGGATAACCGAGAACTGGTCCAGATAATGGGGAAGTCCAAGATCCCGGCATACATCGTGAGCGGCGCTGGTTGCTTCGACAAAGTTGGGGCGAGAGAACAGATGGAGGAGTTCTACATCTCTGTTTAGGGTGATACTGTCGCCAATTCTAGTCACCGGGTAGTCGAAGAGGCTCCAGATGAGTTCGTGACAAAGGCACTTGCTTGGCTCAATAGTCAGTCATGATGCGAGATGTTGCAGCCCAGGCGAGCATTGTGGTCCATACTGATAATCATCTTGTACAAGTCGGCGTGAGCTGGTGGTAGTGGTGTTGAAGAAGAAAGAGGACTCGAGGAGAGAATCTGATACTCAAAATGAACGCGTGATGTCAGCGCCTGACAGGGGTTTTGGCGCGTGCTTTCAAACATTCCACTTTCTGCCTCTTTCGTTTCTGATCATCATTCGCCGAAGGTTTTATCGAGTGTGTCGCAGATCTGTTAGGCTTGCGCTCGCGCTGAGTGAGAGGCTGAGTATACAACTACCACATTCACTTGTCACCTACATCGCTCCTTCCTACTCACTGTCACTACTAAGCATAGCAGCTGCGCTCTGGGAGGGCGCCAGCAACTCACCACCACAGACAAGTACACACCGAACACCGAAGATGTCGAACTTCACACTCCAGGTCGACTGCAAAGCAGCGCCAGAGACGGCAAAGTCAGATGCTGGCATTGCGGGAGCCGGCATCCTGCTCGCCTTCATCATTACAGCAGGCCTTGCGCTCATCATCTCCTCCTTCATCGTCCTCTCCGAAATTCGAGGCAAGAACTCCCGCAACATCTCAAGGAAGATTCTCAGTGGGCTATCAGATCAGATGCTGGTGGAAGGCATAGCGATACAGGTAGTAGGGCTGGCGAGAATCTACTCTACGATCCCCTACCACTTCTTCATCATATGGATGCTGTCTCTGCTGGCGACCACGACCAACTTTGCGGCACTGCTGGCTTTGGTGCAGGACTTGAAGCGCGACTGGGTGCTGAGGTGGTTGAGACAGATCGCTATGTTTGTCAATATGGTGCTGGGCATCACGTTTGGCATCTTTGTGCTGAAGACGAATGTCGACAAGCTGGCGCCAACATTGCCTATGGCTTGTGTGTGGCAGGAGCATGAGAAGGATGAGGCAGCACAGGGCAATCAAGCACTGAGCATTGTCGGTACGAGTGCAGTCATTGCAGCAGCGTTGATTATCTTTGTGCTGGGAACGTGGTACCTGCACCTGCGGCGGCAAGTGTGGACGAAGACTGTACGGCTTATCTCGCTGGTCGTACTTATGGCAATGGCCATAGGAGGTGAGTCGTGTGCAGCTCGAGGTTCATGTCCGAGTTCATGTCCGAGTTACTCACGAGATGCAGTTACTGTCAGAGTCATTCTCATATCCCAAGCACTAGGCGGCTCGCCTTCAGTGAATCTCGCGGATCGAGGAGAAACGGAGTGGACATTTGGTCAGCTTCTGACAATGCTACTCCTCATCCTACCATTCGTCTCCGCATTAGAGATATTCAGAGGTACCAACATCTTCGTTCTTTCGTATCACTTGGCTAACATTCGACAGGGCAAATGCAAGTGCCACACGCGAATGCATATGGCGACTCTGACCAGATGCCTCTCACTGGCGGCGATGGTGCTGAGCTCAAGCCAGTATCCGACAGATACACCTTCCAGCCAAACCCGTTGTTCAGATCGTAGCGTTATGCTTTTTAAGATACCCCCTCGCTGCACAGCGAAATGCAGAGAATTACCATGACTTTACTCCAAAGTGTTTGCAGCTGCAAATATGTTATATTCTGATCTTGAGTCTTTAGACTGATCTCGCACGAGCTAGACACGATCTCCGACGCTGAGCTGATTTCACTTGGCGACAGGCGTATCTGATGTCATCATCAGCTTGCCATTGGTTGACCCAAGCATTCGATCAGATATGGAACATGCTCTTTCCGAACATATCAAGACTCGTCTTCTTCGTGATTCGCAAATACAGCAGAATCGGCATCGATGCGAGCTTCACGACTTCTCCGATCAAGCACAAAAGTCTGCTCCACTACCAGTTTGAACAACTCATTGAAGACGAGACAACCTTTGCGGCATTTCACTTCCACAGTGCATCAAACAGTGGCGATGACAACGGGAGCACGCGTCAATGGCGACTTGAACAATACAGAAGTTTTGCGCAGCACAGCAGAAATACCGGTCGATCGTGCGTACCTCGGAAAGACCCTTGCCATAAGCGAAGTAGAAGACGACCACGAAATACGACACAGGTATCGGAAAGGCTTCCTTTTGAACGATGCAATCACGAAAACAGACTGGATCTCCAAGCTAGAACTAAGCACAGTTCTCAAACTCAGCGAAAAAACCTTGAAAGAATCCCACAACGACCGCATAAGAGTCCTAGTCCTCTACGGCAGTCTAAGAAGCAGATCCTACTCCCGCCTCCTAGCCTACGAAGCTGCTCGCATCTTACATCGTCTTGGCTGCGATGTACGAGTCTATGATCCATCCGGACTCCCAGTCAAAGACGATGTCCAACACAACCATCACAAAGTCCAAGAACTCCGAGAACTGAGTAAATGGAGCGATGGACACGTTTGGGTTAGTCCCGAACAACACGGAAACCTCACAGCAGTTTTCAAGAATCAGATTGACTGGATTCCTCTTTCTTCGGGTTCTGTAAGACCGACTCAAGGACGTACGTTAGCTATCGCACAAGTTAGTGGTGGGAGTCAGTCGTTCAATACTGTGAATTCGCTTAGGATGTTGGGGAGATGGATGAGGATGTTTGCCATACCTAACCAGTCTTCTGTTCCGAAGGCTTATACACAATTTACGGATGCTGTGGAGGAGGGTAATGAGGAAGCGTATTTGGAGGCTGAGGGTGGGAGTCGATTGATGGCTAGTGGGAATCGTGATCGGCTTGTGGATTGTATGGAGGAGTTTGTGAAGTATACTATTGTTATGAGGCCGTATTTTGAGCTGTTTGGGGATAGGTTTAGTGAGAGGGAGGAGAGGGAGCAAAAGAGGTCGAAGGAGGAGAAGGCCAAGCAGGAGAAAGCCGGTCAAGAGGGCAATGCGACGAGCATTGGGAGTACGAATGGTGTTGTCAATGGGATTGATGTGAATGGGTTATGAAGGTACCTGGCACCGTTAGGCAGTGGTCATGGCGACAGCTCCTAGATATAGAAGACACAATGTTGTTCTGGTCTGCTGTTTACAGCAGCGGTTTGCAGTACAGCGCAGCAAAGCTGATCTAGCCATTCAGGCTGTGCGCGGGACGTGCGGAAGCTAGCCAAATGTCCTGGGATTGATCCAATTTAATTGTATATATGAGGTGCACCTCTTTCTTCCTTCATTAACCTTTCACGCTTCATAGCATGAACTCTTCGCTTACTTGCAGCATTCTGTACACCGTGCCTATGCGCATGATCTATGCGTGCATCAATCATCTGCAGCTGTCATTGCGACCAGAGACCACGATGCGATCCATGTGTAAGAAATGGCGCCTGCCAATGTACGGACACCATCGGGTTGTACGAAGAAAGGCCTCGAACAGTCCAGGCAGGAGTTGACGGACGCGGACATTTCACCGTGCTTGTCAGATCGAGCTCAGGCAAGTAGCATGTATGGCAGTTTCCTTCTCTTCTACCATATCTCATGTATCTGCAATCTGCAACTGCAAGATCCGCAGACCAGGTACTCACCGATCTAGTTCCAAACGCGACAGGTTCATATACTATATGATATGCTGTGGCCAAAGCCTTCATCATAACCACCTATGCGCCGCATGCATCTATACCGCCCTACACGACCGAACTCAACCAAGAGAGATACGGCTTTTACCAGCAAGGCACACTCCAGTAGCTGGAGCAGAGCATGGATATAGACGAGCCTTGGTCTGCCTCGCCACTACATGCTCTGACTCTAATCGATAGCCTCGATGCCGATCCAAGACCGACATGCGTAGTGGATCTGCAGGAACAAGGAAACGCAACAGAACTGATTATTGCATTCAAGAATCGAGCCCTCGAGCATCGGCCGTCGCTAGTAGATGACCTTATGAACAATGAGACGCGAAAGGGCTTTGCAGCTTGGCTAGTGGATGAAGAAGCTACCGGTTCAAGGACAACATTCTCCGGCCACAGCATTTGGAAGTACACGATAGAACAAAGATGGCGTGTCATTCAGTGGCAATGGCAGGCTCCAGAACGAATCTCATCAGCTCAGGACCGCGAGATCGTGACACAATTGGCGCCCGCAGGCAAGGACGCCTCTCAATCGGTAGACAATCTTACAGGAAAGCTGCAGGAACTTATGAAAATGATAGAGATGGTGGACGTTGGAATATTTGAATACGATGAGCGGGGCGTACTCAAGTACGGAAACGACGCCTTCTATCGTCTCAGCGGACATCCTCGAGATACAACACGAGACAGTGCCACCTGGTTGGATTCCATCTTTCCTGAAGATGAGGAATGGCTCCTTGAACAGTGGGCGCAGATGTCCAAGGGGGTTCCGATTACTTTCGAGACGAGATACAAACGATCAGCGGACACCATGCCCGAAGGTATCGAGGACGTCGAGGGGCAGCCAGTCCTCGCGGCAGTTGTTTCCACGACGGACGACAACGGCAAGGTCATCAGCGTGTCAGGCTGCATTACAGACATTGCTGCTCAAGCGCGAAGCAAGTCTGATGCCGAGAAGCGGGCTGAAGCTATGGCGAAAGTCATACAGGCCGAAGGCAGATTCACTACCTTCGCAGAGGTAGCGAATATTGGGATCTGGATCCTCGACAATAATCTCCAGCTAACATTCGGCAACAGCGAGTGGTTTCGAGTTGGCGGTCATCCAAAATGTGACTATCAAGACGTCGATTGGACCAAATTAATGGATGCTGCCAACCTAGCGCTTGTCGGCGGCGCGTTCGATGAGATGCGACGCACAAAGCTTCCAGTGACTTTCGAGTTTGAGCTGTTCAGGCTTTACACAGACCCACAAGGAGGCACAATGCGATCATGGTGAGGCCCCATACCTCTCAAGACATACATGATGTGACATTGTGATAACAAGTCGTAGGGTTATCGCTGCAGGCTATCCAGAACTCGACAAGAGCGAAGAGATCGTAGGCTTCGCAGGGACACTCACAGACATTTCCCACCTCAGATGGCAAGAGCGACTCCAGAAGCAGAGAACAGATGAAGCAATCGAAGCGAAACGACAGCAGGAGCACTTCATTGGTAGGTCGACGATGCTTTACCGACCTTGCCTTTTTCCTGACCGAACTCTAGACATGACATGCCACGAAATCAGGAACCCACTCGGAGCTGTTCTCCATTGCGCAGATCTGACTCGCTCGTCCCTGATTGACATGAAGAACCACGCTCTCGAACGATCGCAGCAGCATGGTCTGAATTGGATTGGCACCAGCCAGAGTGAGCTATGGGATAGTGCTTTCGAAGCTGTCAACATCATCATTTCCTGCTGTGGTCACCAGCGGCGCATTGTTGACGACATCCTCACGCTCTCGAAGCTCGACTCCAAGCTACTTTCGATCGCTCCCGCGCCGGTCGAGATGCGCAACTTGATATCCGAGGTCACAAGGATGTTCGAGGTTGATGCGCAGAAGGCGGACGTGACATTCAGAGTCCATCAAGACCCGTCTTTCGAGGAATGCGTTGAGACTGGCTGGGCTATCATCGACTCTGGACGACTGATGCAAGTCCTCATCAACCTCATCACGAATAGCCTCAAGTTCACACAGAAGGAATCGACGCGTGTGGTGACACTTACTATAGGAGCCTCTGAAACAAGACCTACAGAGCAGCAATTGGGAGTGGAGTACGTTCCAGCAGGCATTGCACGAGATCGCAAGCAGCTAGATGCTCAAGGAAAGGACGTCTACCTGACGTTCAGCGTCACTGATACAGGTTGCGGGTTCAGCGACGCTGAACGAGGTCGTATATTCGAGCGCTTCTCCCAGGCTTCACCACGAACGCACTCTAAATATGGCGGCTCTGGTCTCGGGCTCTTCATCAGCAGAGAAATGATCGAATTGCAGTCTGGCGAAATAGGTGTACACTCGCAAGTGGGCGAAGGCGCAACGTTCGCATTCTACATCGCCGCCAGGACCGCGAAGCGACCTGTCCGCAGTACACAAGACTCATCAATAGCTCCACTGAGTAGGGTTGATTCACACTCAGTAAATGACGAGAAGTACACCATTCTCGTCGTTGAGGACAACTTGGTCAATCAGAAGGTCTTACGAATGCAACTGCAGCGGCTTGGACATACCGTCTACGTCGTATCGAATGGGTTGGAAGCGCTGGAATTCCTTTCGACGACGCTATGCTGGAACGATAGAGATACAAAAAGTGCCTCGCATCCGACAATCGAACTTTCTGTGATCATCATGGATCTTGAAATGCCAGTGATGTGAGTATTACCCTAGGGCCGACTATCGAGCGACTTTTAACAGATCTCTAGGGGCGGCATTGAGTGCGCAAGACGAATACGAGCATTGCAGGCACAAGGCGTGATCGTGAGACACTTGCCGATCATTGCGTGTTCGGCGAATGCAAGAGACACGCAGATCAATAATGCGATGGCAGCTGGTATGGACGAAGCAGTGTCCAAGCCATTTCGGGTGTAAGCTGGAACTCCTCGTTGACAAATGGAATCACGGCTAACAGATCATCAGAGCGGACCTAATGCCCAAGATTCAAGCGCTGGTCAATGGTTGAGGACACTCCATTGAGGACCTTAATTATACATATCCCTCCCTATGAAGAACTCTTCGATGCATAATGCCTACAGTGCTATCCACGAAATGCTGATTAACCATGCGCACCTACATTTGCAGTCACTTTCGATCTGCAAGCGCCTCCCTTGCTAGGCTCTCTTTGAATTACGATCGATTTCTGTGAGGAGGTAGGGGCCGCTTGCAAAGCCGCAGTGATTGCAAAAGTCCGTGAGAATGGTTACCAGACTCGCCTCCGAACCTTCACTGTAAGATCGCCTCCAGGAGCCAGCGCTCCAGAACCTGGGTATTGCTTCTTAAAGCCAGGAAAGTCTCTCGTTGGCTGCTTGTTGTCATCCACATAACCTTTCACCTCGAAGTCAAACCTTGCCAGGATCATAGCTACTGCGCCAATCGCTTCTTGCTTTGCGAAGATACGTCCAGGACAGATTGTTTTGCCGCCTCCAAAGGGGAAGAATTTCCCTGTTGGTTTATTGAAAATGAAGTGCATTTTTTCTGTTTTCGGATCTTTGACAATGAACCTTTCTGCGTCGAATACGTCCCATGGTACTGCACCAGACCATGTATCGTCATGTTGAGGAATGTAGGAAGGCGCGAAGACATTATCGCCTGCGCGGAGTTGAACATGGAGTTTCCCGTCTTCGTCGAGAGGTAGTGTGATGTCTTCGGGTAAGTTGCGGACTACGAGGAGGTCGGAATATAGACGTAGTGCTTCTATCCAGATACTTTGTAGAAGAGGTCCGGCGCATAGCTTGACAACATCGAGTGAGCCGTTTGGTCGTAGAGATTCTCTTATTTCTATTAACACTTTCGGAAGGAGCGTTGGAGGGGCGCTGGGCTTAAGGATTTGGAAAAGCATCCATCCTGAAGCTGGGATGACATTCGTTGCGAGTCCGAAAGTTATTCCTGCGTCTAGATTGGCGCCAGATCTTGAGTTTAAGCCTCGGTTTTTGTAGTCGATTTGTCTGGCGCGATTGAGACGGCTGCCGAATAATGGTTCCCACATTGGTCCTGTAGTAGGTAGAAGGTAAGCAAGTATCTCTGAACAACGCGAATGTGTTTCAGTGGGGTTGTCTGTGAGCTTGTCGCCATAGAGGGCTCAAGCTCAGTGAGACATTCGGAAATGGGGATGCCTTTGGCCTACTACTGCTTACCTTCAGGATCTATAGGTTCTCCTCCACTCAATCTGTGCATTTCTAGACTCCATTCTTCTAATTTGGCATATATGCGTTTTCGTCGTTGATCGGCTTTTCTTTGTAGTATGGGAGGTATACCGAAGAAGAAGCCTAGGAAGTCGTTGTCCCAGGCGAAGAAGTCTTCGCACCAGTTAGGGTACATTTCGAGGAGTTTCTCGCCCATGAGTGCTGTTACTGAGGCTGTGAACATTCGATCTCGTAACCATTCGTATAATCCAATTCCTTCGAGTTGAGATACTTCTTCTGCATCTTTGCTGAGCACTTCATCGAGCACTTCAGTGAACTTCGAAGTCAACTCATTGACTCTATCGAAATTCGTCATATACTTCGCATTCATCTCATATTCGAAATGTTTCCCCGCAGCAGCATTATCTATCTGCTCGGAAGGCATTTCGAAGACTTTTTGGAACATATCCCGTTCGAAGTAATCGCGATTCGGTGACTTGGCTTTGAACATTGCTTGGACTGGTGCTAAGCCGAAGACTATGTGGGTCCTTCTTCCTGCCATCATTATGGTCATTATGCCGTTGGAGCGAGGATACCATGAAAGGACTTGGTTCCAGTAGCCTCCTGGATTCATGTTGAGGAAGGAGAGGGCGTTGCCGAGCCATGGGATTGAGTAGGGTAGTTGAGGTGATTCGACGACTTTTGCTTTGCCGGGATGGAGATTCTTGAATTGGTGTAAGGCGCGGTAGTAGGCGATTGTTGTGTAGAGTCTTGTTATTGATAGGATTGCGGCTATTAGGATGGTAGGAATGGCGATGTATAGGAGTGGCTCAGGCACCCGGCCAAGTGCCAATCTCGCGAACTGCTCGAGTTCCAGTTTGTATGCCATGTGTGGCGCCGCTGGATTGCTGGTCGTTGGTCAGCTCTCCATGACCGTTCACGTTCATGTCAGCAACAACGCGACGTCAAGGAAACGGTTGTCTGAGTGGACTCGCGCTACGGACAACTCGGAGTTGCTTTATGCCGGTGCATATTGAAACCCTTGCAAAGCGAAACTCTGTGCCACGCTGTGCTCGTGCCAAGAATATCATTGTTATCAGAAAGTGGACAAGATATAGGCCGTGTAAGTGCTAGTCCAAGAGCAGCCGATCGCTTTGCAGGACATGTGCGATTGCAGCTCGAAAAGTTGTTGCCTGCGAAAGGAATGAGGTGATGTTGCTTCGGAGGATTTGTGGCTGCGCCTCGCAGAAGATGACCATTCGGGCAAGGGTATTGTCGATGCTTGGCCAGTCAACATTCAGCTCTCCTTTGACATTGAACACTGACCTCATCTTCTTCGAGTAAATACACCGCAAGGCAACTAGGTATAAAGTCTGTAGAAGAAGCTGGACTTGCACGTCTAGATATATCGCATTGTGCTACATTCCGGTCTCACCTAACCAGAGCTTACGCGGCCGAGACAGTATCCAACAAGAACATATCTTACTCTCCATTTCGAGCGCCATTGCCAGACAAGATGGCGACCGTACATGGAACTGTACACAAGACTGCGCACGATGACAGGGACGACATCTCCGACACTGCATCATCTCGAGCTGAAGTAATGACTTTGAACGATGAGGATCTGCCAACCTATGAGGACGAGGACTCTGCATCAGCGAGAAGACATGTGGCTGATGGGAAGAGAGGTTATGGTCGAGATGATGTGCCTACGATGACAGTAGACTCGCCATTCCATTTCCCGGAGTCAGACTTGCCGACATACGCGGCCACCGACACCAAAAAAAAGCCGATTGCCATACCACAAACGAGCCCGAATGCAACAGCTCCATTTCTCGATTGCTACTCACCCGACTTGCTGGCTTATGGTATCACCGAGGAAAGCTTCAGCGCTTTCCTCACGACTCTATCAGCATTCGTCTCCGCCAAGGTCTCCCAGCAAGCGGTCCAGCACGCTTCAGATGTCGCAAGCTCGATCGGCAGCTTTCACAAAGACTATGCGAATAACGTCAAGCAGTCAGTGAAGAACATCGGCAACTCAGCAAAGCGTTTCAATCCGTTTGGCGTTGTCGGCGGGACGATAGGGCTTACTGTTGGCGCGGCTACACATCTCGTTGGCAGTGTCTTCAATGCGCCCATCAGCATGTTGCAAAAGCCGCAGACGCCACGACAAAGAGCGTTAGCATATCTCGCGGCTGCGAACAAGGACTGGTGCCATGCCCGAGGCTTGCACGCCTTACTCCTTAACACGAGAGAATTGGCGAATAACTTAGGTGTCCCTGTTGGTGCTATCCTGCAGGCGGGCCATGATCAGAGAGACGGGAGTCCGGATGTGGTCTGCAGAGCACTAGAGAGCTGGTTAGCACCAGTCGACGTGCGGAAGCAGGAGCAGCTCGGAGACATGCCGGAGTCCAGTAACGCAGCAGCGAATAGGCTGTCCCAATCTCAGCTGCAGCTGGCAGAGAGGACTCTGTGGTTGCTGCTAGTGCACGATGAAGGGTTACTGTAGTCGGTCCAGTGTAATGAAAGTGATGGTCTTGTGCTCCAGTCTCCAGTCTCGAGTCTCCTGTCGGTGCCTTAAGGTAGTCTCCAGCAATGCGTTCCGATTCTTGTTAGATTCGCGAATCGGCATGCAGAGGAGCATTATCCGAAGACGCATTCGGCTGCGTTCTGCTTTGTCAGTGCCTCATATCTTCACACCAACGATAGAGTGGCAGATTATTCTTGCATGTGAGAAGTCGATGCCTCACGGCACTTTCCAGCATCGGCAATAGAGGCCATATCCTGGTAGGCTATCACGCCTGGTTGCGATGCAAGCCGTCTCTTTCGCATTGAAGCCGAATGGTGGCTGTTTGAACCTCATCAAGTGCATGATGATCATCTTGGGCAGCAAGAAGGCAACTACTCCATACTTATGGTGGTGGTGGCATCGGCAGATGATGCAGCCATAGCGCTACTCTATTAGCACTTGATGGAGATGTCAGATCGGTCGATGTGAAGGAGAAGACGAGGAAGCGAGAGATGCCGAATGGAGAGCGCAGTCTTGGCATTGCGACATTTTCCTTCGACTCGTCCACAAATCTACCACCATCTCGACCAGACACACAATCAATTGGGCTCTCATCTCTTCTCATCAGCACTTCCACGGCGACAGACGCGTAACGGAGAGCGCGCAGCAAATTTATCACGCGATTACGAGTCGCGCATGCTGTGCGACGCAGTGATTGTGATGTTTCTCTTCGCAACGTGAAGTCAGCTCTCCTCAGCAAGACGTAAAACCCATGTTTAGCCACAGATATGCGGCTGTCAACATGGGCAGACCCGAGAACCTGGAAGACGGCTACTAGAGATCGTTGGGTCAAAAGGGCGAGATGTCCTTGAGCCTCAAGACCTAGCCTGAATGGAACTGACACCGTCCAATCTATTTAACATCGCGTCCGGATTGAGCCGCAAAAGGATACTCGCTATAAGCATCTGCGCCAACAGTTCGCTTATAGGCGTACCCGTGCCATGGAATCCTGGACTGGCGGAATATCAGCGAAATACCGCAAGGATGTCAGGTGAAGATGAGATCTGATCGTTGTCAATTGCAGCTTCTGAAGTCCCATCTCTCTTGTCAAAAGCAGGTATATGACCGCTCTCCGAACATACACCGAACCTACACTGGCCTGGAGAAGCGTCTCCATTCTTCACTAATGAAGCTTAAATGGGACAGATGCTTTGCTGCCCAACCTAGATACGACACTCTGCTCGTTATTGCAATATTTCTCGGAGTGGCGTTGTTGTTGTTGCTGATCACTTCACAGGCTGGATTGTCGGATGGCATGTGTTCGATATTATCTGCTCAGTATCATGGCCGGACTTTCATTGTACTGTCGATATGTCTCGTCACCCAGGACACCATCATTCAGCCACCATCTCACTTCGCCTGGATAGCTCGGAAGACTTCTTCTACAATTGAGATCGTTTCCCAGGGCTATGTACGCAACGATGTCAGGCGGAGGATACTACATGTATCCGCAACAATACCCATGTCAATGGCAACTACAATCGTCTGAAGCAGACTTCTGGCCCTCTACTGCTCCACCTCCGATGGCATTCGTCGAAACAATTTCAGCCGCGCCGCCTATGGTGACCCTTCCTGCGTACACACCGATCGTAGCAGAGCCCCAGCCAAGTGTGCCTCAATTGACTTCTCCCGTGGACGGGTCCTCTGGCAAGGTGCGCAGATCTCGAGCGACACTGGCGTGTGAACAGTGCCGGACTAGGAAGCAACGCTGTGATGAGGGCGAGCCATGCACATTCTGCAGAACGAACAATCTCGCCTGTAGCTATCGACCACTATTGCCGACGAAAGTGGACAAAGTGGTCGAGTATATGCTTTCCTGGGTGTCCACGCATGCTGAGGGCCTTCGCCTGCTTACGGAGAAGATCGAGGGCCTCGAAGAATGCATCAGAACCAGTGCAACGAAAGATGATGGCTCAGCTGCTCAGACATGGGCGACGCCAGCACCGAGAAGACAACGCTCATCTCCGAGATCCATCTTGTTCTGGCCTGAAGTTCGAAAGCTATTCGCGGCTTCTGGTCTCCAGTGTGATCAGTCTTACGTTTCAAGAGTAGAAGAGACACATATCCCTCTGCATACCAGTACTGGACTTGGAAAAGATGACAGCGATGTGACCATCAGCGCATGCGCAATCAGCACGCTCCATCAAGCCTTTCTGGCCAATGTCTGGCCTTCACAACCCTTTCTTGATTGCAGTAGGCTGTCCTCAACGATGGAAGCCTTCAGTCGCGCACATGCATCCGACTATCCGTTGCCCGAACGGTTCGATTCAGCAGACAGAAACGACGAGCCGCCAGCCAAAGGACGACGATTAAGTCCGCGTACCCCGTCCAGCTCCGTTGAACAGTGTATCGAACAATCGCCGAACAACGCTATAGCGCTACTCGTCTTGGCCTTAGGAGAAATGATAACGGGCGATCATGCTTTGCATATGAGGTGTGACACTAGCTCCTTACAAGCTCCTGGGTGGGCTCACTATGTCGCAGCAAACAGGATCATGTCTGCTCACATTGATGGCAGTAGCCTTGCACATGCGCAGATGTTTCTGCTGGCGGGAACGTACAAAGCCCGGCTCGGTCGTCTTACAGAGAGCGCCAGCTTGGTATTCGATGGCCGGGCGAGTACTATTACATCTCCTACGGCGTCACGATGTATGCCAGGAGCAGTCCCGGAATTCTGACTTTGATCTCCGAAGTCGCGAAGGACAGATACTTACGGCAGCCTGGTGCTGCCTGCGCCTGGAGAAGAGTGTTCCATCAGAGTTACATTTACCACAGAGTGGACTCCAGGACCTGCAGAATGTGCTACCACTACCGGCACTTACACTCGATGCTGGTTACGGATCCGAGCACATGAGTGTCTCCCAGATGTTTCGTGCCTCTTGCGAACTGTACACTCTCCGAAGTCATATCCGTGAGTTCCTTGACGAACCGCCCACATCGACAGGCGCAAATATCAGTACGATCATGAAGCAGCACGCATCTGAACTTCAAGGCTGGCGCGCAAAGCTTGTTCATACTCATTGGGACGATAACGATGCGCCGCCAGACGCCACCGAACATGCACAGCTGAGGCATGGTTATTATAGCACCAAGTTGGCTATACTCGGTCCATTTCTGGACTATGTATTGCACATCTTACCTGGCCTGAAGCTTGACCTGGATCTCGACTCCTGCTCGCTGGACGCCAACGGGCACCTACGGCCTGGCTCGGAAAGAAGAGTCATCAGTGCAATCAACCTCATGGCTAAAGAGTCTGGAGTAGAGGTAGTCATGTGTTTGGCAGAGCTGGCCATCGATGCGCTGAACCATAAGCTCGCAGCATTTCGAGGCATCTGCGCGACTGCCTACAGTGGCATGGTTCACATTGCGCATGAGCAGTTCCACGACTTGCTCCTGCTGACTTCAGTGCACCGTAGCGACTGCCTAAGTACCTTGGTATCAGCGGCGTCACTACGACAGGCCTATGCACATACCTCTGACTTACTCGAAAAGATGGATGCGATATCGCCCACCTGTAAAGAAGACCACAAGACACTCAACCGCATCAGATATGCTCTTGTCGACTCGTCTCTAGCTGCCAGCGATACTTGAGGTCGAAACTGGTGGCGATTCCCTCCTGAAATGGTCCTTCACGGTTTGCTTCTTACCTGCCATAACACAAGTCGTACTTACCACCTCCAATCAGCTTGCTGTGGCTGCCATGCTTTCAACTTCTGCTACAGCATGAAGCTGCTTCTTCTCTCAAACATCAACATCCAAAACCACATTCACATTCACAACATATCGCTCAACACTCGAAGAATCGCTACACTATCAAGCACAAACACACATCTCTCAGAGGCAGCATCAACCAAGCATCTCCGCAGTCAGTATAGCTGCTTTCACATCGACAGACACTTCAGAGCTAACCGAATCTCCAGCGATAACATGGATCCGATCATGTCCGCCATGAATGAGACCGCTGCATACATGTATCCGCCAATGAGTCGGTCGGACTACGTCGAACTTACAACAAAGATCCTGCCTTTCCTCGGCATTATGCTTGTGATGTTCATTGTCCTCTCGTGGGCTTACGGCATTGGCTACCTGTCCAGTACTACACGCGGCACGAACAAGAATCATGCGGTGGTCGGAGCGCTGCTTGCCATACTGACCGGCACCTTATGGATCCCAGTGGCGATCTATGTCACCATACTGGACCAGACCGACCTCAGGAGACCGCACTCAAGCTTCGTGGAGATACTACGCTGTGGTGGAGGCATGGGGTTCGCGATCTCTACTGGCTTGACTTTTCTGAGCTTACCGGTCATGGCAATTCAGCAAGCAATCCAGAAACGCAAGGCTCGACACAGTAAGACCAAGAAGGATGAGCAGCTCGAAAAAGGTGGTGACGATGGCAAGCAGCTCGAAGAAGGTGGCGAAACGGAAAAGACTGCCAGCTTGTAATCACTGTCATGGTTGCTGTCATGGTTTTGGAGATGGTCGACCTAATTGAGTCTGTGAGCTTGTGAGAGCTATGAGGTCGGCTGAACTGTGTCGCATGTCATATTACCCTAGGACTTACGACCTGTGTATCACCTGCGAAATCATCAACCTATTACCTCATGTTGCTCTCTGCTGTACATCTGTTGTCATTACACATGAGCTTGTCGGATATCATCGCGGTTCAGCTGCCATCTCGCGGCAGGTAGGTCTAGCCATGCGCAGTATTGCTTAGCGGTTTGAGACAGCGATGTCTCTCACGATGCAACCGTACCTTTGTAACCAGCGAAGCTACCAGTCTCCTCCTTCAAGATCTCGGGCAACTCGTCCTCGAGGTACGATGACCTCCAGTTCTTCTCAAGTGGCTTCCATCCCAGTGCACGGAGTCTATTAGCACGACTACGACTGTTGAGACCAATGACTGCGCCGGTGTACTCAGCAAAGACATCGTCCCACTTGTCCTTGGTCAATTCTTGCGGCTCTGGGCTTCTGATCTTCCCAGCTTTGTAAAGACCTTCGCCGATGACTTTGGCAACGTCGTACCAGAAAGGCTCCTTGTCACCGGTAGTCTCGCAGAAGTAGTATGGATTGTCCAGTGACTTTGCTGCTGGTGCTTGCTCGAGATGATGCAAAAGTACCACGTAGGCGCGTGCCAGGTCGAGGACATGAATATTCGATTCTACTGCAAGGCCTTTGCCCACGTGCGCGGCATAGCCATGTTTGAGAGCGAAACGAGTCAGAGTTGGGATCTGTATTGTCAGACGCTCGTGCTTGGGGTTGACTATGATATAAGTGTCAGCTTTTCGACAAGTCAAGTAGGATTCTGTCAAGTTTACTTACAACCGTAGATCAGTGGCGGAATCATGATGGTTATTTTCGCTTTCTCACCCAAGTCTTTCTGGGCTTTGACTATGGCCAAGTCGATCTCTCGATGTGGTGAATCGTCAGGAACAGAGTCAATTTCACTTCTCACGTCGTCATGATACACCTTATCTGACTTGAACTGATTCAGTGCTCCATCATCGAGGACACTAGTGCCTGAGGTGTGAATGTAAATGCTTGAAAGTCCTTTGGCGGCACGCTGTTTGATACCATTGAGCACGGCCTCAGCACTTGGGAGATGATCGGCTGTGGCAGTGTGAAAGATGATATCGTGCTTTGCAGCTTCATCTGAAATCTTGTCTTTGTCGTTCAGGTCGCCGATTACTGCTTTCCCTCCGGAGGCTTCGATTTGTGCTCCATGTTCTTTGCGACGGACTAGACCAGTGACACTATAGCCTTCATTGATTAGAATGTCGAGAACATTCCAGCCCTGTGCTGTCAGCCCATGTGTTGTCTGTTTGTTTCACTTGTCCATACGATGAAGCCGGGTCCCACGATGAAGACAGTCTTTCCCGTTGAAGCCATCGTGCTCAATGGATGTATGCTTCGGAGATCAGAGCGTCTACAGAACAGTCTCTGCCTTGCTCAGCTGCTGTGATGCTCTGATGTCGCTTTGTAAGCCTCTCGTCGTGCGACTATGATGGTGGGGCAACAAGCACATCATCGCGCAGAAGAAGTGACGCCGTGTTGCAGTGTATCATGTTTCATGTTCATACCGGGTATATAACCACCTTGCTCGTCCTTCTTGTCGTTGCTTGATTAATGACTGTGTGTGTGCTTTTACTAGCGTAATGAGTGTCTGTCGATATAGTGAGTGTCGGCTTGCTGTAAGCATTTTCATGATCATGAGTCCCAATCTTCCTAAACGCCGCCATGAATAACCTTGGACCCCAGATGTATCGCCCGCAGAACTGGGAGCCTGCGAAACGCTGCGTAATCATCCGCGGGTGCAAAGGCAAAACGATTTATCCTTACAGCCACAGCTGCCCTTCTTTGTGCACTTCTGGTACTCGTAGCTGCCCGATGGATTGACTGTACAATACTCGATGGTGTCGGCAGCTTCATTGCAGATGAATCTGTGGCGATGTCAGTCATGTATTAACGGAACACGAGGTCTGACTCACCCGTATTTATCGGCATCCGTATCGCCCAGATCGTCACAACTCGTGTTGCCGTCGAAGGGTTTGATACCGAAAGGATTGGGGTAGTAGTCAGGAAAACCGCCACCTCCGCCACCTCCACAGTACTGAGGGTATATGGAGCAAATGTAATCGTAGCCGCCGCCGCCACCACCATTGCAGTATACGCAGTACTGAGGATAGTATTGACAGTAGTAGCAGTAGCTGTAAGATTGTTAGTTGAGCCCTCGTTATACATGAGTTATCTGAACTCACTAGCTGCTGTATCCATATCCTGGGTAGTATCCGGTGCCTGGGTATGGCCACGGCGGTAAAGCATTCGCCTTTGTGTCATCGGCTTTCGTAGTATCATCGGCTTTCGTAGTATCATCGGCAGGAGGAGGGTCAGCCGTGATGTTGAGGCTGTCTGGTAGCTTGATGCCAGAGAGATCGAGGCCCTTGAAGAGTCCGCTGATGTCGAGCTGCGTTCCGTCGGCCTTTGCCGCTTCCTGAGCCTTGTTCAATGCATCCGCAAATGCCGCAGTGTCCGCTTGATTTGCTTGCAAGAATTGATCTGCGTGTGCCTGGGCTTCAGCCATTTGTGCTTCGGTTGGGGCGTTGGCCTGATTGACGGCATTGTCTGCTCTGACCTCGATCAGGTTCGGCATTGCATGTGTGGCAGATGTGCATGCTAGCAGCACCAGAAGGGCGCGAGCAAAGGTAGCCTGCATGATGAAAGGTCGTCGAGGATTGTCTGTTATGCTTACCACAAGCTCAGGTGGATGCAGAAGTGAGAGCTACATGTCTGGACAAGCTCTACTTATATGCAAGAATGAGTCTGTATCGTACTCGTCAGGCTGGTCTAGCTCCGCGCATGTTGGTTGGTGTGCCTGTTGGACCTTTCCTGCTATTCTCGGGCTCGATCTCTGTCTGTAGTCATCGAGGTGTACAAATGTTGTCTACCGACACTTTAAACTTCTGCGTGTCCAAAGTATATAGCTCTTGTTCAATCACCATGCTGGCTTCTCGTGCGTGCCATGCTCTTATGACCGGACACTCGCAAGGTTCATACTCCGAACTCAGAAGCTGGCTGGAGCTGCTGTTTGGTGTACCTGAACTAATGCATTAGTATCAATGTGACAGATCGGCGCCAGTGAATTAGTGTGAAGAGGATCTGCGTGGGCCGTTCCTTCGTAGAACGATCTGAGCTTCCATGCTTCGATATCGTGCTGCTGAATGAACCACACACTCATATAGCGAAGCAGCGCGATAGAACGGGAGCGGATTCCTGCTCACCGGCAATTCTGCATATCGTCATGAACTTACACCTGCCGATCACAGATGCCATTGGTCTGTGCGATGACGCGCGAAAGAGCAGGGCTCGTGAACGATACAGCTGGACGCGAGCAGATTCGGAGAAGTGAGCGAGATGTCAGTGCTTCCCAAAGCTTACCAGATCGTGAACCAATGTTTGTCGGTCGCTGAAGAATGTAACCGGCAACGACAACTGGATCTGCGAACCATGCATGCCGAGCCAGGACGTGAAGCTTGTTTTGACAGAACCAGCCCGTGCGTGATTCGCCCACTATCATAGCAGACTTCTGTATCCTGGTCCCTGGTAAAGCGTACTCTCCTCTTCTGCGATCAGCCGACCTTTCGCCTTTGATGTTCTTCCGGGTGGCCATATACCCATCGACGTCTAGAACATAGACGTCTAAACACAGGTACGGCATTTGGTACCTCGTATTCCATCTCGAATGGATCCATGACATTCTCTGCGTTCGGATTCCACGTGGGGATTGAATATGCGCGGAGGACGGCAGCTCGTAGCTGCTTGCGGTGAGTGTAGCAACATCCTTCCTTGTGCAGTGCTAGAAAGTCTACATGACGAGCATTTGCTAGCAGACAGTATGCGCGCAGGGCTTCATTGTCTAGCTGACTTGCAAGTATGCTTCTGCCGTGGGGCATCGACGCACTTCCATTGGGTTGAGATGTGCGGGCAACATCATCGATGCACAGCTTCGCAGAGAGAGTGAGCTACCCATTGCTCTCCGCGCGTGGCTCACAGGATGAAGCCTGTTTGTAGGAGAGTATGTTGAAAGCTCAAGGAACCGTCTTACACGAAGGTTCGTGGTAGATCGGACATGTCTAGAAGCAGCTCATATGTATCGAAGCAGCTACCGTCAGCGCTACTTCTTGACAAGGCGGAATCGCCACCATCAGCTTCTGGGTCCAGGTCTTCCAGCCTTTGTATCTTGGCGCGTTGTTCTTGTCGAGTGCTGCACTGTGTGCGAATGCGTGAGTACTTCAACTGGTCATCAGAATTCAGGTTCACTAAGCCAAGCGCGAAGCAGATTGAATGTGCGCTCAGCGCATGCGTTCCAATCTTAGCTCTCAGAGCGACGTGTGCCAATCAGTCGTATCGAAGTCGATGTTCCCAAGCCATTGCAAGAAGTCGGCATCATTGACCACGTTGCCACCTATTTGGGAATCGCCATGAAGCACAAGACCTGCATCGAAGGGCGCCAATCTGAGTGTCGGTCTTGATAAGAGCTTGTCGAGCACTTTTTTGATGGCGGTGAGCCCCATCGCACAGATAGAATAGTCGCCCTCGTCAGGCCGCACATCCTCAAGAGCAGGTATCAACACGCTCAATTGCTGAAGAACCTCGGATCGTGGGAAGTCATCGTACGGATCATCCTGCTGATCTCGCTTCAGCATCTCCACTGCAAGCACACCTGCTGCGGGGACTGCGTAGAACGCCAGCATCTTAGTCATCTCGACCCGAAATCCGAGCAAGAATTCGCGAATTGTGTATGCTTTGAGGATGAGCGAGAGAAGCTCTCTGGCAGCGATCATGAGCTTCGAAGGTTCTGACTGTCTCCTGCTCACCGCAGCACGTTCGAGAAGGAACGTGGCTTGTCTCTTGCCAGTATGCAAAGCAAGGAAATGGTTCAGATCCAGTGGCCGCCATGCAACGCCTCGAGTAGGTATCTGATATGTGGGATCGCGTTTGATATTGTCGATCAGCTGTTCCGGATGCAAGCGACAGAATTCCGGCATACTACTCATGGCATCCTGTTCTCGTGCGCGGATGCTCTCTAGTCTCGCCTCAATGTATGTCGTATGAGGGCTGATGACAATCTCCAGTATCTCTTCTCTCAAGACATGACGTTTGGTGGTCGCTTTGCGCCATGTGGATCTGTTCACATCGCCATGTGTGGACCAACCGCCAGTCACAGCCAATTCGGCCAGCCTCAGCTGTAAGTCTTGAGGATCCGAGCAGATTTCGGCATCGGTCAGATCCTGTGGTTCTCGCACAACAGCGTATCGAAAGCTAATCCTCGGAGGTCGCCCTAGAAAGGTCGCCAGAAACTTGTCCGAACTATAGATGACGTTGAAGAGACGTACTCGTAGCTCACGGAGAAAGAAAGGCAGATCCGCGTTGTTTGGAGCTTCAAGATGTAGGCCAAGCAGAACGGCAGTATCGCAAATCTCGCTGAAACCAGTCCATACTTCACTCGACGTGTCGCCCTGCACGTTCGAGATCAGGAGCATTCTCTTGTACAGCAGGCAGACAAGGAGATCATTGCGGCTACCGCAACTTTTACTTAAGTCAATGCAAGTCGTGGCCAGCTCCAAGGTCTTCTGCAGCAACGAACTTCTCGCGTAGCCAGTCCTGAAAATGGGATCCCACCCGGGTAGACAGGATGCGAAGACTCCGACTCCAGTCAGTATGAGGCCGAGAGTCTCCCATCTCAGGTTCTGACCAGTGGCTGCAAGGGCCCATTCTCGCACAGTCGTATTGGCTGTGCACGGCAAGGGCTGCTGGGTGTTGTTCCATAGTTGAGCAGCCAGTCCAACAAGGCTTGCCATATGTGTGACATTCTGGAACACCTGACCTATCTCTTCATACCAAATCTGGTACACTGGACGGTACAGTGGAAGATCATCGCCGCTTTGGAGCCACCTGTCGATAATTGGAGCCAGATTTGCGATGTCGCGATAAAAAGCGAGCACTTGGACACCTTTCGAAAGATACTCGTCCGAGAGATGCTCTGGATGCGACTCTCTCAGTATCGCAGGCGTGTCGATCCCAAGATTACTGTTGAGCTCCGCCACAAAGGTAGTCGAGGAGGTGTCGCCAAGGAACCCGACAGAACGCCCAGGAGCCGAGCCATTCATCAGTATGCCAGCCGAAGGCACACTCAATATTTCCCGAATTCGGTCTGGCGGAGGTACAGTCTCTGCACGCGCTGTCTGTCTTGGCTGCACCGTCGAATGCGCCCTGCTTTGATTCAGCATCCATGTTCGTGGACTAGACTGATTCAAGACTTGAGAAGAGCTCATTGGCAAAGCTGATGTGACATTCAGTACAACAGCCGGGCTCTGCGAGGGCGAATGTTGAGTAATTGTCGGTGAGGGCAGCGCACACGAAGTTGTTCTGGTCATCGGTGCTGGATGATAGTAGCATTCGTCCACCTGTTTGCGCCGTATGCATCGACTGCATACAGGAAGCCAGTGGTCGCAAGACAGCTTGCGCTTGCGGCATGGCTCACAGCTTTGGAGCTTGCCATTGCGCCGCTTGAGAGGCGTGGTACGGGTGATGATAGCAGTGTCAGTAGTAGGCATTGTGTGTTAAGGTAAGAAGGAGGAGGAGGAGGAAACAGAGTAAGGAAATACAGATGAAGATGAACTGGCACCTCTCTCTGGCAGTGTTGCTCCGAGCTCCGAGCTCCATTTTGCAGCCGAAACGCCTTTCCTTATCAGGAATCCGGGAGAATCCTTCCCGTCGTTGGCCCATAAAGTGCTGTGTATGCCGCTTCTCGTAGTCGAGTGATGGATGCTGGTGGTATGCGAAAGTCTCTGATGTTATAGTACACCAACAATGGCTAATGCGATGCGTTGTCGTTTCTCTTCCGAATGACGACCTCGAAGTTCTTCAGTCTGACGAACCAGACCTCGGCGATCTCACACCTATCTCTGCCATCTGGAAAGCCAAAGTCGTGCCGTAAAAGTAGCTGCGGAATGAGCTTCGACATCTCAAGCACAGCAATATGCTTTCCGATGCATGTACGTTTGCCAGCTCTCCACGCGAGGTTGGCGCGGTCCATTATCTTAAGCTGCTGCGCAGTTGCATTCAGCCAGCGCTCAGGTCTGAAGGTATCTGCGTCGGATCCATATACTGTGGTATCGCGGGATACAAGGTACGGGTTGCAGCCCACGACAGTGCCTTGTGGTAGGAAAACGCCGTCTAGACTCATCCCGCCAGGCGGCACGACTCTTTCCAGAAGTAGCCCAAGTATTGGGTGGATTCGTAGGCCTTCTCTGATAACAGCCTGAAGATATGGCATTGATCTGGCCTTTGCCCACGACATCGGAAGTGTAGGCGACATGTGGTCGATTTCTGTCCTCAGCTTTGCAAGAATATGTGGATTCTTGATGAGATGGTAGAAGATCTGGCCATGTCAGCAATGACTTTCAACGACCAATTTAGTGCCCGTACAGCGGACAGGACGATGGCGGTTGTGTCGCTCCCGGCCATAACATTGTCCACGTTCCTGTGCAGCAAATGCATCAGCGAAGCTCCATCGACTCTTCACAGAAAAGCGCCATACCAAGAACGAATCAAGTCATCGGTGACGATATCCGGGTGTCTGCGCTGGGCCTCGTGACATCGAGCGAGGAAATCGGGAGCACCGTTAGACTTCTGTTTCGAGTCTTCGCTGACGCGCTGGTCAATGCACTTGGCGCAGACTCGAACAATAGGATGAGTCGGCAGAAGTCGTGTAGAAAGGCCCATGACCATCGAAGTCAACCATCTGACGTGCGCCATGATTGTTCCGAGCCAGAGCTTTTCTCGAACATCGGCGATAATGCCATCGACATCTGAGCATGTATCCAGAAATCCAAGCTTAGTAGAGAAGCAGATCTCCCCAAGGCAATCGAATGCCCACATCTGCAACCACAGACAGAAGTCGACAGGTGTCCCAGTAGCCGCAAAGGCATCCAAACGATCCTGAAATAGTCGTGTACAATTGTCGATCTTCGTTTCGTAGTCAACAATGTTGGAAATGCTGTATGCGTGGGCGATCGGTCGTTTGATTTGATTGTGATGAGACTCATCCATCGTGGTGAAGATGCTGGGCGTGACCTTTCCATTGCACGGAACTCGAAAGACTTAATAGAAGTCGCTCTTGGCAAGGACAGGAGCAAAGCCGTAGATTTGTGGTATCAGGTCCGGATCAGAGACTGAGACTGTGCGGGGCCCGACGCGAACAAGGCTGGACTTGTACTTGTGGTGCAAGCGCAACCGAGTCTTATAGCCTCTTCCCAAAGCCGCATCATACAGCATCCAGAAGTTGGTACATCCGGCTAGAAATGGGCCTGGTAGGTCGCGCAAGTGGACCTGATATTTGTTCCGGATTGCGAGTATAGCGCCTGCGGCCAGCAAGAGAACCGAGACATACCAGATTGATTCAGCAAGAGTGACCAAGAACACAGCCATGATTGCTGAATGGATCCAGACACGGCACGCCTGAAGTTATGACTGTGAACATCTTGAGCGTCCTCGAGTCCAGCAGAGCTCAAGGAGCTACCGCATGAAGCTCATTCTGCAGCCCGTGCTGGTAAGCACTACACAGAGAGCTCTACATGCTTGTCGCGAGGAACGACGCCTTAAGGTGTGGCAAGCATGCACATCATGCCATAGCAGGCTGTTAGGGCCTGCACAACCTTGACGCGGGTGGTTGTCGATGTGCTAGAACGCTGCTCGCTGCAAGTCCGTGGAAGCGAACGTCGGCGCCGTTGCCACATGATGACCCTGATAGCTATGCGATGGAAAAGGAGTTGGAGGCGGAAGTTGGGAGTGGTGTTGTTCAACACAACACAACCTGGTCGTCGCTCTGACACCACGTCTTCTCCTTTCCAGCAAACACTATGCCAGCTACAGACCTAATCACCCACAGTGGTATACTGTCGATAGTGTCTCGAAGCATTGATGCTGAAGTCATTGGGTCACCTCTCCGCATTGGGATATTGCTCTAATAGCAGCCCACGAGCAGCTTCATGTGGCAGATGCGACCTAAATCAATAGGAAAGGCATCGAGCGCAGAGTCCAGGGCGACTTCCGTCAGCTGTCAGCTGCGACATCCAGGTCACTCACGCGTCTCTAGTAGCTACTGCCGCGAAGATCAAGAAGAAGCCGCCATATCAAACTTCACCCAGCTCATCCATTGTATGACGGGTCTTCTGCTATAATATGGCACCCTCCAGCTGGCAAGACAAGACGTGCATCTTGCACAGTTCGAACCCTTTGCTATTTCAACGGCCAGATACTAGACAAGATCTTTGCAAGCATGACCTACGTCACAAACGAAGACATCCTTGCAAGTCTTCCAGTCCGAAGTAGGCCGAGATATGCGCCTATCGCCACACAATCGCTTCCTTCCAAGAACTAGCGCTTCGCTTGCACGAAGAATATGAACGGAGCGGGTTCCTTATCAAGCGATATCTTGGCCGGCTGAACGTAGGCAAAGAAAGAATGCTTGGGAAACGCAAGTGCAGCGTCGTCTGCGAAAGACCAGAGAAGTGTTCGAAGTTTTCCTTTTGACCATTACAACTTACCTGCAGAAGCGAACTCGAACCTCTCCAGCATTCCAGTCGACAGCCATGTCTCCGCCCTTCGCGACCAGGCTCTTTTCGCCACTTCAAATCGGAAACATCAAACTCAAGCACCGCGTAGTAATGGCGCCCCTGACCAGATTCCGCGTCAACAAAGACCACATCCCACTAGCAGACATGGTCTCCTCACACTACACCCAACGCTGCTCAGAGCCTGGAGGTCTCATAATCACAGAAACAAACATAATATCTCCCGAACATGGCGGAGCACCACACATGCCCGGCCTCTACAACGCCCAACAAATCGCAGCATGGAAACAAATCGTCTCTGCAGTCCACGCCAAAGGCTGCTATATCTTCGCCCAACTCATCAGCATCGGAAGAGTCGCAGACCCCAATTTACTAGAACAAGAAGGGCCCTACCCAGTAATAAGTTCAAGTCCTACACCTTTCACCTCAGGCGGCTCACCTCACGCTCTCACAAAGGAAGAAATCAGCGACACAATCTCAAAATTCGCCCAAGCAGCCCGTAACGCAGTCTTCGAAGCAGGTTTCGACGGCGTAGAAGTCCACGGCGCAAACGGCTACTTAGTAGACCAATTCACTCAAGACGTCTGCAACACCCGAGACGACGAATATGGCGGCTCTGTCCCAAACCGATCCAGATTCGCGATAGAAATCGCTCGCGCCCTCTGCGAAGCTGTCGGACCTGAAAGAGTAGCTTTCCGCCTATCACCATTCAGTACATTTCAAGGAATGAAAATGGCCGATCCCATCTCTCAATTCACCAACCTGATTGAGAAACTCAAAGGATTGAATCTCGCATATCTACACCTCGTGGAATCTCGAGTGGTGAATAATGTTGATTGCGAAAAAGAAGAAGTTTTGGAGCCATTTCTTGAAATTTGGGGGAAAGTCTCTCCAGTTTTGGTGGCTGGAGGGTTCACGCCTGAATCGGCGAAATTTGCTGTTGATGTGGAGTATAAGGATAATGATGTTGCTGTGGTGTTTGGAAGGCATTATATTGCGAATCCGGATCTACCTTTCAGGATCAGGCATGGGTTGGAGTTGGAGAAGTACGATAGAAGCACATTTTACACGCCAGAGAAGGCTGAGGGGTATCTGGATTGTCCTTTTAGTGAAGAGTATCTGAAAGAGCGACGTTTGTCGAAGCGATAAACTAGAGATAGAGAAGTAAACGAATGTGAACTTCTTTGATTCCAATCGTGTTATCCGAACATAGTTTCTACTTCGTTTTCTGCTTTGCAGTTTCCTCGCACTACAATACAGTCTGCCCCATTGCAGACCAATAAGAGTACAAGGTACAGTTCCCATCCTTGCCGCCATGCATGTTTACTCACTTGGATATCAGAAACCGAGAAGGAACTCCATAAACTCCGTAAAGACAAAATTGCCCCGCCACCCAGTCCCATTGCAGCATCATGCACTTCCCGTTCACTATATATTGTTTCGCGCCAGTGCTTCGCATAAGTATGTCCATATTATGATATGTTGGAGGTGTACGTCGTGCTGGTATGTCCCAGACCGCAATATGCTCGAGTGCCGACATGTGTAGTGATGAAGTACGTATCTACCATCCAGCCCACTGCAGGTCGCCCGTACTTGTCGCAGCGAGCCCATAAAGCAGCTGAGGGTCGATAGTAAGATGTTCCTAATTTCCTTCCTTTGGCTCGTCGAGCTGGTGTGTAGTCTCTGCTGCTGTGTTAACTGCGTCTGCCATGTCGATGTCTCCAGAAGTCGTTGCAGGTGCGCTCGTTGGCAGTTCTTTGCTTTCGCGAACGTCATTCGCACTTTCGAGACCAGAAACGCCGAAGTTATCGTCAGCTTCATGTACCAAGTCCGCAAAGACATTATCCATATGCGCACCAGCACTCTGCTGGCTGCCACTGAATCCGGGGCTGTTGATCCCGGCAGTCGTTATGAAGGCGGCATTCGATGCAGATGAAACGTCAGGCTGCTTAGGCGAGTCGAACATCGAACCACTCGGAATCATGCCACCAGGACGATTGCCAAAGTCTGGACTAGTCCGGTTGCCATTGCTAGGATTGCCACCGCCTGGCTGAGTGGAAGGAGTGTTGAACATATCGTTCATGCCAAACATCTGTGAGCTGAATCCGGGAGGCGGCGGCGAAGCATGACCACTATTGTAACCATGGAACATCGCAGGAGAGCCAAGGCGTTGTTGACGGCCTCCTAGCAGCGTGGACACAGGCTGGTAGGTGTCACTCGAAGTAGGATATGACGGCTGTTCATGAGCCTGGCTACCCTGTCTCTGTTGGCTGGCGGCCATGTGGCGTTCCTGGGGTGTCTCGTAGCCTAGACCAGGGGTGTGCGCTGCTGGCATCGGCATAGAATTGACTTTAGTCTTGAAAGTGTCAAGATCAGTTGTGAATGCGGGATCGTTGAGTTCGAGCACAGCTTTGACTTTGAGCAGTCGGTCTCTGTTCGCGTGGGGCTCTTGAGCGAGGAACTCGTCAACGATAGGATGCCCAGCTGTGGTGCCGAGTACCTGAATGGCAAGCGCTGTAAGATGCTTGCGAACCTTTTCTTGTGGCACCGGTGTGAGACCAGTGGGATACGGCTGTGCCGAGTTCGAAGAGCCGGGCAAGCCTGGAGTCATGGACCCAGGTGGCGAGGTACTGTTCATTGCTGGCTGCAGAGGCATGCCACCAACCACGTCAGACTGTTTCCGTTTCGCGACATGAGGCTTCATCTTATACTGCGTAGGCAGGTCCTCAGGGTTGGTAATCCCAAGTTGAGCCATGAGTTTCTGTTGCTTGGTTGGACGCGGCTTACGCGTGGAGTGCGACGCATCAGTCAACGGTGGCGCCTCTGGCGCAACTTTAGCGAGACGATGCAGCTGTTGACGCAGGTAATTGGTCTCGTGTGCAAGTAAAATGTCCGCTCCTTCAACTTTGCGCAGGTAAAAGCGTAGTATGCTGACTTCTTCCGGAGTTGGCTCCATCGATGGCTCGACATAAGGACGAATGAAGTCTCGGAATACTTGGCCAAACTCGCAGATGTTCGATAGAGTCTTCTCCTCAACAGGCTGGAATGGCAGCGTTTCCAGTTCATCAAACCAGGCTTGCAGGTCTTCCAGCTTGGGCCGAGCGGCATCACGCGGTATCTTGACTCGCCAATCGCAGATCGGGCAGGTGTACTTATCATCCTCCTTCACCTTGCCACGGGCGATTTTCAGGCACTTTCCGTGGTACCATTCATGGCAGATTTCGCACTCAATCATCATGCCAGCTTCAGACTTTCTACATATGCAGAACACGTCCCTGCTAGAAGTGCTGCCCTCTGTTATAGGTACCTCGCCTTCTGCTGGGCTGCCCGCGCGGGAGGCTGGTTCGACAGGACCTCTGGGCTTGTCTTCAATGTCGAAGCACGATTGATTACGCATGTCCACGGTATGCATATGCTGTTGCAGGATATGCAATGGTGCATTGGCTTTGCCGAACAGCTTCTTGCCTCGTCGCATCCAGTCCTCGTGCCGCTTCGACTCCTTCTCGAGATCGATCGTCCCATTGGGTTTGCTTTGCAGTTCATCGAGAGCATCGATGACTTCCTTCATCTCGTTGTAGTGTGGTCGCTTGCGGAAGTCCGGATCTTTGCTACGCTCAACAAGTGACACTATCTTATCTTGTATTTCGCGCTGCTTCTTGAGAATTGCTTCTACTGCATCGTGTGTTTCCTTTGTCACCGGGAGTGTCGACGCTTGTCGGGACAGCGCGTCAAGTTGCTGATAGTGTACTTGCTCGACTGCCATGAGCTCCTTAGCCTTCTGCTCCCACAGCTCGCCTTGCGCCTTGTGCTCTTTGAAGAAGACAACATCAGGGTTGGTGTCTGGCACACCAATTTCAGCACCTTCACTGAGGAACTTCTCGATGTCGCTCAAGCTCTCGGTCTGTTTTCCGGTTTCGGAATTCGGCTTCTTCGCTTTGGCGCCATCGTTCCATCGTAAGCGCTTGAGCACTTTCTCAATTTGTTCGATCTCAGGCATATCCACGTGAAAGTCCTTGGCGCGCTCGAGTAACTCTTCGAAGTCTTCCGTCTTCTTGGCCAGGATATTACCCAATGCGGCGTGCGCATCTGTTTGGAAGTCCTCGATATTAGTTGCTCGCTCGCGCAATGTCTCAATCTCTGAGCAGTCGAAGCCGATCTTGTCTGCGCTTTCAAGAAGATTGTAGATGTTGGATATCTTGCGCAACTCCTTGTCACGCTCTTCTTGTTCCGCAGCCTTGGTGCCCTTCCTCCACACCTTTTCGCTCTTCCGACGATTTGTCTGCTTGCGGGTGATGTAGCTAGTGGCCTCTTCGACCCACTCATTGCACCGGTCCACGAAACGACGAAGATCAGGAAGCTGTGGAAGCTCATATTGTATCTTGTCGCCCTCACTCAAAAGAGTCCTGAGGTGCTTAAGCGAAGGTCGAGGACTGTCTTCCAGTTCCTTGGCGACCTTCGCAGCCCACGCTTCTGGAATGTTGGCCTTGTCAACGACTCTTTGCACTGTTGACGACAGAACATCGTCTGTCATGCGATAGTACACAACATGTTCGCCGTTCTGTCCAGAGTATCTCTCCGACTCCAACGCATCGCAACACTCGTAGCTGCCGGCGTGCAGCAGGCAGAGGACTTTCTTGGTCTTCTTGCATTGATACCGTGACAGATGGCAGTAAGCTTTGCAGAAGGTGCAGATCACCTCCTCTTCTTCTGTGGCAGGATCAATAGCCTCTGGTTCATCTGCATAGCGAGGCCCGACGTATGGGTCTTGTTGCTGGGTTCCTGTCTCCGGCTCGACACTTCCCATAAAGTGCTGCCGAGTGGCGAGCTCATCGTCGCGCATACGTTCCATTGCCGGTGCCAGCCATTTGGAAGTGCGTATAGTATTGTCCCGTGATGCTGCAGTAAGCAGCATTTCATCGTGCGAGAAGCATGGCTGTTTTCTGTAGTCCCGCAGCCTCTTGACGCCCTCATGGCCAAAGGGCTCCCAATCGTGCGGAGCAAAGTTGACAGCCTCGTTGAAATTGAAGCCTTGGTTGAAGCCAGCGTGGTACGCACGCGGAAAAGTGATCACGAACTCGCCAGCATGTTGATCGATCGCGTACACCTTGACCCCAGCTTTTCGTAGCTTCTCTGGCCTCGCGAGAGTGACAAGCTGGAACAGAAGATCTGGCTGTGTTTCGAAAAGCTCAGGCACCTCCCGCTTCATTGCTTCTTCAAACTTGTAAGAATCCTCCCCAGGAATGCCGTACCAAGTCTTGGTTTCACCGAAGTGCTGATAGTTCGCAGAATATGTGTAGTGGTCCTCATTGTGCCAGCAAAATGTGGAGAAGACCATGCCAACGTACAGCCACGGTACAGTCATACCAGAAACATCAGATTTGATGTGTCGAAATAAGGACTCCTTGTCGAGCGGCATGATGTTCAAGTTCCAAGGATCTGTTGAATATTGATCGCGTGGGTGCTTTTCAATCGTCGGGAAGCCGCTGCCGTGTGTCGTGGAGTGGATGTCTGCGCCATACTCCACTTCTGTAGCATCTGAAATGTCCTCGACAAGTCGCCAGAACTCCCTCTCCACGTCGTCTTCTTCCAGGTGATGCTTAGTCTCGTTGAACGGGCTGTATTGTCGCGGCATTGTATTAAAATGGTGCTCTTTAAACTCGTTCGCCTTTCTCTGGAAGCCGGAAAGAGAGTACACATCTCCTTCGTCGAAGCCATACTCATTGGTTCCTACCAGACAGCGCGGACAATGCCACTCGTGTGCAGGTGCTTGCTTCAGTGGAGGTTCCAGGCAGTACATGTGGTAAGTGTCGCCACAGCTTTCGCACTTCAATTGCTTGTGAGGCTCGTTTGGAGTCAAGCAATTCTCGCACACTTCGCCTGGGCTATAATTCCCGCGTTCACGATTCGCTTGAAGCTGCTTTGGACCCATCCGGGAATGGTGCATGTTGCTACCCGCAACAGTGGGGACATCATTCCGCAGCCGCTTACTCCTACGCTCGAGCTGCGTTACTTCATCGGGAGTCAGTTCGGCGTGCTGTCGCTTGAGAGATGCAACGCCATTCGGGTTGGGCGCAATATGTTGAGGAGGCATATGCGGGGGACTACTTTCCATTGGATGCTGCGGAGGACCGATGTGTGGGTGATGCATCCCATTCATGCCGTTGACAGCTGTGAAGCCACTTGGACCAGGCTGTAAAGGCGGTGGATGTGGAGGTAGCGCATTCACCGGAGTGAAGCCCCCAGCATTCACAGGCGTGAAACCACCAGTACTAGGCGGTGGTGCCATATGAGGCGGAGGCTGCGGAGTTCCGAATTGCGGAGGCGGAGGAGGATGTGGTGCCTCATGCTGGTGCGTTGGATGCATGATCTCGTGATTGCCTGGAAATGGTGGATGCGGGCTGTGTCCGTTGAGCGAAGCATGTAATGCAGCAGAGGCGTGCAATGTAGATGCATGTTCTCCTGGTGTCGATCCCGGCGGTCGCTTCACTGGTGACGGACCTGGTGATGGTGTGTAAGGACCTCCATTCATCATCTCGATGTGATGGTGTACACCCGGCTTTGCCAATCTCAGGTACTCTTCGTATGGCAAGAGCCACTTTTGATATGAGTTCTTCAGCGACGTCGACAGCGACGACATGATCTTGCCGCTGTAGCCCAGATCTCTGCCCACCTCTGCCCATCTCTTGCCCTTGCACACCTGCTCAAAGCCGCCCTTGCGCTCCACCGTCTTTTTGAGTCGATATAGGTCGAGAGGTCGTTTGTCGACGCTAGGGAAGCGATTCAGGTTATGTCCATTCTGCTTGTGGAACTTGGCGAGTTGGTCAAGGTAGTCGTTGTTGACTCTGTTACCACCTTCGACCGAGTTCAACTCTTGACGTCGCGTTCGGAAGTGGAAACGCTATTCGAACGTCACGTTAGCCATACTATCTCTACTGCACTGCGATGTTCCATGGGTATTGAAAGTGCAAGAATGATGCATACCTCAGTATTGATGGCAAATGGTGGGTTCCAGTTCTCGGGAGGCACCACCTTGACTATGCCATACTTGCTGCCCTCTGGGGCGATCTTTCGCATATATTCCATGGGATCACGGAACTCGTCCTCTGTGGGTCTATAGATGGGCGCATTCGGGATATCGAACAGTCGCGATCGCCTCGTGGGATATATTCGTGTATTCGGCTGCCCTCTTCGCTCGACTGTAGACAGATCCAGCGGCTCAGCACGCCGTGCACTGAGCGGAATGGCATGATTATTGCCGGACGGAGGGCCATTCAGAGTTCCCGGGACTGCGGGAGTCTTCGACTGCTTCTTCGACGACGACGGACCTGGCGATTCGGTCGCTGCTGTCGATGGTCCTGCTATGGGCGACGGTCGGGCTGGCGGCGCGGCCATGGCAAGACCTCCGCCGCCGCCAGTGCTGGGAGGCTGCACCATACTCGGATCACTGATGATGCATTCGATCGACTCGTACTGTCCAGACACTCAAGAGGGTGTGTTGATGTAGTGTGTTGATGATATGGAGAGTGGGATGTCGTGGTGTGCGGAGGGCAGCAAAGGTATGCGAATAGATGGTTCCGGCTCGCTCGAAGTTCAAGCCACACAACTATGTCCAGCTGGACCGTCTTTCCTTCCAACTTATACTTTGCGCGCCACTTTATCGGCTAGTATGAAAAGCGCGTTATGTATTTTTCACTTCACTCATCTGACCGATCGCAGGTGTATCTCGCAAGCATCAGCATCTCGTAGTAAGAGTGTCAGGTGCGTTGCGAAAGAAGAGAAGTGCCATATCGTGTCCGCTATTTCGAGCTCCACTTTGCCGGGAGAGCCGCAAGCTAAGCAGGGATTGTTTGAAGTGCGGTCGAAGGAGCGAATCACATCCATCTTGCCTGTTGACTTCACCCACAACCTCACTCTCCATCAGTCACAGTCTATCGCGTCGCTTTCATGCTTCTGTTAACTTGCCGGCGACTATGGAGAAGGGCATAGCACCCATTCCAGCTTTCTACGCGTGCTACCTGTTGAGATCAATTGCTCGTCATGGGTCGCTGCGAGTTCATTCACTTGTCTTCCCACGACGAGCCGTACTAACAGCTTCCAGGTACATCGGAAGCACTCCCAACCCACCGCGCCGCCTCAAACAACACAATGGCGAATCGAAAGGCGGAGCTGCGAGAACTTCGAAGGACTCTTTACGGCCCTGGGAGATGACTTGCCTTGTGACTGGCTTCCCAAGCAAGATCGCCGCGCTGCAATTCGAGTAAGTTGAGCAGGTCTTGCGTTCTGTTCTGCTTCACATTTACCTCCTTACACGTTCTTTCCTACACGTAGGAACATCTCGCAGACATGCTTGCTGATATGTGTCAGATGGGCATGGCAGAACCCACAGATGACACGCCACATTACGCCAGATTCTCGGATCACACAAGCAAAGATGACTGAACGCATATCACCCAAGACTGGCAAGTTTCGAAAGCGATCTAAGCGTCCTCGTCTTTCATTGACAGAACGCTTGCGCAACCTACATCTACTACTACGAGCTCGAAGCTTCCGAAAGTGGCCACTCAAGCTTACATTCTACTGCGAGGATGTGCATCGAATGTGGACGAGGCTCGTAGAGCAGACCACTGAACGACTTCCGCCGGGCCTCAATGTCTCCATGGATGAAGCTTCTCGTGCCGCAAAGCCGGGGAAGCAGCTTGAGAGCGATCCTAATTCCACTGATGCAATACCCATAGGCATTCAAGCACTGGACGTAGGCTATACAAGCTTGAAGCAGCATCTGCAGAAAAGTCAAGACCTCTTCCGTGTTGATCACTCGGACTTGCAATGCTGCATCTGCCACACGAATGTCCCATCAAGCGGCGCCTCCACACTATTATGCCCCCACGATGGGTGCTCAGCGGTATCGCACCTGCAGTGTCTAGCGAACACATTCCACGTCAATTCTGGACTTGTAGGAGATTCTGATCTTGTGGTACGCTCAGCTGGCAGCTGTCCAACTTGTGCTTCGGAGCTGCAGTGGGTGGACTTGGTCAAAGAATTGACCTTGCGAATGCGTGGAGAGAAGGAAGTCAAAGCAATCTTCAAGCCAAAACGTGCTAGGAAAGGCACAGCAGCGGAAGTTATCGAAGACGAGCCGGACTCATTTGGCGAAGAAGACGATCTGCCAGACATGATTCCAGAGGACGAATGGCACCAGATCGGAGACAGCAGTGACGACGAGAATGCCCCTATGAAGCAGCTAAAGGTCAAAGGACTACAGAGCGACCCAAGACCAAATCGCAGGCCGCTAAAGGCTCTCGCACAATCTCGGACGCCATATTCAGAGCCAGTGATAGAAGACAGCGAATGGGACGAAGCCGAGCTGTTGCCTTGAGATCAACCGCATACCGGAGACGAGAACAACAATCATCATCTCTTCATGGGAACGACCATACAGTCATAAGCTACAGACCACCGCGACGCCTACTCTACATCCCCATACCAACCCCAGTGCCTTGGCTCTGCCTCACAAACGCCATCCTCCCGACTGCTGGAATCGTCCCAAAGAACGCAGCATAATTCATGCAGGTTCCTCCCTGATAATCGCTCCCGAGACAATTGGCCATATCATACTGGTCGCAAAATCCCAAACAATCATTCAGCGTCTTGACGTTGATCCTCTTCCCGACTTCCCGCTTGCCGAAGCTTGTAATAATAGTTCCAGAAAATCTGTTATCGCAGATGATACCATAAACTGCGCCCATGGAGTCTTGACATTCTTGGCCATTCTGAGATGGACTGCCGGAACACAGAGTGGCGTAGTCCGAACATGCTTGGATTGGTGTGCTGGTTGGTGTTGCGAAAGTTGGAGCACTCCACATCGTTGTTGGAGTGGTGTAGACGAACGGTCGACTGTAAGAAACGGGCGCGAGCCCTGCTACTGGAGCGGCTGTCGTCTGCGAGTCGTCTGGTGCTGATGTAGCTTGGGATATGTCAGCGGGCAGGCAGTACTTGTCAGTTGTGTAGGTGTATCACTTACGCGGTGTGACAACTGCTTGGGATGAGACGAGGGGCAGGAGCGCTGCCGCTAGGCAGATGGTGGTGGACCACATCTTTTGCCTCACTGCGAGTCTCGGTGGTGTCGAGCTGCTGCTGCTTCGAAGGCGCATTACATCTGCAATGATGGACTGCTAGAGTCTGCCACACGCAAAAGTGGCTAGACTTGGCATGTTTTCAGTGGAATGTGAACACCGACCCAGCAAATATCCACATCGTCTCGCTACTCTGCTGCTGGGAAGCAAGGATAGCACGTCGCGCACGCGAGCTAGAATCACAAGTTCTGGAGCAACGGTCAAGCATGGAAGTGTCACATGATGCATGATCGTGATTCGTGCCACTCTTCTGCCTCCACGTACGCTATCATCTAAACCACCGTCGCAGAATAATATAGGTTCAGAAGCGAAGCCCCACCACAATACTGCGTAGCATCTCCCGGACAAGTCAGCAGCTTCGAAATACTGCAAACTTGCCCAACAGCTCCAGCAGCTCTGTTGATCGAATCACCGCAATAGCACTCCCTCCCATACTCAATCCCAGCATATCTCCACTTCCTGCCCAAACAAGTCTTAATGCAAAGATCCGCTGTCATAGTCGAATTTGTGAAAGAGTAGTTACTCAAAGATCTCCCACCCGAGCCAGCAGGATCTGAAAGACAGTTCTTTTGAACATATTTTCCTATTGGTGACCTGATCCGTGGGGCGACGTATGCGTTGTTGATGTATAGGGAGAGGGCATTTGGTCCTCCGCAAATTTCGTCTCCAATTCCTGTGCAGCGGGTTTTGCAGGTGGCGTTCGTGACGACGGATGTTGAGTTAGTGATGAAGTTTGAGCCGCCGAGGGCGTTGCCGCAGAAACATTGTGAGCCGTATCTACAGAAAGCAGATGTCAGTATGCACGATTGAGACATGGGGGAGGATGGTCAGCATACTCAGTCCCCCAGTACTGCCATCCATTGGCACCTCCACCTGAAGTAGCACAATAATTCTGACAAACTGCAGAACTCATGTTGACTTGATTCAATGAAGCTCCTGTGAGTGTTCGGCCAGTTCCATTGTAGCTGTCTGTGGCACAACCGACATAGTTCGGTTTGGTGACGATCGGTAAGTCTGCTGGGATGATTCCGGCGCTGTTGGCGTTGCTGCCGTTTGCGTTGAAGGAAGGGTCGGTGTTGTTGTAGACTGAAATGAAGTTGAGACCACCACAGATTTGCTGAGTTCCGCCTTGTGATAGAGTACCTCCGCAGTTCCAGGTGCATCCGGCGTTTACGGTTCCAGGAGTGCCTTTGATTGCAGTAGGGTTGAGGGCATTGTCGCAAAGGCACTGTAAGGATCAGCATGTTGTTGACACTGAATGAGGAAAGAATGACTTACTTGTTGACCATATTCGACGCCACTTAATCGGTAGCCCAGGTTCTTGCAGTAGGCATTGCAGAAATCAACAGTCATGACGCTGTAGTTCGAGTAGTATGCAGCATTAAGAGTACGAACAGAAGTACCACTGTCGTTATAGCAGCCAACATACTGCTCAAATTGATCATTACCCCATGCAGCTCCTGGTGCACTCTGCATCGTAGGTTGCGTGACTGAGTCGACTGTGCGCGTGATAGATGGCTTAGGACCACTGGCTGCGCAAGCCATGGACGCTGCTGGTGCAGCCTCGGGACCTGGCGTGATTGTTATGCATCCTGGAAGCTGTGGAATCAAGCCTGCTACGGCCTCTCCGATCTGTTGTGGCCTTTCTGGACAATTGTAAGGATATCCGCTGGTCTGGTATTGCTGCAAGATGACACACTCTGCAATGGTCCCAAAGTTTGCCACACTCAGGCAGTCCGTAACTGCTTGTGCGAGCACAGTGGTGTCCCATCCGTTTTGGAAGTCTCCGTGCATGCCGTAACCAGTAGGATCGCCTTGCGAGAAGACGAACTGTCCGCCGTTGCCTTGATTGGGCACCTGCGCAACAGAATAGAGAGTCTCTAAGAACAAATGAGGGATTTGGATCGGATGCGTTGGTGGGCAAATGCCGTTGTCGATCTGACTTTGATATGCAACGTGGCTGCTGTCGGCCTTGTATAGATCCACGCCATTCCAGCAACTTTGGAAGTGAATTTGGGCTCGCATGCCATACGCACAATTCGTATCGGACATGTAAGGCTGTTCAGCCTTCGGGGCGTAGTCCAGACATGCGAAAGAGACACGATCAGCAACAGGTCTTCCAGGATAGGTAGCATTTCCCCAAGTATATGTCTGATTGTCGTAGCTTCGAGCTGACTTATCTCCAGAGAGGATGTTCAGGCCCGGAGGGAAAGCCACAGTCTTGTTCGTGTTTGGTCCGCGGCCGAGATAATACGCCACTGCTCCAGAGTGCGGCACTTCGTAGAAAGATCCGTTTGGGTAGCTGTAGTAGAGTGTCGGTGTCCAGTAGGCAGATTTGTCTGCAGTGATCTCGCAAGATGTACATGCTGAGTTCAAAAGACTGTTATATGTTGCATTGATTCCAAAGTCTAAAAGACTGTTAGCAGTGGGAAGAGAAGCACTTATCACAATGTACTAACTAGAGCCTCCAATGATCGAATGTGAGTGAGCAGCGAGAGCTCCGGGGTTCACAAGAGTGTCGATTCGGCCTCTCTGTATAATAGCACAGTTCATGCGCCAGAACGCGTCCGCATTGCCCAGGAAGGACAGCGCGAGTGCTGCGCTTAGTGCTTGATTGTTGCGCATCTTGGTGACACTTCAACGCTGACACAGCGTGCGCCACAGGAGGTGCAACGAATGTGTGACGCGTGCACTGAAAGAGTCTGTGAACTCAGTGATTGAGTTCTTGGGGGGAGTGGTCGATGCTCACATTCCGCATTGTCGCGTGGTCCAAACAACGTCCATATGTAGTATCTGGGGCACTTCACTCGGCCTGCGCATAGGAGACCGCCTTGGTGAAAGGAAGACCCACCGGTCTGGACCAGCCACCATAATCCAACATTCGACCCATATGATTTCTGTGGCATTTCCTTTGTGATCGTCGCCGACCTGTCCTTCGAGCCAGAACAAGCATGGTTTGAATTGTGGAATGAGACAAAGGAATGGAGTCCGCGTGCTCGACGCCCATCTTTGCCCACCTTCGATAGGACAGCCATATCAGCAGCCAGGACGCCAGCTTGCGATTGTGGTTGTATCTGCGAATTTGTTCGAAGGAGTTCACGGCGAATTTGCGAAACCAAACCTCTCATGAACGCCGTCGAGGTACGATCTTTGATCGAACCCGCACTAGCTCCTGATATGCATGAATTAGCATTCTTAGCAAAGAAAAGGGTAGCTTAGCGACCATCCTGATACGATAGTCAGTAGGCCCGTGTAGGATACCATATATGGGCGTCGTGAAACAATGTGTTCCCGATACCATGTGGTCAAGCTACAGCGTTGTGAAGACTTGACCAGGTTGACATGAAGTCACGGGCTTGCCATCTTGCAGCTGTTGAAAGTTTGAGACATCGATAGATGGAAAGGGTATCTGCCATGCGGCATTGTCTCCTGATGGTTGTACGTTAACATCCGCAGCCTCATCCAGACTATGAGTGCTTGAAGCACAATCGAGGCTTGGAGATGTCGACCCTGATTAAGCCCTCGCGATGCACATCGAAGGTCGTGAATCCTCGCAGAGCACGAGATCAATGGCTATGAGCTTCCCACCTATTCCCCCACCACTTCCCAGGAAATACGATGGCCTGGTGACCAGTTTTTGGGCAGAGCTGAGCTCGGATTGTTGGCAATAGTTCCGACGTTTCGCTGTTGTCGGCGAGCTCTCTTCAAGCCATGGATCCTTATTGAGCGCAGATAACGCGCTGTGTCGGGGACGTTGACGCAAAACAAAAACTGCTGCAGCATGAAGCGGTGGCTGGAGGTCATTGGACGCGGATGGCGGCCAGCATGTGAACTTCCCACCTATTTCCCCGCCGCTTCCCTAGGTTCCAGAGAGGCAGGCAAGGCCATTACACGGTGCCTCCGCAGAAGGGTGACACCTTGCAGACAGATAGATAGTCTTCAATCACACAACATAGCCTCATAACTTGTTACTCACTGCCTGTACAACTGACGTGTTTTCTGTTCCTGTAGCATGTGAGAGGGAGGTCCCTGAGCCCCCGTTCCTGTGAGATGCATGGTGGCTCCGGCGGAACCTGTGATGATGTCCGCCGATTTTGACTTTCCGCTTGTTCGATTGACGTGTTTGTAAGGCCTCGGCGGCAGGGACAAACGGATGCGATGTGGACAGACACCAGCGTGTTGTTGTCAATGATGATGCTGCTACTGTCAACTTCTGAAGAGACTGATCTGGATCTGAGACATTGCTTCTCTGCACGACTCGTGAGACCCCAGACCCATGAACCACGCGACGTCACATCAAGGCCGACAGCATGACCGACAGCAATGAACCACTGCCATCTCCTCCATCAGTACCCATCGCAAAAACTACCGCGACTCCCAGCAACACCCCAACTGCTCGATTCCGCATATCACAGAGACCGTTCAGCAACAGCCATGGACAGTCTCCCTCTCCGCGTCCACCTCTTACCGCGCGACGACGATCATCCTTGATCTCTTTTTCCAGCATTGACGATGCCACACGCTCGTTCACAGACGAATATATCAACCCGCGCACTGGCAGCAGACGCGAGACGAGCGAAGACAACGAGATGACCAGCTGGCACTCTTCGCCACTGGCTTTTGCGATACTACCAGCATTGGGTGGACTGCTCTTCAAAGATGGCAGCGCATTCGTGACAGATGTGCTATTACTGGGCCTCGCTGCTATCTTCATGAACTGGAGTATCAGACTCCCATGGGATTGGTACTATTCAGCTCAGGCGCGGCGGCGGGATGTTGAGCCAGACTATGATGATCTGGGCGACGAGATTGCTGTTGAGACTGCCTCATCTGCTGAGAGCTCGCCGAAACCATCGCCTAATGGCAAAAGTGTCGAGGGCGAGGACACCAACATACAACACATTGGGAAGCGTGAGAGGGCTGCTGCGAGTCTCCGTAAGCAGGAGCTGCTAGCACTTCTGGCGACTTTCGTCTTTCCAGTTCTGGCTGCCTATCTGCTGCATGTTATTCGCGCGCAGCTCTCAGGCCCGAGCAATGGTCTGGTGTCAGACTACAACCTCTCCATCTTTCTGTTGGCAGCAGAGATACGGCCAGTAAGACAGGTTGTGCGCATGGTCGCCAGCCGCACACTATATCTCCAAAGAACGGTCACTGGCATGGACGACCCTTTCGCTTCTGCTCTAGATGAGAAAAGCACCATCACTCAGTTTGCAGAACGCATTACCGACCTGGAAGCCAAGCTCTCTGAGCACGCTGTTGTGCCACCTACGATGAACATGGCACAAAAAGCGGATGTGAACGATCTCTCCAGTGAGATCCGAAAGCGCTACGAACCTCGACTTGAAGGTCTGGAGCGCGCCCTTAGGAGGTATGAGAAGCGAACTGTGACGCTCGCGATGTCCACTGAGCAGAAATTCGCGTCGCTTGAGACTCGATTGCAAGAAGCGTTGAGTCTAGCCGCTGTAGCTGCACAGCATTCTCAAAACCCGGGAGTGGTCTCGACTAGCCTATCGACCCTCAGCAGTGTCATCGCCTTTCCGCTGAAGGTGGCTTACAGTGTGTTCACATGGCCTTTGGTGGCAACAGAGCAGTTGTACAACAAGATGAAGTCGATTCTACTTGGTCCTGCGCCGCCACGCTCACCTAAGCGGAGAACTAGCCGGCAAGGTCGACCAGACAGTCAGACGCGGGACAAGCATGCACTGAGAAAAGCGGTTCGATAAAGCTGACAGAAATGTACGATGAATGATACTCAAGCGCAGGCGCACGAAGGACATGCTTCAACGGCAGAAACAATGATACCCCTATAGACCGTATGACAAAGCCTACAACTACAACCTACAAACCATCACCAGGAGTCCAGACACTTCTCATCCACCTCGTATCTAAAGCACTTCCTTCTTCATAAAATCGTAAATCCGTGCTGAGCCTAATCCTGCCCTTCTCATCATCATTCTTGATCGCTCCATGGATCATATACGGGTTGTGAAACACTACATCTCCAGCCTCGTGGTCTGCCACAATCCACTTGCGCTTCCGCCTTTCGCCGCCGTGCAACCCACTTTCGATATCCCGAGTCAGCTCAGCTGCATCGTGAGAAAGCTGCCCGTCTCTGGCCATATTCTGATTAAACCCATTAATCCTCTCCTCTTTCGTAAAAGATTCCGCTCGCTTGCTAAAATCTGCTTCCATAGCCAACCCGATATCTGTGCTGTTTTCCAAATACATGAGCCCACCTCCGGAAGCTGTACAATCTCCTATAGGTACCCAAGCAGTGAGGAAGTCGGCTTCACCTGCTCGGAGGAAGATTTTATCGTAATGGATTCCTGTTGACAAGCCGCCGGGAACGTTATGTCGAAGTAATGTCCTCTTGATGAGCACGTCCTTCTTCCAGCCCATGAATTCTCGAACAAATTGTCGCAATCGGGGATGTTCTAGAAAAGCTTGATAGATTGGATGAGTATGTGCTGAGATGAGCTTGTCGACTTTCAACTGATCATCTGGGAGGTCTCGACCGCCGTTTCCGTGGTGTGCTATTGGATCTTGGGAGGAGTCGAAAATGCCATCCCGGGGTGAAGTTCCTGGTTTTAGGATGCCGGTAGGTGACATATGAGCGAAGTAGGCTTCTCGCATGTCGAGGACATCTTCTCGTGGCATAACGCCTTTAACAAAGATGTAGCCGTCACGATCAAAGCGACGACGCATTTCTTCGATCGGGGTGGTAATTGGAGTTTCGAGCATCCAGCCTACAGTGTCTTGATCGAGGAAATCGCCATAGTTTGATCGAAGCTTTGGTAGGCTGTTTGGTTGGTAGACGAGTTGATGTGCTGGTACGGGAGCTGCTTGTGTAGTAGCCATGTTGATGTTCTATTCGTGGTTGTTCTTGACAGAAAGATCGATGAACGTTCGAGGATGTGTTCGCCATGGTCGTCGATATAAGTACATTCCGGATTGTTTAGCAAGCCTGATATCTGCTCGTGCGGCCGCCTCGTTCACCGTACGTACCGCATTCGGTACGACATGGGAAAGTGCGGGAACCCCAGATCGAGACCGCTGCCCGCCGTAGAAGTCCAATTCTAGTCGTATTCGAATTGACACAACTTTCAGGCTAAACACATGAGAGCGTCAAGATGTGAAGTCGTCAGCGAGCATCCTTATCTGCTGTTTCGAGTAGTTCGTTCCTGCAGCGAAGCTGGCTGGAAGCAGTATTGTTCCCCGTGGTAGTTGCTCAGCTGGGCCGTTCTGGAGATCTTCCCCGCAGCTGTGAACCGGAGTTCGCAGCCGCATCATCGAAAAGCGCATATGGATTGGTCTGCGTATAGACAGCCAGTCCGAACGAACGCATTTGACACTGCGTTCCTGCATATTCGTTGAGTGGATACGAAGTCCACCGCTGGCGCCAAGTAGAAACTGGGCCCCATCAGCATATATCCGGCTCCAGAACCCGGAGTTCGGCAGGCTATAGTGGTCTGGGTCTGCTTGAGGGATAACAACTCTCCACCGGCGCTTTCGCAGCGGACGATCATGCGAACGCATTGCTGCGAGCTGGAGTCAACTGTAGTCCTGGTACTAGGTGTCTGGTCGCTTGTCGTGTTTCCTTAATTACGGCCGCAAGCCTGGAGGTTACGATAAGACTGATCACCATATCAGGTCACCGCATCATATGCTGAAGTCTCGGAATGGAGGTCCCTTGACCTTCATGCTGGAGTCAAACTTCACGCCCTCTTCCTTCAATAACTTGTGCTTCTCATTGGCGTACTTGCCACTTTCACCCCAGCCACCACTCTTGAAGCCGCCCAAGGTGCCATCTGCTGCAAGAATGCGGTGACAAGGCACCTGGTCACAGGTTGTTAGCTTCGACGCACACTCCGTCCTGAGCAGGATTACTCACCTCAGGAGCGAAAGGATTGTTCTTGATCGCGCTACCCACAGCTCGTGCGCAGGTCTTCTTAGACGACTTGCTCAAATAGTCCGACATGGCTCCATATGTCGAGTAGCTGCCACGGGGGATCTGGGTTAGCATGGTAAGGATCTGTTTCTTGAAGGAGGTCATGTTCGAGTCCTCGATTCTTTGCACTTGCACAGACATATCTGCATCTTTCTCCGTCTTCCCTGTTCCCAAACCCGGAACGGCGTCGTTAGCATTGGCAGCCTTGGCTGAGGTCGAATCTGGCGATGGCAGGAAGTACGACGAGACTGTTTCATTCTTCCGTTTCTTCTTCTTGGGAGAGTCATCTTTAGTATTGACTTCTTTGGCAGCATCGTCACGCCCTTTTCGTTTCTTGCTCTGCTTTCCTCGGAGCTGCAGACTGCGTTCATCTAGCTCGACCAGGTTGGCATTGCCTTGAGCGATCTTCTCTGCCAGTGCAATTGCAGCCTGCAACTGAGTTTCTGACATGTTCTTGTACGCTGGCGACTTCAACACCTCAGTCCAAGGCTTGTCGTTGCCAACAGCGTTATCAAGGACGATTCGAGCAAAACAATGGTCCAGTACAACAGGCCACTTTGGCTGGGCTTCGTCACGCGCTTTCGCCAGCATGGGGAGATACTCCTTGTAGAGATAGTTCCAGCGGTCCTGGCGCTCTTCCTTCGTTTCCATCGCAGTGTGGTAGTGGTGATGAAGAAATGTGATCTTGTTACACAGGAGGAGAGAACGCGAGAGACCCAGCAGTCTGGTAATGATGCACGCGACGCACAGGCCACAGCCGTTCTCCCGTTCTCTGCTCACACTCCTCGTCACCACTGATATGACCACGCCCTTCCGCAGTCTGCTGTAGACATCCAAGAGACGCATCATATAGGGAGACATGGTCAGCCAGTGGCGCAAAGGACGGTGAAGACGAAAAGTCTCGTGTAGGCTGGAAGTGAAGAAGAGAGGATGTCGACGACGATGAGACTGGGAACAGGCTTCTTATCGAGCATGGCCACATCGAGTGAGGGACTGTCGTGATACGACTGGTAGAGACGCGTCGAGCGCGTCATGCGACGCGACTTTGGATGGAGTACTTTCACGATTGAACGTCAGATCGTGCTGAACAAGAGCTCCGTTCTCGCGACACGATTAACGATCTATCTGCACGGCGCTTCACGCGCGCAGTAAGATGCAAGAGACGGTGAAGCTTTCACAGATTGTGTTGCCTGGCAACCTCACTTCTGTCATCTGTGGTCAGCGGTGATATGGACAAGTCCGCATTCTCCTCGACTTTCCACTCTTTCAATCCACAAATATCACCTTTAATTGACAGTCGTACCATACCACTTACCCTCACACACAACGCTAGCATGCCAACCGTCAATTGGACCGATGCCGCTCGCACCCAGCTGCTTCTAATCATCATTCACTTGGGTACGCCACCGAAGTGGGATAAGGTGGCTCAGCTCCTCAACAATGGCTGCACCGCCGAAGCAGCACGGTAAGCAAACCCTTTTCTCCGTCCCATGCATCAGCTAACAGGTGTCGCAGCCAGCAGTTCAAGCTGTTGAATCCCAAGGCCAAGAAGGAATTCGGTGACATTCCAGCGGATGGGGATGAGGAGTAAGTGAAGTGCGATTGTGAAGCTTCCGCGAACTGTGTTGCCGGGCAACTGGCAAGCCCAGATGGTATTATGATGCCCTCCTCTCGAGCGCTTTGCTCGACAACACAACACACACACTCGATCTCTCAGTCGCGCCTCCAGCCACGACAACAACATACTTTACCACTCGACCGCTGTCGCAGGACCACGATCTCAGACATGCCTGTCAATTGGGATGATGCCACGCAGAAGCAGCTGCTTCTGACTGTCATCCACCTCACTATGCCAGCTTCGCCAGATTGGGAGCAGGTGGCAAAGATGATGGGAGAGGGCCACACTGCCGGCGGCGCGCGGTGCGCATATGCTGCACACATACCTCAAGGGCATTACTAATACTTCGCGCAGTAAGCAGTTCGCCAAACTCAATAACAGCGCCAAGGACACATTTGGCGAAGGCGGTGGAAGCGAGGCAGGCAATGAGGACAAGCCAAAGACGCCAGCCAAAGGTCGCGGCAAGAAGAGCAATGGAGAGTCTGCTGCGAAATCTACGGGCAAGCGCAAGGCAAGCAAGCCACCTGAGGAGGCCAATGATGAGGATGACGAGGAGTCTCCTACCAAGAAGGTCAAAGCTGAGATCGCCCAGGACGACGACGATGATGAGGGTGGCATCTAGTCCATTGGAATGCCCAGCTCATCCTCTCTCGACTCAGAGCAGTCTACGCCACCGGTTGTGACTTCAGGAAGCGATGGCAAAGCTGCTACGGATGCTACGGACATGAATGTTGCACTAGGAGGTCTGCATTTCACTTTCGTTGTAGTGCTCGGACTTGGATCCGGAGCTCAATGGCCGAACAGCGGCGAAGATAATAGGCGCCAGCGGCTTCTTTCAGTTTGGCAATTGGCAAACCTCACATTGAGCGTTGGACCCTTTACTTTTCACATCTCTTCCTCTCACTCTTCCTCTCTTCGTCGACGAACACAGTTAGCAGCACTGCTACCACAAAACTCACCTTTTTCAGCCAGATATACTTAAAACCTGCTAGCCACAGCACAAGACACCACAATCACCGTCATCATGTAAGTACTCATTAAGCACAACTTATGGGCGCCACCACGAGGTTCACTGACCACTTCTACTTGCAGGCCGATCATGTGGGACGACGCAAAGGAGAAGCAGCTCCTGCTCTCCATCATCCATTTCCTGCAACCATCAGCTGCATCCATCCCATGGGCTGAAGTCGCCAAAGTCGTCGACGCAGACGCATCAGAGAAAGCATGCTCGTAAGTGCTCAGCAACAACTACAATCAAACAATTACTGATTTTGACCAATAGCGAGAAACTCAAGAAGCTGAGATATGCTGCCAAAGCTGCCTTCGGCGAGCCACCAGCCGCAGATGGCGAGGCTCCGAAGACTCCAGCTAAGCGCGGCGGCAAGAAGGCAGCTGGAGAGACACCAGCTAAGTCAACTGGCAAGCGCAAGTCGAAGAAGGATTCGAGTGAGGAGGGATCTAAGTCTGAGGATGGTGCTAGCGAGGAAACCCCTTCGAAGAAGCTGAAGGCCGAGCCCGAGGAGGACGGAGAGATTGAGGTCTAGGTGACTTCTTATGCGACACTCCTGCGTCAGGCACAAGCGGCACAGAATTGGGGGTCTTGAGGTGGCGATTACAGCGGCTACATACATTGGACTGTCACAGCACTGCGAAGGATGGCAAAGGATTGACATGACGGTTACAGCTTCGCGGACTTAGATCTTGGGTCTCTCAAGGCTGAGATAAGTGTTCCAACTACGGGTTCAGTACGTGGAGGTATCATGCCTTACAGAGAGGTTAGGATACAAACGTTAGCAAATCGTGTCAAATGAGTGAGCGACTTCTTTTCCACTTGCTACAATCCGAGCCCTTGCACTTTCAGTGTAACAGTGATTCTTGTGCATTCTAGGTCCACACACAATTTGACCTTGGATGCATTGATCTTGCTCATCGTTTGCCAGTCTTGTCAAAGCTCACTTGAAAGAGACAACCCACTCGTGCAAACTGCTGCACTTGTTGCTCCACTTCCAAAGTACCTGTGACTCAACTGGAACAACCACAACATATCTCCAGTTTTCAGCACACCAAGCACCACTGCAGGACCACGACCATTCGGGACCCAAACAACCTCTTCAGAGAAGATGCCATTCCGCTGGGATGATGCCGCTGACAAGGAGATGTTGATGGCTATTATGAAGGTATCTGGAGGACTTCCTAAGGCAAAGTGGAATGAAGTTGCGGACTTGATGGACAACAAGGTCACCGGCTATGCTATCGAGTATGTCAATAACGACCACTCTTGCTTGACAATTGGAATACTGACGATTGTACAGGCATCGCCTTCGTACTCTGCGAAAGGAGTTCGACATGGACGGAAAGGATGGTGCCCCGAAGACGCCAGCAAAGACTCCGGCCAAGAAAGGCGCAGGCTCTACCGGAAAGCGCAAGGCCAAGCAGGCTACTGGCAGTGACAACGACGACGAGGAGCAGATCGAGAAGGGTATTGAGGAGACTTCTTCGAAGAAGCAGAAGACGAAGACCGTCGAGAAACCCGCTCTGGAGACTAAGCTGGAGGTGAATGAGGACGAGGACGACAGCGAATGGCTCATCTAGAGGGTCGCCTATGAAACTGTGTATAGTAACCCGCCGCAGCTTGGTGCGTGAAGATTAGCAGAGGAGCGTTGGGTTTCTGACCTGGAGCTCACCTTCACTTTCGTTTTCATTTCCTCTTGGCCTGATTACCTGCCCTCGTTCCCATATCTCGCCCACTTTCTCGACGCTTCCTTTCCCGAACACAATCTCTTGACCGCCCCAGTACTCCATACCAACACAGACAAACAACACCACGATCAGACAATATCATACCGCCATCATGCCTACCGGACAAGCAGTCGGGAACAAAATTACCTGGGACGATGCCGCTGACAAGAAGTAAGTTGTAGCCAAAGACCTGACCACCTCGATGCTAACACTCTTAGACTTCTGATGTCCATGCTGAAGGTGGCCTCACCATCCATACCAAACATGGCGGATGTGGCCAGAGAGTTCGGCGAGGGCGCCACCCAGAAAGCTCTCACGTAAGTCACTCGCTCCGTTTCGAGCATCTACCTTTGTCTTCGCATCTTCCACACTTTTCATCAACTTCCTCGGACTCCCTCGAACAAACACGACCCTCCAAATCGACCATACAACCCCTCAGCACGTTCAACATGCCGAAAGGACAAGCAATTGTCGCAAAGGTGACCTGGGACGATGCCACGGATCGGAAGCTCTTGTTGGCCATCATCAAGGCAGCTGGCCCATCTCTTCCAAAATTCGCAGACGTCGCAGCTATAATGGGAAATGGCTTCACTACGAGCGTTGTGGGGTAAGCAGAGCGACACTGGACTCTAACCTTCACTTCCGACCATCTTGCCCATCTTCACCTCCACCTCCTCTGCACATCAAATCACTCAATCTCAACAGCCCTCTTCCAACCACATCCATCATGCCTTCAGGAGTCTGCGACAGGCCGAAAATCACATGGGACGACGCTGCCGACAAGCAGCTCCTAATGGCCTTCATCAAGGCAGCCAGCCCAGCTCTGCCAAAGATGGCAGATGTTGCCGCCATTATGGGAAACGGCGTCAACGCGACGACTGTCCAGTAGATCTCACCTCCACCCCTTCACCTCTCCTGCACCTTCCATCCACTCTCAGAGCCCTCCTTCAAGCAGATCCTTCTCCTCCTCGACACTACAACACACCAACCCACTCACATCCAAATTCCCTCTTCCAACATCATCTACCATGCCTAGTGGACATTACGACAGGAGTACCAAAGTCGTTTGGGACGACGCTGCCGACAAGCGGTTCCTTCTGGCCATCATCAAGACCGCCGGCATGCCAAAGATGGAGGATGTCGCCACCACTCTCGACAACGGCGTAAACGCATCTTCTCTCACGTAGCTGGATCATCGGATGTATGTCATAGTACACAAGCTAATAGATTTTGTAGAAACCGCTGGGCAAAGCTCAAGAAACAGATTGAGGGAACCGGAGGCATCGGTCCTGAGACTCCAGCCAAGAAGACTCCGTCGAAGCCAAAGGCGACTCCGAAGTCTGGAAGCAAGCGCAAGGTCAAGGCCAAGGAGGACACCGAAGATGAGGACGACAACGAGGAGGTCGAGGGGAAGGACGAGGAGCCGACTCCCACCGCCAAGAAGACGAAGATCAAGGAGCAGTCGCCAGCAGAGGATGACGATGCAAAGTGGATGATCTAGTATGACGGACGATACGACGATACTGCATTGAGCGCTCCCATTCGAAAGGGCCAGTATGCTGCCTGCGAGATGTTGCGAGTGGCTTGAGCGAGCGAGCTTGGATCGGAGATACTAAACTGGGGCGCTCCAGTCTGGAAGAGCCACTATACCACCTGCGAGTCATCGCTTGTGGTTCGAGCGAGCGGACTACCATTGGAGATGCTGCGGAGGCGTTCCGAATTGGATCGATCACCATGGCAACTCCGAGATGTTGCTTGCTGCTCGAGGAAGTGAGCTAGCATTGGAGAGCTTGCGACTACCGATGCCTTAGCTTAGCAAACCTCACATTAATGATTTGCTTTCACTCACCTGTTTTGTTGCCCCTCATCTGCTTCACTTTCAGTTTTATCGACAAACTTCACAACGTAATCTTTGCCATCTGCTCCCTTCTTCCACGGATTGGACTTCTACACCAAGATAACATCAGCACTGACACCCATAACCCACAACAACACCCACACTTCCAAGCCAAACTCATCATCTCGGTCATCATGCCTGTCAATTGGGACGACAACAAGGACCGCCAGTTCCTCCTCGCCATTATTCACGTCACCGCTCCCGGCGCTCCAAATTGGAATCAGGTCGCCGAGCTCCTCAACGCCACCGCAGGCGAGGGAGATCAGTATGTCGGCAATGCGATCCGGTAAGCCAGTCACCATTGCGACAGTCTCCAACCACGCACAGTGCTAACCACATCATCCTGCAGTCAGAGATTCGCCAAGATGAAGAAAGATTCTCAGGCACTTTACGGAGAGTTGCCAGCCACCACCGAAGGCGCAAGCTCGACCCCAAAGACACCATCGAAGCGAGGTACCAAGAAGGCTCCAGGAGAAACACCCGCGAAGAGCACTGGCAAGCGCAAGGCTAAGAAGGCCGAGCTCAGTGAGGAAGACGTCAAAGACGATGAGGAGGACGAGTTGGCCAGCCCATCGAAGAAGGTCAAGGGTGAGCCAGTTGCGGAGAGTGATGGCGAAGATGGGATCTGAGCGTATGACTCGAATTTCTCATGCGGAGTATCTGGCTGTCTGCTTCTTCGGCGAAAGGAGTGAGCAGAATAAGCGATTGGTACAGCCAAGGAGGGCGTGATACGCTTGATCCTGTTGCGGAGTCTTGCGTGTGGCTTGGGGATTCCCTAGAACGAACCAGCGCTGATACAGATTGGGTCAATAGGACAGGACTAGCCACTTACTTGTCTACATGCGTATGTCCTCCTCTATGCACGATCCGGACTCGTTCTCAATGCCCCTATCTCGCCTCTGGATGTTTCGACTATGCCGTTGCCCATCTCTAGCTGCCATACGAAGTCGTCCAACAAGGTGGCGGCGGATATTGACACACTCTAGCAGGCCCATCGGGTATCCTAATCCGCGGGCTGAGGTCCTCTCCATAGGCATCCCTGGTAACACTTCTTGATCGACAGAAGCCTCTCGTACATGAAGCTCCCGCTCTTGACCCTTCATCTCCATCTAAGCCACTGTACCCGCGGCTTCCACTGCCGCAGAGCACGCCTCTTTCTACCTATGGCCAACCTCGCATCCCTCGTTTTCGAGTGCAGGCTGGACAAGATGGTGGATCAGTGCAGCCACCGGCAGATGTTGCGACTCAGGAACATATTATCGAAGATCATCTCCAACCAGGTACCCGGTCCAGTTAGACACCACCACCCTTGACTAGGATCTCAGACTTAGGTCTGAGTGTGGTGTTCGTTCCTTTACCCGGAGATAGACCCTACGTACACCCAAGCCACCTCGTTCAGAGTGTGAGGTAGTCTTGGAGGCACTGCCGTAGCATGCTCGCAAACGGTCAAGCTGTTTACGAAGCAACAGCATGTATGAAGTCTGTGACAACCATGAGACCAAGAGTTCCACATCTTCAAGATATCAGAGCCGCAAGATGTTCACAAGCCTCCCAACAACGAGGGGTCGTCGCAGGAATAGAATATCCTGAAACAAATCTATCATTCTGTGGGACGATAAGACTTTCGATTCGACCAGGTGAGGAAGCTTCTTCTGACCCTGAATCGCAGACTGCATCGCTTTGTTCGTTCTTCGCAGACTCCGCCGGAAAGGGTGTCTTTGTCAATGGGTGATATGATCTCTAATGGAACAAATCCAATTGGCAGGTAGATAGGAGAAGCATGTGAGCAGACGAGTGGTCGAAGAACATTTGTGATAGAGGAGAGCAAGCTTCGAAGATCGCTGGCGCCTCCCTTCCCTTGCGACCTGTCTTTCTCGGGGGGTCTTGAAACAGAGCAATGCGAAGGTGTAACCCGTTCTCTGTCCTTCCTTTCTCGAGCACGCAACGTCTCGACATCCTCGCTCATCGTTCTGCGTCTGCAGTCATTGTCTACCACAGCGCTCTCACTTCCTTATTGTTACCGTGCCGTTGAGAAAACTGGACGATCCTCATTGCAACAGCCAAGTCTCGCTCTGCACGCGCCCATTTGTTGGTTCGTCAGCGGCAACAGAGTTCACACCAGGCGAGGCGTGTCCCGCACTACCACCATCCTCACCCTTGACTTCGGTGCGTCCCAGACTTCAGCAGACAAGACTATCGCGCGAACCGCGAGCGCGTTCTACGACTCCACAGGCCATCAAACGAGCGACGACAACTTCTATTGTACGAACAGAGTGGCAAACGCACCAGCTGCCGCACCACGAGAGCGCATACCGCCCATTGCGCGCCGAGAGAGCCTGGGATCATTGAAGCAGAGCACAGCACAACTGGGCGCGCAGCTGGCACCAACTGCCAGAGGCTACCGTTATGGCTGGCAATCAGCCAAATACGTGAGTGTTCACCCCTGGCGCAAGTCATGCTATGTTGCGATTCTGTCATCTGGTCTGCGGCCACGAGTGCCGTGAGGATGTCAGGTAGTCACGTCGCACAGGCAGCATTGGCTCGAGGACGACTGGATCTCTCATGATCTTGAAGACCTGGCTGACCTGCTATGATAGACTGTATAGGGCGGACCAGTTCATGAATCCAGGTCCTGCGCCAGCTCCGCCCACAGATCGACGACCAAAGGTGACCCTCACGCCCAATGTCTACAACACGCCAGGCAATCCGAACCTCAAGAACCTGTACGAGAGTGGCGATGGCTCGCTTAATGGTTCGCAGTCCTCACTGCATCGGATGGGGACGAACAATGGCGAGATGACTGTGATCAAGGACGGCTGGGCAAAGGTCAAGGAGGAGGGCGGCGGCTTCATGAAGTCCTTCTGGAATGAGCGATTCCTGGTTCTGAGGGAGAAGCAGCTCGACTTCTTGAAGAATCAGCAGAACAACAAGACCACGAACATCATCTACCTCAAAGATGTGTCGCACATCACGCGCTCTGATAACTATCCTTTCGCCCTGGAAGTCACTCGAGATGGAAACAAGATGTGGATTCTCAAGTTCGATACTGACACGGAGGTGTACAACTGGATGGACAGCATATACGATCGATGTCCTCAGATGGGTGGAGTATCGCACCCTACAGGCTTCTCGCATAGAGTACACGTTGGCTTCGACCCGGTCACAGGTGGATTCGTCGGCCTACCTGTCGAATGGGAAAGGCTGCTGAAAGGCAGTGCATTGACCAAGGATGATATGGCCAAGAACCCACAGGCTGTGATGGAAGTCTTGCAGTTCTACACTGACAAGCTCCAAGTCCGGGCAGACGACCCAAAGTCATACCCGTCGCTCACACCCACACCTAACACTGACAACAACGCGAACAAACAGCTTGGATATTCTGGGGGCAACAGCGTCGCGCCACCGAGACCGCAGCCCCCTGGAGTCACTCGCCAGGATAGCAACTACAGTAACGGCCAGGCAAGAGCTCCTGGCAGCTATGGCTCTGGATCCTCGAGAGACCAGTCAACCGATCGTCAAGCCGAAGAGGACCGAAGGCGGCGACAGCAGGAAGAGCAGAAGGAGCGTCAGCGGAGGCTTGAAGAGGAGCAAGAGCGTAAACGAAGAGAACAAGAAGATCGTGAGTACAACGAGTCTCTTCCGAAGACGAAGACACCCCTTGCTAAACAAGAGGTGGGTGGAGGCGGTTATAGCGACTCATCATCACGGGACGCCAGTCCAGCAAATGGCCAGGCAAGGTACAACGCCTCCAGGCCTGCTCCGCCAGCACCATCGCAAAGCAAGAACGGTCAGCCTGGCAGTTCCCTACCCATACGCAACCTACAAGCACAAAGGACGGCACCTTCACCACCACAAAATGGCGCTGCGACGCCTGTCAAGAAGCCTGGCGCGACTGGTCAGTCACCGTACGCGGTGAAGCAGCCTGGTCAATCTGCCAACGGACAGCCAAGAAAGGACGACCAGCCACTCACGCGCAAGCCATCTGGATCTGGCAATCACCAAAAACAGCCTTCAGCCGCCGGGCAGGTCAAACCGCTGAATGTCGCAACCAAGCAGCCTTCTGGCAAGCCAGATGCCGTCAAGGCTGCAGAAGCGGCACTTACGAAGAAAGATCCGGAGCCCAAGAAGGAAGTGCGAATGAGCGCCATGTCCGATGCTCAGGTTATGGACCGGCTGCGGTCTGTGGTCACTCTGAGTAATCCTCTGGAGAGCTATAACAAGCAAAAGAAGATTGGTCAAGGTGCTTCCGGATCCGTGTATGTGGCACGTGTGCGCGAAAGCGCTCCTAGCTCGACCGCCCAGAACCTGATCAAGATGTACGGTCCTAAGGCCCAAGTGGCTATCAAGCAGATGGATCTGCGGTCGCAACCAAGGAAGGAGCTGATCGTAAATGAGATCATCGTAATGAAGGAGAGCCGGCACGACAACATTGTCAACTTCTTAGACGCTTTCCTTCAAGAGGAAACCTTTGAGCTCTGGGTGGTGATGGAGTTCATGGAAGGTGGTGCGTTGACTGACGTGATTGACAACAACGCATCCATCACGGAAGACCAAATTGCTACCATTTGCCTCGAGGTAAGTACTGTGCGTGTAGCGTTGGCACGAGCGGAGCGCTAACATATGACAGACATGCAAGGGTCTCATCCACCTGCATGCTCAGAACATCATCCACAGAGACATCAAGTCCGACAACGTTCTTCTGTCCTCACGCGGCGCAGTCAAGATTACCGATTTTGGCTTCTGCGCCAAGCTAACAGAGCAGCGCTCAAAGCGTGCTACGATGGTCGGCACGCCATACTGGATGGCCCCTGAGGTCGTGAAGCAGAAGGAATATGGCTCAAAGGTCGATATCTGGTCACTTGGCATAATGGCAATCGAGATGATCGAATCCGAGCCTCCATACCTGAACGAGGAGCCTCTGAAAGCGCTGTATCTCATCGCCACGAACGGTACACCAAGGCTGAAGAAGCCGGAGAAACTGAGCAAAGAATTGAAAGCATTCTTAAGTGTATGTTTGTGCGTGGACGTCAAGTCCAGAGCAACGGCGGAAGAACTGGGACGACACGAGTTCCTGCAACATGGTTGCTCTTTGGCGAGTCTAAGTGAGCTGCTGCGCTTCAGGAAAGGAGGCGGGCACTAGGAAAGTTACAGGACAGGTGGAACACCTTCACGGTATCGCAGCTCCGTTCCCAGTGTTGGCACTATACTTGGACACGATGCAGCGCGCAGGACAGACCCATACCAGAGCCGCGTCAGGCCCGGCCCAGCACCTCGAAAGTGGAAGTGACCTATACCTCACAGTCTGCAAGGACCTGGATGGGGCCCAGTGGTGGACGGTAGATCGCCGAGATATGCGGGGCTTCCATCGCTGTGGAAGAATTGAAACGAAGATACCACATTCACGACTGGATCGAGGGACGGAGGGAGAGTGAGACGAGGCCTCACTCGCTGTAGGCGTTCAATGGATATGAACTATGATAATGGACTTACGCTCAATACTGCAAGACAGTCACGTATGTAGCGAATGCGATCGAGTCAAATAGACGAAATGAAAGTTACGGCGGTCACAAGAAAAGAGTAGCGTACTGTCGATCTGGAAAGCAGAATCGTACATGCCATGAAACTTCCCGCCGGAAGATTGAGGTGGGTTCTCGCGCTTGATCGCCGCGAAGAAGTGAAGTTAAGCCGTTGCGCAGGGCAATCCTCTTCTCTCCTCAACAAACAACAACGAAGAGATCGCTTCTCGCACTGTCGACAAACACACGATACACATCGATACACAAGACTTCGCCACCCCGCCTCAACAGTACCACCACGGAAACATGGCGGACGCGATCTTCCAGATGGCCCGCGAGTTGATGGCGCAAGGCTACGCCACCCGGCATCCACAACATAACGATAACACGACAATCACGATATTCGAGATAGCCGCACCAGACAATGTCACAAGATACTTCTCGCGTGTCCTTCACGACGACACCACATCCAGGAATCTCTGGAAGCGCGACATCGTAAAGAACACGACCGCTTTAGTACTCGGCTATCTCGCTCTTCGCATTATCATCAACTTCTCGAACAAGATCATTGACCACGTCCTCTTGAACAACTTCCCTGCGATTTCTCGGGAGTGGTGCATTGCGCCAGAAGGACAAGACACGACTCGACTTCATCGAACGCAGGAGAAATACTTGAAGGTGCTGCTTGTTGGTATCATGCTGCTGCGCTGGCCAGGTTGGTATATCCATGGCTGGCACCTTTGGGAATGTGTAAGATTCGGCGTGGCGGTGTTTGCTGCTTGTCAATTCATACTCATTGCGCTACTGGTCACGTTTCACGTATTGATATGGACGGCTGAGAAATTGGCGAGGATTACAGGATGGGATCCGGACGAAGCTGCCAAAGGCGTTCATTTCGAAGGCGGAGTACCTGGAACGCCACCTCGGCGTGAGATGCCTCGCAAACACCCAAGTTCAGTCGGCATGGGACGCTTCCTCAAGGAGGCGGACTTGGTCTTGGGAGGTCAATTGGAGAAGGACACTTTCATTGCAAAGGAGTGGAATGTCAATAACAGGAAGGACGAGACAGTCGTATACCACGCCATCACCACGCAGGAGAAGCACTGGGATCTTAGCTTCGAGGAGTTGAGATTGCAGGATTATGAGAAGATGGGCAAGTTTCTGGCTTGGCCGACAGTTGCTGCAGAAGAGGAGGATGGCCTGGATGTTAGGAAGGCTTTCGAGGAGAGTGGTCTTGGAGCGAGTGTGAAGAAGGCCTTGCCACCTTGGTTGTCAAGCCGAACATTTCGCAATTCGGCTTTTAGCAGCAGCTTTGGCAGCGATGTTTCAGTTGAGAAGCCGGATACCTCGCTTGCTGCTGGGGTTGCGCGCAATCGGATCGTCTTTCAGGCTGAGTCGGAGTTGGAGGGAACGATGAGCAGGAGCTTTACATGAACTGGACCTTTGAGATGGCAATGATAGAGGACTTGTTCGGAGTGCTGCTAGTGGATGAGGACTTTGATATCTCCGGGCAGGTTCAAACATAGCTTCTGCATCTCACATCATCCACAGTCACTGAGTCACTACAGTAAACACCAGAGTCTCTGCACCCCAGCCTCATGAGGCCGAGAAACAATGACCCTTCTGCCCCACACAGAAAGGTGCACCCTTAGTAGCCTGCGTCGATAGCAAGGTCTCACACTTCGGCTGCCGGTCGAGGGGAACATAAAAAGAAAGTCTAAATGGGGCTCGACTTCCTCTCCCAAATCATTTCTCCCGCGATTCCATACGACTACTCACCCCGAGGGGCTTTCGTGATATGTGCTGACAGAGATCAATCGATTCCCCTCTAACAAAGGAGATACACGCGCCGGTAGTAGCACTAAGGCTTCACTACCCAGACCCATACCCACACACTCCGGCCCCTACCAATCCCTACCCGAGCAATTGACAATCCTCGCAGAACCACTTCTTCGTACGTGGCTTGGAGGTTAGTCCAAGACACTTCCAGTGGAACCATCCGCGAGCACATCGCTTGCCATCACAACCTACCAGGTTTGCGTCGTAAGACTCGGGTCGGTTGCAATAACAGATGCGCTGGACGGGCTGCACTTGGGAAACCTCCTCCTTCACTTCGTGTCTCACATCCTTCTCAGATAACATGACCATAATCTCAGCCGCCTCCTCTCTGCTGATCTGTCCGGCCATGTTGTCCAGCGTGGTATGTGAAGCTCGGTGGAAAAGATTCGGTCGTTCTCAAAAGTTTCTTGCTTGGATCTGGTTCAACTTGTTCGAATGTTGGGAAGCGGGTGGAGGAGAAAGTGTCCAGAGTACGAGTGTCATGCTGATTTATATGCTCTGCGTGGAAAGAGAGCCAGATGAATGAATTTATATAATGTCTTTGTTGTTGAGTATAGAGGACGAAAGATCGACAAAGGCGAGGTATAATAGGCATTGATGGTGAGTATAGGAAGAGACAATGGGTATTCTGATGAACAAAGGAGATGCTGATCGAGGTAGCCGGAGTCAAAGAATCGCAACATAGGACTTGTTGTTCAGCACAACAGCTTTGTGTCGATCGTAGATGCGAAAGGAAGCAAGATAAAGAGATCTTCGCCATTGAGCGGGCCTGATAGCTTTGTGTCAGCTGGGAATGGACGACAAAGATGCCGATCCAGATTTGCATACCTTTCTGGTCAGAACCGGTCTCTCGATGAGACTTTCAGCTGCAGTCTTGTGTGTTAGGATCACATGGCGGAGGGTTATAGTTCTGCGTAGCGTCTTGACCGCAGCAGACACATATGCCATTCGGATCGCTGTAATCGAAAAAGTGAGCTTCTCGTGCGAAGTCCCAAGTGTTGAAGAGCTCACGAATGCTTCTTGTAGGCATAACCGAAGTAACACTGCGAGTTACAATTGTTCGTCTTGTCGACGCAGATGATCGCATCATCGTAAACACAGCCATGAGCTCCTGCTTGCTTGCAGGGTGCGAATTCATCGGCATAGCAAAGGCCACCGTAGATGAATTGATTGTTGAAGGGCTGCGTGCCTTGTCCCGCGACTGAGTATGCGAAGGCGACGATGATGCTGATAACCGAGGCTCGCATGGCTGCTGCGGTGTGGAAGCTCTGTTGGACCTGAATCTGGAGAGTAGTGAGAGGAGAGATCTAGTTGTGCATCGACGAGGGCGTTGTGTGGTATCTATGCTTTATCCGTTCCTGTTGGCTCATTGGGAGGGCCTTGCAACGCCGCTTCGTTCGAAATAGTCTTAACGACGAACGAGAAATAAGGCGACTTCACACTGCGGACCTGTGGTTACGCGCATACTGTAGGAAAGCCAGTCCAGGTAGTTTAGCCAACTCCTTGTACACGACCGAAGTGTTTGCGAGGTATCGCGGAGGTCGACGTTCAGCATAGCAGAGGATCAAATTGCGCTGTCCAGACGTGGGACCACGCTCATGTCGTCCGACAAAGAAGCTGATGTATGACTTCCGTTGTGGCACTTAGGACAGTCGCTTCCCATTGCCCATTCGTGCTCTGTCCATGGACGCAAGCTAGTCAAGCGCCGTGTGCAAGGGCGTTTGTTCGACTTGACTGGTGCTGATGGATAGCAGAGGTCTGCCAGCCCTGTACCTATGAACAGGTCCGGTAGAGCTGGTCGTTCTCTTCCATCGTCTTGAACTCCCATTAGGACGATATGGACTTCTTGTAAGGAGCAGATTGGAGTCACTGTTGACGGTGCAAAGGAGTCTCAATGTACAGTCGGTGATGCTCGAGACTGAAGGTGAGAAACTGTCCGAAGCTGAAGGATGTGCCATGCTTATATCTGGCAGTACTGTAGGGCACCAATGAAAGAATGTAAGACAGTCTCATACTTGAAGGTGTCTCTGTCTCTCTGCTGAGACATCATCGAGGACGCATCCACGAATGCCTCGTCGTGTCTCGACCATGGCACCAATATAAAGACACGCGAGGAAGTTCTAGTAAGCTGATCAGCGACTCCTCTTCATCGCCGGTCGAGCAGTCGCGAATCTATGGCTCAAGCTGAGATCCCTCCAGGCTCCAAGCTTGTGCTGCTCGTGGGAAAAGTCCGTCTTGACTTGTAGACAGTGCATGCAAAAGAGGAGTCCACCAGCTAGTAGACTGCTTTTATGCTGCCGCCTATAATAAGGTCGTGCCAATGATGATGCTCACCCACGTGGTAGCATAATGCATAAGAACGCCTCTTCTTCTTGGCGTCATCTCTGCGGCCGAATGGGATACTGCGGCTCTGTGTTCCCTTGCTGGAAAGGCCTCATGCCGTGAGCTGCATCGGCAACCAGCGGTGCATTGCTGAGGATATGTATCGATGTAGGCTTCGCTAGGAGCGTTGTTGTAGTGTACAAGGAGAGAAGTGAGGTCGAAGTTCGCTTCTGAACCGACCGACCGACGCGCCACCATGCGTCTTGTGCTTTTTTGACTAGGATACACGAAGGAACAAGGGAACTTGGTGATGCCGATGGCTTTTTATGCTTAGCAACAATCCTGTCAATATGATCCCTTCGATCCTTTGTCCTACACTCCCTTTGCACGTTCACGAAGCTACAGTATTCATGAGAACCTGAATCAATCGCGATACCCTCATCTGATAACCTCCGATCGGCGACCCTGAACCTCAAAGGAGCAACTGCAACACACGACACCTCAACCTCGAAACCAATACCACTTCAGCCGCAGAACTGGCCACCTAAGCAGCGATATACAGCAGACCTGGGTCGCGGCCATGCGCCGACCGATGTTGATCTTCGTCGTCCTGATTGTGGCGATTCTGCTCTTCCTGGTACATCAAGTCTGGACGCTCTTGGAGCTGCTCGTGGTCCAAGGACTCGAAGATGCGATCACACAGGCAGAGCTCCCACCTATGAGCGCAGAACACGAAATCGATTCCGCACCACTGATACCACGAATCATACACCAAACCTACATCAACACGAGCATACCGCTAGTATGGCAAGAGGCGCAACAGAGCTGTCTGGACCTACACAAGGAGCCGGAGTGGAAGTACATGCTGTGGACGGATGCCATGTCCGACGAGTTCATTGAAAAGGAGTATCCAGAGTTCCTAGAGACCTTCAGAGGCTACCACTATCCTATTCAGCGCGCAGATGCCATCAGGTACTTTGTGCTGGATCACTATGGAGGTATCTACATTGATCTAGATGATGGCTGCAACAGGTCTCTGGAGCCATTGCTGAAGTATCCTGCGTTCGTGAGAAAGACAGTTCCTACAGGCGTGAGCAACGATGCCATGGGCGCAGTGCCAGGACACCCATTCTTCCAGCGCGTGATTGAAGAGCTGCCGCACTACGATCATAGCTGGATTCTGCCCTACATATCGGTCATGGCAAGCACGGGGCCACTCTTCGTTAGCCTGATCTGGAGACACTATAGCGATGAAGGTTTCAACGTAGGAGACGGAGCAGATGGAGGTCGTGTGCGAATCATATTCCCAAACGAGTATCAGAACCAACCCTGGAGTTTCTTCACGCACCACCTGGGCAACAGCTGGCACGGCTATGATGTGCAGTTGATCTTCTGGGTGAGTATAGATCTTGCTACTGTGAACATGCGCCTTGCTAACTTGCTGTGCAGATGGGCCGCAATTGGGCTCTCATTACAGTATTCGGCTTCATCCTCGGATTTGGCCTCATCTTCCTCGGCTGGTGCTACTATAATCGCTACTTTCACGCACCAGCTGATGTTCCTCGCTGGAAAACGAAATCAATACGCAACCGACTGCCCTTCTGGTCGCGAAGAACGCAATCAGAGTACGAGCTAGTGAACAGACATGAGCCATGAGAAGGTCAGAAGTGCTTGTCCATGAATTGCAGGCGCCAGAGACGTCGGCCACGATCGGTGATTGCGATCTACATCGAGTTCGCATGAGCCAAAGTGGAGCGATGTCTACGAATGGCGCGTCGTGATAAGGCAGGACGTACGCAACAGATTCGAAATCTCAGGAACTCCGGCGAACGATCTATACCAGGACTTCAGAGTCCGAAGTATGCTCAATTCTCCGATGTCTGCATGGACAAGCTCATCGGAAGATGAGGAAGGCGACCAGTGCCATGTCAAGAAATCATCGGTGCAGACGTAGGCCGGCAGACTGGCTTCCGGACACGAGAGCGGACATGGCAGCTGTCAAAGTCAAACGGCGCAAAGTGACCACTCCAAATACTGAAAGCTATGCCTTAGGTTGTAAGCTGCATGGCCTTTGACTGGGGCATCCCAGCTCCAGCTATTGATAACTACGCAGCCTCAACGGACTCCGAGTACAAAGAGAATGCAGAGTCGCAGCAGACACTCGTATCGGATTCAGGCGTTATGCTCTTCGTGCGCAGTGGCGAAATAGCGAGATGGGCGCAGGACAGTCTCGACTACAGAAGCGCAGCTTGCGGCGGCGCTTCAAAAGCATTCCATACACAGCGACAGCGGTCACGGCCCTTCCCGCGACGCGCCAGGACATAGGACGGCGAGCAATCCGTGCTTCCAGACTGCGACCATTGAGCGATGGCATGGACCGCGAGACTGCCGAAGCGCTGATCAACGATACACTGCACATGACTGTTGACCTGGAACAAGTTCAGCAACACTTCAACGAAGTCCTCATAAGAATGTCACAGCATTCGGAAGCGTCAGAAGCGCCTGAAGCGTCCGAGCCTTTTCGCCCATTGCTCCCGCAATTTAGCTTCGAGCAACGACCCGCCTGTCCATTGTGGATCGATATACATCCCGCCTGTCGAGGATTGCAAGCCGGTTGTTCATTCGAAGACGGCCGGCAAGGACAACAGTTGGACACGAATACTCAATCCAGCAGCAAGTTGCTCATGCCGAATGTCGTACACCGTTCACGAGGGCGATCACCTCTGAGAATAATGACTTTGCCGAAATCGGTATCACCATTACCATCACCACCACCCTCCCGATCCTCGAGCGTATACAGCTCAGCATCGAGCTATCACTCTACGACATCAAGAGCGGCAGACGATGCTATGGAGACATTGCCATCGCTGACTGCATCATCGAGTCGATACAGCACTATGGACAGCTCCACACTTTCAGAATGGATAAAGCTAGCTTCAGACACCGACAGACTTAGAGAATCTAGCTCGAATGATCACTTTCTGGCTCCAGCTATTGCAATGGTCGATGAGCTTCTTGATGAGAGTGTAGGATCCCTAGTGGAGGCACGGGAGGTGAAGCTGGAACCACATCGTGGAAGATGCAAGCCATTGGCTATCTCTGTTGGAAGGCACGATAGCGGTATGATAGCTATGAGAGGCGCTGTTTAGCTTACGAGCGCGCGCGATCCCTTCGGCAGACAGACTACAAAACCAATACAATTATGCTCAAATACCTACCGCTCTGTATGCAACCTGTAGTAACCTGGCATTCTGCTCAACCTCCGGCCATTCTTGTTCAGTGCCAACAAGTCTCAAGCATTCAGACACTCTCGACATATGTAGACTAGTTCGCTGCCAAGATTATGTGATCAATGAGACAATAAAGCTTCTGTCTACTTGAAGTCAATACACGCACGTCTACAATCACATCGATCAACGTTTCTGGTAGACTCGAACACACGACGACATACGTCCTTCAGCATCACGCACATATACTTTTCGTGACGAACCAACCTCGCTAACAGCAGCAGCTCAACATGAAGCCATAAATGGGCCAATCGCTTAGAACTTCGCAGTAGTCTGCAGCAGCATGGTCACGATACTCAGGCGTTGTTCGCAAGCCTTGATATGCCATAGCATGGAAATGGCACCTTGGCACAGACATTATGCGGACAGGCATGCATCGAGACGATGAATAGCCTCAGAGGCCTTGTTTCACAATGGCCTCCACCTTCACCTACGAGTGCATCTCAGCGGGCGACCATGCAAGTCAACACAACGGGAACGTCTACAACACAAACAACAATCACTATACCATCCACCAGCAGCGTTCAGATCAGTCGTCTGGGAACAGCGAGAAGAGCAAGGCTTTACTAAAGGCAGCGAAGGAAGGCCAGACCCAGCGCGTGGAGCTTTTGATACAGCTTGGAGCTAATAGAGATCATGCGGACGCTGAAGGGTGGACAGCGCTGCATCATGCGAGCCTGGGCGGATTTGAGGATCTGGTCGACGCTCTGATCACGAAACACGGCCTAGATGTGAACGCTGTTAGCACGCACGGCACGCCATTGTGCCTCGCGGCGCTCAAGGCCCGAGTGAACATCGTTGAGATGCTATTGAAGCATCGGGCCAACTCGAATGCGCCTGGGAGACTGCTAGGCTCAGCGCTGCATGCTGCATGTTGTTCTGGCAACGTCAGCATCGTCAGCGCGCTGCTTGATGCGGGTGCAGCACCCGAAGCTGAAACGACAGTTGCGATCACTGTCGGAAGCACTGGTCTTGTCAACACGCGTGGACTGGATATTCCAGCCCTCGCGCACAGCACTCCGTGGAAGATTGCTGGCTGCCGGCCTCTGCACATTGCTATAAGCAACAACAACCACAGTGTTATCGAGACTCTCCACAAACGAGGTGTTGACTTCAAGGCCATCGCAAGTGCTCACGATCCGACGAACGTTTATTACAGTGTCACGATTTCTGCTTTCTGGTGTTGTACATCATCACTCTGTGCTGACGCGTTATCGCGCCATAGCTGTGACGTTGATTGGGAGGGTCAACGGCCTGGCAGATCGGCTCTGGTGCTTGCTGTGGCACGGTCAAGTGAAACTGCTCTGCTCCAAGTACTGATCAGAAACGGCGCACTGGTGAATGCCCAAGATGCTTGGGGTAATACCGCATTACATGCAGCTGCTTCATTCAACAGGTCAGCGCAAGCCGCGGTGCTACTCCAATCCGGTGCCGACCTGAAAATCACAAACAAGCTTGGGCAGACTCCACTGGAGGTTGCTATTGCGGCCAAAGCAGAGCGGACAATCCTCGTGCTTGCTCAAACTGAGTCAAGTATCGGAACGATGCAAGACAAGGGCAAGCCAAAAGAAAGCGTGGCAAAAGACGGCGAGAAGCAGCTTACTACACCACTCAGACAATACCCGGAAGAAGACCTCACAGAGCGTACAACGCCCGCTGTTCAGGCAAAGCCAAGGGTACGTCGCTTCATCGCCGATGCATTGCGCGAGAAAGGGATCACCACTCAACAGATTGACAAGCATCGAAGCTTCATTGACCGGACTCTGGGATCATGCAAGCCTGGTGCAATCACAACCTCCTTCGTCCTTCGATCTGTGGCCAGAGAGATCTCTAGAAGAGATGCAGCAGCAGCGGTGACCGCAGCAGAAAGTCGTGCAGCTCAGAAAGTGGCCACTGTCAGAGATGCCCAGACAAAGGCATGATCATTGTCCTAGTGGGTGTCCTGTGAAGCGCGCAGCATAGGAATTATCCAGTGGCCACGCCACGGTACAAGGAAGTCAGATCTCTGGTCCTGCACTTTTCCAAATCGGCTGGAATCAAATCAACCAGGTTGTTGTCAGTTGCAGCTGCCCGGCTCGTGCGCTGGCAACAGTATCGCTGAGCATTGGCGGTAAGTACTGCACAGACTTTCGAGGATATGCACTGTCTACATTGTATGAATGCTACACATCTCAACACATCAGACAGCCAGTGCTTCCAAGCAGTGCACAGCAATTATACACGCTGTGGTAACGGGCCAATACGATGACTGTTGAGGCATACCGCCGTCATAAGGACTAGGGCATGCTCACCTCGAGCTCAACTGTTCAAGTAGTGCTACAAGCACGATGACGACTGGCTTCTTCACATACGCGTTAGTGGTTGTCTCAGCGGCTTGGTACGTCCTAAGGTTCCTACTGTCTACTTTCTACGTGCTTTGCATACCGCCTCAATCGATTGATGCAGATCGGGGACATTCTGAACTCACGTAGGGCTGAAGGCTGGGGATGCATCATGCCAGTTGGATAATACGCAATCAGTGGTTGTATGCAGGTACTGACTCGAATAAGCTTCTGAGCACGACCGTACCACCGCCGCGATGTTTAAGATGGTATCTCCGTGTCCTGAAGGGGCAATAGACATACAGTGACAGCAACAACCTGTGGCCACGATGCTTCCGGAATCATCATCGGATATGCGCTCAGCACATCTTTCCCCATTGGAACTGCACTACCCTCAGCGAGCATACGCTGCGACAGCTCTACGACATCTTACTGTTTCGTCGTGCAGCTTGACCCTCGCAAAAGCTCGCGACGATGAGCGAAAGTCAGAACATGACAGCACTGTCACCGCCAACATAGCACATCTGAATATTGGAACTAGTCAACGACAACATACCGTGTACGAGAGCGATCCATCCAATATGTGCTAGCTGGTATATAAGAATGAGCTTGACTGCCTCGCTCTCAATCACCAATGCAGGCTCACGATCCAGATCAGAGCCTATCGATTGCTACTCTGCACACTATGGCACCTCTTGCACCAGCTCAGACATACTATTGCGGACGACAGTCCAGTACGGCCTCCTGCGTGGCAGTTCACGACTTCAGCATCAAGGAACAGCCATCGAACGAGGACTTCAGCATAAAGGAAGAACCATCGAACGAGACGCTGTTCGAACGACCATCTGATCTCGAGAGCAACACTACACTCAGTGGTATCGATGATGCCACAAGGAAGAGAATCTTGAGAAGAGTAGATCTGCAGATTCTGCCTATTGCTATGTCCTTGAACGTCTTCAGCTTCCTAGATCGAGGTGTGCTTCATCGAACAGTGTCACTCCCATCTGCTGACGAGCTGCAGTGTCCATTGGCAATGCTCGCCTAATGGGTTTCGAAGAGGACCTTGGACTTGTGGGCAACCAGTACCAGATCGCCGTCTCCGTTCTATTCATCACATACTGTCTCAGCGAAGTTCCAGCAAACATGCTACTGAAGAAGATCGGGCCACATCGCTGGCTACCAGGCATCACTGTAGCTTGGGCAATCATCGCAACATGTACTGGCGCTGTGCAGAGCTTCTCCGGCTTGCTGGTCATCCGCCTCCTCATGGTATGTCGGCCACCCAGCTGCCTGAGAGTCTGGGTAAGCACTGATGTACTCACAGGGTCTCTTTGAGTCTGGCCTACTCGTCGGCCTCATAGCATACTTTACGATACTCTATCGACGCACGGAACTAGGTACTCGCACTGCTGGTCTCTTCATCACTACGGCAATAGTTGGTGCCATTGGTGGACTCTCAGCATACGGCATAGAGCATATGGAAGGTGTCGCTGGCCTAGCCGCCTGGAGATGGTTGTTTATTCTGGAAGGCTTTCCCTCGATCCTGCTGGCCATTTTGGCGTTCTTTATCCTCCCGGAAAGTCCGGATAAAGCATACTTCTTCCTCTCTGTCGAAGATCGAGAACTGCTTCTCAAGCTTCGACGTTCCGAGGTTGGCCAGACAAGCGGAGGTGAACAATTCCACTGGAAAGATGTCCAAGCTGGAATTAAAGATTGGCAGATATGGGTACTCTTCGTCCAAGCATTTCAAACAGGCATCATGTTCTATGGCTTTGCAATCTTCCTACCAACCATCGTCAAATCCATCGGAACCTGGACTTCACCACAAGCGAATGCTCTGACAGTTCCTATCTACGCACTGGGTTGCATCGTCTACTTCTTTGTAGTACGAATGAGTGACAGGATCCAACAGCGAGGCTTATTCGCGGCAGCATTCGTACTCTTCGTCATCACTGGCTATGCCATGTTGTTGGCTGACGCTGGATCTGCAGTCAGCTATGCTGCTTTGTTCGTGCTCTCCATTGGACTCTATCCTACAATCAGAGTCCCCATCGCCTGGGTACCTGGTAATAAGCCACGCTTCGGTAAGCGAGCCTTTGGAATCGCGCTGCATGGTATGGCTGCGAATATGGCTGGTGCTTGTATGCCGTTTATCTTCCAGAACAAGGACGCGCCAAAGTATACGACTGCTTATGCTGTGAGCCTTGCTATGGTGGCTTGTGCTGCGGTTATCTTTGTGTCTATGTCGATGTATTATCGTGCTAAGAACAAGAGGCGAGATAAGGGGAAGGAGGACTATGAGTTGATTGGTAAGACTGAGAAGGAGGTTGAGGCGATGGGGGATGACAGCCCGTTCTACAGATACACTCCTTGAGATGACAGGGAGGGCGTGATGATGAACGGGTCGAAGCGCAACGAAGATGACTTCATGATTGATCACAATATAGACTACAATTACGACAGATAGATACAGGTAGACAGTACGCTCCACACAGAATCTTCGGTACGCTCCACCCCATTTTCTTTGCGCTTCATCAGAACGACTCTTTCGGACGAGTACCATTTTCAATCACACTACCATTTCTTGGCTGGCTGAGATGTTTGAGCATTTCTTCAAGTATGGTCTTCTACTCAACTCTACATTCGCCTATCGATCACTGCCACCCCCAAAACCTCCCTCTCTGCCTATCATTCCAATCTCTAGCTTGTCTCTGCTGCTGAGCTTGAATACTCGCAAAACGACTCCCATATGGATCTCTGATTCTTGCACCCGCTCGATACACCCTGTTAGCAACATCCGTATCCAAGCTTCGCTCCAGAGCGACTCTGCGCGGTCTGTTCTCCTCTGATTGGAAGGCGAATCGTTGGGGCATTTTGATGTCTGGCTGCTGGGTTGGTACTGGTGAGTATGCTCTGAGTGAGAGTGCTGGGTATATGTGTCTCTGCTGTGCTCGTTGTATACCATGGCTGTTGTGGCGAGGCAGTCTTCTATACAGCTGAGGTGTCGCCATAGGCTTCATACACGAGTGCTAGGTCTTTACAACATACTTTGCACAGTATTTCGCCCTCCACCATCACTACTGCTCGGAGGCAAATCGTCCTGTCTCGTACCCCAAGCACTCTCCGCACTTCCTAACGTCAACTCTAGCACGCCTCCTTCGAGGAAGAAATCATGCCCAATCCAGCTCTTCGTATACTCCACGCCATTCAGCGTTGCACTTTGTACATAGATGTTCGTGTAGTTCGCGTCGAAGTTGCTGTTTCGTATTGTGGCAACGTTGCCAGTGACAGGAGAAGTCCAGCTCACGCTCTCAAAGTACGGCGGCGTAATAAGATAGACATTCTGTCCTGCGACTGGAAAGAGCCCAGACATTGCAAATGCAATGAACGAGCCCTGCGCGCCACTATCGTCGTTCCCAGGTAGTCCATTGATCGAGCTGTTGAATGAACTAGGAATGTAGGTATGAAGACGTTTGGCCGATAAACCAGGTCGTCCGGCGTAATGATATTGGAAACAGGTAAGTTCGCTCGGTTCGTTGCCGATGTCAAGAAGTCCAGTCTCGTGCAGAAAGTCCAGTCGTCGCACAAACTCATCGGGCCCACCGAGCAACGCAATGAGACGTGCTTGATCCTGCGGCACGAAGAAGACGTACTCCCAGATTGCAGATTCGAAAGTCTCTCGAGGATTGCTAGAATAGCTACAGAATATGGAATCGAGCGGCGAGCATTCCATGGGGTCTTGGAAGCGCCAAGTACCATTTGCGAAACGAGGTTGGAAGAAGCCGACGAATGAGGTGTTGGTGCCATTGGGCCAGAAGGATCGCTGGTCAAATTTGTACAGGTTCTGCCAGTTGGCGCTTCGGTCGAGATACTTGGCGTAGTCAGACTCATCGCCCAGTCCATGAGCGACCTGAGAGATAGCGAAGTCGTTGTAAGCATATTCGAGAGTTCTGCTGACGCTGTGGAATGCAGGTCCGAAGCCGAGAGAGTCGTAGTCCTGGAATGGGATGTAACCGTATTGTTTCCAACTGTTGAGGCCACCGCGACCATTGACACCCCAGTCGAAGGGCTCGTTCTCTGCGTCGTTGACGATGGCCTTGTAGGCTAGGTTCCAGTTGATGTTGCTGAGATTCTTGACATAGGCGTCTCCGATGACGACGTCTGCGTTACTGCCACCCTGAGAGTAGCCCTTGGACAGCTGCATTCTACAATCAGGAAGCCAGCCTAGATGAGAGTAAGTGTCGAGCAGACTCCGAATGAGTTGTGACAGCTCGTCAGGCTGGTATATCGTGAGAAATGGAAACGCTGTGCGGAAAGAGTCCCAGATGCTAAGAAGTGTCAGTCAAGATCTCTTGGTCCATGGAAAGCTAGGTCATACCAGTAAAAGCTATCAAAATATGGCTCCTCACTTTGCCAAAGAGGATTCTCGCCGGTATAGTTCTGAGGTGAGATCATCGTTCGATATATGCCGGTGAAGAATGTCTTCTGCAGGTCATCCGAAGCACCACCAGGCTGTATCGAGACACCACTCATCTTCTCCTCCCATGTGTCCTTCGCAGCACTGCGCACACGGTCAAAGTTGAAGTCGTGGATTTCTGCCTCCGCGTTGCGGCAAGCCTGCGCTGTACTGATGAAGCTCATCCCAACTCTCGCCTTCATGGTACTGTTGCCTGGCTTCTGGAACCGAACGAATGCTCCGGCCTGGATATAGAACAGACTGTAGCCACGATTGACGAACAGCTCCTTCTCATCTGTTCCCGCCCTCTCGTTGACCCAGATGCCCGTGCTTTCGACATTGGCACCTTGAAAGTCTACGCAGAAGTAGGACTGATATGAGCCAACGCCGAAGCTCGGCAAGAATGTCCCATTGCCCATGATCCGACCTGTCCCGGCGTCCACGCTTACAGAAGCATTCTGTCGACTGTCCTGCAAATCAGTCAAGTCCAGTAACACAAGCGGCCCAGGCTTGTCTGTCTCTGTCCAGAAATGGTACAGCGCAGTGTGCTCGGTCGTCGTCATCTCTATGACCATATCGTTGGCCAGCTTTAGTGAGAAGTAGCCTGGCTCAGCTTTGACGCTTCCATTGACGACATCCACAGCGCGGTCAAGTTTGGCACCGTATCTGCAAGGTACTCCAGCGACAGTATCGCAGTATTGTATGGAAAGCGGGAAGTTGCCCATGCTAGGCTGTCCGCCTGTTCCGGAGTCATGAAGTGCTGAGAAGCCTGTCACGTTGCTGCCATCATAGCTGAAGCCGGCTGTATTCTGACCAGAGACATCGGCTACTGCTTTTGCCATGCCAAAAGGTAGAGTGGCGCCCGCGAAGACGTTGCCGCCATTGTATGAGCCTATCAATGGATCAACTTGCTTGTAGTTCTGCTTGCCTGTATCGGTTTGAGAAGTGGCTGTTGTCAGTAGCGGCGCAAGAGCCAGCAAAGTCTTGGTTCTTCTCATGGCGAGAAGTCAATGTGGTGTTGAACAAGTAGGTGTAGAGTGAGCAGCAGAACTTAGCTTTGAGGCCATCAGATGCTTGATGTGCTTCGTTGCGATTACAGTTGCGGTTCCTGCAGTGTTACATGGTATCCTCGCCTTCCTTGTCGAGTGCGACGCTGTCGATCTCCCGGAGAGGGGAGGTATGCACGACCAGGTCGAGACAGGTAAGACATACAACATGATTGATCACATTCTGGTAACATGTTGATGCGATTGAACATGGATGAAGATGGATTGGAGGAAAAGGTGTCTAGACGTGTATAGTATGATTGAGCTTGGCGAGAGCTCGAGATCCCTGCACGCTCCATCAACCTCGCGTCTCTCAATGACATCGACGCGACTGAGACATCCTCACCCTTACCAAGATGCCACCACAGAGCAGAGGCACGCCGCCTAAGCCTCTGCCAGTGCCATCCGGCTTCCAGAGCAAGTCTACTCCCAACTTGCCAACATTGAAGTCACTGGACACGAGCAGCAACAGCGGAAGTCCTTCGAAGCACGATAGCTCATCAGACGAAGAAGAGGACTCGGCAGAAGAGGAAGATGGCCATGTCCCGAATCTGCCTCCACGACCCATCTACCACCATCACTCTCGCAGCCACACTTACTTGGGCCCTTCAGCCTTCGCGCCTCCTTTCTATGGACGACCGCCAACACCCCTGCCTCCCTCTCCATCCCTGACTTCTCTACTTCGACCGAACTTCAGCACGCATAACAGCCGACCGACCACACCAGATCCTTCGAGTGATGAAGGAGCTGCGCCTCACACTCGTGGAGATGCAACAGGAACCCAGACGCCCAACTCAGCTGCAGCATCAACCTTGACCAGCACCTTTCGCTCTGCGAAGCCTATACCACGAGCTTCGCCAAAAGTTCCCACATATGAGTACTATGGCTTTACGCTGTACCTGACGAGCAGTCTGGCCTTCATCGTCTACTTGCTCTGGTCTGGCCTACCTTCACCATTCCTCCACCAACTTGGCATCTACTACTACCCGAACCGCTGGTGGGCACTCGCAGTACCAGCATGGACAGTCATGCTCATCGTCTACATCTACGTCGCACTGGCTTCGTACAATGTTGGCTATCTCACGCTACCACTAAAGAGCGTGGAGTGTCTGGTTGATGAAGCATCCAATGTAGCAGTTGTAGATGCGAACGGAAAGATCTTGAGAAACGAGAAGTCGAGCTGGAAGGTCGAAGAGAAAGCTGGACATAAGCATAATGGAAGCATTGGTAAGAAGAGTAAAGGAGGCAAGGCGCAAAGCAGACAATCGAGCATCAGCAAAGCTCAGCTGGATCCGGATCTGGACTGGAGAACGCTGTGGACAGAAGGCACAGATGCTGTTATGGACATCCCGATTGGAGGTGTCTGCGAAATACTCTATGGGAAATATGATGAAAATGATGATGAGAACTACGAAGAATGAAGACCGACCCAGCCAGAGATATGAAGGACAGTCCCGATGTCTTGAAGCACTCCGCCCTGCACGTGGCATCCCTGAGCATCAGCACGAGCTTCCGAGATCATTGGTATCGCAATATCGTGGCTGTAGAGCTCGATCCGCATTGACTCATCGCAATCTTGGCAGCAGTGCATGAGTAGCGTCTGTCGATCTCCGTACTGCGCCACCTAGGCACCCGTATCCCATTCACCAAGAGCAACCCCGCGACGTCTACACAAAGCCAGGCACATTAAAGGGGTACTCAGAACACACAGGATACTCGCATACCATGACTCTGGCTGATCTACGCAACCTGCGCAACGTACCCATTCCGGCTCCTGTTCCGCGCAGGGTTGGCTGCTGGGAGAACTCCACACCTCCACAAGACGAAGTTGCAATCGCGGCAGCAGAGGCAGCAGAGTACAAGCGCCTGACAACAGACCGATGGTCCCAGAACGAGCATATCACAGACCAGAGCAGCCTGAATCTTTCAGTCAAGCTTCCATCCGAGTGGATCGCACCATATCATCCTTTCGATGGCCAGTCGCGGAGACCAGGCTTGCACTATATTCTCTTCTTCGATGGACATACCTTGGAGCAGCATTAAGAGTATCTTGGTGGGCAAATTCCAGGTTTCCGGCATAGACAGAATGAGCACAGGTATTCAGCATCACTCACGATGGCAGACACGGACCGGATTAGAAGAGATCCTGGTGTCAAATCTGTTGAAGAACTGGGTGGCGCTGTGTTCTGTGACTATTAAGCATGGAGAGTATGACTGGGAAGGAGGCACTCTGAAAGCGACTTGGCTTCAAGGGACGTTGGGAACAAGAGACGGTATACTAAGAGCGTGCGCATAAAGTAGGAACATGTCAAATTTGTCTCAATATATCGGCTTCGCCGTCGCAGCAACTATAGGTTCCGCCGAGTTCTTCCCTTCCAGCCGTCTCGCCATCTCGATTCGCATAGCAGCGTCATCTGTCATCAGATATGTCCTTCTTCCAGTCACGAACCAAAAGCCGAGAGCAAGTATGAGCATAATGCCGAACACTGCAATGGCATAGTTCATATCCGCAGGCGCCGGATTAGGGCCTGAAGGGAAGAAGAAAAACACAGTCGTGATACTGCAGTAGATGACCGAGATCCAGTTGATGACAGGGCCCCACTTCCCAAGCTTGAAGGTGCCGCCAGGCGGTAGCTTATCGCGGCCAGCGAGGACTAACGCGAGAATTGGCATGCCGTAGGAGATCGTGAGGGCGATTGTGGTGACGCTTAGGATCGCTTCGAGGACTGTGCTGGCGAAGAGGTAGAGTATGCCGATTAACCCGATGAGGGCACCTTGTAACCAGAGTGATCGGGCTGGGACTTTCCAAACTGGGTCTACGTGGGAGAAGTACGCGCTCCATGGGATGCCGGCGTCTCGAGCGAAGCCGTATGTCAGGCGACTGCCTGTGGTGGCGATGGAGACTCCTTGTCCGAGGCCGTTGACGACAAACAACACCAGGAGTACGGCGCCACCTTGTAGTCCGACTGTTTGCTGTATGAGCTCGGTGAAGGGAAGACCGGTAGGACCATCGATGACTAGATCTAGGTTCTGGATGCAAAACAGGCAGACGATCATGAAGAGCCATCCTGTCGCAGCTCCTAGTACGACGGCTAGCCAGATCACCTTGGGAGCATTCTTGCGTGGCTCGGGAATCTCCTCGACCAGATGGATGACAGCGTCGAAAGCGGTCAGCGCGTACGCGCCTTGCAGCAGTCCAGTGAACCAGACGACTCCATCTCCCCACCCGGTCCCATTGAGCCACGTCGTGAAGACAAACGATGCAGGTTGGAACGTCATTCCCTGTCTCGTGCCCACTGAGATCAACAGAGCCAACGAGATCATGAAGAACAGTGCCACGAACCAGATTCCGACAATGTTGTTAAAGATGGGCAAGATCTTGTCCTTTCTACACGCGACAATGTTGACTCCAGTGAACAGCAAAGTGATTCCAAGATACAGCAAGAATTGCACCCAACCCTTCGAAGCCCCAGACCACTCGCTGTCAAACATGACCTTGATACCGAGTAAAAAGTTGGTCATGAAAGCCACTTGACTGGCCGTCAAAGTCCACCAGCCGAAAGTGTTGATCCAAGCACACATATAACTCGCAAACCTCCCCATCGGCGTATCGAAGAGTCGATGAACGTAGTATGCTTGTCCAAGTGCTGTGGGCATTGCACTGCATAGCTCTCCTAGCGATAGAGCTATACAGACATTGCAGATGAAGACTAGGACGAAACCCCAGAGAATAGATATTGGTCCGCCATTGCTGAGTCCTGATGCGAGGTCGACTGCTAGAGTTACCCATGTACCTAGAACGCAGAAGGCTAGTGCTAGCATAGACTTGAGGTCGAACTTCCGTGTAAGTTCTTCGACATGGCCCAGAGTTGCGAGATCGTTTGCATCGTGTATGCTGTGGAGGGAATATTTTCGGTAGGATTTGTTGTCTGTGTCTTGGCCTTCGATATCCATGGTTCTTGCAGTGAAGCAGACGCACTGAACAACAGATCTACATTGTGATGAGGAGATGTAGTAGTAGATAAGGTGACGTCCCTACTCTGAAGGATCCGCCAACCTCCGCACTCCAAGCATCTAGATAGGCGAGCGGCTGAAGTCGAGTTGGTCGGTTGTGGTTACCGGAAAAGGGAAAGCTCTATCTCGTTTATCTTTGCGAGTATCGCCGAGGATCTAAACGTAAGAGCTGCCTCTGATCATTGCGGCATGTCCACGCGATGAACGCGTGCTGTTGGTGTGCAGTTCGGGGGTTATGTTTGCTTCTTGATGCTTTGCATTGGTCGACAGACATCCTTCCTTCAGTTCCCGATCACACTTCTACCAGCAATATCGCTGTATGTTCATAAGCAGACCATTCGTGAACACTGGTCGTGGAAGTCGTCCTCCCATTCGGAGTAAGATGCTCGTGCCTGCCACGCGACCCTGTCATTCGTGGTGTACCGTACTTCACTCTAGTCTTACTCCCACACTCGCGCATGCCATTGCCTCTCATTGTGAGTATGTATTCGAGGCGTGCTCAGGACCGTGAGCACTGAAGAATCTGTGCTCTCAATCTGGAAGTCGCGCACGCTGGACGCGAGCAGATTCCGCTTTTCGAAGTGCTGTCGCTTCCTCATACGCTACTGTCCAATGTTTTGCGAGCTGTTACAGCTTACTCCCCGTCGCCTTCGGTGTAACGAATAGCGACTCTCCAGTAGCACACACCACCATCTCCCCATCTTCATCTTCACCAGCACCATGACACTGCTTCAGCTCAGCAACGAGCCACTCCTTCCTGCCCTCCTTCTTGACCCTCCTAGCCACGACAGCAATGGCACCAGGAGTTCTCACCGGCGCCTTGTACTGCACATTCAGATATGCCGTGAAGCTGCCTAAGCCCTGAGGCGGTATCTCACCCTCTGCTTTCCCCAGCTTGACTTGTCTCAAATGCTCCCTCTCATGATTGAATGACTGCAACATACCCATACTCTCGTCAATCAACGTGGCAGTAATGCCACCATGGATGATTTCAGGATGTCCATTCATGCCATTGCCGACTTTATATAGAGCTGTGACTTCTTCTATCGGATCTTCGTCGCGAGCAGGTTTACGATATGTTACGATGCAGCTTCGAAGGGTTCGAGAGGTTTTGAGGATTTCGGCGAAGAGGCTGTCTTCTGTAGAGGGTTTCGGTCTGCGTGAGGCGGGGACCTTGGTGACGGTATCAGGTTGGGAGAGGATACGGGACGTCCATGGTATTCGCTGAAAGGGAGCTATCGTGTCGTCGAAAGACATTGTAGCTGTGTTTCGAAGGCTTTTAGAAGCGGACGTGTGGTGGTACTATGTAGAGGGTCTGAGCGAGCGTCGTGAGGGAGCCTGCTGTTAGGGAGAAAGCGAGTGAGATATGAAAGCCTTTCAGCGAGCGGTGAGCTTCATGTTGGGTCGTCTGTATAGCTGCATTGTGATACCACGAGAAAGCTGTGAGAGATCGGAGCTGGAGGAAGCAAGGGTCCAAAGCCAGCCTCGGCATCTGGCTGCAGATCTTGGCTGGTGGTATAATATGGTATTGTACTGCCGTTCGGAGCATTATCGACTGAGCATGTCAGTACGTTGCGCATATGGCATATCTTGCTAACATGTCGTCTGTCGAAGGAGGTTCTCAGTGCATCTACTCATCGTTCGTAAAAGTGTTGTGACGTCTGAGCGTTCATGCTTCATACGGCTGACACTCCCTCTCCAGCCACTTCAGCGTTCGTTCATCGTTCTTGAAGAAAGGACTCGTCTTCTCCCACACCTCCTTGTGGTACGCGTTGATGCAATCAAGCTCCGTCTTGGTGAGCATTGATATGTCCGTAAGCTTGCGACAGTGAGGAACCATCGTGACGTGCTCAAAACCAAAGTAGGGCTTGTCGCCAAAATTGTACTTCGTCTTGACCTCTTTCACCATGATAACATTCTCTATGCGAATGCCGAAATTGCCGTCCTCATAATAGCCTGGCTCGTCGGAGATGACATTGCCAACGGACAGCGGCACTTCTGAGTACTGTATGCGTGTGCCAATCCCGATAGGACCTTCGTGTACGTTGAGGAAACTGCCGATACCGTGGCCAGTGCCGTGTCGGTACTCCAAGCCGTTTGCCCAGAGGTATTGACGTGCTAACGTGTCAAGAGCGAAGCCAGATGTACCCTTAGGAAATACGGCGAGCTCAAGACCGATGTTACCCTTCAGAACCAGAGTGTATGCCTCGATCTCCTTTGCGTCGGGTGTGCCAAAGTGTAGCGTGCGAGTCGTGTCTGTGGTTCCGTCGAAGTACTGAGCACCAGAATCGCAGAGATACACTTTGCTGGGGTCGATGACTGAGCAACTGCCAGGCTCTGGCTTGTAATGTATCACGGCAGCATTGGGACCAGTAGAAGAGATCGTATCGAAAGACAGACCAGCGAACTTGTCGTGCTTGCCGCGAATAGCTTCTAGCTTGTCTGCACCTGCAACTTCATCAAGCTCCGTCTTCTCGACAGTGAGCTGATGCTCAAGCCATGCAAAGTATTCAATGAGTGCCGCTCCATCGCGAATATGGCACTGTCGCATGCCTTCAAGCTCGACTGTGTTCTTGATGGCCTTGGCATCACCAATCGGTGATCGAACCTCATCTACATTGTCTTCCCCACCAAGTGAGCGCTGAAGAGCCCATGATGCCTTTGTGGATATGAGGAACTTCTTCCTGACCGCGCTCGCCTCACCATCGCCGTTGGCAGCTGGCTTCTCCGCTGCAAGGGTCGCAACATCGGAGAAGATATCATCGTAAGGTCGGATATGAATTCCAGCCAAGTGGGCTTTCGCATTGTCCGGCAACTTTGTTTCGTCCACGTAGAGCGTCGTTGAAGTTGGCATAACCACAGCGTATGAGAAGAACACTGGATTGTAGGGGATGTCGCTTCCTCGAAGATTGAAGAGCCATGCGATCTCGTCTAGCATACTGACAACAAAGCCAGCAGCCTTCTTCTTGTCCAGATCTTTTCGAAGCTCATCGATCTTCTCTTGGAACTTCTTGCCCGCATACTCCATCTCCAGCACACGCACTGGCTCATTAGGTCTTGCTGGCTTGTCCTTGCCCCACACTTTGTCGATGAGGTTGTCTGCGATAGCCACGAGCTCTTTGCCTCCCTTCTTCTTGATCTTCTCAGCCAGCTTTCTGCCTTCTGGTGCTGTGATCGTAGTTGGGTCCACGCCGACGGTCTTCCCACCTTCTGCTTGCTCCAGCGTCCACTCCTGCCATGTTGGAACATCCTGCAGTCCTTGCTTTAGGAGTGTCCAATTATCATCCAGCTGATGACTGGCCTGGTTGAAGTATCGTCCATCAGTAGCCAATGCAGCCTTGTCCTGTGAGATGATAGCTGTTCCCGCCGAGCCAGAGAAGCCAGAGATGAATTCGCGTCGTGCATCGGTTGCTGCTATGTATTCTGAAGAGTGTGCATCCTCAGAGGGAACAACTAATCAAGTGTCAGTCAGCCATAAGTGTCTAGTGCAAGTGATACGGTCGTACTGTAGAGATCTACCTTGTGCTGGCTCATCAGTTGGCGAAGCGCCTTGAGGCGATCCGTGGTATTGACTTTCTCCATTTCTATTGGCCGAAACGATCTTGCTGTTGTTGAGAAGGAACGAAGAGGCGTACGGGCGCCTTTGATAAAGGAACGAGCGAAGTGCGTCAACATCACCCAGTGAGTCACATGTGATCGATTCGAGAGTGTGAGCTCAGATGATCTTCTCATCTTTTGGGAGGAACGACTGACTCCCGGAGGAACTTCGGAGGAAGGCACATCCTTGTTCACCTGCATATCAGAATTGATAGTCGCGTGCGTCTGCGATTGACTCAACAACATCAGTCACAATCTCAATCGGACTATCAGGAGGAGGGAAGCAGTAGTTTCTGAGTGTCTGCCACAGCAACTCCAGGACAGTCAGCCCATCTGGACCAAGAACAAGCTTCTGCGACTCAACCAAGACTGGATTCAAGGCATCAAGAGAATGGCGCCTAAAGGCACAGCAGCGAAGAGGCTGCTTGCCGCGGCGGTACAAGTGCGCAACTATTCTGCACCAGCAGACCGGTCGATTCCTGCTGCGAAACAAAAGTATGTGCCAACCTCTGGAACTTATCCCAAGGGCTTTCTGGCTGGTAGTGCTTTCGCCGGAGTGAAGGCTAGCAACACAAAATACGATGACCTAGCTCTCGTGGTCTCCGAAGAGCCATGTCCAGCCACTGCAGTCTTCACGCAGAACATCTTCAAGGCCGCTCCAGTACAAATCTCGCAAAAGCTGCTGTCCGCCAAGCGATCTGAAGCATTCCGAGGCGTGGTTGTCAACTCTGGCTGTGCCAACGCAGTCACTGGTGTAAAGGGTCGTGAAGATGCCGAACTTATGGCCAGAGCTACTGATACGGCATTCGGTGCAGCCGTAGACTCGGACTCTCCATCGACTCTGGTAATGAGCACTGGAGTTATTGGCCAGAAGCTACCTATCGACAAGATCACAGGAGCTATACCAAAGCTCAAATCTAACATCGGAAATACCCATGAGCACTGGCTGAACGCTGCAAATGCGATATGCACCACCGATACATTCCCCAAGCTCCTCTCCCGACAGTATACTCTCCCATCACACCCAGAGACAACATACTCTATTGCCGGTATGACGAAAGGTGCCGGGATGATCCACCCCAACATGGCCACTCTCCTCGCTGTTGTCTGCACAGATGCCAAGATCGAGGCTGGATCCATGAGACAGATGCTCACTACGACTGTTCAAGACTCCTTCAACAGCATCTCCATCGACGGAGACACCAGCACAAACGACACTCTCGCCTTCTTCGCCAATGGTGCAGCAGCGCCTGCAGATGCAGAGCCACTCAAGTACATCCGAAATGAGCGTTCACCCTGGGACAAGGGTGACCGCCGCAACATTGACAGGCGCGAATTCAAGCGCAACGACAAGTCCGAGGACGTAGTCGCTTTCGAAGCCGTCCTAGGAGACTTCCTGAAGGACCTCGCAAAACTCGTCGTCCGCGATGGCGAAGGCGCCACGAAATTCGTCACTATCCGTGTCAGATCCGATGTTGCAAAAGCCACTGCCAAACGCGCCGCAGTCTCAATTGCTCGTTCAGCACTTGTGAAAACCGCCCTGTATGGCAAAGATGCAAACTGGGGCCGCATCCTCTGCGCAATAGGCTACGCACCAGGTATCATGTCTTCAAAGGAGATCCCTCTAAACGATCTAACGAGGGGCATGATGGCGCGTACCAAGACCAAGATTCCCTACGACAAGATTCCCCAAGTGGAACCCTCCTCGACTTCTGTCTCCTTCATTCCAGCTGATGGATCCGAAGAGCTGAAGTTGCTTGTTCGTGGCGAGCCTCAGGATGTCGATGAGGTGCGAGCGAAGCAGATCTTGGAGATGGAAGATCTTGAGATTTTGGTTAGGTTGGAAGATCGCGAAGAGGCTCTGACTATGCCCAATGGTGATGACAAGAAAGTGCATGAGGCTGTATTCTGGACTTGTGATTTCAGCCATGAGTATGTTACTATCAATGGTGACTACCGTACTTAAAGCATAGGAGGAGAAGTGATAAGCACTGTCTGTAGATTCTGAAAGGACGTCCTGTGAAGATATCATTGCACATGCCGCTGCCGCGCAGACTGGTCCCCAAGCAAGTCCAACTTTCAGGATTGCAAGCACTTCCACAAGCAGGTAAGCATTTATTCGTATGTTCCTGGACTTGCGAGTCATAGGTAAGGAGTCGGACTACGACAAGTCGACTTTGTGACAAGCAAGTCATTCTTAGGGTTGCCCGAAACCACCGGGACGACAACGAGATGCCTCGCACAGCTTCGCTAAGTGTATGGCTATACGCCTTCGGACCTAAAATCAATGTTTGGAAGGTTGTAGGTTGATCCGTTGTAAGTGTAGCCTGCAAACCAAAAATTGTCGAATTAACGAGTTTCAGGAAATATCGGTATTTTGGGCTCTACACGAGAGCATGGTACGTCTCTCATCCATTTCCTGAGTCCGTCGAGACATACCGAAGAGGTTGTACTCTTACGCGTAAGCAATCGAGAGTACGCAAGCCACGCACAGAGCGACTATAATAAGGTCGACGAAATTAGAAGAGCAACTCTTTACTAACACCTAGACTCCTTCGGCAAGTGGGTCTATACCGTTCAAGTCCTATACAAGTCGACTCACAAGCCACAAACAAACAAGTCGTCGTTCTGAAAGGTGGCAAGTACGCAAGTCCAGACTCTCAGACTTGTCGGAATTGTTCGTGGTCCACTCTGACATGAGCGATCTGGACTGGAATCATCTTCTCATTTCACATTGTCTATGCTACTATTGCATCACGATACCCGTGCTGCAAGAACGCTCACTCATCAGCCGGCCTTGGCCAGCGATGCCATTAAAGAAACCGTATCCCATGCGCCTCGCCATGCTTCAAATTACCAAAAGGATCGCACACACCGCCTTGCCGCAACAGCACATATACTTTAGGCTTAAGGCAGAATGTCCTTCAGTTGCTGCTTCTGCTGAGGCGTCAGACTCGTAGGGAACTTGATCTTGACCCCAACGATGAAATCTCCTCGTTGACTAGGCGTCTTGCTCTTAGGCATGCCCTGGTTGGGGAAACGTTCTACCCAGTCAGGATTCGTTGGGCCAGCGCTGGACACTGATAGCTGCTTGCCATCAATAGTTGATACAGTTCGACTCCATCCTGTGAGTGCCTCCTTCAGACTGATCTCCACAGTATGCTTGATGTCGTCGCCATCGCGAGCGAAAAGAGGGTGCGGCTTCTCCTTTACAATAAAATGGAGATCTTGCACACCACCTTCCACTTGGTCGCCCATGTCTGGATATTTGATCTTGCTGCCCGCTTTCAAGCCTCGCTTGATCGGGACACTGAGGATCTTGTCCTCTGTATTCTGCTTGCCAGTTTGAGAGTCGTATGTCTTTCGTTGCACTTTCAGCTTCTTCTGTGCGCCATTGTACATCTCTTCCAGTGATACCGGTAGAGGTTTTTCCACAACCGTCGTCTCAGGTTCGGGCTCTCTTCTCCGGAACTGTCCTGAGCCAGCAGAACGTCCACCAGCAGGTCTGCCTCCGAATCCACCACCTCCAAAGCTCGAGAAGAAGTCATCGTCTTCCCCGCCCATGCCTCCGCCCATGCCTCCTCCATTGGCTCGCATGAACTCAGCGAAGATGTCCTTGGGATCGCTGCTGCCGAAGCCGCCGAAACCTCCTCCACCTCCTCGCCCGCCTCCTGTGCTGAAGTGGAATGTTCGTGCTCCCCCTGGTCCTCCACCCATACCTCCAAAGCCTCCAGGCATACCTCCGGCTCCGAAACCTCCACCTGCAAATGGGTTCTCTCCGCCTGCTTCTTGAGGCGGAGGACCGTTTCCTTTTATGAAGTCATAGCCATAGTTGTCATAGTTTCGTCTCTTTTCAGGATCAGATAAGATCTCATACGCTTCTGAGGCTTCCTTGAACTTCTCAGCACCTGCTGGGTTCTTGTCGGGGTGATTCTTGAGGGCTTGCTTGCGGTATGCCTTCTTGATCTCGTCTTGTGTTGCGGTTGCAGAACAACCTAATTGGTCGTATAGTTTCGTGTCGGCGACCATGGTTGCAAGTGTGTCTAGAAGAGTCGGAGTTGAAGTGAAGTAGTCGAGGCGAGATCGGCCGGGCTAGATCTTGGTTGTCGCCAGAGGCAATTAGTGTAGTCAGGTGTATTTTGACTAGTAGGTGAGTGAGAGGCGAATTGAGTTGCTCAATGGTTGTCGTTGTACGAGATTTGGGAGAAGCAGAAGGCAAGATCAATGGCTGGTTTCACCGACGCAGTTGCTGTCGTCACATGCGCATGAAGCTGTATGGAACCTGCTGGTAGCTTCGATCGGCCTGAGGCAACCTACTGCGATATGGGTCCGCGTCCGCATCTGACGGCTCAGCGTGAGCAAATATCAGGAGATACATCGTGCCAGACCAGACCTGACAAGCCGCTTGCGATCATGAATGGATTGTTGATGGCGGAGTTCCAATGTTCAACAATGCTGTTGTGGTCAGTACAGTGGTATGCGGCATGCACGGGCTGCAACCGGCGCAAGTGTCTCTGAAGGCATGGGATGGTTCTTCAGATCAGTATATGTCGTCGAGCGGCGCAGCTCGCGAACTACAAGTGAGAGCGCTGGTCGCCGTTCAGTCTCTACTACTTCTTAGGCTTCCAGCAACTCCCATATTGTCGTGATCGTACTTCATGTTCATCTCTTGATCTTGAACATCGCGTGCAAGGGGTACAATCCCAAGACAAGATCATCGGTCCTTCATTCCGCCGACATGGCCCAAGCGCTTGATCGTCAAAACTTCCGCAAACTTCGCCCACTCTCTTCCTTTCTCTCATCATCGCTTCCATAGACAGTTTGTCCAGCAGGCTTTTGGTCCGGCGTCATGCTGGGCCCTTGGTTCTAAGATTGCTGAAACACGATTTCGAGTTGCGCAGAGGGAGACTGTTGGTACTATAAGAGCTGGCTACGCATAATCTTGGTTGTGTAGGCGGCGTCAGAAGTGCCGTACATATTATAAGATTGCAAAATGGATCCTGTTAGAGTGATGGGCGAGATGCAAGAGCATTGATAAGTCATGATGCGAAGTGTCGTTGAGACTTGAAGCACCTTGATCTGGACGGACCATGCGCTGGTGAGCTCGGTGGACGCTGAAGAGGTGAGACGAGGTTGGATATAGCAGATTGTGGCTGTTCAGGATGTTCTCGCAGATGAGGAGGAGTATCTCTGAATGCCAGTTCGATGGCGTCGCGCATCTTCTGGCGATGTAACAGCTCGGTGTCCACCTGTGAAAGGAGATACCTTGAGCTGTAATAACCAATCTTTGCGGTATGTATTGGCTAATATCAGACCTTCAATGCCGACTCTCCCTCACCCACGCTCGACCGATTGCACTGCTGATTGCATCTCGCTCTACGTCCAAAGCCCTGCGCGCAGTCCGGAGACACTTTCTGCCCTTTACGCATCCTCAACAAGATATCGCCTCTTGTAAGTAGTCCACTATCATCTTGACCACTACCTATTCCCACGCTCAAGCTTCTGCTGCCAATCGTACACAGCATCTGCATATTCGCACATCTGTGCAGCCTCTGCGCTCCTGCCGAACCGAAACAACACAGCTCCTACGTCTGCCGTCATGTTGCCAATAATTGAGACATTCTCCGACTCCTTCCTGTCCTTATTTCGCGCGTGCTTGTAAATGTTGTTCCAGAGGTTGGCATCGGCGTACGCCTGATCTTGAAGCACTGCCCCAGGTCTCTCGAGGAGTTCGGCGTACCATTGGGTGATGATGTCGGTCTCGCGGTGGTAGCTGCAGGCGCGGAGTCGTGCGTAGGTGACCTTGAAGTGCCAGAAGATCCTGTTCTCGAGAGATGTCGCGTGGGTGGAAGAGGAAGGCATGGTGATTGCTGTGTGCGAAGGTGACTGTTTCTCTTGTCAGTTGTCACAGAATCGGGGAGCGAGGTCGTCTGCGTGTCGTGGTGGGTGCGATTTGTCGGAGAAGGGTTTGACGACTTTTACTTGTCTTTAAATCTGCTGGTCTGAATGGAAGATGTCAATGCGATGCAATGTCTTGTGTGAGATGTTGTGATGTTGTCTGAGATAGTAGAAGTATTTAATTCTTTTCACCTCATTCAATCTAATAGTAAGAGCTACTTCACTCCCGCTCCTTCTCCTTCCCCAGAAGACGACGTTCGCTCCGACGAAGAACTGTCTCAAATTCACTGCTGACCACAACATAGGCAGCACAGTCTGCAACAGCACAACGAGATGTCTCCGACAAGTAGCCTTGCTATGAATTTTCATCCTGATCGAACTTCCGCATTGCACTTCCGCCTCCTTAGTGCTATATAGCGGGCCTCTTGTACTGCTGAAGCGCTCTTCAGTCTGCTCGAAGCAGACCATGCAACCTTATACTCAAACCTCATGCCGGAAAACATAAGCTCGCTTCCAATGCATCTTATACGCCTAACACTTTTGCCCATGGTCTTCATCGTTTCCTCGCATTGACATTCCTCCCAGCTCCCACGCGCGTCCGGCCTCCAGTCCTGTTACGATCGCCAGTCAAGATACTGGGCAGATAATCCTCATCCATCAGACTTCTCTCTTTCGTTCTCTTCTCCACTGCTGTAGCGCGCTCGTATTCCTTTTGGTCCTCAGCCAGAATCAGATCATGACCCCAGCCCTGCTTGCCGCCGCCAGTGTTCTTTCCATTGGCCGTACCATGAACCGGCTTAGGCACACTATACCGGTTCCCTCGATTGTTCCACTGCATGTTCTTCTTCAGGTGCAGCTTGAATTCACCGTTCGCGTTCGTCGAGCAGGACACTCTTGTGAGAGAAGGCTGGCCACATCGTGTGCAGAATTGCTTGCTGAGATCCTTGGATACGTTGAAGCACGCGTGGCATCGGAGTACGTAAGTCTTCATGTTCTTGATTCGAGACATAGAAGGCGAAAGGAGGTTCAGGTTGATCTGAAGAATAACATTTTGCATTGCGAAATCTGATGTAAGGACTCCGACTTGCATTGTCTTTGGCTCGGGCGTCTGTGCCGTGGAAGCACCAGCGTCTTCTGCTTGCTTCTTCTTCAGGTTCGAGGGCGTGATCCAGCCATCAGAGTCTGAGTCTGACTCGGAGTCTCCCTGACTTTCTGCAGAATGCTGTGCTGAGTCCACCTTGGCAGGCTCTGTGACCACTTTCGTCTCATCGTCGTTCAGAGCAGTGGCTTCGAGCTCAGTGGTCAGTTGCTGGACATCACCTGGCTTTGCTGCCACCGTTTGTGTACTTGCTGGCTCGAACTCAGGTACAGCTTGGCTCGTCTCCGGTTGGGCTGGTTCGTGCAAGGTCTCTGGGGCTGACGAATCGGTCTGCTCGCTAGTGACATCTTCTGCAGCTGCCTCGGTCTGGACAACTTCTTTGGCTGGCGGTGCACCGTTCAAGCCCTTCTGCCCGGGCACTTTTCGTAACCTCCAATCGCCCCCATTCCTTTCACACTCGATCTCATATGTCAAAGCGATGATCTGAATATCAGGCTTACTCAGAACAGACAGATCACCAGTCTTGCGAGCGAAATCAGTCACGAACTTGATGCTCGTTGGATTCGGCGATCTGATTGTCAGAAACGGCTTCAGCGTAGTCTCAACTCGAAGTCTTGTGGCGGCATCCTTGATTTCTGACAGAATTGCAGGCACGGTGATCAGGGTTTCGGCTTGACTTAGAAGTGTCGACACTGGAGGTTCGTTCTTGATAATCGCTCCAGTATCTAGCACAACTGTGTGCACAGGTTTATCGGTCGCCATGTTGGATGTCTAAGAGAATCTCACGAACTTTGGTGTCGCCTTTCGAAGGAAAAAGTCGTTGCCAAGAAATTTGGACCCACTTTCGCTTCCACTTTAGTCTCAGTCATCAGATCACGTGCTTTGCCTGCGGCAAGATTCCGAATGAGGACTAGTTTGCCAAGGCAGTATGATGACTGAGACTACTTCCACTTCCAACTGTGCACGACTTGCCACGACCACACAATGTCCACACATCAACAGGAGCTAGGCCGTCAGGACAACCTCGCCGCCTGGATCTTGTCTAAGGTTTACATGTCGTTGCCAACGGACATCAAGATGCGCGGGACTGTCGCCGCATGCCAACTTGCGGCCTCTCGCGACGCGTGCTCTACGCGTAAGTATCCTGGCGTTCGAAGACGGCGTATCTCGACATACATGCTTCAAGCGAATACAGTCTTGCTGGCCGGACCATCAAGACGTATGGCCCCCTGACGTGAACTCATGAGCGACTTCAGACACAAGCCCCATAATGAACATCACGCTGAGCTTGTTTGGACACGAACTAAAGCTCGACCTATCGAGTTTCAATACGCGATCTACTTCTAGCAACGCTCTACCGCGGCGTGGCCGCCGATTCCTTTGCAAACGGCTTCGCGAGTTTAAGGCTCCCACACGACTTCAATGATTCCCATCAAACCCGGCGGAGTCATGGAGATGTTCTTCACTTTGAACCGCGGATCGGCTTCCTGGAAGAGCTGGTGCCACCCTTCGACGTCTCGTTCAGTAGCATTGAGCAGTCCAAGCATCGTCATGTCGATGTTACTGTGACGAAAACGTCAGCACGCGGACCCAATCAATTCGCAGCACGTCCAGATACGACCTACCGAATTGCCTTCTCTAAAGGAGGGGGCAAAGTGTTCGGTTCGGGGAGCACGAAGTCATTAACGATGACTTTCGTCCCTGGCTGCATGGCTGGGATCAGGTTACGGAGTACGTTCACGCTGTACTTGTTGCTCCGGTTGTGGAAGATCCATCTCAGGAAGAAGATGTCGGCTTGTTGCTTCTGAGGTTTGAAGAAGTCACTGGACGTGAAAATCAGCCGAGAATATCCTATCCACTCGCATCCACTTCCACTTACTGCGCTTGAAACTCAAGCCGGCCCGCGTGCACGAGCTCAGTGGGCGCTCTCTGTTTACCGTCTTCCACGACATCTGGCAAATCTTGTATGACCGCCTTGGTCACATTTGAGTGTCGTTTCAGAACATCAATCATGGCATCTCCATGCGAGCCTCCGATATCGACGATTTCACCTTTCCACTCCACACCAGTCAGCAAACTTTCGTTTGCTCCAGCTTCGCCGATGAAGACACCAAATTGGCGTCCCATCTCAGGATTATCGGAAAACGTCTGCCACATTGACCTCCCTGGACTCTTCGCAGCACTGAAGCCTGATTCCTCGGCCTCTTCCGAACCAGGTTACCTTTGCACAGCGTCTGCGGTATGCAGCAATGCAGGTGACAAGACGTCATTCACCGTTGCTGCAATGGCCCGCTGCTGCTCGTCCTCTGCAAGCAAGCGCGAGATTGCAGTGTGTGCTACATATCCTTTCCGTGGCTCTGTGAAGATATGCCGGGCCATGCCTCACGGAGAATCCTTTCACCACCATTACTGAGTCCTGGGGTTGCTGCAGATCCGCTATACGCTTGTCTGGCCCACCATCACAAGAAGCCATCGATTGACCGCGACTCTTGCTCGCTCCTTGGCTGAGTACAGCAGGACTTGCTAGTTTCTCCAGTGAATCAGCAGACTTCCAGGACTCTCCACTAGATGTACTGCTGGACTTGGAACGACCCGAGGAGGAGATCGCAGATGCAGCGACGGAGAGCCTGCGACGCACGTCTTGGTAGAGCTTGTTGAAACCAACGTCTTTGTCGCACAAGCTGCGCATGCGAGGCAGGCACGCTGCCGTGATGCCCAGTGCCGCTTCAATCATAGGCCAATACATAATTGGCGTCAAGAAGTCTATGCAAGATCAGCCGGTGTTATCATTAGGTGCATAACAGTGACTGCAACACTCACAGCTGATGTCCATCTCTCGCTCAATCTGTGTTCCGATGAACATCTGTATGACAAATTTCGCGACAGAGGCACCTATCGTCATGATACCGATCAGGAAGATAGACATCACCGCCAGGCGCTGTCTGAGCGGCATCTGCAGTTTCCAGATGATTGGAAGTGGTATCACCAGAATGATGCCATCGCAAATGACATCGATGTATGCTTGAGCAAGATACATATCCACGGCGTCGATGCACTTCGGGTCTGGGTAGCCGCCGACGACATGTTGCCATGCATGGTTGATTGGTATGCACTCGAGCAAGTTTGCGACGAAGAAGGCAATGGTCCACCCGCTGACCACGAGCAGCATAGTCCAGGTGATGATATTGAAGGTCCTGTTGATACCGAAAATCCGGCGGTAGAAGAGCAGGACGCTGATCTTCGTAGGACCAACAGCGAACATCTGGGTCAGCTGGTTGGCATAGATGGCCTGGCTCACATCATCAGCTCAGCACTGAACACTGCGTGTAACATCAATCCATACCTTCAAGAAGACCACATATCGCTTGTTGAGAATGGGCATGCCATGTTCATCGAGGTCGGTGTGCTGGCCTTCGTTTCCAGCTGCGGCGCCTACGATATTGACGACCGCTGTAGCCCAAGCCCCAACCTGAACATCGTCAGTCTGTGTGTTCGAACATCAACTTGGGCATACATACGAGCGCAATAAGTATGAACCAGTCATCCCACCAGTATGTGTCCTTCCTAGCTTTCACAGCATAGAATCGCAAACCCACCATCACCGTTGCCAACGCGCCGAGACACGCGGACAGGACATACTGCTCCGCTGCTGATTGAGGAGGCGTGGAGAATACCATGTTCAGGATACGTGATATGTTCTGGTCGTCTACAGCAATAGGGAAGAGGAGCTACCACGTGCTGGCCACATGGGTGCGATGACTAGATATGCTTGATAGCTTTTCCGATCGTGCCATCGTCTTCGGACATGAGGGAGCATTTGCGAGGTTGCAGAGCTGCTGAAGGATTGGGTGGGACTGCATGCTACCGCAGATCACTTCTGCGAATTGCTTGGAGTGGTGCGAAGCACTGCGCCCTTGAAAAATGAGAGTGTATATCATATACAAGGAAGTGCTGGCGGTTGTATGAGCAGCACTCTATCGTGTCTAGAAGTCTCTCTTCCACTCAGAAGCAAGCATAGAGTCTGCATCGGCTTCTTGAGCTGTGTCTGCATCATCCCTCTTCCATTCTGACGCGAGCAGCGAGTCTGCGTCTGTGCTTGTGTCTGCTGGCGTGTTCAAGCTATCTCCATCGCGCTTTCGCCATTCTGAAGCCAACAACGAATCTGCATCTGTGGCCTGGCCCGCATCTTCAGTGGTGTCTTCAGTACGTTTGTAGACAGAATCCATCTCGAGTCTCCGTGGCGCATCAACTTGCTCGACCGTTAGCATCTATGGAGGAAGCGTCCGGAGCATTTAACGCACCATTCGATATAGGCAGTGCACAGCACATTGCAAAGAGGCTGGCAACAATGGTCGCTGTCGTGAGCTTCATGGTAGTCCTGTTTCTCAATTGTTCAAATCAACCTCAATCGTTGTATCAACTGATGTAGAGATGCGTGGTTGAGTCGAGTGAACAGAGACATTAGCGTTCTGGACTGCTGTGGCGATATGAGCAGGCCAGAGTACTGTCGATCAGACGTGGAGTTCAGCTCAACTGTGTTCGCCGTCCGAGCATATCCAACCCAGGACTTACTCAATGGCACAGCTGAGCAAGTACTGTTTTGGGAGGACGCGTGCAGCCATAATTGTCCATTAGTGGCTGGCCTTCCTGACTCCAGATCTATCTGGTGGGCAACCTTTTGTGACAAAAGTCATGTCCCGAGAAAACCAACAACGTGGCTGACGTGAGGTATGACGATAGGCAATTCAGAAAAGCGACCAGCGGAGGCGGAGCTGAAGCTCGAGTTGTGTTGGAAGGAATCGCAGCAACCGATATAGGCAAGTGATGAACAGTCGTCGAATCAAGCTTTGAGGCGCCCCGGCATTGGTGCTCTGGAGGATCTGGTGAGGACGGAAATCGGCATCGTTGCGATTGCTGCTGGTAGGTAGGGCAGTCGTGCTGCCCATCATGATGTGATCGTAAGAGTCGTGTGTGCCTACTGCGTGCCTGGTGGTCCACGGAATCAAGCCTGCTACACCTTGAACATACCAATGCTCTCAACCATGACGACAATACGAAGCAGGTACACAGGAGCTGAAGGATGCAGATGTCACATCAACAGCCCTCACTTGCAGATCAACAACGTCAGCTACCAATAGGCTAAGTGTAGTTCATCCTTCGCCTGCGCGATTGACGCAAGCTGAGTGAAGTGCTGCACATCTCGTACGCCAGCCAGCGCCAACACAGATGCCCATAGAATTGCCTTACCACACCTCTCGAACAACGCGTGGTCGCGAGACAGAATGTCATATCAACCACTCCAGTATGCGAAGGACGGCACTGAAGACGATGACAGCTTGAGCGACGAGCTTCGTAGCTTGGATGTAGCACGCTGGCAACGAGGACGAATGACAGAATGGATTTTCTTTTGTGCGGCACTAGTTGTATGCTCTGCTTTGAGCTTTATGCTCGGCAGGTGGACTGCTCCTCAGCGACGTGGTCATCACCTGTCAAGCGATGGCCGCTTAGCACCAGCAGGTGAAGTCGACACTGTCTGGCAGTACAACTACACATTCGCGAGAGAGCCTACGCCAGAGTCCGAAGCCGCGTGGGGCTCGTTGCCTCCCAGTATGTCACTCAGTAACCAGGAAATGGTGTGTGACTGACAGCAACCGCAGTCGGAGGAGCGTTTGTGAGACATCCCAAGTATAACCAGAGGCAGAACATTGCCATGTATCACCAGGTATCTGATACGTTCCACATCCTCGAGAAGATGCTGACAATGCCTCTAGCTTCACTGCCTGCACGGCCTCAGGATAGGCTTCTATCTCGAAGCAGCCAAGAACAACGCGACATTGAATGAGAGCATGGCAGCTGTGAGGGAGCTATGGGGTGATCATGACTCTGCTCATACGATCCACTGCTTCGACTACTTGCGTCAGGCGCTGCTATGTGCAGCGGATACCAATCTTGAGCCTGTCGATGACATCTCGCATCATGTCGACGCATGGGGAACTCCAAGGAAATGCCGTAACAGACAGGAGATCGATAGCTGGGCGTACAAATGGCGTTCCTCGAATCGTACTGGAATAGTATAGATGTACAAATGAATTGGAGCTTCCTCTCATACAGCTGTCGGCTGTACTAGCACACTTGAGTCTGTGATATCAATGGCGTGTTCGTTTGTCCAGGCGAAGAGTGAATCAGGATCGACGCATTGATATGCTACAGGATATTCCGTGTCCAGGATGGAGCCATTCCACGCCAGAGTGGTGATAGTCGTGTCGCTACGACAGAGTGCTGCCGTTTTCAGCCAGTCCAGGCAGTGGTTGAGATGTTTCGAGTATTGTTCGACTCGATCCTCATCCCAGCCAGCGAGATAGTAGTCTTTGTGCAGCCAATGCTTCAATAATTTGACACAGTGGAGCTCATGATATACTCCAAGGCTTGCCACATAACCGCTGCCATCAGCCAGAGGTATGCTCGATTCTGGGGTCTGACTAAACATCTGCTCGGGAGAGATCTTGATCATCATGCTAGAGAGGAGTTCATGCCATGCGCTATCAAGGGCAGGACCAGGTCCCTGTGCGGTAGGACTATTCCGCACGCCATACTTGTCAAAGAGCTGCGATCGAAATCTCAGACCAGATTCTGCTGGAGGAAAGCCGCCTCGCACACTTGAGGTTTGAGCTTGAGATTGATGGGTCCAAAAAACGAAGGCCACCACTAGGAGGAGCGCCAGCTGGATAGAGGCAACGATGGACCATATCCTCCTCCATCGGCCTCTGCATGTAAGGCACGAGCTGCCGTAGGTTCGTGTTCAGCATCGTCTCCGTCAATGGGTTGATATCGAGTCTTGGGCATGATACTGAAGGTCGTCTTCTCGTACTCTGCAGTCTGTTTGTAATTCCCGGGTATGCAGAGCTCGTGGCCGCAAAGATCTGGACAGGCTTGACTTTGCAGGAATGACACCTGGATGCCGTATGCCGAATCCTGCGTAGACCATCACAGCTTGCAGGATTCCTAGCCGCGATCGTGATGTCGACTGTGCATATACATGGTGATCGACATGCCGAAGGATTAGATGCTGGAGCGAGCAACGAGAAGCTGAAGGAGCTACGCGTGTTTCTCAGCTTGCCACTTCCGTGAGCTGCAGAAGCAGCATAGTCTTGGAGGCATCTAGCATCTCCGCCCTGACACTTTCGGATGGTGATTGCTCGAGGGCGATGTGATTGGTGTAGTGTTGATAATGTCGAACGAGAGAGACAGCCCTGCTTCAACCTGGAAGGTTCATGTTCCCTGAACCACTCAGATTTCAGACACGGTGGCAAAAGTCGCAGGCGAGGCCAATTCGTTCTTCCTTCGTTGCAACCTTCCAATCCTGCTCTCATCCAGACACTAAGGTATCATTCGTCATGAGCTCAGAACTTACATTTGCCGTGGCGCAGCGCGTAGCTCAGTGTTCGATCAACTCCAAGATCGCGACGTGCTTTTGGCAGAGCGATACTCACTCAAGCCGTGGCGGACACGAGCAGGGTGGGCAGTAGACAGACAGACGCCAGACAGGGGTCGTGACTAATTAATTGGCTTGTAATAGCCGTCTAATTGGTCTAAAGTACTACTAGCTTGCATGTGTCTGTCTATAGCGCTACGTAGCAGTATATAGGCCTTTTGTAAGTAAATATTACTCTATATCGCTATTACTATTAGTTTCTTTGTCTCTATCTACTATAAGCTATACTTTAATATTATCCGGAATAAAGTTATATTTAAGCTAGCTTTTTAGATATTAGTTAGCTTCTGCAATGTCGCTTCTCGTATGCTACGCTATCTTATTAAGTATATAACTAGCCTCTAAAAAATATTTTTCTATAGTAGTTAAAAAGGCTAGATAGGCAATTAGATCGAACGCTAGCTTACTAAGTATTAGGTAGTTCTTTATATAATTATTCTACTACTATAGAATATTTATTTTTAGAGGTTTGTATAGTACTATTAAGTACTTAGTATACTTGTTATTAATAGCCTCTTTAGTTATTTATAGGCTTTTTTTATAGCTACTAGCTCTCTAGTTAGTAGACAAAGTAAGGCCTATAGTTATAGTCGTAGCGATAGTAGTAGTACTATATCGAGCCTTATATTCGAGCTATAATTCGTATATAATATAACGCGTACAATCTATAAAAAGCTTGCTAATAATAGGGGTTTATAAGGCTTATAACTAAGTAGCTTTCTTCTTTCTTCGATAGCCGAACCTTATAGTAGATCGGACGCGTTTCTTAGCTACTAGATCGAACCGCAGACTACTCTAATTAGTATCGAACTAGTATAGTTTAAAATATAGATAAAGTATAATAGAGGCTATATATACTAGCAATCTATCTATAAGTATAAAGTACTTATCTAGCTTTTTCTAGCCTAGTAGAATACTCGCTTTATAATACGAGTTAGGTAGTACGAACTACTAGTTTTTAGCCTTTTCTAGATGCAATATAAGAATATATAGCATAGTTAGTAATTGCTATAGAGATCTATAGATATATATACTATCTATTTAGAGACTAAGTAAGGCTTCCTTTACTAGTTTAAGTAGAGTATAGAGTTCTCTAATCTCTTACTAGTCTTTACTTATAAGGCAGTCTTTTTTAGCTAGTAGCTTATTATCTATTTTATAGAAATAAGCTTAATATAGGTTAATAGCATCTTTTAGCTCTATATCTCTTTCTATTATATTATAGTCGCTATTCTATTAAATACTACTATTAAAATAAGCTCGAATATATAGTCGCCTAGCTTTACCTCTTTCTACTTGCTTTCAAAGTACTTGCGTTATATACTAGACGAGTATATATATATAATAATATTATAAAGCTTGCCGAGAGGTCCTTGTTTGTACTAGAGTAGTAGTATATTAACTACTTCTTATATATATATAGAGCGCTCGAAATTCTTTACTTTATTATTATTCTTAAAGTCTTTATCTATTAATATACCTTTGTCTTTATTATTATTATAGTCCTTATAGGCCTAGTCTATTATATCGATATTATAGCTATATAGAATTGCCTTATATACGAGGTTAAAGATATAAGTAGTATAGCGCAAGTAGTACTTCTAAGAATATAGTCTAAGCTCGGCTACGAAAAGATAATAGACCTTATTATTAATATTTATATTATCTAACTAGAAGTAGTATATATTATCTCGAATATCGAACTCTTCGAGTAGCGCTATAATAGCCGCTATAGTATCTATCGCATCCTTCGAGCTAAAAAGGTTTAGTAGGCCTAGTATTAATAAGATATACTTGCTAGCTTTGTCTATAAAGTAAATAAATATACTAAGTAGCTCTAGCTTGTTATCGGACTTCTAGCTATTAAAAGAGACGTACAAACTACTATAAGCGCGCTTTAGCTTCCTTTTAATAGCTAGCTTCGAGCTTCCAAATAGCTTTATAATCTAGTACTAAGTTATATAGTATAATCGAGAAATAATATCTAAGATCTTACTATTTCTAAAGTAAAGAAGCCTATATAGACGCTTCGAGATAGTTTTTCTAAGTAACTAGTTATTATTAATCTTCTATTCGAGGAAGACCTTATACTAGCTAGTATAATTAAAAGTAGTATTCTTATCCTTATATTGCTACTTAATTTTTAATACTTTGCGCACGTTACTATTATACTTCTATTTCTTATTCTTGCTATCCTTCGGTAGCTTCTACTTGCCTTTGCGTATCTAGTAGTAGCTAGCACCGAACTTGCAGTCTATAAAATAGTCTATAGGATAAGTTGTAGAGCCTACGGACTTTAAAACTAGTTCTAATAAGCCTAGCTTCTTATAGTATATATAATATATCTAGTATATTATTCCCTTTATCTTATAGGTAAGATAGATACCTATAGTATCCTTCTATATCTAGCTTATATAAGGCTACTTGCTAGGAGGAGTAGGTTTGTAGTTTATAAGGTATAGTTTATTAATAAGGAATTCGAATATAGTATAATAGCTCTTGTATAGTATAGGGAGCTATAATTTGTTATATATCTTAGTAAGGTTGTCGAGGATAGTCTCGGTACTAATTTCTAATTCTACTATATTTATTATATTAAATTTAAAGTATATTATTATAGTATATATAGAAGAAGATATTTCAAAAGTAAAAAGCTTAGATTATAATAGACTAGGGTTACGATATATCTATTTATAATACCTAGCGCTATAGAATAAGCGCATTTTTTTATATTTACTTAACTAGATATTATTTAGTATACTTTATTTAGTTAGAATTTTAATTTTTATATATTTTGGCTAAGTAGTTATATTATATTAGCTTATAGAGTAAACTTAGGCTTAATATTATATATATATATAAGTATATTTCTAACCCAAAACCTATTATAAATTCTTTGTTACTTAATATATATACTATAAAAAATCTAATAAAATAGAAATTTTCTATTTTACCTTAGCTATAACTTCTACTACTTAGATTAGTCGTGCGATATTATATATATATATAGTTATAATAACTTAGTTAGTAATATTTTAATTTTTTTTAGCTTTGCTATATAGACTCTAAACTAAGGTAAAAGATAGTATTCTTATATTATTACCTATATAGCTCGGAGCTAGCTAGCTAACTAAACTTTTATTTTTACTTTTAGCTTTATTAGCTTTATAGCCTTATTAACTATCTACTATAAATACCTCCTCTAATATACTAAGACTACTACTATTTACTTGTTTCTAATACTAATAATACTTATAACTACAATTCTAGATATATAGATAGAGCTCCTTCCTATTAGTAATAATATACCTAATTTGCTCCCTTATATAAGGTATAGTATTAAGAATAATAGCCTCTAATTACTTATACTAAGTACTCTTCGAAAAAATAGTATCTACTACTCGACTATAAATATATAGCATATCGCCTTGCTTCTAGTGCAGAAGGTAGTCTAGTAAGACTATAAGGAACTTATCGAGAGCGTTGCATAGCTACGATGTTAATAGCGCTAGCATAGGGGAGGGATAGAGTATATCGTCGCCGGTAAGGTTAATAATAGCCTCCTACTATAATTAGCTACTCCTGCCTAGTCGCAATCGACTCTATGTACCTTATTGCCTATACTAGATCGAGCCGATAGCGAGATTATAGTAGAAAGGGTGATTGTCGGTAGGTTAAGAAGAGAAGAAGCCCGGGAGGCTAAGATACACGACTAGTACGCTAGTACACCCAGACAGACAGACAGACGGCGACACTATGTCTGTCTGTACTAGCTATTTAAGGCTCTCGTCTAATCGTAGCGAATGCTACTAGACAATACAGTACGCCAAGACACGTACTGTCTATTGCCCACCCTGGACACGAGCAAAGAACGGTTCCTGAAGGCCGGCGACCATGAAGACAACGACAGTGTGTATGGTGATCCACCGCACAATTACTGCTCTCCAAGAATGCCTTTCTGGCATAACGCCTTCTTGTACTTGCTCATGCTGAACTGCATTGTGATACTATACTGGCTATTGTCGTCCGGAAAACTGCAACCGACCACACTATACGGACCTGCCCAAGATGCCATCAGTTATAGAAAGGAGCGTATCTATCGCCCACTGCCTGATAACGTCTACGCTGGAGAGCCGCGCCCCGAGCTGGATGACGCCTGGCGAGAACTCATCAAGCCTATGGGACAAAAGTTGACCAAAGACGAGGCGCAAAAACTTGGGGCGGACACGATTGCTTTCAAAGACGGCTCAGGGTATATTGCTGAAATGGCTGTCTTCCATGAACTGCATTGTATCAAGCGGATCAAACAACACCTTTCTCTGAGTCACTATCACCCCAACATGACTGGGGAAGAAGTCGAGAAGGAGGAGATACATGTCGATCACTGTCTGGAATACTTGAGCGAGCAGCCATGTGCCGTGGCGACACTTCACTAGCGACCTTCTTCTGGCAGGATGGCAAACCCAAGACTAGGAACTGGAGCGATCACGTATGCGTCGATTGGGACACACTTTATGGCTTTGCGCTTGAGCATAGTGTCCTCGTCGACGATGCGAGTGTTCTCGAGGGCCCAAATAACCCGGCTTGATGCATTCATCGTGGTCACACTGTCGAGCAACAAACATCAGGATAATGATAGGTTAGGTGGACTGCCAAGAGCTTTTGCTACAATCTCATAGTGTCGCCAGGACTGAACCACGGCATATATGAGGCTTCAACCAATCGAGACTAAGAGCGCATAGGGGTCACGAGTGTGCACAATACGAATGTGGTTGGTGTTATGTACGCTCGCTTATGTTATAGAAATATGCACCACCACTGCTCGTTGCTGCATACGATCTACAACAGCGACTATTCGAACTGGTCGAGTACCCTATCAGTCGACAGCATCTTACATCAGTTGAAGGACGCGAAGATCTGAAGATTGACTCTTGCTATCTACCCGCACAGTATCTATTGTATGCGCACCTCTTGTGCACGAAGACTGGATATTTGTCGTTCGACCAGGACACCTACCTCAAAGAGATTCGAAATCCGATGTACATGATCGACGAGAAACTGGATCAACGTCGCGATGAGGATGAGCTCGGTGCTGGTTTTTGGATCGGAACATGGCTTGGAAATCGAATCTCGATTGGCGAGCGGATGAATGTTCCCGGAAGGAGATACGACGTGAACAAGTTCCTCGACGGCGGATTCGGCCTGGAAGTCAAAGGTTACGAGACTTTCTACAAGGAGTGGGCGGAGAACTTTCAGAAGCCCATGGGATTCTTCTGCTTATGGATCGATGATATGCTAGAGGGACGACGTACCAGGACATTGGGATGGGACGCTGCGATCCGATGTCTACAACATTTCCTGGTCGATCTGATTGTCTGTCTAGACAAGGACAGGAATTACTTCGCCAACGATTCCGGAAGGACGCCCAAGTGCAAGGCCTCCAGTAGAGGCTGCGATTGCAAAGATTGTGAAGGTCGTGATAAGGATGTGAACGATACGTTGACGGATCGCCAAAATGGACGCTATGATGAGTATGGGCTGTTCAGTGTCGGTGGCAAGTATTCCTGCAATACTCAAGAAAGGCATGATGGTAGAACTGGTGCTTATGTCGCTCGCGAAAGCACTGACATGATTGACGAGAACGAGCTGCACATGTTGAACGGCATGACACATTATAACAGGCTGTAACATATAACATTCAGTGCTGCTATATCAACACACTCGCCACGTCGAGCTTTTCACGCAAAGTCATAATCGCTCGTCAAACACATCAGCATATCCAGTCCTGTACGCCGTGCATTCATATCAAAACATTCCAGCTTAGAACCCGCTTCGGTGCACCATCGTTCCTCCTCTTCGGAACTGTACACTTTCTCTCCTGACAAGCACTTGTAATGCTCTGTTCAAGCTTTGCTCACTATAGTTCTTTCGGTCCACAAACTCCCGTCGCAGATTCGCCAACGAAGACGTGTAGCCAATTGGCAATCTCCTTCGCAGTTCCTCTTCGACTTTGTGGACTTCCTCGACCAGTTCCCTGTTGCCGCCAAGTCCTAGTGCTGATGTATCTCCGCCTGCGGACATCACAGCGTCCATGGTCGAGCCCAAGAACAGTCGAATAGCCTCGTCGACGTGCTTCTCTGTCGCGATAGGTTGCAGTTCGATCTTCGCTAGAGATTCCGTGATACGAACCAATGACTCCAACTGACGGACTGTGATGGGAATCGAACTTCGCTGGTTCGCATCCTGCTCAGCGCGTGCGACTTGTCTTCTTATTGAGACGAAGTGACTTGAGAGCTTCTCTGCTGCTTCTGGTGATAGTCTTGGAGCACATCGTGACTTGGCGTAGCTGATATATCGCCTCATCTTCTCCACTGGGATTTCGGAGTGAACATGTTCTTGTACGCCTTGACCTCCCATGTGAAGACCCATGACGTGCTTGGCGATAGTCTCGTCTCGATTTCTGTCGTGGTCGTCTCGAACGATAAAGATGAGATCGAAACGTGAGAGAATCGTGGTCTGGAAGTCGATGTTCTCGCCAGGTGATTTGAGATCGTCGTATCGTCCGAAGATCGGATTGGCCGCTGCTAGAACGGAAGTCCTTGAGTTCAGAATCGTCGTGATACCAGCTTTGGCGATGGAGATGGTTTGTTGTTCCATTGCTTCGTGGATCGCCACACGATCTTCGTCTCTCATCTTGTCGAACTCGTCTATACAGACTACACCACCATCGGCGAGGACCATAGCTCCGCCTTCGAGGTAGAACTCGCGTGTAGTCGTGTCTCGTTGTACCGAAGCTGTCAGACCTGCTGCTGAAGAACCTTTGCCGGATGTGTAGACTGAGATTGGAGAACACTTCTCCACGAACTTCAGCAGTTGCGACTTCGCTGTACCAGGATCACCAAGAAGCAAGACGTTGATATCTCCTCTCAGTTTCATGCCATCTGGCAGGATTTTCTTGCTGCCGCCCAACAATAGACATGTGATGGCTTTCTTGATGTCCCCGTTTCCATAGATGGATGGTGCCACGCAGTCTGCAAAGGTTGTGTAAATGTCAGGCCGCCTCGACATCTCCAAGAATTCTTGCTCCTCCTCCTCGCTAAATTGCATACCCATGCCGGTGGCTTGATTGTGAGATGCATCGGTCTGCAGGCCTACTGCTCGCAGGTAAGGATTCCGAATCGCGACTGCTCCACTGTTTTTGCTATTCTTCTGGCTGGCATAGATGCTGAACACACCCATTACCACACACCTCGTACCAGGTACTACTCTGTTGGCCAGATATCGATCTGCGCTTACCAGGATATGTCGAGGCAACTCTCCAACAGGCACATCGTCTGGTGCTTCCTGCAGCTTCAACACTTGCTGGTCGATGAACTGTGACTTTTCATGTACAACAAAGTATGGGTCGAGAGGGCACTTGTCGCCTTGATCGTCCGGGCCTTTGATTCTGCCACATGTTCGTGGCAATGTGATGCCGGAGAAGCCTGATGTGACTGCTAGGTTCGTCTCGTGCTGGCAACTTCTGCATTGGATGTGTACTGCCGTCGCTTTCGAGCTGAGTGTGCTGGCGCCAATGACGATGCCGGGTATTCGGACGAGGTGGGAGACATTGGTGGCTGTCAGGCCTCGGATCGAAGTCTGTGAGACTGAGGAGTGGATAAGGAGTTGGTGTTCAGGGAGAGCCTTCGCGAGGTCGAGATCGTCCTTGCTGCGCGAGGGGTACAGGATGCGCTGGGTGCATTGCTTGAGCGCGGCTTCGAACTGGACGATGTCAGATCAGTTTTTCTCGAGTATTGATGCCACCGCGTACTATTGGTATGATATCTGCTGGCTCGTTGTTCAGCCGATTCGCTAGCTCCTCGTTGAACGCGATCAGGTGGGCAATGTCGATGTCGCAGAAGTACTGTTTGGACAAGACATTCTCGCGTATCTGATCACTGCACGCTGTCAGTGCTGTGCTTATCCTTGCACATGCTCTCTCCATACCGGTAGATGTAGTTCCCGTCAAGATGAAATTCCAACACGAATGCCACAAGCTCTTTCTGTGTCTGCTTGTTGGTCGAGTCGCCATTCGCACTCTGCTCCTCGCCGAACAGGCTGAGCGTATAGACTGATTGTCGATCCATTATTGTGTTGTGGTGTGGTGTGTCTGTGTCTGTGATGGGGATGTGAGGGACAGAAACGAACTTTACGCGCCTGGCTTGGATCAACGCGTCGAACACCAAAACCTCTGGGATTCAGAGATCTTTTCTTCTTCGCTCTACACTCATTTTGGTAAGGAACAACTCGCGTATGACGCTCCTGCCACAAGGTCCCAAGAAATCATTGTATCGAGTCCTGTTTCTACCTTGTCTAATCCGCAGCATATTGGAGACATGTTCTCAGAGACACGCAGCCAAGATAACGCGTTAGCGAGGCATAGAGTGCCTGCAGGACGGATCGGACATACATATATCCGCAAACGCTATTGAGAGTTCTAACGTGGCCTGCGTGGCTGCTGCGTGAAGCTTAATCGAGAGTTGGCTGAGACGATTGATTCTCATTGTTATGCTCTAGCATCTCCATCGAGCACACGACCCTCTTGTACTATACTCTCCTACCCGCTGCTTGCTTGCTGTACATATAGCCTCTCAAATCCTAATAGCATACGCATACCTCCCTCATGAGGCCGAGCACGAGCGCCAGCTGGACTGAATCACGTCGGCCATGTCATCAGCCTTCACGCTCGACAGTCCCAATGATCTCGTGTCGCCCAGCTCAGTACGATCCGCGTTCCCGTTTCCTGCCCAAGATGGATCACGACCGGGATCGAGCAGATATCAGACACGAAGAGACAGCTCTGCGAGCGTCATGTCGGCGGCGGGTTCAATAGGCGGCAGTCTTGATATCCAGCAACGGCGAGGTAGCACAGTCAGGGAGACCTCCCAAAATGCTATCTCTACCCTACTTCAGCCTCCTATCATGCGGACGGGCCTGATACCACATACTGCAGCACAGGCCGCAGCGTCAGGCTTCAAAGCGCCTACAACGAAGGATATTCCGCCAGTAACACTCACGAATGTGCCTTCCGTGCCGCCTGAGAACTTCCGCGATTACCTGAATCGCATAGGACCACTGTTTGAGAGCTTTCAAAGAGGGCGATCAGAACCAGAGTCGCCGACATGGCTCAAGAAGGACAAGGACCTGGAAAGGACCGAAGCGTTGGAGAGGAGGTTGAGCAGACCGGATAGTTCTGCACCGCCTACGCCCATAATCACAAGGCAGAACTCGGCCGGGAACTTGTCCCCTCTAGAATCACCAGGTGGACCACGAAGGAGATCTTCAGCACAGTATAGACGGAATCGTAACGAGCCTACGCCCTTGTCGACGATACCTAATGTCTACTTTGACGAAGACTTTCGTCTGGAGAACCCGAGAACGTTCGACGTGGTCTCGGAGAGGTCTGAGATCGTACGCCCGCCGCCCGGATCGCAGCCAGCGCCAGCTGCGAACGGCACGCCTCAGATGCCCAGGAAGAGTCTGGCCAACAATGCGATCTTACAAGAAAAGCTGAGTTGGTATATGGACACAGTGGAAGTGCACCTTATCAATAGCATTAGCACTGCTAGTACAGGATTCTTTGCAGCATTGGGGTCTCTCAAGGAGCTACAGACTGAGGCAGAGCAGAGTGTGGCAAAGATACAGGGCCTGCGGGAAGACTTGAAGAGGCTGGACCAGGAAGTAGCCGTGTCGGGGCTAGAAGTTGCAGCGAAACGAAGACGGCGGGAGAACGTGCGAAAGCTACGAACTGCAACAGCCCAGGTGCAGCGTGTGGTTGAAAATGTCAAGAAAGCGGACGAGCTGGTGGATAACGGCGCGTACGATGAGGCCGTAGACCAAATGGATCGCGTAGGGAGACTGGTTTGTGGACAGCAGGAGGTTGGGCAAGACGAGGAGCTCATTGATCTGCGGCCGCTCAAGGCTTTACAAGGATTGGACTCTGGACTCCAGGAACTGCAGTTACGGATAGGCACAGGCTTTGCCCAGCGCTTCAGCACTATACTGATCGAGGACTTGCGACGACATGTGCAGAAAGTGCCCAACAGCGATACTCTCAAGCGATGGTCACGACAGCGAGGTATACCGCATACATACATGGAGACTGACGACAAGTTTCGCAAAGACCTTTTGTCAGCGCTGACTGGACTTGCAAGAGCAGGGCATACAGCGCCTGCAAGCTCAAAGTACAGAGACGATGTCAACAAAGAGGTCAAGGCGATCTTTCGACGATTCATGCCTAGTAGCAGCGACGACGACGCGGACAGTATGGCTTCGGTATCGACAACGATGTCACGCGGTGGCGGGAAGCGTAATGGGCAAGAAAAAAGTATAGTATTGGCACGGAATCTGAGAGCGCTGGACGCCGAAGATGCAGAGAAGTTGCTTATCGATGCTTATACTTCGATTGGCGAAGCACTTCGGAGAGTTTCAACGCAGACGAAGATCTTGCTCGACGTGACGAGCAGCATGCAAGCTCCTGAACCGACGTCGCCCAGGTCCCACTCCAGGTCAGCCACGGTGTCTAGCATGGAGGAGAAGCTCACAAACGGGACGACCTCCGAGAACAGCGCAACAGTGCAAGATGAATTGTCACAAGCGTTAGACATGTCAAGCCTGCTTGGTCAAGCTGTTGACACTGCGCAGTCACAGATTATAAAGATACTTAAGGTGCGCAGCGAGCAGACCATTCGAGTGCCCAAGCCACTCTTTCTGAGATACTTCACACTCAATCGCCTGTTCGCAGACGAGTGCGAGGCTATAAGCGGCCGAGGAGGGAACGCCCTCAAGGGCTTTATCAATGTGCAGATCTCTGCATTCGTCCAAGAGCTGGGGACTTCAGAGGCTGAACGCATTACTAAGACTCTTGATAGCGACATCTGGAATGCCGAGGACTTCACCGAGGAACGCAATGTCTTGCTGCAACGCATACTGGCATCGATGACACGAGATCCGCCAGAGTGGGCACAAGGCACTGCTCCAATCTGGGAACAGCCAGGGCTATCGACACAGCAGGTGAACGGCAATGCTGCCAATGGCACGCCGTCTGCTTCTGTCACCAACGGTGCAGCTCTCGCAGCGGCCAAAGCAGCGACAGCAAAGCCCGCTTACATTGACGAGAATCGCTTCATTCTGGTCCCTAGCGCATCGTCTTTGCTCGACAGTATTGACAACTTTCTGGCCCTCACTTCAACTCTACCGACCATGACACCACAGATCTCTACCTCGCTACTAGACGTACTCCGAACCTTTAACTCAAGAACCAAACAGCTCATCCTCGGCGCCGGCGCCACCAAGATCGCCGGCCTCAAGAACATCCAGACCAAGCACCTGGCCCTCGCGTCACAAGCTCTGAGCTTCGTCGTGGCATTGATACCTTATATGCGCGAATGCGTTCGCAGACACGTACCCCCCGGGCAGGCCGGCATCTTAGCCAAATTCGACGAGATGAAACGTTCATATCAAGAACACCAATCAGGCATCCATGATAAGCTCGTCGAGATCATGACTTCTCGTTCCACTACTCATGTGAAAGCCATGAGTCAGATCGATTTCGACACTCCTGCACCCGATGATAAAGTCAACGCGTACATAGAGACTCTTACCAAGGAGACTTTGACGATATATAGGGTGCTCTCGAGACACTTGTCGGAATTGGATGTCAGCTTGATCATGCGACAGATATTTGCTGGCTATAAAGAGCATTGGACGAAAGCTTTTGGAGATGTTGATGTCAAGAGTTCGGCTGGCGAGCAGAGACTACTGCGAGATGCTGAAGCACTCGAGGCACGACTTGGTAAGGTTGAAGGCTTTGAGGGCATTGGCAAAGAAATTGTAGCTGTTGTCAAGGCTAAAGTGTCTATGGAGTTTGATGTCGAAGAAGAGCTGAAGAAGGAAGCTGAGAAGAGCAAAGCGGCTGTCGTCGAGGTCAGGACAGAAGGTGATGCTGAGAAGACAGCGATAGAGGATAGTATAGATGTCGAGAGAGATAAGAAGTAGTACTTCATGCTCGGCAGAAGTCAATGGAATCGAGTCCAAATGTAGATCCTTCCAGGATCTTTCCTTAAAAGCCGTATATTGGCACATGTGAGCTCTATCAAGCTCGATCTTGTAAGATCTACAAACTGCTCGCTTATCATCACAAGAGCTCAAGTATAAGAACCCACACCTCGACGGCAAGGACTTCGCACGCGAAAGGACAATGAACTTTGAAGATCTCCCTGCGTGGAGCGTGGATAGAGCTATCTATCGCTCGCGACCGCACCAAAGAACCTTACGACGACAGGACAAGCATGGAGACCTTTCGGCAATGGATCTTATAACTGGCTACGCAATACACTACTATAGACATATCTGGAGACACTATACAACAACGGAACTTGAATATATCATATGGGGATCGACCGGCATAGTCCTTATACCGAACTCGGAAGTCTTGTACAACGACGAAACTTGAATATACCACATGGAATCGAACGGCATAGTCCTTATACCAGTTTAGTGCCACTCTCTGTAAACACGCTTTCGAGGCTCCGCACAGCGACCGATACTGGAACTACATGGAACATTGTGTTGATGTGAAGCACTTCATGTGCATTGCATTCACTATTTGCTAAAAGCGCGCTCCAATTGAGCCAAAACAAGCGCTATCACTCCTCCTCTTATACTCTAAGAGTCGAAAATGGCTCCGAAAGCCGGGACCTTCCTCTTCTCGAGGTCTAGGACCACCTCCTTCGTCACCGTCGGGTTACTGATGATCACTACGGCCTCTGCATCGAACTTCTTATACTCAGCATATGTCAATTCTGTCAGAGACGGCATATCCGCGTCCTTCATTCCTGCTTTCTTAGTGTCGATGATTTGGGCATTTGGATCGGCTCGTAGAACATTCGCAAGGTTCTCTGGCCCATAGCTTTCGAAAGGTAGTCGAGCTGACCAGACGATTCGCATGTTTCCGATGAACTGCGGGTATCCATTGAAGTAGGACATGAGAGGACCAATCCCTGAGCCTGTGGCCACTAGGACGACGCGCTTGAAGAGCAAGGCGCATTTGGCGACTCCAAGAGTTGGAATGCCGCGAGTCCAGAGATATGCTGGCGGGTTGTCGATGAGACGTTTTGTCCAGTCCCCAGCATTTGCGATGATGATCGAGTAGCCAGGCATGTTGTTTGGGTTTGGAATTGTGGCAAACTTGTGGTTCTCGACGAGTGGAGCTTCCGACAAACCGATTCCGACGACGGGTTCCAGAGGCTTCTTGCTCTCGAACTTCAGCTGAATGGCGTGTGTGGACAGCTTCGTGGCGGTGAAGTACACCTTTCGGAGTCGTAGCCATGGCAGGATGAGCAAGATGGTTATGAGGCAGAGAATCCAGAATGCCGGTGTCTGCGCTAGGATGGAACCCATGCTCTTGTTCGGCAGCCAAGAGTCGGATGCAACGATGCAACAGAGCTGCGCCCAAATGAGGGCAACGCAGCTCCAGCCACCATATCTATGCGTGAGCTCCCATAGATCATGATACTTGGAGCGGATGGGAGGAATCGACAACATGCAGAGGATGACGAGCACGCAAAGGATGACGATGCTCAGTCCTACCACGCTCCATTGGTATTTGTCATCGACGGGCTTGTAGTCTCCTTTCAATAATAGCACGACAAAGAAGACGTACCAAAGCACGGCGCTGATACCGCTCGAGGGATGCAGTCCTCCGTAGCAGTAGATCTTGGCAGCGAGGCGGCGAATGCGGAGTGACCAGGAATGTGGCACCTTCAAGACACTGTAGAAGAGCATATTGATGCACATCTCCTGACGCATTAAAAGAGCCACAAGGATATTAACCGATACTGCGGTGACGGTACTCTTGTAGGTGATAGCAGTATTGTCGTTGGCCTTGCGAACAGCACAGATGATGATCGCGATGAGGTTGAGGAGGAGGTCGATGACGAACAATCTCTGATATGTGCCGAGGTGGTAGTAGCGTGTTGAGTTGTAGGCGTCGCCATGTTTTGGTTGTGGCAATGGGTGATCTGCTGCCAGTTGCTGCAGACTCTTCTTGTCGGCGCTCTTTTGATCGGCGCAGCCTAGGCTCAGGACTTGCTTGGCCCTCTCGGCTTCGCTGTCGATACTGTCGAAAGAGGTTTGTGGGGTTGGTGAGCTGGCCACTGTTGGTGGCAGATAAGCCTTTGCAGGTTGTTGAGGGCCATTCTCGAGTTGCACTGGAGTCATCTCATATTGCTCCGGATTCAGCGGAGAAGTGTCTAGTGGAGTGGGCGTTGACGATCTGTCCAGCAGATCGCTTGCACAAGTGTTGTCCATCGTGTCTTTGGACGATGGAGAGTTGTTTGTTGAGTATATGCTGGAAGTGGTGCAATGCTGGGCCGTTGACAATCGGTACTGGGAATGTGTGTCGATGGTATGTTTCAGACTGACAATTCCGGCCTCGCGCCTTTGTCAAGCTTATATGATTTCTCCAGCTCAGGATCAAAGAAAGCCAGGACTCTAACAATGTCGCTGTCCCTTTGTGACTGAGATGGCTGATAAAGAGACGGAATTGAGGAGTCTCGTCGCTTTGTAATGCTGCTCTTTGGCGCGCTGACAGGTCTCGACTCCGTGCCTGACTGCGATGTCGTCGCCGCTGGCTTTGTCCGAGATCTAATTAGGCGCCGGCAAAGATGCGTCTGGCTGCGATGCGGCCAGTCGAGTGACTTTCGAAAGTCAGGTTCCTCAGGAATCGCGCAAACATGAGGTGCAGCACGCAGTCGGCGAGTCGAGTCCTGGTGGAGGAGCGATGTTGAAGCTTCGCACTGATGAGGACGTCGGCCTCTTCGCCACGATGACAATGTTCAAGATGTCTTTGTCTAGGTGTGCAGGTTGGAATTTCGGTGAAGAAAGAAAGTGGTGCGAAATCTGAAAGAGTCGTTGCAAATGCGCAAACGCGGAGCAAATGATGCATGTGCGAAAAGCTTAAGCTCCACGACTCCACAACAAGTCCCAATAATAGCAAGTGAACTGCCAGGCATGAAGATGTTATCGAAGCACATCTGAGATCTGTCAGCATTCTACTGCTCCGAGCCTCCTGCTGGAAGCCATCATCGAGCTATGGCGGTATGGGGAGCTGTCACATGTAGCGCCAGGAGCGCCAAATCTCAGGAGCTTGCTCATCACAGACCTTAGCGCAGGTCGAATCGCACGCACAAGCAAAATTTATACGCATCATGAGGAGACAATAAACAGCTTTGGGCCGAGCAGGCCAAGCAAATAGCGGGTCACTCTATACTTGGTAGAGATGATCTTTCTATACTCCTGGCGGCACGACAACCCGTCGCGGATAGCGACTATAATCCGACGTCAGGCTTTCCTTTGCGTATAGAGCCAAGCAGGCATCCTCTCCGTAGCCACAGTGGCGGAGACAGCGCCCATGGTCCGGAATCCGCTGGCAAAAGTGCCAATATAACGCCATAGCGCACGCGCAGCAACACCAAAGCAGCGGTAGTCGGGCGCCAATGGAGCATGTGCCATACAGTGTGTGGCTGAATACTGTTACACAGCATAAGCGATCAAGCTTAAGTTAACGTTTCTGGATCCAGATCGGGCAGGAGGCTTGTTCTGCCCAGACTGCAACCGGTCGCAATGCTCGCAATGGACGATGGGCTTTTCCTGGTGTATGCCCTCGTAGCTTGTTGCCGCAAAGGATTTAGGCTCGTTGAAATAAGCTCTGTCGGCAGAGTGCGCGCTATACCTTTGCTGAAGTGATCGTCTTGGTCAGCCCTAAAGACCATATGTTTATGGCCAAGCAAGGGATTTCTATTCGCAAGTTGTCTCTAGCGTATGGAAGCCCTGCGTTCTGGGTTCGTGGTGCTCGAGCGGCGTGCGGCTCGTGATAGAAAGTGCTTCTTCTCTCAAGGCGGATTTGAATCAGTGGTAAGGCTTCAAGCTCGCGCTGGCTCAGTCATACACCCACCGCTGAGACGGTCGCGACTGCCGTGATGACGATCGATTGATGCCAGACTCTTCATTCTCGCATATGCTCGGCCAGGTGATCGAGTGGTCCTCGCCGTTGTCAGTCCAGTGTGTCAACCGCGGGAGCAGCTGTCTGGAAAACGCGCGTCTTGGTTCGTCATGGTAGGCAATCCTGTGATCGCTGTCAGTAAAGCATATACCGCTTCGATAAGTCTGCGCTATTGGCGCCACTGCATTGGAGGCTGCACACTGTGTGGAAGTCGGCGCTGGGGTGCAGATCGTCGCTGATCTAAGTCAGTGGTTCACGGTACTGACCGTACCAGACATGTGCGGCACATCGCATTCTACTCCACCATATGAACAACGCCAACGAACTGAGGCGTATATAACGCAGCTATGCCATTCAAAGGTGCCGCACCCTTCTGCTCGACAGTCATTTCAGCTTTTCATGCACCGGCCTGGTTCAATGAGCTATACAAAGCCCAAGGATTCCCTGCTCCATAATCGCATCGAACACGCGCAAAGATCAAGTTCGCCTTCAAGCATACTATACACGATCACTTCGACGCTGTGGCGAGTATAGAGGGGGTTCATCATACAGCTCTTTGTGCTATCAACCCTCTAAACAGCGGCACGTGCTGGCCGCTCGATCTTCACACCATACTAGGACATTCATCTCGAACATTGGGAGCACTAGCTGACACGATCTCTTGCTCTTTGATTACTGCCACGCTACCACACGCACTCGATCGATCATTGTACTGCTCTTTGTGCTGGCAGCGCCTTCAATTACGGCACACGTGCTCATCTCGTGGCTCTTTGTCTGCCACGTTGCTGGAGGACTACCATTACCAAGCGTCTCGAACAATCGCTTTGTACGACCTATGCCTGATCTTTGAGGAACAAGGACTACACACAAAGACCTATTGTTACAGGACTCGACACGATACGGCATGGCGACATTACAAAAGCGCGTATGGGAGCCGCCCTTGAACGTGGTTCCTCGGAACCATTACTCGCAGAGCCAAGCAGCTAGACTTTCCCAAACGCTCTCTCTCCTACTTGACCAGCTCAAACGCTTTTCCAGTATCGAACGAGAACGCAAGAAGCAGGCTCCAGACTTACTTGGCTCTCTACCACCACCTTCAAGCACGTTGATCGTGCCATCTGCGTATCGTTCACCAAGGTGGGTCTACACACCCGAAGTTTCACTTCTGTGCAAGTGAAGTGAAGTGACAAGGGTCGAATAATTCCACTAGCTCCGAAGATCCGACACGCTCACAGCCATTGAACAACCCACTCACAGCTTGCAGACAACTCTCCCACCACAACATACCTACACCTACAGGTATTGCACATACAATGCCTTCTCCAGCATCCAGCCTCGTCGCTGATAACGCGAACATTGTTCAATGGGCATTTTCTGGCAGATACGACCCGAGCTTGCCAATTCTTGTCGACGCCGAGGACTCGACACGCTACATCACGAAGGAAAGAGCTATACAGCTCACCGCAAACTTGACAGGCGCATTCGAGGAGAACACGACCGTCTGTCTGAACATTCCTAACGACATCCTCTACCCCATCGTGTGCTATGCAATCTGGGCCTCGAAGTGCCGATGGACTGGTGTCAACCCTGGCTACAAGAGCATCGACCTCGCCCACCACTTTCGGACATCAGAGACGAAGTATGTGATCACCTGCGAAGAGCAACTCGAGAAGATCCACGAGGCAGTCCGAGACAGTGGTCGCACGATCGAAATCATCCTTTACAGCGACCTGCTGAAACCACAGCCCGCCGGACACCAGACAGCATGTGGAGTTCACCGAGGTCACCGTCACCGCAGCACAAGCAGCGTGTACCGATATCTTCATGAGCTGCAGAAGACAAAGACTCCCGAGAGCCTCTTCGAAGCACTACGAAAGGTTGACAACAACTCGATTGCAGCGCTTGCCAGCACTTCAGGAACCACCGGGCTGCCGAAAATGGCCGCTCGCACACACAAATCTCACGTGCTCGAAGCCGCTGCCACAGAAGACGATCACGATGCGAAACCATATCACGTTCGTCGCCTCTTCTGCACGCCGATCTTTCACTCCTTCAGCACGGGCGAGATGGTGATCAACAGCATGCGACTCGGGCAGCCAACCTATTTCATCAAGCGGTTCGACGATGTTCTCTTCCCAAAGGCAGTACAGGACTTCAACATCACAGAAACCTTTGCCCCGCCGCCACTTCTGCTCCGCCTCGTTGACAACCCGAGTGCTCATGCACAGATCCAGACCATTCGTAACATCTATTGCGGAGGCGCGCCTCTCGTACCCGAGCTCAGAGCTCGCATCAATGCGATCTACAAGGACAACATGGAAGGACCACCACGAATCGCACAGGTGTGGGGCATGACCGAAGGAGGCTGGTTCACGACCTTCCTTTACGGAGAGAACGACACCACAAACTCTGTTGGGCGTCCAATTGCTGGCTATGAGATGCGCGTGGTCCCACACGAAGACTTCAAAAGCTTCGAAGGCTACGAGACAGGAGAGCTGCAGGTTCGCAGTAAGCTGCTCATGGTCGGATATCTCGGAAACGCAAAAGCCACGAAGGACTCCTTCACAGAAGATGGATGGCTGAAGACCGGCGATGTGGGATACATCACAGACGGCAAGGTCTATCTGATCGACCGCTGCAAGGACCTCATCAAGGTCAACGGCTTCCAGGTGTCACCCACGGAACTCGAGAGCGCTCTGCTGTCTTCTAGTGACATCTTGGATGCGGGCGTGGTCGGTGCTGGATCCGACACGAGCGAGCACCCGGTCGCTTTTGTCGTCCGCACGAACGAGGAAGTCACAGCAGACATGATCAAGAAGCGACTGCGCACTCAACTGGCAAGCTACAAGGTGTCTACGATGGAGGTTCGCTTCGTCCAAACATTGCCGAAGTCCATCACAGGCAAGATCATGAAGGTGGAGCTGAGAAAGCTCTGCAACTAGTGCAGATAGCGAGGCATCAAGATCGTGGACGAGACAGTTCGCGGAGCGCTTTGGAACACGGAAGCGCGATACAAGTACATATGTAGTGAAACGAATTAATGACCTACATATCTCCACTCTCCCACAGTACCGTGACTAACTATTCTAATTGCCGCTGCACACGTATTCTGCACTCCGAAACCGCAAACAAGACTATGCGCAATAGCGCGGCAACTGTGACATCGTGTGGAAAATGATTTGAGAAGAAGCTCGGAAACAGAGATGCTTTCCGATCCTGTAGAATGAAAGCTCTACATAGGATTCCTCGATTCACAGACGGCACCTTCATTCCATGCCTGCATCCAAAACACCCTACAATGCGTCTATCCAGCATGACCCTCATCATAAGCAACCTCACCCTTCACTCTCTTCGTCTTCAAAGCCTTCTTATTCGCTTTCCCATGCTTCTTGCTCATTCTCATATCCGCGGGATCAATGTTGTTCTCCAACGCTGTCATCTGCTTCAATTTTCTGCCACTCATTTCTTTGCCTTGCTCTGAGTACTTGTAGTGGAAAGGTCTGACTACTTTTCCGCCACCTTGTCCAGCTTTGAAGAATTCCTTGTCCAGTCCTTGACCTTTCTTGCCCATTGTTTGTTGTGGTAGAGCAAGGTCGGCTTCGGAGTCCATGAGTGAGACGTCTTCTGTGCCGGCGATCGATGTGATGTCGTGTGCTGCGAGGCGGGCGCGGCGCTTCTCGGGCAGGTGTGCGAGATCGTAGAGTTCGCGGTTGAAGGCCTTGGGGTCGACGGCTGGTTCTGGAGGTGGATGACAGAACAGTAGTTTACCCTTCACGTAATCTTTGAGCACCGTTCTCGCAGCTCTTGCCTCGTCAGGTTGTCCCAGACCTTGCGTCCAGAAACCTCTTGCACGAGCGAATGATCTTAGCACTTCTTCGCCAGTGGGTACACCTGTACCACCTTCTTCGAGTGGTCGCGTAATGATCTTCATCCCGTAGAGAGCTTCAAGGTAGTGTTGTGGGATGCGCTGCGCAACCAGAGCGCCAGGACCAGTGTATTCTCGTAGCTGATCGATGGGCAGAACACCTGCGAGGACGAGTTCGGCTTTCGTGGTTGCGAAGTTAGGGAACACAAGACCAGGACAATCGCAGAGAATGACCTTCTCGGAGAGATGGAGTGTTTGGAAATGCTTCGTCTTTCCTGGTGTAGCGGAGACGGAAACTTTCTTCGCGCCGAGAAGTGCGTTGATCGTGGAGGACTTTCCGACGTTGGGATATCCTACCAAGCCAATGGCGGTCTTTCGCGCTTGTGAGTCCTTGCCTGTAGGTGACGCAGGCGAGTGTTGCAAGAAGAGTGCTTCAAGGTCGTCCGTTGTCAAGATGCGAGTCTGCTCTTCAATTGACAGCTGCTCCTGCGGTGGTTCCGGGATCGGGTATGGCTCATCAACGCTCTCCTCGTCTGACCACTCCTCATCCTCGTCTTGTTCATCCTGCACTTTGATCTTCTGTGCCTGCTTGCTGAGCTCATCGACCTCGATCTCCTCCTCGACATCGTCCTCGTCCAGCTCGTCGGAGTCATCTTCTTCATCCTCCTCAGACTGGGACTCAGATTGCTCCTCCCCATCTGACCCGTCTCTTGCCTCGTTCATCTCCTTTGCTAGCTCGGCGGAGAAGAAGCGAAAGGCAATGCCTCTCTCGTGGAAGTACTTTGCCCAGGCCGTCCTTTGAGTGGGTGTCATCATGTCCGCCTTGTTGATCAGCAACAAGTTCCTCTTCTTCCCACCGTCCAGCTCCTTCACATAACGCTCCAGATCGGCACATCGGTACAGCAGAGGATTTCTAGCATCCACAATCTGCACGACCAAGTCTGATCGTTCCACCACACGCCATAGTTGTCTCCAGACCTCCAAGTTGCGCTCGAAAGGTGTCATGAGCAAGTCGTCCACCTCTTGCACCTCAGCAAGCCCTCTTCTCCACTCCAGCAGACTCTCTCGCTCTCTCGTGTCCAGCTGCATTGGGGTAGTGTCCTTGTCCCACTTTGGTCTCCTCGGCACAGTCAGGCGTTCTCTCTTTGCGTTCTGCTTCCTGACTACACCTCTTTCTTCCTGTGCACTCAACAAGTACGGGTTCTTCTGGTCGGTATGTATGATTTTGACATTGTTCATCTTTTCTGCCGTGAAATCTGTGCCGGCCAATTCTGCCGTGCTCAAGAACTCGTCCAACGCGCCCTGCTCGGTGACAGAGCGCATCTTGACCCATGAGGCCTCTCCCTTCGAGTTGGTGACATACTCGACGCCGTTCTGATCTTTGCGCACAATGCTGCCATTGCTCTGCTGCTTGGCGCTGCCCTTGTGCATGTTTGTGTTCTTGTTCTTGCCGAAGCGGTCGTTCATGAGGCTGTTGCCCAGCCCAACGGCATTCTTGCTCTTTGCCAGCACCATATAGGAAGAGGTGATGTTTGGTGTGTTGGTGGAGAGTAAGGAAGAAGAGGGCGGCGATATCTTCTTCTTCACATGCTTTGTCAGATCAGAGAACGTCACTGAAGATCGACAGGGTTTGAATTGGGCCCCCACTAAGAAAAGTTATTGGCATCTTTCTTCCAGTACGACAACAGCCACAGTACAGACACAGAGTACAGCAACATGCCTCGCCAACGCCCCTTCGATAAGCGAACGGCGACGACGTTCAATCTCGTCCATCGCGCCCAGCATGACCCGCTCATCCACGACGAAAATGCGCCGTCGATGGTGCTGGCAGAAAAAGCCCAACCACGACGACCAAACGAAGAAAACTACGCCTACTCTGCTGCTGGATCAACCTACTCTGGCGCTTCCTACAAATCCTACAGATCGACCAAGACGAAGCAGCGAGGTGACTTGGAAGGAGAATTCGCTCAGAATGTGAGGAAGAATGAGGGAGAGGCGGCACAGCATGGCGTCTTCTACGACGATACTTCATACGATTACATGCAGCACATGCGAGATCTGGGAGGAATGGGAAGTCAGTGGGTTGCGGCGAAACAGGCAGATGATAAGAAGAAGGGGAAGCAGAAGCTGGAAGATATGCTGGCAGACAGTCTGCATCTGGATGATGATAGAGCGAGCATGACGAGCAGCACAACGAGCAGTGTGGCGCGAAGTCTGTTTCCATCAGAGATGCTGGAGAGTGAGTATGTGAAGAAGACATCATACCAAGATCAACAGGATGTGCCAGACGACATTGCAGGATTTCAGCCAGACATGGACCCTCGACTGCGAGAAGTGTTGGAGGCGCTGGAAGATGAGGAGTATGTGGATGATGATGAGGACATCTTTGGACAGCTCACTCAGGACGGGTACGAACTGGAGAGAGACGAGTGGGAACAGGGCGACGATCAATTCTTTGACGATGAAGACGACGAAGGCTGGCAAAGCGATGACACCATCAAGGCTCCTGCATCACCACGAGAAATGACACGCGAGCTTCAGCTACCCGACGGAGTCCAGTCGCACGAAGGCGAAGAGATCCTGCCACCGTCCGATCCGCTCGCCGAACCAACAGCAGATCCCGCAGCAGGCGCATGGGACTTCATGAAGGAGCACAAAGCGGCCAGCGCCTCGAAACCTCGAGCGCCGGAGCCATCCTTCCATGACGCCTCTCTGATATCTTCTCTTGCGACTGGTCGCCGAAAGAAGCGCAAGGGGGCTCAGACTTCGACAACAAGCTACTCCATGTCCTCGTCTGCACTTGTACGGAAAGATGCACTCCGCACTCTTGATTCGCAATTCGACAAAATGGAAGAGAAGTATGCGCTGGATGAATTCCCGGAAGAGGAGGAGGATGCATACAATGCCGATACACAATCTATGGCATCTGGCATGACAGGTATGACAGGAATGTCTACTGCATCTCGAGTCAGCAAAGCATACAGTACAGCATCCGGCATGAGCAACATGTCGAAGATGTCATCGTACTCTCGCGCGAACGATACTGAGGCTCCGAAGCTTGTACGCAGCGACTTGGATGGCATGATGAATGAGTTCCTCAGTTCGCACAACAAAGCAGGAAAGTATGGACAGAGAGTGAGAAGAGGCGCTCCGAAGACTGGTATGGAACAGCTGGATGAGATTCGTAATGGTCTTGGTCCTGCGAGGTTTGGGAGTAAGACGAAATCGAAGAATCAGCCGGTGCCTGTGAAGATCGGGTAGATTGTCGTCGCAAGTTTGTTGGCATTTCACTTCTGTTTAGATACCCAGGTAGCATACTAGCATAGTACCTCCATATTGCAAAGCAATTGCTGTTCCATCAAGTACCTGAGCTCAGTCTGTGTAAGAGATAGCGGATATTTGGCTCACTCACACTGCATAACTCCGGACGCCCCTCGTTCCTGCATTCCGTCAAATATCTGAGCGCAGTGCCTCGGTCTCCGTGCTAGATTGGAGACACTAATTCGGTCGCTGTGTCACTCCAGGGAGTCGTCAATGTGCATAACGGAGACTGTTTCCCATGCAGTGGTGTTGAGATGGGAGGTGTAGTGATTGCAGTACTCCTGGTCGCTGAGGACCTTGTAAATGGCAGAGCTGAGGCGATTGATGGAGCATTCGTTGTTTCCCTCGTTTAAAGGTCCGAGTCCAGCTTCTTCGAAGCCTCATTCAGATCTCTCTCGTATGGAGGTATGTAGCTTTGAGTTCGTGAGCCATTCACATCACTGGTCCGTGGTGTAGCGGTAACGCCCCAGGTCGTCTGCTATGTAGATGCTGGCTAATAGAGCTTGCGTATCGCACAAGACCAAAAGGCTCTTGCTGGAAGAGCATATTTCGTGGATCGCTCGCGGTGATTGTTTTGCTCTGCTTGTGCACTTCTGCGGTCTGAGCATCCACGTCTCTTTTTTAGCGAAAGCTTTCTATGTGGAAGGTCATATACTGTATAGAATCTGTCTCCTTCAACAGTCGCCCGTGGTGTAGCGGTACAGCCGTAAGTTGTCTGCCATCGTAGATATTGGCTAAATGGTGCCATGTTCTAGAGTCGTATGAGGTCGATAGGTCCTCGCCGCCAGCTCTGAATTTCTGGCCCTCCCGCCTGTCAGCGGCGATCTTTTGCGTATTGCAGGTCCTTTTGAGGTTTCATCTGCTTTGACAGACCGCCATCAGCAAGAGGTTATGAATTGAAGATCCTCGAGTACAGTAACTCATGTCGGCCCATCCACAAGTCCATTGTAGGAATTGTAACAACAGCATCTTCATGTCTTACTCCCGCTTGAAGTTCTATACACTTCGCGATAGTCTTTTGCAGTTTCGCACTCGCAAGCATAGCCTGATTCTGGTAAGGACCCATAACACTAGCCCGCACAGCCGCACTCAGCACAGCTTTGGCGTGATTGAGCAGAAAGAGATATGACGATTCGTGCTCACTCAAGCCAAGAGCGCGACAGACTGCACCAAAGAGTGGAGCGAAATGAGCTTGTAGTTCCAGGCCGAAAGCATCTGGCGTCTTGGTCTTCTTTCTTGTTGCGAAGCTGTTCAGCTCCGATGAGGCTGATGAGGTGGGATCTGAAGCTGCGGACAGTGCACGTTCCCAAACTTCTAGCATTGCTCGACCTTGACGTGTCGAGGCACGTCGGGCCACTGTGCAGGGTGTGCTGGCATCCATGTCGTTGTCTAACTCAGAGAGGCGTGAGGGCTCATGGTAGGCCGTGAGAAGATAGGGCAGAGCAGTCGAGGCGATGTTGTGTAATGATTGCTCGAGAAAAGTATCAAATGCGGCCAATCGAGTCGCTTCGTGAGTCTTCGGGCCAGACATATTGTGATGGGCTAGGAAGGACTCAAGGCCGGAGCTATAGGCGAAGGAGCCTAGAGGCAGAGCTGAGTCTGAGAGGAGGAGTAGAGTATGCAGGGCCGGATTGAAAGACATTTGTGCTGGCCTGGTTGGGAGAGATTCTCGTTCTTGTGAGTCCATGATTTGAGTTTCTTGTGTTGGTGGTGATTCTTGGGCTGGCATTGTCGGAACTCCCATCTTGAGACTGCTTTGAGCTATCTTGATCGGTTTTGGCTTCGCCTTCCGAGTGAGTGAATTTGTCGATGTACAGACATAGACTCAGGCCACACGAGATGGAAGTGGAGTCGGACTGATTGTGTACGCGACTCGCGTTATGGTCCGCAGGAGTCGTCAGCGAGATCGGCGTCTGCTTCCATGTCTCGATTTCCTCGATAGGCCAACGAACCGGCTGCAAGGCAAGGCTCCTGAGTGCTCCTCACGATTCGGCCACGACATCATCAACCACGGCCAGCTCATGAGCCAGACTAGCGAAAAGTTCAATGTGTTGGTAGGATCTCTATTCTCTTCCAGTCTCATGTCTACAGCGTATATTCCGATTCCTTCACGAAGCACAAAAGAAAAGCACAATGTCATCGAAGTGGGAACAGATTTCAGCCAAAGCAAGACAAAAGGTTCTTGACGATATACCAGCAGCCTGGAAAATTCCCAAGGACAAACTGCCAGGAGATGATGTGCTTGACGTAACTGGGTTCGCGGCCTCCAGTGGTCTCTTGAGCAAACAGGAGTTAGCCATTACCGACACACTGGCAACAGAAATCGTAGCAAGGATTGCCAATGGCGAGTGGAAAGCGGAAGAAGTCACTGTTGCGTTCTGCAAAAGAGCAGCACTCGCTCATCAAGTGGTATGCTGAGCAGTATCGTGCGAGAGGATATTGCTGACATCCTCAAGACCAATTGTCTTACTATCATCATGTTCGACGATGCGATTAAGCGTGCAAAAGACCTCGATGCGCAATTCGAAAAGACCGGGAAAGTGACTGGCCCTCTACACGGACTTCCTATATCTCTCAAGGACAACTTCAATGTCACAGGCTATCCTTCATCTGTCGGCTTCTGTAGCTGGGCTGAAGAGATTATGCAGCAGGACAGCACTATCGTCACGACACTGAAATCTCTCGGAGCCGTTCCATATGTCAAAACTAATGTGCCCACAGCTATGATGATCGCAGAAACAGTCAACAACTGCTACGACCGCACACTCAGCCCATTGAACCGCAAGACAACTTCAGGAGGCTCGTCCGGTGGCGAGTCAGCATTGATAGCCTTCCGTGGATCGCCTCTAGGCATTGGAACTGATATCGGCGGAAGTCTTCGTATTCCAGCAGCTTGTACGGGCACTTTCACTCTCAAGCCATCTTTTGGACGATTCCCTCATTTCGATGCTCGATCGGGCTTGGCAGGACAGGAAGCTGTTGCGAGTATACATGGACCAATGGCCCGATCTATTGCGGATCTACGATTATATGCTGAGACTGTCATTGGTACAGAACCATGGACGAGAGATCCGAAGTGTCTTGAGATACCATGGAGAGAGGTCGAGATCAAGTCAAAGCCAAAGATCGCTGTACTCTGGGACAACGGTATGGTGCGACCTACACCTCCTGTGGCGCGAGCATTGAAAGAAACTGTCGAGAAGCTCAAATCGAAAGGCTATGAAATCGTAGACTGGCCAGCGACAGATCACGCTGAAGCAATCGATCTGCTTGCGAAGTTCTTCCTTGCAGATGGAGGAGTATCGGTAAAGAAGATCCTCGAGCCTGTCAACGAGCCGTGGAGACCTGAGATGAAAGCTTATGAAGATGCGACAGAGACCAATGGGTATGAGCTCTGGCAGCTGCAGAAACAGCGGACAGCACTCTGTAAGAGATATCTGGATCGATGGGCCGCAGTCGAGGGTCTTGATGCTATTCTGGGACCTACAACACCATATGCTAGTCCAAAGAATGGCGAGTTCAGACATGTAGGGTATACTGGAGTCTTCAACATTCTGGATTACAGCGCAGTCTCGTTCCCGACAGGGATCAGCGTGGACAAGGCGAAGGATGTGGCTGACCTCAGTGTTCAAGCTCATGGAGATGTTGATGCCCAGACACAGAAAGAGTACGATGCTGAGGTGAGCCATGGGTTGCCAATCAGCTTGCAACTAACTGGGAAGCGTTTGCAAGAGGAGAAGATATTGGCCTTGGCTGAGAGAGTGTTGGGTGATCTCGAGTCGTGATTATGAGCAATCGAAGCATTTGGCAGTGCTTCTTCAGGACTCCTTAGATCTGGAATCTTCGGTAATTGAATGCTATGCAAGCACAACCAGCTCACACACTCTCTACGAACTCTCCTCCATCTAACTACGGCCCACACGACGCCCTGAACACCACATACGCTATCGCCTCAAAATCTGGTCTACATATACGATGGTGAGTTCAGCACATCATCAAGCTTACTAAGCATCAATGGTCTAGGTTCGTACCACCGATCTTCGGAGGACTCTTGATCATGTGCTAATGCCAAGCAGTGGTTAGGATTGCTGCCTTCCAAGTCTTCACACGACAGTGAGCAGCAGGGGGGTAAGCTTCACTTCCGATACACACTTCCGGAAGTATCACTAACGCCAGGTAGGGGTTCGATTCCCTCTTGATGCACATATCAGGGCGCTACGGCGTCTATCCTTTTGCCTCCATGTCGTAGCATACCGCTAGTGTTGTGCTATGTCGAGGTGTTGAAGTTTTACACTTTTGAAATTTTGCTTGGCGGGGGAGTGAATGAAACTTTTGATTAAGTTCGACTCGAATCTTGGTTCAAATATTGATGAGCTGGAAGTACGCAGAAGAAGATCTGTTACCGGAACCGCAGTGACAGATTTGGCTTGCTATAGCCAGGTAGACATGGCTGGACCGATCACCTGTGAGATATGAACGGTACCGAGCGTTGGGAAACTACGACAACTCCATCCCTATCATTACTCCGGTCATAAATCATCCCGCCAAACATCACCTCTTCCTGTCCCTCTCAAACTGACTACCGGCATCAAGCTCAACAGGCTCATCCTGAGGACTCGGCAGCTCCGCCCTCGCTGGTGTGTTCTCTACTTCTGCTATTGGCTTTGCATCTGCATGGACTTCATACGATTGTGTCGACTCCAGCCCTCCTTTGCTTTCGCCATCGTGATCAAGCTCTGCTAAAGGTCGATGTGTGGCCTTGGACGAACGGCGCCGACGAAGTAAGAAGAACAGAAGTGCAGCTAGCAGTGCCACGCCTGCAATCACACCTATCACTACACCAGCTATAGCTCCACTTCGAAGTTTTGAGCTTGAATCGGAGCTCGATGCTACTTCTGTGGAGGTGGCAAGACTGGTAGGAGACGTGCTTGATGCCGTGGCCTGGTGTGTGTCAGTGGCGTTGCGATTTTGTGCGTAGGTGAAGGCTTACGTTTGCTGAGACGAATACTGTCTCTTGTGCCTGGAGTGCATAGCCGTCGATAGGATGTGCATAGACATTGGCTCCGCTTGTGCTGGCCGTGAATGTTACAGTCGCGGATACACTCATGTTGTTGTACTGTGTCACTCGTATACCAGTGCCGACAGGAGCTGGTGAGTAACACGTTCCGCCATACATTGGTCGATAGGCATCGACTGTGATTGATGGATCTGTCCTCTTGAACCCACTACCCGGAATGGTCAGCTGAAATACTCACTGTGAAGGTTACCTGGAGGACATACGGTGGACAACATGCGACGTAGTTCCCAGGCGCGGTCATGACCGTCTCCCAGCTAAGGGGGCATACTAGAGGTGACATTGCTGGTACTATCGAAGAGTGATTCGCCGTCTGGTATGCTGCGATCCATTCGCTGGGATAGCACTCGGATACTGTGCTCGAGCTTACAGGCATAGGCTCCTATATCGATGTCAGTCCTCGATCGAAGTAAGAAGCACAGGTGGACCTACGTTCGCCCAGATCTCGTAGCTTGGCGATGAGAGCATAGTGAACATCAGAGACTGCTCTGTGCATTTTGCCGGAGGTGTGAACGTCGTCGTAAGAGCGGTGACATCTCCTGTTAAGGTCGCTGATGCCGACGTGGCTGAAGGAGTTGTGCTTGACATCTTTCGAGTCTGTTCTCGTTCTGTGAAGTGAAGTGTTGTTCACGGAGCAGGCCAAGAGCACACAAGACTTCCGAAGACTTGCACTGTGGTCTTCTTCCTCTCTTCACTGCAGGACGTGCTCCTTCGAATAGTTACGCGTATAACGGCAGCTCCAAGAGTGTGATAGTGGATATACCAACAGTGCAAAGACGCAGAAGAAATCCTCCAGCCCGGTCGCGACAAGATCCTCCAGCCCGGTCGCGACAAGATCGATAGTCTTCATAGCGGCTCCATGCAGCTACAAATAGACCTCAGCTCAACATCGGCTAGAAGACTTTGCATATAGCACAAGCGCTTGATTGTGAGGCCAGGCATAATACCAGCAGGGGCAGTCACGCGAGTGACCCACAGGCACGAACATATTGGCCAGGCACGATTCTTGACGTGGTATCGGGAGGATTCGAGGCCATGCACAAGTCGTGTCACCGGCTCCTAAAGACTGTAGGCTGGAAGGTCCTAGCGAAAGGGCTCTGGTTATCTTCGCGTCTGCCAAAGATACTACTGGTCTCCTGGCAGACATGCGATGGCCTCTGCATGTCGAAGGGCGCTGTTGATGACAAACTGGAAGTCTTGTTGCGCAGAGTAGAGTCGAAATCGTCCACCGATAAAGGAGATATCCCTGTCGGACAAGGTCTGGGTGTTTCCATGCCGATGAGCCTGCCGAGAAGCAAGGATGAGCAGATGAGGCTTGGAACTTCACCTCCATTCTGCAGGTAGGGCACCCAAGACACTGTACTCCATCTTCGAAAGTGCTCGCTGGGCTGATATAAAGAATACCAATACGAGGCGTGTGCCAAATACAGCCAGAAGGATGTCGATCATGTTGAGCTACACGTCATTTGAGACGTGAAACGATGGCATTAGCCTCAGGCGTGCCAGGTCGAACGACATAGCTGGAGGCATAAAGAACGCTCTTTCGCGCTCGAAACGGTTCTTCAAGACACCTTCATCAACTTCGTTCGACAATTGCCACCATGTTCGAGAAGTGGTCCCGGGTGCTGCTTCAAGCACTCGCTTTCCTGCCAGCATTAGCAACAGCACAAAGTGTGTTCGCACATGTCATTGTTGGCAACAATGGAGCTTATACGGTCGAGAACTGGACGAACGACATAGTTCTAGCATCCAGCTTCGGTATTGATGCCTTTGTGCTAAACATAGGCACCCCATTCGAAGGTACCACTGCGACTCAGCTTGTACGACCACAACTGCGATATGGAGTAGCACAACACTGACAGATTCGACAGAGCTATGCTTACCAAGCTGCGAACGCTCTCATCAATGATGGCCAGGGAGATTTCAAGCTTCTGATCTCCTTCGATTACACCGGTGGCAGTGATGGACACTGGACGACTCCGGATATCGAAACGATCCTAAAGACTTACGGACCGAATGGAGCGTCGTTTACTGTGGATGGCAAGCCCTTCGTTTCCACGTTCGAAGGGACTGACAATTCACTCGGCGAGCCGACCGCCTGGCCAACCATTCGTGCCGATATCCAGTCCACTGTTGGCGACATCTACTTCGTGCCATGCTGGACATCGCTTGGCGCAACAGGATTCGATTCCAGTCTGGTCGATGGTGCATGTAAGTCGTCCGGCCTTCACCTTGAGTGAACAAAGCTGATCAGATATAGTCTCTTGGGATATGTGGCCGAATGGGCCTGTCGATGTCAATACCGCCTCCGACCTGTCCTGGCAGTCTACCATGACCTCAGCAGGCAAGAGCTACATGATGGGCGTCTCTCCATGGTTCTATACAGACCTGCCTCAGTACAGCAAAGCATGGGTATGGCGTGGTGACAATGCTTGGTCACTCCGCTGGAACCAGACTCTGGAGCTACTGCCGGAATTTGTGGAGATCGTGACTTGGAACGACTATGGCGAGTCGCATTACGTTGGCCCGATAGTCGATGCTGGCATACCTTCTGGAGCTGAGGTGTATGTCGATGGCTACCCACACGAGGCCTGGCTGCAGACTCTGAAGTACCAGATCGCGGCATACAAGCACGCGTACAGTGCAACGAATGCTGCTCCAGTTGTGGATGCAAACAAGGTCGTCTTTTGGTACAGAACAAGTCCCGCCAGTGCCGGTAGCACAGACGTTGTCGGAAATAACGCGAAGACAACTGCGAACCCGAATGGTTACCAAGATCCGTACCCGATCACAGAGATGCTCGAAGACGAGGTCTTCGCGATTGTGCTGGCCACTGAGCCAGGTACAGCGAGCATTACCATTGGCAGCTCGACGTCCAGCTATGGTATTGTGGCCGGTCAGAACTTCATCTCGAAGGCTTTCGATGGCAATACTGGCACTGTGTCGGTCTCCTTTGGCAGCATCTCTGGCAGCGGCGTCGACATCACAGCAGAGCCAGCCAGTGGGACAGCCAACTTCAATACTTGGGTGAGCTGTGCAGGTTCGTGCTCCTAGATACAGGCCGATAGAAGCGAGGTCTTCTGGGAGGTGTTGTAAGCAAATGAGTATAGGTGTGGACAGAACTGAGGGAAAAGCTGAAGTTCTGGTCCTGTGGGGCGTGGCTTGAACTCTGTTCATCCTCCAGTTTGCAAATGCTATATGACATATTCGGCGATCCATTGTTATTCAGTGCAGCTTGCTCGCGTGTGCATACATTACTCATCGCTTTCGTCCCATGGCCATTGACAGTCTATCATGATATGCTAATTGTTCTTGCTGGGATATGATGGAGTGCCAGCATGCTGGAGACACTTGCCAACATAATGTAAAGAGAAACGCGATCAAAGCCCTTCCATATCACACTTCAAGCTCTATATTCAATCGCATACCTGTTCTTCAACGCTGGGCACTTATCGCCAGCCACCACCGAGAACTGCGTCGAATACTGGAACTCGCCCGTTCCGTCAACAATGATCAACATTCCATATCCAGTGTCAGTCAGCTGCTCGCCGACGGGCAGATCGCAAGGCACAGACCAAGTGAACTGCTTGTCTCCAGCTGGGATGCCTTCCTTGATGGCGTCTTTGTCCGGTGCGCAGGTGTTGGAGTTACCACGACATAGGACCAGACTGACAGTAACGCCGTCGACAGGACGTGTCGTGCCTCCGTAGTTTGGATCCCATGTGATGACGAAGTCTTCTCCTTGTGTTACTGGGTGGGTGAGGTCGGGAGTGAGGAGCGCACCCCATGTTGGTGAGTCTCTGACTGGAGTGTAGGCGCTGGCCAGCGAGAGGAGACTGCTGAGCAGGAGCGTGGTTGACCACATCGTGGTTGTCTTGAGGTGTTGCTTTCGTGGTGGTTGACAGTGATGGAGCTGCGTTGTACAGATGTGGTCGTTGCTAGGTTTCGAGGTGCGTTGTATAAAACCGGGCTTTGCTAAGACTCTTTCTTGGGCAGCTTGTAAGGCTTATATAGAACATAATAAAAAATTGAGTTCGTGGTTGTTCTCGTATTCTGGTTGTACCCTGAAGCTGGGAGATGTCCGGACCATGATTCGCAGCTCCGAGATGAGAATACAGGGAGCATGCTGATGTTACAAACCCTGTTCAGACGTCAGTGATACGAGGAGTTCTTGTCTACAGCAAAGAAGTACTCCCTTTGGATCTGATTGTCACCCTCGGTGACAATGCTAGTTGCCTCGTACTGAGGCCATATGTATGTTCGTGCACATGTACAGCCAATTGTTTTAGTTGAGGCATACTGTGCTGAAAGACTTCAGGACGCTGATCAAGATATGTCGTAGACATCTTACAGTCAAGGAGATTCCTTGTGACTCTGGCGTGGTGAAATGCTTCGATTGACGTTTCATGAACGTGGAGAGGCTCATGGCGAGGATGCGAGGATGATGCGTGTGGAGTCTTGGTCTAGATGATCTCCAAGCAGCCACTTCATTTTGTCTGCACTTGATGAGAAATTCGTCCTCATAGCGATGTGGCAGAGAACGAGATGCGATTCTCAAGATAGGCTCGCATACAATCCGAGAGCTGCGACTTCTAGGTCTCATTCTTCTTTGACAACGAGCGTTCATACTCAACAGTTTCGTGTGGACTCGTGGACGTCCTAGTCGCTCCAAGCAGCATAGGGCTGTTGTCAACGCGTTTCATGGTGTTATCGGATTTGTGGCGATGATCTTGTGTACACGGCATGATGCCCCTTATGTGTTCCGCTGTCGACGATTTGAATCGCCATTCGGATGGGGTACTACTCTCAGACTGGCGGGCAGTCCAGAATCGGGAGGTCAAAATCCGAGAACCGAACATTTTGACGTTGTCAGGATTTCAGAGAGTCAGGTTACCATTTCAACTTTCGTCGGAATGACACTGGGAAATGAATGCAAAGAATTAGTGCCGGGTCCTGCCGCGCCAATCATAACTGTGGACGCACTTGCCTCTTATCGTCAAGAATTCTTGAATGTTTTCTCTCCATCTTCGTTACAACAATATCGATCAGCACGATGGCCGCCAATGGACGACCCAACAAGGTGATGTCCTCGCGACTGGCGGGCATGAAGTTCATGCAGCGATCAGGCCCGCCATCGCCGTCGCCAGCGACACCGAACGAACCTCCAGCGAAGAAGCAGCGACTATCGAGCGGCATTGCGAAAGCCTCACCAACATCAAGCCCAGTCACTCCAGCAGAGTCGCCGTTTGCCGCCAGGGATGATTCAAAGTGGTACTTGAGCTTCCGTGCCCCGCAGACACCTACGGTCGAATCACCGCTTCGCATTGTTCAAGCTGGATACGCAACACTGGACGCAACGAGTCGCGACGACGATCAAGAGGATGCGCCAACGCGACCGCCAATGCCGGGCAGAAAGAGCTTCGGAAAGTTCAACAAGGTCATCGAGAAGCAGAATAACCCAGACATGTCCTCGGACTCCTCATCAGAATCTGAAGATGATGACGAAGAGGACGAAGAAGACGAAGAAGCGGATCCCGAGGATGTTACAGGCGTGGACGCACTGATTGCCCAAGGACGAAAGGATGCTACAGCTCGTGCAAAGGCGGAGCGCAAAGCGAAGAGAAAGGCGGAGAAAGAAGAATCACAGAAACTTGCAGAGCAGAGACGGAAGAAAGAGGTCAACTTGAATCGCACGCCGACGAGCATTTCAAATGGTGGAGGTGCCTCGCCGTTCGCTAACATGACTTGCCACCGCTGTAACGAGAAAGGCCACCGACAAGCAGATTGTCCACTGAAGCGCGGAGGAGGAGGGAGACCTTCCAAGTTGAGGCAATCGTACTGAGCATTGATTATCAGGCATACTTTGTGGTTGATAGCTTCGGCAAGGTGAGGGCTTGCATGATGGGTAAACGTTGTGCGCCAGATCTACATCGGCGCGCGAACGTAACAGCTGTGTTCAGTTAAGGGCTGCACCAGCTCGGGACGATCACGTAGCTATGTACGTGCGTCTCGGCACTGTAGAGCGACTGCTCTAGGATTCAGTCGGTCTCGACGGTCTCGCGCCTCGATGTAAGTCTGCTGATTGTAGTAGATCCAGCGTTCCACATTGAGCTTGCGGTCTTTTGCGCGGCTAACGCAGAGAACAAACTGCGCTGCGCAAGCACCGAGAGCCATGGAGAGCCGTGACCACCATGGGAAACAGGTGAGTCTTGCAGTCTTCGTAGATGTATCAGACTCGATTGAACCAGTACTCGATAGCTATAGTTACAAACCCACCAAAACACCTTAGCTATTCCACCGGTTCCTGTGCAGACCACACAATACATCATATGACAAACCTCTCCCATCGCCAGCTCTTCTCGTTCCACAGAACTTCCAGGCATCGAAAGTTTGTCGGCTTTGTTGCTGCGGGCCTGTGTGTCTTCTAGCTTTTGTCCGGAGGCTGAAATGCCATCCATAGTTTGAAGGTGACTTGACTCGCTTCAGGTTGACCGGAACAGAGACACTGCTCACAATGACCTCCCGCTATGCTGGTATGCTACATCAGTCTCGCCGCAAGAGTCGCTGGTACACTGATTTATATGCAAGTCGACGAGTCGGACTCGTAAGCTTTCGTGCCTAAGCCAGATGACGGTGGTGAGCTGTGGCGTCTGCTCGCATAGATTCCAGAATATCGACATTTCCGAAATATTGCTAATGCGGACTTTCTTGCATTACGCTCTACACGTCGCACCAAATAACGTAGAACTCCTCAAATAACACTCGATCAGTCTGCTGTATATCAGGATCAACTCCACTTTCCACTCCGAGCACCTCATCGTTGTCCCAGTGCTTTCGGGTAACCCTAAGCCACTCAAGTGGATCTATACCAACTCTTTCTGCTCCAGGCTCATGTGGACTTCGAGAAGGCCAAGAAGGTGATTATTGGAGTGAGTACCCAAATCATGTCCTTGTCAGTGGCTGTAGAAGATGCACTCTTCAGTCGCAGATAGACTGGCGGTCATGACTTCATTCTTTCTGTTCACATTTCTATACACATCTCGCTCCATCATATTGCTGTACACATCTATCACATCATTTCACTTTCTGGGCTCGCTAGTTCCTGGTTCCATAGGTATCCACTCTCCATCCTCATTCCACTTTCCAGCATTCGTATAATCTGCCGTTCTGCTTCCGGACATATACGCGAACCTGAAGTATTCTGGCAGCACATTGTTCGCTGCATCAACGTGCAAGTCTCTGATATCGACATGTGTCTCCTCCTCTCCTGGATCATCATCTCCAAAGCCAGGTTCAGGAGCCGTAACACTAGATTCACCACGTCCGAGTCGATGTCTCTTCCAAGTCCAAGTATAGTTCCCAGTACCTACAATTCCATCGCCATCCCAGTAGGACTGATCATCTTGATAGCCACGGAAGCGCTCGACGTCATTGACGAGGACCGAGATGCCATCGTAGGTAGCAGAGAGCTTTCCATCGAATACTGGAAGGGATCCAAGACTGAAAGTAATGTTCTTTGCTCCGATAGCCAGAACACTGATCGCTGGTAACAGACTGCCTGAAGCAGTGCCTTTGAGGATATCGGCAGGCAGCTCTACGATAGATGCGAAACCCCAGCGCGCGACGCCGTTGATGAAGAGGCCGAGAAGGAGTCCTTGGTAGACCAGACTTGGTCGATTCTGAAAGCTCGTGCCTGGTAGCAAAAGAAGCCCAAGTATGTAGTGATGGATTCTCAAATCGAGGCCAGGTATGGCGAGAAGGATCAGTATAGCCAGGATGAACAGTCCGTAGATGGCGAGATATCGAGGCATACGTCCTTCGACGCGGAAAGCCCAAGCTTGTCCCAAGGCGATGAAGAATATTGTTAGCACAATTATGATTAGAGCTGGCACAGCTCCCGGCTGTGCTTTCAGATCGTGGGCCGTGAGTCGCTGTATCGGGATTCTGTCGAAGGTATAGTTGTTGAGACTGCCAACCCAAGCTGGCCCAAGCCAGAGAATTGTCTTTTCGATTTGTGCTGTGAGTCCTGTCAAGCTTCTCTTGCTTGTGAATCGGTATGTCACGTAGGCGCAGAAGCATGCTGGGAGGAAGCGTCCAAACGCGATGCTGATCAACCCATAATATGTAGTGTTGGCTGGAGGATCGGAGACCAAGGCGACGTGGAAGAATAGGGTCACGAATATGCTCCAAAAGTGGACTGCAGCATCTGTAGTGAACAGAGATACAAGTATTGTGAAAATCAATGTCGGAGCCAGAGCAGGCCAGCGCATGTCCTTGCATTGCGTCTTCGTGCCAGACAAGAAGCCGAACGTGTGTGGGAAGTAGCTGTCGAAGCCGGTGCTTGCTATGCTGTTGCGCTTGACACCCGGAAATGAGGACTGCTCGCCGGTCAGTGTAAGTACGCCGCAGCCGCCTTCAATATCTCGTATGAAACCAGCATGGACAGCGGAGGCGCAGATGAAGCTGTCACCACGATAAATGGCGTTGTCTACAATTTCGTCTTCAAAGCCGGTCTGTTCTTCTTTGGGCCCGCCAATGACCAGAGGCTTAAACTCCAATTTGTGATCGCCAACGTAATGGGAGGGTATCTCTTGCTTATGACAATCTGCTGGACATCGAAAAGCTAAACTTGCGTTTGAGAATGGCCTGCACATGTTACCGTTCAGACCACAACCATTGTTATCACCCCAGTATCTCGCAGCGCAACTGAGACGTATAGGCGTTCCATGCCCCGGGATCTGCGCAGCAAACGAGGACTTGTACAGAATCAAGGAGAACACAAGCAGCCACGAAGCGATTGCGGCCACCAGCAACCAGAACTTGCGTATCCTGTTTGGCGCATATCGATCCAGCAGGACAATAGGCGCACGCTGCACTTTTGGGAAGAAAGGCTGTATACGATATATCCGCGGCGGGTCAGGACCTTTGACCCAGTTCACTATTGCTGCCCAGGTGTTCTTCACCGGCTTTGGTAGACGATCAACCACCTCATTCTGCAATGTCCGTCGTGCTCGTGCAGGTGAGCGATCGAAGTCGTTGTTGGGCGATCCTGGTCTCAGTGGCGCGTCTGGTCCGATAGTATCGTTGTCATCATCTTCAGTGTCGGAGGGAGAGTCGCGATATCGATCGTTGTGAGTCGTGTAACCGTTGCTGCTAGAGCTCGAGAGCTGAGCTTCGTCGTCTGTCGTTGCCATTGCGGGTTGATGTCCGTTGCGACCTCCTCGTCCTGCTGGACGCAGCGCGTGCTATTGATGCATTGTATCGACTAAGATCGTCGCCAAATCGATGCGACCACGCCTAAGTCGTCTTTGATGCGATCGCAGGCAGAGATGATGTGGACGATGATCAAGCAATTGGCCTCGTCAACAAGACCCACTTTTACGTGCCAAGAAGACGCGCTTTCTCCCTTTGGCATTCTGTTTCCTCGTTCTTCACTGGTTCATATCGATCCTCTGATTGCAGCCTGCAATGGAGACTATTTTCGAGGAGGGCATTGTATACCCCGTCACCAGGCAGTCTTCCGACAATGGGGAGTGCTGACATCCCCACCATGGCTGTTCAGAAGTTACCCATCCAGTTTGCGGCGTACCAGCGCTGTATTGTGCTTGACAAGAGGCCCATATCGCCATGACCATGGTTGAGTAATGACCACTTCGCAGCCTTTGATGTAGAGCCGCTCTGGCGCCTGCTCACTTCTGTTAACCACTTATTCACACAGCACAAATTCCCAGACAGGACTCCTATCTGCTCGACTTGATACCTGGCAAGCTTCGCAGAACAACATAGGATTACATACTCCTACCAGGTCATCGCCCCACGCTCTTGGATATCGGTTACCCCACAAGGTCTGAATAATGGACTCTCGATCCTCGGCCTCGAAAGTGTTCTACACGCCTGAGATTTTGCAAGTCATTATAAGCCAGCTGAGCCTACGCGAAGTCCTTAATGCAATCGGAGCTCATCCACGCGTTCTGGAAGTTATCAAGCTCTTTTCCCATCTACGACGAAAGTTCTACCTCGAAGTTGACCCAGCTCTAAACTTCAAGAAGGAGCTCAACAGACTTAACCCCTTATTCCTGGATCTGGCAGAGGAAATTGGCTGGAGTGAGCTGTCTCTTCGCTCGTACTATCACATGAGGACCATCAGACATGGTACGATTTTTTCGCGTTGATCGGTTCTTTTGTAGTAGAAGCGATAAGTCTCCTGGTCTCGCACGACACAATCGAGGTACTCGCACTCCAAGCTGGTACAAAGACCTGGCAACGGAGATGCTGTGGGCTCAACCTTATGGATCCGCACAGATTTACATTAACGATCGCTTACTACCATACGCCGCTTCGACAAAATTGCAAGCTCTCGAGGGACGCGTTTCTGTTGCAAAGGCAATCGCGATACTGGATCAGCTGCACGAACTTCACTGTAGGTAGCGTCGCAATGGTGGCACATCCTTATGGGATTGCTGGACCTTGGATGATGCCTCAGCGTAGATGTGTACCAACGGAAGCATGAAAGTCACATAATTGGAGCTTTGTGCCCATCCAGCTTGGCGCACACATCGTACATTGTGGCTTTACACTTCAAACCTCTCTGCAGGACTTCGAGAGCAGTACTTTCATTAATGGAGATATTCATCGGATCTGTCAAGCTCGTCATGCCTCCGCCTCCACACACGCAGAATAGGGTAGCAAGTGCGCCCAGACGCGTTAAGACAGGCTTTCTGGACTTACCAGGAGAACTGAGAAATAAAATCTACAAAGAATATGTCCCTAGCGATAATACAGTCCACGACATCATCTTCGAGCAATACCGCCCCGACTGGGATCATGTACATCCACTCATTGCAAAAGAGATCAACAGCATCTACGGTCAGGTTCAAAGCTTGCGAAATGTCGTCCTCGATGCACGATGCATCCCTCTGGCACAAGCTGTTGTAAGGTGGCAGCAATGGCAAGCAGGATTGAGTCCCAGGTCTGCCAGAGAGATCGAAGTACTTCACTTCAAATTTCCGAAGTACACGATGCGGTTCGATTTCACTTATGAGGCACCCTGTTGTTCAAATCTGCCCGGATGTCCGAACATGGTGCTTTGCATCTCAAGCGAGCTTCGCCTGGAGCCTGGTGCTGTCAACTGGGTCAACAAATCTTGCGATACTCAGTCCGTTGAGCACGCAATGAACACAGTACTGCGCCTTTCACGAGTTCCCTTTTCGGACAAAGAACACGTGCATGTTGCCATTAATGCACTCGGGAGATGGGCTTTCAGGCAGAACTGCATACTACATTGTTTCCAACTATTTGGTCCGAGCATACTGCGACAGATTCTTCAGGATGCATTCGGCTTTGACACGATCGATGCGCATATGCGGCGTTGCGAGACATGCGCAATACCCGATATTCGTGGGCTTTGAACTGAATTGGTAAAGATGCAATGATGCGCCAGGGAGAGCGTGACAGCCAACAACAGTCTTTTTGGTACTGCTCGACGACTACCTCAGGCTAGCAGACTTCTGAATAGACTTCGCATAACGTGGCTTCTCATGTTCAAAAATTTCGACTCTCAGATAGTGATCCCTATCACCCCACGAACTCGATGCCCAATTCATCACAGCTCTAGAACAACCATGTCTCACCAAATACCAGCGCAACTCACAACAAGTATGGCCACTGTCCGGGACCAAGTCAAGACTGGCTTCTTCGACCTACCACGAGAACTGAGAGACATGATTTACAAGGAATATCTTCTTATCGACAACGAATACCACATCATACTCGAGCAACAAAAGCGCGAACTCGCCCTGGTGAATCCATGCATCGCGCAAGAACTTCAGGAGATCCCGCGTCAAGTGCAAAGCCTTCGCAAAGTCGTCTTGGACGCCCGTCATCTGCCAAAAGAGCAGATCGTGCCGGAATGGCAAAAGTGGCAGAAATCTCTGGATGACACGATGGCAGCGGAGATCGTACATATGCGGTTCGAGTTCCAGGAGTACTGCGTTGAGGTGGAGATCAAATTCCTCCCATCTATCACATCACCTGCATATTGGCGAGGATGCAATCACAATGTTCTCTCCTACACCATTCGTGTTCACCGTGATCCGGATTCGACTACCCGGCTCAGCGAAACAGCCCACTTCAAGGAACGATTGGGTCCCAAACGTGACGCTTATATTATTACGTTTGTTATCGGATCTTTACTTGATCGCATTCGGTATATCGGAGCTTGGGCCCTTATGACCGAGGGTAGCTTCCACCATCTGGAGAGTAGTGGCTTTTCGAGAGGGCTGGCATTCGACGTCGAAATGTGCGAAGATGCGGAAGTACAGAAGCATATCTTGGGATGCGGAAAATGCGCTTGGGTGCGGCCTATGATCAGTTGGTTAAACTTCGAGTATGGCAAGTAAGGCGGGCTGCGATCGAGTCAGAAGTGCAGCATTGCAGCGGCATAAGGGTTAGAAGTCTCGACATGTTAAGCAGGCGACGGAAGTGGTTGAGCTGAGCTTGCGCTGTTCTGTATCTATTTCGTATCTGTCGCTGTATGTCGTAGAAGCTTATCTGCAGCTCCAGTCAATATGATGCTGCTTCACGGGAAGATCTTCAAATACAGTTCTTACATTTACACAAAGTAGTATAAGCCAACAGATCTCACGAGTCCTGGAACATATGCGTTGGAATATTGTAGTCAGCGTAGTCCATATGCACGAATGCTCGATCGACTGTACACAATAAAGTTAGCATCACTTACATCAACACCGTTTTCATCAAGTTAGACTTACCACTCGGCACACTCTCTAATACATATTGCAATGACTCTCCCAGATCGTGCGAATCTCTCAGAGAAATCTCCTCGTCTAACACAATATCCACTTCCACATTCAGCTTATCACCAGAATGATACGCCTGTAGTCCCTGAATCTTCTGAATCGTCTTTGCGAACCTCATAGTCAAGTACAACAAGATATTTCTCTCATCTGCGCTAGCAGAAGCTCCTGTCAAGTTCCGAATATGCTCGTTGGCAGTCCGGCTCCAGTTTACAATCACGTAAAGAGACAGAGCGATACCGCCGACCGGGTCCAACCACCAGATGTTCGCGTAGTAGCCCACGAGAGGGAAGATGATGGAGAAAGTGTTGAAGACCACATCGGTCATTGCGTCTTGTGCCAAGGCCTGGACTGAGCTGTTCTTAATCAGGCGACACCAGGCCCAGCAGGCGCCTTTGATGGCTACAGTGGATGCCATGATTGCGATGGCGGAGTTGGTGAGTTGTACTGGTTCGTGATTGCCGTTTGTCAAGCTTGAGAAAGCTTCCCACATGACTTGTATGAAGGCTGTGATCATGATTACGGAGAAGACGAGGACTCCTACTGGTTCGAGACGTCGGCGGCCGATTGGGTAGGCGTATTGATCTGTTCGGGAGATGAGGCGGGTTGTAATGCCTACGATGGCAGTGGAGAGGAAGTCGAGCGCAGCGTCTACCAAGGAGGCCAGTACCGAAACGGAAGAGGACAAGATGACGACTATGATCTTCATGACCAGGAGGGCGCTGTTTGCGATGAGATTCACAATGATGGCGACTGTGACGATTCGTGATTGGGAAGAATGTTCTTCTTCCAGTTCCAGATCCGGTGGCATTTCCTGGGCCTCGAGATCGCTATCGCTGGACAGAAGAGGTTCTGCCTCAGCCTCATTATTATCGTCATTGGCATTCTTGTTGGCACTGGTGCTTCGATTCGCCTTCTTCACATTATACAAGTCTTTCGTTCTGTTGATCCTCTGTGGTGGTCTCTGTCCATTCGGCACAGCATCATCATCCGCAAAGAGACTGTCCTGCGAACCGGCGCGCTCGTGATAGATGTGCGATGGACCAAACTCTTCACTACTTTCGTCGATCGTCTCTGGCATATCGTCTTGCCATGACGTCTTCTTGATTGCAGACCGAGTCTGTGGCTGATGGTATTCCTGGATCAGATCGTGCGGCAGACTGCTGTCCAGCAAGCGATCAATGTACATGTAGTGTTGGATGAGATAGTTGTTGCGCTCATAGTACTTCCGTACAGCCTTCGACTTGATCTTCTTGAGCTGGTCGTCTGACTTCCAGTACTGCTCCCACTGGTATCGCGGGTTCGTGGACCCGATCAAGCGCTGACTGCGCACTTGAGGAGTGTTGAGGATGCTCGCGGCATAGCTCATGCGCCTGTCCACACTGTCGCCGCCGCCCCATCCTGCCGCAGAGGTATGCCCAATCTCCAGCCCATCCTGACTCCCCTCGCTGTCCTTGCGTTGTCGTAGCATTGGCATTTCAGCGGCTGTAATGGAATTATGCCGCACATTCCATCCGCCTTTCCGGGTGAGGTTCACGCTGGATCGCGACTGTATGATGGAAGGCAAGTGTGACCCGCGCGTCGAGTAGGGCGACGGCGACGGCGACGCGCCTCCATCGGCGTTCGTGTGCAGCACATCGGAGTGGTTCAAAGGGAGGAAGTTGCGGTACTGGCTGTTGGGACGGTTGTCGGCGTTGTGAGACTGCGTTCGAGCCAGTCGATCGTCGTCCGGTAGTGATACATGGGCGCACATGGTGATTTCTAGAGCTCTAGAGCTCGTCGATGATTATCGAAAGAGTGACATGTGTGTGAAGCAGAAAGATTGGGACTGCCCACGTGCTTGGAGCTTTGAACTTTGTTTGTTTGACTGTGATTGGAGGTGATCGACATGCTTCTGGAACACGGACCGACTCGAACAGTGTGGAGCACTTCCGCGGCGTTTCTTCCTCACATTCACTTCATGTTTCATGCACGACAGTGATATTAATATCCTACCTCCTCTTCCATAGTGACGTTCTGGACTGCCATGTCCTGGCTTTGACAGCCAGACGAAGGAGCTGCGACATTAGATACCTCCGTAGCCCGAGGCCGGTGTGGGCATGTAGCGCCACAATGCGCAGACTGCGAGCCCCATCGCCACCCACAAATATCCTCAGCCTGTAAGGAGCTTGTTGATAGGCCAGCATATGAGTTGCAATAGCAAGGACAGTGGCAGCAGCCCGAGAGCACCGACAGAAATCAGCCCAACATCTGCAAGGTGATAATAACGTTTCCAGCCTGTCGCATCTTTCATCTGTGTACGACACCATTGCTTGTACTGCGGCCAGCTGTTCAAGGAGATAGCAAAAGCCTGAATGGGTACTAGCACAACCACATACGCCACGAGCGCAGCCGGTGCACCAACTAGAATGCATACGACACCAAGCCCCTCAGATATGGCTTCCGATGGATGTCTCCACGTGAGACAGTAGTTCGAGCACTTATGCTCAAAGCAGACTTCAACGCTGATGTTTTTGCGAGCGAGGCGTGTGACCGTTGCCACTGTACGGCAGTACTGCTCAAGGTTGCGCACTATACGCGCTTGCCTCGTGGCCATGTCACAGGTGGGATAGGGGCAATCATGCTCGGGCATATGCCACGGATTCTTCCCTGAACCGTTAGACAGAATGCGTGTCTCGGTCCGACATGTACTCTCCAAGAAGATCTTGGTATGAAGCCGGATGTGCTTCTTCTCCTGGGTGCCGCAGATGTCGCTGTGTCGATCGACGAACCTGCGAAGCTGCCACAGCTCACTTCCACCCGATGGATCATTCATCATGCTCGATTCAAGCTTAGACAACCAATCGTCCTCGCCTGCTCTGTTCGTCACGACTTCTCTCAGGAACGGCGCTGCACGAAAGATCGCAAGCCTCTCTTTGAGAGGCTGCTTCCACACTTTATCGTCGAGGAGAACATGTTCCACGCCAGTACCTCCGATTTTGACGGGATTTTGGCAGATCCATTGTTCGAGCACTTCCAGGCGTAGCTCCAGAGGGAGCTCAGAGATACGTTCGTTGAGGCGCTCTTGTGATCTTTTCTTACGCACTCTTGAGTTCACCTTTTCACGCAAGTGCTCCCAGTATGTTCTCGAGAAGACGCGAGGTTTATTCCTCAGGCCTTTCGAAACCGACATGTTGAGCGGTGAGGCTGGCACCCCTGGCATCGCTCCAGATTTATCCCGGCGCTGATCGATCTTGCTGGAATTTAATGTGCGTGGCTCGGTGGAGAAAGTAGAGATCGTGGGAGTGGAGACTTGTAGGCGCTAGCCGGCACTTGGCAACGTTAGCGCTTTACTTTCAGCTTCACTTGCTGACGACCACACGACGTATAGACCTCACTCACAAAACACGGATACTCGTCTCTACCAAATGGTCGAGAGGAGCTCTGCAGCACGGGACCGTCGCGATGGCTTGAAAGCACCGGCGGCGTCTGCATAAGACCCTCTGGCCACATCTCATCGCCCTAGAATCTCGCCACCAACACATCAGCCAAGCAACCAGCGCGCCGCTCGCATTGCGATGCCATCAATCACGGACTTCAGAGAAGACAACACTGTCTCTCACTCGGACACCTCACCTGGCTCAATCAAAGTGAGATTGATCGAAACACGAATCACACACGCAAAAGCATTGGGCACTGGAACAGAAGAAGAAGACTGATAATTTGTGAGTGCGAACCAGTTCATTATTGTTATCATACATGTATGCGTTGCGGCGATCATATTAAGCCCGGATACTGTGTTCAATAAAGACAGTTAGCCTGTCATCACCAAATACCAATGAAGGTTTCGAGGATGATCATGGGAGGGGAGGGGAAAGAGAAAGAGGAAGAAGGAGCCACTCACCGAACATGATGCCCCTTGGGTGGCGGCATCGCCCACTCTACAACGCCAGGAACTTGTCGAGCGCCGACCATACGATCACGAGCGGCCCGCATCTCGTTGATCTGGCGCATTATGCCGTGCTCCTCGTCAAAGGATGCCACAGCACGCTGAGCAGGATCGACAGCAAGCATTTTCCGGATAATGTCCTGAAGACCAGGCGTCGTATAGCCGCACCAGATTTCGATCGAATCTGAATCGGTACCAATGTCCATCGGCTTGAACTCTCTCATCGCATACTGCGAGATCAGGAGTCCAAAGGCGTAGATGTCCGAGGCAATGGTACGACGATTGATCATTTTCTTGAAGGCGTTGGCGTTGGCAGGAATTGGTTCGAGATCTCCATAGATCGCCTTGTCCTCGGGAGCATGGTAGCAAAGAGTACCAGGTTGGATCCTGTCGTCTCTCGCGCTAGCTAGCTTTGCGGCTCCGAAGTCTGCCAATTTCATTTCCGGGAGTGGTCGAGGAGTCCAGGTCAAGAGGATGTTGCTATCTTTGAGGTCACCATGGATGATTGGTTTGTGGTTCTCATCGATCGTATACTTGCCTTGTCCAGCATATCGCAGACCGTGGTGGATGAATGCCAGAGCTTCAATACCTTGCACTAAGACGTGAAGAAGGAATATCTCTGGCATGGCCATCTTCGGTCTCTGGATCCAGTGTCGGTATTGGTTGTAAAGGTCGCCAGCATTACAATGTTCCATGTATATGCGATGGCGGCCTTCATTTGCTGGATCTGGAATGGACTTATAAGCAGCGATGATGCGTTCATAGGAGTTGAGCTGGTTGCGAAAATGTTTGCCTCGTATGGCATGTCTCGAGAAGTGGACCAGCTCATCGCATTTGTGTGCTTGACTACGAAATACTTGGATTTGTTGCGGATGACATAGATCTCTCCCTCGGAACCTTGGATCATGTCTTCGTTGCGGAAGGTCTGCTGCTGGAATTAGTTGTCCTGGAAGACCTCGGTGGCCTCAGAGATGACAGCAGCAGGAGTTGGACCGATGATAGGGTTCGCAGGACCGAGGTTGAGAGCTCCGGAGACTGCGCGAGAGAAAAGACCGGTTGCACGACGAAGAAAGCTTGGTGCTGGACCAGCTGCCGTTCGAGGTCGTGGTGGCTGTTTCGCAGTTGTGTCCTGACCAGCTTGACCTCTCTTCTGCACCGTCAGTTGTTGTCGAGAGTCACAGTTTGGGACAGCAGAGAGGATTGGTCGAGAAGGACGAGCAGAAGGGGAGGCGATAAGAGCAGGTCGTGGGCGGGCAGAAGAAGCTTGCACATTCCGAAGTGCCGCCTGGGCAGTCGATGTGGAAGAGGTGAGAAAGGTGGCACCCGTGCCAGTACCGGTGGCGAACGCAACAATCGGCTTGCTCTTATCATTCGACATCTTCGATCAACGAAGAGAGGTGGAAAACAAGAGTTTGAATAAGCTGAATGTTCTGTTCTAGGCGGTCTGGAGTTGGGATGCAGGTATTCTGGAGAGCAAACCGCATCCTGGCGGTCGGCCTGGCTTATATGCCATCTTGCTGCTGGTATCCGAACAATGGACTTGTGCAGGAACAAAAGAACAATCGAAGTCGAACAGCGGGCTTTGTGTATAGGGCTTTGTGAGGAGATATATACGAAGAAAAAGCAACACCAAGGAAAAGAAAGAGGTCAAAGGAAGTGTGAGAAGCAGAGCAGAAAACAAGGGAATTGTCGAAGATATGCAACCAGGCTGGACTTTGTCTCAGACATGCTGCGAGACGCGTGAGACAGACCACTCCCAATGGATTGCGAACAGGATGAGAGCTACAATGTCCGTGCAGAAGAGTCGACTTGCGGCGGTCCTGATCAGAAGATGTGCGAGCATGCATCTGTGGAGCAGGTCTGGATACATGCATCGACAAGTTCTCGTTCATACTCGACATCGATGCTGGCTCGCCGTGCGAGCGCTAAGCGTGACTCACAGTGAACGATGATCGCAGTCTTCGCAAGCGCGGCGCCTCGACGATGGTCCAGCTCACGAACAATCCATGTGATACGATCAAGTGCATATGACCTCCAGTCATTCAGCACGCCTGCACAAAGGTGCATTGCTGAAAGTGTTGTATGCTTCGAAGCAACACTAAAAACACGAAGTATACACAAACAGCATTCTTCATTTGCTCGAACAAAGGCTTCATACAAAGAGCCAACAATAATGGCCTTGTTTGAATATCATAAAGGTCTTCTCTAGGCATACACTATATCTCTCGGCCTTCGCACTATACTTCTGACTTCCTCTGGTATGTTATCTCCTTCGGACGGAATCCTTCTACTGCTTGTTGTTGACCGAGAATCTATCAGTATCGATCAAAACGTACACGCCGGCCGTGTCAATCGATGTCTGCTTACTCTCAACACGCGGCAGTCTTTCTGTTCTTGTATGTCATCATAGCGGCTGCCATTATCACCACTATCGCACAGCTCTGGCAGCAACGCAATCGTGGCCAGCCTCTCCCCAGCAAGACACCTCTCCTCCATCGCGAACCCACTTGCTCAACACGACCCTGGTACCTCTTCTGGCGCAGAAATCAGCGACACGACCTTGAGCAAGCTTCTCCTGTCTCCTCGCCTGCCCGCTATGCCAGCAATGGCTATGGAGCCACCAACATCTTCGCTGGATTCGATGGTGTCCAACAAGCCGCTTATGCCAGCCCAGTGTTGATCACGAACTTCAGCTTTTCGCTAAGTCTTGGAGCTTCGTCTTCGTCCCTGCTGACCTCTCTCGCCATGCCCCCTTCTTCCGAGCCAGTCGCTACTCACAGCTTTTCCCACACGTATGCACATATCCGAACACTCGCTTACTGCTCCGAAGGTCCTGTACACCTCGTCCGTCATCGCAAGAACGGCAAGCAATATGTCATCAAGCAAGTTCCAGCATCTTCCGGCTTGCCTCATGAGGCCGCTATCTTGAACAAGATCCAGCCACATCCGAATATCATTGAGATCGCTGCAACGCTCGATGGCCATACCGCTCAGCGAGTCACGACCGACATTGTCACACCTTTTGCAGAACTGGGAGACCTCCACAACCTTATTAACTACTTCAACAAAAGAAATAAGTTTGTGCCTCGTGTATTCGTCCTCTACTTTGTCTCTAGTATGATCGATGCTCTGGCTTACATCCACGATGGCTCTGTCTCTTATAACGCGCTCGCTGATACTATCACTAGTGTCGCCCATCGTCAGCCTTCAATCATTCACAGAGACATCAAGCCTCTTAATATCTTCTTGACTGCTGCTTCGGCTATGCCTGGACTACCACAGATCAAGCTCGCTGACTTCGGTCTGGCTTGCACTCCTGCCAACAACAATGGTGTGGTTGGTACTCCTGGATACAAAGCACCCGAGATCTGCAAGATTGATGAGCTGTATGCTGCTGGTATCCCGTACTATCTCGACAACTATGGTCGTATCCCAGACATCTGCTCGAAAGCCGGAGACTTCTATGCTTTTGGTGTGTCGCTGTACCAGCTCATCTTCTTCAGAGACTACGATCCGAAGTGCAACATCGATGCCGACATCCTAGAGACTCTTATGGAAGACGATATCGAGATCTGCGACCTCCTCAAAGCTTGTCTGACACATGATCCTGAGAATCGTCCAACTGCCAGCGCCTGCCACTCTCTATCTGCAGACATCAAGACCGAGCTTCGAGAGTGGTATGCAAGTGGTGGTCGACTTCCAGACTATATGTGGCCAGACCCAATGTCTTCCGACAAAGAGCGAGAGGAGCGTCAGGCCAAAGCTAGTGCTACTCAAAGCTCTATCTATTCCTCTTAGTATTAGGTTATCGGTTCTCGACAACTTCGTCGCATAGCTCGTGTCTCGAGCTTTGATCTAGATACTTATCTTTATTAGAGTTTGTTATTATATATATATATAAGCGCTAGGTAGTAGTCTCTATTCTAGAGAATAGGTAAGTAAGTTAGTTTACTAGCTAGATATTATAGAATATCTCGATTACTTACTTTTATATAAACTATATTACTTTTTTTTTATATATAGTTATAAATCTATCTATTAATAGATATTACTAATAGATATTCTAATTTAAATTCTATTCTTATTTTACTAATCTACTTTACTTCTACTATCTTCTACTACTACTTTTAATAATATATTTATATATATTATAATAAAGTAAAATATATAAAAAAGAATAAACTAAACTAGCTAATAAATATATATTAGTTAAAATAGATAATTAGTAGTATAAATTATAATATTTAATAATAATTTTATATATATATATATATATAATAACTAAAAATTAAAATAGATAAGTAAAAGTATTAATACTTTATATATATATATTATAATAAAAGCTAAAATAGATAAATAGAAATAGTAAGTATAGTAGTATACTATATTTAGTTTATAGTATACTACTTAGTCTACTATATTAGTAAATAGTACCTAATATCTAAAAAGCTTTAATTAGTTTCTATTAATAATAATAGCTAAAAAATATATAATTTTTTTTTTAAGTCTAATAATTATAATATAAAAGTAGCTATATTTCTATCTAAAATATACTTTGTAATCTAATTTATAGTTATAATAGAGTATTTATATAAAATATATTATAACTATATATATTTAGTTCTAGAAAGTATAGTTATATTAGTAGAGTTATAATAGAGTAAAAGTATTTTAAACTACTTTAAACTTAGATAGATAAAAGTTCTAAAAAATATAAATATATTTTATATATATTATATTTATAAAAAATATTATAGTTATATATTAAATATTACTAAAAATTATTAAATTAGTTTAGAGTTTATATATATAACTAGTAGTATAGAAGTATAAAAATATAAACCTATATATAAAAATATTATAAAAAGTATATATATAAAATTATATATAGTAGATCTATTTATATTATAATATATATTTTATTTAAAAGTTATTTTAAATAGTTAAAAAAAATAGTTTATATAAATATATTTAGTATAAAATAGAATTATAAAATATATTATAGTCGAATAGAAAAAGCTACTTAAAATTATTAAGTAGATATAGAGTTTAGTAAAATAGAATTAGAGTTATTTAAAAGTTAGATTAGAAAGCTATTAAAAACTTTAATTCTAAAAACTTATTTTAGTTATAGAAATAGAAAAATATATTTATAAATAACTAAGTATATTTATAAAATAGAAAAAGTTATTTAAATAAATTATCTATTTTAAAGTTAATAACTAATTTTAAATTTTTTCTATACTAGTATTTAAAAAAAATAATAGCTTTCTAACTTATCTAACTAAGCTACTATAAGTCTTTTCGATTTTATAAGAAACTAAGCTACCTAGACTAGTAGCCTAAAATAGAAGCTTAGAGAAACTATATCTACTTCTAGATTCTAAGTTTGGACTAAAATCTAGTATTATATAAAACCTACTTAAAGTAAAAGTATAGTCTAAATAGAAAAGTAGGTCTATTAGGCCTATACTATAAGTATTAGGTTAGTTTTTCTAATATATTTATAGTAGCCTAGTATCTTTATTTTTTTTTTAACTAGAGTAGTATAAATATATATTTAATTTAGACTATCTAGTTTATTTATAATTATAGTCTATCTATATATAGGTTCTAGTTCTTCTACTAGTAAAATAGATTTAATTAGTAGTAAAAAAGTTAGTTAGCTATTAAAAGTATACTTATTAATAGTATTAAGCTTATCTATTATATACTATAAGCTATAAATCTATATCTAGATCTCTACTATAGAAAAGTAGTAGATATTATAATACTATTTATTAATATTAAACTAGTATAGATTAGCTACTAGTTTTATTATAATAAGCTATAGAATAGAACTATTATATTTATATAGAAGCTTTTTTTATAATATAAATAGATTTTTACTATTTTTATTTTATATTTATAATTCTATCTAGTTATTTTTATTATTTTCTTTAGCTATCTACTCTATTACTTTTATCTATTTTTTATAAAAAAAAGTTATACTATTTTATTATTACTTTTTTTTTAATATATAAAGTAATAAGTACTAGTATAATAAGCTATAATAGCTAGAGTCTAAGCTAGTTCTTTTTAAAATCTAGAAAATATATTTTAGTAATTTTTCTACTATATTTTTCTAACTTTTTACTTATAATAAGTAATTAGATATTACTAGAAATAATATATATTATTATAAAAAGCTATTTATACTTTATACTTTTATAGTAGAGACCTATATTAGTATATATAGCTACTAACTTCTACTATATAGTAATAGTATTTTTAAAACTAACTTTTATTTTAGAGTTTATTATAATTAAAATAAATAGCTATTAAAATAATTAGAATAGATTTTTAAATAGAAAATAGATAGCTTCTAATTTTTTTTAGACTAGTTAGTACTCTAGTTCTACTAGATAATATATAAATAGCTATTTTAAATAGCTAAAGCCGAGGTATCTATTATAATATTAATTTATATAAAAGTATACTATTTTAGATTACTTAGAAAAGCTTTTTTACTATATATATTTAAGTTTAAATAGGTTACCTAGAGTTAGTAGATATATATATAGTACTATATAAATATTAATAGTATTATAATATTTTTAGTTTTATTTATAAAAAAGTTAAAAATATTTTTTAAAGTATCTATTAGAAAGTATAGTCTAGTTAGACTATTTAAAAGATACTCTTTTAGAGATTAGATTATATAATATAGATTATATAATAGTAGATTATATAACTTATCTAATATTCTATATTTTAAAAAGAGATATAACCTATATTTAACTAATATAATTAATATAGTTAGTTTCTATCTAATACTTCTATTTCTATTATATATTAAAACTTTTTTTATATATTATAAGTATATATATTATTATTCTATTTTAATAGGTTATAAGCCTAGGTTTATAGAAGAAGTATTAGATAGTAATAGTTAGCCTTTTCTAATAGTAGAATATAAATTTATAATAAAAAAAATAAAAAAAAATCTAAAATATATCTATTTATACTACTAAAAAAATTTAGAAAAACTTAGTATATTCTAGAAGTTTCTAAAAGTAGATAAAATAGAAAAAAATCTAGTAAGATATATCTAAAAGAATAGAGCTTAAAAAATATAAAAAAAAAAAAGTAAGCTAGAAGCTAAAATACTATTTTATATAAATAAAACTTAACTTCTATACTAGAGTACTACTAATACTTTAGAAAGATATATTCCTCTAAAAAGAAACTATTTAAGTCTATCTATAAGTATAGATAAGTAGAAAGTATAGAAAACTATACTAAGCTTATTTAAAAAAAAAGAAAAAAAGTCTTAAACTAGAAAAGTAGCTATCTAGAAACTACTACTAAAATTATTTAAAAAAGTATTAATTTTCTAAAGTTTAGTTTTAATATTTTAAATAAAATAAATTAAAAGTAAAAAAATAGTTTTAGTAGAAAAAAAGCTATACTAACTCTAATAAAAAAAAACTAGAAAATATAGTTTAGTCTAGTTTAAAACTATTTTAAAAGCTAAAATATTTTCTAAATTATATTAAATAATAGAATAGTAGATATACTAAATATATCTAGCTTAATAGCTTTATTAAGTAATACTATCTTCTAGTACTAGAGTATAAAAGAATCTATCTATAGCCTAAATTAGAAAAAGATAAATATAAAAGCTAGATATAAAATTATAGTTTATCTATTATAGAATAACTAGAATAAAGTACTAGAAAAAAAAATAGCTACTAAAATTTAGAAAAAGATTAAAATAAAGTATAGTAAAGTATATATAGTATATATAATAGTAATTATATAAAAGTTTATTAACTTTAATATAATAGAGAAGTAGATAATTAGAAAAGTATAAATATATTTTAGAAACCTAGTAAAAAGAATTATAAAAGTTAATCTAGTAGAATTATATTATAAAAAACTAGAAAAAAGGCTTAAATTTTTTTTTTTAATTTTATTTAAAATATACTAAAATACTAAAAATACTATACTAGCCTAGCTAAGCCTATTATATAAAAACTTACTCTAGTTACTTAAATTATATAAGTCTAAACTAAATATAAGCTAAAAAATAGCTATATTTACTAAAAAAAGTATCTAGAAACTACTAGCCTATTTTTTTATAAAAAACTATATATTTAAAATAATTATTCTAAACTTAAAAAAGTAAAAAAAGCTACTAAGACTATAGTACTAAAAATAGAATACTAAGTTAAGAAAAGATACTTTCTATTAAAAAAAAAAAAAAATTTTATTAAAAAAAAATTTTATTAAAAAAATAGTAAAAAAACTTAAATTTAAAGTATAATTTTTTTTAAAAAAATCTAATTTAAATAAAAAATATTTAAAAAAAGCTTTTATAATATAAAAAAAATATAAAGTTACTAACTACTTTAGAAGTATTTTAGACTCTATTAGAGGATAAAAATATAGATAAAGTAGCCTACTTAACTATAGATATAAAAAATAAATATAAGCTATTAGAATAGCTACTTAACTCTTATACTTCTATTTATATAACTAACTAAAAATTATTTTTTAGAAAAGTAAAATTTTTTTAGACTAGAAAGTAGATTAAGATTAGTAGTAGCTACTTAATAGCTATATATATTAGAAAGATAGTAATAGAAAAAAGAAAAAAAAATTAGATTATACTAAAGAATATTCTATTTATATCTAGTTTTAGAGTTAATTTTATTTTATAAAGTTAGTTTAGTAAGTAGTTTAGTATTTAAATACTAAAATTTATATTTATTCTACTTTTTAGAAAAGTAGTTATCTAGATAAAAATATTAGAAAAAGTTTTATTTATTAAAAAAATTAATAAAAGTCTAGCTAAGTCTATTAGGCTCTAGAAGCTCGACTAAAATTAAATATACTTTTTATAAAAATTAATAAATAAAGTATATACTTTCTATATATTAGAAAATATCTAGAATTAGTAGAAGCTCTAGTATTAAAAGCTTATATATTTTAGAAAAAAAATAGTAAAAGACTTTTATTAGGTTTTAGATTTAAAAAGCCTAATACTAATTCTAAAAAAGTATAAAGTATATAAAGTTTATATAATAGTAAAAATAAAGTAGTATAAAAAAAGATTATAATAGAAGCTCTAAAAGCTAGCTTTTATATTTATTAATATTTATAAACTTCTATTTATTTTAAAATTAGAATTTAAGTAGTAGCTTAAAATTATTAATAACTTTTTAAAAAAGAAGTAGGCCTTTCTACTAAAGTTAAAAATAGATATACTCTCTACTTTCTACTAATAGAAAAAAAAAGTAGAGCTTTAATTTAGAAATTTTTTCTAAATAGTAAAAAGTAATAGAGTAAGAAAGCTTCTTACTATATTAAAATAGTAGAAGAAAAAAAATAAAAGCTTTTTCTATCTATATCTATACTAGAGAAACTAAGTTTCTCTAGTAAAAAAAAGGTAGTTTTTCTAGTAGATAGTAATCTACTAATATTTGCTAGAGAAACTAGACTTTATTAAATTATTATTTTAGATTTAGAATCCTTAGAGTCGAAATAGTATAGTTCTTTATAAGAAGTATATATATACTACTATCTACTAAACTTTTACTATAGCTAAAAATTCTAGAGAAGTCGAGACTTCGAAAATTAATATTAAGCTAGATATATAACTTTTTGAAATTATTACTTTAGATTCGGATTCTATAGAGCTAAGTTAGTATAATAGAGTTTTAGAATTATTTTTAGTATACTACTCTAGCTAGATCTATATAGGATCGAAAATATCTAGAAGTCTAACTTTTAAAAATTAGTAACTTTCTAAATATTAGACTTTTTATAGTTTTTATTTAAAATTTAGATTCCTTATAGCTAAAATAGTATAATTCTATAGCTTATATATTTTTAAAGCTCTATTATATATTTATTTACTAGACCTAGAAGTTATAGAGAAAGTAATATATCTAAAATCTATACTAGGCTAGATACTTAGAGTCTTAGAAATTTTAGAGCAAATTCGAGTTCTTTATAGTTAAAATAGTATACTTTAATAGCTTAGGTATTTTTAAAGGTCTATTATATATTTATTTAGAGCTACTTTAGGTTATAAAGAAATTTTAGCTTTAAAAATTAGTAACTTTCTAAATATTAGACTTTTTAAATATTTTATTTAATATTTAGGTTCTTTAGAGTAAAAATAGTATACTTCTATTACTAATCTATTTTTATAGCTCTATTATATATTTATTTAAAACTACTTTAGATTATAAATAAATTTTAGCTTTAGAAATTAGTAACTTTCTAAATATTAGACTTTTTAAATATTTTATTCGATTCTTAGGTTCCTTAGAGTCGAAATAGTATACTTCTATTACTAACCTATTTTTAAAGCTCTATTATATATTTATTTAGAGTAGCTTTAAATTATTAAAAAATTCTAGTTTTAAAAATTAGTAACTTTTTAACTCTAACCTTTAGAAATTTTATTTAATATTCGAGTTTCTTAGAGTCGAAATAGTATACTTTTATAGCTAACCTATTTTTAAGGCTCTATTATATAATTCTTTAGAGTAGCTTTAGATTATTAGAAAATTTTAGCTTTAAAAATTAGTAACTTTATAAATATTAGACTTTTTAGAAATATTATATAAAATCTAGGTTCTTTAGAGTTAAAAAAGTATACTTTAGGTACTAATCTAGTATTAGAGTAGAGTTATATATTTATTTACTTAAAGTATAGTTTAAAAAATATTAGAACTTCTATAATTTAGAATTAGAGTTCTTTCTAGAATTAGAGTATAAGAATATAATATTTCTATATTAAGATAATATATTTAGAGTTACTAAAAGTAGCTTAAAAGCTCTATTAGTATAGAAATCTAGTTAGTTTATTAAGTTAGAGCTTTTACTAAAAGCTATATAGAGACTAACTAAATCTATATATATTTATAATACTTTATTTTACCTATTACTATCTATATATAATTAAGTATACTAGAAATTAGAATTAGAATAGAGCTAGATCTTAGCTTATTAGAAATAAAGCTTAGCTAAATAATAAAAGTATCTATTTAAAATTAAAAACTTAATCTAATTTCTATAGTTAAATAAACTAAATTTTAGAGTTAGTAGACTTAGAATAGGACTATCTCTTACTTATACTATAATAACTAGAGTAACTCTAGTATACTATTTTAAAATAGAATAAATAGTAATAAACTAAAATATTAATAGAATCTATTATTAAAAATATATTTATATAAGTAACTATCTATATAATACTTATATAAATAAATATATCTATAGTAGCTTAATAAGATAATCCTCTATACTATCCTTCTCCTCTTTAAGTATTTTATTTTCTATTTTTTCTAAATAATATTTAGAATTTTCTAAATTAATTTACTAATCTATTATAGTTAGTAAATATACTAGCTAATAAATTCTTTATACTTACTTAGATAGTATTCTTTAATATAATAGTTAAGTATAGACTCTTTAAGTCTTACTAGAAAAGTATAAACTTTTTTATTTTTTTTATATTTATTTATTACTTTATTTAGAATTTCGATTAAATTCTTATTAGTTTTAATACTAATAGTAGTATAGCTAGATATAGCTATTATAGTTAGCTAAGATACTAGTATATAAGTAGTAAATAACTACTTACTTCTTTATAAATAATTCTTTTAATCTTTTTTTTTTAAAATATTTTAACTAATTTTAGACTAAAATAAATATTAGCTTAGTTTAGTTAAAGTAGTAGGTTATATTCTTACTTTAATTTAGACTTAATAAGCTAGGGATTAGAGTAGTATTATTCTAGAGTAGAATAGAATAATACTAAACTAAATTAAACTAGAATACTAGTTAGTTTTATTTTAGAAATAAATTATAAAATTACTTACTATTATTTAGACTTAGTTAGAGTATTATTATTTTATAATAAAATAAAATAAAGATACTCTATTACTAACTAAAGTATTAGTTAGCTTACTATACTAAAAGTAGTTCTAGTATTACTTACTTTAATTAAAAACTAGTAGAATAGAAAGTAGAATAGTACTATTTTAGAATTATATTATAAATTAGAAATTAAAGATTACTATAGAAAGTAAGAACTCTAGAAGAAGAGTTAAGTCTATATATATATCTATAGTCTACTATTCTAATAAATATAATAAGTCTAGTTCTAAAATAATTATTTTAACTTATTATATTAAAGTAGATATATAGTAAATATAGTAGATAACTTAGTAAGTAAGAGTAGAAAATATATTCTCTATTTTCTTTTTTTTTAATCTAAAACTTTTAAGCTATTTTAAAGAATCTAATTATAATAACTTTTACTATTTTAAAAACTAACTACTATTCTAAATTAAAATATCTACTACTAGTACTACTACTAACTATATTAATAGTTACTTTAAAAATAATAGAGCTTTTACTATAGTAGACTTTAGAAATTCTAGACTTATTACTTCTAGTAAAACTACTAAATTAGAAGATACTATATTAGTTTATAATCTAGACTTAGGTATTATTTTTTGCTCTAGTTGTTCTACTAATCTAACTAATTCTAACTATATAAAATATCTTTATTTAAAGTATAATAGTTTATTTAAAATATATAAAAATAATAATATTCTAGAAAATCTAGAAAAGAAAATAGAATCTTTAGATATATCTACTTTAGAAGAGCTTACTACTAAAGTAGTTAATAATACTTATTTATTTAAAGAGTTAGATATATCTTTTAATAGTTTTAAGTACCTTAGCTATAACTATATTAATATTAATAGAAAAGAAATTAGAAAATACTATACTAAAAAATATAACTCTTCTACTCTAGCTACTAATAAAAAAGCTAGTTATATTTTAGAAAATATACCTATATAAGTTTTAGTAGAATTTAATAAAAATTCTAAATTATATTTTATATCTAAACTATCTAATTTAGAATTAGAAGAGTCTAGTACTAGTTTATCTAGAAGTTTAACTTATAGAAATAGAAGTAATAGCTTTTCTAATATAAGTAATAGTAGTATAGAATCTAATAGTAATTCTAGTAATAGTATAGAAGAACTAGAAGATATTACTTTTTTATTAAAAAAAAAAATTTTAAAAAATTATAAACTAGAAGTTACTAGAATAGAAGATAATACTATTAATATAGATAGTAATACTAAACTACTTAATAACTTTATTAAAAAATCTAATATATTAACTTATTTAAAAAATAAAAATAGAGAATATTTAATAGAAATAGGCTATAGTAATATAGAACCTAGTACTAATATAATAGAATCTAATATTAATAGTTTAGATTTTTCTAATTTAGAAAATCTAGTAATAGAATATTTAATAGAAATTAGTACTAAAATAAATAGTATACTTCTTACTATTAGATAAAGAATTAGAAGTAGTAATTATAGCTCTACTACTAAAAAATTTAAAAACTTTATACTTTTAGATAGTATTTCTACTAAAAATACTTATTTTAAAATATTTTTATAACTACTTATATTTACTATTAAAGTATTTTATATTACTAGTATATTTAAAAATAGTAGAGATAAAGAAGAACTAGAATACTATAGTCTAGTTAAAGATATTACTATTAGTAGTACTTTAGAAACTCTTTTTAGAAAACTTATTTCTTTTAATTATACTACTATAAATATAAAAGAAAATAAATTCGAGCTATACTATCTATTTAGTAGAATATTTAGAAAGCTACTAAAAGAACTTAATTCCTCTTTTATTAGTAAAGATACTACTTTTAATAATCTAGTTATTATTTTCTACTATATTAGAAATTTAGATAAATATAGTAAAAAAATTATAAATCTACTTTTTATAGAAAAATTAACTAGTATAATAATTTATAACTCTAGATTAGTAACTCTAGGTTACTACTACTATTTAGAAGTTATAGAAGATAGTTTAGAAAAAGAGGAAGATTCTATAGTAGAAAATAATATTTTTATAAAAAATTTTATACTAAAGTATTTAACTAATATTAGTTTAAACTATTTTAGTTTTATTAGTACTATTAGACTTTATTTTCTAGCTTTTACTAAAAAAATAGTAACTACTAAAGGACTTATAGAAGAGCCTAGGCCTAATTTAATTATTTATAATAATATAGAATATTCTATTTCTAATCTAAAAGAACTATTTAGTAATATATATATTAAGTTAGAAAATATACTATTAAAGAAATTATTAGGAATAAATAGTTTAGAAGAATTAAATTTTAATTTTAAATTAGTTAATAATAGTAGTTTAATTAATAGAATAGAATCTAGTATTCTAGATATAAAAGAACTTAGAAAATTTAAAAAAGAACTTTATTTTCTAAACTAACTTACTAAAAAAAATAGCTATTATAATAAAACTCTATCTAAAATATACTTTGCGACCTAACCTATAGTTATAATAGAGTATCTATATAGAATATATTACAACTATATATATCTAGTTCCAGAAGGTACGGTCGTATTAGTAGGGTCGTAATAGAGTAAAAGTGTCCCAAACTACCCCAAACTTAGGTAGATAAGAGTTCTAAGAGATACAAATATATTTTATATATATTATATTTATAGAAAGCATCGTAGTCGTATATTAAATATCGCCGAAAATTATCGAGTCGGTTTAGAGTTCGTATATACGACTAGTAGTATAGGGGTGCGAGAACGCGAACCTATAAATAAAGATACTACAAAGAGTATATATATAGAATTATATATAGTAGACCTATTCGTATCGCAATACGTACCCTATTCAAAAGTTGCCTTAGGTAGTCGAGAAAGATAGTCTATATAAATATATTTGGTATAGAGTAGAACTACGAGGTATATTATAGTCGAGTAGAGGAAGCTATCGAAGACCTCGACTCTAAAAACTCGCTTTAGTTATAGAGATAGTAAGATATATTCGTAAATAACTAGGTATATTTATAGAATAGAAGAGGTCGCTTAGACAAGTTATTTATTTCGAAGTTAATAACTAATCTTAAATTTTTACTATACTAGTACCTAAGAGAGGCGATAGCCCTCTAACTTACCTAATCGAGCTACTATAAGTCCCTTCGATTTTATAAGAAACCGAGCTACCTAGACTAGTAGCCTAAGATAGAAGCTTAGAGAGACTATATCTACCTCTAGATTCCGAGTTTAACTAAAACCTAGTATTATATAAGACCTACTTAAAGTAAGGATATAGTCTAAATAGAGAAGTAGGTCTATTAGGCCTATACTATAAGTATCGGGTTAGTTCTTCTAATATACTCGTAGTAGCCTAGTATCTTTATCGTTCTCCTCGACTAGAGTAGTATAAGTATATATTTAATCTAGGCTATCTAGTTCGTCTATAGTTATAGTCTACCTACGTATAGGTTCTAGTTCTTCTACTAGCGAGATAGATTCGATCGGTAGCGAAGAGGTAGATTAGCTATTAAAAGTATACTCGTCGATAGTATCGAGCTTATCTACTATATACTATAAGCTATAGATCCGCGCCTAGATCTCTATCGTAGGAGAGTAGTAGGTATTATAGTACTACTTATCGACGTCGAACTAGTATAGATCGGCTACTAGTTTCGCTATAACGAGCTATAAGGTAGGACTATCGTATCTATATAGAGGCTCCTTCTACGATATAAATAAATCTTTACTATTCTCGTCTTATACTTACGATCCTATCTAGTCGTCCTCGTCGCTTTCTCGGGCTATCTACTCTATCGCTTTTATCTATTTCTTATAAAAAAGAGTCGTACTACTTTACTATTACTTCTTTCTTTCGGTATACAAAGTAATAGGCGCTAGTATAACAGGCTATAATAGCTAGAGTCTAAGCTAGTTCTCCTTGAGACCTAGGAGATATACCTCGGCGACTCTTCTACTATACTCTTCTAACCTTTTACTTATAATAAGTAATTAGATATTACTAGAGATAATATATATTACTATAAGAAGCCGCCTATACTTTATACTCTTATAGTAGAGACCTATATCGGTACGTGTAGCTACCGACTTCTACTATATAGTAATAGTATTTTCGAGACTAACCTTCGCTTTAGAGTTCGCTATTATTAAAATAAGTAGCTACTAGAATAATTAGAATAGGTTCTCGAGTAGAGAATAGATAGCCTCCGAGATCTTTTTAAACTAGTTAGCGCTCTAGTTCTACTAGATAATACGTAGATAGCTATTCTAGGTAGCTAAGGCCGAGGTACCTATTATAATATTAATCTATATAAGAGCGCGCTACTCTAGATTGCTTAGGAAAGCCTCTTTGCTATATATATCTAGGTTCGAGTAGGTTACCTAGAGTTAGTAGATATATATATAGCGCTATACAAATATCGATAGTACTATAATATTCTCGGTCTTATCTGCGAGAAAGTCGAGGATATTCTTTAGAGTATCTACCTATATCTTACCTAGCTCTAGGTTCCTAAGGTAGGCTAGGACGTTCTCGTCTAGTCGGTCGGGCTAGAGTACCCTCGCTAGTACTACCTCTACTTTATATATAGGGATTAGGTCTAGTTATATATCGAGATTACTATTTGCGGCTTTAGTAATATACTCGACTTATATAGGAGCTTTATTAGGTCGTACTTCGTATAGTTCGATATTTTTATTATTCGTAGTACTACTAGTAGGACTCGATAGTATTATCTTCTAGTATATATATATAGGCGTTATATATATCGAATTATTATAGAATTAGAGTATATAATAGGGGAGAGAGGTATCTATTTAGAGTTTAATAACTATACTTAGAATATACTAGAACTCTCTCTCCTATACTAATAGAGTTGGGTCTACTTCTATTAACCTACTTCTATTTAGTAAAAGGTCGTCTAAACCGTGCTAAACTAAAGTATATAGTAGAGCTAGGTTATATAAATATATTTTATATAAATAGTCGGGTAGTTTTAAAGTTCGTATATCGATTAGAGTTAGAATATAGACGTAGAGGAGCTTAGTATAACCGAAGCCTATATAGGGAGATACTATAAAAAGCGCGTCGAGGTCGAGATAATAGATTATAGATACGTAGATATCGGTATATATATCCGAAGTTATAATAGCTATCGAAAGATACTATTATATATAACTCGTTATAGAACCTATTACCTAAAAACGAAAAGAGGCCTATAACCCGCTATAGACCCGGCATCCTAGTACTAGTAGGTAAACGAGGTATTAATAACCCGTTCTAGAGCCTATAACCTAAGGACCTATTAATAAAAGGTATAGGTAACCCAATTACTAGTAGGTAAAAAGAGGGCCTATTCTATAGCTTATAAATTAAAATCGTATAGGCTACCTATTCGTAGGCGTTATCTAAGTATATATATAAGGAGGTATAGCAACCCGATCGCTAGTAGATTTAAAAGTCCGGAGCCTAAGTACTAGCTAGTATAAGAAAGTAGGGAACTTATAACCTAAGTATAAGGAGAGTCGGTCTAGTAACCTATACGAGAGCCTATAACCTAAGTACTAGTAGAAAAAAGTATTAACGACCTATAGTAGAGTATAATCTAAGTACTTATAGATTATAAAAGTAGTAGCTACCTATTTAGGGTCCGTAACCTAAGTAGTAAAAACAAAGAGAGAGCCTATAACCTATAGCCCTAGTAGTTAAAAGAGGTATTAGTAACCTATAAGCGAGCCCGTAACCTAAATACCGATAGAAGAGAAGGCCTATAATACTAGAACCTATAGATTAGAAGGTATTAGTAATCCAAGTATTAGTAGACTAGAAGGAGCTATTACCTAAGTACTAATAATAAAAAAAGGGCCTCGTAAGCTATAAAAGAACCTATTACCTAAGTACTAGCTAATAAAAGAGGTATTAGCCCGTAACCTAAGTACCCGTAGATACGAATATATAGGTAACCTAATCGCTAGTAGACGAGACGTAGACTAAAAGAGTATAGGCTAACTATATAGAGACGTTATCTAGATATATAGACTAAGGTATAAGTAACTCGTTCGAAAGTATTATTTAAGTATATAGATTAAGGTACGAGCAACCTATTCGAGAGCTCGTAACCTAAGTACCTATAGGTTAAAAAGGTATTATCTATATATATAATCTAAGATATAGGCTATCTATTTGAAAGTATTATCTAAGTATATAGATAAGGAGGTATAGATAACCCGATTACTAGTAGACGAGGAGAGAGTCTGTAGCTTATAATAGAACTAGTAATCTAAGTAAGTAGGAAAGTAATAGTAACCCGTACGAGAGTATAATATTAGTATTTGTAGACCGAGGTATAGGCAACCTATTTAGAAGCCCGTAACCTAAGTACTTATAGATTAAAAGGATATTATTACTTATTCGAGAGTATTATCTAAGTACGTAGTAGGTAGCCTATTTAAAAGTATTATCTAAGTATATAGATAAAGAGGTATAGCAACCTATACGAGGGTATTATCTATATATATAGACCCGAAAGTTAGTAACCTATAAAAGAGGGCAACCTAAGAACTAGGCAATTAAAAAGTAAATAGAATAAGAGTACTAGTAACCTAAGTACCTATCTATACGAAGCTAGGAGTTATTATAAGAATTTATAATAGCTACTAAGTATTTCTACTATTTATATAAATAGTAAATTGTCGTATATAAGGAGTATTATATTATGGTATAGCCTAGTTATATATATAGTTATATATAAAGTAAGTAGTATAGGGTACTATAGAGTTAGGTATAATCTATTACCGACGAGATTTAGTTATAGCCCGGTATAATATTATAGTAAAGCGAGTTTTCGGTACCTAGTAGTATAAGTAAGCCGATAGTAGAGATTCTATTATATACTAATAAATTAAAATATCGAGTCGACCTAAAGTAGTATATATATATATACTACGATCGAATAGTAATAAAAAAGTATTAGTAGTACGTCTATTAGTAGGCCGTCTAGACCTATCGAGAACGAGTAGACGTAGGTAATCGACCTACTATATAGTAACGTATAGAGGAGGCTATACGGTAGGTCTATTACTAGTAGTTTTTTGCCTAAGGCCTATATTCGAGTTATTTCGAGGTCCGTTTACTAGAGGCCGCCTCTATAGAGGAGGAGGAGCCCGATAATAGTATCGAGAGTATATAGAATTAGGTATAGGTATATGCTAACTAGGTATTTGACGAGTTATAAGCTAATATGACTATTATAGAAGGAGAGAAGGACGAGGTAAATCCGTAGTTATAATAGGTAGGGTAGGCTATATATTTAGATAGATACGACTACGACGAGTTATTATATTATATTCGTAAGCTCGATACTACTACCGAGTAGAAAGGCGATCGAGAGCCCGTCGAGGCTGCTATATAGAAGTCGGTAGAATACGTTACTATAAAAAGCTAGTATAGTATTACTAGGAGTAGGATTATATTATATATATAGGCGGTCTATATAGAGAAGGAGTAGATCTAGTATAAGCTATTATAGCTATATTAGGACAAGAAGAAAATCGGCTATTATTCCTAGGTATAGTAATAGATAGTTATATTTTTCGCCTATATATAGAAGGAGTATAAGTAGCATAGCCCGCGGTATCGGTTTAACCGGCGATAGTAGTATATATAGGACCGATTTTAGAAAAAGGTAGAGAGGTAGGCCAAGTAGAGAGAGATAGTAGAAGTAGAAGAAGGAGATAAGGGCGGCGAGGACAAGGGCGGCGAGAATAAAGGTAGCGAGAACAAGGGTAGTAAGAGTAAAAATAATAGAAAGTAGATAATAGCTATAGATAAGGTATATTTAGATTTTTATATTAAATTAATAAATTAGACTATCTACTATAAAGAGTACGATTATACGATAATATATACTATAGCTATATTAGGTATTAACTCGTTTCGAGAAAGATAGTAGGATCCCGAATTATATCTATTTATTATATTCGAGGTTATTAAGTTAGCCTATTTTATAGTCGTCTAGAAGGCTATATTATTAGAAAAAGTCGAACTCGAAGACGAGTATAGTCTGTATAGTAGTCCGTATTAGTTCGATAGTAAGAGTAGGTATAAAAGTATATCCTCTAGTACCGATCGAGTAGCTTATATAGTAAAAGTAGTCGTAAGTAGAGTAGTTTATAGTAGGTATAGATTATAATAGATAGTTTTATAGTATAGTAGACAAATAGCCCTATCGATTAGTTATTAGATTTATAGATATACGGGTTAAAGATCTATTATAGTACTACTACCCCTAGGTATATTATATAGAAAGATAAGTATATTTTATAGTATAAAAACGTTAGTTTTAGTATAGCCTAGTTCCGAAGTATAATCTACTAGTTATACTAGGAGACCTATCGAGTATTATAAGAGGATATTATATTCGCGCCGGGAGGAAAGGGTATACTCGAGATCTCGTAGATATCGTTATATAACGACCTGTCTAACGCTAGTATTAGGTAGAATTTTTTATAAAATATATAGAATCGATAGCTAGTCGAGGGATCGTCGTAGATATTCTACTATATCTAGAGCGACCCCCGCTAGTAGAGGAGGTTCGTCCGCGCCGATAGTATATTTAGGATTAGTCGCAAGTAGTTTATAGATTAGATACGGTAGGTCGACTAGTTTCGGGTATAGTTATTAGTATTAATATATATTACTAGTAGATAGCCCGCCTATAGTCCGGAGGTATTAAGTATATAGTACTATAATATAGCTACGGGAGGCTACTAGAATATATTTATCGAGGACGGGATAGTAGTATTTATAACGTAGTATAGTAAGTAGTTTATAGTAATAAGAGATATTAAGATTATCTACCGATATATACCCTATAAGGTCGGCGAGTTAGTAATATAGTATTTATAGTTAGTATTACTATTCGTCGAGTAGATATAGGCTATAATATTCGGATCGGAGAAGCTATCGGCCTATATATAGCCGTAGGACGATAGGGGTAAGAAATAGACGATAGATCGTATAAGTAAAGTAATAAAGTAGACTATAGAAGAAGGGTTAGAGTAGGCTATCGGCGTTAGTATATACTACGAGATTACTATCGCTATTAGCCGCGAATAGGTATACGAGGCTACGTAGTTCTAGCGCGATAAGGCCGATATACTAGAGGAGTAGAACGAGGCCTATAGCGCGGCATAGGCGGCGGATTTATAGGCGACGTATAGCCCTAGTATCGCTAGTAATATATATATATATATATATTATAAAGTAGTTCGGGACTAACGCCAATTTATAGATATAGTTTCATACTATTAGTATCGATTAGTATCGGTTATAGTAGTTCGAGTCCTAGTAGATCTAGAACGAGGGGCACGATTTGAAATAGAAGTAGTATCTATTTAAAGACGATACCTACGAGGAGTATACCGAGTAGCGAATATAGTTATACTAGATAGACGCCTATACGATATTATAGTAAATAATATAGTAGGAGGTATTATTATAGAGCGCCTAGAAAGAGGCTATATAGGCAATTTAGAAAGGAAAGAGCCCTATTGTCGCTATTATACCTACTAGATCTAGTAAGAGTATATTATTTATATTACCGGCGTAGGCAGAGCCGGGTAGAGTTACTATCGTCGTCGTACTATTTCGCGGGTTATAGGACGATATAGTATATTGGTATAGGTAGTTAGGTATCTCGTATATAGTATAGAACAATTTCTAATAGCCCGACGGGGCGTCGATCGTATTAGTAACGCTAGAGAAGGTATTAGATAATATATTTTAGACGTTCGTATAGTAGATCTAGGTAATATAGTAGTTAGATCGTATTATTATCGACGAGTACTATTATATTTTAAATAACTAGGTAGATTTTTATAACTAGTTATAGTAGATAGGAGAGTTAGTTAGCGCCGAGACGTAGATAGTATTATTAATAGCTACTATACCCCCCTAGAACGAGGAGAAGTTATTCTAGTATATATATTAGTAGTAGGAGAAGGTATATATTATTCGGGCATCTATAGTATATAAAAATATCTATTATACTATTATCGATAGAGGGTATAGCTGCGCGTCTAGAGATACTATATTAGAGAAAATTATAATAGTATTTTTAGATCGAGATCGCAAGGGTAAGGTATTAATTATATATAATAGTAAGCCGGGTATAGAGTAGATCGTAGTATCTAGAATATTTCTATATAAGTATTACTATACTAGTATACCCTAGGCGGTATAGTAGGAGTTATTATAAGAGTTTTGAGAAGGCTAATTCCGAGTTATTATAGCGACGGGGGCGTTTAGTATAGGTATCGACGTCGTAGGTATCTATTTAGTCGTTTATATAGACAATCTATAAGATATAAGAGATTATAGATAGACGAGTAGGCGTAGAGGGCGGGACGGGGAGCCTATATATACTATTATTATATAGGGTAGTATCGCTAGTACGAATATATTAGTATAGTAGTATATAAATATATTATAGTTCTAGTATTATCGGAGGATTATTAATTAGTATTTAGATAGAGATAGTTATCGAGTACAATATTAGAACGACGAGGGTATATATAATTATTACTAGTAGTACTAGATAGACGTTAATAAGTAGGGAGATAATATCGAGGAGAAGGAAGTATATAAAAATACCTAGTATATCGAGTATAAAGATACCTAGTATATCGAGTATATCTAGTCGTCTAGCTATCGGTCTAGTTAATAATTTAGCTAATAGGCAGACTAGTAGCTAGAATAGTAGCTAGAATAGCGTCTACTATATCGGATAGATTAGCGTTCTAGCTAGTAGGTAGATTAGTAGGTAGACTAGCGGCTATTATATTAGGTAGACTAGTAGGTAGATTAGCGGCTACTACGTCGGTTAGTATAGTCGATAGTAGTAATAGAGGTCGAGGTATAGAATCGATAGTATACTATTCTATAGGAGTATCGGGTCTAGTAGATATAGAGTAGAGCTATATAGTAGGCATAGGTCGAATAATAGTTAGAGTAATAGAAAGGTATATATATTATATATAAGGTATATAGGAGAGAGTACAATTATAGTATAAGCTAGTATAGATAGGTAGATATCGAAAGTATAGAAATAGAATAGAGGTAGTAGTAGGGAAAAAGTAGTATTAAGTATATATAGAGAGTAGTATATTATCGATATAGTATACCCTAAAGTATATATCGGAGGAGTAATAAAAAAGGGATATTATAGAGTAGGGTCTAGTACTAGTTTTTTAGAGTTATTATCGGCGTCGTTATCGGAATTAAGTATAGGTTCCTAGAGGTATAGTAGTAGTAGTTATAGTAGATATAGTAGAAGGGAGTCTAGTTAGATAATTAGATAGTAGTATAGTAGATAGGAAAAGTAGATACTATCGATATATTTCGATATAGTCGATTATTAGCGGCGTTTATATAAATAGTATAGCGAGTCGAAGAGTAGTTAGAGGTAGTAGGTAGTAGTATCGATCGTCGTAGTATAGTAATATTAAATTAAAGGTAGAAGGGATAGAATTATATTAGTATAAAAAGTAACTATAGGATTACTATTATTAGCTATACTAGCGATAGTTTTATAGTAGTAAAAAGTTTTAGAAAGTCTAGAGAGGCCCTATTATACAATTCTAGAGGTTTGAAGAGTATTAGAGTCGTAGTTTAGTCGAGATCGTAGTTCCTAAATAATATTTATAAGTATATTAAAAAGAAGAATATATTATAAGTATTTTATAGTTAAGGCAATATAGCTATAAATCGAGGATATTCGGAAGGTCGTAGTAATAATAAAATTAATATATTTATAACTATTATTACGAGTTTCGTATATTGTATTAGTAGGAAGAATAGTATAGAAGGATATATAGTTTATAGTATATTAAAGTAAGTTAAAAATCTAAGTTCTAGTAAAATAATATTCGAAGTATATTATATTTATAGTATATTTTCAAAGTCGGATCCCCGAGCTATATTCGAAGTTTAGAGTTAGTAGAGTTAGGTTTATAGTTGTCGTAGATAATAGGATTAGAGTTTGTCGAAGTTAGGGATATACTAGTACTAGAAGCGGCAATATAATATCGATATAGTAGGGATATTATTTATTATAAAAGAGTATTATCGATATATTACTATCGATAAGGAGATAGATAGTATAGTAGAGGTAAGATCGGGTTATAAAGTAGGCGAGAAGTAGTATAATATATATCGGATAGAAACTATATAGGTAGGTAAGTATTAGTATATAGTAGTCTAATATAAGGATATAATAATATAGAAATAGTAGTAGGTCGGTTCGGGTTTAGATTATAAGAGATTTATAGACGACAAGGACTCTAGTAGTAGTAGCTATTATATCGACTAGAAGGATTATTTCGATATCGGTATTAGTAGTAGTACTAGAAGTAGTCCTATACCCTATCTAGGGAGTAGTACTAGATCTAGAGTCGGTAGTATAATCGGTAGTATAATCGATAATAGTCCTATCGACTATAGTTAGAGTATATCTATTAGTAGTATTAGTATTAGTATAAATAGTAATATCGATAGTATCCTAGTTAGTATTATCGATTATAGCTAGAGTATACCTATAAGTAGTATCGACTATATATAGAGTATACCTATAAGTAGTATCGACTATAGCTAGAGTATACCTATAAGTAGTATCGACTATAGTTAGAGTAGACCTAGTTATAATATCGATATTAGTATAAGTAGCGATATTATAAGTAGTAATATAGTAGGTAGTTCTATTACCTATATTACTAGATATATAAGTAATATAGGTCTAGTATTATTATAGTCCTAGCGCGAATAGAAGGCGAGATAGAATAATACTATTATAATATAATAAGTTATATTAGAGTAGTAGAAGTAGTATATATATTACTATAAAGTAGTATATAAATTATTTAGATAATCTAAGGAGTAGTAATAGTATTATAGTATATATCGGGTCTAGAGTTGTCGAGAAGTAGCTAGTAACTATTATTAGAGAATATATTCCTAGACTAGTATAGGTAATATTAAAAGTATTAAGAATATAGTAAAGTAGTTATATAGTATCGATATCGAATAGTTTAGTAGGTATTTTATATATAGTATACTCTAAGCTATATATCGATAATAGAAGGAGTAGTTCTATAATAGATAACCTATATATTAATAGCGTCGTAGTATATAATACTAGTTTCCCTAGACGTTATACGATTCGATTACTATATTAGTTTAGGCAAATAAGGAGGAATTTAGTATATAGGTAGATAAGTAGATATAGAAAGATAGTACTATCGATTAGTAATAGGCTAGCGATCGAGAGTAGATATAGTAGTAGTTTTAGTAAGCGTCGGTAGTATAGTAGATTAGAGATATCGAATATAATATAGTTATTTATAAAGTTCGTAGAGTTCGAGGTAGATACGAGTAGTTTATAAATACTTAGTAGACCTAGTTCTAGATAGAGTAGGAAGTAGGATTAGGCTAGGCCTAGGCCTAGTTCGAGTATACTAGTACTATTATTATTCCTATAAAGTAATATAAGTAGTCCTATCGAGGTCTCTAGTTTAGAGTATACTAGTATATTAATAGTCTATTTATAGTATAGTCGAGTATTATTATTTAGGTTCCCTATATTAGTTAGTAGATATAGTTCGGCTATAGAGTACTAGGTTATACCTAGTTATATAAGTAGTATATTAGTTCGGTAATAGTATTCTATCCCTAGATCTAGTCGGGAGCCTTATAGTATAGTAGCTATCTAGGAGTAGTTAGAGTATTAGAAGTAGTATTATATTATATATTTTATAAAAAGAGGTAATAGCTAGTATAGCATCGATCGATATATATATCTAGAGATAGGGGATATAATTATATAGGCTAGGCGATAGACTAAGAGTATAGAGAAGATACCTATCTAAAGTAATATCGAGTTATATTAGAGTTATAGTATTCCTATATAAATATATTAGTAATAGAAATATTTTAAAAGTATAGTAGTAGTATTTATTATTAGTATTTAGTATATATATCCCTAGGTATAGAGCAAGTAGTAGAGTATAGTATAGAGATAATATTAGATTTATAGTAATAGTATAGGCTAGATTATAAATTAGTTAGAGTATAATAATAGGTAGGGATATAGATAGTTAGTAGAGATATTTATATAAATAGTTTAGTATATCGATAAGTAGGCTATTATAAGTTTATAGTCGTTTTAAAGTAGTAATATATATTATAGTAGACCGATTATTAGTAGTATTTATATAAATAGTATAGCGAGTCTAAAAGTAGTTAGAGGTAGTAGGTAGGAATATCGATTATTATAGTATAGTAATATTAAATTAAGATATAAAGGAATAGAATTATATTAAAGTAAAAAGTAACTATAGGATTACTATTATTAGCTATACTAGTAAAGGTTTTATATAAGTCCTAAATCTAAGTTCTAGTAAAATAATATTTAAAGTATATTATATTTATAAAGTATTTTCGAGATCGGATTCTTAAGCTATATTCGAAGTTTAGGGTCGGTAGAGTTAGATTTACTATTATTATAAATAATAGAGTTAGGGTTTATCGAAGTTAGAAATAGAGTTCGAGGTATTAGATAGCTACTATAGGTATTATATCTAATCGAGATATTTTAGTAGGCGTATATAGTAGTACTATATCTATTAGGTAGTAGGGTTAGGGTTCGTAGA